>OX402060.1:17926104-19296104 GCA_947859365.1 Archips crataeganus | reverse complement strand
GGAACCCTTGCGAAACAGACTGGAGTCCGAAAAGGCGGCCTTTCTACTTTTCATTAAATTTTCATTTTCATTTCATTTATTTAACGACCGCTTTAGCCTAGTTGGCAGTGACCCTGCCTACGAAGCAAGAGGTCCTGGGTTCAAATCCCGGTAAGGGCATTTATTTGTGTGACGAGCACGAATATTTGTGCCTGAGTTATGGATGTTTTCTATGTATTTAAGTATTTATTTATCTATATAAGTATGTTTATCCGTTGCTTAGTACCCATAACACTAGCTTTGCTAAGCTTACTTTGGGACTAGGTCAATTGGTGTGAATTGTCCCTTGATATTTTTTTTTTAATTTTTTTTTTATATTAAATATAATGCTCCAATATTCAAATTTAATTACTAAAATAATTAATTAGTACAAGTTAAGTATGAAGTATCTTTTTCTATTTATTTTTTTATTTTCTTCAACTTCATTTTTTTTTTTTATTACTTTTACGGTCAACCCGTGATCCCGTATCACTGCCTAAATGTGATTATAACAGACTGAAGTGTACGGTGTATGGGAAAGATTCGTCGCTAACTTCTAGACCAGTGGTGGTGTAGGGGTAAGCACGCAGCACGGAACGCTGAGGACCTGGGTTCGATTCCCAGCATTGGTCTTTTTTCTGGGGTTTTTTCTGTGCATCTATATTTCAGTTTGTATTTAGTTTGAAAAAAAATAAATAATTAGTACTTAATAGTAACTCACTCACTACTTTATTATTAAATAAAGAAAGGATAAATATTACTGTCTTTTTTAGGGTTCCGTAGTCAACTAGGAACCCTTATAGTTTCGCCATGTCTGTCCGTCTGTCTGTCTGTCTGTCTGTCCGCGGCTAAGCTCAGAGATCGTTAGTAATAGAAAGCTGTAATTTGGCATGAATATACATATCAGTCACGCCAACAAAGTGGTAAAATAAAAAATAGAAAAATTATTTTTTTTAGGGTACCTCCCATAGACGTAAAGGGGGGTGATTTTTTTTTTCTCGACTTATCCTATAGTGTGGGGTATCGTTGGATAGGTCTTTTAAAACCATTGCGGGGTTGCTAACATGATTTTTCTATTCAGTGATCTGTTTGCGAAATATTCAACTTTAAAGTGAAAATTTTCATTAAAATCGAGCGTCCCCCCCCCTCTAAAATCTAAACTGTTAGGTGGAAAAATTTGAAAAAATTCAGAATGGTAGTAAATATATCAAATATACTAGGAAAATTATAGCGGCTAAGATTGCTTGGAAATTATTTGTAGTTTAAGGGTAAATAGTAGCCTAAGGTATAAAACATACCTAAACTTGGATGATTCCGTACACATACGAAATTCTTAGAAAAATATTACTTGATTTTTTTGTAATGGCTACGGAACCCTACCTTGTGCGTGTCCGACACGCTCTTGGCCGGTTTTTTTTTTACCCTACCCACACTTGAGTTTTTTGTACATATCCGCATCCGCGGATGTGAGCCTCTTAAAATCCGCATCCGCATCCGCATCCGCGGATGTGAAAAAATCTGCATCCGCAACATCCCAGGTTCGAAGTCCGTGACATATTAATTCGATAAGAATACTTCTTTGGCTGGCCGAATACGCAGGCGTTTCCTTTGATCTAAATTTTAAACTTCTAAAGATAAAAGTATATTTTTTCTGAGGATCACCTTTTTACTTTAACAATTTATTCGGCACATGTAGCTACTATACTGCCCATCTTTACCTACGGTGCTCAAACATGGTCCGTAACCAAGATTCACAAGTCCAAGTAAAAGAGCCCCAAGACCCAAGAGCTACTGAGCGCAGAATTCTAGATGTCAAAAAGCCCGATTGAGTCCGGTACACTATACTACCGCGTTCAAAAGCTAGCATATTTGAAGAAGGGAAAGCAATCGCCAGGCTTAAATGGGATTAGGCTGGTCACGTCAGCCACATGCAACCAGAGAGGCAGGCGCAGGTTACCACTCAATGACGGGTCTTTATAATAAGGCGTTTGGCATCCAGGCAGTGTTGCCATATCCATTTTATGTAAATCCGTAGGTCCAGGCGAAAAAATCCGTAGAATTCCGTAAGTCACCTGAAGAAAAATCCGTAGATCTACGGATTTTTTTGAATTAGGTATGTTCGACTGCACCTGAACGTTTAAATGCTATTCACAATTAGATTAGAGTCTGGCTAAAGTAAATTGGCAATAGAAAATCGACAAAAATTAAAAAAAAATTGGCAATCCATTCTGACAAGGAAGAAATTTTCTATTCATACGCTTCGGTTTCCCGTTCATTTCGTTCCGTTTTGTTCATTTTTGCTAGTTGTCAGCGAAACTAGTAGGTAAATTTTAAAAAATGAGGCTAGTCTGAAATTCCGTAGATTAGCCAAGCATTTCCGTAGGTCTGGGCACAAGGCCTTAAATCCGTAGATCTGGCAACGCTGCATCCAGGTGCTCTAAGCGATGCGTTTCAAAACGTGTAACAGCCTTATTCACAAAGCTGCGCCATTCTGGTCTCTGTTTCGCGAGATCATCCCAACTCTCGCATGGGATATTACATGCGGTGAGGTGGCGCTCGAGGACATCCTTGTAACGCAAGAACTGGCCTCCAGGAGTACGCTTTCCCTCCTTTAATTGGGAGTAAAATACAGCCTTAGGGAGTCTACCATCATCCATACGCACAATGTGTCCGCACCACCTAAGTTTTCCTTTAATTAACAATGACTCAATGCCATTGAGATTGGTTCGCCTGAGGATTTCTATGTTTGGGACCATGGTGAAGAATGCACGATGACCTCAGTGCAAGCCACACAGAAGAGACGTGGGAAGAGGGCGTGTCACATTTACGGCGCCCCTTCAGTCAGTTTTCATACTAAATGTAAAGAAGCGCGGCCTGCGAATATACGACGCGGAATGCAACGCGCCCCCTTCCCACATCTCTTCTATGTGGCTTGCGCCCTAGACACATTCCCAAAGCAGTCAGGGCGCCTTAGAAGTCCTGGGAGAGAGAGAGCTCTTTGCCCAGCAGTGGGACACCAATTATACCGGCTAGCAAAAAAAAATTAAGATACCTACTACAAAGTTTTCTTATTATTCTTTCTGAACACGGGGTTTATTTTTAACATCATGACAAGTACACGAGAGAATAACCTAATCGTTCGTACTTAACAATACAATACAAAGAAAATTGCGAACAAACTTGAGCAGCGCTACTCAAACAATATTTCAACAAGACAACATCTATTCTCGTTATAGTAAGAACAAGAGAAAAACGCTTCACGAAACGACTAGAATAACTTCTCTAAGACACATCCAATTTGACGAATTGAGCAAACTGTAACAATTCAACGTCCATCCATGCCTTAATAGGAGAGATTTTTTAAGCATCAAGAGTACGTCCTTAGTCAGAAGAGCACGAAGCGAGACGACGTGGGCTCAACGTTAAGCCCCTAACGATCATAACTTACCACGTAAATAAAAATACATGGCAACAAGTAACGAGAACGAGCTAATATATAAATACGAATATGTGCGAAATCCTTTGAACATCCTACCTTTTGATGTTCACGTACGTCTTAATGCTGAAAGAGCCGGCACAAACGCCTCATTTCTAAACTTCACCGAAAGCAAATTTCACGAGCTTTCGATTCAGTTATATAAATTAGCAGCCCTTGATTTAGTAAGGTACACGATTCTAACATAAATCAGTCGCACGACGTCATTAACACCTCAAAATGGCGCCGATAACTTATAACTGAAAGACTAGCACTTAAGAATCAAGGGGTGAGATAGCGTCTATTGAAGCGCAATGACAGGGAATGGTTTCTTTCTGATGTGATTTTTTTGTTGCCGAATTGCAGTGGGGGTCCAAAGGGGTGAGGGTGGGGGGACCGGCCGGGCTCAGGCGTGCGCACCCGGCAGTATCAGGCGAGCCGCCGCCGCGAGTGCACGTCCACGCCACTCGATTCCCCAGCGGCCCCACGTTGGGCGCCATCCAGCGCCAACGCGATGTCCTTGTGTTTTCGCTGCAACACATCATAATTACACTTCTGTAACGCAATACTGTGATTAAATTAGTGACGAGTGACGTATATAATACGATTTCTGCTAGTGTTTGTGTTTGTAATCACTGCGAGACGTCAAAACATCGCATCGAATTGACATAAATTTACGTAAGTGGCTAACAAAGATTTGGCAAGTGCGTACAAGTTAACACTGAGTGAAGTGACACGTGGTACAGTGCCTGTTATCGACGGACTCGTCGGGACCGTAAGTTACTCTCCCTTGTTTGCAACTCCATAACTTTCGGATACTTGCTGAATGATTGATAGAGTAACCGTATAGTTCAGTGGACCGGATTAATATTTCGTTATCGAATGGCTCCGGGGTTACGTGCCTTCGTTTGGCGAAACACATTTTTTTGGCACGATACTCGGCGAAATACTGTTTCTGCCAAATGTGTTTCTAATAACGGCTGATTGCACAGAAGAAACTGCTTCCATTGTTACATCTAAAAGGAAACTTTCGATTCGATTCCTCGAAAATTATTGCGTAACTTTACTAATCTAATTTTGGGGACGTTTGTATAAAATACTGAAGATTGACGCCTGTAGGTGGGCGCCTAAATTACCCTCCACAATTGATCAGGGCCTGAGGTGGAACTTTCACATTGTTTCCGCGAGCGTTGTTGAGTTGAAAAGACGGCACCCACTTTAAGAGAAATTTCTGAACGGAAGACTTGTGAACAAATTAAGCAGCGAAGTGGGCTCGTCCGCGGGGACCGGCCGTATTATTTGGTTTCCAATTTAAGAAACTTTTTTTACTCCCAACGAATTAATTAAGTAAGGATTACTTAGCGAACAAAGCGCTCCGTATTCCTCCATCTCATTATTATCTCCCAGGCTACAAATTTGCGAAATCTTTTTATTAATTTAGGGTGTGTCGCCAAACTTTGGTTTCGAAACTTGTACTTGAGCTTAAATAATGAAAAAGTTAACTAAGATAGAAAGATTGGGACAAACGTCACTGAAAAGTTTGCCTTAAGAACTAGGGCAATGGCGCAAATTTAACATGAGAAGTGCGACCCGAGAACACAGGAAATTTATAAATGCAATAAATTTAACTCATAAATCGCAGTCTAAGCTAGTAAGAGTGAAACAAGTAGCATTTCCAATTAGTAGCATGCATGCTTCCCTGAAAAAAGGGGCACTAAATCTATATGCTCATACTGTTTTTATTTATCGAGGCAGATTTGTATAATTTCTATTTAATTGGTAAAACTTTTTGATCTCCACGTTTAGTGCCGGCACTACGGCACTATTGTGTTTACGTGTCTTTTGCCAACTGCCGCTTTAATAGATTTACAGACATTTGATTGCACATGTGCACTAGCGGCATTTAAAGAGTATAGTCCGTTTTGGTCTACCATTCAGACCCACTAATAGGACTAAACGGACGAAATAATCAATTTAGTCCTACTACTTCTGGCACAAATTTTAATAGGACTAAACGGACAAAATGATCAGTTTAGTCCCAATACTTCATGCACGAAATAAGGCTGGTTCGATAATTTTTACACATTAATAGTTAGGTAAGGTTTGTTAGTTATCTTCAGATGCCTGAAGGGCAGACAGCCTGGGACTTGACTTTCCTATTTCTGGAAATAGGAGCCCCGTGAAGCGGGGTTTTGTCAACAGAAGGCGTGGGTTGCCTAATGCAGTCATTCTGATTAGCTCTACTAATGGAACTAAACGGATAACTTTGTCCGTTAAGTCCTATTAGTAGAACTAAACAGATTTTTCTGTCCGCTTATTCCTATTAATAGGACTAAACTGAACTTTCTGTCTGTATATTCCTATTAAAAATTATAATTGAATGGTAGACCAAAACGGACTACATCATTTGAAGAAGTTTCGGGTTTGACAACCGGGATATGCGTTACAGGAGGCCAGATACTCAACTCTGTGCTATTCTTTTAAAAAAGGGAAATATTTTAGAGATGTTTCTTGAAATTATGACTTGAGGGTGCTTATTATATTGTAATTATGCCAATTTACGTTCTATAAGGGTTAAAGTGAGAGAAAGTTTAGTTAATTACTAGTTAACTCTGCTTTATATTTTCATATCTATTTTTTTTAATTGTAATTTTGCTTTGAGAAAATGACTTTCTGCCAAGTTTCTTGTGGCGCATTCCTCTTGGCAATGATGGGCATTCCGAAAGCTCTGGTAGTATAAAAAAGTGACAAGTAAAATAGCTCCTTGCGGCCTACTTACAGAATAAACGTTTTGATTTTGATTTTGAATTCTGGGATTTGAAACCTGAACCTCTAAGTCTAGAGGTAGCTTTATCTTCAGTAACCACTAGCCTAGGTTAATCGGTCGTCCAAATTTAATAAGTGAATAAGGCAGTCACAGTACCCGGCCATAAAGATTGCACACGGTCTTTAAAAAAAGACCGATGTGTTTTTTGTTTGTATGCGCGTGTGTGTGTGTGTGTGTGTGTGTGTGTGTGTGTGTGTGTGTGTGTGTGTGTGTGTGTGTGTGTGTGTGTGTGTGTAGTACACAAAAAAAACACATCGGTCTGTGGAAAAAGACTGCAAATGTCCGACATTTGCAGGGTCTTTTTTCAAAGACCTTGTGCAATTTTTATGACCGGGTACTCTATCTAAGCCGCTATCGTAGTCACTAGATGTATTTATAATTTACTCCTAAGACCACGTAGAATTACAAATATTCTAGCTTTTGAGAAACTAGATATTTAAGGACTAAAGTCATAACATAAGCATTTAATTATGTATCAAGTTTAGTTTCCATTTGTGTTGTTTATTTGGCGATTTCAGAATCTCAAATTCAGATAAAATGTAAAGTAGGTAAATACGTATTTACCATCAAATACAGATCCTTTATAAAATTAGTAATGTTATGTTTAATTTTTTTTTACATAAATAATCAAAATGTCAGCAAAATTGGTTAGTAACAAAACAAAACTCTTAAAAACTAAGTTAGTACAGCACATAATGTTTAATTGACGAAAGCAAATGGGTCATACTCAGCGTAAAAACAAAATTTGTCCCTCCAGTGGACATAAAATTAGCGACTCCAAGTCAGCAAACATAAAAATTATTTAAAGGGGCTAAAAGCTGGCCAGGCATCCTACATACCAATTTAGACAAAAAATATTGGCTATAGCCACTTAACTTTTGTGTGAACATTGCGTGAATCCTTAACTCCATGTTTCTTCATCTCGAGTCAACCGAATGAAGGAAGAGCGCGTTAATATACGAGGTAGGATTCGCTCCACTGATCTGTGGTTTCAGGAAAATATTTGATGAAAAACTGAGGAACAGTTTGAATATGCTAGCCAAACGACGGGAATCGTTAATGTGGAAAGATAACTTAATGTTCACCCGAAATGTGCACATTGAAACGTAACTGAGAATTTCTCACTTTGTACATTTCATTTTGGTCTCCAACTGGCCTAGAATTTAATAGGTAAATAGCGTAAATGTAACTGAGGCTAACTGACGGAGCTTCACTTTCATCTTTAACTTTATCTTCCCCAAATGTTCTGATTCATTTCAATGGAAATTTCCTTTTTTGCTATCCACAAATGTTGGACAAAAGAGAACTACTTTACTCTGTCATCATCTTTTGACGGCTCAGGATGACTACGCTCACAGTCCCATTTGTCACCTTTTTAAATCGTGCCATATCGTCAGCTTAGTATTCCTCGTCACCATTCTAACTCGTCCTTTTTCTGATATCGTCAATATGCTATTTTGTCTACATTCCTATTTTGACCACAGTGCCAACTCGTCCAGTTTCTTTTATCGAATACAGTACTACTTGGTCACCAGTCCAACTCGTTCATATTCCTTTACCTATCAACCATAGTGCTGCTTGGTATATATAGAAATGTTGACGAATTAGCGCTGTAGTCGAAATAAGAATGTTGACGAGTTGGCACTGTGGTCAAAATATAAATATTGACGTGTCGGTACCAGTAAACTGGGGTTACTTTAGGAAATTTAGGGCTACTTTAATAGATTTAAAATGGTTATAAAAACGGAAATATTCATAGCTCGATTGAGCAAATGACGTAAAAAGTTAGGTGATTTATCAAAGTAGTTATGTGTGGTTGTGTTTAGTATGTATCTATCTATATAAGTATGTTTATTCGTTGCCTAGTACCCATAACACAAGCTTTCCTAGCTTACTTACTTTGGGACTAGGTCAATTGGTGTGAATTGTCCCGTGATATTTATTTATTTATTTATTTATTAGTTATTTCACTGCCACAGATGGTCTCAAAAAATAAGGACACGGCGTAAAAACTGTTTTCCAAAGTAGCCCTTGCATTTTAAAGTAACCCCGTTTTACGGCACTCTGGCCCGCGTAGGAAAGCGGAAAAGATAGATAAGGTAGCAGTGTGGGTAGGCCTCCAACAAGATGGAGCGACTACCTGGTTAAAGTTGCGTGGTCAAAAATATTTCTAAAGTGAATAATTAAAAAATTCTAACTTAAAATGTTGGCTAAAAAAATTAAATACTGGAATTGAACTCTACTCGCGCTTGCCGCTTTTTTATTCAACAGACTCAAATTGTGACGTTCTAACTACGGTGGAGTGACAAATGAAGCGGCAGCGCAAGCAATTCGAGTGAGACAGTGAGGGAAAGAACGAAATTATAACAAAGGGGCACTGACCTGATTCAATTCAGTTCGGCAAATGGTGATGAACAAACTTTAGGTGCAATGTTTGTTTGGGCTGCTAAACTTAATCGGATTACTGCCAAGTTTTAATATTTTAGGGGATGTTTCAATTTTGTTTTGTTTGGATTTTCCTTTGATTTCTTTAGGACTCCTGACGAATGGGAATGATATTGAACTAAATTATCGCTTGCAGAACGTAATTTAGTTTTGGTGCATAGTTTATTGCTAAACATTTTTTCTGACCGTCTCTAATTGAAGAGTATAAATTTTTGTTAAATAAATAGTATTTACCAGCTTTTTTTACTCAATGCATTTTACTAATGAAGAGTTCCATCTTGCGTAGATGATCCTAGCAAAGCACCAGAATTTAACTTAAGTATGCCAAATTTTAGCTCAATTGGATATCATGAAAGATCGAAAAATGATTTGAAAATTTTGAAACCACAACCTCACAAACATAATGAACGCTGCAAGTTAAATAAAAGCTTGAATAATCATGTTGTTTGCAAACAAAGTTCGTTTGGTATAGCTGAATTATAAAATACGAGTATTAATAATGTCATTTTTAATTACGTTGTCTGTTCCGCAACCGACACATTTTCAACCGACGAAAACAAAAGGAGGAGGTTCTCAATTCGACGTGTATATTTGTTTTTTTTTTTTTTTTTTTTTTTTATGTATGATCACGCATAACTTTTTACAGAGTAGTCCGATTTTGATGATTTTTTTTTATTGGAAAGCGTATACTCTGAGGGTGGTCCCATTTAAATTTGAAAACAATATTCTTACCTTAAGGGTAGAAAAACAGGGGATGATTGATTGTTCAGTTACTGATTGTACTATATGACCACGCATAACTTATTACAGAGTAGTCGGATTTTGATGATTCTTTTTTTATTGGAAAGCGTATACCCCAAGGGTGGTCCCATTTAAATTTGGAAATAATATTCCTACCCTAAGGGTAGGAAAACAGGGGATGATTGACTAACTTTTTACAGAGTAGTCTGATTTTCATAATTCTTTTTTATTGGATAGATAGGGTATACCTTGAAGTTGGTATTATAAATTTGGAAAAAAAATTACCCCAAGGTGGAAAAAAAGTATAAAATAAAAACTTTTTAACAAAAAAAAAACCGCCGAAAAAACTGAAAAGCAAAAAATAATACCTTTTTTGTTTGACCTTAATCTAGGTACCAGTTTGAAGTCGGTGCCTCAGCACGAGCCAGGAGGAGTGATAGAAGCCAATCAGGTAGACGATTATAGGTCCACTCCTCCTGGCTAAGTGCTGAGGCACCGACTTCAAACTGGTACCTAGATTAAGGTCAAACAAAAAAGGTATTATTTTTTGCTTTTCAGTTTTTTCGGCGGTTTAATTTTTTGTTAAAAAGTTTATTTAAAAAGTTTAAGTATATTTATTTTAGATACTCAGTAAATGAGTGTGTAAATAATAGAAATATGTCATGGCATGGGATAATTAACACCGATTAACCTAGCCCCAAATTAAGCAAAGCGAACTGACTGTATTATGTATGGGCTACAGACAGCAAATAAACATACTTAAGTATATATACTTAGACAAATACATAATTAACCTTTTTAACGCTCTGTCAAATACAACAGCTCTCACTCATACGTTATGACAACGGAATGTCAAACGCGAAGTTGAACCCTACAGAAATTCATGTAGGTAGATATCGCTCTGCACGCCGTGACTGATATACCTATCAGTCGTTGGCGTAGAACCTGCGGTGCTGATATATGTGTCGTTGGCGTCAAAAAGGTTAAACAACCAAAACTCGATTTTTTTTTATACTAATACCTAGGCTGTTGCCTGCGATATCGTTTGCGAAGAATAAGGGTATAAAAAATAACCCACACCTATTTTTCAGACCTACCAAATATAGAGAAAAGATTTGATAAAAATCGGTCAAGTCGTTTCGGAGGAGTTCGATAACCAATACAGTTACACGAGATTTTTATGTCTAACTAAGGTTTCAGCCAAAATTTTTTCGCAAAATGAATCATTTGGCAAATGTTTATTTTTTCTGAAAATGTAACCTTTTCAGGATTGTTATAAAACAAAAACCTAACCTAACCTACAGGATAGTCCTGAAATATACCCTGAACAGTTTACAGTTTCAGAAAAAAATGAACAGTTGTCAAATGAAACATTTTGCCAAATTAATCATTTTCAACCGACGAAAACAAAAGGAGGAGGCTCTCAAGTCGACGTGTATATTTTGCGAAATAATTTTCGCCGAAACGGCAGTACGCGAACTATTTTGTTATTCAGTGTTAGTATACCTAGACACGTTACATAGACACGGGTACACTATCACTAGTGATCGATGATAACGATCACTAACCAGGGCTTGTTAACGTTACCAAATTCACATTATGAGTAACATTAGGAAACGGTAAAATCATAAAAATACCTTAGTAACGGTATTAAATATAACGTTACTTGATAACATATCATTATTATAACTGTACCCAATTAACGTTATTTTTATCGGTAATTTTACTTTTCATTGCAGGGCTTGTTAACGTTACCCAATTCACATTATTATAACGTTACCAAGTAACACTATTTTAATCGGTAATGCTACGTTGCCACACCGCGCTACCGATAGACGCGCTGGTTGATTGGCGTTGGCATTCATCAGTGAATCAAAAATAAATAAGCTGCTATTAACGTTACCTAATAACGTTAAAAATGATTTAACTAACGTTAGCTGGTAACATTACCATTTTTTTATCGGTAAATAGTAGTATAACGTTAAATCTACCGGTATTTCAAGCCCTGTCACTAACTATCACAGACCTTTATATCTGCCGTAAAAAAACAGCTCTACCCCAGGGCAAATATTAGGCTGTATATTTTGCAAACGAGGTCCTCAGAATACTGGTTAAGCCAATAAAACAAAGAAAGCCGATATCGTAAGAAGGACGGATCAGTCAAGATTAATAATAAAAGGGCTTGCCCCGGAAATCGGATTGATTCGAATACCTCCCGAGGATCCCTAAGCAATAGTGTTTTCACACGTTATTGTCTGGGGCTGTTTCGGTATTGTTGGAGTTGCGTTTATTTAATAATGTTTAATAATGTTGGGTGATTTTTGGAACAAAATTGCGTCTTTAGAGTATCATTGCCATGCACGTCTCAGTGCTGGGCACAGGCTTTTAGGTTAAGAAGGCTTGGGTTTTAGTACTCAATGCGGACCAAGATCTTCACACACACCACTGTGTTCCTTCAGATGTGTGGAGTTATCTCATGACATGACGTTGAAAAGCTCTATGTTAATTCTGTAATAAACAAATAGGTAAATAAATCATCGGATGATTGACACCCCAATTGACCTAGTCCCACTAAGCAAAACTTGTACTGTGGGTACTAGACAACAGATAAACATACTTATATAGATAAATACATTCTGAAATCTAATACCTTTAAACGAGCAATTCTTGTATATATATAATCAGGATCTCGGAAACTGCTCCAACTATTTCGATGGAATTTGGTATGTGGGGGTTTTCGGGGATGAAAAATTGATCTAGCTTGGTCTTATCTCTGGGAAAACGCTTGGTACCGAGTTTCAGCCCGAGCGGAGCTCGGTCGCCCAGGTACTACATATTAAACATCCAAGACTCGAGCACAAACATTCGTAATTTTCACACAAACAAGCGGTAGTGGTAGAATAGTGGTTTGACCTATGGTCTCTCAAAAAGGTCGTGGGTCCGAGCTCGCACCTCTGAGCTTTTCGGAATTTATGTGCGAAATTACATTTGTAATTTACCATGAGCTTTAGGGTGAAGGAAAACATTGTTAAGAAACCTGCATACACATGAGAAGAAATTTAATGGTGTATGCGAAGTTCCCAATCCGCAACGAGCTCGCGTGGGAACTACGGCCCAAGCATTCTCATTCTGAGAGGAGGCCTGCGTAATGCAGTGGGAAGTTTATAGGCTGAGATGATGATGATGATGACACAAATGTCTGGCCCGACCGGGAATCGAACCCGAGACCTCAAGTTTCGTAGTCAGGTTCTTTAGCCATTGGGCAATGCGGTCGCCTAATAAATGGTACAAGTCTGTGTTTGAACCCATTACCTTTTACTTGAGTGGTCGCAGGTCAAAGCACTACGCACCTACGGCTTTCTTATAACGGATATCTTGAACTGAATCTATATATACCTATAAAACAGTAGCGTGACTGACTGACCGACTGACTGACAGACAACGCACAGCCTAAACTACCTGGTGATAGAGACTTGAAATTTAGTATACATGTACCTTGAGTATTTTAGAGGTGCACTAAGGAAGGATTTTTCGAAATTCCCACGGGATAGGGATATATCTAGACTTTCTTTGTTTTTTTGTTTTTTTGTTTGTAGCGGAATCTCTGAGACTATTGAGCCGATTTTTTTTTTTTTCACCATTTGAAAGCTACGTTATCCTTCATTGACATAAGTTACTTTTTATCCGGGAAAATGCAAAATTCCCACGGGATAGAAATAAATTAATTCAATTTCGAGGCTGATTTTTAAAATTCTTACATATTATAATAATAATAATAATAATAATAATAAAAACTTTATTGCCATCGTACATTTACAAAAAATATTAATAATAAGAAAAACAACTTAAAACTAATAGCTACGCTTGGCAATAGGTACCGGATTATGTGATATGACTATCCCTGATTGACATACGCTACTTTTTTTCGGCAAAATACAAAATTCCCACGGGATAGAAAAAACTGAAGTCAACTTTGGAGCTGATTTTAAAAATTCTTTCACCAAATAGTAAACAACACTATCCTTGATTGGTATAGACTACTTTTCTTTGGGAAAATGCAAAATTCCCGCGGGATAGAAATAAGTGAATTCAACTTCGGGGTTGATTTTAAAATTTTCTTGCACCAATAGTAAGTTACAGTATCTTTGATTGACATAGGGTACTTTTTTACGGGAAAATAAGAAGTTCCCGCGGGATAGAAATAAGTAAATTCTACTTCGGCACTGATTTTAAAAATTCTTTCATATGATATGATATGATATGACTATTCCCGATTGACCAGCCATTAAACATAAAAAGAAAAACAACTTTTACCACCATTGTACGCAAATGAGGGTAATTATAGTCACTAAGTGCACAATGATAGTCAGTCTACCCTGTGGTCTACTCTAACAATTATCACACACATATTCCTCGTGGTGAATCCACGCTAGTGCAGTCTGCGTGTACCCACAATCCAGACTAACCAGAAAGTTTTTCAACTGTAGGTAAATTAACCAATTAAATCCCGTTTCAAATTCAAATTCAAAATACAAATTAACTTTAATTGTAAGAATACAGCAAAAATACGTCGGTCTTATCATAATTATATCTGTTGTCCTTGTATTCAGCTTGCAAGCGAGCGTACAAATATTTAATTAAATAAGCTAAAGATAATTTTATAATTTAATTAAAATACATAATAATAATAGGCATTTTCAGAAAAAAGTACTGTACTTTTTTTTAAAAACCTAACAAATTTTGGGTTATTTCTACTCAGAATCACAAGCACTATCGATTTAAGCAATAAAATAAAGTGTCCCTCTCTTAATTGTCGGTTTTGTGGCGCAGTTAACCATACATGTGGTATGGACCGTCACAAAACTGACTTATAAATTTTGTATGGAAAAATTAAGGATAATTAAGGAAAACGGGTACATTTTTTTCTGAAAACTCTAATAATTAATGTTCAAAAATAATGTCAATAATATAGTCTATAAAATTTAAGTAGTCCTTGACACTATAAAAAAAAAACACTTCATCAGTAACCTGTGATGTTGGGATAAGTCAAACTAATGAGTGTTGCGTAAATACTGTTTATTATAATAAAGAAGGGCCTTATATATGGATACATAGTGGGAGAGTGTGAGTGTGGCGCAGCTCACACTACAAACCATTTCGTCAAATTGCGTTTGAACATTTCTCCCGAAAACACCTTTAATTCGTCTGGTAAATTATTAAAAACTATTATGCACATGTTAAAGGTCATTCTTAGGACACATTACCCAGAAAAAATTGGAATTAAAATACTTATTGCTTGTAATAATACTTACTCAAAGTCATCATCATCTTGTCGGCCGAAACACGTCCACTCCTGAACATTTGCTAAACAGACCGGTCCTGCGTTATCCGCATCCAACGCGTTCCCGCAACCTTCGCCAGGTCGTCGCTCTACACATAAATACTCAAGTTATCAATGTTATCTGAATTGATCTTTATCTCAATGCTTTGTAGAGCCTTAGGCTGCGTTTCCACCAGAGACGTGCGAGGATGCGTTGCGAGGGATGTGTGTGTCATGAACCAATAGAAACACTTCATTCACTTAGGACCTTTCAAATTAAGTGTTTCTATTGGTTCATGACACACACATCCCTCGCAACGCATCCTCGCACATCTCTGGAAACGCAGCCTTATAGAGGGAGGAGCTCTCAACAAAAAGTCACGGTTGAATGGCCGAGCCAAATCACAAGTATTTGGCCTCCCAATTACTTGTTTTTTTCCTATCCTAATCTACGAGAAAGCAATGTATTAAAATAATACCTACACGTCACAAAAATCAAAGGGGATATTAGCCTTAGAAACGTTTTTGGGCAGTACCTATGGTGCCCTATACGTTGGAGTATCTATATGAGGATATAAAAGCTATTAAGCATTATCTACGGACAGTAAAGTAAGAACAGGAAACCTTTACGCTGTTCATTCAAACTAACCTAACAGTTTGCTGAAACAATAATAGTATTTTATGCAACGGTTGTATACCTGAGGTCCTAAGGCGAGTGACGTGAGTTGCGATATGAACGAAGTGATCACTTTTTTTTTTATTGTACATAATAATTTCATTTGTATTTTGTGGCATGCACGATATGATATTGCTTTATTTTCTATTTTATATTGTAATGTTTTCTTGACATTTGTTTTATGTTACTTAACTATATTACTATTATTATTATTGGCATTACATCTTGTCAAATGTTTAGGCTTAAGACCATTTAATTTTGTTCTTTTTTTGTTTTAAATTAATGTGTGAATGTTTTGGTTCTGTACTGTGAGCTTGCATGTGATTAATTCAATAAATAAATATATAAATAAATAAAAGAATATATGAATAATTAAGTACATTTTTTTATCATCCAAAACAATAGCACTCTTGATTCAGAATTCAGAGTTAGAAAAACTCAATACTATCTTATTTTAAAAAAAAGGAGAAGTATATTTTAAATTAAAAATGCTTAATCTCCATGCAACAGCCTTACCACATACATACAAAAATAAACCTTGCAAAATCTTTTACATAACCCTAACCTCCCATGAACCCTAATATCACGAGCATTGTCATGTCACGTTTCATCTTATAAAACCCCTAAACATAACACTCCACTGCCGAGTGGGCTCAGGCGGCCATAATTCATAGAGGCTAGAGGGTTCATAAATTACCCAAGTACCCGATAGAATATCGACAGGCAACGTGACCGGCCACGCGGGCCTGGGGGACCTGCCGTCTTGTTTTACATACCTACGGCAGCGGCAGGGTTAGAGATTTAGACAACCGTAATTTCATTCAAGTGTTTTGTATGCCCCGATATAGCCATGTTTTTGCTAGGGGCTTATAATAACTTGACCTTTTATTACGTTGGGAACATTTTGACAAGGGAGTTTTTGGGTTTCGTAGTATCTGAATACCGTTTTTTAACGAGTCTAAATTTTTTAATGGAACCTAATGGTCAGACAGAGAGGATCGGGTGTTCGAGAACGGGTTCGCACTCATTCAAACTTAGAGAAATTTTCGGAATTTATGTGAGAAATTACATTTGAAATTCACCATACGCTTTATGTTTATGTCTATGTACGTACTCGTAAATATCATTCTTTGGCACGCCCTGCAGCCTAAACGGCTCAATAGATTTTGAAGTGTGAGGTGACATTAGATTCGTCTCAGTTCCGAGAGTGACATAGGGCATATTATTTTCCCAGAGCTCCCATGGGAACGGGAATTACACAGGCGTTTTTTTCATCTGGTATTAAAATTAAAATTATTGACGTGATAACGTCTAATAAATCGATGAACGCCGGCTGCATACACGAAAAAATATGACTCATTGTAACGCACATATAATCTTAAAATTTAAAACATTGTACTAATAATATTAATAATCAATTTGTATTTTTTTATGAAAGTAATAAACAGTTCATTTTTTTTTTAAAATGAGTTTTTCATGCATCACATACGCACAGAAAGCTTCCGTTTGATTATTTAACCCGTGGCATTCAGGGCGATCCAATTTTTCACCCGCGTGATAAATCAGCGCCGCTGCGCCATATTTCAACCGACGGCAAACCTGGGACGTGGTGATGGCTGGAACTAGGATCCTATAGACGCATCTACAAAATGCGATTTTCTCACTGACGTCGATAAAACAAAGGCTGCTAGAAACACAGGAGAGCTTAAAGTTCCATCTTATCCCTTAAACGGACACTATGTGTTTCTTTAACTGTTTTTTTATTAAATGCTGTTTTTAATTTTGTGAGTATTTGGGATGGAAAAGAAAAACTTTTTCAAAATTTTAAATAAAATCTTTATTTTCAGTGGTTTTCAGCATGTCACTTTAGAAGGACATTGCCTATTTATGCATATAATACGGGTACTAGGGACCTGTCACACAGGACGGACATTGCCCACTTAACATAACAAAATAGTCATAGGACAAAAACAATCAAATTAAAAAAAAAAACAAATGTATAATCACTGCTCTTGAGATTACAGTTGTCACCTAACGTACACATTATAAATGCAAATAATTAACCTTGCTAAGAAATAAATAATGTCAAACTTCTCATTAAAAACTTTTTTTTTTTTTTTTATTAGCCTGGCATAGTGTCCCACTGCTGGGCAAAGGCCTCTCCTCTTGACTTCCACAACTCCCTTTCTGGCGCAATATCAGGCCAGTCCTTTTCATACACGTCCAAGTCGTCCCGCCATCTCCTTCTTGGT
Source organism: Archips crataeganus (assembly GCA_947859365.1). Lineage (NCBI taxonomy): Eukaryota > Metazoa > Arthropoda > Insecta > Lepidoptera > Tortricidae > Archips > Archips crataeganus. Next base: position 19,278,350 of record OX402060.1, on the reverse strand, counting down.
CTGCCTCGTCGTCGCTGGCCGTTCTCCGGCACCCACCAAGTAACTGTGTGAGCCCATCTTTGTGGGTGCATGCGACAGACGTGTCCAGCCCAGTCCCACTTCAGCTTAGCAGTCTTTTTCCCAACGTCGACTATGCGTGTTTTTGAGCGCAGCGTGGTGTTCCGGATTCTATCTATATCTTCACGCCTAATATGCTGCGCTCTATCGCTCGTTGGCAAACCTTAAGTTTGGACTTTTGATTTTCGGTCAGAGACCATGTTTGTGCACCGTAGGTTAGGACGGGCAGGATACACATGTCGACGAGTTTGCGCTTAAGTGTTAATGGAAGGTTTCCCTTCATAAGCTCTTTCATGGACCAGTAGCTCTTCCAGGTGTTTTCGACGCGTCTTTCGACTTCCTTATCTTATCTATTACTGAAAGAGACTACCTGGCCCAAATAGATGTACTCGTCAACATATTGTATTATCTGCCCATCTACCATTACCCTACGTTTCGTGCTATTGGTCATAAGTTGGGTTTTTGACCTGTTCATCGCTAGTCCAATCTTAAGGCTTGCCGTGCTGAGTTCTTGCAGCATCAATTCGAGATCTTGGGCTGTTTGAGAAAAGAGGACAATGTCGTCAGCGAACCGGAGATTAGTTAATCTCCTATCGCCAACAACTATGCCTCTGTTTTCCCATAAGGCCGCTAAGCTTTTAAAGATATCTTCAAGGGCACTGGTGAACAATTTGGGAGACAGCGGGTCGCCCTGTTTAACGCCTTTTTCTATAGGAAAGGATTGACCTGAAGTTTGGAGTTTGATATCTGCTGTGCTATTGCTATAGATGGAGTGAAGTAGATTAATGTATATTGGTTCTATATCTTGGTTACGTAGGGATGTGACGATTGCAGAGTGTGTTAAGCTGTCGAATGCTTTAGAGTAATCTACGAACGCAAGATACAGAGGACTATTGAATTCGTTTACTTTTTCTATTATTTGGTTTAGGGTGTGGAGGTGATCGGTGGTGGAAAACCGGGGCGGAAGCCAGCCTGTTCCACTGGCTGTTTCGTGTCCAGTTGCCCAGCAATGCGACGCTCGATTACTTTAATAAATGCCTTATAAAGATGAGAAACTAGACTTATTGGACGATAATTGCCAATATCGCTTTTGTCACCTTTCTTATGCAGCACTAAAATATTAGAATGACATTAAAAATAATTAAAACTTAAACCCCCATTAAAAACTTAAAAATAAAAAAAACTCTTTTCTTGAGGTATAAAAAAAACAAATAAATCTTTTAGTAAGTCATAAAGGCCAGGTGAAACTTTCTATACGGGTGATGTATTTAGGGTCGAATCGACATTACCATTCAGAAAAAACTAATGAGATTCTATTCGTCTTTCTTCATCATCATCCGATTCCAGGCCTGAATCTACAGAGTCTCCTGGAGGTACCCCATGTACAAGCGTAAGATTTTTTTTAGACCTCCACCCTTTCCCAGCCATGTTACTGAAACAAAAAGACAAGAAATTATGCTAAAAAGAATTTAAATACTTACATAATTTCATACACTTTCAAGTAAAATGTTATTAAATAATCAACTAATGTAGTGATACTAGCAGTGGACTTTGTCCGTAACAAGTGACTGCACAACTTTTAGGGAATATGGGCAAAGTCCGTTTTAAGTGACACTCTGATTATGTCAAGTATCAAGAAGAAATTATAGATATTTCTTGCAAATCAACGACGTAATACAATAAATAAACAGTTATTACATGTTATTTAAACAAAAGAAATACATAAAACACAGTAATACTTACGAAAACAATTTGTTGATGATGAGCCCACGCCGTGTTGGCAGTTGCAGTTTTACGAATGCTAGCTTCTTGTCACGTGTCACGTGCGCACTGTCTCCCGATACGCGAGGAAGAAAGGGGGTAGCCTACCGAACGTTCCGCTGCGCTTGGGCCGCGCGTCAGTTAGTTCAAATTTAAATTGTGAGCGTTTTATTTCTAAGTCCTATGAAACGGACAAAATCTATTTAAGGGAAGAGTAGCTGAAACCAAAAGTCGTTAATGTTTTAAACTTTTGTGATTCTCACTCATTACTAATATATATATTTTTTATTATTATTTTTTTTTTTTTTTTTAATCTTTGACCCGTCTCTGTTCTTTTTGTTTTTTGTTTATATTGTTTCTTTAATTTCCTTTTTAAATCCTTTTCTCACATGCGGCCTTTTGACATTTTTCCATTCATATTTTGTATTAAGTATGTGTAGTGTATAAGTATTATATTGAATATATGTGTTTATTTATAAAATTTATATTATATTTGTTTATTAATACTACGTTTCTCTTGTCTGTTATTTCTGCAACCTACATTAATCTGTTGATATTTATTAATTTCTGAGTAATTGGTTGTCTGGAAGAGATCGCTTTTTAGCGATAAGACCGCCTATTGTCTACCTGAATTTTTATTTTTGTAATGTTACTGTACTGTGATCAATAAAGAATATTTGTATTGTATTGTATTGTATTTTTATTAATACTTATATTGACAAAACTAGCGACGCACCCCGACTTTGTGTGGGTGTAGTTAACGCCTTAAGTTATAGATAGACCTTCTTTATTTTTTAATCCCTATTTTCCAAAGTTATAAGCCGGGGCGGGTCGCTAGTTTAATATAAAATATTTTTCATCCATTAACCAGTTCGGTGAAGGTCATTGTATATTCGGATCTTAGACGATACAAAATTCACGATTGTAATCATGGAGAGGGATGATATCCTTGATGCGCTTCTACGACACTAAACATCCCTGTTAAAGCTGAATTTCAAAGACAAGAGCTACGTAAATTTTGAAATTGAGATTGTTAAAATCAAAGCCTTCAAGATTTCAAAATAACGTCATAATGAGCAAATCCAGAGATAGCAGATAAGGCATCCCTTGCGGTGCGAGAGTCCTTGAGCGCTGAAAGGACGAGTCGTTAGTGGCTAAACTAGAATTAAGGGCCATGATAATCCTGAGCTGTTGTATGATATGACGAACCAAGGTGATATACAGCTAATTGCGGGGTTGATGCCTTCAATTGGCCATGCTTCATATTTTTGTTGTATGGTTTTTATAATTTATTTGATAAATATAGACTATTTTAAGAAACTAATTTCGGTATTTTTGTTTTTAGTGAATCCTATCTACATTAAAAAAAAATATTAATATATTGCTGGCGTGACGTCATCAAACGCATAATGGATAATGTAGTCTTTGCCTGCACAAAAAAAATACAGTAAAGTCTATGGTAAAGTCAACATCAAGGTGTTAACGTCACCGCCGACGGCTAACCTCAAAAAAAATTGAAATCACTAACTGAACTTGTTTGAAATGGAAGGCTACGAGTGTTTCGCCCCTTTATGTTCGAATAACAGCAGGGATAACCCGGATTTGTTATTCGTACCAATCCCAGAACGACGGCGAGAGGAATGGTGTCGAGAAGTGAAGCAAAAATACTTCAAGAACTATTTGCAGTTTTGTTGTGAAGAGCATTTAAATGTATGTGCCTATTTAAAACAAACACATTACTTGTACACAATGGTTTAACAATATAGTCTGACCGTTGAGTAGCTCCTCTTATTTCAGCGATGTTGTGGTTGCTAGAATTCGTCATGAACTCCAGTATCATGACATTGTCCACTTGTGGCAAATTGCGAGAATCGGCTTTTTCGTTATTAGCCGTCCTTTTATAATAAAATGCTGTTTAAACCTTATTAGGTATATGGTTTTACTCTTTGTGCTTAAATAACAAATAAACAAACAAACTACAAAACGAAACGGCAGGTCAATGTCAAGTTTGAGTTTATGTTTGATATAGACATTGATATAGACTAGACAGACGTCAGTCGATTTTTTTTTAAATAAGGCAAAAGAATCATTATCCATTATTCGTTTGATGACTCACAGAAAGGGCATTTGAAGGTCAAAACATTTCAACGAATATCTTAATAATGTAAGACTTTTTTTTAAATCTGATATACAGAAACTGTACCGAAAGCTTGTTTCTCGAAATGGTTTTGAGATTTCAATACATATTTAAAAAGTTAGCATGGCTAATTGTTTATAAAAGGATAACTTTAAAAAAAAAGTAATTGCTTAAGAGGTATTTTTTTGGATAAGTACAACAAAATTTAGGGTTTGACCTATGGCCTCTCAAGTCATGGTTTGTGCCCGGGCTTGGATCTCTGGGTTTTAATTATATTTGAACCATGATAAATATTAATAATACACTTCTCCAGGCAAATTAATAATAGTAATAGTAATGTACTAGGGGCGTTCAATAAAAAGTGAGAATGAGTATGTTATAAACAACTTTTACTAAATGTCATTTTATTTTTCGACATAGTCACCTTTTAGCATAATACGCTTAGTATATCTTATTTCTAAACTTAATATTCCATTTTTAAAAAAGGTCTCATCTTGAGTACTTAAAAAATCTTGTACTGCAGCGACTACCGCGTCGTCGTCTTAAATTTCTGCCCTCTCAGGTATTGTTTCAATCTCGGAAATAGGTAGAAATCACTGGGAGCGAGATCTGGTGAATACGGAGGATGCTTAAGGATATCGAACCCAGCATCACTAATTGCAGCCATTGCAACGGCGGACTTGTGTGCCGGGGCATTGTCCTGGTGGAACAGCACAACTTTCGAGAGTTTACCTCGCCGTTTTTCGCGGATCTCATTGCGCAATGTTGCTATTTGTTTGGCGTATAAAGTGCCCGTAATAGTGGCTCCATGTTCGAGATACTCAATCATTAATACCCCTTTACCATCCCAAAAAACAGAGCCCATGACCTTACCGGCAGATGGGCTCACCTTGAATTTCTTCGGAGTTGGAGATGATGGCCTTTTCCATGTCATAGACTGCAGTTTCGTTTCAGGGTCGTAATGATGGAGCCATGTTTCGTCCATTGTTATAAATCGCGCCAAAAAAAGGTCCCGGTCTTGCTGCATAAGATTCAAAGCTTCTTGACAAATCTCTAGTCTAGTTTGTTTTTGCGTGTCAGTAAGCATTCTTGGTACCCAACGCGCAGATACCTTTTTCATACCCAAGCGTTCATGTAAAATATTATGCACGCTCCCCGTTGAAATCTTTACATTTTCAGCAATAAAACGAACTGTGACACGACGATCCGCCAAAACTGAGTTTTCGACTTTTTTCACAATTTATTCAGTTACTGCTGTAGTAGGGCGTCCGGAGCGGGGGTCGTCCATTGTCGATGTTCTTCCACGTCTAAATTCGGCGCACCAACGTGCGACTGTCGAATACGGAGGAGCATTAGACCCTAAAGTGTCCCGCAAATCCAAATTGACTTGTTCCGTAGAAATTTTTTTCAAATACAAGTATTTGATAACGGCGCGCAGTTAAATTTTCTCCATTTTCGCTAACGCACTCAATAGCATTGCAAAGAAATTACCGTATATTTTTTTAAACAAAAGACAGTTAGTTTTTTTTTCATAGCAATCAGCTAGGTAGATTAGCTTTACCGGCCAGTATTTAATTTCGTAATATTAAAAGAGTTTGCATCTCATTCTCACTTTATATTGAACGCCCCTCGTAATAATAAATATGCATCGTATTGTGTTCAAACTGACATCTTCTATTTGTGATATTTAGTATACCTTATTTAATTGTTTGATTATTTATTGCTTTAAGTTAGACTAGACTAGACCATTTCACTGTCGATCATTGTTGTAGTAATTAAGTAGTAGGTAATATAATATAATTTTTTTTGGCACACCTTTATATTCGCACGCTGGTGATGCCGGCGAGAGCGCTGAACATACTCACTTTATCGAACATCTCTGTAACCGCTACTCAAGTAAATAAATATATGATTATAATTATGAGCTTTGCATGGAGGAGAACATTGCGAGGAACCTGAAAACCTGGCATCTCATCATTTTTAATGCGATCCCGCAGATAAACTCTAAGCATAGCCCGTCCGTCGCCTTCTGAGTGACTTTGAGCTTTCTTATGAGGCCCACCGTTAGCGGCCACGTCTCAGTGCCATAAGTCATCACTGGCAACACACACTGGTCAAAGATTTTTGACTTGAGACACTGCGGTATATTGGATGAAAAGATATGCCACAACTCACATAAATGAAGAATATTTCGGCATGTACTGCAAGTTTCTAATTTTCCATTTATTTATTAACAATCTAAAATGTTAGAAAAATTAAAAACGTATTTATTATTATTAAACACATACAAATATTAAGAAACAATAACAATAATAAATTAATACTATAACTATAAATAAAATAAAACTAACTTAAACTAAAACTAAATAAAATTAACAAAAGGTTCCCCCCGCGGCATGGACCCAAAGACACTGGCAGCATTACCTCGCTGTATAGCAATGCTGATACGTTGTGCGAGGTAGCTGCCAGCTCTTTGGTCTCCTGTAGTGTCACAAAGACACTGGCAGCATTACCTCGCTGTATAGCAATGCTGATACGTTGTGCGAGGTAGCTGCCAGCTCTTTGGTCTCCTGTAGTGTCACAAAGACACTGGCAGCATTACCTCGCTGTATAGCAATGCTGATACGTTGTGCGAGGTAGCTGCCAGCTCTTTGGTCTCCTGTAGTGTCACAAAGACACTGGCAGCATTACCTCGCTGTATAGCAATGCTGATACGTTGTGCGAGGTAGCTGCCAGCTCTTTGGTCTCCTGTAGTGTCACAAAGACACTGGCAGCATTACCTCGCTGTATAGCAATGCTGATACGTTGTGCGAGGTAGCTGCCAGCTCTTTGGTCTCCTGTAGTGTCACAAAGACACTGGCAGCATTACCTCGCTGTATAGCAATGCTGATACGTTGTGCGAGGTAGCTGCCAGCTCTTTGGTCTCCTGTAGTGTCACAAAGACACTGGCAGCATTACCTCGCTGTATAGCAATGCTGATACGTTGTGCGAGGTAGCTGCCAGCTCTTTGGTCTCCTGTAGTGTCACAAAGACACTGGCAGCATTACCTCGCTGTATAGCAATGCTGATACGTTGTGCGAGGTAGCTGCCAGCTCTTTGGTCTCCTGTAGTGTCACAAAGACACTGGCAGCATTACCTCGCTGTATAGCAATGCTGATACGTTGTGCGAGGTAGCTGCCAGCTCTTTGGTCTCCTGTAGTGTCACAAAGACACTGGCAGCATTACCTCGCTGTATAGCAATGCTGATACGTTGTGCGAGGTAGCTGCCAGCTCTTTGGTCTCCTGTAGTGTCACAAAGACACTGGCAGCATTACCTCGCTGTATAGCAATGCTGATACGTTGTGCGAGGTAGCTGCCAGCTCTTTGGTCTCCTGTAGTGTCACAAAGACACTGGCAGCATTACCTCGCTGTATAGCAATGCTGATACGTTGTGCGAGGTAGCTGCCAGCTCTTTGGTCTCCTGTAGTGTCACAAAGACACTGGCAGCATTACCTCGCTGTATAGCAATGCTGATACGTTGTGCGAGGTAGCTGCCAGCTCTTTGGTCTCCTGTAGTGTCACAAAGACACTGGCAGCATTACCTCGCTGTATAGCAATGCTGATACGTTGTGCGAGGTAGCTGCCAGCTCTTTGGTCTCCTGTAGTGTCACAAAGACACTGGCAGCATTACCTCGCTGTATAGCAATGCTGATACGTTGTGCGAGGTAGCTGCCAGCTCTTTGGTCTCCTGTAGTGTCACAAAGACACTGGCAGCATTACCTCGCTGTATAGCAATGCTGATACGTTGTGCGAGGTAGCTGCCAGCTCTTTGGTCTCCTGTAGTGTCACAAAGACACTGGCAGCATTACCTCGCTGTATAGCAATGCTGATACGTTGTGCGAGGTAGCTGCCAGCTCTTTGGTCTCCTGTAGTGTCACAAAGACACTGGCAGCATTACCTCGCTGTATAGCAATGCTGATACGTTGTGCGAGGTAGCTGCCAGCTCTTTGGTCTCCTGTAGTGTCACAAAGACACTGGCAGCATTACCTCGCTGTATAGCAATGCTGATACGTTGTGCGAGGTAGCTGCCAGCTCTTTGGTCTCCTGTAGTGTCACAAAGACACTGGCAGCATTACCTCGCTGTATAGCAATGCTGATACGTTGTGCGAGGTAGCTGCCAGCTCTTTGGTCTCCTGTAGTGTCACAAAGACACTGGCAGCATTACCTCGCTGTATAGCAATGCTGATACGTTGTGCGAGGTAGCTGCCAGCTCTTTGGTCTCCTGTAGTGTCACAAAGACACTGGCAGCATTACCTCGCTGTATAGCAATGCTGATACGTTGTGCGAGGTAGCTGCCAGCTCTTTGGTCTCCTGTAGTGTCACAAAGACACTGGCAGCATTACCTCGCTGTATAGCAATGCTGATACGTTGTGCGAGGTAGCTGCCAGCTCTTTGGTCTCCTGTAGTGTCACAAAGACACTGGCAGCATTACCTCGCTGTATAGCAATGCTGATACGTTGTGCGAGGTAGCTGCCAGCTCTTTGGTCTCCTGTAGTGTCACAAAGACACTGGCAGCATTACCTCGCTGTATAGCAATGCTGATACGTTGTGCGAGGTAGCTGCCAGCTCTTTGGTCTCCTGTAGTGTCACAAAGACACTGGCAGCATTACCTCGCTGTATAGCAATGCTGATACGTTGTGCGAGGTAGCTGCCAGCTCTTTGGTCTCCTGTAGTGTCACAAAGACACTGGCAGCATTACCTCGCTGTATAGCAATGCTGATACGTTGTGCGAGGTAGCTGCCAGCTCTTTGGTCTCCTGTAGTGTCACAAAGACACTGGCAGCATTACCTCGCTGTATAGCAATGCTGATACGTTGTGCGAGGTAGCTGCCAGCTCTTTGGTCTCCTGTAGTGTCACAAAGACACTGGCAGCATTACCTCGCTGTATAGCAATGCTGATACGTTGTGCGAGGTAGCTGCCAGCTCTTTGGTCTCCTGTAGTGTCACAAAGACACTGGCAGCATTACCTCGCTGTATAGCAATGCTGATACGTTGTGCGAGGTAGCTGCCAGCTCTTCGGTCTCCTGTAGTGTCACAAAGACACTGGCAGCATTACCTCGCTGTATAGCAATGCTGATACGTTGTGCGAGGTAGCTGCCAGCTCTTTGGTCTCCTGTAGTGTCACAAAGACACTGGCAGCATTACCTCGCTGTATAGCAATGCTGATACGTTGTGCGAGGTAGCTGCCAGCTCTTCGGTCTCCTGTAGTGTCACAAAGACACTGGCAGCATTACCTCGCTGTATAGCAATGCTGATACGTTGTGCGAGGTAGCTGCCAGCTCTTTGGTCTCCTGTAGTGTCACAAAGCCGTTTACAAATATCTTTTTAAAGACTTTTTGCGCTGGAGCCCCACGGACCAAAGGTCTCAACCCCGAATGGAACAAAGTTGTATTCAGAGCCAAGACCTTTGTATTTATTTTTCTTAAGCTTTTCTGCCGCTTCTGCTGCTGCACCAGCTTGATTTGCTGTTCCGCGGATGTGGGACGGAGCCAGTGTGTCTACACAAGTAGCGTCCCACACTAGCACACGACCCAATTTCCACGGAATCAATGACATTCCGTCTGGTCTCTTGCCATCATCTCTGGCGATGCCCGATGGCTCCAGTAACGCAGTCACATTGACGGTGGCAAGAGAGCGACGGATAATGTCGTTGAGAGCAGAGTGTCTAGAGAAGCGGCCCGCGCTCTTCTGGCACGAATGGCCGTGGTGTCCCAGCGCGTCGACCTCAAAGCCGCAGGGGCATTTATGCGGTGCGCAAACTGCTACTCCAAGTCGCAGGCAGTTTCTAATTTAATAACAAATCTATTAACGCAATTTGTAAACACGAATGGAATTATTTTAACATTCCCGCTAATGGTGGGATCGCGTGAGAACATCCAACATCTTTTGTTTCACGTGTGACCTGCCAGATCGAATTAGCACCACATCGAGGTTAATTTGTTATATAGGTATTATTAACATACCTGAATATTAATTTTGCAAAGCCTGTTCCTATTTCACCTACGTTATTATTGTATTATATTATTTCATTATCATGGGCTTTACGGTAAAAAAAAATGTACTCATAACATAACACAAGCTTTGCTTAGCTTACTTTGGGACTAGGTCAATTGGTGTGAATTGTCCCGTGATATTTATATTTATTTAATATTATTTATTGTGAGGAAACCGGCTCACACGTAAAAATAAATTCAATGGGGTGTATGTAAAGTTCCCAATTCGAACTGCGGCCGCGTGGTCTCAAGCCCTCTTAATAATGAGTGGAGGCCTGTACCTGTGAGGACCTATATAGGCTGGGATGATGATAATGACGATGAGTAAAATGTAATGGTATGCGCGAGTGAATACGCGGATAAATACAAGCTAAAAACATAGTTTGATAGGATTCATTACAAACACAGATCACAATACAATACAATACAATACAATACAATGACTCTTTATTGTACACCAAGAATAGTAAGCAATACAGAAAACAGGTACACAGAGAGTAAGTTACAAGGTGAGCAATAGGCGACCTTATCGCTTAAGAGCGATCTCTTCCAGGCAACCCTTTACCAGAATGAAGGAAGGACTAGTTTACAGCAGGTGGTGCATCAACAGTGGATCAGAAAATTAAAACGCAACAAAAAATAGTACATCTACTCATACATATATCGTACATATAATAAGTACACGTCTAAAACAAATACAAGCATTGGGATAAATAGCCACATATAAATAAATAAACTATAACAAAGCTAATTATTACAAGAAGACAGATAGTACACCTTAAGCATTGATTTAAAGATTGACAGAGATTTTGCCCGTCGTAAGTCAATCGGCAAGGCATTCCACAACCGAATAGCCTGGACAGCATAAAAATAGACATAGAATTTCACCTCACCTCACCTTACAATCACCTTTCTAATCAAGGTCTTACCCTATTAATATTTAAAAACTAGTCGCGACACACGTCGTATCACTTTAATGTGTAAATTTCTCCATCTAATTGGAATATCGTGAGAGGCATAATTAGATGATATTCGAGATAGGTCAACGAGACCGCGGACCCAGTTACAGGCAATCAAGGGCACACTGATTTAGGGGCAGAAGGGATACTGATTTAAACCGTTTTGTCCCACGCGGACGGCCGCAATCGCATTTACCGGCGCTTTCTACTCTCATCCCATACTGTGTGACAGAAAGGCAATAAGGCCTCATGTATTTGAAATCAACAATGTCCCAAGCAAATTTCAATTATATAAATTCAAATCTTATTTTGATCAGGCAAAAATATTGTAGTTTAAAATCGTTTGCATCTACACCGTGAAATTTTAGTAGTTGTTTTCCCGAAACGAGGTGATTTAGTATCGATTGTACAATCGATTTATAATTACTATTTTGACTAGAGTCAAAAATCCAATTGTGAAAAACGAAAGTCGAAAATGACCGCAAACCAATAGTAACGCTTCGTTAGTACCTAACCTATCGTACGATCGTACGCTACTTGTACCAACGAAGCGTTACTATTGGTTTGCGGTCATTTTCTACTTTCGTTTTTCACAATTGGATTTTGGACTCTAGTCATAATAGTAATTATAAATCGATTGTACAATCGAAACTAAATCACCTCGTTTCGGGAAAACAACCACTAAAATTTCACGGTGTATGTTTAAATTGATATTCTACATTATTTAAAAGTCACTTCATCAATTAATTATATCTGAGAACCAGTAAATCATTGACTGTTTTATTGATTTTTATTAAGTTGCCTTCGTACTTAGATATATCTTTATAATGAACTGAAACAATCACATTGTTCACCCGCGACCTTAAGGGTGAGCAAAGTAATTGTTTCAGTTCATTAATATGGACCTCCGCAAAGTTTTTTTTTTTTTTTTTTTATATAAGAGGTGGCAAACGAGCAGACGGGTCACCTGATGGAAAGCGATCACCGTCGCCCATGGACACCCGTAACACGGGGGGCATCACAGGTGCGTTGCCGACCCTTTTAGGAATTGGTAGGCTCGTTTTTTAAACATCCCTAAGTTGTAACGCTCCGGGAATGCTGCCGCAGAAAGCTGATTCCAGATCTTTGTCGTGAAGTAACGCCTGATTCAATAAATTAAAAGATTTTTTATATTTTCAAATTTTTGATTTTTTTTTTGTGCTTTGAAATCCATTTTTTTATTAATTTGTTATGATAATAACAATCTAATATATAATTAAAAAAACTAAAAAACACGCTTTAAAAAATAAAAAAATCTTAATAAGCAATTATTATATTGTTATATCCAGATCAAAATTTGTAAACAATTCTAAATATTGATAAAATAAATAATAATAGTTTAAAATATTTTATTGTAAAAAAAGCGTGGGGTGCATGGTGTCAATTGTCAAGGATTATCATTTTGATAACATCTTAAAAAACACCCCACGCTTTTTTTACAATAAAATATTTTAAACTATTATTATTTATTTTATCAATATTTAGAATTGTTTACAAATTTTGATCTGGATATAACAATATAATAATTGCTTATTAAGATTTTTTACTGCACTATAAGAATAGTGAATTGAAATTTATTAAAATTTATTTTTTATTTTTTAAAGCGTGTTTTTTAGTTTTTTTAAACTATTATTTATTTTCTATTTTTTAGTTGCATTTTTTTTCTTTCTAACTTTACCCCCTCACCTGCAACCCCAAAACCCCCTAAACCCAACCCCCCAACATACCCCACCCCATTTTCCCAAACCCCCCCAAACCCTACACCCTTACCCCCAATCCTCTAAACCCCCCTTACCCCCACCTCATTTTACAAACCCCCGAACCACCTAAACCCAACCCCCCTAACACCGAACCCCCATACCCCCCGGAAACCCCCGCTCCCCCCACCCCGCCACCTACCGCCCCCCTTCCAGTTCCATCATCAAACCCTTGTTACCATCTAGGCCTCTTACCCCCTCCCCATTTCCCACAACCCCCCAAAATCACTTACCCCCGAAGCCCCCAACACCCCCACCCTATTTCCCGTAAACCCCCCCATCCCCTAACCCCAACCGCCACACCCTAACCCCCAACCCTCTAAACCCCCGACCCCCTTACCCCATACCCCATTCCCCCCCCAACCCGCCACCTACCACCCTTCCAGCTTCATCATCAGACTCTTGTTACCATCTAGGACCAAAGTACTCGTCAAAACGAATCAAACGAGCCCAAACTCGATGGGGTTGTTTCGTTTTATTGTGGAGTGCCTTTGGCCATCTTCCAGCTCCATCATCAGACCCTGGTTACCATATGGGATCAAAGTGCTCGTCAAGACGAATCAAACTAGCCCAAACTCGATGGGGTTGTGTCGTTTTATTGTGGAGTGCCTTTGGCCATCTTCCAGCTCCATCATCAGACCCTGGTTACCATCTGGGATCAAAGTGCTCGTCAAGACGAATCAAACGAGCCCAAACTCGACGGGATTGTGTTGTTTTATTACATAGTTCCTATGGCCACCATCCAGCTCCATCATCAGATCAGCTCCATGTTACATTAATATTGCATCGTCATCCAATTTACACATATGTGCAAAATTTCAGCTCAATCGGAAACCGGGAAGTGGGTCAAAATCGCGCCCTAAGGAGTCGATTACAAACAAACATACAAACATACATACAAACATACATACATACAAACATACAGGTGAAGCTGATATAAAGCGTGTAAAAATCTCGTGTCACGGTGTTTGTTACCGAACTCCTCCGAAACGGCTTGAACGATTTTTATGAAACTTTTTTTCTCTATATTCGGTAGGTCTGAAATAGGACGTAGGTTATTTTTTGTGTACCTACCCTATTCTTCGCGGACGGAGTCGCGAGCAACAGCTAGTAATAATAATAAGAATAAATTTATTCTTCAGACAGTATAAAAGGTCCACAGTTTTATTAACAATTCCATGCCCAAATGTTAGTAATTTAATCATCACTACATAGTATTAAACAAAGTCGCTTCCCGCTGTCTGTCTGTCCCTATGTATGCTTAGATCTTTAAAACTACGCAACGGATTTTGATGCAGCTTTTTTTTTAATAGATAGAGTGATTCAAGAGAAAGGTTTATATGTATAATACATGCATAATTGCACCCGTCGCTCGTCGTCGGGCGGGTCGCTAGAGAATAAGAGAGATTTTACTCTCTGTTGTAGTTTGAGGACAATCGCACCTATTTGTATGGTCATATTTAGAATACCATTACAGCTATGCACCCTGTCTATTAATGAGGCAGTTTTTTTTCACCACAGAGCGTTTCAATGTTCGCGCGGGCTCCGTGAATGTCCGTGTCTGAAATACTTGGTCTCAAGGGACATGAATCAAAGGACACAAAATCAAGGACTACGGAATCAAGTATTCTGGAATCGGGGAGCGTTTACGACGCATAAATGTTAAATTAGATGAGCTGGACCCTATATATATCTACAAGCCCGATCTGAGAGATATAGGATCCTGCGTTCAAGTGGGCTTGGCGCGCTTCGCTGATTTTGTTTTGCTGATATTGGTTGTTAGGTGAAGGTTCGTTAGCATTATTTTTAACCCGTATGTTATGGATATGTAGCGATTTTGGCGAAAGTTAAGGGTCTATTATGTAGCCCATATTTTGTTTATGATCAAGTCTTTAGTTCTTGCGTGGATTTCATCATTTATAATGCGATCCCGCTGAGAAACTCCGAGCATAGCCCTCTCCATCGCCCTTTGAGTGACTTTGGCCAGACTCAAGAGGCAGTAGGCAGGGCACATCGCTCTTAGAACTGATGGCCGATGGGGCGAAAAGGATCTCGAGTGGCGTCCACGGACCGAAAGACGCAGAGGTAGGCCTCCAACAAGATCGAGCGACGACCTTGTTAAGGTTGCGGGATCGCGTTGGGTGCGGATGGCACGGGGCCGATCTGTTTGGCGAGCCTTGGGGGAGGTCTATGTTCAGGAGTGGACGTCTTTCGGCTGAAATGATTATGATGATAAGTCGTAGCGTGACCAACCACCAACGCCAACCACCTGGCCAACTTTCGGCCCATTGTAATGAATCTAAAGTTTGCTGGCCGTTCACTAAGGGTTCAAACATAAAAATATTGTATAAAACGGGGGAACGGCGGGAACCTGTAATTGGCTTGCTGTATTTACTGTAATGTCTAAGATGTATATATAAGCTGTTGGTTCTCCATAAATAAATAAATAAAAATAAATAAATAAAAAAAAAAAATTTTGAATTTCGGGGGAGTCGGTTGGATGCGACTTGGTTCAATTGGTAGAACACCCGTTAGGGCGCATAACCAGGAGACGTGGGTTCGAATCCCACCGGCGCACCCGAAAAACTTTTTCGCTTTTAAATAATCTTAGATTCGGTGAGCAGCCGTACTGCTAGTAAAATAAATAATATAGAAATATTGTATTTCTTTATAGTAACTAGCTGTTGCTCTCGACTCCGTCTGCAATTGTTTATTGCTGTAGCCCATGTCCCACATGCATCGAATCGAATAAAAACTATATATATCCTTCGCAGAGCCTCAAACTTCTTCTTCTTAGTCGTTCACTCTTGACAGAGTGGTCGTGGTCATGAGGGGTCGCTCTCTGCTGCGGTCACTGCCTTCGCGATCCTTCTCCACCAGTCTCTATTGGTTGCCTGGCAACGCACTCCGCCACAGGGATCTTGGTTATGGACTTAATGGTATCTGTCCATTGGGTTGGCAATCGACCACGTGGTCTCTTACCCTCAACACCACCCTGAATCGGTTCTATTGCGTTATTTTTGCGGCTAACGTGTCCAAAGAACCTATAATTCTTAGTTGCACAATCGACGACAGTCTTTGTCTAATGTTTAGCTCCTCAAACTATCTCCGTACTGAGGTTCATCTAAATCGATTCAGCGGTTGAAGCGTGAAAAGGTAACAGACAGACGGACAAAGTTACTTTCGCATTTATAATATTAGTAAGGAAGTAATGACTATCTATAATGATGAATTATTATAATTAAATAAATAAATCATGGGATTATTGACACCAATTGTTCTATTCCCAAACAAACAAAAACATACTTAAATAGACATTAATCATCCAAGACTCGAGCATAGACAGTAATATTTTTCATACATCTGCCTCGACAGGGAATCGAACCCGGGACCTCGAGCTTTGTTGTCAGAAACTCTAACCACACCCGGTCGTCTAAAATTTTGTAAATTGGGGCTTCCACTTTATAGGTATCATAATTATTAAATTATGATAATTTGTGGGATCCAGAATGGAGTGGCTTTCGCAGCAGAATAATGTTTCATATTTATTCAGTGTTTATTTGTCGAAATTAAATTTAATGTTTCAAAACGAACAAAACATCATAAATTGCGTAATAATCCGTCATCATCATCATCAACATCATCATCATCCCAGCCTATCATACGTCCCACTGCTGAACACGGTCAACCTCTCACAATGGCTTGAGCTATCCAGTGTGGATTGGGAACTTCACACAAACCATTGAATTTCTTCGCAGGTTTATACAGGTTTCCTCACGATATATTCCTTCACTGTAAAGCTCATGGTAAATTTCAATTGCGGCTAGTTCGAGATACGGGTGCTGATTCTAATCGGAATCAAGTGCAGGTAGTTCGAAAGACTCGAGCTGCTAAACGAACTTGACACCCTACACTAACTTCAGTTAACGGCTGCTACAATGTGACAGAATCGTCGAGGTAATATTGCTTGCGTGATAAGTCAGTGCTCCGCGATAAAGACAGGATGCGCTGAAATGACGCAGATAGACACACGGTAAGCTAACACAGCCTCAATTTGATCGCTCAATATCCTCAAAATAGCTTTCCACTGTTTTCAATTTGTTAGTCAAAGTAACTTGCATACAAACATATAATTCGGGCGGTAAAACTCGGTTTACGACCACCCGGAACCGGACATTGGCCTCAGTCGTTAAATAAATTCCGAGAGCGGTAACAGATAGTTTAATATTAATTATTTGCATCTTAACGAAGCTAGGGACATTTAGAATGCTGTTGTTAAATTTAAGGGCCCAGGAAGAAGGGACGCGGAAATAATTCATGTGAATTACGAATATAAAGGGCATTATTTCAACATTTTCGTCGGCAGTTAAGTGCCTGGGGAGTTTATTATTTAACTAGCTTTGGTGCGGGAGTCTGCTCTCCTAGGACAATTTTTTACGAGTCGTCCCAGTGTAATGAAAGTTGATTGTTCAAACTGCATTCACCGTAACTTTCCCTCCTACGCAGCTCGACAGAAAAAGTTAGAAATATAAATAAAAAAACCGGCCAAGAGCGTATCGGACACACCCAGGATTGGATACTATCTATTCAACATGTAATATTTTTCTAAGGATTTGGTATTTTGTTTGGAACTTCCCTAGTGGGTATATTTTATAGGTCAGGCAGCTATTTACTCTTAAACTACTAATAATTCTCAAGCAAACTCAGACGTAATAGTGTTCGTCTTAATTTGATATATTTTACTCTCATCATGTTTTTTTTTATTTTCAAAGCGGTTGGCTTTTAGAAGGGTGGGGGGACGCTAAATTTTAACAAAAATGGGCACTTAAAAGTTGAATATTTCGCAAAAGAATCACTATATCGGAAAATCGACTTCACGACCTCATAATGAAAGATCTATCCAACGATATTCCACACTATGAGGTAAGACGAGAAAAAAAAATCGTGCGTGCAACTCCTCCGCGCGGAAGAATTGAAACTTCGTAATGTACTAAGTATTCTGTGGTAATGTGGAAATGAATATGAACCTTATTGCAATAACCCAAAGCAAAGAAGCGGCTAGCAAGCAACCAACTACAGCGCTAGCGAAACAAGTTATTTTCAATATTTCTGGATCGCACTGACGAAGTTTTTAACATCCGTTAGTATAATTATATACAATGCGAACGTCTCGTAAACGTCAACATGCGTTGCGTTGCGTATTTAACGCAACGCTTGTTGGAAGTCACATTAGAAGTTTCACTTCAAAAATCACCACCCACTTTATGTGGGAGGACCCGAAAAAAAATTCTACTTTTTTTTTACTTTGTCTGGGTTATTGCTACAAAATTACAGCTTTCTAGTCCTGATATTTTCTAAGCTTACCCACGGACGGACGGACAGACAGATATGGCGAAACTATAAGGGTTCCGTTTTACCATTTTGGCTCTGGAACACTAAAAAGATGATGAGACTTATGATACCTACAGCTAATACTAGTAAAACAGTAATAAAGCAAAGCCAATGAGGCGATACTTCATCGTTGTCAAATTTTTCATTACTAATATCTCGCTGTTATTCATTCTCATATATCATAATTATTTTGTTTCTCATTGACCTTGTTTTAGCTTTTCATTCAAAGCAAATAACGCTTTTGATTGCAAAATTAGATTTATATTTCACAGAGCAAACGTTGCTGTAACCAAAATTCCACAATTTCTTTCCTAAATAAACGTTTTCGCCAGTCCAAAGAATGGGCTTGTTAAAATGTTTAAATTGAAAAAGAAGAAGTAGAAGTTCGTTACCTACATTTATTATTTGGCTTCAGCAATCGTGGAGCCGAAAGCCTACAAAAACTCAAGAAATTGCAAAAGCAACGCGATGTCCAAAAATATACTCTTAACTGCTACGAATTCATATCGACATTTAAGTTGCACGACCGAATAAGTTGAAAAGCTGTGCTAAGTTTTTGCAGTAATATGAAATTCTAGAGAGAAGTTTGCAAATAAGACACAAAACTTATATGACCAGTTGGCATTCAACCGGTCAAAAGGGAACTTTTGTTGAAGAATAGTATAAATATGTATGGATAAATAAACCTCCTTCAAGTAAGAGTAGTAGTATTAGAGGACCTGATAGCCTGGTCAGAGAACCTGTTTACGAAAACTGAGATCCGGTCCGATCGCCGATCGATGTAGATATTACATTATGACAAATATAAATGTTTATTTTGGCTTACCCTCATAGTTTCATTTAGAAATACACCTCTTCATTTCTTCCGGGGTCGTAAAAGCAACTAAGGAAATAGGTTAATTCTTTTCCAGGCTCCGTCTAAGATGTGCTACTACAAAACTAATCATTGTGTTATATTGGGTTTACCCTTGAAATGTCGACATACTTTAAATCGAATATCAGTTAAAAGTCAACGTTCTATATTTTTTAATTTCATCGAATATTCATTACCTGGAATGATTAGAATGAGTATTTTGAAATCATCGATTTTTAATTTCTGGAAATATTATTTCATAGATTGGTTATTTGGCAGATATTCATTTCATATTTTATTATTTCATACTTTTTTGAATGTTGTAAATGTTATATCTTAGAATATTATTTTAATATTTATCATTTCACAACTTCAATAATATATGTGAGGATTGAAACGCAATCAAAACTAATCAAGGGAATCAAAACCTACAGGGTACTTCCCGTGAACTCAGAATCTTGAAATTTGGTACAAAGCAAAGTCTTTAAGCACAGATAAAGGAAAAATTGCGAAAAGCATTTTTTTTGTCTGTCTGTCTATATCAAAACCAATCTACAATGATCCCACACTGCGCACGTTTTGCTTAGGAGCAGGGGTCTGCTAAGATTGGATGTTCATGGATACATATAAATTTGTACGGAACCCTCGGTGCGTGAGTGCAACTCGAACTTGGCCGGTTTTCATCTTACGTTAAACGTAAAATTGCTAAAAGTAGCCCCGAAACGTTAATGTAGCATTTCGTGTGTTTTACCTACCCCTTTGGGATACCAGGCGTGACGTGTATGTGATGTTTGTGTATTTTGGAGTCTTGAATGTTTAATATTTATGTATTTAAGTATGTATCTATGCGGGATACTGCCGTTTCGCCGAATCAGTTCCTAACCAGATTCATCTGTCAACTGTTTTATTTCTCAACTTTTTATTTCTCTGAAAGTGTACTATTCAAGGTATAATTTCAGGAGTATCCTTTCGGTTAGGTTGGGTTAGGTTTGTTTTATAACAATCCTGAAATGTTAAGTTTTAGAAATAATAGGAAAATATAGTTGCGAAACATTAGTAAACCGTATCTATGCACAATTAGGTACAATTTCAACTAGTTAAAATCTAATAATCACTTGCGACAGGATACTGATAATGGTTAAAATGCTCGTAGAAATCATAATACACCATCTTTAGCGTCTGAAACGTCAAGAAGGAATCAATAAACCTTGGCGTTTGAAACCCTATTAATTGGGTCATACACAAGGAAGCAAAAGTTTATTAATTAAATCCTCTTTTGTTTTCAAAATTTATGAAGATTTAAGCCTCAATTCTGGTTTGAACAATATTTATTTGTTTAGGCATAGGTTTAAGCTGTACGATGAAAATTAAACTTAAGGCACTCAAAGAGATAAATAAATTATTACGGGACAATTCACTGATTGACCTAATTCTAAAGTAAACAAAGTCAGTGGTATGGGTACTAGGCAACAAATAAACATATTTAAGTAGATAAATAGTACATACTTAAATACTATGTTAAGACCCACAGATCTGAAAAAAGTGTGAAGGGTTGGACTGAAAACCAGCGCAGCGCTGTGCGCGTGCGCACCTCCGTGGGCATGCATCCACAGTACACGCTGAGCCTAATCCATTTAACACGCTTAGTTATAGGTTCAATGTAGAAAATAATATCTTACTTTTAATATTGTATCTTTTTTTTTTCTAAGAGTGTTAATAAAATTCTATTCTATTCTATTCTATTCTAAAGACTTTATTACGTCTCTAATTAGATCAGTTACATACGCGGCATATTAATGCGAAGTCAGGCACATCCGTGTGACCCGATTGGCCAACTTAAAGGTCCGCGAAGTTGGAGGTCTATGAAGAATTAGTTTAGTTTAGTTCGAGTTGACCTCTCCCCCTCCGGGATATGGATGGAGCCCGCAGCCGAAAAAGACGCGAGTTTTGGGGTTCCTAAAACAGACTGGCGACCGCTTAAGCCCAGTCTAGATTTGCAAGAAAAAATATGCAAGTTGCATTACATCGCAAAGCCGTACAGCGAACGAGATTCAATCGTCACTTTCCTAACTTGTCCGACTTCCTACGTGGGCCATAGCACCAACTCGTCAACATTTCTATTTCGACTAAAATGCTGATTCGTCAACATTCCTATTTATACCAAGCAGCGCTGTGGTCGATAAAGGAATGTGGACGAGTTGGCACTGGTGACCAAGTAAGGCTGTGGTCGAATAAAAGAAAGTGGACGAGTTGGCACTGTGGTCGAAATAGGAATGTTAACAAAACGAGATATTGACGATAATCAGAAAGTGGACGAGTTAGGAAGTTGACGATTTAGGAATTTAGGCTGACGACAAGGCACCGCGGATGATTTAAGAAGATGACAAAATGGGACTGTGGATCCTGAGCCGTAATTTCATTGATTTTTAACCTTGCACTTAAAAATGGGATTCAATTTCGGTGATATATTGGTTTGTGAAAGCAGATAGCCGGTAGATGAGTGTAACACAGACTAAATAGCTCTCAAATTGTAAAATTACATTTAAAATTTACCACGATCTTTACGATGAAGGAAAACATGGTAACCATGGTTTCCACCTGAGCAAACCAGCGAAACAATTTAAAGGTGTGAAGGAATAACAAAAACGCACCCACACACCTACTCGCAAAATGTCGCATTATTTACAGTATCAGTTAAGTAGGGAAGTAGGTCAATGAGGATCTTATTCCGTTTGACATGTTTTCAAAACTTTGAATGTAAAATAAATAAATACCGTGTCCTGACAACATTATAAATGCGGAAGTTTGAGAATGTCTCATTGTATATTTGCTACCTACTTATTCACGTTTCAATTGTTAAATAGTGAGTTACATAGATTTGCGTAAAACTTGACAAATATGAAGCTTCTACCTTGGGGACATTATTACACATTTTGAATGTGTGCAGAATGCAGATGAACATTGACCTGGAATCTTACAGGCACTCAGTTGCTTTTTTAAAATTTATTAACAAAACGTTTATTGACAAATGATTTCAAACAATGTCATTATTGTTTTAAGAAATAAATTTCATTGATATGAGTGCATTTGTATGTATGTATGTAAACTCTTTATTGTACAAAATTAAGGAAAAAAAAAAGAAAAACAACCCAACAACAACATTAACAACATTATTGACAACCGTTGAAATGCATGTACAAAGGCGAACTTATCCCTTTAAGGAATCTCTACCAGTCAACCTTTGAGTGGATGAAAGGAGCATTTAGTAAGGGACCGACAAAGAGTAAGTAAAAATAAAACAGTCGGACAAAGCAAAGGCTACAATACAACTTTTAGTAAATACAATACATAAACTCATAATATAAAGAAACCTATTAAAAATATACTACCATATATTATATATGCATAAAACATAGAATAAATAAGCAGTTCTCAATAAATTAAAGAGATGGTGTGAGCCACATCTTCTTCAAAGCTTCCCTAAACGACACCACGGAGGGAGATTGCCTAATGGAGGTGGGTAAACGATTCCACAGTCTAGCAGATTGAACAGTAAATGATTTAGAATCAATTTTGGAAGAAGTAGAAGGACAGGCCAAAAGGAGATTGGTACTCGACCGCAAACGATGCTGGCTTCCTTCAGCCAAGTAGCTGAAACGCACGGAAAGGTATAAAGGGGCGGAAGGATTAAAAAGAGTGTTGAAAAGCAATGACAGAACGTGGATGTTCCTACGCTCCCTGATGGGCAACCACCTCAGCTGTGCGCGAAAGTGAGATACGTGGTCGTATTGTATTTGTTTAAAATTCTTTAAGATAAATTACTAAAATACAATAAGAAAACTAAACTAAAACTTCGAAGTAAAAATGTCGTTAAGATTTTCTGCTACAGACATTAATCCCAAGTTAATCCCACGCAAGACACTGCACCCCTCTGAACTGTTGTTCCTAATCTTCGAGAGAGGTAGGTATGTGCCAGGCCTGGGGTCACCTAAGACCAAAACCAGGCGTCACGACAGCTTACTACGAATGCATAGTAAATTTCGCAAATAAATTCAAAAACTCTTCGTGGTGCAAGCCCAGGTTGAAATCTACGACCAGGGAGTGAGTCATGATTATTTGTCCACTCGTAACCAATCACAATTTAACTAACCTTCCTGACAGAGCCAGCGTCAATCAAATAACTTTCTTAATAAACAAATACTGCAAAAAGCCCAAAACACAAAGAGGACAAGAAAAATGTTGAATAGGCAGTCGTTTCAAAGACGTCTTGAACTGGCTGCTCAAGGATACTTGCAAAAGAGTTGCTTTTGACCTCAATTAGAAGACATCCTTTTGAATTGCAGCGACAAACAATTCAGTAACGGAGTATTTTCAATTTTCCATTATATGAGGGGAAAATAACATAACAGCCACTAAGGAAAATTTCAAATACTTTAACACTTTTATCAACATCTTATAAACTTTCGCGATTTTCACATGCCTAATTATATTTCGGGTCTTAGTGAATTGCTAAAGATTACCTCGAACGTATTGTAAGCGTCCGTGATCAATTGATCATGAGTCGACTGAAGTGTAGGGTAGGTATCAAGTGTAGATAGTTCGATAAACTCGCGGGGCTTAATGAAGTAAGACGTCCACTGTCAACCTCTGGCCTTTTGTGGTCATCCGTCCATCTTGTTGTGGACATCCCACGCTGCGCTTGTCAGTCCGTGGTTTCTATTGCAGAACTTTTCAGCCCCAACGGCCACCTGTTCTGCGTGCTAAATGGCCTGGGGGCTTACCATGATCTTTCAATGAACGTTCCAAACGCAGAGCAGTTCAATTTAGGCACGTTAACTGAATCGTCGAAATTGGTACCACGACGTCTATTTCTCAGAGCTGAGTCTCAATCGCTTACAAGTGAAAGAAAGACCGATATTGTCTCTGGTCCGAAACTGAAACGCTAAGTCGCGAAAGGGATGCCGCTATATGCAAACCAAATATATCTATCTCTTTTAGTCTCGACTGACGTTTGGACGTTCGAAACCCAAAGTACTTCTAAAGTTAGCTTACGGTTTGATTTCTTTTTCATTTTTAAAGTACTGAAAACTTTATAAAAAAACTCATTTCCTTAAATAATGTTTCTTTGCCATAAAATATGACTTTTTTTTAGAGCTAAATATAATTTTTAACACAGTGGTTGTGAAACCGTTGTACAAAATGTATTGGTTATATTATTCTCTTTGCTTTGTACATTTTAAGCAATCTGCCTGCAGCTAAGATTCGGAACGCGTGGGCTATCGCGTATAATTTGCGAGGCGCTAGTGTAGCTTGAGGTCTTCGAAATGTCAAATGTCACTGTTTACGGTTTGGCTTCGCGGGTTTATTTCTATTTATATTAATATTGCGAATATTTAGCAATACGTTAGATTAATTATGCCAAATATAAGTTACGGATTAATGAATGTGATTGCTTTAAAAGCGGAGTTAAGAAAAAGAGGTGCAAAATTATACGGTCTGAAAGAACAGATAATTAAGAGGTTAGTTTTTTACTATAAACAAACTATTTTTTGTGTAAAATTTGCTTATTTTTACAGGCTTCAAGACTATGAAAGGAACAATAATTTTGTTGGAAACATAGGAGATGAAATACTAAAAACCGATTTGGCGTACATACTGTTGAGTGGCCTTCAGACAGTTCGTACAGCAGTGTAACATCGAGAAGTGTGCTTATCACCTAACTTAGATATAGTGAATATTAACACTTACTTTTTAGAGGTTTACAAAGACAGTGTGCTGCAGTTCATAGAAAGGGCTATAATGATAAATGAATATTTAGTGGCTCTAGTGACAATGTACACATAATAATTTGCTTTTCTATAGGGGACAAGTCCACTCTGAAAACACGAAAGCATTATCATATTTTATGAGCATTGCCTTTGAATCAGATGGAAAAATTGTTCAATCCATGTGTGAGTGTGCTGCTGGTATGGGACCAAAGGCAGTTTGTGAGCACATAGCCTGTGTATGATATGCAATTTTACGATTTAAAGAGTAAACAAACAGATATGGTATGAGCCGAAAAAAAAGAAAATGAACTTAAAAAAGCCTAAAAAAGCTGAAAATCTTACATTTGAAATACAAAAATATAATTTTACCAAATCTAAACGATATATTTCAAACTAAATACAAACTGAAATATAGATGCACAGAAAAAACCCCAGAAAAAAGACCAATGCTGGGAATCGAACCCAGGTCCTCAGCGTTCCGTGCTGCGTGCTTACCCCTACACCATCACTGGTCTGGTAAAAGTAATAAAAAAAATGAAGTTGAAGAAAATAAAAAATAAATAGAAAAATATACTTCATACTTAACTTGTAAATCTAAACGAAATAAGATGTGTTTTGATCCACATACTGATAACACTTGCAACACTGTACAATGGTATGATTATGCTAACATAATATATAACAATGTAATAAACTATTGCTCTTTAGAGAAAATACGGCTTGGCATAAGTGGTGTGTTTGAAGTTGCTTCCCTGCATGGAATATCTAATGACCATAAATAATTACCTTAAATTAGTACAATGAAACCCTACCTACTCTCTTCTACTATGTTGTATGTGTCTATTTCATGTGTTATTTATACTTGAAAGGTTTAGGTAGTTAACTAAATGTAAACAAACTTCAGTTTCCAAATTTGGCATATTCAAGGATTCAAAACATTTTATTTATTTATCATTCTAATACAGTCAGCGTCAAATAGTTTGTGACACCCAAAGTGGTCAAATAGTTCGCATCACGTCTTTATTACAGTTGGAATAAGGCCGTGTTGCTAACTTTTTGGCCACTTTGGGTGTCACGAACTATTTGACGCTGACTGTACAAACTAGACTAACGTATTTTAATACAGAAATGTAAATGTTTAGATAGTTCAATGGGAGAATTACAGTATTTAAGACATCAGTCGTCATTGTTTTATTTACATTTGGTTAATTACCTAAACCTTTCAAATATAGTTAATTATTATAGTAGATAATAGGGATGACCATGTATTGAAAGGATAAATAAAAAGTTTAGATGATTGATTTATTTTTAATTTTATTTAAGTACCTATAATTAACTGTCCAAAATCCTTATTTACATTATATTCTTCCTGAAATTAGTGAGCATAGAGCATACAAATATGATTCTTCCTCCAAGTGGTACTAAATTAGATGATAGATAACTTATTACTAAGAATCTTTAAAGTTTCTCCTAAATCAATGACATGCTTAACATTGATAGGTACGTTCAGATGTCAATTTTTTCGATTGCCTGAGTTGGTGTGCTTCAAACTGATTACACCCTTTTTTCAGAAACTGTGGCATGTTTACTGTAACATCCATATGTGAAACAAGATCTTGAATACTAAAGCCACGATCACCGAGAATAATGTCCCCTTTGTCCCCTTTTTGAAGTAGATTTATTATGATGCCACACTTTTCGAATAACTCTCTGTTACTGACAGATCCACCATATGCATCTGAAACAAAGGTCACACATCTAGAGCCAGAAATTCCTACCAATACTTTTTATTTTCATGGTTCCAGGAAAATCGACTAGGCTGGTTTTAGTTTAGGAATAGCTGAAAATTTTTAACAACTTGCTCAGTTTCAAGGTTGGGGTAAATCAAATGCCTGATGCAAGCACGGTATTTAGGAATAAGAAAAATCATTACTTACGATTTTCTGTATTTGATTCTTTAGTTTAGGTAATGCATAATCGTCAAGATTTAAATGTTTTTTACAAATACGTGAATGTTTTGAAGGGGCATAGTTGACCCTGTGAATCGCTACTAACCACTGCTTTGAGACACTTTTATCTTTCGGAAACTTATGTTCGCCTTTCTTTTCCGAGCAAAACGGGACTGCGCAACACTGTGGCATGGCCAATACGTTTACTCTACAGTTCTATTGTATTAAATATGAAATTAATAATTAAATATTAAATGTCAATTTTTGTTTTGGCATCCGTAATAACAAACTTTGCCAGCCGTAATGAGTAACGTATACTGAATCGCTAAATTTGACACTGAAGCGATTCAATTCCCACTCAAGTTAAGCGTCATGGTACGAAAACCACTAGAACTTGAAGGGAGTGAATGAAAATGTCTGTATTGCTACCGCTGAACCGCACTTGAACTGAATCGCAAAAGTAAGTAACGTCGTGGTACGAAATAGCGATGCAGTTCAGTTTAGAGCTTAATCTGAATCGTATTAAGAGATCATGGTAAGGCCCCTGATCATTGCCATTCATTGAGTTTTGCGCTAAGTAATTATACTTCGTTTTTAGGGTTCCGTAGTCAACTAGGAACCCTTATAGTTTCGCCATGTCTGTCCGTCTGTCTGTCCGCGGCTAAGCTCAGAGATCGTTAGTACTGGAAAGCTGTAATTTGGCATGAATATACATATCAGTCACGCCAACAAAGTGGTAAAATAAAAAAATAATTTTTTTTAGGGTACCTCCCATAGACGTAAAGAGGGGTGATTTTTTTTCTCGACTAATCCTATAGTGTGCAGTATCGTTGGATAGGTGTTTTAAAATCATTGCGGAGTTGCTAACATGATTTTTCTATTCAGCGATCTGATTGCGAAATATTCAACTTTAAAGTGAAAATTTTCATTAAAATCGAGCATCCAAAATCTAAACTGTTTGGTGGAAAAATTTGAAAAAATTCAGATTGGTAGTAAATATATCAAATTTACTAGGAAAATTATAGCGGCTAAGA
Organism: Archips crataeganus; assembly: GCA_947859365.1. Taxonomy (NCBI): domain Eukaryota; kingdom Metazoa; phylum Arthropoda; class Insecta; order Lepidoptera; family Tortricidae; genus Archips; species Archips crataeganus. Next base: position 19,250,614 of record OX402060.1, on the reverse strand, counting down.
TTGCTTGGAAATTATTTGTAGTTTAAGAGTAAATAGTAGCCTAAGGTATAAAACATACCTAAACTTGGATGATTCCGTACACATACGAAATCCTTAGAAAAATATTACTTGATTTTTTCGTAATGGCTACGGAACCCTACCTTGTGCGTGTCCGACACGCTCTTGGCCGGTTTTTTTAACATTAGAAAGAAAGGAAGTGATGGACATGTATTTTTATTGAAAAACTCTTTTGAAAAGTAAATCACAGTAAATATGAAATGTAACAATTTGCAAGGATATTTCAATAGAGGCATATTACTACTGAGTCAAAACTTCAATTTTGTTTAGGGATAAAAATATCCCAAGGCACTTTTGATGAGTGATGGTAACTTTCGTAAATGCTTAATGACACGATCTTTTTAATTTTAAAACACATGTCAACGTACACCTGTATCCGTATATACAATGTCGTGCATACTGTGACCCGTTTCGCTAATAAATATTTATGAAACAACCATCAGTGTAGGCATTAGGGGAGGCCGGGCTGTATTAATCCGCTGGTCAAGACGGATCCCTGTCTCTGCGTTCCCATTTATCCCCAGCCGACCTAATTTCTAAGCACGGAGGGTTTGTGACACAGTGGGAAGCTATACGTTGATATTTTTATAATTGGGGATGTCTATTTTTTGCAATGTATAGTAAATCGAAAACCATTTCGAGATAAATGCTTTTTAACTCGTTTTCTGTAGTTATTTAATTTTAACATTATGTAATGAATTTATTACCTAACAAATAAGCGATGACCTTCATTTGACATTGGTGTAAATTGCGTGACCGGTCCAAGTCGTACTTTATTCTGTGTGGTTAAAATTCTTAACAATAATTTACGCGTAGATTATACTACGGAGTTTGATTTGGACCCACTGTCTGACATCTAGCACTATGACAGCGCCAGTAAAATGACACAAGTTACAGTTTACGCAAAAAATAATTAAAGGGGTTGCCTTATTGAACGCATTTAGATAGATTTAGAAATTTGGCAGTGTGGGAGCCCTCAATTATAATCTGACGTTATCAACCAAAATAGTTTCAATAATTAATTTTGAAAAAAATAGTCATCTAAATGAGAAAATATTGAAATTAGTTTCTTTATAATTCACTTTTCTATAGTAAAAAAATATCTAAAAACCACTGGTACTTTTTTAGGGTTCCGTAGTCAACTATGAACCCTTATAGTTTCGCCATGTCTGTCCGTCTGTCTGTCTGTCTGTCTGTCTGTCTGTCCGCGGCTAAGCTCAGAGACTATTAGTACTAGAAAGCTGTAATTTGGCATCAATATATATATCAGTCACGCCGACAAAGTGATTGAATAAAAAAAAGTAAATAAAATTTTTTTAGGGTACCTCCCACAGACGTAAAGTGGGGGTGATTTTTTTTTCTCGGCTAACCTTATATTGTGGGGTATCGTTGGATAGGTCTTTTAAAATCATTGCGGGGTTGCTAACATGATTTTTCTATTTAGTGATCTGTTTGCGAAATATTCAACTTTAAAGTGAAAATTTTCATTAAAATCGGCCCCCCCCCCTCTAAAATCTAAACTGTTGGGTGGAAAAATTTGAAAAAATTCAGAAGGGTAGTAAATATATCAAATTTACTAGGAAAATTATAGCGGCTAAGATTGCTTGGAAACTATTTGTAGTTTAAGTGTAAATAGTAGCCTAAGGTATAAAACATACCTAAACTTGGATGATTCCGTACACATACGAAATTCTTAGAAAAATATTACTTGATTTTTTCGTAATGGCTACGGAACCCTACCTTGGGCGTGTCCGACACGCTCTTGGCCGGTTTTTTAGACATTCCTCCAATTGGGTTTGAAGGGATATGAGATACAGGGGTTGCGTTGTCTAACACGCGGATTCTCGCAATTGTTTCAACTTATTATTAGCCCCCGACGCAAGAAGAGGGGTGTTATAAGTTTGAGATACGGTTTTGTAAGCAGATTTCTAGGCGATAGTTCTTAGTTGTTTCAAATAAAATAGAATAGTTAAAAAATATGCCCTTCATTACGGAGCCCACGAAATGTATTTTTTTTACAAAAATTTATGCTAATAGATCCGAGTTTAGTCTAGCAAAAAAAAACTCGCAAGTTGCATTACAATGCGAGGCTGTATGCGAAAGAGATTGAAGTGGCCAATCTAGCGCCGCAATATAATGCAACTCTAGCGCAGTAACGTATTGTAACGAAATTCCTCGCACCGTTTAAATGAAGCTTCAAGGTATATCGCCTGTAGCTAGACCAAAGACCATTATCTGATGCCTCACCCGCGCGGTACAGGGGCTGGGGGGTATGACGACAAAGGAACCGAGAGAGGTGCGGGCGGCAAGCGCGCATAGTGTGCCTGCCGCAGTGGGATATTTTGCTATTCCAGCTGGCCAAAAGTCAAAAATCTCAAATTCAATGCATGTAAATAAAAATACTACCTGTCGTAAGCCAGGTGGTCGCCGAACAGTAGACAACCCTTCATACCACTCCCACTTAGGGTTACCATATGTAAATAGAGGGATGCCTGTCTATGGTACCTAAAATGCCTGATTTTTTCAGAAAAATGCCTGTCTAAAGCAAAACGCTGTGAGTAATAAGTAAAAGCCAACAGATAATAATGAAGACGGATGTGATTTTTAAAAATGCCTGTCTCAGACCAATGCCGGCCGCACGCCTGTCTAAACCTTAAAATGCCTGTCAAATGCGGCAAACGCCTGTCATATGGTAACCCTACTCCCACTCCTTTCTGGACCCGCGCCGCAGCAGTCGAAAGTTGATCGTTTTGTCTAAACTGCACGCATCGCTTATTGGCATATTTACCGTACGCATCCTTTAACATAGAATATTTTTAACTTGTTCACACTGTTATACAAAAAGTGATAATGGGTGACGATAATCCAGGTAAGAGTACAATTTATTTTATAGTTTTTTTGCATATTCTTTGCTGTTACATTTACAATATATAATACTAAACAGAGAGGTTTTTTTTTAGTTATTTTTTTTCGGTTTGAAAGTTATGAGGGGTTTTAATTACGCTCTCGGGTGCTCTCCGATTTATTTTTAAATATTTTTCTACTGAAAACATCTTCCTTATTTATAACCATAGAGAAAATAGGTGCCTTTAAGTGCCTATTATGTTAATAAACGCGATAATTGATCATCATTAAATAAAGATGTTTAGTCGTTTATATCGTTTTATAAATAAAATATATAGATATACAGATTCCTTCATTTCCAATTGTAACCAATATTAGCTTTTACACGTAAAAATATTAAGAAATTCACAATAATAATATTATCGTCAAAAAAGTAAAAAAAAAAAAAACAAAAAAAAATATGCATCGAAATACGTCTTGTTATATTATAAAAACAATCAACAACATCTTAATATTGTTAAAATCCGCATGAATCATTTTGGCCAGCTAGAATCACAAAATATCCCATTGTGGCCGCCCGCACCACTCCCCCGGGCCCCCTTTGTCGCCCCCGTACCGCGCAGGCGAGGAGTCAGATAAACGGTTTAGCTATAGCTTTTAGTGTGCATCAAGCACAACCAGAGTTGGCTTAGTGCGAGCGAGACAGCTGTGCAGGTAAATTATAAGCGTTAATGTACCGACTCGTTTGGATTAGCCTCTTATGTTGCTGTTTGTGGGAGGTACGGAATTGTGTGGCTTGTAAAAATATGTTGCCAAGGATACCCTGAGAAAATCAACTGAACTTTTTTTTGAGTCAAAGAGTTTAATTGATCTAACAGAAATTACACTTCGCTTAGTGAGGCAGCAGGTAGTGAAAGTTATAAATACAATATTGCCGCTACATACCGGGTGTACTTAGTCGTAATATCGTTAAGTGTGCATAGGCAATTATTTCGTAACTGCTACAAATATCAAAAAACTTTAAACTGATATCGAAAGTACGTTATCTAATGAGTAAAATGACACCAATAACTTGTTCAACATAAAACAAGTAATATCCAAAATTTTTACAATTAACACTCCCATACATTTAGTACGAGGTTAGTAGAAAGGTTTCAGTTTCCCTATTTTAAAAGGTTATTTTATAAAATTAACTGAAACAATTACTTCGCTCACCCGCGACCGCTCGTAAGGTTGTTCATTAATATGGACCTCCGCAAAGTAACGCCTGATTCAATAAGTTATTTTATAAACTTACTGATATTTAAGGAAACTGTTATTAACCTTACATAATAGTATAGACTATATAGTATAGACAAGTTTCAGACGAATTATGGCGTATTGCCTGTGCACAAAGCTTTACGTGGCTGATTAGCCCGATGCGAGAGCGACGTGGTCGTCCACAGACCTGACAAGGAAGTGAGTGATACCTTGAGTGTCATAAAGGTACACTAAGAAGGTATTTCTAGCTACTCCCACGGGATAAGGAATAAATGTGATTTGTATTTTCGCTTCGGAGTGGCCCTATCTCCGTAACTATAATTATTTACACTATACTGTGTGTACTTTCTTGTATTTGTGTGTCTTGTAAAAGTGAAATGTCTTCTTTCTTTTTATTTAAGAAAATTGCCATGCATTATAAAAGTAAAAAAACTAATTTTAGAATTTTCGGAAAGTCCCACGTGATAAAGAAAAAACCTAGTGTACTTTAGACCACACGACTGAAGTAAAACTTCTTCAGCTCCATCTACATATATGATGTATTATATAAACATATGTATAAACAGGGTAATTTTTTAATAAGTGCACAAAATATTTTAATATGTGATACAGTGTCGTATTTTCCGTTATAATATTTATCACTTATTTTTTTTGTTTTTTATAGTAACTCGACCAAATTATTGGATGAATTAGGTACTATGAACATCCCAAATTTCAAAATAAACTTTAATTATATGAACACTATAAACCATTTATACTAATATATAACATATGTACAACTATCCTAGACTAAAAAAAAAAAAATGTATGTACAATAAGAAAAAAGAAAACAAAAATATAAAATATAACTAAAACATATTCTGAAAGCTAGTCCCCTTAGGCAAGGTGCCGAAGATGCTGGCAGCGTTTCCTCTTTGAATAGCTAAGCTAATTCTTTGTCCGAGGAAGCTGCCAGCTCTTCGGTCACCTGTGACGTCGACTAACCTCTTAGAAATATCCTTAAAGAGCTTTAAGGCGCTAGGACCCCACGGACCAAGGGTCTCGACACCGAATGGGACAAAATCGTATTCGCTGCCTAGACCCCTGTATTTCAGTCTTTTCGCCTTTTCAGCCGCTTCTGAAGCTGCACCAGGTCTGTTGCAAGTACAAAATGTAAAAAAAAATCTCGAACAGATAATCGTGATCTATCAACGATACTGAATCATAATATCGAAATTTGTGCACTGATTCAAAAGTTACCCTGTTTATACATCATATATAGATGGAGCTGAGCTGAAGAAGTTTTACTTCAGTCGTGTGGTCTAGAGCACACTCGGTTTTTTTTTCATAGTACTTTGCGAGCTGTACATTACGACATTTGAAATATCAATTTTGAAATTAGACCCTTCGTGCGCGAGTCCGACTCTCACTTGGCCGGTTTTAAGACATTACCTTTTCCTTTACCTATATTTGAAATAACTTAGATAATGAAACAACATTTACTTCTCGAACGCTGTAAAAATAATGTTTTCCTAGCAACTGTTCATAATAAATATAGTTTATTTGGTTTTCTGCTGTTTTATAAGAGAGATATCATTTATTTGGCACACGTTCGTCGTAACAAAATATCTGTCTTTGTTATTTCCCGCAGTTTTGGTTCAATAAACGCTTAGCAACTGTAGTTAAGAAAAAAAAACCAGGTAAGTTCGAGTCAGACTCGCGCACTGAGGGTTCCGTGCCTCAAACATCAAATGGACTACATGACTGTGAATTATGTACGGTCAGCCAAGGAAGTCTACCAGTTTTGACAAAAGTTTCTGTGAGATCTAAATACCGCTAAGGTTGACTTTTCTAACTTTACTGAGATTTTTTTTTTTTTTTTTATGATATAGGGGGCAAACGAGCAGACGGATCGCCTGATGGTAAACGATTACCGTCGCCCATGGACACCTGCGACACCAAAAGAGTCACAAGTGCGTTGCCGGCCTTTTAGGTAGGAGTACGCTCTTTTTTTGAAAGCTTGAAGGTCATATCGGTCCGGGAATACCGCAGCAGGAACCTCATTCCAGAGCTTTGCTGTGCGAGGCAGGAAATTTCTGGAAAAACGCACAGTAGAAGACAACCAACCATCCAGATGGTGAGGATGGAAGTGTTGTCGCGTAGGGCGGTGGCGGAAGGATGCGGCAGGGATCAACCCGAATAACTCCTCGGAGCACTCTCCGTTGTACATGCGATAGAAGATGCACAGTGAAGCTACATCTCTACGCAGCGCCAAGGAATCAAGCCCATCAGAAGTTCGTTGGCAGCCGACTATTCGAGTCGCTCTCCGTTGTATGCGATCCAGAGGGAGAAGCTGGTACCGGGGAGCCCCCGCCCACAGATGAGAGCAGTATTCCATATGTGGGCGAACCTGCGCCTTATAAAGCTGAAGGCGGTGGGCTGGAGTGAAATACCGTCTCGATCTGTTGAGCACGCCGAGCTTCTTCGAGGCTAATTTAGCCTTACTCTCCAAGTGGTCGCGGAACTGGACTTCACTCGAGATGTCAATACCAAGGATTCCGATACTGGCTGTGGTAGCAAGGGGAGTGCCTTCGAAAAGAGGTGACGCGACAAACGCAGACTTTTTTGCGGTAAACGCGCAAACCTGTGTCTTAGTGGGGTTAAAACGGACTAAATTAAGTCGACCCCATTCTGAAACTTCTTTTAGGGAAGTCTCAATTTCAGACACAAGTTTGTTTCGGCACTCTATAACGTTTTCCCGAGAAATACCGGCGCGGCCGGTGTAAGAGGCATCAACCGTACTATCATCCGCATAACAGTGAATGCCGCCGGATGGCAGCATATCATTGACATGCAGAAGGAAGAGCGTAGGCGATAGCACACAGCCTTGAGGGACACCAGCATTCACAGACATGGAATCAGAGCATGCACCGTCAACTACAACCTTTATGCTTCTGTCCGTTAGGAAGCTGCTGATCCATCCGCATAATTTCTCAGGAAGCCCAAAGGACGGAAGTTTTGAGAGGAGCGCTTTGTACCAAACCCGATCGAAGGCCTTCGCCACATCTAAACTAACAGCCAATGCTTCACCCTTTGTCTCAATCGCCTGTGCCCAACGATGTGTCAGGTAAACCAGTAGATCGCCGGCCGAGCGGCCGCTACGGAAACCATATTGACGGTCACTGAGCAATTGTCGGTCCTCAAGGTATCGAAGGAGCTGGCGGTTGATAACGGACTCCATTATCTTAGAGAACAGGGGAGTTATGGCTATTGGCCTATAGGTAGATGGATTAGAGCGGACACCTTTTTTAGGGATCGGGTGGACCAGAGCAGACTTCCATGAGAACGGGACTACGCCAGAAGAGTAGGAGAGCCGAAAAAGACGCGTTAAAACCGGAGCCAACTCAGGAGCGCACATCTTCAACACTACCGGAGGGATTCCATCAGGCCCATTGGACTTATGGATATCGAGGGAGAGAAGTGCTTTACGCACTGAGCTTTGGTGGAACCGGATATCCGGCATACAGCTCTCACAACGCGGTATGGTCGGTGGCATGCGTCCCCCGTCATCCAAAGTCGAGTTGGACGCAAAGAATTTACCTAGAAGATCGGCTTTTTCCTTTGCGTCGTGGGCCAAAGAATCGTTACCCGCGTGTAGAGGCGGAAAAGAAGGCGTGCAGAAATTCCCCTGGATAGCTTTGGCAAGAGACCAGAACGCACGAGTTCCCGAAGGGAGGCGCTCTAGTCTCTCGCCAATTCTACCAATGTGCAACGATTTAGCTCTGGCAATGTCTCTTTTAAGGGACCTGGAGGCAAAGTTAAACTCCTTTTATAAGATAAGAATAAGATAAGTATTTAGTCACTGTTATATTATTATAGCTGTTGCCTACGACCTATTCTCAGTCCTACAGAGTACAGACAAAAGTTTCATGTAAATCGGTCAAGCCGTTTCGGAGGAGTTCGATAACAAACACCGTGACTCGAGATTTTTATATATTAGATTGCAAGGGAAAATCGACCTCGTTCTACCATGACGCGCAAATGAATTTCAACCGTAGGGTAGTAGACCATATTTTTTTGGCCGACTGTACTTAACTAACTACAGAATGATACTGAAATATGTTTCAATATCCATGTAACTTTAGTCGTTTAGTTCGATGAGCTACGCGCCCTGACCACTGCCACTTAAGTCCGGCAACTCTCCAAGTTATGTCTTATGTCAGTAAGATCGGTTATCAAAGTCAAAGTGAGAGTCAAAATATCCTCCTGAGGCCCAAGAAAATTTTGTTTCAATGAACTTTAAACTTATAAGAGAGAGAGAGAGAGAGACAGAGAGAGATGTTTATTTACACATATTCGATACACAGGAAATACAGTTGATAGGAAAAGATACAAAAAAAATCATCGAATGGTATAAATTGGGCAACACTCAGCATAATATTGCGGCAAACCACAACGCTGTTATAAGTGAGTTCGATGTCACATTAGAAGTAAGTCCTATATAAAGGACTAATTCTAGTGTAACATCGAACTCGCTCATGAGTGACATATAGTTTATAGTTCATTGAAACAAAATTTTCGTGAGGCTCAGGAGGTTAAATTTATTTAATTTAGAACATAATAAGCACTACTGAATGTCAAAGAATCTACCACCGGTTCGGAAAAATCCTGTTGAAAAGAAACCATTAAGAAACTCAATAAGGTATTTTTTGAAAAAAAATTTACAATGTTATCGAACTACACACATCTAAAGTCAAAACTAAACTGAGTTTGAGTTTTTAATCTATTTTTTAACACAGTAGATAAGGTATACTTCCCGCTGCTCGAAACTGACCCAATACATGGCACCTGCAATCTTATGTCATAGTAAGAGAGGTGGCAGATGGGGTGTCGTTGAGGTGTCGAGCATTAGTACGTTTACCTTACACTATTTGAGGCTAGGGATTGCCAATGCGGATCAAAATCATTTCTAAACATTCTTGTCCATGATTATAATCATTAGTTTTGTTACGTCTTACATTTATTGTTTTCTTGACGACGGATTTTAATTTTGCATCCTGTTTGTTTTTTTTTCTGAACCGACTTGTTGATTTAGTCAGTTTGTAAGTAAGATGAGACTTAAAACTTCCCTGTGTTTCTAGGTAGCCTGCGGGTCTCCTCATTTCACTGACACCATTCATCCAAAATACGACAGACAGTATTAACAAAGTACTGCGGTATATTGTATAACGCGTGGACGTTTGGTATCACATTCACTATTTGAATGAATGAATGATTTATTTATTTTGAAATATCATCATCATTAATTTAAGAGCTTAGCTCTTGTCGGTGGAGTAATCGCCACTCTTTTCGGTTCTCTGCCAGCGTTTTCAGCTCCTGATACGACATGACATTGACTTTTTCCTTGGCTTGAACTATAAATGACCGTCTCGGTCTTCCCCTGCCTCGCCTGCCTTCTATTTGCCCTTCCAAAATAGTTTTTATGTAACTGTCATGTCGTATCAGATGCCCCAGCATATTCCCTCTCCTATTTTCAATCGTCCTTAACAGCCGCCTTTCCTCTTCCACCAACTCTAAAACCTCCTCATTAGTTCTCCTTTCAGTCCAGCTAATCCCCTCCATTCTCCGCCAGCACCACATCTCAAACGCACTCAATCTGTCTCGGTCCCGCTGAGTCAAAGTCCATGTATATATTATGAAATATATCGCAACAATATTAAACAATGTTTTGCTTAAGTCTAAGAAAAGTAGACACAAAAAATTTATTGTTTTGTCGATACATTCAGTGCAACGACACTGATTTTCAGTGAATCCGTGCAGACAATCACAAAACATAAAAGTATTTGTTTTTGTAAGCCGGTATAAGATGGACAGTGAAAGAGATGATTAAAGTGATGGCAAACGCCCGCGCATTACATAATACGGCCTCAGGTCCGTGAGCCAATCAAATCATCCGTGTTATAATGTAAGCCAAATCCTACACGTAACCTTTTAGCCATTAATAAAACGATGGAACCGTCGCAGTCCATTTCTTAAGCGAACCCCTAGAATTGCCGGGAATAATCCCCCGCTGAGCGAGTTGCGAAACAACCACATCAACCGAGATTACAACTTACATTAAAATTACCAACTTCGCGAGAACTTTATGTTAACAAAGTCCATTTCCGGCTTAACAAGACATGTCAACATTAGAATATAAATGTGGCGCGCAGTGTAACGCGAATCATAGCGTGTTACGCTGGTTAGTTGTGGGGTAGTATTGGTTGTTTTTGTTGTCGTGTTAATGTGGAATTTTGGGAGTAATCCGCTTTAGAGGTGAAATGAGGCAACGTCAAATTGTGAAATGTTTTTGCCGGCGAGATGGAACCAAACGCGGCTGGAGTCAGATTGCCATGTAAACTTTGACTGGGTATAACCTTAGTATCGTTTGCTTGCAAAACATACTGCCGTAATTCATGTATCTTATTCTAGAGGTTGGGACTTCGGGATTTTGTTCCGATTGCGTGAGAGCTTATGCGTTATTTCAGACGCCCAGCTATTTAGTTCCCAAAATTCATCCAAATGCGTTTAGTGATTTTAGCGTAGAACAGTAACAAATAAACACACACGCGCGCACTTATTATATTTTCACGCCACTGCTCGGAAATGTGGCGAAAGATGGTCTGTTCTTGGGCCCCAAAACAATCAATAGTAAAGTTGTAGTACATTGAATGAGCAAGGCCTTCTATGGATTTAAACTGGACAACAATAACATTGGTGGCCTGTTCCATTGAGCAAGTCGACCAATCACATCGGTCCGCTGATCACTGATTCGACCAATCAGAACACGACTTGTGATGCAATTAAATTGGCCAATGAGAAGTCGTTTTAATTTTTTAATAATAGCCATATATGTCTGTTTTTAATTATTGATTTTTTTCCTCGCAGTAGTCGTGAAGCACTGTGTTAAGCCTCGGCAGAAAGTGCAATAGATGGACTCATACTTGCTACGCGTCGGCCCTCAAACTAACTCGTCCATCTATGGCTTACTTTCAAGCCTCTACAGCAATGTACTATAGTAGGGTTTTCGTAGAACTAGACATGTAATGTTGTAGATGTGTAATAATATATTTTCTCTCATTTAAACGGTTTAGCTATAAAACTTTCTAAGCTAAGCCGGCTGACGGACAAGCAAACAGGAGGATGGACATGGCGAAACTAAAAGGGTTATTTGTAGGGCTACGGAACTCTAAAAAGATGTAGGTACAAGGCCAAGCGTTAATCATGGTTGAATGGAGCGTCGTGTCGTCTAGATTAAATTTCAGCCAAATTGGCTTCCTCAGCCTTCAGCGTAGTTTTTACAGGCAATTAGAATTTATCGGCATCTCTGCTATTACAGGACTAATAGGTACTATGTTAAGCATACTTATCTTTATTATGTTTTAAGCTTTAAAAACAGATAGACAAAAAAATGTTATCACCACAACACATACATGGCTTAATAAATAACAATGATACAGTGACTTTAGGGATGTTGACGCCATTAAAAAATAATTCGAAGACACAACTCCAGTAAAGAAACGCTTTATTTTAGCCCTGAATCCAGATTAATTTTCGATTAACTGCAAAATTGGATTTTTTGTTGCTTTAAAACAATAAATAGTTAGTTGATTGAGTTGGCGAACAAGTGACGTTATAAGTTGCTATTGCCATTCAAACTCTATGAGCGAATTGGGTTTTGACAGCTCATAAAGAGTACGTCAGTTGATTGGTGGTTTCAACACCTCTATTGGTAACATATTGGTAAACATGAATTGATTGTGAAAAAAATGATGAATTTAAAAGAGAGCCAAGAGAGTTTTGAAAAGAAGTGATTATTTTTTTAGGATTCAGTTAGTAGCTTACTCTGTGCATACATAGCTACGAGATGCGGGTAACCTAACAAAGCTCAAACCAATAAACTTTAGTTCGTGAAATAAAAGCAATTTATCAAACGTAGCAAATATAATTTTATCTAATGCCGTTTTGAACCGCACCCCGTCACGCCACCTACAGCGTTGTTTCTCTTTTCGTTACAGGCAAATCAACAGTAAGTGTGAAGAGAGGCGCTGCTCGAGGGAACCGGCGCAAGTTTCTTTTAATAAAACATTGAAGTACGTGCTATACGTGTAAAATGAATGCTCCGCAAACTCAATGTTAACATAAGAGCCTATTTTACAGCTCTTTGATAAATCCTGTGTATATTATCTTTCTTTTTTCTTCTTATTCATTATTTCTGAAGATCATGTCTCAAGTTATTTTTGACTTGTGTGTGTAGCCCGTGATGACTTACGGTACTGAAACGTCGTGGCAGATAACGATGGGCCTCATAAGAGGGAGATGAAGAGTGCTATGCTCCGAGTTTCTCTGCTGCATTAGAAATGATGAAATCCGAACAAGAACTAAAGTCACCGACAAAGCTCCAAGAATCGCCAGACTTAAGTGGCAGTGGGTAGGACACATCGCTCGTAGAACTGGTAGCCGATGGGGCCAAAAGGTTCTCGAGTCTACGGACCGGAAAACGCAGTGTAGGTAGGCCTCCAACAAGGTGGAGCTACTAGCTGCTTAAGGTTTCAGGAACGCGTTGGATGCGGATGGCTCAAACTGATCTGTTTAGCGAGCCTTGGGGGAGGCTTATGTTCAGCAGTGGACGTTTTTCGGCTGAAATTATGATGATGATAGCTCGTAGAACTGATGGCCGAAACAAACAGGTCATCTACATTAACGTCTATTTCTTCCCCATAATAAGCCTTCTTTTATTCAAATAGGTACGCTGTCACCGCTCAAACGTTCCGTTGATACACGGCTTTTCATTTGCGGGCGGCCATTGATTCCGGCTTCACCCATTGTCCTGTGACTGACGGCTTGATCCACGTCGATCGGCCAGAGCTGATCAATGGAGTATTTTAAGCTATTGTAGTATGACTGACGTTGACTTCTGTAAAGGGCTATGTAAGTCGTCTATATGTGTATAAGGTTGTTATCCGGATTTTTTTAGCAGCTGAAGTCGTGGTAGCTTGGTGTTTTGATCTGTGCCCTATGAAACAGAGCTCACGCTTCTGAGTTTTCGGAATTTATGTGGAGATTACATTTAAAATTTACCATGAGCTTACGGTGAAAGAAATCGTTGTGAGACACATTATCGTCATCATCCCTGCTTTTATAACCTTAATGATACCATTGAATTGCTTCCCATGTTTGTACAGATTTCTTTACGCGTTTCTCTTCACCGTAAGCCCGTGACTCTCATGACTCACGAATTGTGACCTTATCTCCTTAAATAGTATTCCTCAAATATTACAAACAGCTACTGGCCTATTTTTTATGGTTACCTATCAAAATTTAGAAATATTTTTTCCGAATATTTAAAATCCCGAATGCTTCATTTATCCGAATGCATTTTTTTCTGAAACTGTAAATATTTCAGGATTTTTATAAAACAACCCTAACCTAACCTAAAGGGTTCTACACGGTGGTCCTGAAATAAATCCTGAAATATTTACAGTTTCAGAAAAAAATGCTTTCGGACAAATAAAGTTTTCGGGATTCTAAACCTTCGGAAATAAAATTTTCTAAACATCGATAGGTTCCCATTTTTTATTTTATTTATTTATTTATTTATAATATAATACCACCGTGACAAAATCATACAAGATCACTTTTTTACTGACCTACTCTTTCGCGTAGCGCATCTTCAAGAAAGTGTCACGCACTATTTGTACCGTGTTCCCAGGCAACCCTATTTGGTCGTGGTTCGTTTGTCCAGCCCCACACAGGGTAGTTTCGCTTACTCCCAGGTTGGGATAAATCTCCAGGGAGGACTTGTCCAAATTACTTTCACAAGGAACGCTTTCACCTGTACTTAAAGAAGGTCGGCGATGGCCGCTGAAAATTTATCGCTTGTTGTTGAAATGGTTGGATCCTTTGATTCTCGGCACACGGTGAATATATTTATTTTTATTTGGTTCTAAGTTAAAATGACTTTGCATGCATGGTAACTTTAAGAGTTTAACGATGGGCCTCTGCGATGGAGAGGGCTATGCTTGGAGTTTCTCTGCGGGATATCGTTCGAAATCATGAAATCATTTCAGTTGTCGCTATAACAAATAATAGTTTAAAAAAACTAAAAAACACGCTTTAAAAAATAAAAAATAAATTTTAATAAATTTCAATTCACTATTCTTATAGTGCAGTTAAATCTTAATAAGCAATTATTATATTGTTATATCCAGATCAAAATTTGTAAACAATTCTAAATATTGATAAAATAAATAATTATAGTTTAAAATATTTTATTGTAAAAAAAGCGTGGGGTGCATGGTGTCAATTGTCAAGGATTATCATTTTGATAACATCTTAAAAAGCACCCCACGCTTTTTTTACAATAAAATATTTTAAACTATAATTATTTATTTTATCAATATTTAGAATTGTTTACAAATTTTGATCTGGATATAACAATATAATAATTGCTTATTAAGATTTAACTGCACTATAAGAATAGTGAATTGAAATTTATTAAAATTTTTTTTTATTTTTTAAAGCGTGTTTTTTAGTTTTTTTAAACTATTATTTATTTTCTATTTTTTAGTTGCATTTTTTCACAGTGAGAGTTTCCATGTGCTAAAAAGAGACAAAACGGTTTTTTGCTCGTCTTAAATAGAATCAGTCCATCTTATACTTGGTCTTTGGTGCGCGCGCACTGCTCTACACTACTAAACGTAAACCTCTTTCTTCTAACTTTACCCCCCTCACCTATTACCCCCCAACCCCCTAAACCCAACCCCCCAACATCCCCCACCCCATTTCCCAAACCCCCCCCAAACCCCAAACCCCAACCCCCACACCCTTACCCCAAATCACCTAAACCCCCCTTACTCCCCTCCTCATTTTACAAACCCCCAACCACCTGAACCCAACCCCCCGAACACCGGAACCCCCAACCCCCCAACCCACACACCCAACCACCCACCCAACCCCACCCCCCCCCCCACCCCGCCGCCTGCCCCCCCCTCCAGCTCCATCATCAAACCCTTGTTACCATCTAGGCCTCTTACCCCCTCCCCATTTCCCACAACCCCCCAAAATCACTTACCCCCGAACCCCCCAACATCCCCACCCTATTTCCCGTAACCCCCCCAACCCCTAACCCCAACCGCCACACCCTTACCCCCAACCCTCTAAACCCCCGACCCCCTTACCCCATACCCCATTCCCCCCCACCCCGCCACCTACCCCCCTTCCAGCTCCATCATCAGACCCTTGTTACCATCTAGGACCAAAGTACTCGTCAAAACGAATCAAACGAGCCCAAACTCGATGGGGTTGTTTCGTTTTATTGTGGAGTGCCTTTGGCCATCTTCCAGCTCCATCATCAGACCCTGGTTACCATCTGGGATCAAAGTGCTCGTCAAGACGAAACAAACGAGCCCAAACTCGACGGGATTGTGTTGTTTTATTACATAGTTCTTATGGCCACCATCCAGTTCCACCATCAGATCAGCTCCATGTTACAATAATATTGCATTGTCATCCAATTTACACATATGTGCAAAATTTCAGCTCAATCGGAAACCGGGAAGTGGGTCAAAATTGCGCCCTAAGGAGTCGGTTACAAACATACAGGTGAAGCTAATATAAAGCGTGTAAAAATACTAAAATACAGAATAAAATAAATATTTAAGGGGTGCTCCCATACAAAAAACGTGATTTTTTTGCCGTTTTTATAGATAATGGTACGGAACTCTCCGTGCGCGAGTCCGACTCGCACTTGGCCGGTTTTTGACACGTTCGCAAACCACCATTGTGATAAGGCTTGTAACTGACTTCAAACAAGAATAAAGTTTTCCCTATATCTTTTTATGTAGGTATGTATTTTTTATACACTGATTTCGATGATAATTTTTATTGCGATAAGATTGGTTTATGATAATCATCATCATCATCATCATTCCAGCCGTAGGACGACCACTGCTGGACATAGGCCTCCCTCATTGACGCCCAATCATTACGGTTGCAAGCGGCTTGCATCCATCCTGACCTGTGGCCTTCACCAAATCGTCCGTCCATCTCGTTGGTGGTTTATGATAGTATTTTATCAATATTTGTACGATGAACCAGTTTATAAGAATCATCATTTACTTGTTCAATTAATGATCAAGATTATAAATGATCGCATTAATTTCGATTCATTCTGGCTATCAATTCTGTCAATTAATTAAAAAGTCCAGAGCAACAATGTTAATTATGATCAAAGCAAAGTACATTTTAATAGGATTGATCAGACAATCGAGACTCGCTAATGAGGTGGTCAGGATTGATTAGAGGGATATGGCTGCCTGTGAGTGGCTGCTATAGTATAAATCTTCCCAGGTGAATTTTTCGCTTCGAGCCCTTATCTTTCAAAACAAACGGTATCGTCATAGTATTAAGGTTCAAATTTAATGTAATGGCTCGAAGCGAAAAATCACCTGGGAAGATTTATACTATATTACGTTTCTTAAAGCAATGACGTCATAGTATTTAGATAGTTTATATAGAACAGCTTTTGCCTGCGTTCTACTATGATGATGATGTATGGGGAAACCTTGCTGAGTCAGGCGGGCTGTCGATCGTTTTGCACAGTCATTCAGCCCAGTTCCCCGTGGTTGGAGCCGACAGGTTACTGTCCCAGCAGCGCTCCCACACAGCAATTCTCCTCGAATCTTCTCGTTCTCCTGCTGAACAAAAGGACATCTTTGAGACAGACATCCTTTAGCTCCTCCTCCCTCAGCTCGTCACTCCCGAATACATCACGCCGCGCTGCCGCGTACATGACACACTCGGTTAGGATGTGCTCACTCGTTTCCTCCTTCCCACAATGTGGACAGGAGGGGTCACTTTTTATACCTTTTACGCTTAAGTGCCTATTTAACAAGTTATGGCCAGTAATTATGCCAGTTATAGTTCTTAAGCTACTCTTACCTAGATTTAGGAGATACCTAGTTCTTCTGTGGTTTATGCCATCCAGCATCATCTTCGATTGTCTACTAAATCTAATATATAAAAATCTCGTGTCACAGTGTTTGTTAACGAACTCCTCCGAGACGTCTCGCCGGTTTAAATAATTGCCGACCAGATAGCCTGCTGGTGGTTAGAGCACCTGACTACGAAGCTTTACGTCCCGAATCCGATCCCTGGTCGGGATAGAAATTCGTAAAAAATAAAAAATGTTTATGCTCGAGTTTTGAAGGTTTAATACGTATTTTAGTATGTATTTTCCGTTGTCTAGTACGCACAGTGCAAACTTCGTTTAGTTTGGGACTAGGTATTTGTGTCGTCTACTAATTTATAACATTTACATCAGATAGATGGTTTCAAAGTCTGTAACGGGCAGAACAGATACATTTTTATATTTTCTGGCTTCAATTATTTTTTTTTATTTCACAATGAAGGAAAACATTCTAAGAAAATCTGTGTACACAAAATCAAAGTCAAAGTCAAAATTCTATATTCAATTTAGGCATCAATTGATGCTCCTATGAACGTCGAAGAAACTACCACCAGTTCGGAAAACCCTGTTGAGAAGAAACCGGCAAGAAACTCAAAACAACACAGTTGCAAAAATCCAATGGCGCATGTGAAGTTCTCAATCCACAACGAGGCCGCGTGGGAACTACGGCCCAAACCCTCATCCCGAGAGCCGTCTCTTACAGTGGGACGTCTAAACGCCAAGATGATCCTTTTAAGAAAAGAGAATGAACTTCACAAAATTCTAAAAAAAAAAACAAAAGATTTCAAAGGCTAATCTCACAAACGGGGCACCACCCAATAAACTGGTGAAGCGAGGAGCTCGCAATTCTTTAATTTCCGCCGCCTTTGACGGATCACATGCAAAGACTTCCTGCGAGGCTTTATTTTTGAAAGTGGTTTGGGTAACGCAATAACCTGCCGCGTCTGAGGGTGGGAAAGTGTTATAACCGAGTTATATAGTGCCTCGGATTTTTCAGCTTCGTATATCCAAACCCGGTGCCTTTTCAACGGGTCTATATTAATTCGAGTTAGCATAACGTTATACCTCATAATTATTAATCCGCTTAACATTTACCCCCTGTTTCATCCATTGATCAAATTTATTTGACGGATAAATGTGATGCCATCTCTGTTTGTTTTGTTCGAATAGACGGAGACAGCATCACATTTATCCGTCAGTTAAAATTAATCAATGGGTGGTGAAACAGCCCCTAAGTCTCATAACTGAAAGGCATAATGGAATGTAAATTCTCATAATGCCACTCCGGCAAAACTATGACAGAAAAGCAAATAAAAAGGTCAAATTTTAATCGCGATAATATCCGCTTTAGATAATCATAATTTAATTTTATAGGTACACTATTACGACTCTATGGAATCTTGTTCTATTAAAGTACTAGCTTTTGCCCGCGACTCCGTCCGCGTGGAATTAGTAATTTGGGCAGCTTATTTTTTTTATCCAATTTGCTTTTTCATCAATTATGGCTCTCCTTAGTTCCTCGATAAAAAAAAATTACCCCCCCCCCCGCAACACCCTGCACCATCCAACCCGCTCCCTCCCGCACTCCCCCCGCACAGCAACCCCGAACCCCCCCGCACCCCACCGCACCCACTGCACGCCCTCCCACACAGCACCCCCCGCACACCCGCGTTCGTCCCATCCCAAGTCAAGCGTGCCCTATAAAAGTTTTACTTCAAGTTTTATTTCAAGTTTTTTTTTGCCAAATATCTTGAAAACGGTGCATCCTACGGCAAAGTCAATGAAATTTTCATCCCCCCTTTAATACCCCAAATACCCTCTCCCACGCGCCTTTCCCCGCACCCCCCACCCTACCCCGCACCCACCCCCCCCACCCCCTCACCACCTTGGTGTTTTTGTCAAATATCTTGAAAACGGTGCATCCTACGGCAAAATCAATGAAATTTTCATCCCCCCTTTAAAACCCCCACACCATCTCCCCCGCACCCTCCCCCGCACCCCCCCCCTCAACCCCCCCATCCCCTTGGTGTGTTGTCAAATATCTCGAAAACGGTGCAAATCAATGAAATTTGAATCCCCCCTCCGAAGCCCCCGCACCCTCACCGCCCCCCTCAACCCCCCCCACTCCCCACCCCCTTGGTGTTTTTGTCAAATATCTTGAAAACGGTGCATCCTACGGCAAAATCAATGAAATGTTAATCCCCCCTTAACCCCCCCGCGCCCCTCACACCCCTCAACCCCCCCGCACCCTCACCCCCCTCCCCACCCCCTCCCTGGTGTTAACACTAAAAGAATTTCTCAAATCGGAGTAGTAGTTCCTGAGATTAGCGCCTATATAGAAGTTTTACTTCAAAACCCCCGATTTTGAAACATTCTTCCGCTCCGCTCCGCTCCTATTGGAGTTAGCGTGATGATTAGCGCGTTCAAACAAACAAACAAACAAACAAACAAACAACCAAACAAACAAACAAACTCTTCAGCTTTATATATTAGTATAGATTTGTTTTTGCGATCACCTGTCCGAACTATGCTCGTAACGTTACTTTGCATAAGTACTAAACAGTATAAATATAAAACTCAGTAGTAAATTTGATTGTCTGCATTATTTTATTTACTTAAATAGAGATCTGAGAAGTAAATCCATATGTTATCGAACTCTTACAAAAAAAAAACTACCTCCCATCGAAGGCGAAGGTTCTTATGTCCGTTAAAAATACATGACAATGTAACTTATCAATCTTCTTCTATCAGTTTACTTTAAAAAACAATGTATTATCTTTAGTTAAATCTACCTCATTTGTTAAAAAAAAATCATGTTAGTTATTCAATTATATAAAAACGTTGTAATCTCCTTGTCCCTAGGGTTTCCCTAGACCCTCGTCTTCAAGAGTCGTTCACTTCCACTGGATCTCCGAGATTATTAAAAAGGTCCTATGATTAACTTCTGAATACGGAATGAATACCATCTAATTTCTAATTTGGGTCACCTACCTCAATGTAATTACATTATTCATAGCTGTTCTGTCACCTGCAAGCATTTAGATTAACATAATGGTACACTTTTGTATTCCAAAGAGAAATTCACAGCTAAAGGTTCACATAGGGAGAATGATGTACATCGCTGCAACTTAATTTTTGTACTTGGAGAAAAGAATACACCTAATTATTTATAATAGAGAGGGGGTTGTACAATTTAGGTTTAAGTGAATAATTTTGTTCTAAATAGGAATAAGAATAGTAGAGTAAATTTATTTTAAAAATCATCATTGAGAATACATTAGTTTTGAAAGTATCCGGCGGAGAATAAGACTTACTCAAACTCGTACTTTTGTATTCATATATTTATCCTTTATTGCATGTTATTTTGTTATATTTTCCTTTACAAAAAAAACCATAACACAAAAAAACAAATCAAGTAATCAAGTTAGCTATGAAGTATCTTTTTTTGTACTTATTTTTTCAACTTCATTTTTTTTATTACTTTTACGGTCATCCCGTGAAATCATACATTTCGTACTAAATACAAACTGAAATATAGATGCACAGAAAAAACCCCAGAAAAAAGACCAATGCTGGGAATCGAACCCAGGTCCTCAGCATTCCGTGCCGCGTGCCATACCCCTACACCACCACTGGTCTAGAGATTAGACACGAATCTTTCCTATACATCATACATTTCAATCTGCTAAATCATCACCTTATGCAGTGACAAACGCACATCTATGTTACACCCTCATCGAGAGATTTTAACACTCCTTCGGAACTAACCGCTCACCTGGACAAGAGATGGCGCTACTGTGCAACTTTAAACAAGTTAGCTATGAAGTATCTTTTTTTGTACTTATTTTTTCAACTTCATTTTTTTTTTTTATTACTTTTACGGTCATCCCGTGAAATCATACATTTCGTACTAAATACATACTGAAATATAGATGCACAGAAAAAACCCCAGAAAAAAGACCAATGCTGGGAATCGAACCCAGGTCCTCAGCATTCCGTGCCGCGTGCCATACCCCTACACCACCACTGGTCTAGAGATTAGTGTAATGTAGTAATCTCTAGACCAGTGGTGGTGTAGGGGTATGGCACGCGGCACGGAATGCTGAGGACCTGGGTTCGATTCCCAGCATTGGTCTTTTTTCTGGGGTTTTTTCTGTGCATCTATATTTCAGTATGTATTTAGTACGAAATGTATGATTTCACGGGATGACCGTAAAAGTAATAAAAAAAAAAAATGAAGTTGAAAAAATAAGTACAAAAAAAGATACTTCATAGCTAACTTGTTTAAAGTTGCACAGTAGCGCCATCTCTTGTCCAGGTGAGCGGTTAGTTCCGAAGGAGTGTTAAAATCTCTCGATGAGGGTGTAACATAGATGTGCGTTTGTCACTGCATAAGGTGATGATTTAGCAGATTGAAATGTATGATGTATAGGAAAGATTCGTGTCTAATCTCTAGACCAGTGGTGGTGTAGGGGTATGGCACGCGGCACGGAATGCTGAGGACCTGGGTTCGATTCCCAGCATTGGTCTTTTTTCTGGGGTTTTTTCTGTGCATCTATATTTCAGTTTGTATTTAGTACGAAATGTAAATCAAGTAATGGTAACTTAATATAAACTTTACCTCATTATTTCCGTAAGTTAATGATATAAGCGAATGAAGTATAGAATGTGTGCTCGAGAAGCCAATTTTTGAGTTCTCGCACTATTACTATAATATATGGATGCAAAAAAAAATACTGAAAGAAATTCATTTAATTTAATACTGTTGTATTCGTTTACAACATTACAGTCATATTAAAATGAATGATTCTGAATAAACCCAATTTTACTTAACCCAATTAGATAATCATAACAAACAATCATCACCAAAACTTGCAAACACTCCTAATTCATAAGCAAGACAGCTATAGAAACATCTAAACTTATTAGCTGTTAGCACAAGGAGCCCGCTCCTCATCAAGACTCCACGCCTATGCGATGCAATCAGCTAATTTTAATACATTGCTTGTATCACCGACTGCCTGATATGCAGTGAGCGTTTCAAACACGCAATGAACACAAAATTCCTTTGCTGCGTCGCGTCGTTCGCGTGTTCAAGCTGTGTCGTCAGAGTCACAATGCCTGCCACTCGCACAGTCCGTTATTAATTTCAAAACTGCTCAGCACACGTTTTACAAGCATGATACACGTTGGGCGTGTTTATTGTTTTTGTTTTATCTGTACTGCGGTTTGTTTAAATGATTTTAGCGTTTTAAGTGGCTCTGTGATTTTGCTGGCGTTTTGGGGACATGTTTAGGATGTCGAGCATTTGTTCCGGGTTACATTCGTGTATACACTTTTGTAGAAACGGTAGAACAATTTGATAGATGAAATGACAAGCAACAAAATAATTTGCTCTAATTTGATGTACTCTATCGTATTGAGTAACTGTTAAGGTAGATGTAATGTGATAAATAAATTTTCAAACTCAAGGTTTTGTTAGTAAAAAAAATCTGCTGGCACCAAAAAAGGAAATAATCGCAACATGTCCAACATTATAGTATAAATCTTCCCAGGTGAATTTTTCGCTTCGAGCCATTACATTAAATTTGAAGCTCGAAGCGAAAAATTCACCTGGGAAGATTTATACTATACAAGAGTATGCTTTCTAACTTTTCAAAGATCAAGTTGACTAAAAGGAATTATCCAGCCTGTCGCAGAAATCTAAACCAGTATGGTGTCACTTTTAAAAAAATTAGCAAAATGTATAAAATTTTGGTTTGAATGACTTATGATATTGGTAGTAATTTTTTTTTGGTGCCAAATTTATAATGTTTGGTCATTCGTTAACAACCATTAAAAATGGGAAAGTAGTTTTTCAGCAAGCAGAAACATATTTTCAAAAGTATAATCAAAGCCAAGTACATAAATAACCCTATGATTAATATCTTCAGCTTGCGCTCATCCGCGTGATTGATGACTGGATTGTAAAAGCCATTCAGCTAAATAGCGAAAAGATTGAACAGGTGCGATTTGACAGGGGCTGCAAGTCTCAAATTAAGGTCGTTGCACTTCAAAGAGATATTTTCAGGCGTTCATGTGCGAAGAACTTACTCCCACTTCAATTTAAAGAAGAAAGTCTTAGGGACAATTAGGGACATTTTTTTAATCCTCAAAATCAATAGCACTCTTGATTTTTAGTGAAAAAACTCCAAACTACCTCACTCGGAAAAAAGTAGCAGGTACCCGCGCTACGTATTTTTTGCTTAAAAGCAAGGCTCTAATCACACTTGATTTTTATACATAGATACGGCCGTTTATATTTTGACATACCTACCAATATGTAGAAAACCCTCGGTGCGCAAGTCCGACTCGCACTTGGCCGGCTTGATTTAATTTCCACGCGGACCAAGTGCGGATTAAAAACTTCAGACACAACATTAAATTATTTCGCAGGTGCTACAGGTTTTCTCACAATGTTTTCAAAAAAAAAAGTAGAAAAAGATACTTCATACTTAACTTGTTAATGTTTTCAACGTAAAGCCCATGTCACTCATATGTAATTCCACAGATTCCGAAAAACTCGGAGCAAGCTGGAGAACTAGCGACCCTCTGCTTGAGAGCCCATAGGTCATACCACAAAGCTATCACAATTTTTCTGCAATTATGGTTAGCAGTACCAACGAAGTGGTTCTTACCATGGTCAAGGAAAAATGAATATTACTGGAGACCATAAAATTGTAGAAGGGGACATATGATGGGACACTTGATACGACACGACAATTTCCTTTTAAACCTGCTGGAAGGAAAAATAGAAGGAAGACGAGGCAGAGGAAGCCCAAGATTAACCTATTTTAACCAGGTGAAGGAGGAAGTGGGTGTCGTGTCGTATCAGGAAGTCAAACGGCTGGCCGAAGACCGCGCGGAGTGGCGGTTACTCCACCGACAAGAGCATAGCTCTTAAATTTGAGAAGAAGATGGTTAGTAGTTAGCAATTGCCAGCAAAGTCTTGGAGCAGCCTGATTTGCTGATACATAATGATGAAGCATTTTTATGCCTATTTCAAGCCTATAAAGCTAATTAGACGTTAAATAGTCTGTAAATGGAAGCATACAATCTGTGAGCCGGCTCAATGAAGCTTACGATTCTGCAAGTCACGCCACCGCCACCCTTACCAACTTCAACCAACGTTCTACCCGTTTCATTCTAACCACAGACCTTGATAGAGACGGAAACACCAATGCATTGGAGAAATCGGAATGGGGTGTTCCTTGTTTGTTTCCTCGTTGCCGAAAACTTTTCATTAAGAAGTTTCCCCGCCAACAACATGAGGTGTTACAACGTAACAGAAGTTTTAAACAGTAACCTAGGGAAACAACCAGGGGAACCGAGTTCCCGTGCAAATATTCCCATTTAGCCGTCGTCCGAACATTATACCAATTATAAGGAAAAAGTTGTGCCAAGTAAAAATATTTCTTTCATCGACTAGTAGATTATTGAGTGGAGCGATTGTGAAAAAGAAGTAAAACGAGCGATTAGAAAAGAAGAATACTACAATGGAGGCGTTGGTATGGCTGCGTAGAAAGCCATTTGGAAATCAAATAGCTTTTCTACTTTCAATGCCAACTTTAAATTAAATGGTTACTGCAACAGATTTACTTCAGTTTCAAAACATTATAATTTAGTAAAAAAAAAACAATTTTTTATTACGTTCCATTTTTTTTTTTCTTAATGAGTCGCCAGAGGGGCCAAAGACGCGAAGTCTTTGCTATTTTTTTACTTTAGGGTAGGAAGAGTAACTTGTGCTCGGGAAAAATCCCTTCGGACGAACTGGGAATGGAGGGCCCAGACAGTGTCCGACTTGCACGGACTAAAAAACCCGGTCACAAGTCCCCTTCTCTATTGATTATTAATACAAAAAACGTGTGCTTTATATTTTGAGGAGGGGAGGGGTAGGGAGGGGACTTAATCTACCCAGTGTCCTGCCTCAGCCATTTGCTGGAAGGCCGGGAGAGGAGCATGCATTCTCCCGCTGGGCACTGGGGGGTGCTTAGGTCGGTCTTTTATGTTTTTACCCGTTGGTTTATTCCTTGACCGACCCTGGCCCGTTTCTGTACAATTACTTAGAGCTATCTATAACTACGGGCTTCCTTTCTTTTGCCCTGCGATGGAAGGGTGGGTCGGAGATCTTTTGGGCCCATTGTGTGGCTTTGGATGCCATCTTTTGGGTGGGGCTACCCTTTATGCCTGATGGTTTTTTGGCATGCTGTGTGTTTTTTTTTACGCTTGTCTCCTAGCGCTACCCTCTTTTCGTTACCGCTTCCATCGATAGTTTTCCTGCTATAATAATTCGGAGGGACGAGGAGTGTCCCCCGGACGGCTGGACGCCCCAGTGTCTCACAAGGGTCATGTGGAGCCCAGTGGATCCATACCCCAGCCAATGCTGAAGGGCCAGAGAAGAAACTTTTAGTCTCGATTCTCTGTTTAGGCTTCCGCCGTTGCTCCCACGAGTTCCCCACCGAAACTACTGGGTGCGGCCTCCGTCCGGAGCTCACCTGTCGTATGGGCGGGAGATGCATATTTCAGGAATTCTTAGATCTAATTATACACTAACCACTATTATACAGAAACTACTAATACAATCCAATCACTAAAAAAGGTTTGACAATTATTACGTTCCATTCCATTAAGTTCGAAATAAATTCCAAAAAAAAATCAGAGATGCGAGACCTGGTCCGAGCTCACTATATTCTTCTTGGGAGGCCAAATCACTACACCTATAGCCTCACCTACAGCTATATTTTTTTTATAATAGTTACCTAAATATGATATTTTATTCATAACTATAGTTCCTAGACAACTTCGTATTTTGCTATAGTTCAGTTCAATTTCGGTCCATTTATCGAATCCCACGGGCTCATTATTCTGATCTTTTCGTTTGTGTAATGTAAATATTTACCACAACGCCTCCTAAGAGCATTGTAGTGGTCAAACACTGTAAGAAACCTTACAGACTTAACTACTTCAAACGCAAAGGACTGTGTCCTATCTTTGAAGTTACTCCATTTAAGTTAAGTGAAGAGTTCAAAATGATATTTGAAACCAAGACAATTCGAAGTTAAAACGAAAATGAACGAGGGTAAACAAAATTAATAGAAATTGAGTTCTCGGTTTGTAAGTTTGAGAAGTTTATAATGATGTTAATGTATTGTGATATTTCGTGTTTGTGTGCTTTTAGAATTTGTGTTATAACAAACTTTATGATTGATTACACTACGCGTTGTGTTTAGTTTTGTGTTCATATTTGTTATAAGCCGTTTTATTCTTGATTCATGATAAGTGTACATACCAATTCGCATAAGTCGCAATTCAGTTTGTTTGAAAGTGCCAATTAAAGTATTTTGCATGCTTTCAATAAGATTACAAAAGTCTATTTTTAAATTGGATTTTTGTTCCATTCCTTTGAATAACAACAATTTACTGCATGCAGCGTGCAATTTATTACAATATTTTTTCGAGCTGTGAATTTATAAATAAACTAGCTTTTGCCCGCGACTCCGTCCGCGTGGGATTAGTAATTTGGGCAGCTTATTTTTTTTATCCAATTTGCTTTTTCATCAATTATGGCTCTCCTTAGTTCCTCGATATAAAAAAACCCGCCCGCACACCCGCGTTCACATTCAACACCGTACTCTCCCAAGTCAAGCGTGCCTATAGAAGTTTTACTTCAAAAACCCCCGATTTTAAAACATTCTTCCGCTCCGCTCCGCTCCTATTGGTGTTAGCGTGATGATATATAGCCTATAGCCTTCCTCGATAAATGTGCTATCTAACACTGAAAGAATTTTTCAAATTGGAGCAGTAGTTCTTGAGATTAGCGCGTTCAAACAAAAAAACCTGTTCGATAAATTCTTAAAATAGACGTATCTTTCTTATTTGTGAACCGATTCAAATGAAACAAACACTAAATGTTAATCCAAGAAAATACCAACATATCAGTGAAAACCGCATCCTTCTAGGTTAAGCCGTTTCTGAGATTAGCGCGCACAAACGCACAGACAAACAGACAATAATTCTAAAAATCATTGTTTTGGGTTCTATTGTGCTAATAAATAGCAGTGACAGTTTTTCTCAAATATCTTCAATGTACAGACACCGACTTTTTACAGATTTATTATATGTATAGATAGACGTCATATTAAAGAAATATACGAGAAGAGCAACATTTTCCACAAAAACTTTTCTTGTTATCATCAACAATTATTTGTCAAAGTTTCTAGGTAGTTTATGTTTCCAAGAAAATTTGTAGTGAGCACTCTTTTCATTCCATAAATGGCAGAAACTTTTAAACTAGCCGGCTTTGGCTTAAATGTTTCCCTAAAAAAGCCTAACATGTTTACGTGAAAGTTCGCGGAGCGCCAATAAGTCAAAACTTTTTTGTTATTTCCCCGGCGAGGGGTGTCGAAATCGGGACATTTGCTAAAGTGTTCCTCTAACTTTTTCCATATGAACTCGAGTGCCACAGAGTTAACTTTTTATAACCCTTGCTTCTATATTCTTAGATTTGATAAGTTGGAGCTGCATCTTGCAATTCTTAATTGTTTATTGCCTTCGTAACGCGCGTTCCGCTGTTTTCCAACGTCTTTGTTCCCGGCATCCTAATAAGGCACTACAAATTCTGAGCCATCTTTTACTTCATTATAATTTCCGGAATGACTTTCCAAGGGAAAATTACTCCAGTAATTCTTCAGAATTCCTACCGATTTATCGCTAAGCAATCAAAACAGTCGCGGGGCGTTTCTTAAAATTTTCCACTTCGTCCGCGAAACTTTACAAAACTCCTCTGAAGATAGACGTTAACGAAGCCATGAGTTGTTAATTTTGCGTTTAACTTTCAGTTTACGTGGGTTTGATCGATTATTTGTAGATGTGAAACGGGCTGCTGAACTCATTGTTTTGGTTGGTTAAATTGAAGAAGGAGATGAGGTCGATAGTGCTAAGTGGGGCCATCGGTATCACTTTAGGGAATCAGCTTGAGGAGCGAGCGGGGTCCGGGTGAAGCAATGAGGCATTGTAATTTGTTAACTGTAGCGCGGAGCTGACAGTTGACCCGGATAAGTCGGCATCAAATCTCCTGTTGTTTACAGAAAAGGGCGAGTTTTATTGTGAAGAGCCAATAAGTCAAAACTTCCCTCGGCCCCACCCGAAGTTTAACAGCCGCGTCAATTATTTGCGCGACATCTATTTTTATTTTGTTCTTCCTCTGTTACGGCGCTCTTTGTTTCTCGTGAGTCGACATCAACTGTATTTTTTGTATTCCCTCGTCGTCCTTTAGGTGCGCGTAAATCAAATTTATAACTTTTATATATTTTTTTGACGACCATTATCTTGCGAGGGGAGGTCGCTGTTACCTCTGCTCTGCTCGAGGAAGCATTTAAGGGCCTTTTGTACCTGCTATTTTGTTTTGTGAAATGTTTCAATTCATTTGGTTTGATGAATAAATAAAATTTTAAAAGTCAATCAAACAAGATTGGGAATTAAACGATTTACCTCCAAATTTTTACATAGGAACACATATTAAAGATCATTAATAAAAATGGACAAACGCTGAATCATATTGTTGATGCAGTTAACCCTGAAACCTCATAAATTCACAGGATACGAGAAATCTTTCGAGTTTCGTTACATTGCGGTGTCACATTGCTGTGAAAATAAAAGTGATCTATCATCGTCAGCAATGTCGTACTAATACTACCACTAAGGCTTAAGGGAACATTCATGCCTACGCACGACTAGCAAAGCGGCGATTATTTTCTCTGTTCATTGCGTAAGCTTCTAAATAACCTCTGCGGCGAGCTTCTCGGACGCGCAATGAACAGTGCGTACCCACGTTAAAACATTAGCCGCACCGCCGTTCACGCGTCATTCTTAACTTGTAGACGCGTCTGAAGTCAAAAGATCCATTTAAAAGTTGCTGATCCTACGAGATGAGCATTTACTTAGTACACGGCAAACAGTATTTTTCACTTCTCAAGCTCGTAAAAGCTCGTGTTTAATGCTAGACAACATAAAATAACTTTTTCTCATCGAGTGTATACAGAAAAATCTTCGTCTAAGACCAAGATAATCAGCCGCCAACGGTAGCAAACATTAAAAGTTTATAGAAAAATTCTTGCATAAAAAATAAAAGCTTGTAAACGGACATTTTATTTGCAATTAATTAATTTATTTCCTTGAAGATAAAGTAAAAAGCAAACGTCTGTATTCCTCACCCATAAAACCCATTTTATCCAAACACTTGTTGTACAGTCTACCTACTATTTATAGCCCGTATCAGGATTGAATTAAAACAACACACTACTTTAATCTCGCAGACGTAACATTTTCCGTACGTTACTCTAAAACAGTTGAAAGGTACCTAAGGCATGCTAATTCAAGTGATGTATTATTTACATTTGTTTGTGGAGCTCCTTTGACACCCAGTTCGGATCGAATCTGGGGATGCTCATCAATTATTTAGATTCCACTCGTCAATCCGTCCGTTTGAATTGAGATCTACGGCCATTTTGAGGGAACTGTGTTGTTGGTTACTCTTTTTAGATGTTCAACTGCAATATCTCCACAGGCCTCGTTTATTACAATCTCTTTAATATTGGAAATATTTACTGTGTATTATTTATCATCTTGGCTTCTGTTTAAATCTGTATAAACCACTTTTTGTTATGTTTCAAAAAGTAGATAATATATTTCCAAAAATTATGCAGTCTGACCAATAAAAAAAAATGGTGGTTAAATTCAATGGTGTGACATAAAGATAGAGGGGTCAAACATTTAAATCTGCGAAGGAAAAGAGCTAATTTCTCGATATGTACTCCTTTATCTGTTTTTAAGTTCGTCGATTTCTTTACATCCATTAAGCCCCACGAGCCCCACCACCGTTAATATTGTTGACTCCACTAACGTTTCTAGGATTGCCATTAAATTGTAACCGCTGCAAACTAATTTGGCTCGCAGTCGAGATTTCAGAGCGATCCAGTGATCGATGTCAGTAGATAGACGCTGCTTAATAAAACGTAAATCCTGGAGTTCCTGTGGCTTACCGAAGATTTGTAAGGCAGTGGGTAAGCCCGGTAAATCGGGGCGTCGTGCTTCGGGCTTTATGCTTTATAAGCTACAGCGAGGCATTGCTAATTGAGCATCAAGGGCAAACGGGTAAGCTCATAAGCACCACAAGCCATGCTCGAAGCGGCAACTGTGGAAACTTTATTGATAAATCTTTGACGCGGTTTTTTATGTATGTTGCTGGCGCGTCTTGTGAAATGGTTTAACTGGGTAAAAACCTGAAATAAATAAAATCTTGCCCCCCTACCCTCGTGTGGCTACATTAATTTGATTGACTTTCACATTTGTATTGTACATACAAACTGTCTTTGAGTAAAAAGTGGACATTTAAGTCACTAGGTAAGTTAGGTTCGTTAGCTAGCTTCAGATGCCCGAATGGAAAACCGCTAAGAAATAGGAGCCCCGCTGTAGGGAACACCGTCGCCATAATGTAAGAAGAGTAATGGAGGAAAAGTTTCAGACTGTTGCACTGAATCTGAAACTGTACAAATTTGGAAATCGTACAAAAGTGTCCAGAGCCAAGGCCATGAATTAAAACTATACTACTCAACGACCACTACCATTGCGTACTGCCCAACAACTAGCAATTTAATAATATATTTTATTTTTTGTCCAACTTTGGTGGTAAATACAAAATGGTCGAGACTTCCTATTAGGTATAGTGTACCTGTGTCAGGAAGCCTCGCTCTTCCAGCTTTATAGTACAGTCATGCGTTAGAATGCAAGAAAAACATATAAATAAATGTTCTTAACAACTATTACTTAACTAGCTTTTGCCCGCGACTCCGTCCGCGTGGAATTAGTAATTTGGGCAGCTTATTTTTTTTTTATCCAATTTGCTTTTTCATCAATTATGGCTCTGCTTAGTTCCTCGATATAAAAAAATTACCCGCCCCCGCACCCCCCCGCACACCCGCGTTCACATTAAACACCGTACTCCCAAGTCAAGCGTGCCTATAGAAGTTTTACTTCAAAAACCCCCGATTTTGAAACATTCTTCCGCTCTGCTCCGCTCCTATTGGTGTTAGCGTGATGATATATAGCCTTCCTCGATAAATGCGCTATCTAACACTGAAAGAATTTTTCAAATCGGAGCAGTAGTTTCTGAGATTAGCGCGTTCAAACAAAAAAACCTGTTCGATAAATTCTTAAAATAGACTTATCATTCTTATTTGTGAACCGATTCAAATGAAACAAACACTAAATGTTAATCCAAGAAAATACCAACATATCAGTGAAAACCGCATCCTTCTAGGTTAAGCCGTTTCTGAGATTAGCGCGCACAAAAGCACAGACAAACAGACAATAATTCTAAAAATCATTGTTTTGGGTTCTATTGTGCTAATAAATAGCCCTAGTGACAGTTTTTCTCAAATATCTTCAATGTACAGACACCGACTTGTTACAGATTTA
The DNA here is from genome assembly GCA_947859365.1 of Archips crataeganus. Classification (NCBI taxonomy): domain Eukaryota; kingdom Metazoa; phylum Arthropoda; class Insecta; order Lepidoptera; family Tortricidae; genus Archips; species Archips crataeganus. Next base: position 19,218,951 of record OX402060.1, on the reverse strand, counting down.
TTATATGTATAGACGGAAATTATGTGTGCAATGACATTGTGTTATTTGTGTGTGTGTGTGTGTGTGTGTGTGTGTGTGTGTGTGTGTGTGTGTGTGTGTGTGTGTGTGTGTGTGTGTGAAATGTACCGCTTAATTTCACGATCATTCATCACATCTTCTTTTAGTTCGCAAGTATCCTCAGTTTTTGTCGCTAACTGGGACAGTAACTTTCCGAATGATTTAATCGCCAAATTGCTCCCAGAAAAAATATGCCGAACAAAAACTTTGTAGACAATGAGGAAAAATTAATTTGTCTACCGGCAATGAGCTATAGTCCGAAACTTACTCGATATCGACAGCGATGGGGCTGAAACTGCCTGACAATGACAAGCCACAGTGAAACTTCGCACTAATTTTATTTGACGCCAATCACTGGAAGGGAACGCTTCAAAACACTTAGCGAATTGAGCAGGGAAAAATAATCTGGGTCTGTAGCATAACAAAGTACAACTAATATTATAAGCGGTACTCTCGCTTCAGTTAGAAAAGGAAAACTAGAAATCGAGTTCGGATTGTAATATAAGTTGTATTTTATTGAATCAGGCGTTACTTTGCGGAGGTCCATATGAATGAACTGAAACAATTACTTTGCTCACCCGCGACCTTACGATAGTTACGTTTATGCAAGAAATGCGTGTTCATGCAGTTCCACCACCTCCACACTATACGAACACACACAAATCACACAAACCCAACCATCACCACCACCAAACTACACTGACGCATTTCGAACTCAACCAGAGCTCATCCTCAGAGCACCACAACCGTATGCTAAACCACCAAATGTTAAACTCCAAAACATAAGCACTAGTTGAGTTTGTTATGCAACAGGCTCCTGGTGTTTGAAATATTGGATCTGTTTTTACGATCGTGAGTATGCATTCGAGTCTTTAGCTTCAGTAGTTTAGGTTGTGCATCGTCTGTCACGTTACTCATGGTTATGGATATTGTTACTGCAACAAAATTCGTTTCTACTGTAATAAGCGCTTTAACGAAAACGCACTGTATCTGTCTGTCTGTTTGTTACCTTTTCACTCTTAAACCACTGAATAGATGCAATTTGATACAAAAGTAGTAAAAGACCCTGGAGAGGCCATATTATAATAGTTTTAACCCGCAATTCATTCCCTAAGGATAAAAATGGGAGAAGGATTTTATGTCAGAACTTCAATTTAGAAACGTATAACTTAGAAGAATGTAGTTTAATAATTATAAGCTTGCTGTCATTCATTTGTGAAAAGGTTGCCTGGAAGAGATCGCTCCGAAGCGATAAGGCCGCCTATTGCTTACCTTATATTTTTCCATGTACATACTTGTTTTTCTGTATTGATTTCTTTGTGGTGGACAATAAAGAGTCATTGTATTGTATTGTATTGTATAAATGAACAAATTACGCCTATTAATGATTTTTCAAAGATGCAATGAAATGTTAACCTTACGTTCCAAATAATAGGCCAGGACGTATCACGTTGCGGGCGCGGTTAGACGAGTGGTATATAATGGATTTTCATACAGAATTGCACGCCAAGGCCGGGAAAGCGATCGTCTATTGTTTCATGTGACACAGCATCATGACGTTTATTGGTCTATGGCATCATGGCATTCAGCCCTAAACAAAACATAAGCAATAGTTGCTTTCTTTGCAATTTTAATTTCTTGAAGTTTTTTTAATTATTTAATTGCATGTTTGAGAAAAGCACTATACGCTTCGTAGTATGCCTCGTATCATGCCGGCTTCGTGGACCAATCGGCCGTCAAACCTTCTCGGCCGGCAACTCCTTACTTCCCGGCCTTTGTAGTAATGTACTATTCTACAAATTAACCCCTAAAGGGTAATAGTTTTGAATTTCGTGTGAGCCATTGCCTCATTTTTGCTTTATTCCAAAATGACAAAGAACTTTGCCACAAATTTGAATTCTGCTCTGCCAAGTCCCTGCAAAAGCTAGTGAAGTATAATAAATACTTCATATATTCAGTTAGTTCACAACACAGCGTGATTTTCCCACGCATTTATGCAACGTATACCAGCAACTGAATAATATCAGCCACATAAATCCCTACCGATCTATCGGCAATTATGGATACACTTTTCTTAACCACCTATCCATGCCGCCTCAATATTCCGATAGTGGAGCGATAAGATACGGTTGCAATATCTATTTCATGAATAAAAATATCTCGCCGAGTTTCTTGCCGGGTCTTTTCTGCACAACTTCTTTCTGTGGGTTGATTTTATATCGCTTTGTAAATTTTAATGCTACACTTGCGTGGAAACCAAGAAAAATTGTATTTACTTTCACTTACATTTTGTTTACCTTCATTCAAATAATTAATGTGTTCTGCCACATATCCGAAAAAATGAACCTAGGTTTTAACTATTCGATATTTTTTGAATTTAATTTTTTCCCCGTGTGGTGTCGTGCTTAGAATTAACTACCCCTCCCCATTTTTTCCATGGATGTCGTAAGAAGCGACTAAGGAAATAGGTTATTAGGATAAGATACGCAAGGATTTTTTCGTAACGGCTGCGGAACCTGTCCTAGCGTGGACACACACGATCTTGGCCGGTATTTTGTGTGTATGTTAACCCTTTACTGTACAAAAATAAGAACAAAACACTATTGACAACCGTTGAGACATTCTGTACAAAGGCGAACTTATCTCTTTGAGGGATTTCTACCAGTCAACCTTTGCGTGGATGAAATCTATCTATATAAGTATGTTTTTCCGTTGCTTAGTACCCATAAAACAAGCTTTTCTTAGCTTACCTTGGGACTAGGTCAATTGGTGTGAATTGTCCCGTGATATTTATTCTCATAATAAGTCTGCAGTCGACCCTGATGAACAACAAAATATTATTAGCTCCCATTTCCTCAAGTCAATTAAATATATTGTATCCCGATGCCTGCATCATTACCAGATGATAATTAATAACTAACAGTCCTTCTGCCGCAACATCAATCGCCGCGAGTCGGGCGACGTTGCCGGGATAGTCGCCGAGATTTACGACGTCACCGTAGCACTGCTAATTGCTTGCGTGTCGCTTTATCATAAACGTTGGAATTTGACGCCGTGACGCCGTCACGGCAAGACATTGTTGACGAGAGGGGTACTGTGTCAGCTCGCATCTGAAGTTGACAAGGCTGAGCGACTTTTCTAGTACCTAGGTATTAACGTGTGAAGTGAAACTCTGGATGTTTAGATTTTGTTAGCAACTTAACTCGGTTTTAAACACATGACAGCACTATCATTATCATAGACTATAATTATGTGTCCCAGTACAGGACATAAGTAGACACAGTACAGGAAGCAGGTCCCAGTCCCACGTGGGCCCAGTTCGGTTTGGGAACTTCACAAACACTAATGAATTTCTTTGTATCCCCCCGAAGTTTTCGGTTTTCGTGAAGCTCATGGTAAATTTACAAAAACTCAATAATCCGTAGTACCTACTTCCTCCTGGAGCACACGCCATGGCGGCTGCTACCAAACGCGCACCATTACTTTCCTTACCTTTTTAGGGTTCCGTAGTCAACTAGGAACCCTTATAGTTTCGCCATGTCTGTCCGTCTGTCTGTCTGTCCGCGGCTAAGCTCAGAGATCGTTAGTACTAGAAAGCTGTAATTTGGCATGAATATACATATCAGTCACGCCAACAAAGTGGTAAGATAAAAAATAAAAAAATATTTTTTTTGGGTACCTCCCATGGACGTAAAGGGTGGGTGATTTTTTTTTCTCGACTAATCCTATAGTGTGGGGTATCGTTAGATAGGTCTTTTAAAACCATTGCGGGGTTGCCAACATGATTTTTCTATTCAGTGATCTGTTTGCGAAATATTCAACTTTAAAGTGAAAATTTTCATTAAAATCGAACGTCCCCCCCCTCTAAAATCTAAACTGTTAGGTGGAAAAATTTGAAAAAATTCAGAATGGTAGTAAATATATCAAATTTACTAGGAAAATTATAGCGGCTAAGATTGCTTGGAAATTATTTGTAGTTTAAGAGTAAATAGTAGCCTAAGGTATAAAACATACCTAAACTTGGATGATTCCGTACAAATACGAAATCCTTAGAAAAATATTACTTGATTTTTTTGTAATGGCTACGGAACCCTACCTTGTGCGTGTCCGACACGCTCTTGGCCGGTTTTTTTTATTTTTCTTTCTTTTTGCCTTTTTTTCACTATGAGTGAGCCTCGCATTAGTTTCATGATCAAATTCAGTGCGTAGTTTAGGAGGATTTAGCGGATATACAGACAGACGAAAGTGACTACATTATATGCTATGTATTTTAGATATGTATCATGATTGGTACGCGTAGGCGTACCAATCATACAAAACTATAGAGTTTTGTTAATTTCGCCAAAAAAATGCGTTTTATGTCTACGGGTTAGCCCTCATACACTTCCACGTTTATAATATTAGTACCTTACAAGTAAGATTAACTACTTCTCGACATAATAGTAAATTGTCTCTTACGAGGTCTCATTTTGTCTTCTGACTAAGTCATTCAGAGGTCGGTCGTCCAAGGTCAAGCGTTACTTATTTATCGTCTTATTGCATCTTCTTTCATATTATATTTTTACTAGCTGTTGCCCGCGTCTCCGTCTGCGAAGAATAGGGATATAATAAATAGCCTACGACTTATTCTTAGACCTACCAAATACAGACAAAAAGTTTCATAAAAATCGGTCAAGCCGTCTCGGAGGAGTTCGATGACAAACACCGTGACACGAGATTTTTATTATTAGATGTTCTAGTTTTGTCTTATTTTAAGTTTTTAAAATAGGATAAAAACAGTCTTTAAGTTAACACTCACCATTCTACAGATCATTGATGTCTGAAATACGTGTACATTTCGGGCATGCCATCTCTGAATCAGAAACATTTTCACTTGAAGTCGCTGGAAACTTACCTACTTAATCTCCGCAACCATGACGAGCAAAACGCATCCCGAAGAATCTCCCCGAGCTCCAAAACGTTATCCAACACGCGAGTTAGAAAATTAAAACGTCATTTAACGTCAGTGATTTCAACGTCACGGGCACGCGTCACGTTGAGCGTGTCATTAAGTAGGAATCGTCCGAGCCCCATCCTAGCACACTAAAGTTTAATTTAGACGGTGCGAGAAACATCGTGCATTTCCTCTCCATTGCTGGGCCGCGTGCTTATAAATTTATAAGTGATCGATGATCGACGGCAATGTACTGCAAAACGTATGATATTTATCGCACTGTGGTGATGAACGAATCGCGGGGTCAACAGCACGGTGAGCGTTTCTTGCCATTGCGCAAGAGACATTTTTGCGTTTCTGTGGTACGGTAGGTCGAGAAAGTGATCTAACAGTTTTGACAAAAATTCTGTGAGATCTAAATATCGCTAAGGTTCACTTCTCTAATTGAGTGAAGTCTTTAGTCACTGTTATTATAATTATCGCAAGGGAAAATCGACCTCGTTGTATTATGACGTGCAAATGAACTTCAACCGTAGTGTGGTAGACCATATTTTTAGCCGATGGTAGGGTCAACGTCATAAATAAGTAATCACTTTTGTACCGTGTCACTTTAACGTCATGTTTGAAAGGCCATACGACATTATGTAACCACTGAAAGCGACAAGGTACAAAAGTGTTCATTTATTTATGACGTTGACTGTACCTGGTTCATGTTCACTTCGTTCGTATCGCAACTCACCTCACTCGCCTTTTAAGACCTCACTTATACAACCGTTGCATAAAATACTATTGAGAATCGGAATCCTAAAAATGTTGGCCTGGCATTTCAAGTGGGCTTAAATTCCATTCGAACTGCGTAGTTTGAGATTTTAAGGTCAGAGAGATCCTCAACTAAAGGGTTAAGTTGAAGATCCCCAAACTAAGTAAATACCTTCGTCAGTTATCTGTATAATCTTAACATGATATTATTATGGCATTAAGATAGAGTGACGACCTGGTTAAGGTTGCAGGATCGCGTTGGATACGGATGGCACGGGACCAATCTGTTTGGCGAGCATTGGGGGAGGCCTATGTTCAGCAGTGGACGTCTTTCGGCTGAAATGATGATGATGATTATTATTATTACTATGCCAAGGTTTTTGCTTTAGTCACAGTAATGTTGGGGTACTTCAACCCAATGTAAAAGTTTCTCTGCGGGATCACATTAGAAATTACATCCAAGCAAGAACGAAAGTTACCGACATAGCTCGAAGCATCGCCAGACTCAAGTGGCAGTGGGCACTAGTGGGCAGGGCACATCGCTCATAGAACTGTTGGACTATGGGCCAAAAGGTTTTTGACTGGCGTCCACGGACCGGAAGATGCAGTGTAGGTAGACCTCCAACAAGATAGAGCGACGGTCTGATTACGGTTACGGGAACGCGTTGAATGTGGATACCGCACGACTGGTATGTTTGGCGAACCATGAGGGAGGCCTATGTTCAGCGGTGGACGGCCAACGACTGATGATGATGATAATGATGATCTGGATATAAAGAGTTTGAAATGTGAGTCAAGGAAATTATGGTTACAAGTAAATGTAAGGGTGAAGCAATGCGATTGGTACTTATTTTATTTATAAAGTATGTCATCATCATTAATTTAAGAGCTTAGCTCTTGTCGGTGGAGTAATCGCCACTCTTTTCGGTTCTCTGCCAGCGTTTTCAGCTCCTGATACGACATGACATTGACTTTTTCCTTGGCTTGATCTATAAATGACCGTCTCGGTCTTCCCCTGCCTTGCCTGCCTTCTATTTGCCCTTCCAAAATAGTTTTTATGTAACTGTCATGTCGTATCAGATGCCCCAGCATATTCCCTCTCCTATTTTCAATCGTCCTTAACAGCCGCCTTTCCTCTTCCACCAACTCTAAAACCTCCTCAATTAGTTCTCCTTTCAGTCCAGCTAATCCCCTCCATTCTCCGCCAGCACCACATCTCAAACGCACTCAATCTGTATGTAACTCAATAAAGTATGTAACTGAACGAAAAGCAAAGCCGATACTTTGTTGATGGTCAAAAAGAGTATGATGGAATGTCATACTTTTTACAAACTTTTTAGCAATTTTTTTCATTTGTTCCCTACATTTTTATTTAATATTTAATCTAATTTTAGGTTGACCAAACGAAAAATAAAAAGTACTAAAAGTTAGTAAAAAGTATGGCATTCCATTATACTTCACTTTGCCATGGATCAGGTATGAGCTTCGTTCAGTTTCAGACTGTATTTTGATATGACATATTTTATAATACTGTAGTACTACTTGTTTTATGTACTTTAATACCGTGTAATTATTCCAGTGTAGTCAAAAATATTGTTGTAGTTTTAGAACTGATGGAGCCTTATTTTGGCCATTACGTCACAGGGTCCACGTGTGGCTGAGTATCTGACGCGAGTGAGGCACTGGCTTTACGTGTGCGGGGCACAAATTGGCTGTTTTGAAGCAAAAATGGGCCCGGACTGTGCTCAAGGAGGAACAATGTGCTTAGTTACATACTCAGAGAATATGGATTTAAGTATTACATACAATTACTCCCCCTTCCCAGCAAAGGGGTAGGCAGAGGATGATTCCACCTGCTTAACCTGCCATACATCTTTCGCTTCCACAACACTCATTAGTCTTTTTATAAATGCTCGCCGGTTTCGGGTACTCTTGACCTGACCTTAAATAATTGATTAATTGGTTTGTTATATACTAAATACGTGTATTTCATACTAAATACAAACTGAAACATGGATGCACAGAAAAAAAACCCAGAAATTATTAATAAAATTATTGATAAAATAAATAATAATAGTTTAAAATATTTTATTGTAAAAAAAGCGTGGGGTGCTTTTTAAAATTAAAATTAAATTAAATTAAATTAAAAATTTTTTAAGATGTTATCAAAATGATAATACTTGACAATTGACACCATGCACCCCACGCTTTTTTTACAATAAAATATTTTAAACTATTATTATTTATTTTATCAATATTTAGAATTGTTTACAAATTTTGATCTGGATATAACAATATAATAATTGCTTATTAAGATTTTTTACTGCACTATAATAATAGTGAATTGAAATTTATTAAAATTTATTTTTTATTTTTTAAAGCGTGTTTTTTAGTTTTTTTAAACTATTATTTATTTTCTATTTTTTAGTTGCATTTTTTTACAGTGAGAGTTTCCATGTGCTAAAAAGAGATAAAACGGTTTTTTGCTCGTCTTAAATAGAATCAGTCCATCTTATACTTGGTCTTTGGTGCGCGCGCACTGCTCTACACTACTAAACGTAAACCTCTTTCTTCTAACTTTACCCCCCTCACCTACAACCCCCAACCCCCTAAACCCAACCCCCCATCATCCCCCACCCCATTTCCCCAAACCCCCCCCAAACCCCAAACCCCAACCCCCACACTTTTACCCCAATCCCCTAAACCCCCTTACCCCCCTCCTCATTTTAAAAACCCCCCAACCACCTAAACCCTATCCCCCTAACACCGGACCCTCCAACCCCCCCCCCCACCCCCACCTGCCCCCAACCCCTCCCCCCACCCCGCCACCTACTCCCCCCTTCCAGCTCCATCATCAAACCCTTGTTCCCATCTAGACCTCTTACCCCCTCCCCATTTCCCACAACCCCCCATAATCACTTACCCCCGAACCCCCCCAACACCCCCACCCTATTTCCCGTAAATCCCCTCCCCAACCCCTAACCCCAACCGCCACACCCTTACCCCCAACCCTCTAAACCCCCGGCCCCCTTACCCCATACCCCATTCCCCCCCACCCCGCCACCTACCCCCCTTCCAGCACCATCATCAGACCCTTGTTACCATCTAGGGCCAAAGTACTCGTCAAAACGAATCAAACAAGCCCAAACTCGATGGGGTTGTTTCGTTTTATTGTGGAGTGCCTTTGGTCATCTTCCAGCTCCATGATCAGACCCTTGTTACCATATGGGATCAAAGTGCTCGTCAAGACGAATCAAACGAGCCCAAACTCGATGGGGTTGTGTCGTTTTATTGTGGAGTGCCTTTGGCCTTCTTCCAGCTCCATCATCAGACCCTGGTTACCATATGGGATCAAAGTGCTCGTCAAGACGAATCAAACGAGCCCAAACTCGATGGGGTTGTGTCGTTTTATTGTGGAGTGCCTTTGGTCATCTTCCAGCTCCATCATCAGACCCTGGTTACCATCTGGGATCAAAGTGCTCGTCAAGACGAATCAAACGAGCCCAAATTCGACGGGATTCATCATCAGATCAGTTCCATGTTACAATAATATTGCATTGTCATCCAATTTACACATATGTGCAAAATTTCAGCTCAATCGGAAACCGGGAAGTGGGTCAAAATCGCGCCCTAAGGAGTCGGTTACAAACATACAAACATACAAACATACATACAAACATACAGGTGAAGCTAATATAAAGCGTGTAAAAAGACCTGCAGCGCTGGGAATCGAACCCAGGTCCTCAGCATTCCGTGCCGCGTGCTAAACCCCTACACTACCACTGGTCAGGAGTTTAGACACAAATGCATGCGTGAAGCCAAAGACTCAACTGTCACTTCTTAACGCTTCATTTTCGGTGCGATATTAACAAAATCTATTTCTTTATTAAAAGAGAAGTAAATATCACGGGACAATTCACACCAATTGACCTAGTCCCAAAGTAAGCTAAGCAAAGCTTGTGTTATGGGTACTAAGCAACGGATAAACATACTTATACCGAAGACCCCAGAACAAACATTCGTATTTTTCATACAAATATCTGCCTCGACACGGGAATCGAACCCGGGATCTCCAGCTTCGTTGTCAGGTTCTCTAACCACTAGGCCATCTGGTCGTTATAAAGCTGAAGAGTTTCTTTGTTTGATGGAACGCGGTAATCTTAGGAAGTACTGGTTCGAATTGTTTTTTTTTGTGTTCAATAGTCCATTTATCGAGGCAGGCTATGGATAACATCACGATACGACTAATAGGACAACAATGATTAACGCGGGCAAAGTCGTGGGCACCAGCCAGTTATTACATAATAGCATTGACTATACACAGTTATTATTGATTAATATTGTGTAACGCATGCCTAAGATAAAATTCGCTGCTATTCTTGGAAAATCAATGGAAGGCTCTCGAAGGATTACAACGATCAATCCAACAGGCAGGAGCGATACAGATCACGACGTTGACGTGTTCGACGCTTCCCCCGAACTCGTGAATGTTTTCAGCCGCGGTTTCAAGTCAATTGGATGTTTAACTTTGGCGTTATCTTGTCATCGTCATCAGCCTATGTTCGTCCACTGCTGGACATAGGCCTCTCCCATGGCACGCCACTGAGCACGATCCTCGGCCACTCTCATCCAGCTCTTGCCAGCCGCCTTGCGAAGATCATCGCTCCACCGAGTCTGAGGAAGTCCCACGCTATATTTGCCAATCCATGGTCTCCACTCAAGAACTCGTCTACCCCAACGGTTATCGGTTCTTCGGGTTATATGACCGGCCCATTGCCACTTCAGCGTGCTAATGCGGTCGGCTATGGCGATAACTTTGGTTCTCTGTCGGATCACTTTGTTATCATGTATTTTAGGGGTAAACCATCATCATCATTTCAGCGGAAAGACGTCAACAGCTGAACATAGGCCTCCCCCAAGTCTCGCCAAACAGATCGGTCCTGCGTCATCCGCGTCCAACGCGTTCAAGCTTAACCAGGATGTCGCTCCATCTTGTTGGAGGCCTACCTACACTGCGTCTTCCGGTCCGTGGACGCCACTCGAGAACCTTTTGGCCCCATCAGTTATCGTTCTACTAGCGACGTGCCCTGCCCACTGCCACTTGAGTCTGGCGATTCTTCGAGTTATGTTGATGATTTTAGTTCTTGCGCGGATGTCATCATTTCTAATGCGATCCCGCAGAGAAACTCCGAGCATGGCCCTCTCCATCGCCCTCTGAGTGACCTTGAGTTTTCTTATGAGAGCTATCGTTAGCGGCCACGTCTCAGTGCCATAAGTTATCACTGGCAACTCGCACTGGTCAAAGACTTTTGACTTGAGACACTGCGGCATATTGAGATAAACAAACATGTCAAAAATGTGACGAATGAGGCGCCAAAGTATTTCAAGCACCGTGTGGTGAATCCTCAACGCCGTTGATTCTTTTCACCCTACAATAAACGCAAACGCATCTCGGTTCGTTGGGCCAGAAATGATTCAGCCCTTCGTTCAATTTGTAATGTAATTAAAATTGCTGCGCCCGTCAGCGAAACATACGTTTTATTTGAACTAACGTTTGCGCTGTTAATTATCGTTTGACTATGTGTAATTTGGAAATTGTTGGGTGAAATTACTGATAAAAGCTACTTGAATTTACATTGCGGGCTCAGCACTCAACTGGCGTGGTTTGTAATTACTAACACAGCAAATCTGAGTCATATTTTAATTTAATGTGAAAATTAGCGAATGTGTGTGATACAGTAAAATAGCCATTTAAACTGTTTAAATAAACGGGACGAGATTTAAGGATCTGCAAATAAAAATTTTTGCTCTAGAGTCTTAGGTATTTAATATGTATTTGAATTAATATGTGTTTATACATGTATGTTTACCCGTTGCCTGGTACCCATAACACAAGCTTTGCTTACTTTGCGACTAGGTCAATAAAATTTGTGTTGTGCTATGATATTTATTTTATTAAGAAGAATGTGTGTACTTATGTGCGGTAGAAAGGTTATTTTAGTTAGCTTAACATACATTCTAAAGGAGAACTAGGTTCAGATGGGGTTTTTATCAGTCAGTCATAGGAATTCTTAACTAATAACACCGTATTTCCTTCACCGTAAAACTCTTTACATCGCCAATTCCACAGAGGCCAAAGACGAAAGTCTTCAATCACTGCGTCCTACCCATCATGACATAAAGTGCCAAAACATGGACACTCACTGTAGCGCTGAAACACAAATTTTAAGTCGCTCAACATGCTATGGAAAGTGCTATGCTCGGAGTTTCTCTAAAATATTGAATTCATAACGAGGTGATCCGACAGAGTACCAAAGTTATCGACGTAGCCCATCGCATTAGCACAATGAAGTGGCAACGGGCCAAGCATAATATATCCCGAAGAACTGGATAACCGTTGGGGTAGACGAGTTCTTGAGTGGAGACCACGGATCGGCAAGCGTAGCGTACGACGTCCTTAGACTCGATGGAGTGATGATCTTCGCAAGGCGGCTGGCAAGAACCTAGATTGAGAGTTGATCTCAGGTTATCCAGGTCGCAAAATGACTACATAGGTTGGTTGACCACATCGCATAATGACTAGATCGCAAATTGCCCAGATATTTATTTGACCACATCGCACAATGACTAGGTCGCAAAATGCCTAGATAACTTATTTTTGTCCTTCCGTACCTGTAGTCCAACTGCTTTTCGACGGAGCTCCGCCCAAGGACCCAATTTGCTTGATAAGCCATAAATCAAACCACTAAGCCACCATGGCTTATAAAATTAAATATAAAATGGGTTATACACATTTTTTTTCGCGTGTCTCCTATGGACATGGCAAAAGTTCAGGGTCTATAGCCAATATTTTTTAGTGAAGATATCATGTGTGGGACGCCTGGCTAAATTTCGTCCATTTAAATAAATCTTAAGTTTGCTGACTCGGAGTCACCAATTTTAAATATTTTAATCAGCGCCGTTACTTTGCGGAGGTCCATATTTTTATGAACTGAAACAATTAATTTGCTCACCCGCGACCTTACGATAGGTGCGTTTATGTTAGAAATGCGTGTTCATGCAGTTCCTCCACCTCCACACTGTACGAACACACAGAAATCACACAAACCCAACTATCACCACCACCAAACTACACTGACGCGCTTCAAACTTAACCAGAGCTCATCTTCAGAGCAAGTACTACAACCGTACGCTATGCTACCAAATGTTAGACTATCATAAAGGTCGCGGGTGAGCAAAGTAATTGTTTCAATTCACTAATTTGAATTTGTTTCTTACGTGTATGACCCAAATACACTGTGACTTTTTAATTTATATTGTTTTAAGAACAACCATATTGCGAATATTTAATAATTTGAGCATATTTATTATTCATGTGGTCGCAGCGCTCATTAAGCCTGAGCGCGTAATCAACGGCCGATTACTGATTAATCACGACGGCCTATACCTGTGATTAATGTCGATAAATGCAGATATACAGTAATTAACCCTCTAATTAGACGTTAGTTCAGCTGTATTATTTTGAATATGTACCTACCTAAATAATCTAAAATATTTTTTATTTACTACCATGATTATTATCTTACTAATGTGGGGTTGGGGTATCTATGGATAGGTCTTCAAAAATGATACTGAGGTTTCTAATATAATTTTTTTCTAAACTGAATAGTTTGCGCGAGAGTCACTTCCAAAGTGGTAAAATGTGTATCCCCCCACGTAACTTCTAAAATAAGAGAATGATAAAACTAAAAAAATATATGATGTACATTACCATGTAAACTTCCATCGAAAATTGGTTTGAACGAGATCTAGTAAGTAGTTTTTTTTTACGTCATAAATCGTACCTAAACCGCAATTATTTATAGATAATGGTACGGAACCCTTCGTGCGCGAGTCCGACTCGCACTTGGCCGGTTTTTATTTTATGGTATAGGCGGCAAACGATCTAAATCTGTCCAGTTTTTAAGCATGAAATATTTTTTCAATCGACGAATGACCGCAATCTCACTTGATGGTAATTGGCGGGAATTTCGGAAGAATTATTTATACCTATGTTACTCTCTCAACTAAGACGGATCTTTTTTTTTATATAAGAGATGGCAAACGAGCAGACGGGTCACCTGATGGAAAGCGATCACCGTCGCCCATGGACACCCGCAACACGGGGGGCATCACAGGTGCGTTGCCGACCCTTTTAGGAATTGGTAGGCTCGTTTTTTAAATCAATTAAATGACACCTCACACTCACACCTCACACAGGGCGTGCCAAAGAATAATACGTACATACCCAGATATCTACCTACGTTCGAAAAACAACCCTCCTTCAGCAGTACCCTAATAAAAACTTTTTAACAAAAAATTAAACCGCCGAAAAAACTGAAAAGCAAAAAATAATACCTTTTTTGTTTGACCTTAATCTAGGTACCAGTTTGAAGTCGGTGCCTCAGCACTTAGCCAGGAGGAGTGGACCTATAATCGTCTACCTGATTGGCTTCTATCACTCCTCCTGGCTCGTGCTGAGGCACCGACTTCAAACTGGTACCTAGATTAAGGTCAAACAAAAAAGGTATTACTTTTTGCTTTTCAGTTTTCTCGGCGGTTTAATTTTTTGTTAATAAGTTTTTATTTTATACTTTTTTTCCATCCTTGGGGTAATTTTTATTCCAAATTTATAATACCAACTTCAAGGTATACCTACCCTATCTATCCAATAAAAAAGAATTATGAAAATTAGACTACTCTGTAAAAAGTTAGTCAATCATCCCCAGTTTTCCTACCCTTAGGGTAGGAATATTATTTCCAAATTTAAATGGGACCACCCTTGGGGTATACGCTTTCCAATCAAAAAAGAATCATCAAAATCCGACTACTCTGTAATAAGTTATGCGTGGTCATATAGTACAATCAGTAACTGAACAATCAATCATCCCCTGTTTTTCTACCCTAAGGGTAGGAATATTGTTTCCAAATTTAAATGGGACCACCCTCGGGGTATACGCTTTCCAATAAAAAAAGAATCATCAAAATCGGACTACTCTGTAAAAAGTTATGCGTGATCATACATAAAAAAAATATATATATACACGTCGAATTGAGAACCTCCTCCTTTTGTTTTCGTCGGTTGAAAAGAAGACTAATTTCACTCGTTCTCGCTACAAAACGCTAGCCTACAATTAACTCAGTTTATTAGGCTTATTCCCGATCAGAATAACCTTTAATAGGTATCCCAAAAGTCCTTTTAAAACCAACTATTAGACTAAGTGACAAATACCCAAATAACTAACCTCGGCTCTCAACAAAAACCCAATCGAGTGCTATCATTAATAGTTCGGAAAGGTGGGACGTTAATGATTTTTTGCCCCGAGTAATGATTTTTTGCCACAGACCCTAGATAAGTTGGCGTGGTATTCATTAATCATTTTGGTCGTGGACGTGGCGAGACGGGGAGCGGAATTTCGTGAGGCCGTGGAATCGAGTTAATATAGGAGAGTTAGCGTTCGGGCCGTGGAAAATAACATATCAACGCTGACAGATGAGATACCATTGCCTGTTTTTTTGGGTAAGATACACAGCATTTTTAACTAATTCTTGAAACTACCCAAAAATACCTGTGCGTGCATTGCTTCAAATGGGGTTCGTATTTGTATATCGAAATTTAATATATTGAATCTATTAAAATATCGAAAAGTTTTTCTGAAACCGTAAACTTTTTTGACATTGTTTTAAAATAGTGCCGTTTTAATAAAGCCTTAGGAGTTTACGGTTTTAGAAAAGGTTTTTTTCGATATTTTAACCATTCGATATTTTAATACATAAGAGATAATAACTTGCGATATTCAGAACCGTGCCCCTGAAAAAGAATATCTTCTATCGAATTTGAGACTTTGAAAAAAAAGAACTGTCGTAACGGATCGATTTTAGTAACAAACCATAACGCTTATTGATAGCGGGAGAGACGAAAAACTAGCGACAACGATTGTGGAAATGCACACAATATTCTCTTCCACCTATTGTTACTTCTGTAATGTCCACACAATAAAATATAGTCGCAAATATTACTCCATTTTTACACGCTTTATATTAGCTTCACCTGTATGTTTGTATGTTTGTATGTTTGTTTGTAACCGACTCCTTAGGGCGCGATTTTGACCCACTTCCCGGTTTCCGATTGAGCTGAAATTTTGCACATATGTGTAAATTGGATGACAATGCAATATTATTGTAACATGGAGCTGATCTGATGATGGAGCTGGATGGTGGCCATAGGAACTATGTAATAAAACAACAAAACCCCATCGAATTTGGGCTCGTTTGATTCGTCTTGACGAGCACTTTGATCCCATATGGTAACCAGGGTCTGATGATGGAGCTGGAAGATGGCCAAAGGCACTCCACAATAAAACGAAACAACCCCATCGAGTTTGGGCTCGTTTGATTCGTTTTGACGAGTACTTTGGTCCTAGATGGTAACAAGGGTCTGATGATGGAGCTGGAAGGGGGGTAGGTGGCGGGGTGGGGGGAATGGGGTATGGGTTAAGGGGGTCGGGGGTTTAGAGGGTTGGGGGTTAGGGTGTGGCGGTTGGGGTTAGGGGATAGGGGGGGGGGGTTACGGGAAATAGGGTGGGGGTGTTGGGGTGTTCGGGGGTAAGTGATTTTGGGGGGTTGTGGGAAATGGGGAGGGGGTAAGAGGCCTAGATGGTAACAAGGGTTTGATGATGGAACTGGAAGGGGGGGGGGCGGTAGGTGGCGGGGTGGGGTGTGGGAGGGTCTGGGAGGAAGGGGAGGGGGGGTGGGGGGGGGTTCCGGGGGTTTGGCGGGTTCGGTGTTACGGGGGTTGGGTTTAGGTGTTTCGGGGGTTTGTAAAATGAGGAGGGGGTAAGAGGGGTTTAGGAGATTGGGGGTAAGGGTGTGGGGTTTGGGGGGTTTGGGGAAATGGGGTGGGGGATGTTGGGGGGTTGGGTTTAGGGGGTTTGGGGGTTGTAGGTGAGGGGGGTAAAGTTAGAAAGAAAAAAAATGCAACTAAAAAATAGAAAATAAATAATAGTTTAAAAAAACTAAAAAACACGCTTTAAAAAATAAAAAATAAATTTTAATAAATTTCAATTCACTATTCTTATAGTGCAGTAAAAAATCTTAATAAGCAATTATTATATTGTTATATCCAGATCAAAATTTGTAAGCAATTCTAAATATTGATAAAATAAATAATAATAGTTTAAAATATTTTATTGTAAAAAAAGCGTGGGGTGCTTTTTAAGATGTTATCAAAATGATAATCCTTGACAATTGACACCATGCACCCCACGCTTTTTTACAATAAAATATTTTAAACTATTATTATTTATTTTATCAATATTTAGAATTGCTTACAATTTTTGATCTGGATATAACAATATAATAATTGCTTATTAAGATTTTTTACTGCACTATAAGAATAGTGAATTGAAATTTATTAAAATTTATTTTTTATTTTTTAAAGCGTGTTTTTTAGTTTTTTTAAACTATTATTTATTTCGGAATGAAAACCGTGTCTTCTAGAGATGTTATTTTCCCCCCGTTGATAGCCGTCGTTGATTCGGTTGCAGCTGGTAATCAGTATCTCCAATCATTAATATGGATATGTCGCGGGATTCCGGGCTTTGTGTTATTATTACCGGTCAACAGTTTAAAAAGTGAATGGTTTTACTCTTGAATAAAGTTTCGAATTTATTAAAGATAACGTTTTAAATAAAACATAATGAGTTAAATAAAAAGTTTAAAAACTTAAGTTTGCTTAACACTAATCTTTGTCTTTGCGGCCTCGCGTCGATGTCATGTCACTTTTTTTAAAGCAATCAACCTACTGGAGAGAATCATTTCTTTTGTTAAGAAATACGTTCAAATGGCTCCTCCTTTTTGAATAACGCTCTAAGTCAGAGTCTTAATCCTAGAAACCAACTTTTGCTAGGTTATAAGGCGCCTTAAACTTGAGCATCATCGAGTATTTAATTATTACTTATTATTACTATGTATGGAAAAGGAAAAAAAATGTTTTTTTTTGTTAGGATTAAAAAAGATTTACCAAGTTGGTTTTGTGAGTATACCAAGCGATTATCGAAGTTAAAAAAATAAATAAATAAATGTTGTATAATCAACGCTGCTTATTTTATAAATGTATCACTTCAGCAAATTTTTTTTTAGAACAGTTTAATCGCTATCGCGGGCTTAGTGGCGTATCCATGTTAATTTTTCTTGACGTCCCTCGGTGCGCTCACAAACAGCCGATCACTGTTGGTATATAAATAAAACTTTAAAACTGCACTTCAAACTTTGTAAGGCGATTAAAACTTGTATTAATAAGGTGCCTCCTAAGCTAGAGAGGGCCGAGGAAGTTTCGCTCAGGATCAGGACCGCTTAGATACGCGTCACAACTTAACATGGCTATGAAAGTTCAGCTAACTTCGCCCTACCGTGAACGCTGGTGGGAATTGACGCCACAATATGGTTGAGAATAATATTTTAAGACGTAACAATGACAGCTCTGGGATTACCTATCAAAATTTAGAATTATTTTTTCCGAATATTTAAAATCCCGAATGCCTCATTTATCCGAATGCATTTTTGTCTGAAACTGTAAATATTTCAGGATTTTTATAAACAACCCTAAGGGTTCTACACGATGGTCCTGAAATAAATCCTGAAATATTTTCAGTTTCAGAAAAAAATGCTTTCGGACAAATGAAGTTTTCGGGATTCTAAACCTACGGAAATAAAATTTTCTAAACATCGATAGGATCCCCAGCTCTGGATATTTTCCTAACTGATTCAGACGTTACCTTGTGGAGGTCCAATTTAATTGACTATTTTTTTTACTTCGCTTCTCCGTGTCCCGCCATGCACCATGACGAGTAAGGGATTATTACGGTATAAAAATAAACGCTTCAATAATTTTGCAACTCTGCCACTATAAATTTATTGTTGGCGACTGCTTGGCTCAAAACTTCCTTTTTAGTATCTACGATTGTTTACCATTAATTGTAATTTTAGGACCCGTCTGACAGAGACGGAGAAGTCAGTTGCTCTGTCAGACGGGTAGTGCTTAGACCTAATTGCTTTTAATTTACTTATTATTACAGTTTATAAGTAACCATTTCAAACGTGCAATTTATTCTTGCCTGAAGACAGAATTACCTATATGTATAAAATATCGAAATCATAAGTTTATTTTCCAATTTAACTTTAACAGTTTTAACTTTATTTTTAACGCCATAGGTTCACGGTAGATGCAAGCCGCTTCCATCCGTAATAATTCGGCATCAATGTGAAAGGGTTACGTATCAAAATATCTAAAATTAAAAACCTAACGTAAAATAACCTACGTTCAAAATACCTAAAATCTAAATACCTAATGATTTTAAATACCTAAGCAACTAACACCTACCTACGAATTACCTAAGTTTAAAATACCTAATGGAGTAAATGTCTAATGTTTAAAATATCAACAGCTATGACACCTCAGTTTGATACACCAACATTTGAAATACCAAATGGTCAAAATACCTAAATGAAACGAACGTCGCTTAATTTTCGGCGAGCGAGCGAAGCGAGCGAGCAAGACGGTTCGCGGCGGAAGCGACTCGGAATGGTTAGGTTCAAAGGCTAATGCGGGAGCGTAGCGGAGCGAAGCTCCCGCATTAGCCTTTGGTGTTAGTTATTTTTTTTATTACCACGTGAAAAATCTAATTTGTTTGATAAAATTTGGTATATGATTTACATTTAGGTACATTTCATAATTTTAAAGACAATAATACCTAATGGAAATAATCATTTTCTGTGCTGTTACAAAAAAAATACCTAACATCGAAGGCTAAGGTGGGAGCTACGCTACGCTTCGCTCCCGCTTTAGCCTTCTGAACCTAACCTATCCGAGTCGCTTCTGCCTTAAAAAGTCTTGCTCGCTCGCTTCGCTCGCTCGCTGCCAGCGAGATACCGGGTAGGATATACGAAAGCTTTCGGTATTTTGAATATAAGTGAAAAAATCATTAGGTATTTAGATTTTAGGTATTTTGAACGTAGGTTATTTTACGTTAGGGTTTTTAATTTTAGACATTGCAATATGTAGGCATTTTTAGCTTTCGGTATTTTGAATATAAGTGAAAAAATCATTAGGTATTTAGATTTTAGGTATTTTGAACGTAGGTTATTTTACGTTAGGTTTTTTAATTTTAGATATTTTGATACGTAACCTGTGAAAGGCCAGAACTGCAGTGAACGTCTTACGGCTAAAATGACGATGATAATGATGTAAATATTGATTCTCAATTCTTAGAAAATGTGTTCTCTATTTCACCACAAAACCCTTGCCTATTCAGTGAATTGCACTCAATTTAGTGGGGAGCATATCTGAAATTCTGGAATAATTATTTGAAAATATTTGACGTTAGTATAATGGAATACAGGAGCTAACTACTCCGGTTTGCGGATTCATCAAAAATTAATAAAATGGCTCGTACTCCCGCGAGCGCGGTTGGCTCTGCAAATAGTCTAAGCGGAGAAAACAGATTTAACTCGAGTTATAACGACGACGACAACTGGCTAGCATGTTCGTTCAAACTATTATAAGTATAACACCATTGTACCTACTGTCTAGCAGTAATATTATGTTTTGTTACTTATTCTATCGTGCGTTAGATGGCGCTGTACTGATAATCGGACCAGCTGAATCGCGCTGTTAAGATTTTTCCGTGACAGTATATATAGTGTGTCAAAATTAAATAAATTGTCATTCGAAGAGCAACCGTCGTATCATTCACACCTAAGGCGGCGGTTGAGGTTGAACATGGTCCTTCAGAAGTCGGATCTCCAGTGACCAAGTGGATCGCGGCGCTACTCGGAGCCATCAAGCGGCAGTCCGGGCTGAAGAAGCCGGACTTGCAGACGGAGCCACGGGACACGGCGACGTAGGGGCCGGAGGTAGCGGCGTCCACTGCCTTCCGGGACGAGGAAGGAGGAAGGGAGAGAGCGGAGTGCGTGCGCAGTGTCGCGAAGTATAGTGTGCCAAACAGGAATAAGACTGTAAGTGACCAGCCATTTAACTATTACCCTTAGTGTTTCGGACAGAAGAGTCAAAATTCTAAATTCAGTACAGTTAGTCAAAATTCAAGCAAAAGTGAACCTTATTGTAGTCAGTGAAAAAACTTAGAAAATTAGCTAGAACTAGACTTGTAAAATTTAGCGACAAAAGTGGTTTAGAGGGGGAACCTACGCCCGATTTTCGGCAGAGTCTAAAAGTTCAAACACTTGTAAAATTTTGAAATTAATTTTGGGACTTAGAAAAATTTGGATTCCGGGATTTGGAATATTTTCGAAAAATTTGAACTTTTAAGTTTATGATTTGGTTACGAGATGGCTGTTAAAATTGAAGTTATAATTAAAATGCAAATGGAAGTTTGTAACCAAATTACCAAAGACTTTGGAAATTATAAAAAGTCACCGAGAGAACGAATTACCAAACTCCAAAGATTGGAAGAACTGTGGAAAAAGTTCTGTGGAGGTCATGATCGTCTTTTAGAAGAATATTCAGAGGAGTACGACTCGAGTATTTACGCGGAAAATGAGGTTTTTGATATGACAAGTGAAATTTATATGAACTATAAAGAAGAATTAATGACAGCTGTAGAGATATTTAGATATGAGTTTATGACAAAAGATTCAAAAGAGGAATGTACTAATTCAAAGCATGCTGGGGTTAAACTTCCAAAGATTATTATTCCAAATTTCTCGGGGAACTATTCAGAATGGGTAACATTTAAGGATTTGTTTGAATCGTTGATTCATAATAATGATTCAATGAAGGATGTTGAAAAACTGCACTACTTAAAGGGATATCTGACTGGTGAAGCTGAATTGTTACTTCGCCAGATACCAATTTCAAATGTAAATTATATTAAATGTTGGGAGTTTCTGAAGCAACGATATGACAACAAAAGATTCATTTGTAATACGATTTTAAAGCGACTTTTAAGTCAGAAAAATGCCACTGTGGAATCTTCTACATTTTTAAAGGAGCTGATTGATACTAGCTCAGATTATTTAAGCGCTCTAAGAAACATCGGTATAGACGTGAGCACATGGGATACCATTATTGTTCATTTGCTCACTCTTAAGCTAGATCAGGAAACTCGCAAGCAGTGGGAGTTGAGTGCAATCGGAGATATGGATAGTAATAAATTTTCAACTTTTCAAGAATTTAAGGATTTTATAACCAAACGTTATCGAGCATTAGAGTTTGTGGAGACTAAGAAACCAGCAGTTATTAATCAGAACCCTCGCGTATTACATGTCATCCATGGCACTCAATGTCTTTGTTGTGCAGAGGTACACAAAATTGTATTTTGTAAGAAATTTGCTACTTTAAATGTAAGCGCTCGCCGTAGTTTTGTTCAGGAGAAAGGGTTATGTTTTAATTGTTTAGGGGCTAAGCATTCGGCCAGGTTCTGCCAGAACTCTACAACATGCAGGATCTGCAAACGCCGCCACCATACTTTACTACATCCTAAGGTTAATACGCAAGCAGCTACAATAGACAAAGTTAGGATGACCAATGAGAGTGAAAAAGACACTGACCAGATTGTTAACTGTTTTGCAATGGGAACGGGGCAAGTTGTACTACCAACTGCGATAGTTAAGGCAAAATCTAAGAACGGGGAGTACATAGCAGTTCGAGCGTTATTAGATCAGGGATCGCAGACCTCTTTCATAACAGAGGCTGCCACGCAATATCTAGGCTTAGAAAAGAGACCAATCAATGAAAACATTTCAGGTCTTGGTAGGGAAAATAACCTAAAATCAAGGGCTATGGTTGCACTAAACCTGCAGTCCGCGGTATATCCGGGGATAAAAATCTCTGTGAAGGCTTACGTGTTGGAAACGATCACGGCATCACTTCCAGCAACAGTGGTAGATCTAAACGGTTTAGATACAAAGGATTTGAAGTTGGCAGATCCAAACTACCGCACACCTAATAAAAATGATGTTTTGTTGGGTGCTGAGGTTTTTAGTCAGGTAATTATGGATGGTGTCAAAAAAGATAATCGGGAGTCTCTTGTGGCTCAATCTACAAAATTGGGATGGATTATTTCTGGGGTTGTCAGTTCAGAAAGAGAGGATAGATTCAGTCAGTTCAGAAATGGAAATAAGAGGCAGCGACAGGACTATAGATATAATCACGCTCAGGGAAATTTTGTAAAGCGAAATTATTTTGCTGAAAATAATGGTTTAATGTTTTGCCACGGTGGGCGGCATTTTTTAAGTTACAGATAAGGGGATTTATACAAAAATGAATTGTATTGTTATGTTTATCATCTAAAGTTATTGTTTTATACTATGGTTTTGTTTATTCTTTTAAATGTGTTTAAGTGATTTATGTCGGAATGTACCTATCCATTAGTGAGAAACAGAATAATTTGTTATTAACGCTTTAATTTTGGTTCTTATTTTAAAAGTATGTGTAATTTAAAGTTTTGTGATGGTGTAAGTTTGTAACAAAGTGTATTTTAACTAGTTATGGACATATTGTCCATGGTGGGTGGAATGTCTAGCAGTAATATTATGTTTTGTTACTTATTCTATCGTGCGTTAGATGGCGCTGTACTGATAATCGGACCAGCTGAATCGCGCTGTTAAGATTTTTCCGTGACAGTATATATAGTGTGTCAAAATTAAATAAATTGTCATTCGAAGAGCAACCGTCGTATCATTCACACCTAAGGCGGCGGTTGAGGTTGAACACCTACACAGTTTTTACAATAAATTTATTCTGAATCTGATTCTAATTCGCTTCAAGTTAGAGCTATTTTAAGAATTACCGTTCACAAAGTATGAATATAGGGCTTAGCAAAATATATATTACTAGCTGTTCCCCGCGACTCCGTCTGTGACGAATAGGGGTATAAAAATAGCCCACGACCTTATTCTCAGACCTACCAAATGTAGAGATTAAATTTAATAAAACCCGGTCAAGCCGTTTCCGAGGAGTTCGATAACAAACACCGTGATAAGAGAGAAGATTAAATAAATTAAGACCCATTAAAGTGTTTTTGAAAAAATGATAAATTCGTAAAAATTGTGATTTTTCATTTAGTCTTTGCTACCGTCGATTCAATTATCTTGCTAATCCTTTTAATAAATTTGGTCTTTGAAAAGATATTAGGAATGGTAGAGAAAAGGGAAGGCTTCTGCCCAGTAGTATTATAGGCTATATAAAAAAATAGGTTACTAGACAGCTGGTACTTTTTGATTTCACAGGTACTTTAATTTGGTCTCCAAAAAGGTTTAAGTTTGTATCACGGTTAGTTTAAATCTCATTCATAGATGTAACACGAAACGTCAGACAATCCCCAGCAAGGATACCAACTTGGAACATTCCCAACTAAATAAGCCCGTCCAAAGTTGCCTAAACACTACACCCCGGGATTATAGTGAGTACTGCCACATCCGGGGATACTTAATTGACCTGAAGACCCTACCTCGACTGCGAGCGACAGGCGGCGCGGTAAGCGAAACCCTACGATTATAAAGTCAAGTCTTGTTGCATAAAATAGTAAATGGGGCCTTAAACTGTCCCCGTTTGTTACAAAAAATTAATATGACCGTTCCGAGACAGCACGCTCGTGTGGCAAATTTTCGACCATTTGCTACAAAAACTTACAGGACCAAAGTTGGCTCTCATAGTATTGTTCCAAGGATTTGTAGAAATCATAACGAGTTTTTTAAGGATACAAGAGTCGATATTTTAAACGTTTCTATTAATAAATATAAGACGCTTTTGTATAGATTTAAAATAAATAATTAGCATAGGCTCGAGACCCAGTAGTTGTTATTGTAATTTAATTGTCTTACGCTTTCAATACTGTAGCAGGTTACTTGGGTCACGATTTAGTTCAATATTATTTGCCGCTGCTTCTGGTTGTAGTAGGTAGTTATAGTTCTGTTGTAGGACCACTTTTGTTCTCACTTAAGTTTTTTATATATTTTATTGTCTCTTCATATTTTTATGGTTAATAGCTCATGTCGTAAGTGTTGTTTTGTAGTAATTTGTCTTTGGCGACATGCGTATGTTTATGTTTAATGCATGCTGTGTTTGCCTGTAGTTGGGTGAATACTCTTCCATTTTTTATTAACATGTTGTAGTGCAAGTTTTATAGTATTTTACCTGTTGGCAAACCATAATAAATAAATAAATAAATTGCATCATATCTCCATCACCGACTGACTAATATTGGTGTGGCCCGTGAGGTGACGATAGAAGATGGATTTACCTATCTTCGCCGACAATCCCCCTGACTGTCCACGAGTGTAAGATGATGAGTCAGCTAAATGTCGCCGCTTATTTTGAGTAGTTGGCTAATGAGGAACGGATTTACGAGTAGCGCAAGCGAATTATTATGAAGTTATCACAAATGTAACTGCGAGCACACGAAAAAATATGCGATTATGCAACTGGACGGACGAGTAGGTGTACGGTTGTTAGCCCGTACTGTCAAAATGTCAGTTTGTAGGTATGTCAGATGATGCAGGAAAAATGTCAAAATTAGTAACACACGTTCGGCGTTAATGAGTAGCTTTAATGTACTGTCTTGTCACAAGTCAATAGGCAATCTAGGTCACGCATCAACACATTTGCATTAGGTAATTAATTAAGTATATAAAATCTTAGGTCAATGTACGCTAACTCGTACAGTAGGTATATCAATATAATATGATATGTCGCGATCCTTAGTACAGTCAAGGAATATAATTCCCTACCCATTTCGTAAAAAAATCGTTAAACATTCGCAATGCTAATGCTAGGTCGAAATGTCAAATGCAACACGTCAAAGCAACATCGTAGCTGGCTCTTATGGTGACAGTTTGCTGTACGATATTCAAACTTAGGTGGGTTGGAAATTAAACTCCTTGGCTGTACACTGTGTATCTTAAATCATAAAATCATTATCACAATCATCAACATCATCCCAGCCTCCCACAGCAGGGAACAGCCCTCCTCTCAGAATAAGAGGGGTTGGGCCGTAGTTCTCACGCGGGCCCACTGCGGATTGGAAACTTCACACACATCATTGAATTTCTTCGCAGGTTCCTCACGATGGTTTCCTTCACGGTAAAGCTCATGGTATATTTCAAATGTAATTTCATAAAATAATCTATAATTAAATATTAAATGCTGTAGGTACCTAGTAAGGAATTATAATTGAGTTGAGATACGTGGGTTCAGCACAATATGTCTTATCTTGACACGCTTTGAATTAAAACTACCTTGAGGCTTAGTTTCGAGGCATGACCGACCAAGATGAGTTCATGGTTGGTTTTCCATTCAAACCAACTAACCTTGAAAACGGACCACAGTTAGGTTTGAAACAAGTCGAGCATACTTCTTCTAATGCGTGAATGATCTGTCTT
Organism: Archips crataeganus; assembly: GCA_947859365.1. Lineage (NCBI taxonomy): Eukaryota > Metazoa > Arthropoda > Insecta > Lepidoptera > Tortricidae > Archips > Archips crataeganus. Next base: position 19,192,766 of record OX402060.1, on the reverse strand, counting down.
TCTAATTTTAGTAAATGTGTACCCAGCTAAGGGAGGGGTAAAACGCTCTCCGTGCCGCTATTCGCGCGTAGTACTAGCCAAGCCTTTAAGTCCAAGCAGACCCGCAGACTGCACACGACCTCAATTTCCCGACCCTTCCCGATGTGTACAAGCCAGTCAGCCTTTTTAACCCTAGCCCTAATTGCTGATTGCTTTCATATTGCTATTAAATTGAGTTTAGTACGCATAATCGCTGTAATGAGTGAAATTTTGCCCGCTTGTTTTGTAATTTACCCCCAGTATTTCCGAGTGGACGGCAGTTTGTGTTTTAAGAATTATTTGCTTCTAGTTGGGGGACGGTTTTAAAGGTCAGCTTTAATGTCTCCATTTTAACATCTCAGTCTATACACGACCGACTGCAGGACACAGGCCTCTTCTTATAATGAGAGGGCTTGGGTTGTGATTCCTATGCGAGCCCAGGGCGGATTGGGGATTCCACACATACCATTGACCACCATTCTTAGCAGGATAAGGTTACATAATTTATTGAATCAGGTATTACTTTGCGGACGTTCATGTTAATGAACTGAAACAATTACTTTGCTCACCCGCGACCTAACGATAGTAACGTTTATATAAGAAATGCATGTTCATGCAGTTCCTCCATTTCCACACTGTACGAACACACACAAATCACATAAACCCTACTGTCACCACCACCAAGCTACACTGATGCGTTTAGAAATCAACCAGAGCTCATCTTCATATTAGGTAACATAACCGTACGCTATGCTACCAAATGTTAGTAAGATTACATAAAAAAAGTTAATGTGGTCGTTTAGTTCTCTTAAATTTTCTGTTCATTCTTGTGAACAAGTTGTAGACGTCAAGGAATCACATAAAATTGCAATAATGATCCAATGGTCCAGTATCGAGATAGACGGACAAATCAAAAATCAAAAAAATCAAAATGTTTATTCTGCAAATAGGCCGCAAAGGGCTCTTTTACATGTCACTTTTTTTTAAAGTACCAGCGCTTCCGTAAGGACCATCATTGCCAAGAAGAATGCGCCGCAAGAAACTTGGCAGGAAGTCATCTTTACAAATTAAAATATAATAAATTACAAACTAAAAAACCATACAAATATAGAATTAAATAAAAAAATAATAATAATTATATAAAAAAACAATACAGGGATGTATTGGGTCTCTTAGTTAAAAAAAAAACTAAAACTATACCTACATCTTAACTATATCTATGTTCAGTGGAAGTGTAGAATGCTTCCACCGTCAAAAAAGAAAAAAAATAAAAATGAATAATATTGGAGATAGTCTTCCAATGTCACAATAATTAAAAATGAATCTGTTAAAACACATTTCAGGTCAAGTAACCATTAAACGACGATTGGACGATTGGACGATTTGGTAAAGGCCGCAGGTTCAAGTTGGATGCAAGCAACTTCCAACCGTAATGATTGGGTATCAATGAGGGAAGCCTATGTCCAACAGTGGGCGTCCTACGGCTGAAATGACAATAATGAAAGCACTTACTTGATCGTCTATTCAAGAAGAACTCTTGTCACAGGAACAAGTCGCACGATCCGCAACTTCGTCATAATAAGACAGCTAAAATTTTAAATAAACTTTAATTTAACAAAGGAACTTAGACGGAGAATGGGACTAATTCTAATGAATTAATAGAGCCATTAAACCGTCTGACAATGTCTCTGAACTTTAAACAACTTTTCTATGCTAATATTGTTTTACGTCTCGTAATTTTAAGTTTTTATAACCCTTTTCATATTTTAAGCCAGTTTATTAAATTTGAATAATGTGCTTTTACTTGGAAAAATAGTTCTAGATTCTCACATCTAAAGATCGTTCACACTGGCTGTCTAGTTTGATATTTCGTAAACCACACTTAAACCCTTTTATCTAAAATTTTCAGGTCTATTCGCAAGAACTGATACGAATAGATTAAATGAGCAAATTAAACTATCTGTGTGTTACCCATTTGAATACACTTCACACAAATATGAAAATGAGATGCCGCAGCCGATTCCTCTGTTCACTGCTCGGCCAAAACGCTGACCATTCAGTGAATAACTAACAATAAACGCAATGCAATACAAAGACGCTCGAAGCACCGGTGGTCGCGCATGATCTTCGCACCGCTAAAATCCGTCGTCCCAGTGAATCCCGCTAAAGAAATACAAGGGTAATAAGGGTAGTAATAGTAGCTTCATCTTTACGACCCTTCCGATTCTAGCGACTTTAACAATTCAATTCACAACAATAAAAACTCTGATCCGGGATCATAATAACCCATAAACGGGTATTATGTATGCCTTATCCACCGATTCGTTGAAATTACGCAGCATTTGGCAGCGAACAGTTGCGAACAATCCTAATTGCTGGCTAGATGGAGCACTTTCATAGGCTGAAGCATGGTGATAGGCGACGCGTATACTGACCCTTATACTATCCTTATAAATATTATAAATGTGAAAGTAACTCTGTCTTTCTGTCACCTCTTCACGCTTAGGGCCTACGCTAGCTGACGCGGACGCCCGCCGCGTGCGCCCGCTCGCGGGTCTAAAATGTACCGAAAATCCGTCGCACGCGCCCGCGCCACTTAGCGCTGTTCATACAATTTCTTATTAGTCGCGCGCACGACGAGCGTCCGTTCCGGGTAATCCGCGTCAGCTAGCGTAGGCCCTTAAACTGTCTGAACCACCCACTTGTATAAATACTTTGTGCAACTATAGTTGCCAATTAATTCATTTACTTTATTTAATCTTTATTCCTTCAAATCGGCCATCAGTTCTACGAGCGATGTGCCTTACCCACTGCCATTTGAGTCTAGCGATTCGTCGAGCTACGCCAGTGACTTACTTGTGCGGATTTCATCATTTCTTACGTGATCCCGCAAAGAACTAGCACTCTCCATCGCCCTCTGAGTGACCTTGAGCTTTCTTATGAGGCCCATCGTTAGCGGTCGTTGTTACTACTATATCTCTCTCGCGCCGATTAGTACTCTCTTCCACCCTCAATCCGATGCTCCCAGTACTAACAAGCACTCACCCGCGCCGCTAACCGACCGACAGAGCCCACTAGGCGATGCCCAGTTCACAGCTCTGTGGTATTCATATTACGTACATACAATCACGCTATCCCAGCAAAGGGGTAGATAGGTTACCATCTGTTACGATCCTGACATACATACACGTCTTTCGCTTCCATAACCTCATTATTATTTTCATACATACTCGCCTTTTCGGGTACTCTTGACCTGATCTTTCTTCAAGACATTCCCAGTCTGATCATGATCATGGAGTGTCTTTCTCTTGCTTGCAACATTTCCATCTACAGTTACAAGCATCACGGCTTACTTGTCTTATAGTCTCAGCGGAGAAAACAGATATAACTCGAGTTATACTTTTTGAGTAAAAAGACGTGGCAGCCTAGTGGTTTGGTGGTAGGTGTGGCATACAATGCGATTTGTTGTGATGACCCAACGCATCGCAACGCACCAGTGGAGCCTCACCCTTGTGCAGATAAATACAAATGAAACGTCCATGACTCGCGAGCAATTTTTGACGTGACAACGTCTAATAAATCGATGAACGCCGGTTGCATACACGAAAAAAGATGACGCAATGTAACGTACATGTACGTAGGGTCAAGTGCAAAAATAAGTATCGATTTCATCCTCTCATAATTATGTACCAATACCTTAATTCGACGACATAAGAGCTATGGGACATATTTATGAGCAAGTTGCGTGCACCCATATTTTTACACTTGACTGTACATGTAACGTAACAGGGCAGCGAAGGCCAGTATGTACAAGAGATCAGCGAATGCCAGAATGTATTTAAGGGGGGGTGCGGGGGGTGTTGAGGGGGGGATGGGAGTTGAGGGGGGTGCGTAGGTTTTAAAGGGGGGATGAAAATTTCATTGATTTTGCCGTAGGATGCACCGTTTTCAAGATATTTGACAAAACACCGGTTCTCGTCCGATCACCGAGGCTAAGCAACGTCAGGCGCGGTCAGTACCTACTTGGATGGGTGATCGCCTGGTTTCATTTTTGTTTTTGGAATGTTTTGTTATGACGTTGTCACGTTAAACTATCTTCCGTAAACCGACTTTACAGACAACCGGTTTTTCGATACAGTTTGTTTATACTTCTGTTGTATAACGCTGGATACAGAAACTTCTTTAATTAGTCCGAAGCAGCTGAAGCGCTGAATATTTTACTTACCTAAGATTATTAGCAACCAAGTTCTTAACGAGTTACTTAAATCTGATAAACCTATCACTTTGTAAAAGTAACGAAAGATACAATGTTGCCGGATTAACTCTGGGGATAAAGTTACTCTATTTGATTTACGATTCCCGTTATATGTATGTACTTAGTTAACCAGTGGTTCTCTGGCTTCTCTAGTTTTCTCAAGCGGTTGATGTAGGATATTTTATACGTTTTCAACCATTGCTCCGACAAATTGAAAAACTTTCAAAAACCTAATCAACAAAAACATGTCGGCGTTGAAGAGGAGATACCACCTTTACCTTTAAACGACATTTTGAACGAAGTTTTGTTATATACATAGCTCAAACGATGCGGAAAAAACAAGATGATTTTAACCAGATGTATACATAAGTATATACATAGTTAACTCAATTTCGTCCAAAATGTCGATTAAAGGATTTCTCCTTTCCGCCGTCGATAATTATCGGACATGTTTACAAAAATTCATGAGTATCGGTTGCGAAATGTTATCTGTAAAGAAGAATAACTGAAAATCTGGCAGACATTTAGAATTTTTGCCTAAGCTGAAACGGGGACGCTTCGCTCGCGATTCACGGTCGTTCAGTCAAGTATATATGTATCTTACGCTTCTCATCTCAATCTAAGTTGAGACTTTATTTTCCAATTAAGCAGCAAAAGACTCTGCATATTTAACCGGGAAACAGTAGCCATGTTCTTACGTCAAAAAATGGCCCCATAAAAAATGTGCCGTTATGTCATTAGTCGAAATTAGTTGCTTTATTTTTAGGAGCGACTTTAGCCATGTTGGGCTACGGTATTTAATATTATGGCAGATCAAGTTATTTTTCACTGCAAAGTGGTTTAATGCTAACTACTACATGACAGCAGCTTTTTTTTTATAAAGCAGTATCGATAACAACATCAACATCTAACGAACAACATCAATTTTTATTTCTGTTCCCTTACTTTTGGATACACAACACAAGTATATTACGCAATAACTATTAAAAAATAAATTAGTTTCAATTTTAAAATGCTGTCTTGAAAGAATTCGTTTTAAGTTACAACGTTATTCTAGAAAGATAGCGTACGTAAATTGATATAAGTAAACATACATGCTTACACTGGTAAAATCATAACCCGACCTATCGCTTTTACCGAAGTCAGGTAAAAAATCTTCAAGCATAAAAATATCGATGCCAACCTTAACATTAAAGGCCGTGAAGGTTTCCAAATTGATTAAATATTTCAATATTATATCCCCAAAGTGAACTTGCAGACATTCTTGCTCCGGTCGATAATAATTGGTTTATCCCTCAGGATTTTTCCCGCAGTATATTTTCCTTGAGCATCATCCGTCTTGTCTGCAATGTCTTATTGAACAGGCATAATATGACATTTTAATATGCTGCGAGTTTGTTTTGATATAAGCGCAACAAAATAAATTTTGAATATTTACGCTCGCCCTCGGATTATTACTGAGAATTTTTGATATGTGTTCAAAAGATGTTTAAATATTTACCTAAGGTTTAGTCGCTGGGGAAAATAAAAAACCGGCCAAGTGCGAGTCGGACTCGCGCACGAAGGGTTCCGTACCATTATCTATAAAGACGACAAAAAAAAAAGTTTTTTGTATGGGTGCCCCCTTTAATATTTGTTTTATTTAAATTTAATTATTTATTTTTAAATTGAATATATAACTTAATATTCTGTGAATATTTCAATTGTCAACCTGCTGCCGTTATCAATGTCCACCAAAAATAAGCGAAAATATCACATTTGTTGTATGGGAGCCCCTTTAAATATTTATTCTATTCTATTTTTAAATCTGTGAAAATTTCAACTGTCTAGCTATCACGGTTTATGAGATACAGCCTGGTGACAGACGGACAGACGGATAGACAGACAGACGGATGGACAGCGGAGCCTCAGTAATAGGGTCCCGTTGGCACCCTTTGGGTACGGAACCCTATAAAGGATCAAAATATGAAAATAATAATAATAATAATAAGGCACTGTTAGCCCTGAAAATAGTCTGCGGAGAAAACCGATTTAACTCGAGTTATACTTTTGAGTAAAAAAATTTTAAATAAAAAATATAACCTCCTTCAAAAAACATCCAAAAAACTATGAAATAATAATTGAACCAAACCGACCACAATAAGCATGAAAATATCTTTCTTCTAATCTGTTTGAAGTCAGTGCCTCAGCTCGAGCCAGCAGGAGTGGACCTAGTAATCTAACTTACCTACATACCTACTATCTATAGGGCTTCTACACTCCTGCTGGCTCGTGCTGAGGCACCGACTTCGAACAGATTAGAAGAAAGATATTTTCATGCTTATTGTGGTCGGTTTGGTTCAATTATTATTTCATAGTTTTTTGGATGTTTTTTGAAGGAGGTTATATTTTTTATTTAAAATTTTTATTTTTTGCTTTTTAGTTATTTCTGTTAAAATAGATGCGTAGGATAAAATCATCAGTTTGACTTCGAAATAAGTTTATGTTGAAAATTCTATTTTTAATGCTCGACGGGGTTGTGTCGTTTTATTACAGAGTTCCATGATACTTTCTGAATGCAAATGCTCGACTTGTCACCGAAAATACTAAAGTCGCTATACTTTTTTCTTGAATTTTTGAGGAGTTTCTTCAATTCCTCATAGATCCCATCATCAGAACTGGATTCTGGTAATAACGGGACCAACCTTGAAGCCTGTGCTTTCACACAACGAAAAAATCTTCCAAATCGGATCATAAATGACGGAGTTCTGAGGTAACACACGTTAAAAAAAAAAAAAGAACATACAATCGAATTGAGAACCTCCTCCTTTTTTTGAAGTCGGTTAAAAAGCCGTGGTAAAAGCAATGTGACCTGACCACTGGCACTTGAGTATGGCGATTATTCGAGCTATGTCGGGGTAGACATTTTCATGAAAAATACGAATGTTTGTTTTGAGTTTTGGGTGTTTAATATTTATTTTATCTCTAAATATATAAGTATGTTTATCCGTACAACAACTGGGCACAGATATGTGAAGCTAAATTGCTACGACCCTTATATGGAGCACTGGACTGTGGAAGTGTTGATATGTATTGAAGTACGTATCCATCTACATAAGTATTATCATTGCCGTTGCCTAGTACCCATAACACAAGCTTTAGTAACTTTGGGACTAGGTCAAGTGGTGTGAATTGTCTCGTGATATTTATTTATTTAATCCTCAATAATGAGACGTGGCCGCTAGCGATAGGCCTCATAAGAAAGCTCAAAGTCATTCAGAAGGCGAAAGAGAGGATGCTCGGAGTTTCTCCGCGGGATCGCATTAGAAGTGATAAAATTCGCGCAAGAACTGTCACCGACATAGCTCGAAGAATCGCCAGACTCAAGTTGCAGTGGGCAGGGCACGTCGCTCGTAGAACTGATGGCCGATGGGGCAAAAATTTTCTCGAATCGACCGGAAGGCGCGCAGTGTAGGTACCAACAAGATCTAGCGACGACCTGGTTAAGATTGCGGGAACGCGTTGCATACGGATGGCGCAGGGCCGATCTGTGTGGCGAGCCTTGAGGGAGGCCTATGTTCAGCAGTGGACGTCTTTCGGCTGAAATGATGATGATGATGAATCCTCAATAACCATCTAGTTTAAGGGTGTATACTAAACCCCAACGCGAAGTATACTCATTCCCAACAAACTTCTAACACGGCCGGAAAGCCTACTCATAACGGACACAATAATTTCCTGCTACCTCGGGGAGTCCTAAAAAGTTTGGACAAAACATTCGCCTCATAATAAGCGCCATATTTCAGCCGGCCGCCATAATACAGGCTTTATTCATGTATACGATGCTCCACAGAATATAACAGCTCCAGCACTTCTTACTACAACTTTACTTTTTTAAATTAATTAAAATAATTATACATTTCTATTCGAAAAAATTATTCAGCATCTTGGGGACCACATGGGGAACCTGTGCAGGGTTCCGTAGCCAAAGGGTGCCAATGGGACCCTGTTAATGAGTCTCGGCTGTCTGACAGTTCGTCTATCTGTCTGTCTGTCATTCACAGGGCTCTATAACTTGAACCGTAATAGCTTGACACTTGATTTTCACCGATTATGTGTTATTGTGACCACTATGATAACAAATACTAGAAATAAGGGTATCCCATTATCTCGCCTCATTCGTTTTTCGTTTAATTCTTATTTGTTCTCATTTTGTATTCGTTTTCGTCTTGTTGGCTATCCGTCATTATCTTATTTGGTCAAATACTGCAACTTGTCTATCTCTTAATAAGTCTTATTCGTTTTTCGTCACGCTCTTCCTTGGACTCATTCGTCGTCCTTCCCTTTCGTTTTTTGTCTCATTTAATTATTCACCAAAATTATTTCGATACGTTTGGTGCTGGTAAATAAGTAATTGAGACAAAAAACGAAAGGGAAGAACGGCGAATGAGCCCAAGGAAGACCGCGACGAAAAACGAATAAGACTTATTAAGAGAGAGACAAAGATACAGAATATTTCAAACTAAATACAAACTGAAATATAGATGCACAGAAAAAACCCCAGAAAAAAGACCAATGCTGGGAATCGAACCCAGGTCCTCAGCGTTCCGTGCTGCGTGCTTACCCCTACACCATCACTGGTCTAGAAGTTAGCGACGAATCTTTCCCATACATCGTACACTTCAGTCTGTTATAATCACATTTAGGCAGTGATAAAGCGCATCTATGTTATGCCCTCTACCGAGAGACTTCAACACTCCTTCGGAGCTACCCGCTCACCTGGACCAAGAGATGGCGCTACTAGGCCAACTTTTACAAGTTAAGTATGAAGTATGAACGCTGAGGACCTGGTTCGATTCCGAGCATTGGTCTTTTTTCTGGGGTTTTTTCTGTGCATCTATATTTCAGTTTGTATTTAGTTTGAAATATATGGTTTCACGGGATGACCGTAAAAGTAATAAAAAAATGAAGTTGAAGAAAATAAAAAGATAAATAGAAAAAGATACTTCATACTTAACTTGTAAAAGATACAGAATTTAACCAAATAGGATAATGACGGACAGTGAATAAGACGAATGAAGAATGAGTGACGAATACAGAATGAGACGAAATAAGAATTAAACGAAAAACGAATGAGGCGAGATAATAGGATACCGAAGGAAGATAAAGTTGAAATTATAGGGAGTCTTCGAACAAGAAACATGTCTTTATCAGCATTTACACTCCATCTTTATAATATTATTAACTGCATTACTTGAATTTTTCACAAAATGATATTGATATAGCCACAATCACAACTAAAAAATCAGCATGAAATAATATATGAAATAAAGGTTACCAGATACAATCTCATTTAGAAAACCTCTCTGACCCGGGCCCTTGTTCCCTTTGGCGGATCGAGCGAGCGAATCGAGACAGCTCAAAGAATCACCAGACTCAAGTGGCAGTGGGCAGGGCACATCGCTCGTAGAACTGATGGCCGATGGGGCAAAAAGGTTCTCGAGTGGCGTCCACGGACCGGAAGACGCAGTGCAGGTAGGCCTCCAACAAGATGGAGCCAGGACCTGGTTAAAGTTGCAAGAACGCGTTGGATGCGGATCCGTATTTGGCACGGGACCGATTTGTTTGGCGAGCCTTGGGGGAGGCCTATGTTCAGCAGTAGATGTCTTTCGGCTGAAATGATAATGATAGGCTAGGAAAAACTAGCATAGTTGTGGATGTGGACCTCTTTGTTGTCTGAATAATGAATAAATAAATCTAATATATAAAAATCTCGTGTCACGGTGTTTGTTATCGAACTCCTCCGAAACGGCTTGTCCGATTTTTAGGGTTCCGTAGTCAACTAGGAACCCTTATAGTTTCGCCATGTCTGTCCGTCTGTCTGTCTGTCTGTCTGTCTGTCTGTCTGTCTGTCCGCGGCTAAGCTCAGAGACTGTTAGTACTAGAAAGCTGTAATTTGGCCTGAATATATATATCAGTCACGCCGACAAAGTGATTACATAAAAAAAATTAAAACAATTTTTTTAGGGTACCTCCCATAGACGTAAAGTGGGGGAGATTTTTTTTTCTCAACTAAAACTATAGTGTGGGGTATCATTGGATAGGTATTTGAAAATAAATATGGGTTTTCTAAAACCATTTTTTCGATAAAGTGAATATTTTAGGAGATATTCACTCCGAAAGTTCAAAATAGTGTGTCCCCCCCTCTAACTTTTGAACCACACGTCTAAAAAATATGAAAAAAATCACGTAACTACTAGGAAAATTATTTTCATCTTAATCAGTTGAGCAGCTTTTATGTTTTTGTAAAAAAATATTTCTAAACTAAGATTGTAATTTAACCGCCATTGCAAGCATTTTTTTTCTTTAAGTACCTATAAGATCACGATAACAGTATCTTCTTTCAAATAAAAAAAAATATTACATCTGAAAACAATCAACATTTACATACAATACTAGTTCTTAGTTACCCAATTCACCGATAGATGGTGCTGTACCGCCGACGTTGGGACCAAAACAACCACATTAATAAAGTATGCAAAGTTTTTTTCGTACCTGCTACTACGGAACCCTATCTTGGGCGTATCCGATACGCTCTTGGCCGGTTTTATGAAACTTTTTGCTATATATTCGGTAGGTAGGTCTGAGAATAGGTCGTTTTTTATCTTCGCAGACTGAGTCGCGGGCAACGGCTAGTAAAATATAAAATAAAATAAACTCGAATAAAGACGTCAGTTGTCCGTATTTTTCACTAGGAGTGAATCGCACGGTAGTTTTATGTTCAAACCGACTATCTGATATTCTTCGCTGTGCTAATGTTTAATGTGCAGACGAGACGTGACAGAAATTTTGGCATGAACGTGTGCTTCTTTATGAGCTGGATACGGGGCAAGGGGCGCCATGCCTCTAAACGACTGGCGTGGATTTGAAACTTAGCCCTTATGACTTGTTCCGTTGATAAATGTGTGTTGTGTTGCTCAAGTTTGTTGCGCGTGTTGCGGCTTGATTAATTTGTTAAGGGTTTTACAAGTTCTGCGTAATGTAAGAAGTATAGCTTAGTGTCTAATGGGTTATGCGTTTGATTTTAAATGCCAAGGTCACGCAGCGTAAACAATATTGTCATTTAGTATTCAGGCATGGAATAATACCATTGACGAGCAAGTGTGATGAAAACGGTTTTAAATGTCAGGGCATAAGTTAAATACGGAACCAGGAAAGCGAAACCAAGTTGTTTGATGCATTCGCTCGGTAAAGGGCTGCAAGGACGGCTAATCCGGGCTTACCCAAGAGCCTTTATGTTGCATTTATTCCCAGCTTTGTCGTTTAAACGTTTTCATTTTTCACTCGCCGTGAAACGCTTACAGCGGGCTTAAATGTGCCATTTATTTGATTAGTTGGGGCGGGTAATAATCGTAACATTGTTTTGTTTTGTGACTTAGTTTTGTTAAAATGTGTAATAATTCTTTAACAGTTGAGTTATACAAGTGGATTGTGATGAAGATTTTTAGAACAAGACAAAGTGTTTTGTTGAAAATTTAATTATTTTCTTTAGCTAGAGGAAACCCTCAAAGGATATCTATTATTATGTTTTATTGGTGTTTTATCTCAGGAACACATGCTAGTATATAGGTAACAAGTAAAATTTAAAGGTAAATTAAAAAGTTTCCACATAAAAATTATTGAAAAGATAAATATATTTGAGTTCCTTGCAACCAGATTAACGATCGCTTCCAACCATAGTAATTGGGTAGCCTTGAGGGAGGACTATGTCTAGCAGTGGACGTCTAATGGCTGAAATGATGATAACGATGTTGAGACTTATCACTTGACGTATCACACGGTACCTACCTTTCATTTCCAGATTTGCCTCCAACTCCAAAAGTGCCCTCAAATTTAAAATAGCGTAACACGTTCTTGTTTGGGCAACATAAATGTATGAGTATGCCATATTTCAACTTAAATGATTTAGTAGATTTGGAGTAAATTTGCAGTGACTGGCAGATACACGAGTGATCCTATAAGGGTTCAGTTTTGTTACTAGGACGTACAAAAAGACGTGTGTTTGACTAAAAAAATCGACATCATAATTCAAAGCATATTACATGCGCTACTTACACAATGTTTACTTAACTTACATGATATATAAGCAGCACGGAAGGCACTGTTCAGCGGAGTGCGTTGCTATCAAGGAAGGTCGGACCTCTATTACATGCCGCGTTAGGCAGCTCCATACCTAATGCTAGCCAATGCCAAAACCTAGTAACTGAATTCTTGTAGAAATATTTTTTTAATAGCCTATTGGCTGTCCAACTGAGAAGGTCGCCCCTTTTCCTTTTCACCCGTTCGAACCCCACATTTTTCCTTGTTTTAAAAATAAATTATGAGAATTTATTTATAATAATAATAATAATTTATTGCAGATAACTTAGATACATTGGTTAGTAAATACAAAATTATCTTACAAATACATAACATATATAATATTCTTAATATACAATGCTTCAAAATGTCTCAATATCAAAATGTACAACGCTCAAAAAGTACGTAAATGTGAAAATGTTACATATAATGAACAAAAGATAAAAGAATTACATGCCTCTAAAACCTAAGAGCCCAAGGGGCTGTTTCACCACCCATTGACTAACTTTAACTGACGGATAAACGTGATCCGATCCGTCCGTCTCCGTCTATTCGAACAAAACAAACAGAGACGGCATCACATTTATCCGTCAAATAAATTTGATCAATGGATGGTGAAACAGGGGGTAAATGTATGATAAAAAAAACTAACAGAAGATGAATCCCAAAATAGTCAATGAGTTCGAAAATCCCTTTTGGCAAATTGTAGAATAGTCAAAAGTTATATTAATGTCGATGAGCACATTCAGTTAATCGCATTTTCTACATTTTGACCCCAGAGTATTCTGTCGTAAAAAAATCCAGACACAAGGACATTTAGATCGCAGTGAATGCAGACTTAGAAACAGCCTGACATACATCATGTTGGCTAAATCATATTCTAACCCTAAAAATAAATATTCGGACAAAATGACTTGGGCTTTTGTTTGTTGTTGTAAAATGTGGAGATGTAACATGTTACGTCTCCACATTTTATTCATTTTGCCATTTGTACCAAAATAACTCATTCTGAGAGGAGGCCTGTGCCCTGCAGTGGGACGTATATAGGCTGGGATGATGATGATGATGATCCTGTTACCACAGAAACTACCTGGTAATCAAAAAAATTTTTTTCTTCTCCGAATATTGTTCTCAAAAATAAAAATGTTGAATAATTAGATATTATGTATACCTAGTCGAAAAACAGTAAAAACAACAACAACTAACACAATACATTAATTAATTAACAGTTCCTTATCAGATGTTATTGTTTATGTCAGTTCAGTAACACCGTAGGTAATACCTACTTGGGTGCCAATTATTTGTCAAACAAAGGAAAACTACACTTACCACGTTTTGGTCGGGAACAACTGACTTATGCTAAGACAATCTGTCTATACATACTTTACAATATGGCTGCCCTCGCATGTGACAAGGAACCGTTAGTCCGCGATATATGAAGTGAACGAAATTTGAAAGCGGTGTGGAAAATTGAACACTGTCAACGCGGCTGCCGTGGTTAAGTTGGGAAAAGGGCGGACTAGTGTGACAAAGGTCGCAAGATCGATCCTTGGGGTCTAAAGCAGTATTTCAATTTTATAATTGGAAAAACTTGATTTTCGAATTTAATTTAATTAATACGTGTTTGGGTTACGAATAGCAATCAATCGGAACTAAAGACTGCGTCAAATACGTATTAGGGCAGGCCTTAGCCTTAGAGTTCAAATAATATCCACAACACGCTCTTGGCCTCGGCTCTCAGCTTTTGACATAAGGGTCATACAGACTGTAAGAAACAAAAGTCGTGTCCCCTGTGGACGTAAAATTAGCGACTCCGAGTCAGTAAATCAAGATTTATTTAAATGGGCCGAAAGTTGGCCAGGCGTCCCACACGCCGATGTAGACTTGACTAAAAAGTAGTGTAGTGTGTACTCTTAACTTTTTCCATGTCTAGAGAGGAAAGACGCAAACAGAAAAATGTGTATGACACGACACATAAAAAGACATTTTAAAATAATCCAAACAAAAGAAAGTTGCTAAAAAAGCATACGGAAACCCTAATTTGCAATTCCATAAAGGTTTTTCTTAGTAATCTCACAACCTTCCCGGCCGCCAACATATCACTGATTCTCCTTAAGTTGTTGTTCATGGGCGGCGGTGATCATTTCCCATCAGATGACCTGCTGGCTCGTTTTCCTCCCTCTCATAATAAAAAAAAATCCCAAAATTATCCAAAGTTTACGGGAGTTCACAGTAGGTACAGCCGACATGAAAAATTTATAGTATCTCTGATGTTCTCAATAAATTCGATATCGTTGCACATTCGCGATTACAGCAACTTTATTTGCCAGGAACAATAAACCCACGTTTGGAGTTATGTTCATTCTTCAATTTTATATTTTATCGCTGGCGATACACATTTCATATTTCAATGTCTTGTGTTGCGGAATGGCGCTTTCGTGATGTTCGATATAATATTGTATATGCTTTTAGGTAGTACAGCGATTGACTACCGTTTTAGACGTGCTACGTTTTACCCACGGCTTTGCAAGTTAACCATTAGATCTGATATTCAAGTCTGAGTTCCATCGTCACCATTTCGATGAATGGCAGTCTACCACTGAACATTTTCTTCGGCACTTCCTGCCATGTACTGTGAAACTGTGGAATCAAGTTCCGATAGCAGTGTTTCCAGACAACTATGACGTCAGGTCTATCAAAAAAGGGTTTTTATACTGTGGTTGATGTTTATGGGCTATGGTGATCGATCATATGCCATCAAATGAACCGCTTGATCGTTTGCCTCTCTCTTTATAATAAATTAAATAAAAATTCAATCGAATTTCTAAAAATTATATCGAGGTCCCTGTCTTACTTTTGCCGGTGGTAGACCCCACGGGCAGGGTCCACCTAAATAGCTACCACCATCTCATCCTTAAACCTGCCGCAGTGTTGGCACTATTGTGTTCCGGTTTGGTAGTACAGGGTGAGTACGAAGGGTGTGGTCGCCTCAGAGAACAACTCTGGCTGATGCCACATCCGTGTTATGTGGCGATGGCGAAGCTGAGCCAAACGGTCCTGACGTATGCCCTGCCCACTGCCACTTAAGTCTGGTGACTCCTCGAACTATGTCAGTAACTTTGGGTCTCCTGTAGACCTCATTTTTCAAGTCCGAGCATAGCTCGCTCTAATGCAAAGCCCAGTTTTGCTAGCGAGTTGCATTACCTATACATTGCGAAGCCGTAAAGGAAACAATTTTGAAGTGGCCGGTCGATAGCTCCAATGTAAGCAACTTGCTCGGGTTTTCGTGCAGGTGTTAACATCACATAAATAACCACGTTTCAGTTCCGCATATACTCACTGACATCAGACAATGGTCAAACACTTTCTTAGAACACTGCAGTACTTTGGATGTGGTAAAATCAAATGCATTAATGCTACTTCCAACTCTTACTTCTCTTCGGACTTCGGTCCCCAATTTACCTGAAGAGATCTCTCTAATTGTAGCCATTTCCTACACGTGTAACACTTTATTTGCTTTATTTTATTACTGAAGTTCGTACTGTAGCACAGTTTACCAACTCTACCCTTACTCCTTCACTGTGAAACTCTTTCTACTTCAATACAATTCAAAGCATTACAGCGATCCTTAATCGAATTACCAACTATTCGAAAATCAACCTTGCCCCGACGAAATTAGGTTAATCATTAAACGGAGGCGCTAACTAGTCCCTTGATTTGAATTTGAGGTTAATTTATTTAATAGGCACTCGTTGAACGCGATTGTATTAAGCAGGTACAGTAATTTACATGCAGGACCCTTCCGGATCTTTGAACTAATTCAGTGGACCAGTAATGGAGATAATAATATACTTCTGTGAGTTTTACGACTGTTTTGTTAGCGAACGGCGCTATATTGTTTTATGAGCACTACCGTTCGTTGAAGCGACTCCTCTATCTATCTTATGTATGTTTGTCTAAAAGAGCTTCAATCGCTCTTGGAGTAAGTATATCTACCATTGAAAAGAGTGGAATCTAGTATCAATGTCTAAAGTGTAATTGTAAATTTTTGACTCGTAAGAGGTACGCATAAACCACATTGAAGTGCAAAAAGCTCCCAAGAAATTAACACAAATAAGGTTTTGCTAAGAAATCCATTTTTAATAGGTAGGTACAAGTTTTTTTGCTGACTGTACTTTTTGCCCCTGGTTATCAAAGTAATCGTCAAGATGAATCAAATGAGACCAAACTCGATGAGATTATGTCGTTTTACCTTGAAGTTCCTATGGTCACCTTCCGATTCATCGTCAGACCCTGGTTACCATCTAGGAACAAAGTACTCATCAAGACAAATCAAATGAGCCCAACCTGGATAGGGTTAAGTAAGTGGTTTTACTTCGGAGTTCCTATAGTCACCTTCCAGCTCCATCGACCCTGGTTACCATCTAGGAACAAATTACCCATCAAGACAAATCAAACGAACCCAAACTCGATGCAGTCGTGTCGTTTTACTACAGAGTTCCTAAGGCCACTTTTCAGCATCAAATCAGCTCCATGTCATAATAATTGGCATCCGATTTACATATATATGTAAAATTCCAGCTCAATCGAAAACCGGGAAGGATTTGACCCGTACATTCATACGTTGCAAGTTAATAAAAAGCTTGTAAAATATTTCACGGTAAAACGGTTGGTTAAATTTGAATGAAATTTGATACGTGTATAACTGGATCTCTCAAATAAAACCTTCACGAGAAACTTTGACAATCTTTTAAAAAACTGGCTTGAAATAAAAAAACTAAAAAACATGCTTTAAAAAATAAAAATAAATTTTAATAAATTTCAATTCACTATTCTTATAGTGCAGTAAAAAATCTTAATAAGCAATTATTATATTGTTATATCCAGATCAAAATTTGTAAACAATTCTAAATATTGATAAAATAAATAATAATAGTTTAAAATATTTTATTGTAAAAAAAGCGTGGGGTGCATGGTGTCAATTGTCAAGGATTATCATTTTGATAACATCTTAAAAAGCACCCCACGCTTTTTTTACAATAAAATATTTTAAACTATTATTATTTATTTTATCAATATTTAGAATTGCTTACAAATTTTGATCTGGATATAACAATATAATAATTGCTTATTAAGATTTTTTACTGCACTATAAGAATAGTGAATTGAAATTTATTAAAATTTATTTTTATTTTTTAAAGCGTGTTTTTTAGTTTTTTTAAACTATTATTTATTTTCTATTTTTTAGTTGCATTTTTTTTCTTTCTAACTTTACCCCCTCACCTACAACCCCCAAACCCCCTAAACCCAACCCCCCAACATCCCCCACCCCATTTCCCCCCCAACCCTCCAGCTCCATCATCAGACTCTTGTTACCATCTAGGACCAAAGTACTCGTCAAAACGAATCAAACGAGCCCAAACTCGATGGGGTTGTTTCGTTTTATTGTGGAGTGCCTTTGGCCATCTTCCAGCTCCATCATCAGACCCTGGTTACCATATGGGATCACAGTGCTCGTCAAGACGAATCAAACGAGCCCAAAATCGATGGGGTTGTGTCGTTTTATTGTGGAGTACCTTTGGCCATCTTCCAGCTCCATCATCAGACCCTGGTTACCATATGGGATCAAAGTGCTCGTCAAGACGAATCAAACGAGCCCAAACTCGATGGGGTTGTGTCGTTTTATTGTGGAGTGCCTTTGGCCATCTTCCAGCTCCATCATCAGACCTTGGTTACCATCTGGGATCAAAGTGCTCGTCAAGACGAATCAAACGAGCCCAAACTCGACGGGATTGTGTTGTTTTATTACATAGTTCCTATGGCCACCATCCAGCTCCATCATCAGATCAGCTCCATGTTACAATAATATTGCATTGTCATCCAATTTACACATATGTGCAAAATTTCAGCTCAATCGGAAACCGGAAAGTGGGTCAAAATCGCGCCCTAAGGAGTCGGTTACAAACAAACATACATACAAACAAACATACAGGTGAAGCTAATATAAAGCGTGTAAAAAAAGTTAGAATATTTTATTGATCGATAGGTAGCTTTCATCAAATTGTTCAAGTCATCATCATCATCATCATCAGCCTATGCTCGTCCACTGCTGGGCATAGGCCTCTCCCATGGCACGCCACTGAGCACGATCCTCGGCCACTCTCATCCAGCTCTTGCCAGCCGCCTTGCGAAGATCATCGCTCCACCAAGTTCAAGTAACGGCTGGCAATCTTACACCTCCGTTCACTGTTCGAACCTCCTTCATATCCGCTGTTCTCTATACATCACGATTACCTCTGCGTTTAATCTATCACGGCTTCGCGAGAGCCCTCGCAGGTGGCCAGGGCCATAAATCGACAAAATCAATCGCGCCGGCAACTGAAGCTGGATATATCGTAATGTCCAAATTAATGGGTGTTACAATATTTATTGTTAAAGGTTCGTGTTTACAATGAGCAGTACTGGATATTCGTATAAACTTTAGGGTTAAAGATCTCGCCGTAAAATTTGCACGTGTCGGTTAAAGGTCGATTAATATCTACACAGTGCCGTATCAGACACCGACAAAATATTCTTTGCACATACTGGCAGGGCATGGCCCGTGTCTGCGCGGTCGTGTAAAGATAAATATGAATGCGTTAATAGAAACATATACAGAAGAATATTACCATCTACCACATCACGTGCCTGACACGCTCGGTGTCGGTTCTTAGATATGAATCGACCTTAATCGGCAATTTAAATAAGAGGTTAATAGTAAATGACATATTTGATATGGGACGTAGACCTGAGCCGCGTAAGAATTGCAGCCCAAGCCGTCTCATTCTAAGAGGAGGTCTTGCAGAGGGATGTTTATAGGCCGAAAGATTAGTAGACATTGACGACCTGTAATAATTTAAAACTATGATAAAACTGATGATGATAATGATGATGAAACTGAATTTTAATTGCATTCAAACGAGTAGTTTTAACGACCGCTTTAGCCTAGTTGGTAGTGACCCTGCCTACGAAGCAAGAGGTCCTGGGTTCGAATCCCGGTAAGGGCATTTATTTGTGTGATGAGCACGAATATTTGTTCCTGAGTTATGGATGTTTTCTATGTATTTAAGTATTTATTTATCTATATAAGTATGTTTATCGTCGTCTAGTACCCATAGTACAAGCTTTGCTTAGTTTGGGACTAGGTCGATTTGTGTAACATTGTCCCCTAATATATATTTTTTTTTTAGTATAATAGTGAATAGGTCATAATATTGAAAACTCGTAATTTTATACAAAAACAGTGAAGTCAACAGAGCTCCGTTTGGCAGAGCTCCTATTCCGCGCCTTGATGACATGCTAATCTAACATATTTTTAAGTCTTTTACAGGACTTAATGATGAAAAACGATGTACGAGTACGCTTTACGGCCCCGAAATGTAATGCTACTTGCACTATTTTTCTTGCTGGTCTAAACTTGGCTAAATGGTTTGATCAGGACTTCGAGAAAATGTTCAAAAATAACACACGATCGGCCGCTGCAAAGTGGTCAAAACGTCAAGATAACTTTAGCAATTAATTATCGCTGTGAGTACTGGGTGTAATATAAATAAATATAAAGCGTGTAATAAATAATAAATAAATAAATATTAGGGGACAATCTAACACAAATCGACCTAGTCCCAAACTAAGCAAAGCTTGTACTATGGGTACTAGACGACGATAAACATACTTATATAGATAAATAAATACTTAAATACATAGAAAACATCCATAACTCAGGAACAAATATTCGTGCTCATCACACAAATAAATGCCCTTACCGGGATTCGAACCCAGGACCTCTTGCTTCGTAGGCAGAGTCACTGTCAACTAGGCTAAGGCGGCGGTATTAAGTTATTATTGGGTGGGTGTAATTAGTAATTATAATTACTTTCGTGCCTTTAACTAAATTGCAAAAAAAAGCTAAACCTCATCTCAATGTCGAGGATCAAAAAAAGGAAGACACTTTCTAGAATTTCAGATTTATACAACCAAAATTAGATTTAATTACAAAATTGACTCCTTAACCAATTATCTTCAAAAGGGACAGTTACCTTCGTTATTCAGTATTTACGGTGTCGGAAGACGGGGTCGGAATTTTGTTTCAAAGCGGAGAGTTCAATGTCGGAGTTGTAAATAAAAGAGTGGCATGGTCTGAGTTAAATTAAAATTTGTGAGCGCGTTTCATTTGCTAAAGTATTGATGAGTCTGCACTCTAAAAAAGTAATTAGAAAGAAGACACCCACTGTTGAACAAAAGCCTTTCAAAGTCATAAGTCAGAATAATGTTTATTAAATTTAGGCTATAACAATCATTTATGAATGGCGAAGAATGTACCACCGGTTCGGAAAAACCCGGTTGAGAGAATCCGGGATGACACTCAACAAGGTAATTTTTAATTTCAAATGCCACAATGAACGATAGATAAGCAGTGGCGGCCTAGTAGTCCTATATGGCTACTCCAGGAGAGAGCCGTGAGTTCAAACCCAAGCTCGAACCTCTTGAGTTATGCGGAATTTACGTGCATAATTAAATTTGAAATTCAGTATAAGGTTTTTGGTGAAGGAAAACAAAGTGAACCTGCACATACCAAAAATTCAATGGTGTGTATGAATCACCCAATGCGCACCAGGCACGCGTGGGGGTTTACTAATGTTTCGCAAATTACGTTTCCCAAATTGATTCACTTGGCAAATGTTTCATTTCCCAAATGTTTATTTTTTCTGAAACTGTAAACTTTTCAGGACTGTTATAAAACAACCCTAACCTAACCTAACCTACAAAATAGTCCTGAAATATATCCTGAATAGTTTACAGTTTCAGAAAAAATAAACATTTGGGAAATTAAATATTTGCCAAATGAATCAGTTTGGGAAACGTAATTTGCCAAATGGAAGTACACCCTTTTGTCCGCTTCATCCTCGTGAACAATTAGCTCTAGCACTTGAACTATTTCGTTTAAATTCTCAAGGGAAATCTCAAAAATTACATCTATGATCTTCAAGCGTGCCAACATCGGTACAAAATTTCATGTCTCAAAACTCAACGGTCGAGATTTTGGGAAATTTATTGAAATAAAAATTAATCTTAATAAAATTGCTGTGTGTGCTAATTTGCGTACGTGTGTATATCTCTGGATCTAGATACGAACATTGAAAGTTAAATATAACTATGTTGTAGCATCAATAGATACACATACATACGTATAGGTGCATCTTAGAGTTGTTACCAAAATCAAGCACAAACCGAATTTCATCCAAATTCACAAAACCGCTTCAGCGTAATAGAGTAAAAAACAAACACAAACACGCTCACGAATATTCGCATTTATAATGCTAGTACCATATTCTCAGAAACGCCGAATGTAGTCCAGAAACTGTAATTTGGTCATTTACATTAGGATAAAAAATATTCGGAAAGTTGAAGTGAGAGTAAACGAACGAATGAATCCGGAGCATTGGACCAAAATTGCCACGGAATAGGTCCCTAGCGATGGATATCTGAGTGGAGAGAGAGAGGGACAACCTAGATACTTATCATCCGGGATAGTAAAAACATTCGCCATAACTCAGAGATCAATATAGGAGCTTTTATCCAGCTGAGGAACAAATTAGGCCAATTCAAAAAACATCTAGATGAAACATTTCGTACTAAATACAAACTGAAATATAGATGCACAGAAAAAACCCCAGAAAAAAGACCAATGCTGGGAATCGAACCCAGGTCCTCAGCATTCCGTGCCGCGTGCCATACCCCTACACCACCACTGGTCTAGAGATTAGACACGAATCTTTCCTATACATCATACATTTCAATCTGCTAAATCATCACCTTATGCAGTGACAAACGCACATCTATGTTACACCCTCATCGAGAGATTTTTAACACTCCTTCGGAACTAACCGCTCACCTGGACAAGAGATGGCGCTACTGTGCAACTTTAAACAAGTTAGCTATGAAGTATCTTTTTTTGTACTTATTTTTTCAACTTCATTTTTTTATTACTTTTACGGTCATCCCGTGAAATCATACATTTCGTACTAAATACAAACTGAAATATAGATGCACAGAAAAAACCCCAGAAAAAAGACCAATGCTGGGAATCGAACCCAGGTCCTCAGCATTCCGTGCCGCGTGCCATACCCCTACACCACCACTGGTCTAGAGCCACAGTAGCGCCATCTCTTGTCCAGGTGAGCGGTTAGTTCCGAAGGAGTGTTAAAAATCTCTCGATGAGGGTGTAACATAGATGTGCGTTTGTCACTGCATAAGGTGATGATTTAGCAGATTGAAATGTATGATGTATAGGAAAGATTCGTGTCTAATCTCTAGACCAGTGGTGGTGTAGGGGTATGGCACGCGGCACGGAATGCTGAGGACCTGGGTTCGATTCCCAGCATTGGTCTTTTTTCTGGGGTTTTTTCTGTGCATCTATATTTCAGTTTGTATTTAGTACGAAATGTATGATTTCACGGGATGACCGTAAAAGTAATAAAAAAATGAAGTTGAAAAAATAAGTACAAAAAAAGATACTTCATAGCTAACTTGTTTAAAGTTGCACAGTAGCGCCATCTCTTGTCCAGGTGAGCGGTTAGTTCCGAAGGAGTGTTAAAAATCTCTCGATGAGGGTGTAACATAGATGTGCGTTTGTCACTGCATAAGGTGATGATTTAGCAGATTGAAATGTATGATGTATAGGAAAGATTCGTGTCTAATCTCTAGACCAGTGGTGGTGTAGGGGTATGGCACGCGGCACGGAATGCTGAGGACCTGGGTTCGATTCCCAGCATTGGTCTTTTTTCTGGGGTTTTTTCTGTGCATCTATATTTCAGTTTGTATTTAGTACGAAATGTATGATTTCACGGGATGACCGTAAAAGTAATAAAAAAATGAAGTTGAAAAAATAAGTACAAAAAAAGATACTTCATAGCTAACTTGTTTAAAGTTGCACAGTAGCGCCATCTCTTGTCCAGGTGAGCGGTTAGTTCCGAAGGAGTGTTAAAAATCTCTCGATGAGGGTGTAACATAGATGTGCGTTTGTCACTGCATAAGGTGATGATTTAGCAGATTGAAATGTATGATGTATAGGAAAGATTCGTGTCTAATCTCTAGACCAGTGGTGGTGTAGGGGTATGGCACGCGGCACGGAATGCTGAGGACCTGGGTTCGATTCCCAGCATTGGTCTTTTTTCTGGGGTTTTTTCTGTGCATCTATATTTCAGTTTGTATTTAGTACGAAATGTATGATTTCACGGGATGACCGTAAAAGTAATAAAAAAATGAAGTTGAAAAAATAAGTACAAAAAAAGATACTTCATAGCTAACTTGTTTAAAGTTGCACAGTAGCGCCATCTCTTGTCCAGGTGAGCGGTTAGTTCCGAAGGAGTGTTAAAAATCTCTCGATGAGGGTGTAACATAGATGTGCGTTTGTCACTGCATAAGGTGATGATTTAGCAGATTGAAATGTATGATGTATAGGAAAGATTCGTGTCTAATCTCTAGACCAGTGGTGGTGTAGGGGTATGGCACGCGGCACGGAATGCTGAGGACCTGGGTTCGATTCCCAGCATTGGTCTTTTTTCTGGGGTTTTTTCTGTGCATCTATATTTCAGTTTGTATTTAGTACGAAATGTATGATTTCACGGGATGACCGTAAAAGTAATAAAAAAATGAAGTTGAAAAAATAAGTACAAAAAAAGATACTTCATAGCTAACTTATCTAGATGAAACATAACACAAATCCAAAAGGTCGATTCCAACTGCCCTAATTTAGCAACCGCAGTCATTTCCCAGCCTCAAATTATAATTTACTCGCCATAAACCGTGTTAACCAATAATGGGGTGCTGTTATATCTAAGGATTTATGTGCGGCTTTGGAATTAACGCTCAGCTCCTAGGTAAATGAACGCGTGATGCTGGCAAGTTTGCCCGGTCCGTGGACTGCATTAAGTTTGTAAACTTAACTTGCAGTAATTATTAATTGAATTATGTGCCTGTATGAGCTAGAAGCGGATGCGAACTGGAGTGCCCAAGTTTTAATGGTATCCGGTTATTTAACGCTCTAGGTTGGGAAACCGTCTGCGGTCTTCTGGTGCGAGTGTGCACCTTGGTGGTGGTGCTCCTTGGTTACTATCAGGTGACTCCTGTTCGTTTCCCAACTTTATCATCTCATTATCATTGTCACGTCACTGCACAATTTATTTTCATAAATACGGCACACAAACTCATAGAAAGAAACCAATTTTAAAATATACTATACTTACTTGCTGTTGCCCACGACTCCAACTGCAAAGACTTCGTTTACCGCTATTCTGCGGGAACTATACTTTTTTCGGGCCATAAACGATCCTATGTCCCTTGCCCGGGACATAAACTATCTCTATACTCATCTAAATCGGTTCAGCGATTTAAGGGTATCCGACGAGGTCGGGTACGAGGATATCCGACACAGAACTAAGGTCATCGACATAGCTCAGAGAATTAGCAAGTTGAGGTGGCAGTGGGCTGGTCATATTTGTCGAAGAACCGACAACCGTTGGAGTAAACGAGTTCTTGAGTGGAGACCGCGTCTTGGCAAACGTAGTGTAGGACGCCCTCCGGCCAGGTGGAGTGACGATCTGCGAAAGGCTGCTGGTAGAAGCTGGATGCGTCTAGCCGAGGACAGGGCGCAATGGCGCTCATTGGGGGAGGCCTATGTCCAGCAGTGGACTGTTATAGGCTGATGATGATGATTTAAGGGTGAAGAGACAACAGACAAACAGACAGACGTACAGCTTTCGCATTTATAATATTAGTATAGATTCTAAAATATACGTACAATAAATAAGCAGTGTTTCTAATATAGTACAGAGATGGTTTGAGCCACATCTTCAATCCTTCCCTGAACGACACCATGGAGGAAGATTACATGATGATGGTGATTTCACGACAGTCAGTTAAGAAAAGACACTTTTATTTCTTTAACCTGTAGATAGAGCTGAATGTTCAGACAGACGCGAAAGAATTTCTGCCGAAGCTGCAAAATGAGTTTACTAGGTCAACAAAATTCAAATAATTTATTGAATCAGGCGTTACTTTGCGTAGGTCCATATTAATGAACTTAACAATTACTTTGATCACCCGCGTCCTTATGATTATGATAGCTACATTTATGCAAGAAATGTGTGTTGATGCAGCCTCAACCCTTCACTGTACGAACACACACAAATCACACAAACCCATGTATCACCACCACCACACTAACTGATGCGTTTAGATGGATTTGTGTGTGTTCATACAGTGTGGAGGTGGAGAAATTGCATAA
This sequence comes from Archips crataeganus, assembly GCA_947859365.1. Lineage (NCBI taxonomy): Eukaryota > Metazoa > Arthropoda > Insecta > Lepidoptera > Tortricidae > Archips > Archips crataeganus. The sequence goes on along the minus strand of OX402060.1, from coordinate 19,167,051 downwards.
ATACACATTTCTTGCATAAACGTAGCTATGATAAGGCCGTGGGTGAGCTAAGTAATTGTTTCAATTCGTTGAACAATATTCGTCCGTTTGAGGTTACTATCCGACTATCGGATAGCTAAAACCGCGCAAGTGATCGCCGGAGTTTCAAAGTAGGTATAAAGGTCCTATAGATAGCTCGGTGTAGCTTCTCCATTCACAATCGATTTACGTTTTACCGTGCAACTAGCGGATCAAAATCCGGTCCCATCCATCATGTACATATTAATTCATCTACGTATATCCGTTCTAAACACAAGGGCTTTGTCCTGCCGCTCATCCCCGCTTATCCTCCACCCTTTTTCAATAATAATGGAAACAAAACAATTATTTGTCGGCATTGTTTGCGTTTCAATTACCTTTAACATTTGCGGGCTTGTTTAGGATTAGGCCAATTGAATTAAAAGTTACAGTGATACCGGGTTCTCTCATATTAAGTGATAATAATTTTATACAGCGGGAATTATTTTGTGAAAAAAGAGGAGTTTTACCACCTAGCAAGATAATTAACGACCGCTTTAGCCTAGTCGGTAGTGACCCTGCCTACGAAGCAAGAGGTCCTGGGTTCAAATCCCGGTAAGGGCATTTATTTGTGTGGTGAGCACGAATATTTGTTCCTGAGTTATGGATGTTTTCTATGTATTTAAGTATTTATTTATCTATATAAGTATGTTTATCGTCGTCTAGTCCCCATAGTACAAGCTTTGCTTAGTTTGGGACTAGGTCGATTTGTGTAAGATTGTCCCCTAATATTTATTTTTTATTATTTTATTTATTTCGTTGTTCGTAGGTTTAGGTATGTTTCTTTCGGTTTCGGTTAATTTAACATTTATTTGTCTTTATCTGCCACTTTAACATTTGCCTTTGTCAGGCATGTGAAAACTTTATTTGTCTTGTAAAGTGTTTGCAGTTGTCAACCGACTTCAAAAAAGGAGGTTCTCAATTCGACTGTATGTTGTTTTAAATGTGTATAATACCCAGAGTGTAGTACAAAGGCGAGCTTATCCATACCAAGAGTCTCTTTCAATTAACCTGGTTCTTGAAAGAAATATTGCTCGTTGCTATAGTTTCACAGAGTCACAATGGAATCAACCTGAAATATGTAGATTTCAAAAACGATATTTCTTTTTCTACAGAAAAAAACATTTGAAAACATTCTTCTTAACCCCACTATTATTTAATGGTCGATTGGATTTGCTAGTCTGCCTTAGCTTTCAATAACTCAAATCATCGAAAATCCTTCAAATTCCAATTCGGACTTTACTTCTTTTTTTTTTAACCTGATAAAGTGTCCCACTGCTGGGCAAAGGCCTCCCCTTTTTTCCGCCATTCGTCCCTATCGAGAGCATGATCCTGCCAATCTACTTGATATGCGTCCAAGTTGTCCCGCCATCTTCTCTTCGGTCTGCCTCTGTTTTCTGTTACTTTACTTCTTAGGTAGTAATTAAATATTTCCAGCATTTGAGAAGAAACTCACCAAAAAAGAAATAAAGTAACTTACACAAAATGACTATTAAATCAAAAAATGACCTTTTGGTCTCCGCGACCCGTAGTTATTATTTATCCAACCTTCACAAATATCCAGACAACTGTTAAGGAATGCATTCATCCCAACCTCAAATACCGATACCGTGTAACCAAAAATAAACAAAATTCAATACCGGAAACATCCAAAGCACCCAGGGACCCGGACGAACAATCATCCGGACATCAAACCAACGACCTTAAGGACTGGACGGACAGGCGTCCCATTTCTTAGGGCACTGACCAGCTGACAAGATCCGTACTTAACACAACTCGACCATGTAAATATTGGATAGAGGCAGCCCAAATAACACTGGTTCAGTATATAATGTGCATGTATGTAATCTAGAGGGTTTCCCTTCGTTTTCCACTCGATATTGGGCACAAAAGGAATCCTTGAGCTGTGTCGGGCGAATACGTTTTGTTGGGAAAATTCACTGTCTAATACCTATTATGTTATGTATGTGATTTAGATGAGATGTTTCTGCGAAGGATTCGCTGTTTGTGTTCGGCGATTTTCAGTAGTGCTAACCAAATTTCTTGTGGCGCGAAATCTAGGCCACCAATCATTAAACAGTGCTTAGGTAAACTAATTTCTCAAACGCTACGCTAGTCTAATAAATAAATAAAAATGTTTACTTGGTAATAAAAATAAACTGAATTAAGTACTAACAAAAGATGAAAAGGCTGGAAACTCAGCAATGTTGAAATATGGACTCACGGCGCTCTTTTTTTGCGGCACGATCAAATTTTAAAAGTACTAGAAAAAAGAAAACTTAACATTTTAAATATAAAAGGACACTTCCACGTTTACTTAGTTATTCGTGCCAGAGATTCTTGGTAGAGGTCAGTCGTTTTCAAGCATTATTGTTTGTGTAAACTTAAAAGACGGAACAAATTTTTATGTACATGAAATCTAGTCAAATTGGCTACTAATACGTAGAACGTAGAAATTTGCGAATCATACTCTTTCACACTAAAACAGTAAATAATCTCGGGTATATTAATATTTTACTCCGATGTAAAATCCTAATAATATTATCTCAATTGCTAAGTCTAATAATAACTATTAATTTTAATACTAGATGAAAAAAAACCATATAATTTCGGGAAAATATATACCCTATAGCAATCTCGGAACTGAGACGAATCTAATGACACATCACTGGCTGCTGCAGGGCGTGCCAAAGAATGATGCATACTTACATACATACATTTATTTATTTATTTATTTATTTATTTATAATAGTAAACAGTACATAAATACATACGCTCGAAAAACATAACCCTCCTTCGACGTCCGGGTAAAAAATGGAAAATATGTAAAAATTCAATCGCAATATTTATTGGTTGTCGCGAAAATAACAGCGGCTAATCGCTAGTTCAAGAAATAAAACGGTTCCCTCAAAATTTCAAAACAAAAGCCGACCGCAGTCAAAGCCTCCCAAACTCTAACACTTAGCAAAAACTTTCCGAAAGGATTATTATAATAGTCCAGTAAATTTGCAAAGACGTTAGCCCGAACCTTTTTAATTAGACCAAAACTCTTGGGGGTTTATGAAGGTCCCCCGAATTAAAAGCTCGTTAGACGGGCCCCCTATAGGATACTGTGGAGAACAGATAATCCCCCTTGTGATAAGTGCGTGTAATGTATGGATGGAGGCTCGGGCGATTATGGTAGTGTGAGACGCGAGGCTTACAGGGATATTAATCATGGGAAAGAGTTTTTGATGCGGACGTTTAGGCATTGTGTGAATGTATAAGCGAAAGGCTGATGCGAGTGGTGTATCAGAAATGAAATAATGACCTTTTTTATACAAGTTTTTACTTTATTATAATTAGGTAATTTTTTTTTGACTTATGGCACTGATACGTGGCCGCTAACGATGGGCTAAACTTCAGAGTAGGTACCACAACCCGTACCCTATGCTACCAAATGTTAGACTGCTTGAACACGCATTACTTACATAAACGTAACTATCGTAAGGTCGCGGGTGAGCAAAGCAATTGTTTCAATTCATTAATATAGACCTCCGCAAAGTAACGCCTGATTCAATAAATTAGTTCATAATATGCCTTAACTTTCCCATAACTTATCCGTCCGAAGCTGTACAAACATTATTATAATTAATTAAGCGTATCTGCAACCGCGCAAATCATTGGTCTGTCAACACAGACCCGGTAACACAATAACATTATGATAATTGCTACTAACCGACTAATAACGTTATAGGACATTCATAAACATAATTGCCTAGCGTCTCTCTTACACTGATTAGGTGTTCGTTGCTGTTATGACTTGGCTAGAGAGAGAAAGAGAGAGTTTAAAGTTTCGTCCCTCGAAAAGAAACCATATAAAGGGCATGGTGAATCCTCGTTGACAGATGTGAGTTTTTTTTAAAAAGCAATGAAACTGCGGCTACGAAGCGCCATCCAAGTTGCTTTAACTAGTGATTACATGTACAAAAATAAATCTGTCAATAAAGGACGTAGATTCCATTAGTCATCATCATATTTGTGAGGATCGGACGTGAAAGCTACTCTTCGAAACTTTCAACACTTTGCATAACTCTTACTTCTCAAAAACAATTAATTAGGTATTCGGGAATTTTGAAATAGTTATTCTGTAGGACTCTATAGGTTAGGGGTTAATGTACAACAATTCTGAATAATAAAATGGTCTCTGAGAACAAAATTAAATAATTATACGAAATGATGAATTATGCGTAGAAATTTTATGTGATCCAACGGTTCGCCGTTGCTAAGCGACTCCTAACCGTCAATGTTAAAAGCAAAGTAAAACAAATTTGATATAAAATTACGAGTGGAACGTGGACCTTTTTAGGGTTCCGTAGTCAACTAGGAACCCTTATAGTTTCGCCATGTCTGTCCGTCTGTCTGTCTGTCTGTCTGTCTGTCCGCGGCTAAGCTCAGAGACTGTTAGTAGTAGAAAGCTGTAATTTGGCATCAATATATATATATCAGTCACGCCGACAAAGTGATTGAATAAAAAAAAGTAAAAAAAAAATTTTTACGGTACCTCCCATAGACGTAAAGCGGGGGTGATTTTTTTTTCTCAGCTAACCCTATAGTGTGGATAGGTCTTTTAAATCATTGCGGGGTTGCTAACATGTTTTTTCTATTCAGTGATCTGTTTGCGAAATATTCAACTTTAAAGTGAAAATTTTCATTAAAATCGGCCGTCCCCCCCCCCCTCTAAAATCTAAACTGTTGGGTGGAAAAATTTGAAAAAATTCAGAAGGGTAGTAAATATATCAAATTTACTAGGAAAATTATAGCGGCTAAGATTGCTTGGAAATTGTTTGTAGTTTAAGAGTAAATAGTAGCCTAAGGTATAAAACATACCTAAACTTGGATGATTCCGTACACATACGAAATCCTTAGAAAAATATTACTTGCTTTTTTCGTAATGGCTACGGAACCCTACCTTGGGTGTGTCCGACACGCTCTTGGCAGGTTTTTTTTTGTAGGTATATAATAGAACATTGAACATTAAACTTTCGATATCAGTAGAATATTTATCTATTTATCATCAAAAATAAAGTAAGTAGGTAGCATTTCTAATGTGAAGCTAAAAAACAAAATGTTCATCTCGAATACTCTCAATGTCACACAAAATAATGGCCGAATGAATAGACTAGATTATATTTTACGAAATCTTTTCGGTTTCGCCCTCTTCTCGATAACAAAATAAAATAAGATAAATAAATACCTTTGAAAAATAATGCCTAAAATGGCAAACCCTGACTCTGAATTAGCTGACCCTGGAGGACCTCTACTGATTAAAATAGACCAGGGGTTTGAGAAAAGGCCCGAGCTCCGAATATTGACGAGCAAATATTAAAAGGCCACAATAAATATAGGCAACCTAGATGCAAAGAGCTCATTTATATTTTAACTAGCTTTTACTTGAGATTTCGTCGCGCAGAATTCAAACTATACTAAAAATACAAGTTAAGTATGAAGTATCTTTTTCTATTTATTTTTTTATTTTCTTCAACTTCATTATTTTTTTTTTTTTTTATTACTTTTACGGTCCATATATTTCAAACTAAATACAAACTGAAATATAGATGCACAGAAAAAACCCCAGAAAAAAGTCGCTAACTTCTAGACCAGTGATGGTGTAGGGGTAAGCACGCAGCACGGAACGCTGAGGACCTGGGTTCGATTCCCAGCATTGGTCTTTTTTCTGGGGTTTTTTCTGTGCATCTATATTTCAGTTTGTATTTAGTTTGAAATATACTAAAAATGTTTAGGTACTTAACTAAATGTAAACAAACATGAACAACCAGCAGTTATGGCGTCGAGTTAACTAGACAAATACAATATTTGTAATTTACTTTCACGCGTCGCATTATCGACATACTCTTTAGTGTAGTCGCACTATAATTTATCATGCGTCTAAATTAAAAACCGGCCAAGAGCGTGTCGGACACGCCCAGGATAGGGTTCTGCAGCCGTTATGAAAAACTCCTTGCATATCTTATTAATTATACTGTCTGTATTAAACATGCAATATTTTATACAATTAGGCTGCTATTCACTCTTAAACTAGGTACTAATAATTCTCAAGAAACTTAGCCGTTATAGTTTTCCTTGTTAATTTGACCTATTTCCTCCATCCAGATTTTTCTTCAAACTTTTATACTAACAGTTTACCTTTTAGAAGGAGGGGGACGCTCGATTTTTGACAAAAAAAAACACTTTTAAGTTGAATATTTCGTAAACGAAGCACTGTATCGAAGAGGGCCGGGCGCGCACCTCTAAGTTTTTCAAAATGTATGTGTGAAATTACATTTGATGTAATGAGCTTTACGGTAAAAGCAAACATCGTAACCTGCACACACGAAAAAGTTGTGTCTGTGAAGTTCCTAATCCGCACTGGGAACTAGAACCCAACTCCACCATTCTGAGAGGAGTCCTACGCCCTGCAGTGGGAGGATGATGCTCTTCAAACCAAATACGGCAATATTTGTAGAGGTAACGTCGTAAATGAACTTGAAGATAAAACGCCCAATACCCGCCAATATTAACTTCCGGGGCTGCCTATAAATTACTTTTTAAAAATCCAATTTCATTGCAAGGACTGGTTTAATTTATGGCAGTAATGTTGCTAGGTTTATCGCGGATCGCATGTCGCGAATACATTCGATTCTTTATTGCGGCTTATCCTCAATTCCGCTTAATTTAGGCTGTAAATTTTCGTCGCCGTCATGTGCCTTATAAGGGCATGGGATGTCACAGGGCGAATTAAAATGCTTTTTATGGGGGTTGCTGAGATCAAATTTCCCTGGGGAATCACTTTTGTTGGACGAAAACTATTGTTCTGTGTCTATATCACGGGCTACGTGTGTGTCTAAGTCGCGATTGTTAAATTCTCGTTGAACTTCGGCATTGACTAAATTCGGGCGTGGCTGTTTTTGGTTTTTATTGAATAATTTTCAATTACTAAAAACAAAAATAAATGTTGCATAAAATTACAAAACTCAGCCAAGTCTCTTCTTCTCTCTCTCTCTCTTCTTCAGCCCATAGCCACCCAATGCTGAGTGTAGGCATCCTGCATTGCTCGCCACTCATCTCGGTCCAGTGCTCTCCTCGTCCAGCACCTTCCGGCCACTTTGACCAGGTCGTCAGTCCACCTCATCTCCTGTCTGCCAAGTGTTTTATAGCAATTCCAAAGAAAACACTGTTACAAAAATAAGTCACTTTATGACTAACGTTGATTATGAAGAATGATACATTATGACTTGTTTAATTATGGGAGTCATTATAGATACGGCAGATAGCCACAGACACGTACAGACATGAACCGCGCATAACTGGCCGAGCACGGTCCGTGTCTGCACGATCGTGTTACGGTAGATATGAATTCGTAAATAGAAACTGTATAGGAGAATATTATTTTGTCTGCCACAGCACATGTCTGACACATACGGTATCAGTAGATATGAATCGACCTAAAAGCGATAGCGATTTCAAACTATTTAGACAATATGGCTTCAGTCGTCTACGAAAATAGCCAAGTGCACTCGCCTTGGTGGTTTCTTCCAAATTTAGAGGACAGGGCAGACCATTAAAGTTCGTTAGGCGTATGAAGCCTCAAGGGGCGTGAAATTTCAGACGCTGGTCGGTAGGCATCAATCATCCATAATTTGACGCAACGGAAAATACCCTAACACTTCTCCGGGAGGGAAATAAACGAGGTTTTTAGTCGCGAGCAACTAATAAGTCTTTTTTACTAGCTATCGTGATTAAGTTAAGAGTTTCCCGGCTTTGCATATTGATCTGCTTACGGTTAAGAAGTTACGGATATGTATTTAGGATTTAAATTAGGAAAGGAGGGTGGACAAATACTGGCCTATATCTACATGTAGGAAAGATTTATATTTTTGTATGTAACGTACAAACATAAAAACTACTGGACCGATTTCAAAAATTCTTTTGTGTTAGAAAGCTACATTATCACTGAGTGACATAGGCTACTTTTTACCGCGGATTTCTTTGACATTATTATTATTATAATCCATCATTACATGAAAAAATTAACGTTATACCAATTGACCGTTATTATTTAGAAGAGAACGAACGAGAACGAGAATATGAACGTTATTAACATGAAATTGTATATAGCCTACGACCTATTCTCAGACTTACCGAATACGGAGAAAAAAGTTTCATAAAAATCGGTAAAGCCGTTACGGGGGAGTTCGATAACAAACACCGCCGTGACGCGAGATTTTTATATATTAGATTTCGTTGTTATATTATTATCTCGTGGGACCCTATTTACCATATTATTACTTATCAGCGCATCCATATTGCATGGATCTCTTGTTATCATTTTGGAATCGTCGTTTCCTACTTTTTCATTAAAAACATATTTGTAAATTGACGACTGTGTATATTTCCCGCTATCAAACACGAATTCTATTCTCAAGTCGTTCCAAAAATGTCTCTTTATTAAAAATAATTTTCATCCACCATAGCGTTTTCCTTAATATCATTTCCCTGCTCCTATTCCGCATTGCGACCGTCACTTCTTTTAATATTATTAAGCACTTAGTTTTCGCGAGAAAAGCAATTACCGCTTCAAAATGGCGTCCTAATTTGTGTATCACAAAGGCACACTTTGTTTATGGGCCTCGCATCTTTCCACGTCTTCTGATTACGCAGCGTGACGATTTAACGACTGCTTTTTTGTTCTTATTTACCCTTATTTAGCACGTGAACGGTTCAGCTTCCAATATTTTTGGAAATATACTTTGATATGCCCTGACGAGTCTGATAATGACGTTCTTCGTTGCTCGTCTTGTGCCGTTGTCTGCGAAATGGTAACTTTGATGAAGTGTTCAGAATAAAATGGTGTATCCATTAGATATAAACTTGCAAGTATTTATTCACACTTGAGTCCTTCTTTGTAAAGAACAAAATGAAGAATAAGAATAATTGTTAAATGTATTTAAGACGTGAGTGATCCGTTTATTTTCACAATGAGTGAGTCTCACCGTAGTTTCATGTTTAAAATGTTTATAAAATAGGTACAAATTTTTTAATACTGTCACCTTCTTGACTTACAATTTACCATCTGCAAAATATTTTAATAACTTCAAAAAACATTTTTTCTGTGAAGACGTCGTTCGTGTAAACATTGTTATTTTGCTAGCAATATGAGTTTATTATTGAAAACAATAGTCTTCTTAGAGGTCTTCCTTCATTTATCTTGTAAATGGTATTTTATTGTTCACTAGCTAGCTAATCTATTAGTTTCTACCTAGAGAAAGATTTTTGTAGTTTATTTTGATAACGATGAGATACTTACAGTTATTTAAAGAAAGAAAAATAAATAACTTGAAGATCCTTCTACTTTCCGGTGAACAGCAAATAAACAACAAAATTTACTAAGTACTAAATAAACCCCAGGATTAAATTGGAAGAACCAAAGCGTCTTCACTGGAAATATAAGCAAAACTAAGTGAGATTAAGTGTGAAACATCGATCATAGACTGCCAATTGATTAGCGGAGCTCAACAAAATGGCGTCTGGAAAGAATGGGTACACGTATTGAGAAAAACCTTAGAAAGTAGACTAATCAGCCTGCGAAAGGACTAAACATTTACACACTTAAACGACCCCAAAGGGTAAAAACAGGGCCCTATTACTAAGACTCCACTGTCCGTCTGTCTGTCTGTCACCAGGCTATATCTCATGAACCATGATAGCAATACAGTTGAAATTTTCACAGATGACGTATTTCTGTTGCCGCTATAATAACAAATACTAAAAATTAAATTAAATTAAAAATGAAAAGGGGTCGTGATACAAGAAACGTGTTTTTTAGGTATATCTTTTTAATGACATTATCTAGGTAGTTAAAATTTCCACCGATTATGTATTACTGTGCCCGCTACGACAAGAAATAGTCAAAATATAATTAAATTAAACATTAAGGGAGTCCCTACAAACCAACATAAAATGATCCCTCACGACGTACATTTTACTTAGAAGCTGGACTCGGCCAACACTGAATTACTATAGTTACGGCGTATATTTTGACATAACTAATTATTAACCTATGAAATAGTACTCCACTGTTAGACCATACGCTATGAGAATAACTTGTTTGTAACATGGTACTATTTGTACACTCAGACTGCGATAGCAGACCAATCCATTCCACTGCAGATGCACCACCGTGTTGGCAATACGTTCCAAGTTGCGTCACTTTTATTCCCGCGCAAAAAAGGTCGTAGGTACAGCTCTGGGACTGCAGTTGTCGCCAACCTTTTACGCTGAGTAAATTTTTTGAACAAATGTGATGTTTACGAATAGAAAAGTAAAGTTACAGCTTTAGATACATTATCATCATCACAGCCTATATACGTCGCACTGCAGGAAACAGGCCTGCTCTCAGAATGAAAGAGCTTGGAGCGTAGTTCCCACGTGGGCCCTGTGCAGATTGAGAACTTCACACAGACCAAATTCTCATGCTCGAGATGAAAGACTTAAGCAAAAGAAAAAATTAAACATAACAATGTGGAAAATAATTTTATAAACTTTTTCTCAGATGATGAGCCACGTTAGGTTTTCTAGCGTGGGTCCAGGCGACCTAGATAATGAAAAAGATAACTTGAAATAGGTTGGAGCCGTGGTTAGTAGAGACTTGTGTCTCTGTCAGTCACGCGGAAAATAACAAGATAAAGAAACAAAAGACGTGAAAATGGAAAACGGTATCGACGCGCTAAATATTTTTCCAATTAAAAAAGCAAAGTTATCCGTTAAGTTATATTTAATCGTGTTTGCTTTTTGTCTATCTTCATTTACAGCTAGCTTTTATAACAGTTTCATTATTACCGCATCTTCAACATTAGATACGGCAGCTTAATTTTAATTCCGAGTTTTAATTTATTTCTACGGGGACTCCTAAATAACGCTAGATTTTTGCAGTCTTCATCTCGTAAAAATTATGTCTAATTACATCTTGACCTACATTTACAATTTACATTTTAAAAATAAATATAAAATAAATAAATATTAGGGGACAATCTTACACAAATCGACCTAGTCCCAAACTAAGCAAAGCTTGTACTATGGGCACTAGACGACGATAAACATACTTATATAGATAAATAAATACTTAAATACATAGAAAACATCCATAACTCAGGAACAAATATTCGTGTTCATCGCACAAATAAATGCCCTTACCGGGATTCGAACCCAGGACCTCTTGCTTCGTAGGCAGGGTCACTACCGACTAGGCTAAAAAGGTCGTTAATTTTACTAGGAATTTTAAGCTCTGTCATCAAGGTTTTGGATTTTATATGCTTAAATTCCAATCATATAGGAAAATCACGTTCAACAGTAATCTATGCGTTATGCCAGAGATCCTACCAAATAATTTTCGAAAATGTCAACAGTTTTAGCTTGAGTGTAACATGACACGCAAAGTAGTAGAGTAGTAGTATAGCACACGTGATAGTAGAACTACTACAACAAATTGTTAACTTATTTAACTGACTAACACTAACATCTACAGGTGCAGATAAAAAGTAAAATCGTATCTAATTGACTAACTGACTCATCAACGCCTAGCCCGAACCCTCTAGAAAGCTAAAATTTTACTTAGTTTGCCTTTATGACATGGCCAAGGAATAAAAAAAAATGGAAATTGTATAATAAGTTCGCTTCAAAATGACCCTATCTCAGTAACTGTGATTATTAAACTCTTCAAATTTTTGGCATACATGTAGGTTATGATAAAAAACAATTAAATACAATACAATACAATGACTCTTTACTGTACACCACAAATAATACAATAAAGATAAACAAGTACATGAAAAACAAATAAGAACAACACATAACATGTAACAGTAAAAAACTAATTTCAGGATTTAGATGATGATGGATTTTCACTTTATTCAATGAAAGAAATCAAGAAGCTTTACCACTTTGAATTCGCGGGCAAAAGCTAGTACACCATAAATGTAAGCGAGCAACACTCGATCATTTCAATCGACTAGCCGGCGGCGATGCGTTCACATTTAAACCAATAATCCTAGCAAAAGGCTCTTCACACGTCTGATGCTACGAGTATTACTAAAACCGAGCTCAGATTTTAGTACGATACGAGAATCCGTTAATCCGTTCCGAGTATGATTGGTGTAAATTTGAGTGACCGAATGAGGAAAAGTCTAATAAGGGAACGTTGTGGCATGAAAGATGATGCTGTGACTCCTATAGAGAAACGAGAAGTGGACGAAGGAAGAATTACGAAAGAGATATATAATGCGAGTGTAGATGGAAATATTGGAAGAGGGAGACCAAGAAGGACATTCCATGATCAGATTGGGGATGTCTTGAAGCAGGGTCAGGTCAAGAGTACCGGAAACCGGCGAGCATGTATGAAAAGACTAATTAGTGTTACTGAAGCGAAAGATATATGTCAGGATCTTAGCAGGTGGAAACAAAAATAGTCTCTGCCTATCCCTTTGCTGGGAAGGAGGCGTGATTGTACGTATGTATGTATGAGAATCTGTTTCAGAATGCAACATTGTTAGATCAGCACAACACATTCACTGTCTCTAACGCACGGATCATATACAGCTTAAGAAACAAAAGTGTCCTTTGTGGATATAAAATTAGCGACTCCGTGTCACCAAACTTAAGACTTATTTAAATGGGCCGAAAGTTAGCCAGGCGTCCCACAAAAATATTGGCCACTTTTGCCATGTCCAATCGTCCAGTGAGACGCGAACAGAATAAAAAAAAATTTAAATAAAAAATAAAACCTCCTTCAAAAAACCCCCAAAAAAACATAAAATAATAATTGATTGAACCGACCACAATAAGCATGAAATATCTTTCTACTAATCTGTTTGAAGTTGGTGCCTCAGCACGAGCCAGCAGGCAGCAGCCCTATAATAGGTATGTAGGTAAGTTAGATTACTAGGTCCACTCCTGCTGGCTCGTGCTGAGGCACCAACTTCAAACAGATTAGTAGAAAGATATTTTCATGCTTATTGTGGTCGGTTCAATCAATTATTATTTTATGTTTTTTTGGGGGTTTTTGAAGGAGGTTTTATTTTTTATTTATTTTTTTTTTATTTCCAAGTTTTTTTGGGTGTTTTTTGAAGGCGGCTTTATTTTTTATTTAAAATTTTTTATTTTTTTCTTTTTAGTTGTTGCTAATGGCCTGGACTGGCACTCTTTACTGACTGTACTTTTTGCCTCTGGTTACCAAAGTACTTATCAAGACGAATCAAACGAGACCAAACTTGATGGGGTTATGTCGTTTTACTACGGAGTTCTTATGGTCACCATCCAACTTCATTGTCAGACCCTGGTTACCATCTAGGACCAAAGTACTCGTTGAGACGAGTCAAATGAGTCCGTACTCGATGGGGTAAGTGCCGTTACTTTATGGAGTAACTTTGGCCACCTTCCAGCTCCATCATCAGACCCTGGTTACCATCTGGGATCAAAGTGCTCGTCAAGACGTTTCAAATGAACCCAAACTCGACGGGGTTGTGTTGTTTTATTACAGAGTTTCTATGGCCACCTTCCAACTCCATCATCAGATTAGCTCCATGTCACAATAATATTGCATTGTCACCTGATTTACACATGCATGTAAAATATGAAATCAATCAGAAACCGGGAAGTGAGTCAAATTCAACTTGCAAGATTTGACCCGTTGAGGAGTTCCGTTGGCCATCTGCGGTCTTCTTCATCAGATCTAGTTTACCAAATGACACTTTATGAATGCAAATGCTCGATTTGTCACTGAAAATACTAAAATCGCTTTACATTTCCCTTGAACTTTTGAAGAGTTCCTTCAATTCCTCATAGATCCCATCATCAGAACTGGATTCCGGTAACAACGGGACCAACCTTGAAGCATATGCTTTCAAACAACGAAAGAATTTTCCAAATCGGTTCATAAATGACGGAGTTCTGAGGTAACCCACGTAAAAAAAAAAAAAAAAAAAAAAAAACACACAACCGAATTGAGAACCTCCTCCTTTTTTTGAAGTCGGTTAAAAATGTGTATAACCCGCACGTGTTCTCAGTTGCAGAGCTTTGTTCGCTTGGTTGCAGAAATACAAATGCATTTGTGGTTCCTGTAAAAGTCTCAAAGCAACGGAAGAGCTAAGTGTAGCGTGAAACGTGTTAAGCCCAATTAACTAGCAGCAAACATTTACAGGAAATTGTCCATTGATTTCTTCGAAAGGATTTTCTCCAGGGGGAATCTTAACAAAAGTTTAAATTTAATAGGCGTTATCTCTTCGAAATTGCGTGATACTTTATCAGCTTCACATGAGTCACGGTTCATAAAAGTAGATATTTGTTCGTGATTGTACGTTATTATCTTTAATAAACTCTCGATGATATTTTTGATACAAAGTCAAAGACCAAATATCTTTTATTAATTTCGTGTACAAAAAGTACTTATGAATGTTGAAGGATCTACCACCGGTTCAAGAACACCCTGTTGAGAAGAATTCGATTTGTCATGGTCAGGTCATAGGTAGACTGAAGAATTATCAAACGCAAATTCCTCTTCAAAATATTGGGAGCTCGTTAAAAGTAATCACCGTCTACATACCGAGGCAAATATGTGTGATTGCGACTAATATCAAACAAACAATCGTTTTATTTCGATAAAACCGCTTTATATATCAAAAAACTGGTTCGAGCAAACTTCACATAAACAAATTTATAATGAACAGTGTTGAAAAATCCAAAACCATATTCTAGGCCATTCATCTCGCCCTAAATAAACAGCGCCAACAGTTATATGGCAAAAAACGAAATTATGAACAACTGATAAAGATCCCGGTTTGCATTTTCCCGTGTACCGGCTAAGCTAAAAAATAAATTCAGAATCACGGAGAGCCGAAACCGTTGGAAAGGGCACTAAATTTTATTTAACAGCAAGCTTAAAGAAATTCAGAGAGGCGGTGACTTGTTTATCCAAGATAAAAGATGCCGGTGGAAGGCTCGGGAGGGAGCGGAGGTTTGACTCGCCGCACTCAGGGAAAACTCTTGAGTGATGTTGTAATTGATGATGAGGATGAGTGCATGGTTTTAAGACTTAGTATTCTATACAGGATTGTAGTCATTGAGACCTTTAAGTAGCTAAGGGAATTGTTGATAAAGTAGAGACAACGCTGTGATAAATAAACGCAATAAATCACAAGAATAAAGCATGAAAATAACCGAGTGCTTTTTTAAAATGTCCTTCATTTAAATGATTTTGAATTGTCTTCGGACATTTCAAGAGATTACGACTTACGAGATTACTCAAGTGGCAGTGGGCAGGGCACATCGCTCGTAGAACTGATGGCCGATGGGGAAAAAAGTTTCTCGAGTGGTGTCCATGAACTGTAAGACGCAGTGTAGGTAGGCCTCCAACAAGATGGAGCGGCGACCTGGTTAAGGTACTGGGATTGCGTTGGATGCAAATGGCATGGGACCGATCTGTTTGGTGAGCCTTGGGGGAGTCCCATGTTCAGTAGTGGACGTCTTTCGGCTGAAATGATGACGATGGTGACTTCAAGAGATGAGTATTATTGTTGCCATAAAGACTGTGAACCGGCGAGTCTTTTGAACTGTGTTTGCTTACCTTCCTTTTTCCTATCAGGGTCATACACAGCGTAAGAAATTAAAGTTGTCTCCCCTGTGGACATAAAATAACATACTCCAAGCCAGCAAATTTAATACAGGTATTTATTTAAATGGGTCGAAAGTTGACCAAGCTTCTCACACGCCGATGTAGACTTGACTAACTAAATTGTACTCCTTAACTTATGTCATGTCCACGCGAACAAAAAAAATGTGTATGACCCATTATAAAAAAATCATGGACGGTTTCTAAAAGTGTCCATGCATAGATGAAAAATCCATAGCATTATTTTTGTACCCCTTTTGAAGAGATCGCTTATTAGTGTTAAAATGACGCTAATCTTTTACAAAACTTTGTACCTTTCTTATATTATCAAAACCATGACTTTGTAAAGTTGTTAATACAATTTTGTACTCGCTCTCTCTTGACTTGTTCCAAACTTTAGTTACAACAACACCATTGTATTAAGTCGTAAATTAATTTCACGTTCATCTGGAGGCCCGGGCCGGCGCGCTCTTAAATGAGCACGCCGTTTGCACATATTTCCAGAAAAATCCCATCGGAACAGAGAACCTTCCAAATCCAAGCGAATCTCTTTAATCCATTCTACAACGGCCCTAGTTCATTTACAAACGGAAAGATAAGCTTATGTTCAGCTCTGGAATCTTGTCCGTCTTTTTAAGTCTGATCACTGGAATTCAATTTTGGCTTCTGTCATGCCGCGTCGGTTGTTTGGAAAAGCTCTGCTCCCGTTGATTTAAGATAAATGGTCATACCTACGTTAATACAGATCGTGCTTTTAGTCTTTGTGTTCTTTGTTATGATGGCGTCTTATAATAGAAGCTGTTGTTGCTGTCATTTTATCTAGAACGTTTTTAAGACATATAGTTTCATCTAATAAATTTGATTCTTAGTTTCATGAATAAATAAATAAATAAAATAATAAATATTAGGGGACAATCTTACACAAATCGACCTAGTACCAAATTAAGCAAAGCTTGTACTATGGGTACTAGACAACGATAAACATACTTATATAGATAAATTAATACTTAAATACATAGAAAACATCCATAACTCAGAAACGAATATCCGTACTCATCACACAAATAAATGCCCTTACCGGGATTTGAACCCAGGACCTCTTGCTTCGTAGGCAGGGTCACTACCAACTAGGCTAAAGCGGTCGCTAAATATGGACACAATTCTATTTGATTAAAAACGTTTTTCAATTTACGACAGTTACAAAATCTCAATCAAGTTTAATTACAAATTCACTCAGCCACTTTTTACACGGACCTTCGCTTTGGGTAAGGCAATTAAAATGACGTCCATTACTTCAGGCATTAGAATCCGAACAAAAAAAGCTCCAATTATTACCCATTTGCGATCTGTCTTACATGGAGAGTGGAATGGGAACGACAAAAAGAGGCAGCGGTAATGGTCCCACGCACTACCTACAGTCGCGGGCCATTTAGGGCTAGCACAATGCCGCTCGAGCAGTAATCGGCGCTTAAAGGCACGGCTGTGACGTCACAGAATCACTGGTGACCTTTCACTGAACTCCGACGCCACTCTTTCATACCCACCCTCATTAGGGAGCTCTCATCCCATTCAATATCAAAAGATAAATTCAATCTCATATTTGTAACATACGCAACGAAATTTATTGTTTGTTCCGCATTATAGCGATTTATGAGCACGACACATTGTTTTAAATGCAAATTGGTGTAATGCGGAATTTTAAAGGAATTAATTGGATTTTAGCTGGGTTTATATGTTCATTATTTGGGTGTTGGATTAAATTGATTAACATGTTTATGTTAATTATTAGAATACCTATAAGCTTATCTTAGCTCTGTTAATTAGGAGCTATTACTTGCAAAATGACTACGACTTCTTTTTTACAACCATTAATCACATTTAAATTGCATAGAGTTGTGCCATAAACTTCGTTATGATTAAACGTGATTCAGGTTTTCCTAGTTAAAACACTATCTTGAAACAGAATGACGTTGTTGTACATTGAATCTAGCCAAGACAAAATTGCCAAAATTTGACGCGCTCACATTTTCCCGACAGACGCGCGAAAATGGCAAAAGCACACGCGAGAAGTGAGATAAAATGTAGACATTTCGCGGTAACGTTGACATCCTAGTACCTTTTCAGGAAATTCCCCCTCAAAAGTGGAGAATTTGAGACCAAGACGAAAGCACTCGTCGGCACGCTAATGGCAACGCTTTAAAAGGAAACGAAAATAATAAATTATTGACATCAGTCTTTTCCTTCACGCCTGAAAAATTATTTATTTTATCTCGAGCCTAGAGATCCGCGTTGAGTTCGTTGGAAATCTCGCTGCAGCGATATTAAGCATGAATTATTTATTCCGTAAACGCTGAATATGATTTTGTTCTCTCGAATGCAAATTGTCTTGTTGTCGAAATATTGAAAGGGTAGACACCCTTTGAAGACTTTAATGCTCCTACATTATAGGGCTTTCGAGCAGTACTTGGCACTCTTAGATAATATCAAGAATCTTTTAAGTTTAATATAAAAGATATTAAGGGCTTTCGACGGCTCCCGGACACTTAATAGGTTACTTTATTAAAGTGGCTTCATAAAATAGAGGGGTGAGTAAAATTTGACTTAAATAAAGTAAACACATTGATTATTGATCAAAGAATGGTTAAAGCAACTTAGAATAAAAAGTAACTTGAATTCAATTATAGATTCAACAGTACAAATCCAACCGCCCAAAGTCAAACTAACAGTACGTTGTAACTTAAAATCTGAAACAAAAGCAGACCTTGTCGCCATGCAAGTTGGTAACTGTACTTAAAACTGTTCAGTTGAAGTAATTGTACAAGCAATGCGGTATTCGTGCGGTCCTAACGATCACTGCAGGTGGGACTCAGAGCCGCTCGCCAGCGACCGTAGATTGTGTATACACGACACACAACAAAGGCATCGTCGGATGTACTCGTAACAAGCAGAAGTAGCGGGCCCATTACGCAGCCCTGAGGCACTCCACGCTCTAATGAACGTTAGGACATCGCTAACGCGCACTGCTCTGATGTTATTAACTTGTAACGTCTACGGTACGTTTATAATCTTATTATAACGCAAATGGAGCATCTTTAATGGGCTTATGGTACTTAGAACAAGATTTATAAACATCGAAAACTGAACGTATAATTTGTTGTAGCAATCTTAAGCAGGGTAAATGCGTCAAGTATAATTTAGCCTCAAAGTTTGGTAATCTAGTTTTGTAGGTAATGAAAATTGTTCGAAGGATCAAACAAAGTTGGCACTTAGATCTGACAACGGCGTTTGGATGAAATGTACGGCACTAAATCTCAAATTACGTCTTTTGAGAGTGATAGCAAGTTATTTAGTTTTGGAAGTTGGAATTGTAGACAGCTGACAATAAAAAGAGCGGTGGGCTGGTGCCAAGTGGCGATTGGTGGAGTGGCGCGCAATAATCGAGCCTTGGCACGTTTCCGAACGAAATATTACTCCACTTCGCCCCGAGACGCTTTGTTTTAAAATGTCCTCTCCGCTGCGCTATAAGTCACGGCTGTAAACGCATACTTTTAAAACCAAACGAAATAAAATTCACGACGGCGCCGTTAAAAGTCGAACGAATTTGAATATTCTCCTATTATTTTAAACCAGTAGAAAAGTCCTTTGCGATTTTAGGATACAATAAAAACGGAATATAAACAGAATCCGTTTTGAAAAACTTTTACTATTATAGTTATTTTAGTTCGTTAACTGACACTAAAATATTCATATTGATTATATAATTAAGGACACGCAACTAATGAAGACGTAAAATTTATTATGTATTATCTCCTTGTTTTACGTTGGAATTAGAAATCTAAATCTTCCAAGCTGAAACACAGACATAATTACTAAAATAAGAAACACGTGTCACTCGCGTATTAGAAGTATAGCCGACATGTTGCGAACAATAATTCATGTTTCTTTTTCAAGGTTGGTTTGAATGAAAAGCCAACCGTGAATAAACGGGTCACCGTTCACATACCGTGCTACTTATTTTGTCATAAATAATGTAAGGCCCATACTACACTATACTAAAATTGCGTCTAGTGGCGGTTCAGAAGCGGTTTCCCGCGGCGGGAGAACCGCCCGTGTAGTATGGGCCTTAGTCATCTAGGTGACTCTGAGTTAGGTAGTTATTTTTGTGATAACAGTCTTTTGACTCGTAACTGAAGCGACAAATCCATATTAACCCCTGCTCTGTGCTCATTTGGTATTATACAAACATATTTTTAAATTAACCGAGAACATTTCGGCACATGGTTGTGTTAGTTTTAGTAAACATCGCTCTGAAGGTTTTTTCATCGGAGTTTTCGATTCAAATATATAGTCATGCCTTTGATGCGGTATGTTTTGAACGTAGACATATTATACATAAATATACATATTATATTGGGTTATAGGTTATTATAACTTGTTTGTTGTTGTTTACTTTTTAAATTGTTATCACTTGGAAAAAGTAAAGGTTTTTAAGCCATACAGCCTTTCTGTTCACTGTTGTTGCTTTCGTTTAATTTTTTAATTATTATTTTTTTAAGTTTTTTTGTTTCATGGCCCTTAGGGGTTAAGGAGTTTGGCCTATGCCTATTTTACTAAAATTGTGTTGGACGATATTAATTATGTTTCTTGTTTGATATACATATTTTATTTTTATTTTATTTTTGACTTAAAATTTATGTGTTCGGTTTCACTTTATGTTTATTGTATGTTGTTTTTTCAATGGATGGATGACGTGATGGTCCCAAAGGAAGATCAGCGCCTTTCGCAAGATCGGCACTTTGCTGATTTGGGACCATTTCGTGATTATGTGTTTTTTTTTTATTGTATGTTTTATTTCTGTCATTTTGTTTTTTATATATCACGAATAAAATTTTCTTTCTTTCTTCCTTTCTTTAGACAAATGTATGGAAATATTTGACAACCTGCAGCAAAAAAACTTTAAAAATATTTATTAAATTCATTTCAAAATATCTCACAAAACGGACAGTTTACAATTGGGGATTTCTATTTTTTTGCAATGTATAGAAAATCGAAAACCATTTCGAGATAAATTCTTTTTAAATCGTTTTCTGTAGTTATTTAATTTTAATATTATGTAATGAATTTATTATATGATAAATAAGCAATGACCTTCATTTGACATTGGTGTAAATTGCGTGACCGGTTCAAGTCGTACTTTATTCTGTGTGGTTAGAATTCTTCACAATTTACGCGTGGATTATACTACGGAGTTTGATTTGGACCCGCTGTCTGTCATCTAGCACTTTGTCAGTGCCAGTAAAGTGACACAGTGTATAGTGTACCACTACGCAAAAAATAATTAAAGGGGTTGCCTTATCGTACGCATTTAGATAGATTTAGAAATTTGGCATTGTGGGAGCCGTCAATTATAATCTGACGTCATCAACTAAAATAGTTTCAATAATTAATTTTGAAAAAAGTAGAGAACTAAATGACAAAATATTGAAATTAGTTTCTTATAATTGACTTTTCTATACAAAAAAAATATAAAAATCACTGGTAATTTTTTTTAGACATTCCCAATTTGTTTTAATACGATCTAACTACAAAATTATGCCATGAAGAGTTTCTGCGACCTGATTATAATTATAATTTTGAAACAAAAATTTATCCTATCTGTTGTAAATACTTATACTGTACTGGCTAATCTAAATTATTTTTAATAGGTATTCAAATAATGTTCTTTTTTTATAACGACTTTATTATTTTGAATACCGTATGTCACTTTAATTATACTATCCATACAAACAACACGTCTTTATATTTTTTCTAGCATATAATAACGCCCAACCAAACTAAAATCACAACACTATCTGGGTTACATTTTAACCTCCTTACTTTTGGAATCATTTTTTTTTACAAATGGGTTGTATTATGATTACGTTGACAGTTGTTAATCAGAGGTCCTGTACTTCTACCAAATAACTGGATACTGTGTCAGAATTTTCTACCATTTCTACAAAAATGTGTCTACGAAAGTGACTCATAATAAACACTCAAATAATAATCTATCTAGAGTAATGGATACGCTTACATAAAAAAATATCCATGCTTTTGTAATGAGACCAGTCCAACCAGAAAATTAGTCAAATCGCGTTTTCAAAATTGGCTCTGACTTCTTCAGGTCGTTGGGCCTTACGAGCCAAACAAAGCGAACCGAGTTCCCCCGACCCGTTTTGTCCCGCAAGTTGGCTCGAGTCACCCATCACTAAAATGAAAACCGCATTTAAACAGGTCTGCGAGCTGCCAGTAAAATGTTTTCTCATTTAGAAGGTAAAGCTCTCATGTTAATATTCATAAAGCGTGTGTAGTTCCGTTTGTCTTTTCCCCCTCAAACACGTGAACTCAAAGTTATCCACACAGAGAACTGCATGTCATAATTTCTGAATATTTCACGTAATTGATTGTTATCCTTGCCAATTTCTGAGCGTGATTTGAATTGTTTTCGGAGAAAACCAATATTTGTTAATTTCCAGACATTTACGTAGATTCAAAAGACTGATATTGTGTTTTGTGAAGTCGGTGTTCGAAATACTTTTATTAAAGACAACAAAGGAACCGTTCGAACAGACGTTCACTAATTAGTGGAAAGAAGTTTACTGAGCAATAAAAACTCGAAGCCGGTCTAACTGAAACTAATTGTCTTGCACAGAGCACTGGAGCGATGTTTTGGATTCACTCACTGTGACGCCGCATCCGCAATTTACGGTATAATCCCTCGAATTAAATTGATGTTCTGACAAAAATAATCCCCTAAATTCATGGCAATATCACCGCGTCCCATAGCACTCTCATCTCCATCCGACACAATAGCGACACCCTGTAAGCCCCGACGGGCCTCGGGGGGCATGTTTGACAAATAGAGGTCTCGCGCAGCGAATTTGGCTTGAAAAAAAAAATTGTCGCTGTACGAGACTCACGATCTACCACGAAACCTATACCGGAGACCATAATAAGTTGAACCGCCTCGCCCCGCGCTGGTTGGTACAAGACCGGTCAAAAAAGGGTTAGGTGTGAATCAATGAGAGGTCTCTAATACCTGGTGGTGATACGCCGACTGTAATAAAGTAAATTGCGAGCATTTGCTACACGGATCTGAAGCAACGACGATCTTTATGGCGCCGATAATGTTATGGGCAGGTAATGTTCTGTTTCGAATGTACAAATCGTTGGTTCATTGTTTTACGACTCCTTGTTGAGTGAGTTAAGTTTACTGGCTCATAATGGAGCTAAGGTTAGTCTGTTCAAATGAACCGCGACCAGACTTTTACCGCCATAAAGTAAATACGACTTTATGCTTTCGAAATGTACTTTTAGAAGCTTATTTGAATTTTTTTAAATTTCAATTAAGCTATTAACTCTACTAGACATTTTTTTGATTAATTTGTGGAAGCCTAGTAGTTCGTTTAAGGCCTCTCAAGCAGAGGAACGTGGGTTCGAACTTGGACTCGCATCTCTAAGTTTTTGAAATTTATCTGTGATACTACTGCTTTACGGTGAATGAAAATACCTAGAGGAAACCAGCACACACCTGCGGAGAAATGCAATGGAGTTTGTGAAGTTCCCAAACCGTACTGAACCCACATTGGAACAACTGCCTAAGCCTCTCTCTCTGATGAGAGGCTTGTGCCTTGTTAATGGGACGTATGGAGGCAAAGATGATATTGTGGAAAAAATCTCTGTCAATCTTTAAATCTATGCTTATGGTGTAATATCTGTCATCTTGTAATAATTAGCTTTGTTATAGTTTATTTATTTATTTATATGTGGCTGTTTATCCCACTGCTTATATTTATTTTAGACGTGTACCTATTATATCGACGATTAAAAGGCAAAACGCATGAAGCAACAATTTTAGAACTTTGCATGAAACCCGGCTCAATCAAACGACGGAGAAAAATTAGCTGATTTCAAATATGTATGTAACTCATTTTGACAAAAAGTGTCGCTTCCTGCGTTTTGCCTTTTAACCGTCGATATGTACGATATTATGTATGAGTAGATGTACTTTTTTTGTTGCGTTTTAATTTTCTGATCCACTGTTGATGCACCACCTGCTGTAAACTAGTCCTTCCTTCTTTCTGTTAAAGGGTTGCCTGGAAGTGATCGCTCTTAAGCCATAAGGCCGCCTATTGCTTACCTAACGTAACTTACTCTCTGTGTACCTGTTTTCTGTATTGCTTACTATTCCTGGTGTACAATAAAGAGTCATTGTATTGTATTGTATCGTATTGTGCTGTGTGTTTACTACATTTCAATGAAACTAGCAAATTAAAAGTTAAGTACAACTTTCAAAGAATGTGGGGGCAGCCTAATAATATTGTTACAGTTTTCGACCGCTTCATTTTATTAGGTAAAGACCTGCACCTCCGACATTGCCTATCTACAGAACGATAAATCAACTAAAGAATAAAATCAAAAGTTACAACTTTGTTGTTGTACAACGATATAGTTAAAACAAAATCAACACAAAACAAGCCAGGTAAGTGATAGCAACAGCCATTTCATTTTCTGTTGCATAAACATTAACAGCTTTAACCGTTTTGTCAGTGTTAGAAAACTTCCATTCGTCGTTCTCTAATGCACAACGCAGTTAAAGAATAATTAAGTTCGTACTTCATTTTACTAACAGAAAAGCGATTTGCTACGCTATAAATTTTCTAGAATATCATGAAACAAAGCACGTGTACTATAAATGCAAATAGTGCAGGAAATTAATGTCCTTAGTCGTGAAATTCGTCGTCATCGTATATTTCTGCTTTGTCCAAGGTTTGAGACATTGTAGCTTCAAACTAGGGTATCACTTTCTGACTAGAATTTGAATATGTTTTGCAATTATGGAAACAATTTCGATCCGCATTGGCTAAATACTTTACAGTAGTTAAATATAAGCGAATTTAGATCTTGTTAGCGTAAAATATTCCTTGTTGAGTTGCTTGATGGAGTCTTCTCAGCGGGGTTTTTCCGAACTGGTGCTAGATTCTTCTATATTCATAAATACTTGTTCATTATCATCATTATCATCATCATTTCAGCCGAAAAACGTCCACTGCTGAAGGCCTCCCCCAAGGCTCGCCAAACAGATCGGTCCCGTCCCATCAGCATTCAACTCGTTCCCGCAACCTTAACCAGGTCATCGCTCCAGTCTACTAATGCTTGTTAGTCTAAATTAAATAAAGATATGTATTTTGACTTCGATCAACATCTTTATGGACAAACTAGCTCATACTATAAATAATAACTAACCTGGATTAACGATAAACGAAATTATCCGCAGACGGAGTCGTAGGCAATCAGTAATTGAATAATTTGTACAGTAAAAAAAACTACGTAGCATTAAACTGACCAACCTTCAAAATAAGCCGTTAAGACTTAAGAAGGTTCCCTATATCTTCTCTATATCAATTGAACGTACCACTTGAGCCACTTCACATCGTAGCCTATCATTACCCTCATCTAAACGCAATTTTACCCGGTCGCAAACCGACAGGCACACGTAGCAGTTTCAATTAGACCTTGTCAATGCGTTTAGAATCGAATTAATCGGTTTACCCAGTTGTGTTGACCGTAAGGTATGTAATGACGGGGGTTCTGGTTATTGCGATTTAGTTAAAGTTAGATGAATGCTGTGCGTATTTCCGAGTGTAAGATTATTTAATTTGCTAGAAAAGGTCGAGTTAACGTAAGGACAGATTTTGGCGTTTTACCGTCTTCATAAGAACCTCGACTACGATCATTTTTGATGGCGTGAAGTGATACAATAACTCTTGTTTTAAGAGCTACTCAGCGGAATCCGGTGTTTTTATTTTACGTCATTAACATGCTTGAACGTTGTATAAACAATAAAGATTTTCCTGACAATATTTTAGCTTGATAATTGATCTTTAATTAGGTCTACTGATGTTTCAATATCACAAGAAAAGGAATTTTCCATAAACTTTTTCCTCGTCCTAATATCCTTATAGACTCCCTTATTATGCAATGCTAAGACATGAAATTTTAACCAATAGTGGATAATAATGTACACCTCAATCACTTCTACCGTTTTTTCAATAATATAAATAGTTTTTGAGGAATCGATACGATTAAACTTCATCAGTAGCTTCGGTTCGCTGGTGCGTGGGCGACGACCGGCATAGCGGCAGTCGCCTCTCGGCCGTTGGATGTGAAACTTATGCCATTCGACGCAAAGCAGACGCCATTATTAATTTATTCGATGATTTTGACTGTTGAGTAGCGTTTTTCAGTTTGAAAAGTAAGCAATTATTAGTAATACGACACTGCTAATTTAACTTTTTCATGTGAACGAAAGCACCTGATAATTTAGTAAAGTATCACTGAGACAAAGAACAAGGGAAGTGAGCCAAGAGAGTTAGTGGGTAGTGACCACAGCTACGACGAAGGCGGTCTATACCCAGCAATAAACGTCTTTTGGCTGACGATGATGATGACTTTAATAATAATAATAATATAGCCTTTTATTCAGATCTCCTTACTAATTACAACAAATTTAAACTTACTAAAACTAACACTGGATTCTTAAACTTAATGTTCTGTTTAAACTAGTATCTGCTGCTGCTGTTGCTGTAGGTACTGTGGCCCGGCGGAAGACCAGTGCTGGTTTTTAACTAGCAACATGCTGAGCCGGGTCCCTTTTTGTAGCAGCACTAATATGTACATTTCTATGTCTATGTCTATACGTATGTTTGTACTCTTATTTTTGCCTGTGTATGTGTTATTGTTGTTATAAAATAAATGTTTTTCTTTCTTTCTTTCTTTCTTTCTTTATCTGTTGTTTTGTTATCTTTCCTAGATCTGTTTGCCAGTCAGCAAAGGCCTCCTCCAACCTTTTCCATTCTTACCTTACTAAGACACTCTGTTCCACAGGACTCCTGCCACTTGTCTAATGTCGTCATCCCACCTTTCCTGTGGTCTACCTCTGTTCCTTTGCTTCCTAAATGACTTTACTATTTATCTAATTTACAAACATGTTATCCATGGTTAATCCATGACTCTTTCATTATTTTCAGGTACTCGACATTCGAAAATGTGATCGGCCGTCCTCGCGCAGAAGATGCGATCTCTCGCTCTAGCTAATTGGAAACAGTGTAAGATGAAAGAGCGAGCATGAGTGTGCGAGTGAAACGCGTGGCTTCGAGCAAGATGCTGCTATCGCTGCTTCTGCACTGCTTCTGCGTGGCCACCACCGCTTCTATATCCAGTGGAGGTGAGTGGATTCAAACCTACATAATTAAAAAAAATAGGCTCTTTGATAAAAAAAACCATTGGAACAAGGCAAAGCCTTAAATTTTAAAACGACAAAAAAATACCAGTGATAAAATATACAAGCGGTCAAGTTATTCGGATAGCCCAGATCACTATGGTATAGATTGTTGGATAAGCACTTGGAACGGTGATCTAAGACGTAAAGATTTTACCCATGTAATGTTTAACTTTTAAAATACCTACTACAAAAAAAATCTATCCACTACCATAAATAGGCATCTCGCGCGAATTCTGCCGTAAACCTTATGCGATGTTAGTGTGGGACAGAATTTTGCTCACCATTTTCTATGGACACAGTTCCTAGATAAAATATTACAGGATTATTTGAAAATGTACTGCGACCATATCAAGTGGAGGCATATGAAGGTGTGGTCTTTTCTAATGCGTAAAATGCATATCTGTATTTACCTAAATTAAATGTTTTTACCGTGGTCTAAACACTTCATTTATATTTAAAAGTACATATTCATCCGCAAAAAAATTAACGTAGCAAAAAGATTATGATGATGATAAGATGGCGACGATTGGCTGGACGACCTATATACTTGTATCTTATGGACTACAAGGACACCGGGCGAAATCGCGACGAATGGAGAAAATAGCAAGAAGCTTTTGCTCAGCAATGGTTCACTTTTGTGAAACACCAACTGTCGTGGAAGCCCATGCTGAAGTTACCAGCTGATCATCATTGTCATTATCATTATTTTCAGCCGATAGATGTTCACTGCTGAACATGAGCCTCCCCCAAGGTTCCCTTAACAAACCGGTCCAACTGATGACTATGATATTACACAGATAGATAAACAAAGCATCAGATTTCTGGTCATCTATCGGCTCACACAGAGTAAATTTTCAGTACATTATCAAATTAATATGAAGATGTTTTCCGCTCAGAAATTCGACGTAAAGGTTTCGTATAACAAGCCACTCAAATATGCGGCATCATACAAATACTCCATTAAATATTCCTGCGAAACCCGCACATCGCCATATTTCTGTTTGAAATGAAACAAAAAGAATGAAATTATTCCGCTGTCGTTTTGGATATGAAATGGAAAACAAATTTCACATTTCATTCTGAACGTATTTGAGAGATAAAGAAGCTTGTCGAAGCTCCCAGAAATTGACATTGACAGGAATTTGAGTAAAGCGAATAGGAATAATTCTCCTGGAGTCTGGGAAATGCGACGTTTCTTTAAGCCGTACTTTAATGATACCTACGCAGCTTTAAGTTAATATTAGCTTTGAACTGCAATTTTCTATCCAACGGTTTTAAAATAACAGCGAATTTGAAATAAGGCATTTGTGGATATTTTCACTTTAAAGTGCGCAGAAAACTTCTCTTTTAAATAAGGGAATTTTGATGTTTTCTTACTGTGAATCTAGAGCGGTATTGATATTGATGAAAAAAAGTGAGCCTAATTTTTTTCATCGAAATCAATAGCGCCCTTTGAGGCTGACATAATCACATTAGGTGTACTTAAGCCTCGTTAAAATATTAGAAAGAAAAAAGAAAAAAGAAATCAATAGCGCCCTTGATTCAGAATAAGAAAACGACAAATTTTCTTATTTAAAAAAGTTTTCTGCGAAATTTGAAATGTAGGTAACATTGCTTAGAATCAAAGTCAACGCCAAAATATCGAATAAGGAATGAGGAGATCTGTAGAAGAACAAGGGTCACCGACATAGCCAAACGGATTAACTCGTTGAAATGAAAATGGGCAGGCGGCATAGCACGCAGAACAGGATGGCCGTTGGGGCTGAAAAATTCTAGAATGGAGACCACAGAAGCGCAACGTGGGACGTTCACCAACGCGATGGACGGACGATTTGGTCAAGGCCGCAGGTTCAAGGCAGATCCAAACCGCTTCCAACCGTAATGATTGGGTACCAATGAGAGGGGCCTATGCCCAGCAGTGGATTTCCTACGGCTGAAATGATGATTATGCCAGAAAACCTCTCAATTTAATCTTTTACATCAAGTTAGTAAAATATGCCAATGCGACACGAGTTTCAGGTAAATAAGGGACGTGGCAGCCGTAACACCCATGTATTCGTCCAAATTGAAAATTATCCCATCCCACAACCCTAACACTTATCGAGAGACATTTCACACGGCCGTGTAAATATGCAAGACCGCAATATCAATCACGATTCAAGAATAAATCGGGTACAAGTGCGTGCCTCGGTAGGGCTGGCACGGCGTCCAACCAGCCGGAAGGAATTTGATAAAAAAAAGCGACGAATGGTTTTACTAGGGGGATGTTTCAAGATTACCGATTCAATGAACGCTATTGGTGATGGCTTTTTGATTTCCAAGTGTGTAGGTAGGAAATTTAGAGTAGTGTAGCGAAGAGGTTTTTCAATGAGGGTATTTGTACACATGACATATAGCTAGATGGCGCTGGTATCTTGAGGTAGTAGTCAAGTTCAAACTTAAAACATTTATTTGCGTTGATACAATATAATTGTACCTAATGACATCTGACTTCACCGTGTCATTATTGAACATTGCTCAAAAATTTATTCGAAATTGAATCATAGTGAAAATAACCGTATCACTCACGTCTTAAAACGAGTTTAACTCGACGTGAGTGATCCGTTTATTTTCACTATGAGTGAGTCTCACGGTAGTTTCATGTTTAAAGTCGAAATTTAATAACCATTTTAGCCAGTTACCATATACGGTTAAAGTTAAATTAAATTTTGGCTGACGGGTATGTACGGCTTTTTGCTGTTGAAACTCTCACTATGGGAACCCGAAGTTCAAAAACTTTTAAGTTTTTTAAGTATTTTTTCCGATCCACAGGTCTTTATAGGGCTGGCTCTTTCCTCGGTCAACGTATTGGCATCCAGCCTTATGGGCACCCTGCCCGTTAGCAGCAATCTGGGGGATATTTGTAAATATGGGTGTTCAGGTTTACATTTTTCCCTTTTAACAAATCTATCTGTAAATATGTATACTTTGTGTGAATTAATAACACTTCATTGATCAATAGCAAAAAAGTAAAAGATTTAAATCATTAACTCTGGGTTGTGGATGACAGGTTCCATACGTTATGACTACTTAGCCCTGGGTCAACTCTTAACCTGAAGTTAAGGGCCTACCGTGTTTTTGGCGCATTTATTGCATTCATTTAGGGGCTGTTTCACCACCCATTGATTAATTTTAACTGACGGATAAATGTGATGCCATCTCCGTCTATTCGAACAAAACAAACAGAGACGGCATCACATTTATCCGTTAAATAAATTTGATCAATGGATGGTGAAACAGGGGGTTAATCTCGTGCTTTATCATTACTAGCAAAGCTAGTCTTGAAATTCACGTGTAATATATTTGAGGATTCACTCTAAATGACAAGACAAGTGTTTATCGAAACACGATTAGGTACTTGTAGTTCGCTCGATAGAAAAAAAAAACCAAAGTCGTCTCTAAAAATAAAATAAATTTGTAGTACGGTACGACGCTAATACTGCCTGCAGACTTTTTAACTCCCGACACAAAAAGAGGGGTGTTATAATTTTGACCGCTATGTGTGTGTGTCTGTCTGTCTGTGGCATCATAACTCTTAAGCGGGTGAACCGATTTGGATGCGGTTTTTTTTATCAGAAAGCAGGTTTCTTGGCGATGGTTCTTAGATATGTTTTATCAAAATTGGTTCAGCCGTTTCAATGTTATCAGCTCTTTTGCTGGCTCCGGAAGGGATCTTAGACGCAAACCGGGCATTTACTTTATGTTCTAACATTCGTGTGACATAATTGCGTCGGGGGTTTTTAAAATTTTTAATTTAAAGTTATTGGATGTTAATAAAACAAAATGTTTTCTAGGGCGTAGTGTTGCTACATTTTGAAAATATGGATTTGTTTTAGTAATCACGTAATCAGACAAAAAAAAACCAAAAACACGCGCAGTCCAAGCAAGCTATCTTGTGCCTCCCCCACGCCCGAAATCGCCCACCCAAAATCGATTAGTGCGGAAAACTTGGTAGGCCCTTAAGCATACAGTTAAATCTGATCCGTGCAAGTCCCCTTACATAATTCAAATAACCTGCGTTTACTTTGTAATTAAAATATCCATTATATTCGGGTTCGCCTGTATCCGGATTATGTTATTCTGCCAATCAGCTAACAAGTTTATTGGGGCCCCCCAAAATATGAAGAGGAAACAAAACAAGGTTGCTACTCAACGAACATTGTTGGAAACCGCACATCGCTCGAACCCTTGTGAATACGAAAAGGTTCAACCGACTCGAAATTAGCTGTTTCTGCTTAGAAAATTATTTACTGAAGCAATGTGGACTCAAAAAACTTAGCCGCAATAGGTCTAACGAGTTCTTCTTTACCCACGATCGAGGTGACGTACGCATTTATAATAATAGGTTGTTTTTTGTATCATCATTATCGAAATCTAAAAGTTGCATTCTGGTCGGTAAAGTAATTGCCCTATCCTCTCTTCAAATATCAAATATCAAATATCAAATATCACGGGACAATTCACACCAATTGCCCTAGTCCCAAAGTAAGCTAGTCTCTTCTGTCAGTATTTTTACTTTCACGATCGAGTGTTAACGTTCTTTTTCTTCTTCAGCGTGTTTACGCTCATTTGGCATACGCCTCTCTCTTCTATCTTTCTCCTTCCAGATCGATCGTAGGTTTTGCTCTTCCAGAGTAGTCCTGACTGTCTCTTTAATATAATGGGGCCATTGGACCGGTGGACTTCCTATACTTATTTTACCGTGTCAAGGCCATCACTCCAAAACGCGCCTGATTTCGTTGCATCGTCGACATAAGTGACGGTTCCCAACTTATTACAGCTTGGCAGTTCCACGACCGGCGTCAACTTGAAGACTGACTTTCGTGAAGAGAGAGTAGATTAAATAACGTTCTCTTTAATTTGGTAAACTATTTTAATCTTAGTCTTTCTCTCTTCCCTTTAATTTTCCCTCCAAAATATTTGTAAAACACTATCATGCCGACTTAAGTGCCCTATCATCTTTTCTCTTCTTATCCCTACATCTTTTAACAAGTATCTCGTTTCCCCAACTGATTTTAAAAACTCCTCATTTGTTTTCCTTTTTGCCCAACATATCCTCTCCATTCTTTTCCACCGCCGCAGCTCAAGCTTCCAACATATCTTCACCAGCGACCTTAACCAAACGTATTTTGGTCTTTAGGTTTGTGTCTATGTATGAACAAAACAAATATTCCTATTTCCTAATTTATGAAGCAGAATTTTCATTATTAAATCTAAGAAAACCCCAACTGCTGCAGTTCCCTCGTAGCGATACCAATTCGCTAACAGAGATAGGCACCAGCCCTTTCCCAGTGTCTATCCAAGATTTATCTAAATTTTAAAGTAACTCAGCACTTAACAAATGGAAAGCGTGAGACAGTTTAGCCTCAATGCAGCCGACGCTTGCCGTCTAGGCCGCAACCGCAATCAAAAACAAAGAGCCTCTAAACGGACACCGTTCCAAACCTTGGTCGCGCACTATTCAGCAAAACAAAGGGTTAGTGGAGAAAATCAGTGGGTGCCTCTCGGGACGAGATCAAAGCACGATTCGGACCCTCGGCATCTGATTTGGTTTTTAGTCCCTCTTAGGAAAATTACGCACTGGAGACTTTGAGTGTAGCAGTCAGCTTTTAAAGTCGTCGAGTATTGGTTAGTACGGAGTTTCTATGTTGATTTACAAAAATGTTGAGCGTTTGTTTGTTCATAAATGGTTGGATAAAAGGGTTTTTTTTATCGGCTATTTATAATTATAAAATCGGCTGTTTATAATTTTTAATTCGTATGACCAAAAATACTGATTATTCAGCTATAGGATACCACGATAGTTTTTACACGCTTGTATTTTGATTATCAAATCACAGCAGATTAAACAACTTCACCATTTATTTACTGGCTGGCTCAGAAGGAAGTGGTTGAAACTGAAGACTCTATTGGTAATGGGTGGTAGGCTGATTTCGTTGATAATT
The DNA here is from genome assembly GCA_947859365.1 of Archips crataeganus. Taxonomy (NCBI): domain Eukaryota; kingdom Metazoa; phylum Arthropoda; class Insecta; order Lepidoptera; family Tortricidae; genus Archips; species Archips crataeganus. The sequence goes on along the minus strand of OX402060.1, from coordinate 19,133,987 downwards.
TTGCAAATTTAAGCGCAGGTGTGTTTCCAGCCTTAGCTTCCATGGATGAACTATAAATAGGTGAGCAAGATGATAGGTCAAGATCTCCACCAAAGGTAACAAGATAGGAGCATGTGGAGGATTATTTCTATAAATACAAAATTTGCGTGGACTTGATATTGAACACATTGACCTTTACACGAGGAGCAGCTTCTGTTAGGGATTTCACTTTAAATTAGTTGGTTTCCTAGAAATGTTTCCCTCGCGGGTTAGGGTTTAACGTGTGATCAAAATAAGTTTGAGATTCTGTAATTATTTAAGCATATCGTCAAAATCATTTTCGATTAACAACCCGGTAATTTCTCTGGATCGGCAGACTTTAATAGCCAGAAATTCATAAAACCATTCTGAATTAATTTTTCGAATACTTACCTGTTACTGTTATTACGACAGATTCTTGTGAATATATTTTTAACTACTTTCCCAGTACCTAATCTATGGTTTTCGACATTATTTTGTACATTAGCTTTAAAATAAAAAAATAAAAAAAAAAATTTTTTTTCAGACTCAAGGAATCCTATTTATGTTAGTATCAAACTTACGAACTAGTATAACTTATAAACTTATGAACTAATAGATATTAGTAACATATTGGGAAAAGGGAATCAGCAAAATACGTCAATCATTGATTCATTTTAGTCGGCACTGTAACGCGCAAGACAAAACTCTTTGAATGTAGTCAAATAAGTAATTATGTAAAAGAACCATTGAATAATTTATTGAATCAGGCGTTAGTTTGCGGAGATCCATATCAATGAGCTGAAACAATTACTTTGCTCACCCGTGACCTTATGATAGCTATGTTTACCCTTGTTACTCGTACATAACCGCGTTACATTACTAGCAATGTACAAGGAAAAAATATTCTTCGGACAGAACCGGGTAATGTATTAAGAAATATTTGTACTTTGCACATTACCGATTACATTTCCAGTTTTGTATGAGGATGTAAATATTCTTCCTGCATTACTCAGTTTTGTTCAAAGAAATCGTTGTGCCATGTACAAAACCAAACCAAGGGGGTTCTCCGAGTAAACAATAAATAAACATCGAGCCACTGTGTCCCCTCTACAAGCTAAATTGTTAATTTTGTTTAAAGAATTCGTTAATTGCTATCCCTCGGGAATTATGCAACTTTTCACGACAAAAGCTATCCTACTGTATCCCTTCCCAAAGTCTCAAACTATCTCCATGCCAAATGATGATGATGTCCTCCATGTCGTGTCCGACAAAGGCGAACCTTTAAGCTCATTTGTTACTTGTGTGCCCGAATATGGCTGGCAAAGCCAAACTTCACCACGCAAAAGCCAAATAAACCAAAGCCAAATATTCACCTTCAAAACGCAATTTGAAGTGCAACAGTGGCTCGATGTTTATTTATTGTTTTGCTCGGAGAACCTCCTTGGTTTGGTTTTGTACATGGCACAACGATTTCTTTGAACAAAACTGAGTAATGCAGGAAGAATATTTACATCCTCATACAAAACTGGAAATGTAAATGGTAATGTGCAAAGAACAAATATTTCTTAATACATTACCCGGTTCTGTGCAAAGAATATTCTTTCCTTGTACATGGCTGGTAATGTAACTCGGTTATGTACGAGTAACAAGGGTATGTTTATGCAAGAAGTGAGAGTTTATGCAGTTCCTCCACCTCCACACTGTACGAACACACACAAATCACATAAACCCAACTATCACTACCACCACACTAACTAACGCGTTTTAAACTCAACCAGAGCTCATCCTCAGAGCAGCAGAGGGTTGCACACCATGGGAATATTGTACACCATGCATGCAGTATGATACGGTCACTTGCATACTAATTTATTATTACCATCTTTCCTTCTGGACCCGTTTTTATGCGTCCACACTATGGGAATTCTGTTTCGTTGCATGTTAAATTTCGTTAGTCTGTACCCGGCTTTAATATTCCGAATATTCGTAATCCCATCCTATATATACGTCCCACTGAAGGACACAGGCCGGCCGGTGGCCGGCAGGTGGGCTGTAATTCACACGCGGGCCCAGTGTGGATTGGGAACTTCACACACATCATTGAATTTCTTCTCAGAGGTGTCCTAATTTACTCACGATGTTATCGTTCATCATAAAGCTCATCATGAAAGCCACTATAGTAGATTAGCTACGTGTTTAGGAGATTAAGTATGGGATCCTATCGATGTTTAGAAAATTTTATTTCCGAAGGTTTAGAATCCCGAAAACTTCATTTGTCCGAAAGCATTTTTTTCTGAAACTGTAAATATTTCAGGATTTATTTCAAGACCGTCGTGTAGAACCTTTTAGGTTAGGTTAGGGTTGTTTTATAAAAATCCTGAAATATTTACAGTTTCAGAAAAAAAATGCATTTGGATAAATGAAGCATTCGGGTTTTTAAATATTCGGAAAAAAATATTTCTAAGTTTTGATAGGTAACCCTCAACTCTCCCTACAGTTTCAAATTTAATTTCGCACCTAAATTCAGTAAAATTCTGAGGTGTGAACCCGGGCGCGAACCCAAGACCCAAAAAAGCCCATAGGTAAAAGGTGAAACTACTAGGCTGCCACGACTTCGCTGGTCCACCACGGCAACAGCTAATCTATACATATAATAAATCTGTAACAAGTCGGTGTCTGTACATTGAAGATATTTGAGAAAAACTGTCACTAGGGCTATTTATTAGCGCAATAGAACCCAAAACAATGATTTTTAGAATTATTGTCTGTTTGTCTGTTTATCTGTTTGTCTGTGCGTTTGTGCGCGCTAATCTCAGAAACGACTTAACCTAGAAAGATGCGGTTTTCACTGATATGTTGGTATTTTCTTGGATTAGCATTTAGTGTTTGTTTAATTTGAATCGGTTCACAAATAAGAAAGATACGTCTATTTTAAGAATTTATCGAACAGGTTTTTTTGTTTGAACGCGCTAATCTCAAGAACTACTGCTCCAATTTGAAAATTTATTTCAGTGTTAGATAGCACATTTATCGAGGAAGGCTATATATAGGCTATATATCATCACGCTAACACCAATAGGAGCGGAGCGGAGCAGAAGAATGTTTCAAAATCGGGGGTTTTTGAAGTAAAACTTCTATAGGCACGCTTGACTTGGGGGAGTACGGTGTTGAATGTGAACGCGGGTGTGCGAGGGAGGGGTGCGGGGGCGGGTAATTTTTTTTATATCGAGGAACTAAGGAGAGCCATAATTGATGAAAAAGCAACTTGGATAAAAAAAAAATAAGCTGCCCAAATTACTAATTCCACGCGGACGGAGTCGCGGGCAAAAGCTAGTGGACAATAAACACCGTCCCAGCTCGGCTTTGCCACTCTGAATAAGCATATTGTTTGCATTTTTAGATATGGGTGGCGACAATGCTCTTTTCCATTTGGATTGGTGCTCGCCATTGTGTGAAAGCCTCACGATCTAGACATACGGTAGTGTGTCAAGCCAAGTTTGGATAAAAAGGGAGCTGGCGACGGAGCAACCGTGTGCAGTATTACACGAACCATTTGAGCTTTTTTTGACCAGTTCATTATTCAGCCAAAAGACGTCCACTGCTGAACATAGGCCTCCCTGAAGGCTCGCCAAACAATCGGCCCTGCGCCATCCGCATCCAACGCGTTCCCGCAACCTTAACCAGGTCTTCGCTCCATCTTGTTGGAGGCCTACCTACACTGCGTCTTCCGGTCCGCGGACGCCACTTAAGAACCTTTCGGACCTATTGGTCATCAATTCAACGATTGATAAGCAATATGTGCGAAATCAGGGGGGTTTCACTCCGCAGTTTAGGTATGTTCGGCCGGCGCTCCTCCCGGGAGGAGTATGGCAGTAGGTTGTCGCGCGGCCTTCAGTTCGCACGCTAGCCGCGTCGCGCGTAATTAAGCATCTTTTTTTTCTGTGATTTTTGCAACAAACAATGACTTCTAAACGATATTATAAATAACTTACTTACATACTAAAGGTAGTTTACTGAATTAATACACACTGTTCTTTCTTGATTTATATACCTACCAAGGACTTCAACAGTACTGTAAGCATGGGAAATTATGCAACTGTCTTTCAAGCAGAGACATATGCAATTATCTCCTGTGCACAAGAGAATATAGATAGGAAGGTAAAGAAAAAAACCATCTATATACTCAGTGACAGTCAAGCAGCTCTCAAGGCACTCACATCGCCAAGGGTTGACTCAAGACTGATCTATAATGGAGTACAAGCATTAAACAAGCTTGGCAGACGGAACAAAGTGAGACTGGTATGGATCCCAGGACACAAAGGCTTCATCGGAAATGAGAAAGCAGATGAGCTAGCAAGGGAAGGGTCGATGAACAAAAACATAGGACCCGAACCGTATGTGGGACTCTCACAGGTAACCATAAAGAATGCCATAAACGACCACACCAGACTTAAACACCAACAAGAGTGGAAAACACTGGTGGGTCTAAAGCATTCAAAACGATTAATTGAAAATCTCAACACTAGCTGGACTAAAAAACTCTGGACACTCAGTAGGAAACAACTCCAACACATTGTCGGGGCATTTACGGGTCACTTCGATACTAAACACATATTAGTAAAGATGGGACTACAGGACAATGAAGATTGTAGGATATGTGGTGAGGAAGACGAAACAATTGAACACATTATGTGTGAATGTGACGCCCTCGCCAGATTAAGAATGAGACTCTTTGGAGACGGATACCCCGCACCAGGAGACTTTAAGGCACTACCGCTACGTCAAATCATCCAATTTATGGACGAGGTGATAAAAGCAATGGAGTAAGTGCGAAGGAGGGGTAACTACACAAAAGATCCTTACGGGTCGAAGTGTATCCGCTAGGACCCCTATTAGTAAGATAAGATAAGATAAGATAAGATAAGATAAGATAAGATAAATATGGGCGAGTGGGAACCCTGTGCCCTTGGTTTGGGATCAGCGGTGCCCAACGGAATATGAACGCTCGTATCACACGATAAGTTTTAATTTCGCGTGCACGCAGCAGGAGTAGGAAAGTTTTTATACCTAAAGTTGACCTTTGTTCGAGAGTGATCCTTCTGTACGTTAGTACTATTACTTATTCTGTGGCGAAATTAAGGTTTTGACACACACAGCGGGCGTCGACGGGACGCCGACTGGACTGTACAATCTGTAATGTACTACTTCAAATAGACGCCGTCAAACAACGCCGTTCGACGGAGTCTATTTGTGTCGAAACATTTACATTTGAAATTTACCATCAGCTTTGCGGTGATTGAAAACATAACATTCTCTATTCGCGCTGGGTCTGCATGGGAACTACAGCCCAAGCCGTTTCATACTGAGGCTTGTGCCCTGCCAGTGGGACGTCCATTAGCCTAAGATGATGATGATGAACAGAAATGCGCCCTAATTCCATCTAGTGTTGCCTATCGATAGTCTAATATCGATAGACTATCGATATTGTATTGATATTTAAAACAAAGACAATAGTAACGATAGTCTATCGATAGTATCACCACGTGTCAATACTATCGATACTATCGATAGAATAGATAGTGATTTATAAGCAATACTATCGATACTATCGATAGTTTTATGTCTTATACAATCGATAGTATCCATAGTATTGTAAAATTAGGCAATAATGACCGAAAACAATCGAAACTATCGATAGTATCGATTGTATTCGGTCATTATTGCAATACTATCGATACTATCGATTGTATTGGACATAAAACTATCGATAGTATCGATAGAATTGCCATTATCAATAGTATTACTTATAAATCACTATCGATACTATCGATAGTATCGATAGTATTGACATGTGTGATACTATCGATAGTAATATCGATATCCTGAATAGTTTTCGAGGTCAACGATCGATAGTCAAACTAAATATCGATAGTTCTGCAACACTGATTCCATCGACATCCACTCCCCAGCTACATAATCCAATTTTGATCGATATCACAACGGGCCTGTTTTTACGCGATCGCTCGCACCATAAATTTAGTCTAATTTGACCCCTTATCTCCTGTGAGTACACCCCTTCAAGCCAGTTAGCTCTATTAAGCGCCGAAATTTCCAGATCATTAGTTCACTGCGCGTCGTGAGGGGCTCCGACATGGCGTAGAGGGCGCGGTGTCGTGTGTCGTGTCCTTTAAACACGGAGTACATACCACGAGAGTTGGGTTAAGGTTGCCTTTAATAAATAAATAAATCAAGGGACGACTGACACCAAATTGACCTAAAGCTTGTTCTATGGGTACAAGACAACAGATAAACATACTTATATAGAAAAATACATACTTAAATACATTATTAAACATCCCAGACTCGAGCAAACATTCGTATTTTTCACACAAATATCTGCCCCGACCGGGAATGGAATGCCGTGTCATGACAAAACACTGTAACTCGAGATAAAAATTTCATAAAGAAAAAATTTCATAAAAATCGGTCAGGCCGTTTCGGAGGAGTTCGATAACAAACACCGTGACACGAGATTTTTATATACATATTATTGTTAGAAGATTTTCGATCACCAATGTGGTATACTCCTTTCACTGTAGCATGGTGCGGGTGGCAGGTGTCAAAACCCACAGACTAGAGACTAGTGAAAGCTATAAAACTCGAATCGATAAAACTATAAATTTATAACTTTAATTAGGTATATTGTGTAATTAATAATATAAATTTACGATTACTTCATGAAATTAAGTAAAGCAAACTACGTACCGGAGTTTTTTATAATGCAAAAAAAAAAACAAAATAAAATAAGTAATTATTTTTGAAGCATTATATCACGTTGGTAAGGTAAGTGTCACTCATAAACTTACGTATTTGTCGGACATACCAACCTGTTCTGTTGTTCGACATGGAATTTTTTTTTTAAAGCGCATCGTTATTAACATTACAAATTAATAAGTATCGATAAACTCGTGGTAGATTGTGTCCCATCATTAAATGTTCTGTCACACGCATATTACGTTTCTTGACTTAATCGTATTTTTTTTTATTGATAATAAAAAATAATTAGGTTAAATTTCTTGCGCGCGCGATAGTGTTTTCGAAGTTTAAATGTTTAACTCCAGAAAAATTCAGACTGGAATTTAAATAAATCCCTATTAAATACACCGCAGCAATTTTGTCTAAGTGTAACGAAACGGTGTGTCAAGTGTCACCTGCACCATGCTACAGTGAAAGGAGTTTAATTGGGATTGATAATTTTTTCTAACCCCCCTTTTTATTTTTTTTATCGAAAATATAGAGCATTTTAAGAAACTAATTTGAATATTTGAGCAATTCATCACTCCAATATTATTTTATAATTTATTGAAAATTTGAGATACGACTTCTCGTAAATTACATGCCGCGGCTTAATCTGTGTATAAACCACAGACATAATGACAAAAAAAATGTGTCACAATCGATGGTTAGTTGTCATCTGACAATGTCACTCACTTTACATTACAATAACAATAACACTAAAGTTGCCGATTCTTCCAATAGGCAAAAAAAATGATTTACGGCTATAATATTTTTTGTACGTATAAAATAAAATGGTCAGAAGTGTTCCCTTGAAAGTTCTTTGGCGGATTTAATCCATACTTACATTAAAATGATCCTCAAAACAATAAATACATGTTGTAAACTTTGAATTAACTTTGCGGCAACACTTCTCTTGTAAATCTTCTCTAATGCGAACAATTAATTTGTTTGGGCTATTGACAGAATCATTTCCACAAGTAGGAATGAAACACTTCCTGTATAAATCCATTATTAAAATATGAAAAACGCGAAGAATGTTTTTCAAAATAGTATCCTTTCCTTAAATTGACAAATGATAACTACGTCGAAGTGACAGAGAATACTTAGTATAGAGAAACTAGACGGACGACTTTTTTTTCTTGCTGCAAAGAATTTCAAAGTTAATGCCCACAGAAAGGTCAAACAAAGGTCAAACATTATTTTGTAAAAATACACACGATCATATTAATAAACCTATTCCTCGAAATGGTTTTGGAATTAGACCACATTGTAAAAAAGTGATCAATGCTTCTTGCCTATGATATTTTTACAGGGCATCTCCTGTTATGAATTCTTCATGCCTCGGGGCAGTTTGACCCGCATTAAATCCAGTAATCGATCCGCATGTTTGTTTGGGATCTTGCCGATTCATGTTTTCAATCTTGGCCACCACGCTGAAGGCTTCTGAAGTTTTATTAGTGTTTGAGGACGGCTCAGCTAGTTTAATTTATGGAGAGGACAGATTTGCGCACCTCTGTTTGGTTTGGGCGTGCGCAAATATTTATTGAATAATTTTCGGATTACGACGTGCCGTAATCAAAGTTTTACTAGCCTCATGTGTTAGTTTAACTGAACATATATACACGTTTTATGATTTTTAGCGTTCCGTACCCAATGGGTGCCAACGAATTATTACTGAGACTCCGCTGTCTGTCTGTCTGTCAGTCACAGGGCTCTATCTCTCAAGGCCCTACCGAGCTTCATGCGCTAACAGATTTTAGGTATTCTACGCACTCGTGTATGTGTGCGTGAGAGCGGCTAGCTAAAATCAAAGCCGTGCGTAAGCGCAAGCGACACCAGTTCCCCTTCCGATGGCTGAAGGAGAACTAACGCAACTAACTATATGGACAAGGGGGAAGCACGACGGCTCAAGATGGGTTGGTCAGGTCGCGCGTCTATTTAGGTATTTTCATCGTATTACTAAAAAAAATACATATTTTAAAAATGTAGAGCAACACTAGGCCCAAGAAATACAACTTGTTTTACTAACAATCAAAAAGTCATGACCTGCCGTGCAGTATTTACTCCACACTAAGGATTTATTTTATTTTTCAGTGACGACTTTGGATTTTTTTTCTAACGAGCGAACTACAAGTTCGAAAAACACTGGTCACTAGAGTGACTATAGCTTTTCATTTCATACAGTTCGTTGTTGTCGTATTGCTGAATAGTTTTACTGAATTGTTAAATTTTAATGAGTTATTGAGTTAATGCATTATGTTGTCCAAGATTTACTGAGTACAAGTAGTGTCTTGATTTCTTTATAATAATCCTTATACTATTTCATCTTGTACAAAGGATTGTTATAAATAAATAATGTTTGGATGCTTACATATAAGGTATATACCGCTACCATCGACGTCGATGGTTGACCCTATTATTCTGTATTTTTTATTCTTTCCAGAAATACCTACCAAATTATAACCGCTACAATACTTAACAATGAACCAAACGAGAACGCTCGTCCAAATGGTAAAAAAACGAAAATATTTTTCAAACAGAATCCAGGCAAATATTTCATACACAACAACAAAACTTTTCGTCAAAGCGAAAAACACTTGCTTATTCATGCAAGTACCTAAAGTAATTTAATAAATGGAATACAGAGAGCTTCATAACTCCTTCATGTAAATGTGTATTCGGGATTTTTTAGGGATGCCGTATAGGGAAGATTGTTGCTGAGTGCTACACGGCTGGCTGCCCGGATTCTGAGTTTTGACACAAGTTTTTAGGCTACCATCTGCTAAAGGTACAACACAATACAATACAATGACAAGTTAAGTATGAAGTATCTTTTTCTATTTATTTTTTTATTTTCTTCAACTTCATTTTTTTATTACTTTTACGGTCATCCCGTGAAACCATATATTTCAAACTAAATACAAACTGAAACATAGATGCACAGAAAAAACCCCAGAAAAAAGACCAATGATGGGAATCGAACCCAGGTCCTCAGCGTTCCGTGCTGCGTGCTTACCCCACAATACAATGACTCTTTATTGTACACCGCAAAGAAAAAAATACAGAAAAACAAGTTCATGGAAAAATGTAAAAAGTAGGTAAGCAATAATCCAATCCACATTGCAAACCAGGCATCCTTTTAACAAAAGAAAGACAACAAGGAATGGATTATGTATAGCAGGGTAGTGTCAGTCCTAAACTAGTACCGGCAACCGATTCCGAACCATTTCGGTTTTGGGTGAAATCAGAACCGGAACCGAATTCAGAATTCTGTTTTAATTTTTGCCGAGACCGAAAACAAATTCAACGTTCAGTTTAGTTTAGTTTAGTTTATTTATTCACTCAGACATAATAATTACATTATATAATACATTAAAGTCAGTATATGAGAATTTATGCTGAGATCGTCAAAAATTTATAAAAAAACAAAACATAATAATATAATAATAAAAATAAACAAAGATGAAAAAACAATCAATAAAATGCAAATGTCAAAATAAATTCGTCCACAAGTGGGAGTTGTCAAAAACAAATAATTAATTATGTCAATGAAAGTACAAAAATAACTACAAATAAATGGTATTTCCAATAGGGATCGTCATAACAAAATAAATTTAATTAAAACATAATTACCAATATTAAAATTATGTCAAGAAAAAATTATGTCCAAAAACTCACTTAAAGAATACATAGGGTTATCCATCAAAAGGCTTTTCACCCAATGATTCTTTAACACAATGATTCTTTAAATTCGTGGTAGCTATAGTTAAGTGGATAGACCTATGACCTCCCAAGTAGAAGCTCGTGGGTTTGAGCCCGGAATTTATGTGCGAAGCTAGATTTGAAATTTACCATGAGCTTTTTGGTGAAGTAAATCGTAAGGGAATCTGCACAAACTTGCGAACAATTTGGTGGTGTATGTGAAGTTTTTAATCCGCACTGAGCCTGCATGGGAACTACGACCCAGGCCTTCTCATTCTGAGAGGAGGCCTGTGTTCTGCAGTGGGGCGTATATAGGCCGATGACGATGAGTCGTTAAATTAAGGATGATTTTATTGTATTTCAAATATACATTCATCTCACCTTCTTTTGATGTTGGTAGATTGGTAGATTCTAAAAAAATAAATTGAGTTTAATGGGGAGTGATAACATAGCCACGAAATATTATCAGATGCGTCGGTGGCGGAGTCACTCCATGATAGCAATTTTCTTACGTTAAAAATAGTTCAAAACCATACTTTTGATTTAATATAATAATTTTTGAAAAAAAAAATACCTGGCCTGTTTACACTTTGTTAAGTGGCAAGCAAAGTAATTAGTAAAAACAACGTGTGAATGGTCACGCTGTTAAGTGGCTAATGCGAGTGCAAAGTGCAGGTGCGAAGTAATGTGAATAGACGCTCGGTCTATTTTTGCCTGTTAAGTTGTTAAGTGCATAGTTCGGACAGATGCGAACGGTATAAACATGAGGTGGACTGAGCCCAACAATAGTAATTATATTTATATTCAGTCATTTGTATTGCATTACGAAATTCGGTAGGATCCTCATTAATTAGTTCCTGTAAAAGTTTATCACTAGCTCCATTGTTCCATACCGAATTCTTCTGGTGATCTATATTTTTTTGCCTTTTATGTTTCTCAATTTCAACTAACACCTAATTCTCGGTTTCTAAAGCGATTACCGCTACTTTACTTTTTAAAATATTTCGCAATTCTAATCGTTGTTCTTCCTCCATTTTGTTCGACACTTTGCACCTGCACAAAGCACAACTAAGCAATGTGTAAACGAATTCTTAACACTTACCACTGACCATCGTAAAAACATGTTAACTAATCATTTGTCACCTGCACTTGCTACTTAACAAAGTGTAAACAAGTCTATGCAACATTCTTATCATCAGCTTTAAGTAATGCCTTCATACCGGTAACACTGTATAACTATAGTTACGCAAACGAAATTTAGGCAGCCAGGTAAAATAAAGTTATGCGCACACATGATTCAGAATCCGGCCGTAGTATAGGCGCGAGTTATTTGCCCCCAGCACTCGGTAAACATGGGTCTGTAACGTTACCCCGCTAAATAGATTTGTGGTAGCTCGGCTTTTAGTTGATGTTGAACCAACACGTAAGATTGGGGGTTCTAATCCGCGCAGCTAGCCTTCAATTGGATAAGAACGGACCGGTTAAATGATAGGGGGTTCAAAAGGCCCGTGATAGAGATATTTTATTTTATGTTACTACTATATTATGTATTATTTATTATTTATTTATTACAGAGATAAATCAAAAATACATAACAATAATATAAGACCATCGTTAAACCAGAGTGGTTAGTTACAGTCTTAAGTCCATAAACACATTGATAAACTGTGATAGAAAAATTAGTAAATAAGATGTCGCAAAACATTTAAGACTGATGGTTAAGTTAGATTTTTTTTTAATAAATTGATCGGTGATTCCCTTTGTGATGCTTTTGGAATTATTTCTGAAATTACATGTGGGTCTATTTATTACAAATGATTTCATTGAGGGATTGACGAGTAAAAAGGAAATTTCAAATGATTGCTCTAGTCTAATTGGCCGCATCAAGTTTAGCCACGGAAACTAAGAATAATTAATTCTTCAACATTTATTCATTAATCCGTATAGCCGTGGTGGCCTAGTGGTTTGACCTATGGCCTCTCAAGCAAGAGGTTCGTGGGTTCGTGGGTTTAGACGACCAGATGGCCTAGTGGTTACAGAACCTGACTATGAAGCTTGAGGTCCCGGGTTCGATTCCCGTGTCGGGGCAGATATTTGTATGAAAAATACGAATGTTTGTTCTCGGGTCTTGGGTGTTTAATATGTATTTAAGTATGTATCTATCTATATTAGTATATTTATCCGTTGCCTAGTACCCATAACACAAGCTTTGCCTAGCTTACTTTGGGACTAGGTCAATTGGTGTGAATTGTCCCGTGATATTTATTTATTTATTTTATTTATTTAAAACCCGGCTCGCACCTCTGAGTTTTTCGGAATTTATGTGCGAAAATATGGAAATGTTGGGGGGAGGCCTTTGCTCAGTAGTCGGACAGAATAGGCTAATAATAATGTGCGAAAATACATTTACAATTTACCATGAGCTTTACGGTTAAGGAAAACATCGTGAGGAACCCTTCATACACCTGCGGAGAAATACAATGCCTTGTGTGAAATTCCCACCGGCGCACCCGCGTGGCAGCAACGGCCCAACCCTCATTCAGTGGCCTGCAGTGGGACGTATATAGGCAGAGATGATGTTGATTATTTCTTTCATCCACGCTTGTGTAAGCTCAATGAGAGAACCATGTCCACTAAATCAGATCTCAAATCGCACAAACGGTTTAAAGTTCGAACTAAATTCGCTTCTCTGGCAAACTGGCGCTATTAATGAAGAACTGGTAATTGGCAAACACTGCAAGCCGCGTCAGCCTTTCGTGGGCTCCTCGGACCAATAACTCTAACTCGCATAATTAAATTTTACTAACGCAAATGACTTATTATTTTGCTCAGTATTTTGGGATAGGGGTACAACTGCGAGTATAATCCCACTAATATGCCAATTTATATTTCGTTGTATGTTTTGATATTTTTTGAAATTTGGAAAATTTTAGAGATTTTAGAGGTTTTTCGATCCTACTGCGAATAAATAAAGTGTCCTGAAACTTGCATATAGTTTTCGTATGATGTGCGATAGAGCACAGCGCGCGTGGAGGTTGCATGACTGGCAAAATACGTCCTTTTTAGGGTTCCGTAGTCAACTAGGAACCCTTATAGTTTTGCCATGTCTGTCCGTATGTCTGTCTGTCTGTCTGTCCGTCCGCGGCTAAGCTCAGAGACTGTTAGTACTAGAAAGCTGTAATTTGGCATGAATACGAGGGGCGTTCAATATAAAGTGAGAATGAGATGCAAACTCTTTCAATATTAGGAAATTAAATACTGGCCGGTAAAGCTAATCTATGTAGCTGATTACTATGAAAAAAAAAAACTAACTCCCTTTTGTTTAAAAAAAAAATACGGTAATTTCTTTGCAATGCTATTGAGTACGTTAGCGAAAATGGAGAAAATTGAACTGCGCGCCGTTATCAAATACTTGTGATTGAAAAATTTTTCAACGGACCAAGTCAATTTGGATTTGCGGGACACTTTAGGGTCTAATGCTCCTAAATATTCGACAGTCGCACGTTGGTGCGCCGAATTTAGACGTGGAAGAACATCGACAATGGACGACCCCCGCTCCGGACGCCCTACTACAGCAGTAACTGAAGAAATTGTGAAAAAAGTCGAAAACTCAGTTTTGGCGGATCGTCGTGTCACGGTTCGTTTTATTGCTGAAAATGTAAAGATTTCAACGGGGAGCGTGCATAATATTTTACATGAACGCTTGAGTATGAAAAAGGTATCTGCGCGTTGGGTACCAAGAATGCTTACTGACACGCAAAAACAAACTAGACTAGAGATTTGTCAAGAAGCTTTGAACCTGATGCAGCAAGACCGGGAACTTTTTTTGGCGCGATTTATAACAATGGACGAAACATGGCTCCATCATTACGACCCAGAAACGAAACTGCAGTCTATGACATGGAAAAGGCCATTATGTGATGATAGGTATGACGTATTCAGGTTGGACAGGAACAGAGTGCTTAGCGGTAAATCTGATGGGGGTGGAGTTCTGATTCTAGTGCTTCGATCGCTGGGTGCACGGGCGCGTTCTGAATGGTCACGCCCGGGTATTGAGTGCTTGTGGATAACAATTCCCGCTGCTAAACTTCATGAACATTGCGCTCTCAGTTCTGCGGTATCTCAAACTCGCGATTTGCATTTGTGTTCGGTTTACGCTCCCCCTGGTCCTTCTTTGGCAACTGATATTTCTTCTCTTGCCTCGTTATTTGAAACAGTTGTGACGGAAGCAAATGATGCCAATATTTTCATAGCTGGAGATTTTAACCTTCCACAGGTTCAGTGGTATAGTGATTCCGATCCCGTACTCGAACGACGTGGCGCAGTTGAGCTGCAAAATTCAGCCATAAAATTAATTAATAACATGAATATTTCCAATCTTGAGCAACTCAACTTTATAAAAAATTGTAGTAATAACGTTTTAGATTTGATATTTGCTAATTTTAATTTAGAAGTAACAAAATCTGATTTTCCTTTAGTTAAAGAGGACGCATATCATCCTTCGCTTGAGATTTCGATTAGTGACATATTTTCGGCTCCATTAACAGAAATTTCAACACCTAGGCTTAGATTTCGTAAAGATAATTATGGTGCAATTAATGAACATCTTAATAATGTGGATTGGGATTCTTATCTTACTGCGGACTCCTTGGACGGGGCCCTCGCGAAATTTTATGAGGCCCTTAACGAGGTTATTGCTAAGTATGTTCCAATGGATCTGCGTAACCGCAGAAAAAGTTATCCAGTCTGGTTTAAGGCTAGTCTAATAAAAATTATCAAAGAGAAGGAAAAGGTACATAAAAGATGGAAGAGGTTTGGTAATCCGTTGGATCTTGACGAATTCTCACTCCTACGCAAGAGACAAAAAAGAGTCCAGGACGCGTGTTGGGCTGAGTATATCTGCAGCGTTCAGGAGAATATTAAATTTAACCCTAAACAGCTATGGTCATTTATTAAGGCTCGTCGAGGTGGCTCGGCTTATCCTCAATCTTTTGTATATCAGGGTGAGGTAATTGATAATAACCATGATATTTGTGAAAAGTTTAGTGATTTCTTTAGTTCTGTATTTTGCAAACCCGCAGATAAATATATTAATAACCCCTTGGCACCACCTTTCTGCGATGACGGTGATTTTATATCTTCAATTGATATCTGTCCGCAACAAATTAATAAAATTTTATTACAATTAGACCCAAATGGTGGAGCAGGCAGTGACGGCATTCCTGCGTTTTTTATTAGAGAGTGTGCACCAAGTTTAACTACTCCACTTACAGTATTGTTTAAGCGTTCTTTAAAAGATGGTATATTTCCCCAAATGTGGAAAGAAGCTTTAATTGTGCCTATCTACAAAAAAGGATCTAAAACTATAATTAGTAATTATAGACCTATTTCAATTTTGAATCAGTTTGGCAAAGTACTAGAAAAATATATTCTAAGTAACATTTATAACGTACTCAATAAAGGTATTCCACCTCAACAGCATGGTTTTTTGCGAGGCCGTTCCACAGTATCGAATCTAACTGAATTCTTAAACTTTACCCTCCGGAGTTTGGAGAGGGGTAAGCAAGTTGATGTAGTATATACGGATTTTGAGAAGGCATTTGATCGCGTTGACCACGTAATTTTACTTCGTAAACTTCACTGGCTTGGTATTCGTGGCGATGTGTTTCGATGGGTTTCCTCATACGTTGTCAACAGGCGTCAGGCTGTTGTCCTTGGTGGTTGCAGGTCCGATTTTGTAGGCGTACCATCAGGCGTGCCACAGGGATCGCATCTGGGTCCATTATTTTACAATGCTTATTTGTATGATATTTATGCTGTATTTAATAGTTCTCAATTTTTAATGTACGCAGATGACAAAAAAATTTATATGGATGTGACTAGCTCTGATGATTGCGAGAAAATGCAGGGTGATCTGAATCGTTTATCTGATTATTATACTGTCAACCGAATTAATGTTAATGCAAGTAAATGCGTCCAAATAACTTTCGCACGTAGTTCTCACCCGATCGTGCATCAATATTACATTTCTGGAGAGCCCATGCAACGTGTGAATTTGATACGCGACTTAGGAGTCACCCTAGATTCTAAGTTGACGTTCGAAAATCACATTGATGATATTACAAGCCGAGCTTATAAAAACTTGGGCTTTGTATTTCGTGTTTGTCGGGACTTCAATGACATCAAGTGCATCAAGGTTGTATGCTACAAGGTACTACGCTTACATTCGAAGTTTACTGGAGTACGCCAGCATCGTCTGGTCTCCCCATTTCGCGAAATACCAAATAAGGACCAAATAGAAAAAATACAGAGGCGTTTTTTGCGGTATTTGAATTACCGCACTCGAGGAGGTGTTGCGTCCTACGATTTATCGTGTACTCGGCACTCTATGTTAAGTCTTGAGGATCGGCGTTTGCTACTGGATGTTTCTGTGCTGCACGACATTTTGTCGGGACGTATTGATAGTCCTGCGCTGCTCTCTGAAGTGAAGTTCTTCACACCCACTTATCGAACCCGTCACACGTGTCGTACTCTGTTCAGTGTTCCTCTAGTACACACAAGGTACGCCCAAAATGCGCCTCTTATACGTATCCTTAGAGATTACAACAAACGTTTCAACAATATTGACCTCTTTGATTGTAGTAAAGCGACACTAAAAAATCGTATACGCTTATTCCTAACAAAAAAAAGTTAGTTTACTTATGATGTTATTGTTGACAGGACGAACAGTTACGTAAATAAGTAATAAGGAAAAGTAAAATAATTATTTTATTATAATTCCTGGAGTAAAATAAATTTACACGCACACTCTCTACCTCTCTCTCTCTCTCACACACACACACACACACACACACACACACACGCATGCGTGCGGACAAGCGCACTCACACTCTAACACACTTACCTTACACATATCCATACCATACTCATACTCATTAATATACTTATATATATTTTAGCTTGATAGCTTGATTTGTAAACTTGTTGTATCTGTGTTTGTATAAAGTATGTTTCGCTTAACTGTATGCCTGTGGACATCTGTTATTGGCTTTTTGTCTAGTATTTAAGTCTCATTATAATGTATTGTATTGCTGTTGATGCCCCAAATAAATAAAATAAAAAAATAAAAAAATCTCCAACTCCGAAGAAATTCAAGGTGAGCCCATCTGCCGGTAAGGTCATGGGCTCTGTTTTTTGGGATGGTAAAGGGATATTAATGATTGAGTATCTCGAGCATGGAGCCACTATTACGGGCACATTATACGCCAAACAAATAGCAACATTGCGCAATGAGATCCGCGAAAAACGGCGAGGTAAAATCTCGAAAGTTGTGCTGTTCCACCAGGACAATGCCCCGGCACACAAGTCCGCCGTTGCAATGGCTGCAATTCGTGATGCTGGGTTCGATATCCTTAAGCATCCTCCGTATTCACCAGATCTCGCTCCCAGTGATTTCTACCTATTTCCGAGATTGAAACAATACCTGAGAGGCCAGAAATTTGAAGACGACGACGCGGTAGTCGCTGCAGTACAAGATTTTTTAAGTACTCAAGATGAGACCTTTTTTAAAAATGAAATTTTAAGTTTAGAAAAAAGATTTAATAAGTGTATTATGCTAAAAGGTGACTATGTCGAAAAATAAAATTACATTTAGTAAAAGTTGTTTATAACATACTCATTCTCACTTTTTATTGAACGCCCCTAGTATATATATCAGTCACGCCGACAAAGTGATTAAATAAAAAATACTAAAATTAATTTTTTTAGGGTACCTCCCAAAGTGGGGGTGATTTCTTTTTCTTGACTAACCCTATAAGTGTGGGGTATTCATTGCGGGGTTGCTAACATGATTTTTCTATTCAGTGATCTGTTTGCGAAATATTCAACTTTAAAGTGAAAATTTTCATTAAAATCGACCGTCCCCCCCCCCCCTCTCCTAAACTGTTGGGTGGAAAATTTTAAAAAATTTAGAATGGTAGTAAATATATTATATTTACAAGGAAAATTATAGCGGCTAAAATTGCTTGGGAATTATTTGTAGTTTAAGAGTAAATAGTAGCCTAAGGTATAAAACATACCTAAACTTGGAAGATTCCGTACACATACGAAATCCTTTGAAAAATATTACTTGATTTTTTCGTAATGGCTACGGAACCCTATCTTGGGAGTGTCCGACACGCTCTTGGCCGGTTTTTTCAAGTTAAATTACTCCATGCAACTGTGGAACCAGCTTCCGGCAGCAGTGTTTCCAGACAACTATGACATCAGGGCTTTCAAGAAAAGGATTTATACTTACTTTAAAGGCCGGCAACATATGAGTGACTCTCTTTTAGTTGTTGATATTTATGGGCGGTGGTGATCATTTTCCACCAGATGACCCGCTTGATCGTTTGCCTCCTCTCATAATAAAAAAAAACAACTTTATAGGCTCAAAAATATACTATGTAAAGTAAACGTACTTACACAGAGTGTCCCAAATCTCGACGATCAACCTGCACCGAGCAACTGGCTAATTTATAATTATGAGTTCTAGTAAAAAGAGGAAACAAAATCTATGTTACTTAGTTAACCAATAATACACATTTTTTTTTTAAATATGTAATACTGAAAAAGTGAAATGTTATGCGACTTTTTTATCGCGTAAGCCTTGTTTATTTTAAATCATCAAACGAACATCTCAAATAACGACCCTTGTTCTAATTTTCTTGCATATCATGTTACATAAAAACAAGCAGAATTAACTTCCGTGGCAGGCACGTGCCAACGGGACAACGTGAGCAAAAGACGAATGATAATTTAGGGAAAACAGATCAAATGCTCGAATAAATTGGAAAACAAACTCTAACCGTCTCAATATACCTACAAGGCATGGTGTACAATAAAATTGACGACGAGGATTATGAGGGAATTTATGAATGTGACATATATGACAAGGGAGGTTAGATGGTCATGATGGCTTGCCTTTGACCACAATCACGCCTGATGGAAAGCGAAGATGAGGCCTAGGATGGAGCACGCTTTCCTAGTAAATGCTCATTCACCCGAGACTTGAATTTAGGGGAATAAGCAGGAAGAAGGCAGTTGAGCGCGGTGTTGCGCGTGCCCTCAAGCAGTGCAAACCGTGCAACAAATACACTGCACAACTGTTCAGACCCTTCCTTCAGAATGGGTTCTATAGGCAACAGGCCGAACACGACGAGACTCGCTTGACGGCCTGGCTCAACCTATAGGGTGGTGACCAGCCACGGTCGAATGCTACCACCGGAGTTGTATCGCTCGTTTAGCATCACCCAGAGGTCACGTGTGGGGTCTCGACGTAAACTTACTACTTTTCGTTTTCGTCCAAGAACTGGTATAACTTAGCCTTTTCCCCGGTACCAGATTTTGAGTTTTGGTAGACCTGGCTTGCACGAATAATAATGCAAATTTCATTACATTGCGGCATTCGATTGGCGACTTCAAATTCCGTCGCCGGCCTTGCCATTAATGCAACTTAGATTATTACTAACAAATCTGGGTCATACACATTTTTTTGTTCGCGTTTCTCCTGTGTGGACGTCATGGTTAAAGTTAAGGGTCTATAGCCAATATTTTTTAGTCAAGTCTACATCGACGTGTGGGACGCCTGGCCAACTTTCGGCCAAATCTTAAGCTAAATCTTAAGTTTGCTTGCTCAGAATCGCTAATTTTACTGATATTATGTTGTGTATGACCCATTTCATCATCATCATCATCATCCCAGCCTATATACGACCCACTACAGGGCACAGGCCTCCTCTCAGAATGAGAGGGCTTGGGCCGTAGTTCCCACGTGGGCCCAGTGCGGATTCGGAACTTCAGACACACCATTAAATTTCTTCGCAGGTGTATGCATGTTTCCGTCACGGTGTTTCCCTTCACCGTAAAGCTCATGGTAAATTACGAATGTAATAATGTAATCCATCTAGGCCTGACTATACATCAATAAAACAGGCTCAAGTAACCTCGTGCCTATCTTTCAATCAACGAGTCAACATAAAAAACTCTAAACATTTTGCGCCACTTCACAAAGGAGGTAGGCAAAATTCAGGAGAGGTTCACGGAGCGTGCCGTGCTGCAATTTAATAAAAAGCCAAAGCGGGCCTCCCTGACCTCTATACTCTTTCGAATCAACGTATGCTGAGTTATTCTCTATATTTGTAAAGGCCTTTAGAAACTCACAAAGTTAAATTTAAAAATATTTGGAGGCGCGCTTGCTTTGTGGATTACCCCCACTTGAGCCGGTGGGCGCGATCGTAATGTTTCGGGTCGATGTTTGCTGCAGGATTACGGGCTGAAGTTTTTGTGTTAGCTGACTTTGATTAAATTTATACGATTTTAGAATCAGTAGATTTTAGAAACGACCGCTTTAGCCTAGTTGGTTGACCCTGCCCGGTAAGGGCATTTATTTGTGTGATGAGTCCATTTAAACGGTTTAGCTATATAGTGCGGTAATTATTTTCGGCCTCGTCAATCAATTTATTGTTCACAAGAACATAATAGTGTATAGTCGCCATTACTTTCTGTCTGTTGTCGAACTCCTCCGAAACTGCTTGACCGATTTTATCAAATTTCTCTATAGTTGGTAGGTCTGAGAATAGGTCGCAGGCTATTTTTTATACCCCTATTCTTCGCGGACGGAGTCGCGGGTAACAGCTAGTAATGTATACAAATTAATAATGATAAGGATGACGATTTATGACTCTATAAAGTAATAATTCCATGGTTATTTTAGTCCTGAAAACCAGATTGATTTTCAAATAACTGCGAAATTGGATTTTAATTGCTTTAAAAAAGGTAAATTTCCTGATGCTTACCGTTCTTTGGAGGTACTTGTTTTCACCCGACTGTCGAAAAAGGGTTATTCTGTATTGTTTTCTGCGAGGTATATAATAAAGAGGCACTGCGTGTATTTGTACTGTATTGTTACATCATTGGTCGATTAAGTTGGCATAGAAATACGTCATAAATAGCAATTGCCATACAAAAGTGACTCGTGTTTTTATACCCCATTAAAAATACCTTAGTTGATAGATTGCTTAGATTAGAAACCCTTAGGTATCCTTTTATTACCGCATTATTATTTCACAACCCTCTTTATTATGTGTTATTGATAAGTCTAGTTAGTCTGCCATGAAACAAAGCATGTAGCCGGTGTGTGTACGTGCCCGGTGGTCTAATTAAATAGTGAAACTACAACGAATTGCTGTGGCCCGCGGGATTTCCGCGAATCCAACCATTGACATTATTGTTTTATGTACGTACCTAGTGCAAAAATATGTATCGATTCTATCCTCTCGTCATTTATGTACCAATACTACAAAGCATGCCTCCCTAGGCAAAGCGGTAAAATTACTTTCGTAAAATTCGGTAAAATACGATATTTTACGGTAAAATACGGTAAGATTGGGTAAAAAAGAATTACACTACTACTAAGAAAAGTTCTGAGTCCGTGCAACAGATGGAGCCAGTCACTCATTGCGAGTACGGGAACAGCGCAAAATATTATGGCAGACTGTACTAATCGGCAACGTTGCACGCATGCAGCACGCACACAACTACATATACGCTCGCGCGTGCGCCGTCATACCAACAATAATACCACCATTCACCATACATAAGTATTTAGCCGGTAATTTTACCGTAATTTATATAAATCACCGTAAAATACCCGTATTTTACCAGCGTCTTCGGTAAAATTACGTAATTTTGCAACCCTAAGCATGCCCCGAGCGATACACAGCTTGGGGATCTTTAAAAACGAGCCTATCTATCTCTCAAAGGGCCGGCAACACATTTGTGATATCCTTACCTATCTACATCCACATCTACACTCTACACTAATATTATAAAGAGGAAAGATATGTATTTTTGTATGTAACGAATAAACTAAACAACTACTGGACTGATTTCAAAAATTCTTTTTCCGTTAGAAAGCTAAATTATATCACTGAGTGACAAAGGCTACTTTTTACCGCGGGAAAATACCCATTCCTACGGGAAAATTACTTTATCGCGGGCGAAGCTGCGGACGGAAGGCTAATAACGTATATTTAAACCTACAAATATAAGAGTCCGATTCGCACGTGGCCAGTTTTTAGTGGATTATCGAGCCCTACAGCAGCCGAGCTTCCCAAATCAAACCGTTTAATCGTTCATAATCCGTCCAACGCTATCGCTTAACTTAAGGCAGGAAGTTGCCTCGCAAATACCACTTATAGTGAATTTATTTTGTACGCCGCACATAAATAAACTGGAATTGTAAGTAACGGAGCACGCCCTCTGTCGGGAAGTTTCTCATTCAGGCACTTTGTCCTGATTCTCGAGTGCCCTCCGACAGATGAAGGGCAAAACGGAGATTTAGGATTCGCGTTTGTTTTTAAGAATCAGCGAATCGGCTATGGGAGAGGCAGATGGAGATGACACTAAACAATAATCCCGATGCGCGACGCTAATAAGTTTTTAGTAAAATAAGAAAAACTTGTCACTCGCGCACCGTAATTCGGGGTGAGTTCAAAGTGCGGGGCGAGTTTAAAAAGTAGTTTGTCGACCAACTCACGCATTTTTGTTAGCATTTGCTATTCCTTGTCGATGTCTTCATCAATCTTCTTTTTGTCTACAATGTCAACTATTTACCTCATATGGTCAATACTGACTTTATGGTGATTTTAAAACTATCAAAGTTTCCCCGATTTGATCGAAGGCGAAGATTTATGGTATGAGGGTTATACGTAGCCTGAGAAACAAAAGTTGTCTCTCCTGTGGACATCAAATTAGGCTGAAAGTTGGCCAGGCGTCCCACACGCCAATGTTACGCGAAACGCGAACAAAATTATTAGTTAGTAGTCGAGGTATACGTGACATGTTCCGAACCAATCTGTGGTTCATTTTCAAGAACTGCGCGCCAGCGCTCTAGCTCACCGGTTGCCTATACATACGGTTGGTTCAAAATCAAAATCAAAATGCTATGCTATGTTAGATGTTGTGTCTAACATCTGGTAGCATAGAGTGGTGAAGTGGTGGAGGAACTGCATGAACACACATATCTTGCACAAAACGTAACTATCATAAGGTCGCTGGTGAAAGTAATTGTTTCAGTTTATTAACATAAGTATGGCAATCTTAGCAAAGCAAGAAAGTCCTTTGTCATTTCCTGCATCGGAAAAAAACAATAAAGTTGATTATCTAACTGGTTTGGATGTTAGAATAGTTCCAATTATTAGTCTTACAACTGACATTACACCTTACGGTGGTAAATGAATATAAAGTGAAATAAGTCTCCTTTTGGCCTGTCCTTCTACTTCTTCCAAAATTTACTCAAAATCATTTACTGTGCAATCTGCTAGACTGTGGAATCGATTACCCACCTCCATTAGGCAATCTCCCACCGTGGTGTCGTTCAGGGAAGCTTTGAAGAATATGTGGCTCACACCATCACTTTAATATATTGAGAACACTGCTTATTTATTGTATGTATTTTGCATATATATGTTGTATATGGTAGTATATTTTTATTAGGTTTATTTATATTATGAGTTTATGTATTGTATTTACTAAAAGTTGTGTTGGGGCAGTTGCTACTGTCTTCAGGGTCTTCTTCAATAAAGATTTTTAATTTCCTATTTACAAATTAATTTATTAAAAATTGTTAAAAAATGATCACGTGAGTACAAGTATGTAAGTAGGTTATAGCTGGTAATGGAGACAACAGTGGTCGGTCCGACGGCTGTAGCTAGTTTTATACAAAAATAAAGCGCCTCTCGCGGAAGGCAGCTAAACTAAAATAGTTCCGCGGATCAACGCGTGGTGGCGCTGGCAGCTGCGTCGACAAGTTGTATTATAGCCTTTGCTTTGTCCGACTGTATTATTTTGACTTACTCTTTGTCGGTCCCTTACTAAATGCTCCTTTCATCCACTCAAGGGTTGACTGGTAGAGATCCCTTAAAGGGATAAGTTCGCCTTTGTACATGCATTTCAACTGTTGTCAATAATGTATTTCTTTTTTTCCTTATTTTTGTACAATAAATACATAATTGAAACTAATGATACAGTAACTACGCCTAATTAATAACAATTACAGCATCACGTTTATAATCAAATTCGGCAATGCAACTCAACAATTTCCACTTGATTATTACTACAACATCATTTGCTTTAATGTGGATATATTTCATGTTTAGTTTGCAACGGTAGTTAAAACTGTATTTCAATGCACAGCCTCTGGGATTGCGGCTTTATTATAATTTGGCCAACATTGTACGCCAATGTAAGTTGAATTTCGCATGCTTTTAAGAACTTAAAAGCAAGCTAAAGTTAACTAGACGTCTTGTTTGTAAGTAAGATTGTTACAGCGAAGTTGAGATAAAACTTTATTGTTCGGGAGGTTATTCTAGTGAGTATGCATAGGAAATAAATGATTCAATTCCTTCATCTCCATTTTACTAATGGACGTCTTGATCCATAATGTTTGTGGTTAGTATTCCATTGGCCCGTACGAAACAGTTTACTTTATCTTTCCTAATAAATATAATAATATTAAATAACAAATCAGTCACATTTACAATGGTGTTTGAGTCCTCTTAGTAGGTATTACATACCTGTATCAGGAGGTCACGCTCTTCTACTAATAAGAAATACAATCGAATCAAAGTCGGAGACAGTTCACACTCTGCCACCCCGTCGCTGCAACTTATTGTTTGAAATTTGTATAAGATTAACGGGAACCATACTTTGTCAAAGTGCCAGAGTGCAAATATATCCCCGAATCCGACCGAACGTGCCAGTTACAATATGAACTGCTAAGGAATAGAATTCACTCCCATTGTCTGTATTTCTGATATAAACTAGGGCTCTTCAAGGCTAGAGTGAATAGGTTGTTACTGAACCAGTGAGATACTTTGATCTCATTTGCGCCTTTCATCATGTAAGATAGGTATCAATAACGGGTTAATATTGTGTAACAAAGGTAATGTAAAACTAGTAACTGTAACTCCAACAAAGCTTTTTGTAATTTTATTATTTTTCAACCACAATCCCATTTAAACTGGCATTAAAAAAGGAATTCAAAAAAAAAAAAAACAAAATTTGCAAAATTTACCGGTGTTTACTGGTAAATTTTTCAACGTGTAAATAAAGTCATATTGTCAAATTAAAGCAAATAACGAGGTCTTTAAATAAAGTAATATTGGTTTTTAGGCAAATATTGGCAAACTATCAAATGCATAGCGGGAATACCAATAATTTGTTAATTGTGTTGTTTTACAAATGGTTGTTACGTGCCCGCGCTGTATTAGTTTTAATGGAGTTCCTATTGATTATAGAACCATTCGTTTTTAGTGTAGCTCGGACATTGTATGTGATTTTAGTTTAAACACTTTAAAAGGACAAGTGAATTTTGTGCATTATTTTCACAATTTTACTTCAGAATTTTTTACTTCCTGATCGTTGTATTTAATTTTGCAGCGGTGCCCATCTCCCATAAAATTTTAAGTCATAATACTCCATAATGTATCATTAGTCATAATCAACGTTAGCCATACAGTGATTTATTTCTGAAACGGTATTTTTTTCAGGACTTTATTAAATGCCATCTTATAGAATGCAGTAGGTTAGGTTCGGTTTGTTTTATAACAATTCCGGAAAAATAAATTGTTTCAGAAATAAATCACTGTATGACTAACGTTGATTATGACTAATGATACATTATGACTTAAAATTTTATGGGAGTCATTATAGACCCATTATTGATTGCCACAAAATTAATACTTCGGATGTTATTTTGTATATTGTGTGAGCATAAATATTAGCCCATGAAAGAGTAAAAAGATGCCTCTGTGTTCCGTGGCACAAATATTCATTTTTTGTTGAAAATACTGTAGCTAGAACACGTTAATTTAAAAAAAAAAATGCTGGGACAACTGCAAAATTGGGTCTTGGATTTACTCTTTCATGGGCTAATATTAATGCTCACACAATATACAAAATAACATCCGAAATATAAATTTTGTGGCAATCAATAATATCTTACACACACAAATCGACCTAGTCCCAAACTAAGCAAAGAGAGAGAGAGAGAGAGAGAGAGATGTTTATTTACACATATTCGATACACAGGAAATACATTTGACAGGAATAGATACAAATAAAAATCATCGAATAGTATAAATTGGCCCCACTCAGCATAATGTTGCGGCAAGCCGCAACGCTGTTTTTCAGTAGGACCTATTTAAAAACTAAACACAAAAAAAAAAAAACAACACATTGTGAAGACACGAACGCCAGCGGAAAATGTAGTTCGCAACAAAAACCTAGATAGGTATACAAACCGGAAGTATGTATGGCAACACTTGATCAGTTTAATCGTATCAGAACCATTAAACCGCAACAAATTACGCCAAAGATTATTCTGGCTACTGTAGTGAATTATCAGCAATTTCAAAAATATTGATATTGTGACGCATTCACTCAACCTTCGATAAAACAAACTTAAAAACAACAAAACATTCTAAAGACTTAAGGTTAGGCGGGAACGCAGCCCGGCCCTTTGTAAAGTCGTTCACAATAAAATTAAGCTACCGCCATTTCGTGTGAAAAAAATAAATACTTAGCAAATAACTTAGCAAATAACAAATAGGTAACAAAAAATATATAAATACATCCCAACGAATAATTAAAAACAATTAAAAAGTCTGTGTCAAATGCGCTCAATGTACGTGTTGCCCTGAGAGCGTTACCCAAGCCAGCCAAATGTCTTGTTGGAGTTGGAGCAAGGTAAGTATAGTGCTAAGTATAGTATAAAGCTTGTACTATGGGACACAATGTTCCATCATGATTCTAACATGACCTAGCAACAGCCATTATATGAACACTATCCAGCTCCAACGACGCCAGCTGCCTTTTTACGGCAAATAACGAGCAAAAACAAAAACTATTTGCGTACAACAAAAGCTTCTTAGCCAAGACAAAGGCATGAAGCAGGTACGCCAAAGCCAGGGATTTGCTCCTCGACCCGCGGTCATGGCCTTATTTAAGAACATAGACAACTTATGTACTACGTACAGTACAGTGAATAGCTGGCTTCGGTGTAAGACTGTTTTTGTCGTGAACCCTTTAGTTTGAATTGTGTTTAGGGACCTCAGACAAAATAATGTCGTAAAATCAGCTCAATGTCAATTGCGTAGGGGACTAAGGTAAGTACTTGTTTCACTGCTTTCTGAAAAGTTCCTGATATTTTATGATGCTGTCTGTTTTTTTTAAACGAGCGAGAAGCGTTCTCGTTTCAGATTGAGCAAAAATGCTTTTTGTCTGAGGTTGCATTTCAAAAATGTTGTGAGCAGGTTTGTGACATGGATTTTTTTGTTGAGTCAGTTTTTTGGAAAAAATTAAAAATGCGGGAGCCGTGGTGGTAAATATTTTAAACAACATCATTGAAGTTTGACAGCACGCAGAGCTACTAGTTGGTTGAAATAAGATTGGATGATGAATTAAGTAGGTATAGACGGTAGATAAAAGTAGTCATCATCACCATTATTATCATTTTAGCCGAAAGACGTGGCTGAACATAGGACTTCCCCAAGGCTCGCCAAACAGATCGGTCCTGCGCCCTCCACATCCAACGCGTTCCTGCAACCTTAACCAGGTCATCGCTCCGTCTTGTTGGAGGCCTACTGAAACTGCGTCTTCCGATCCGTGGGCGCCACTCAAGAAACTTTCGGCCCCCAAGGCCGTCAGTTCGACCAGCGATGGCGATTTTCGAACAATGGAGGTTCTTTTCTGAAACCATATTATTATACTTCCCAGCATTTATCTCAGCATACTTACGTTTCAATTATTGTTATTACTAAACATAATTTGCTGAAGTGAAGTCACATTTATTCAACAACAAAAGAAACGAAAACCTTGAACTGCCCTAATTATTTCCTGGCAACTTTCATAGACTCAACCTTTACAACTAAGTTGTCGCGACATTCGATGGGGCAACCCCGAACTTTGAAACTGATAACAACCTCGCAACTCCCAACGTGTTGAATGCCTTTTTTTCAAATAATGAGGTAACAATACAGAGAGATAAAGTCCAAAGTTTTTGTATTAAAAGTTTCGGTAAACAACGGATTATTGTAAGATCGTATCATACGTATAATTCTTTAGCACTAACGTCATAAATGTGAAAATATCTGCGCATGAGTGCTATTTCTTGTGCTTAAACGAGTGCTCGGATTTGAACGAAATTTGGTATGTAGATTAACCTTAGAAATGGAACATAATCTTTTTGCCATAATATTTCCCCGAGCGCGAGCAAAGAGCCTCTCTGTTTCAGCTCGGGAAAAAAATATTTTCGTGTGTCTGTATGGATGTCCGGCTATTCTTGACAGGTCATTATTCAACGGATTCTCAACGTTCAGCTGGTTCGATAATTGCAAGTTTCACTTTACGGGAATTTTTCGAAATGAGTACCTAAACAATAGGTATTTTGAAAAACTCGCGAAGTCAATAGCTCTCAGAGCCATTAGTTATTAAAAAAATGGGTAATTTTTTTGTCATTATGATATTTACAGAAGAAATCCCCCGAATATGTGTATTGTTTTATTTATTAACCTTCCGAATGATAATGATATAATGAAAAAGTGTTGCATGATAAGGAATTTAAGACGATCCTGACGAAAAAGCAACATAATAATTGTTTTTATAGTGTCAAGGATTGCAGTACGTCATTTAAGTATCAAATTTAATCGATTCATTCTGTGTGATCTCTAATAATAATGACTACTTAATAAAATTATGTGTCATGAAATTGAATCTACTAACATAATTTAACCTGGTCGTCGCTCCATCTTGTACAAATAAGACAAATAGCGCAATAGGCGAATAACTCGGTCGTAAACTATCAAGCGAATAGAACGGACTTATTCAGCACTCACATAAAACCTGTACCTATTTACTTACCAGAAGTATTTCCCCAAACAACCACCTAAGCAAAACCAAATAACTAACCTAATAACACAATCCAACCGAGAAAAATACCGCAAATGATATACGAACTAGCGCCAAATCAATGAACCTCTAAAACTGTACCAAATATTCTGTCGGATGGCAAAAGAAAGTAACCCAATTCCGGTAGTAATACACATGGCGCGTAACAGATAAATTTTGGAGGAGAATGCGATAGTGGCGCCCTTTGTCACGCGACGTCGAGTAAAAGCTTTCGCATTATTATTAATGCCAGTTGAGGAGTTACCCCTGTTACGCAGACGGCCTGACGTATGGAGGAAATGTTTTTATGCGAATTTAAATGGAATTATTACTGTATTTATTGAGTTATGACATTGTTTTGAGAGGTATGGTTTTGTTTTTTTAGAGTTATTATTATTATTTATATTATCAGGCAGGCATTTGGGGGCAACTGATAGGTGCCTGTATCTAGCTGTTCCTTGGTCAAATATTCTTTGTACTGCTAATGTGTTGGTCTAGCCGGTTCTGAGACAACATGTTCTAGTAGTTTGATCCATGTCTTGACCACTCTGTTACACAAGAAATGTCTGTGAGAATTGTTGTGAGATCGTTCAGTGGATAGTTTAAATTGGACCGGAATGGTTTAGTTTGGATTGGATAGTCTGGGTCTAATGGGTGGGGTATAATGGTATCTGTGTCAAAAAGACTCGTTCTTTTAAGCTTACTTCAATATTTATGTGGTAGAATAAAATAAAAGTTTTTAATTAAATACTTTTTTCAAATTTTAAATTGTTCAAATGTTCATTATTTAAGTTGCTCGTAAATAAAACATATTATTCGATAAATGACTACTTGACTGACAATACTGACATAAACTAATAACAATGGTAATCATTTTGGTATTTAAATTTATATTGAAATTGTTATTCTTTGTTTTGTAACTTTGACATTGTATTTATTGTGATTATTTGTGATAAGTGAGCATGCTGCATGCTATACCTAATGCACGCTATTTGTATGCCGCTAGGCAAAACATAGTGAAAACAATTAATGTAATTAAAACTAAAACCTGTGTAAACCTATGTTTTGACAAATAAAATTTTGATTCTGATTCTGATTCTGAAATTATAAAAAGTTCTACTAATTATTACTGTGACTGAGTGTGAGTGAGTGAGTGAGTTAGTGAGTCAGTGGGTGATTGTGTGAATAAGTTTCTGCATGTGTGTTCGCAGTTACAAGATTAGTCAGAAAGATAATATATAAACATTGTAGCTTCTTTTTTAGGTTTTTAATCTAGTTCCCTTATGCATTAGACTCGTCCTAGCCTATAGACGTTCCACTGCAGGGCACAGGAGAGCCCTTGGGCTGTAGTACGCACGTACCACCTGCCACCGTGCGTATAGGGGTCGTCACTCACACCATTAAATTTCTTCGCAGGTGTATGTAGGTTTCTTTACGATGTTTTCCTTCACCGTAAAGAAGAAGAAATGAAGATGAAAAACATTTATTTATAACAACGATACCAAGTACAGGCTCATGGTAAACAAAATGTTACTTCACACATAAATTCCTAAAAACGCAGAAGTACAAGCCCGAGCTCGAACTCGCAATCCTCTGCTTGAAAGGACATAGGTTAAGCCAGTAGGTGACCTCGACCACCCTATTGATTTCTTATATTCAAAGTAAAATATTGAAGTTCATTATAGAATACTAATTTAATTATTTTTATATTTTTATCAACGTTTGCTCAGCGACGAACCAATCACCGGGAAAATTAATTACACCTGCATTGGAACATACGGTATTAATTCGATATTTTACTGCTTTATTTAAAAATTAATGGCGGAGAATTGAACAGGTCATTTGTATTAATATATGCGGGATTCGTTCATTATGGATATAATTTCCCTATAGCAACAAAAATATTATTCCAGATAGTATATTTCTGCACACGGACACTATTATTTCAACAGAATGTACTTTAATGAGAAAGACCAGTTTATTATGTTAATTCTACTTATTATAATAAACATGGTAGTGTTTCGCAATTTAATGCTGTTTGGAAAACGTACATAGCATTTTGTTATTCTCTCGACGCGAGTTTGGCACAATTTCTAAATGGGTAAAAATTAACTTCGTAATTTTAAAATTGAAAAAAACCGGCCAAGTACGGTCGCCTGCTTTAAATTGGGACCCATTTCGAAAAATATCCTCGGAATTCCTGTACAATATGACAGGATTATCAATCTTAAGTGGGTCCCAAATTAAAGCAAATTAAAGTCGTCCTAGCACGCCAAGGATTCCTCACAATTTTTAAGGCTGTCAAAATATACGCTATATTTACTACATAGTGAAATCCGCGCAAGAACTAAAGTCACCGACATAGCTCGAAGAATCGCCAGTCTCAAGTGGCAGTGGACAGGGCACGTCGCTCGTAGAACTAAGATCTGATGCCAAAAGGTTCTTGAATGGCGTCCACGGACTGGAAGACGCGGTGTAGGTAGGCCTCCAACAAGGTGGAGCGACGACGACGTTTGGCGAGCCTTGGGGGAGGCCTATGTACAGCACTGCAGTGGACGTTTTTGGCTGAAATGATTATGATAATAATACATTACAGGCGCCAATGGTCCCTTAGAACAAATTTACCTAACGCTTATAGTTTTTGACTTTTCCCTACTGGCCCATTTAGATTGATCATCCTGTATAGGACCTTACCTATGTAATGATGTTTTTTAAGTCTGAATGTTTCCAAGGCAGCATTCACTGTGGTCTAAACGCCTTTGTGTCTGGAAGTTTTTACGACAGAATACTTAGAGGTCAAAATGTATAAAATGCGATTGACTGAATGTGCTCGTTGACATTAATATACTTTTTGACTTTTGTACAATTCGACAATGGGATTTTCGAACCCATTGAGTATTTCCGGATCTTGGCCATTTATCTTCTGTCCGTTTTTCTATCATACAATTTAGGGTGTTAGGTTTTTGTGGCATTTTTTTTCTTTTGATCATTATAACATGTTTACATTTACATACTTTTTGACAGTTGTAGGTATATAATTTGGATAATGTGGTATTTTTAATCATTGTATATTTAGAGATTTGTACCAAAATGACCTGTTACCCATTTACCATAATAATATTTTGTCAGCCTACAAATTCGTCGGCGCAACGCCAAGTCGTCCAGCTAACTTCGCGGAGGATTTATTTTAACCTAGCCTAGCTTCACCTACTAAATCATTCCGTTTTGTTTTTCTAGATGGAAATAAAACTTGGAGAGATTAACTAAGAAGGATATTCAGCCAAAAACAGAAATGTAAAAAATAGGCCAAGTTCTTCCGTCACATAAAAAGTAGTGATTATCTGCTAAGATGCCAAGTATGGCAATGGTTGCCAGAAATCGAATCAAAAATTCACTGTTAAAAAATACGATTTGACCGTTAATTTTATTATACAAACTTAATATTGTACCTACTATTAGTTCCTGGGAGGACCGCTGTGCTGAGAAAAAACGGTTAAGTTACAGAAATAATGACATTAAAAATAGAAAAGTTATCGTGTAAATTTTTAACCCCCAACACAAAAAGATGGGTGTTATAAGTTTGACCGCTATGTGTGTGTGTCTGTCTGTCTGTCTGTGGCATCATAGCTCTTAAACGGGTGAACCGATTTAGATGCGGTTTTTTTTATTAGAAAGCAGGTTTCTTGGCGATGGTTCCTTGATATATGTTTCATCAAAATCTGTTCAGCTGTTTCAAAGTTATCAGCTATTTTGATAGCTGCGGAATGGATCTTAGACGCATTATGGGCATTTAATTTATGTTTAAACATACGTATGACATAATTGCGTTGAGTTTTTTTTTAATTTTTTAATTTATACTTGTAATCTAAATCCCTAAACGTTCTTAACAAGTAAGTATTTTTTTTAATTACACATGGTTTATTTAATACAGGCTGTTGTATTTCTGTAATGAAAATGCCTCATTTGAATTTGTCTCAAGTTTGAATCACAGTCCCGTCAGATGGGTCTCACAACTTCGTTACAAACTCATTACGTTGATTAAATCCAACCTTATTAATTACCCATTAATTTCCTAAATTAATGTCGAAATATTTGCCTCATTTTCTTGCCTCTCGCTGTCAATGACCACATGTACACGTAGATTACAGCACTCGCCAATATTATTTTAATCCTTTTTGAACCGCCATTTCTGCATTAAACTTAAAAAAAATACATCGTTACACAGTGCGCTGTGAAAATAAATACATACATTTAGGTTTGTCGCATTTTTAGCTTGTGCTTTATTTCTAATCAATTTATTACTAATTCGCTTTTCGTTTATGCAATTGACTCGTGAATGGACCAAATGGCATGTATTGCTTTAAACCACCATTGCTAAAACTAAATCCTTGCCTTTCAAATGAAATCGGTTGGAGGCTCATCGGTTAAAGATGGTTTCAAAGACTATAACGGACGTATTTTTTTGTGTTTTCCACTGTAGCTTGCACTGGACTTGGCCGGATACACTGCCGAGTGCCCTATAAGTAACCGCATTTCTTCTTTGAAGATATACCTCCCGTAACCGGAGACTCGTTCTAATTGAGAGTGAGGTTCTTATAATTGGTAACCTGACCTTACAGTAATTTAACCGATACGGTGGAAATCCTATGCTGCCCTATCATATGCCTTGGTTTCCTATAATTTAGTTTGTTATAATTTCAATTGTCATATCTACGTTTGTTATGAAATACTACCTGTTGCCCTCGACTCCGTTTGCGAACGTTTGCTACGACCTATTGTTAGACCTACCGAATACCTACAGAGAAAAAAATTCATAAATATCGGTCAAGCCGTTTCGGAGGATGTCGATAATAAACACCGTGACACGAGATTTTTATATAGGTATTAGATAGTTTTTCATTTAATTAAAATGTCTCTTACATATGGACGGACAGACAATACTATAAGGTTCCTTTTCTGCCATTTTCGCTGAAAACCCAAAAAAAAACAGTTATTCTTACACCAAGAAACATAACTACAAAGCTTCCTTAGGCTGCGTTTCCAACAGAGACGTGCGAGGTAGCTAAGCGGTGCGAGGCTGTGTAACGAGGATGTGTACGGTGTGAATGTTTCCACCAAAGATGTGCGAGGTAGCTGAGCGGTGCGAGGACGTGTAGCGGGCGGGGTGCGGTGAGACGGGAGCGGAGCAACATCCCTCGCAACACATTCCTCGCACACATCTTTCCCTTCTTTTGTATGTGGGAGATGAAATAATAGAAAACAATTATAAAATCAGTAAATACCATTCATTCGATAGTTTTAGCAATAATTAGCTATGCACACAATAGACAGACCTTTATAGCCATAGACATAGTAATAGGTAGTTTAATTTGGCACAAAGAAATAAATGTATATCAAAGGGATTTCATATAGCAATTACAGCAGGTAGCTTAAAATAAATAACCGTTAGGAGAACACAATTTAGGGTATAAGCTAGCGAGTTACAATTATATATTTATATCTATATAATCAAAAAGAATGATAGCTATTAACTAGACAATTCGTACCTTTCTCGATCACAGCTCGATATCAATTGCCCGCTCCAGAGCGGTGCGAGAGTATTTAATTATATGTTGCTGTACAAACATGTGACGACATGAGAGAAAAATAGTCTTAGGCGATAAACAAGTTTTTAGTTAATACCTATATATATTACAGATATAAATAATGTTTAAATTATTAGAATATAAATCAAAATACCCTGTTCTCCCGCATGTATGTACAAAAACCTTGCTCCGCTGAGCTGTTTCCACCAGAGCTCAGCTGAGCAAGGATAGGTAAATGAAGTGTTTCTATTGGTTCATGACAAACACATTCCTCTCAACGCATCCTCGCACAGCTCCGGTGGATATGCAACTACAAATAACTCAATTGACTTTACTAACGCCCCCTTGCATCATGCATAACAGCATAAAGTATTCCTTGGAAATAAACCCAGTTACCCTTTAAAAGGATGTGACATCCATTTCGCATTACCATAAGAGAAAATGCTCGGAGCGATCCTTATAAAACACTAGCTTTATCCGGCGGCTTTGCCCGCGTTCATGGCTTTCATGATAAACATTTATAATAGTACGATATTTCAAACGATAAAATTTACTAAAATAACGACAACCGTTTTGACTCCGCACCCAAAGGGTGTCAACGGGACCCGATTACTGAGACTCCGCTGTCTGTCTATCCGTCCTTCTGTCATAGGACTCTATCTATTGAACTGTAATTAAAAATAAAAATAAAATAATTAAAAAATCATTTATTGCCACAACATAATTAGGTACAGGAATATCAAAACAGGAACAAAGACAAATGGAAATAACTAAGCTACGTTCCGGCAATGGGTCCCTATCTCAGCAAGTGCTAGGACACGTGGCAGCATGCGCCAGCGCTGATTTTCAGACTGGCCCCTTTAGCGGAGGCTAGTTGTAACATACAATAATATAAAGTAGTATAATAAAATTAAAAAAAAAAAAAATTAAATAAATAAATAAAGAAGGAAACTAATTAGTACAATTAAACTAAAAACAGGCATGGCCTGATTATATGGCTTAAGTTAAGTACCCAGACAAAATATGTATGGTGTGTATGTGTGTCTCCATGTGGTGTAAGTGTGATAAGCGTATGGGTATGTGTATATGAGCGTGTGTGTATGTGAGTGAGCAAGTGTATTGCTAGACACTCGATTAATTTGTGTTCGATAATATAATAACAAATAGATACTAACTAAAAATAAAATAAAGTTAAATATAAAAAGGTCGTTTTAACTGCAGTGCTGGTTGTAAGGCGACAGCAATATTTACGAAACCCTCAATGACTCCGGCTCGTACATACTTGGCCGGTTTTTTTTTATATTACTGATAGTTCCTACGGCCCAAGCCCTCTTATTCTGAGAGGACGCCTGTGCCCGGCAGTGGGACGTTTATTGGCTGGGATGATGATGATGATGATGATGATGACTGATAGTTTCTACATCCATCGAATTAATCTAACTTCATGGCTGTTACCGAGACTTGCGGCAGTGACACTTAATCTAGAACCTAATAAAACCTAACCAAATGCTCTAACCATTTCGTTTATCTCCATATTCCAGAAGGCCAGTCGAGGGGAACACCATTTCTTTTTATATCTTGATTAAATTAGGAATTGGTATTATATTTTGTTACTTTGCTCTCAGTTTATGTGGCCCGATATCTGAAAAAACTTTTCTAGGGAAATTGTTCCCTCATCCAAGCCTACAAATAAGAGTCTCGTGTAAGGATGAGAGGGCTTGGGCCAGTTCTGCGCGAGCTCAGTGCGGATTAAGAACTTAACACCATTGAATTTGTTCACAGATGCGTGCATGTTTTCCTTCACCCGGTAAATTTCAAATGCATTTCCGTACGTAAATTCCGAAAAAAATCAGAGTTGCCCGGAATCGAAATTACGACTCTGTTTCAAAGGCCACCACAGACAGCTAAGCTGTTTATAAATAGTTATATATTTTTATCTATTACGTACATAATCAAGCATTGAAATTTATTTATTTTTAACTTAGTAAAAGTTAACGCAGCCCTCTAAAATGAACTCATTATAGAGAATTCGTTAGTTATTCCATTAGGGCCTCGTTAGCTGAACAAGTGTTCGCATTAAAAGTTGGCTGGGCCCCAGCGGGGGCAAATATTGTGGGCCAGTGAGGAGCCAATCAGCTCGTAGTGCCGCTGTTCATTATTATATTTAACAACGTAGTACTCAGCTTAATTCTTTTTTATATTAGATGAGATTTGGGTACGGCCGAGGAGAGCAAATATATCTTTATCACTTCTCATGCTCGTAAAGTTGTTCTTTTTGTCAACTCATTTAACGGTGGAAGTCATCACACATTTGTCATCAATTCCAAAAAACGTACCTATTTACTAGCATTGTATCGCATTTCCACATATATATCCTGGCAGCTAGAACCTTTTTTTTTAGCCTGTCGTAGTGTCCCACTGCTTTGACCTCCACAACTCCCGGTCTGGCGCAATGTCAGACCAGTCCTTTGCGTATATCGTTCAAATCATCCCGACAACTCCTTCGTGGTCTGCCTTACCGACGCTGGCCGTTCTCCGGCACCCACCAAGTGACTGTGTGAGCCTAAGTTTGTGGGTGCATGCGACAGACGTATCGACAGTCCCATTTTAGCTCAGCAGTCTCTTTCCCAACGTCGGCAATGCGTGTTTTTGAGCGCAGCGTGGTGTTCCGGATTCTATCTATCCTTTTCACACCTATATTTAATATGTTGCGCTCTATCGCTTTTTAGCAAACCGTAATCTACAACCTAATAAACATAAATTAATGCCACATCAAATAATTCACAATACAACGTATAAGCATCGATCAGTGATCAACTCAAACGTTAGCAAAATAAACCAATTAAAACGGGACTTGAAATCCTTCATTAAATTGGAACAAAGACTTTTAACCTACAAGATAACTACGTTAATGAACCACTAATTACGGAGACGGTATAACTTGGTGAATTTGCAAAATACATGGCAGAGGCAGCATGCGGTGGTTTGGGGTACGTACCGGAAAAACGGGACGCTTTGATTTGCGGGGTTACCTCAAAATTACTCTTACGAAAATAGCACCTAGTAATTAGTGTAATTATCACATCATAAGGATTCTGTCGTTTTAATAAAGCGTGGCACACCATTGATTCTGGCACGAGTGTCAATTAGCTACGGGAATTGCTTACCATAAATAATATATATTCATACAGACAAACTTAAAAAAAATAATATATATATATATATATTATTAGGGGACAATCTTACAAAAATCAACCTAGTCCCAAACTAAGCAAAGCTTGTACTATGGGTACTAGACGACGATAAACATACTTATATAGATAAATAAATACTTAAATACATAGAAAACATCCATAAAGATAAAGATAAAGATAAAGATATTTTATTCCATAACTCAGGAACAAATATTCGTGCTCATCACACTAATAAATGCCCTTACCGGGATTTGAACCCAGGACCTCTT
This sequence comes from Archips crataeganus, assembly GCA_947859365.1. Classification (NCBI taxonomy): domain Eukaryota; kingdom Metazoa; phylum Arthropoda; class Insecta; order Lepidoptera; family Tortricidae; genus Archips; species Archips crataeganus. The sequence goes on along the minus strand of OX402060.1, from coordinate 19,095,455 downwards.
GCTTCGTAGGCAGGGTCACTACCAACTAGGCTAAAGTGGTCGTTAAGTAAACAAAACAAAAAAAAAAGTAAACAAAATTTGCCAAATTATACTTTCTGAATGCTATGACGACATATTTACAACACAAACTTAAAACGCATTTGGGTATATGCTCTAGAGCTGTGGGGAACCTAGCAAATCTAATATTGAGATACTGCAACATTTGAAAATAATGCGCTCAAAAATATTTGCTGAGCACTATGGTTTACCACAAACGAGGATGTACACAAATACCTCAAGTTTCCCACGATACACGAAGAATTATCTGCCCGTTGTAAATCCTATAAAACAAGACACAGCACAATACGAATAAGCTAGCACAAGCATTGACTTTGTGCAGCAACAAAGGACGTCGTTTGAAGAGGCGTAAAATATTGGACGTAGCAATGGCGGATTGAACTCCAAAACCGCCTCAACCCTGGAACATGCATAATAAGGAAGAGAGATGTCAATGGATTTCGTTCCAAACGCCATACTTTATACAACTGATTTGCTCGTGGTTTATAGACCGATTGCAGGTGTATAAAAGGAAAAAAAAATGTTTGACTTGATGCTAAAAAAGGAGTGCCTATAAAAATTGATGGTTGCCCTCATGTTCCTTAGGATCCCGCCATCAGATCTTGGCTTGGTGCCAATGGGACACCTCATCAGTATACTATTTCAAATAGAAAAGTAATTTTGAGAATCGGTTCACAATGGAGGAGTAATCGCTTAACAAACATACAAAAAAAACATACAGTCGAATTGAGAACTTCCTCCTTTTTTTCAAGTCGGATGATACAGTAGATGATACAGTAGATGATACAGTAGATGATACAGTAGATGATACAGTAGATGATACAGTAGATGATACAGTAGATGATACTATAAAACAATAATAAGACGCGTCACTAGAAAGAACACATCCAAAAATCCATCATCATCATCATCAGTATCATCATCATCATCATCATCATCGGTATCAGTTGACGAATTTGTATATAAATCCCGTTTTTAGGGTTCCGTAGTCAACTAGGAACCCTTATAGTTTCGCCATGTCTGCCCGTCTGCCTATCTGTCTGTCCGTCCGCGGCTAAGCTCAGAGACTGTTAGTACTAGAAAGCTGTAATTTGGCATGAATATATACCTATATCAGTCACGCCGACAAAGTGATTAAATAAAAAACACTAAAAAAAATTTTTTAGGGTACCTCCCATAGACGGAAAGTGGGGGTGATTTTTTTTCTCGACTAACCCTATTGGATAGGTCTTTTAAAACCATTGCGGGGTTGCTAACATGATTTTTCTATTTATTGATTCTGTTTGCGAAATATTCAACTTTAAAGTGAAAATTTTCATTAAAATCGACCGTCCCCCCCTCCTCTAAAATCTAAACTGTTGGGTGGAAAAATTTGAAAAAATTCAGAATAGTAGTAAATATATCAAATTTACTAGGAAAATTATAGCGGCTACGATTGCTTGGAAATTATTTGTAGTTTAAGAGTAAATAGTAGCCTAGTATAAAACATACCTAATTTTGGATGATTCCCGTACACATACGAAATCCTTAGAAACATATTACTTGATTTTTTCGTAATGGCTACGGAACCCTACCTTGGGCGTGTCCGACACGCTCTTGGCCGGTTTTTAAACTGGTTTTACTTAAATTTGAAAGATTTATATACATACACTCACGCACAGACACATAGGAGAAAACAAAGAAATACTTGTAAATAACGGTTATTCTGTTAATTTAAGATATAAAACGTCAATAAATTGCAATAACACACCAACAAACGTAATAAAATAAAACAAAATTCAACCCTTTTCGTGTTCCGCAGCGACCACTCAGTCCACAAACCTGTTGTACCTCATAATGTCATATTAACCGTGTCCACGGTTAGCCGAAACTCCTCAACTCAGCATCTGTCAGGTTGACGGGGGTCCGTTTCATCTCCACAAGTCAAAAGGAACCTTAACAGCGTGCCTTTAAAACCATTTCGCTTCGATAGCCTTCAAGCACGTTGACACCATTCTGTATTCGGAAATATGTCAAAACTGTGCCGTGTTTTGTTTTAAGATCGCTTTGTGTCTGTGTTGGGGTGTTTGTGTGTGTAGCTTGAAAGTGTGTAATAATTGTACTTGGAGTTTTGTGATTGTGTACGTGAGTAAAAGTGTTGCTACTTAAAGTGTTTTTTTTTTGGTTTCAGTACCCAAAGGGTGCCGTCTGTCCGTTCGTCTGTCTGTCACAGGACTATCTCTTGAACCGTAATAGCCAGACATTTTGAATTTTCACTGATGTAATATTATTACCGTGACCACATTAGTTTTTATTCTTATTAAAGAATAAAAACTAATTTAATTGTTAGTTGAAAATGAAAGGGGGTCGTCATGCAAGAAAAGTGTTTTTCATCTCTCATACTCGGAAAGTGAGGCAAATCATATCTGACATACGGGAGGACATGTGTTATTTTCTTCCCAAGGGTAGAAATGAATTAAAAAAAATAAAGGCATTGGCTGTCAATGGAACACATACGCATTCAGCCAAGCATTACGGCATGTAATAATTAAGTATTGAGTTTTTTTTTTCGTAATTAGTCATATTACAAATTTTATAATGCCAGTGAAATATTATTAAATTAAATTATTAATTTGTTATTTAGTGACTTAAACCAGAAAAGTTAGAAAATGTTAAGAAAAAACACGGTAAATGACAATGTTATTGTCCACACATCCTTTCTATATACAGCTTAACTCCTTGGTTCAAATTGGTTACTTACATATTTTATAAATAAATTTACTAAAATACCTACTTTATCTACTGTTTTCATTAATTATTATATTGAACATTCTAAATTTTGTTCAATTATTTATTCCTTAACAATAAACTCCATTGAAATAATTTACAACGATCATATTGACCAGTTTAGACATTTTTATTTATTTATACTTATATTTTCTGACTTTCCTTGTAGTCGAAATGAAAAGCAGAGTGTTTAACTCGGGAAAAACACCAATATCACCCTCGGAATATTTGCACCCTCGCTGTGCTCGGGTGCCAAGTAACCTCGTGTGATATTGGCTATTTTCCTCTATCTTTTCAGCATTTTGATTTCGATTGTTATAATGCCATTAATTAGTTACTTGAAAATTTCACCGATTATGGTATTCCCGTGGCCACTATATCAACAAAATAGTAAAAATAAAACCCATGTACGAATACAACCCTTCATGTACATTATAAAAGTCCAGCTCGCACTTGACCGGTTTAATTCTACTCTACAGTACACTAATAGATTATGTTTAGTTATAGATATAAATGAAGTAGCTCACTTGAATTCACTCCTTCATTCTCCAATTCAGTGGAGTTTATTTTAGTTCATTATTATCTTTTCGTTAGTTAAGGTATTCATTCGTTCAAATTAAACTGAGTCAGTCACTGTCAATTACAAACTCAGGCTAAATTAAAAGAAACAATCGAGGTTGTCAGCTTCATGCTTGATTATTAAGTATGATGGGAAAACAAACTTGCTATGTCTTCAAAGATCTCAAAATAAACTAGTCAAGGTCTTGTTCAGATACAATCGTCTTAGTATGGATACTAAAACACTATATGAAAAGACTAAAATTTACAACATAAAACAATTATATACTTATGCAACTTGTATCCTTGTAAAAAAAATACTTACCAATAAAATACATACACAAATTTACTTTTATAAAAAGAACTTACAAACATCATTTGAGGGATACAGATAAAATCAAACTAATGAAGCATAGGACTGGATATGGGAAGAGGAACATTCTATCCGAGGGAGCACGGTTATATAATGACCTGTCTGTTCAAATTATAAAGTGTAATACTTTAGGCTTGTTTATGAGTAAACTTAGATAAACTTAGAAAATATATTAGTGTTAAGATAAATTAAATGTTACGATTAGCTAGAAAATCTAGTTTCAGATATTATTGTTTAATTTTAAGCTCATTGTAAGTGAACATTGTTCTTTATGAGTAATAAAGTCTTTAAACCTAATAGTAGATTATACAACAAGAGCATAAGACGAGCCATTTTACCTGAGAGGTTCATAATAGCTACCTGAGCTAGCCGGTATGGCCGGTATGGTCAAGTTTCAAATTGACACGTTAAGGGGAAAATTGGGTTTAACACTCTTCTTTTCACTTCGATTGCAAGGAAAGCAATATTGTTAGTTATGTGACAATAGACTCCCCTAACCATAATCAAACCAATTTTTTATTTCAACATTAATTAAATAACAAATAGAGAGTGACCTCAATACTGGAAAACGATACTATTTACGGCACAATTCGTGGAACCATTATTAATTTTATTACAATGAGCGTGGAACAACCGTATCCTACTTTGTAATAGAATTGTAACCGCTTTAATAGTGTGGTGTAGGCATCGAGCACTTAACCAATAAAGTCAACTTATTGGCGAATAGGGATGTTGACGCCATCAAAAAATAATTCAAAGACACGACTCCAGTAAAAAAACGCTTTATTTTAACCCTGTAAACCAGATTAATTTTCGATTGACTGCAAAATCAGATTTTTTGTACTTTATAACAAATAAATAGTTAGTTGATCGAGTATGCGAACAAGTGACGTCATAAGTTGCTATTGCCATTCAAACTCTATGGGAGAATTGTGTTTTGACAGCTCATGAAAGGTACTATTTATTTTTATTAGCAATACGGCTGCTCACCAAATCTAAGATTATTTAATTTCGAGTGCGCCGGCGGGGTTTGAACCCACGTCTCCTGGGTATGCGCCCCAACCTGGGTGTTCTACCAATTGAACCACGTCGCTCCCAACCAACTTCCCCGAAATTCTTTATCGCTTACATACGCCAACAGTGGCGTGTGGTAACATCCATCACAACTATTAGAAGCTATGACTCCTAACGTTCCAAATTTTATTGGAAAGGCGTAAGAAATGATGTACCACATCTATTTATTCAAATATTATTTATTTTTATCAATACGGCTGCTCACCGAATCTAAGATTATTTAAAAGCGAAAAAGTTTTTCGGGTGCGCCGGCGGGATTCGAACCCACGTCTCCTGGATGGTAGAACACCCAGGTTGGGGCGCATACCCAGGAGACGTGGGTTCGAATCCCGCCGGCGCACCCGAAAAACTTTTTCTCTTTTAAATAATCATGAAAATTACGTCAGTTGATTGGTGGTGTCAACGTCCCTATTCCGAGAATCATTCGTATTTTGCCATTTTGTTACCTAGTAACATATTTACAGCAAAATATAAACGAGGATGAATGTCACAGTACATTTGCGACTCCGTGGAAATCGCCTAGTGCGTTGCCGACTTTTAAAAAAAACCTCTGGGCGCTTATGATAAATGTATTCACCATTTCACTTCATGCGATGACTAAACATTGACTACCTGCTAGCCCAACCCCAGCTGTGATAGACTCGTTGAGTTGATAAATCAGACTGAAGCGACAGCGCAGTAATTGGTGTATTTTTTAAACAATTTAAATTCCATTTCCATTCTATTGGTTAAGTTCTCGATGGAAGCCTCTTAATTGTATCGCTAGTAACAATTGTTACAGATGTGGTAACATCTACATTGTTATTGAGACAAAGTTTCACCAAGCTTCTAGGAACTGTGAGGGCGGTGGTTAAGCAGGGTTTTATATTGGAAAAACGAGCCTCCTTTACTAATTCATGAACAAAGTTTGAAGTTACATATGTAAGCTAATGAGATCTACGCCAATAAACTTGAGTTTCCCAACTCTATTTATACAATAAAGAATTTTTACAACTCAATGTTTTCATGAAAGGGATGTTTTTTATAATTCACACCAATTGACCTAGTCCCAAAGTAAGCTAGGTAAAGCTTGTGTTATGGGTACTAGGCAACGGATAAATATACTTATATAGATAGATACATACTTAAATACATATTAAACACCCAAGACCCGAGAACAAACATTCGTATTTTTCATACAAATATATGCCCCGACACGGGAATCGAACCAGGGACCTCAAGCTTCATAGTCAGGTTCTGTAACCACTAGGCCATCTGGTCGTCTAAAGTCCATTTATGAAAAGGAAAATAAGCGTTTTTTAAAGATAATAATAATAATCATCATTTATTCAAAATGCGAAAATAAACAACTAACAATTGATTAATGACAATTATTTTATTTTATTTCAACAGTTTAAATAATAAAAGCTTCCTAAATTTGAATTGTCGCTTTCATTCCAGCTCTCTCCTGTGTAGCAAAAGAAGCCCCCTAAGTGCCTTACAGACTCATGTATATCCGCTAAAAATCTTTGAACCAAAAATAATGAAATTCTACATAAAAAGTCATGTTATAATGCAGGTACAGCATTAAAGACGGATTCCACAAAACATCTACTAGATCAGGGGTTCCCAACCTTTTCTTGGTCAGGGACCACTTTTATATTATTCTTGTTAGCAGGGACCACTGTGTAAGTGTATACTTAGGGGCTGTTTCACCACTTTTCTTAAAGTTCGGATTAGCTTAATCATAACCTTATTTGTCAGATGGAATTAAAATTTCTGTTTCACCAGTCTCGATTAGCGCTAAGTGACGGACAAACTGTTTCTTAATTTGACCATCAGATCAGGAGGCATTTAGCATTTTTATCCGTCACATAAAGTTAGATTATTTTTTTGTGGCCATGGTTGGAGAGCCCTTCAGCCGGTTTCAGAAAAATAAATCAAAGTATTTTTTATTTTTTAAAGAAAAAGGGCATGCTAAATTGCATAAAATAATTTAAATATCAAGATTTGAATAAAAAAATGTAGGTAAACTTTTAGTATGTAAAAATAAATCAAAAATTTCGTAATATTTTTTAATAACCAACTTTTTTTCAGTGGCTCAATCGTTTGTTCTACCTGAACTTGTATGTCGCCCTTAAAAAAAAGTTTATCTGTCAAATGGTTTGGCGCCACTTTTCGATTCGTTTTACGTGATTTTATTTTTCTTTGTTATTGTTAACAAAGTATCGTAAATAAATACCGTTTTTGGATCAATTATAATGTTACATATTTGTTTATGCAAAAAAAATAGATATATTCAAAAATTATATAGTTAACCATTTCTTTTGCTTTAATAATGAGTGACTCTTTGAACGAAAGTGTGCGAACAGGAACACGTGGTCGTGAAATGCGACGTTGCCATTCCGACTTTTTGTTAAACCCACGATTAGTTAAGTGGTACTTAGTTTGCACAGGACCGGAGTGGTGAAACTGAAAAAACACTAGCTGACAGATTTGTCCAGTACTTAGTTTATTCATTGGTTACGTAACCAGCAGTTTGACAATAAGGTGGTGAAACACCCCCTTAATAAAAATAATAACCTGTAAGAATCAAACTGAAACTTTAATAAAAAACTCAATAACAAATTACATAAATAGAAATTTAAAATCATTCGTGGACCATATTTTGGCTTCTGCGGACCACTGGTTGGGATCCACTGCACTAGATAATAAAGCAAATCGATATTTAAGAACATAATTATCACATAAGATAAATATAAAAAAAAACAACGAAACCTAAAAAAACATATAATAAAATAAGCACATGAATAAATACGGAGCAGAATAAAAAGTTCAAACAACGTCGCGCACAATGTGTGCGTGACCTGTCACAGACAAGACGGGGGGGCGTGCACCGGCGCCCGCTCGGAGACAAACCGGTTTGAACTAGCTCAGTGAGTAGACAAAGTTCAGGTGTGCCGCCAGCGACGACGCGACCGTTTAGCGTTTAGCTACATAGTTCGGGTGTTCGGTTGTTTTTAAAGATGCCTACCTGTTGTAGTGTTTGTAGATATACAGATATTAGATATTTAGGTACTTGTTTGAATAAAATATTTTGATTTTTAATATATTTTTTACCGAGCGACAACCCTATGATAATAGGTAAGAATTTCGAGCACTGTTCGGAAGCTTTTCTTCTGCTCTGTATTTATTCATGTGAAAATAAGTGTCTACTATTATGTTTGAAGTCGGTGCCTCACCACGAGGCAGCTGGATTGGACCTATGTATTCACCTATACTTACTTACTATTTGGGCTTCTACCACTCCTGGCTGGGGCGCCGACTTCAAAAAGATCAGTAGAGTGTTACATATTTTCGTGTTTTTTTGGTGTAAGTTTAATTTTCATTTTTTTTTCTCGTTTTTAGTGGCTTAATGTCAAGTTACAAATTGTGGTTTCCCCAAATCAGAGATTTTAATTAAGTATAAGGAGTTGTCATGGTGTTTCACCATCAATTCAAATTCATCGTTTGAATTGAGACAAGGATAAATTGCTTATCAACTGTGTTAAAGTAATACCCCGGCGCCACACATATTACAAATGTTTCAACACATATTTGAACACATTATTTGATCTATGGTTGATTGTATGGATGTTCTGTTGAACAAATAAGCAAATACCGGTGCTACACATGTGATCAAATAACTGTGTTCAAACATTTGTAATATGTGTGGCGCCGGGGATAGAATCGCAATATAGTTAAGTTTTATTAATTATTACTTTCGATTCTTATTACTTAGTTTCGATAAATGTTAAGTACCTACTTACTACGAAATATACGAAAATCACTATTATGTTGGAGTTCATAGAATATAATTATATTTGATGAGTTCCCTTGATTTCCCTGGTTTCTATTCGTCAGATACTTTGACTTTACTTTTAACGACCGCCTTAGCCTAGTTGGTAGTGACCCTGCCTACGAAGCAAGAGGTCCTGGGTTCAAATCCCGGTAAGGGCATTTATTTGTGTGATGAACACGAATATTTGTTCCTGAGTTATGGATGTATGTATGTATGTATGTAAAACTCTTCTCTTCTTCTCTTCTTCTTCTTGTATGTTTTCTATGTATTTAAGTATTTATTTGTCTATATAAGTATGTTTATCGTCGTCTAGTACCCATAGCTAGCTTTGCTTAGTTTGGGACTAGGTCGATTTGTGTAAGATTGTCCCCTAATATTTTTTTTTTATTTTTTTTTAGAGACTTTAGTGAAAATGAGACCTAATTGAAAGTATTCTTTTTTCAACCAAAAACAATTTTTTTTTCATGACTATAAATGACAGAGTCCTGAAGTAACAAACATTAAACAGACCGAATTAATAACCTCCTCCTTTTTTGAAGTTGGTTAAACATTCTGAACGGCGTGTTTATCCTTCCGTGATGAAAAGCACTAAAGTATAGTCCCTGCACGGACTTGATGCACACACCGAAACAGATCATAAATCACCCCATCTAGGAACGGTAACCCCTGGCATATCAGTCATTGATGGTGACAATAGACTGTACGTCGACTTCGACATTGGATCTGGAACTTACAAGGGACTGTTGGACACAGGCGCGAATTTAAATATTATTGGTAACGGATACCACAAAAACTTGTTAAAACTAGGTTTCAAATTAACACCCGTACGCTCAAGTGCAACTTGTGCGAACGGCTCTAAAGTTAACTCGTGGCCACGGCTGCTGCAATGTGGCCGAAACGTCGAGGCGCACATTGACAGCGGCGCGTCATGCTAATTTAAGGCAGCATCCCGCCGCGGAGCGTAACAAGGAACTGTTACCAAATCTGTCGTGAAGCGGGTCGGTATAATTGGATTAGGTACTTACTTACTCCCCACTTCACTGGCAGATAAGTTACATTTCTTTTGGTCACAAACTAGAAGTTGCTCAGATAGGTTCAGCGGCTTCCTAAAAGACCTTTACTTCAAGGGCCGTAGCCGGTTGTGCTTATGTTGGGGTGATTAGGGCAGACAGCGGAATGATACAAAGGCCAATTTAAATTAACAGTGTATTGTTTTACCAACATGCAACGATAAAAACAATTTCATAGATTGCAATAATTTCATAACATAAGTTGTGTGACGAAGAACGGTACGTTCGAGTTAGGAATGACCTCTCATTAGACTACGTTTGGTAACGCGCACTGATTTTAAAGCGTGGGCAAATTCACGCTCGCACTGGCCAGTGGATAAATAAAAGTTAGTGCACTTACGGGATCTTCGGGACTACCTCGACGATGACGGGTGAATCACGCTAGGCTACGGAGGCCGTAGCCTGCGGAGTATGTTCGGGGACCCTCAGGCCGTCGAACCCAACTAGCCAGTAGCTAGGTGAGGCCTGGGGGGGAAACCGGAGGCTGCGCCCGATGACCACGGTGATGGTTAGTGCGGGGTGCAGTGCGCGGGCAGGCATGAAGCCCTTGGCATCGCACTATGTACTGCAGGATCTGCCCGCCAGAATCCTGAGCCTACGGGAACCGAGGCGCGCGCGGTCAGCCGCGGCGCGCGACGGGGGTGAAGTAAGGCGTTGACACACCCTTGGCTTCGCGTAAACGCATCAGGCCGCCTCTAAGCCTGAGCCTTCGGGCAATCAAAAGCGAGCGCGGTCACGCGCGGCTCGCGTTGCAAATAGGGCGCGGCATTCAGGCTCGGCGCGTAGCAGGGGTGATGAAGGGCGTTGAAGTCTTCTTGGCGTCGCACGAATGCACCCGGCCGCCCTCTCAGCCGGGGCCTACGAAGAATGAGTGCGGCGGCGCTCTCACACCGCGAACGTCACTACGCGGCACAACTCGCGTTCAACACTGTATTTGTGGCGATACTACAATCCGCGGCACATTACTAAGCGACCGCAACGGCCTGCCAAGACGTTCGGACCGACGCGGTATGCGCGGGCGAGATGTTTTTGTCCGATTGTTTACATGCGGGTTCGGAATGTCAAACGCGCGCGATAAAAAATGCGTACGTGAGCTCGCGAGGAGCGCCGTGCCAACACTGACGTTTCACTCGGGAAACTCCTGCGCCAGTTCCTTGTTACGCTCCGCGGCGGGATGCTGTCTCAAATTAGCATGACGCGCCGCTGTCAATGTGCGCCGTTAGGGAACGCATATTTCGCTAAATGGAATGGTTTTTGACAGGTGTCTAACTTTTCTAATAAAAAGATACCGTCTCGTTTGAAAAATAAATTTATGACAGTTCCGCGTCTGGAATTTACTGAAATACGTTTTGTTGTGTAAAACAGTGATAATAAGTGTGTAGCTTATGTCCTGGCGATGAAATTGGTGTATCGCATGTGGTTGGGAGTAAGATAGTTTAGTGAGGAAGTGCTTGTGAAAGTTTGCGATAACACATGGAGTTTCTGTGGTGAATTCAACTCCTATAGCTACTGAAGGCCTGGAATATGCCTGTTACTCGTTAGATTAAGAGTTTAGCTACACGTGAGTACATATGTCTTATTCCAAAACATGTTATTCATGTAAATATTGACATGTCAAAATCGGTATTGTGTTTAAGGTTATGTTGTAGTAATTTGTACTACAATACCCCCCTTGTCAGGAAAAGAGGTTAAGCCGAGCTTAACCGCAACAGCCGGTATAGCCGGAAAAAAAAATCTTATGCCCTCATTTAGGTATGCATGCGACTTAATATCGTTAAGATTAGGGAGTAGAAAATCAAACTTATCAAGTAAGTGATCCTAAAGGCTAAGCATGCGTGTTGAACTTTATCAACGTCTAACATTAATGCCTGGACTCCGGCCTATGTGGATCCGGTTCCTGGACTATGATCCTAACTTTCTATCTAATACGCCTAGAATACCTAAATTACTACCAACGAGCTATGGTAGGTCATGCCATGTTATGATGTTTATCCTAACTTAAAGTACAAGTATATGTATATTTATTTTATACTACAATATACATTTTGTACAAGAGGTACGTGACAGTGTGCGCACACTGTCAAGTTCTCACTATATACAGTAGCACACCTTGTGGTGGTGGCTACAGCAAATCCTAGATGTGTGAAGTGTCAATAGACTTCACACTGAAATTTAAAGTTCGATAATTGTGATAGCTATCAAGAAAGTATGAGAAAAAACTTAGTTTTCATTTTTTCTCTAAAAGTACTGGACCGATTTTAATCCAGTTTGCACTCCCTGGTACCTAGGGTAGTACAGGTACACATAAATTTTTAATTTTTCAAAAAAAGTTGAGTTTGACACTTTTTGTAAAAAGGTGTACTGTGTACAAAAAAGCAAAACAAAGTCAATGTCGCGCTTTGGTATACACCTTATGGCACTTTTATGATGTCCTTGGCATGATATTTTCCTGTTTTACCCGTGTCAATGTCTTGTAGATCATAAACGACATCTGAGTGCTTCTTCGTAACTTTGCTCTTGACGAATCTCGGGGCAAGTTTCGCTGAGAAGAAGTGTGCCGCACTTGACTGTACAAAATTACGCCTCCACACGGTATCTCCCACGCTTAGCCGGAGCTCTCGGCGGCGTAGGTTATACCGGTTCGCGTTTTGTTTGTACGCTTTGGTCAAGGCGTCTGTTACACGGTTGAAGATATCTGCCAAGTCATCTAGCGTGTTAGCTTTGTTAGACCGAGTTGCGAGCTGGAGGTCGTCTGACGAATGTGGTGCGTTGCCACGTATGTGATGCAACGCGCCGTCCGCGACGAACTCACGGCCTTTTGCCAAGAAAAATGGTGTATATCCCGTTGCAACATTGACGGTGCTATTCAGTGACATCTGAATATGTGGTAGGTGCTTGGACCAGTTTCTGTGGTCTTCCCCCACTAAAATAGCTAAGCAGGTTTGGATCGTTTGGTTGTATCGCTCAATAGTGTTCGATTGTGGCGCGTAAAAAGCTCCGTAAAATATCCTGGGAATTGAATGTTTCGAGCAAAAGTTTTTAAATTCTCGACTTTGAAAGATCGTGGCGTTATCGCATATGAGAACGCATGGTATGCCCTCTTTGGTCAATATCTCAGACTCTATAAATGATGACACTGTTTTGGTGGTTGCAGTTCTTAACGGGTGTAACCAACAATATTTAGTAAAAACGTCTACAATTGACAGTATGTAGACGTGACCAGAATACGATTTAGCTATGGGGCCGATGATGTCTATTGACAAAGTATGCATCGGCCTATCAACCTTCTTCTGGTTAGTCATGTGCCCGTGCGGCGGGTTATTGGAGTGTTTATAAGCTTTACACTTCTCGCACGCGGACACATAACTTTTCACGTCTGCATACATGCCCTTCCAGTAATAATTTTCCTTAATTTTTGAAAATGTTTTAAAAGTACCTGGGTGCACCGCGTTAATTTCGTGGTTTTCCTTCATGCACTCTGGTATTAGTTCTCGTGGAATTACTATTTTCCACTCGGTAGCGCTAAGTAGTTGCGACGATGGTTTGCTATACCTTAACAACATTCCATTTTTTATTTGGTAATTTTTGTGGAATGTTGGGTTTGATTCTACGTTTTTAAATAATTTATTATACCAATCGTCGTTAGAACTGCTACCACCAGTAAATGCAACTGCCTTGAGTTCAATTCGAGATAATATATCTGGGACTACGTGGTTCGAGCCTTTTCTGTGTCGTATCTCGAAATTGAAGCAAGACAGCTGCATCGCCCAGCGTGCTAAACGACCAGAAGGGTTGTTTAGCGACTTCAACCATTTGAGGCACATATGGTCCGTGACGACCACAAAGTGAGTACCGTCTATATAAGGGCGGAAATGATTTATGGAGTCTACCACGGCCAACAACTCGCGCTCTGTAGTGCTGTAGTTCCGCTCGGTCTTGGAGAGAAGTCTCGAGTGGAATGCGACGGGGTGTTCTATGCCGTCGATCTCCTGAATAAGGACGCTCCCGATGCCTACCGACGAAGCGTCGGTGTGGATTTGGAATGGTAGGGAAAAGTCGGGGCAAGCCAGTACTGGAGCCATGGTGAGAGCTTCTTTGAGCGCTAGGAAGGACCTTTCTGCTTCTTCTCCCCAGGCTATGGCGTCTTTTCCCTTCTTTTTTCCTACCAATGCGGTCATCGGTGCGACTATGGTCGAGAACTTATCCACGAACCTGCGGTAGTATGAACACAGACCTATAAATGCGCGCAATTGCCTAGCTGTTGTTGGTCGTGGGAAGTTTTTAATACAGTCCAACTTTTGTGGATCTGTTTGTAAACCTTGAGGGCCGATAACATAACCAAGATATTTCAGCTCGTCCTTACAGAACTCGCATTTGTTGAAGTTAAGTGTCAAACCCGCTTTGCTTAAAGCGTCGAAAACGTCGTTTAAAATTTCAAGATGTTCTTGAAAGTTACTTGTGGCGATTAGTAAGTCGTCACAATAACCAAAGATTTTTTCACCATATTTGTGATGAAACAAAGAATCCATTAAACGTTGCAATTCGCAACCGGCGTTTGATATACCAAACGGAAGCCTACGGAATTCGAAAAGTCCTCTGCCTGGTACAACAAAAGCCGTTTTTTGGCACGATGTTCCAGAGCCGTCCACGTTGTCGGAGTTACATAAAGATATTTGCCAGTAAGCGGCAGACAAATCAATTGAAGTTAGATAGCGAGAACCGCGCAAATTATCCAAAATCGAACTTATGTAAGGTAATGGGTATGAGTCTTTGACTGTGACATCATTTAATTTTCTTGCATCTAAGCAAAACCTAAGAGAGCCATCTTTTTTTGGAGTCATGACGACTGGATTTGACCAAGGCGACTTAGACGGTGCTATCACGCCCAGCTCTAGCATTCGGTCTACTTCCTCATTTAAAGCCTTAAGTTTGACTGGGGAAAGCGGATAGTACCGTTGCTTGATTGGTGGTCCGGTCGTCAGGATCTTGTGCTCGACTATGGATGTTTTGCCTAAACCCCTCTCCTCTGTACTTATGGTTTTGTATTTAGCTATGACCTTATTTATTTCGATTGCTTCCAAAGGAGAGAGTTGTTGCTTTGGAATTATGGCGCAAACACCGGTATTACCTTGTGTTTGTGTCACAATTCCATTGCATGTTGTTGTGCTGTGGTTTATTAAATTTATTAATCCAACTTTATGCATAAAATCCATACCCATTATAAAGTTATCGATTACGGTTGGTATTACCAAAAACGTGGTCTCGTAAGTTCGATTTCTGAAAATGATCGGTAAAAGTAAAGTGCCTATGACGTTAACTTTAGAGCCGTTCGCACAAGTTGCACTTGAGCGTACGGGTGTTAATTTGAAACCTAGTTTTAACAAGTTTTTGTGGTATCCGTTACCAATAATATTTAAATTCGCGCCTGTGTCCAACAGTCCCTTGTAAGTTCCAGATCCAATGTCGAAGTCGACGTACAGTCTATTGTCACCATCAATGACTGATATGCCAGGGGTTACCGTTCCTAGATGGGGTGATTTATGATCTGTTTCGGTGAACCCTGGGGTATCTAGTTTTTTGGGCTATTGTTTGCCTCCAGGTGTGGCCTGCGCTTAGGGGGGTTGCATTTTGGGCAGGTATTTGACAATACCCCTCTTTGTCCACACTGGAAGCAAACAATGCCGGGTATAGTTCGACATTGTCTGTAAGAGTGACCAATTTTTTTACATTTTTTACAGGTCACTGAGATATTTGAGGTGAATTTTCTACTATGCTGTGTATTTACAACAGCCACGTGATTCGACTGTTTGTTTGATCTGGATCCGGAACTGACAGTGGGTGGACCGGCGTAAGCTTCGAGTCGCTTACCCAAAATGATCAAGTTTTGGATAGTGTAAGTATCACCGACAGCTAGCAGTTGTGCATACGTAGGCTGAATATTGTGTTTGATGATTTCGATAAGGCTGGTCTCTTGTAATGGGGACACCAACCTCGAATTCATCGTCTGCATTTCCAGTATGTATAAATGTAACGGCTGTCCTGGTAGCTGTCGGTGGTCTCTAACTTTCTTTTCTAAAGCGTAATCGCTATCAATGGATGTGAAAAAACTCCTGAATTTGGTTTGCAACTCCGACAGGGTGGTGACGCTGTCTCGTATCTGCCTATAAAAATCTAAAGCTTTGCCACTCAATAAGTCGGGAAAACATTTGAGTACCTTGCGCTCCGACGTATCGCGGCTGCGCATATAATCATCGAGCCTAAGGAAGAAATCTGCGACGTCCGATTCGCCCGTGAACTTTAAGTTCCACGCTCGTAAGCTATCCTCGCGTATTACGTGTACAACGCGTTCTTCAGAATCTGCGGTCGGCTGGTGGTACATTTCGCGCCAGTGAGGTGGTTGGTCTAAGATTCTGGACACAAGCTTCGGAGCTTCCAATGTGTTTATGGAACGATACTGTCCGGTCGCGGCGGTCGGCGCGTCTGGTTGATTGGATGGACCGGGGGTCGGTTCATATGGGTCTCGATTTCCGCGCGGTCGCGTGTTAACGAAACTAGGACCGGGTCCTAAGTCAAAACTTGAGGTTGTCGTCGGTGGGTCGCGTCTGGTGATTTCAATTTCGTGATATAATTCGTTTTCGTGGTCCGACATGTTGGCAGCTCGTCAATGTCTGTGTGGTCCCGAACAAGTGTGATAATAATAACAATAATGACACTTCTCAATGGAGAAGGTGTTATATAAATTGTATCAACTGCAAAGCATCTATTATGATGCGCAGTAAAATAATTGGGGAATATATTTAATTGTAATTGTTCAAATTGTTTGTTGTTACTATGCTACATTCTCATAGTACAACTAAAATAATTAAATTAATTAATTGTTACTTGGTCGGGTACACACAGATGCACAAAAAGACTTATAAGTACAGGCAGGTTACCATATTGCATCAAAAATATTCAATTTGTTTCAGAAAATATGGCCATGTTATAAAAAATACAATTTAACTATCAGCTGTCCGCTAATCACACCAACAATATTTAAATTTAGTGAAACTATTTTTTCCTATGTTAATTACAGTTTTTTGTTATTGATGTTGTATACTAATATCGACTAGTGAAGGTAAATTTTATAATTTTTTTTTTTTTTTTTTTTTTTTTTTTTTTTTTTTTTTTTTTTTTTTTTCCAAAGTTACTTTTTTTTTTTAAATTATTATTATTTATGAAGCTGAATAATAACGTTAATAATTAAGGTTCGGGCGCCAAATCTGTCGTGAAGCGGGTCGGTATAATTGGATTAGGTACTTACATACTCCTCACTTCACTGGCAGATAAGTTACATTTCTTTTGGTTATAAACTAGAAGTTGCTCAGATAGGTTCAGCGGCTTCCTAAAAGACCTTTACTTCAAGGGCCGTAGCCGGTTGTGCTTATGTTGGGGTGATTAGGGCAGACAGCGAAATGATACAAAGGCCAATTTAAATTAACAGTGTATTGTTTTACCAACATGCAACGATAAAAACAATTTCATAGATTGCAATAATTTCATAACATAAGTCGTGTGACGAAGAACGGTACGTTCGAGTTAGGAATGACCTCTCATTAGACTACGTTTGGTAACGCGCACTGATTTTAAAGCGTGGGCAAATTCACGCTCGCACTGGCCAGTGGATAAATAAAAGTTAGTGCACTTACGGGATCTTCGGGACTACCTCGACGATGACGGGTGAATCACGCTAGGCTACGGAGGCCGTAGCCTGCGGAGTATGTTCGGGGACCCTCAGGCCGTCGAACCCAACTAGCCAGTAGCTAGGTGAGGCCTGGGGGGGAAACCGGAGGCTGCGCCCGATGACCACGGTGATGGTTAGTGCGGGGTGCAGTGCGCGGGCAGGCATGAAGCCCTTGGCATCGCACTATGTACTGCAGGATCTGCCCGCCAGAATCCTGAGCCTACGGGAACCGAGGCGCGCGCGGTCAGCCGCGGCGCGCGACGGGGGTGAAGTAAGGCGTTGACACACCCTTGGCTTCGCGTAAACGCATCAGGCCGCCTCTAAGCCTGAGCCTTCGGGCAATCAAAAGCGAGCGCGGTCACGCGCGGCTCGCGTTGCAAATAGGGCGCGGCATTCAGGCTCGGCGCGTAGCAGGGGTGATGAAGGGCGTTGAAGTCTTCTTGGCGTCGCACGAATGCACCCGGCCGCCCTCTCAGCCGGGGCCTACGAAGAATGAGTGCGGCGGCGCTCTCACACCGCGAACGTCACTACGCGGCACAACTCGCGTTCAACACTGTATTTGTGGCGATACTACAATCCGCGGCACATTACTAAGCGACCGCAACGGCCTGCCAAGACGTTCGGACCGACGCGGTATGCGCGGGCGAGATGTTTTTGT
The DNA here is from genome assembly GCA_947859365.1 of Archips crataeganus. NCBI lineage: Eukaryota > Metazoa > Arthropoda > Insecta > Lepidoptera > Tortricidae > Archips > Archips crataeganus. Next base: position 19,077,356 of record OX402060.1, on the reverse strand, counting down.
CCGATTGTTTACATGCGGGTTCGGAATGTCAAACGCGCGCGATAAAAAATGCGTACGTGAGCTCGCGAGGAGCGCCGTGCCAACACTGACGTTTCACTCGGGAAACTCCTGCGCCAGTTCCTTGTTACGCTCCGCGGCGGGATGCTGTCTCAAATTAGCATGACGCGCCGCTGTCAATGTGCGCCGTTAGGGAACGCATATTTCGCTAAATGGAATGGTTTTTGACAGGTGTCTAACTTTTCTAATAAAAAGATACCGTCTCGTTTGAAAAATAAATTTATGACAGTTCCGCGTCTGGAATTTACTGAAATACGTTTTGTTGTGTAAAACAGTGATAATAAGTGTGTAGCTTATGTCCTGGCGATGAAATTGGTGTATCGCATGTGGTTGGGAGTAAGATAGTTTAGTGAGGAAGTGCTTGTGAAAGTTTGCGATAACACATGGAGTTTCTGTGGTGAATTCAACTCCTATAGCTACTGAAGGCCTGGAATATGCCTGTTACTCGTTAGATTAAGAGTTTAGCTACACGTGAGTACATATGTCTTATTCCAAAACATGTTATTCATGTAAATATTGACATGTCAAGATCGGTATTGTGTTTAAGGTTATGTTGTAGTAATTTGTACTACAAGCATATTAGGAATTCCAAACAGATCCTTGAAACCACAAATTTCTCAAATAAATGTGTGGAGAATCGCTAAAACATTTCCTTGGACCAAAAATGTCATGCGCATTGCCATTTTCATTTCTCATATGAAGTTTCAAAAAGTCAGAAATGCGAACATTTGTCTTCGAATGAGAAGCGATCGATCAACTCGTTCGACTGTAACGGTCCTAAAATCAATAAACAAAACTCCGAGCGGAAAACTCGAACAACTTAATTTCAATTAACAAACCAAATTTGCAAGTAAATAACGCAACAATTCCATTGAAACGTTAATTATATGTCGCCGCGACATGCATTAACAGCTGCAAACGATGGCACCCGTGCATTACGCTCACCAATTACTAGATTCTTTCAATCGGAGGGAAATAGACTATAACGCGATGAAATAGAGCGTGAAACTGTATAATTACAATCACGCGGACAGGGTTTGTGGGTGTGGAAAACCATCGCGCTTCTCTGTGACATCTGAAAATGGACTGTGTGGGAACTAGGTTAGAGTGCAATCGGTTTTTCCCTTTGGTTCTGTGCGTTCCGCTTATCGTGCGTCACGACGGCTGGCTCTAATTGACAACCCCCGCATGGTTGTCAATGCTTTGCTTGCTCCCGATCGCAGCATCAAATTTGCGACGGCACTGCACTTCATTTTATCGGAGTGTTTGCGGAGCGCTGCGGTTGCTCCAGTTCGGGCTAGTTGTTTAGGTTGTTGGCTCTAAATTTTGGCAAGTGTACGTGTACTTACTAGATTATGTGATGACAGTGCCTACAATGCTGGTTGATTTGTGGACGCGTTTATAACTAGGTGTTTTTTGCATTCTTTGCTGACTTTCCTGGAAGCTTGAGCACCTAGGTTTGATCGTCAATCCTAAAAAATACGAATGTTTGTTCTCGAGTCTAGTTACGTATATTTATCTCTCATGTATCTGGCTCACTGGCTGGGTATCTGTATCAGGCTTTGAAACTGATGGCCGATGGGGCCAAAAGGTCTTTGAATGGCGTCCACTGACCAGAAGACGCAGTGGAAGTAGTCCAAGAATATGGAGTAACGACCGAGTTAAGGTAGCAAAAAACGTTGGATGTGGATGGCGCAGGAGTGGTCTGTTTGGCGAACCTTGGCGAACAGTGGACGTGAAATGGTGCGGTTAGCCAGATCGTTGGTCTACCTTGTTGGAGCCTTCTCACGATAAGTTTTTCGGTTCACGGAACCAGTCAACCTGATCTAATAAGATAATGTATTAAGAAAAGTAATTCGTCAGCCAATGATAGCTAGAATAACAGAAAACTTTTGGCGTTCTTTATCAAAAACAATCTTTGATTCCACCAACCAAAAAATAAAGGAATAAGAGTAAAATTCAATTTGTGTGATTTCTATGAAGTTAAAAAGTACCCTGCTTAATGGTAATAAACTGAGGAAGCAGAGATTAAGTTCGGAACATTTGTTAATGATCCTTGAAACTTTGGAATTTTGTTAAGGAAATGCAAATTGCCGAGAGTCAGTTTACTTAATTTTGGGGAATTTGCAATTTTGATGGAAAGAGAGAAATGAGAAGTTTCGATGTTAATCTTTAAGCTTATGTAAGAGGGTTATAAAATCCTATTATTAAAAATCGTAGTTCGACAGTTTGTCCCAAAAACTCAACAATGGACAGGTAATACCAATAGAAGCAAAAAAAAATATGAATTCGGAAAAATAATTAATAAAAATCATGTCACAATCTGTTAAGCGATAAAAGACAACCAACCAACTAACGAACTACAAAAGCGAAAGCAAGCAAATACAGGAGTCTAGGCTACGAATACGACTTTGCTGTATTCGGTGTCGAGTTCCTTGGTCCGTGGGGTCTTAGCGCTATGAGGCTATTTAAGGAAATAATAAATAAATAAATAAATAAATATTAGGGGACAATCTTACACAAATCGACCTAGTCCCAAACTAAACAAAGCTTGTACTATTGGGTACTAGACGACAAAATAGCAAATAGGTAAGTCAACGACACAGGAGACCGAAGAGCTGGCAACTAACTCGGACAAATAATTATTATAATTATTCAAAGGGGAAATGCTGCCAGTATCTTCAGGACTCTGCCTAAAGGGACTACTTTTCATAATTATGTTTAAGTTTTTTTTTTTCATGGGTTTTAGTTTTAGGATAGTTGTATATAAAATGCAAATAATGGAAGCATTTGTCATTTTAATAAAGTTGACCAAAAGCGTGCGCGAACAGTGCCAGCCCGTAAAGACACAGTGATATACCTAAGAATGAAATCATGTATTTTATTGGAATTATTTTTAATAGATTTTATTGGAATTGGTAGGATTTTTTGTTTTAGTTTTTTGTTCATAAAATTATCAAGAAAATGAGCGAAAAGGCACAGACTGATTGTCTTGTACAGCAGACACCTCAGGTTTCTGACATAATATCAGCACTGCAGGTTACTGCAGTACATGCTGAGTCAGCGCCTATTCGTAACATCATCGCATGGCTCTTAATTTAGAGAATATGTAAGAAAATTTATGCGATTGAGTCATTTGTATAAATTTACATATGTTTTTTTTGAGAATTTTTTGTTGTAAATTATTTATCTTTGAGCTTTGTATGTGTTTGTTGTGAATAAAGTTTGTATCTATCTATTTCTAATAACAGATCATGATTTTCCAATAATCTCTCGACCGCTAAAGCAATACTTCACAGAAACAAAAGCTGAACATGTTTTTAGACTTCACAATAACTAACGAAGCTACCGTCCATTCGGCCTCTCGCTTCATTGGCACGACTTCCAGCTACAATTTACCACCTAGAGCGATGCAATTTTACGGACACTATAGAGATGCGAATAGTATTTGGCCGAATACTGCGGAGCAAATTTTCGTCTATGCTTTGTCGCGAAGAGCCGAATATTTGGAAAGATGAGCAATGATTTGCAAGTGTGAGTGGAACACATTACGTAAGAAATGATTTTATTTTAATCCTTCCGTCCGCACCTTCGCCCGCGATAAATAAATTTTCCCATAGGAAAAGGTATTTTCCCGCGGTAAAAAGTAGCCTATGTTACTCAGTGATAATGTAGCTTTCTAACGGCAAATGAATTTTTGAAATCGGTCCAGTAGTTTTTAAGTTTATTCGTTACATACGAAAATACAAGTCTTTCCTCTTTGTAATATTATTGTAGATAGATTAGTATAGACAACATAACTTTAACGCCCTGATGAAGCGATTCATCGTCTCTAGTACAAGCCATCCTGATTGTTTTGGTTTATATTTATTGCCGGTTAAATAAATTTAGGGTTGCAGAGAACAAAGTTGTTGTTATAATATAAAACTTGGTGCAACTTACACTTGAGTAATATTTATAATTTATAATTACTGTACTAAACGGGACTTATCACGCAATTAATATTTACCTCGACGTTTCGGCCACATTGCAGCAGCCGTGGTCACGAGTTAACCCAATGCAATGCAATGTGGCCGAAACGTCGAGGTAAATATTAATTGCGTGATAAGTCCCGTTTAGTATAGTAATTATGAGTGAAAATCACGAAAGTTTAAAACAGTATATTTATAATTTAGTCGAATAATGCAGTAGGTCTTCGATTTGATACCGAATAATAGCCGAATATTCGAATACACATAACATCTCTAGTGTTTTTCCTAATAACTGCAGTGCATCCACCGCATTCTCAACTGTATTACGAATAACTCAGGACGCAGTTTCACTTGTGCGCGTCAAATCGAAAAAACCGTATGCCCCTTCGAACTGTGAGTCATCGGGTGTTCTCATAAAATTGTTTAACACGGCTCCTGAGCACATTGTTCAGTGGCTGGGCTGATAAAAATGTTTCTGGTCCGTTTGGTTGTTTTGTAAGAATATTGGGGACGCGTTTTGTGAACTACCGTACATATTCAGAAGTACCTATTTGGTTATTGTATACCCTTTTTCCCTTCGGAGAGTCTGATCGTTAACCCTTAATTTGGCAAAATTTCTAAAAGTCGGCAATTCAAGCCTCGTCTTAAATTAGGTCTCCTGAAAATTATATATTAAAAAAAAATACATAAAGATGGTAATAACTTATGTTCCTTGTGGTGAATATTGCCAAATTAAGGGCTAAAATGGTAATTTTCAGTTAACGTGTTATGTCATGCATTATTGACGTGACAACGTCTAATAAATCGGTGAACGCCGGCTGCACGCACAAAAAAGGATAACTCAGTGTAACGTACATAACGCATTGTGCCGTTACGCGTCCCGTTACGCTCGAGCCGATGAACAATTGGAGCGAGAGCGCGGCACGAGCGAGCGAAAGGCACAATCGGCAAAAGTATGCAATCATTTCATCAATGTCTCGTTTACTCCAGTGGTTGTCGGTTCTTCGACAGATATGACCAGCCCACTGCTACATCAACTTGCTAATTTTCTGAGCTATGTCGTGTAGTACAAATTACTACAACATAACCTTAAACACAATACCGATTTTGACATGTCAATATTTACATGAATAACATGTTTTGGAATAAGACATATGTACTCACGTGTAGCTAAACTCTTAATCTAACGAGTAACAGGCATATTCCAGGCCTTCAGTAGCTATAGGAGTTGAATTCACCACAGAAACTCCATGTGTTATCGCAAACTTTCACAAGCACTTCCTCACTAAACTATCTTACTCCCAACCACATGCGATACACCAATTTCATCGCCAGGACATAAGCTACACACTTATTATCACTGTTTTACACAACAAAACGTATTTCAGTAAATTCCAGACGCGGAACTGTCATAAATTTATTTTTCAAACGAGACGGTATCTTTTTATTAGAAAAGTTAGACACCTGTCAAAAACCATTCCATTTAGCGAAATATGCGTTCCCTAACGGCGCACATTGACAGCGGCGCGTCATGCTAATTTGAGACAGCATCCCGCCGCGGAGCGTAACAAGGAACTGGCGCAGGAGTTTCCCGAGTGAAACGTCAGTGTTGGCACGGCGCTCCTCGCGAGCTCACGTACGCATTTTTTATCGCGCGCGTTTGACATTCCGAACCCGCATGTAAACAATCGGACAAAAACATCTCGCCCGCGCATACCGCGTCGGTCCGAACGTCTTGGCAGGCCGTTGCGGTCGCTTAGTAATGTGCCGCGGATTGTAGTATCGCCACAAATACAGTGTTGAACGCGAGTTGTGCCGCGTAGTGACGTTCGCGGTGTGAGAGCGCCGCCGCACTCATTCTTCGTAGGCCCCGGCTGAGAGGGCGGCCGGGTGCATTCGTGCGACGCCAAGAAGACTTCAACGCCCTTCATCACCCCTGCTACGCGCCGAGCCTGAATGCCGCGCCCTATTTGCAACGCGAGCCGCGCGTGACCGCGCTCGCTTTTGATTGCCCGAAGGCTCAGGCTTAGAGGCGGCCTGATGCGTTTACGCGAAGCCAAGGGTGTGTCAACGCCTTACTTCACCCCCGTCGCGCGCCGCGGCTGACCGCGCGCGCCTCGGTTCCCGTAGGCTCAGGATTCTGGCGGGCAGATCCTGCAGTACATAGTGCGATGCCAAGGGCTTCATGCCTGCCCGCGCACTGCACCCTGCACTAACCATCACCGTGGTCATCGGGCGCAGCCTCCGGTTTCCCCCCCAGGCCTCACCTAGCTACTGGCTAGTTGGGTTCGACGGCCTGAGGGTCCCCGAACGTACTCCGCAGGCTACGGCCTCCGTAGCCTAGCGTGATTCACCCGTCATCGTCGAGGTAGTCCCGAAGATCCCGTAAGTGCACTAACTTTTATTTATCCACTGGCCAGTGCGAGCGTGAATTTGCCCACGCTTTAAAATCAGTGCGCGTTACCAAACGTATTCTAATAAGAGGTCATTCCTAACTCGAACGTACCGTTCTTCGTCACACAACTTATGTTATGAAATTATTGCAATCTATGAAATTGTTTTTATCGTTGCATGTTGGTAAAACAATACACTGTTAATTTAAATTGGCCTTTGTATCATTTCGCTGTCTGCCCTAATCACCCCAACATAAGCACAACCGGCTACGGCCCTTGAAGTAAAGGTCTTTTAGGAAGCCGCTGAACCTATCTGAGCAACTTCTAGTTTGTAACCAAAAGAAATGTAACTTATCTGCCAGTGAAGCGAGGAGTAAGTAAGTACCTAATCCAATTATACCGACCCGCTTCACGACAGATTTGGCGCCCGAACCTTAATTATTAACGTTATTATTCAGCTTCATAAATAATAATAATTTAAAAAAAAAAAAATGTAACTTTGGGAAAAAAAAAAAAAAAAACAATTAATTATAAAATTTACCTTCACTAGTCGATATTAGTATACAACATCAATAACAAAAAACTGTAATTAACATAGGAAAAAATAGTTTCACTAAATTTAAATATTGTTGGTGTGATTAGCGGACAGCTGATAGTTAAACTGCATTTTTTATAACATGGCCATGTTTTCTGAAACAAATTGAATATTTTCGATGCAATATGGTAACCTGCCTGTACTTATAAGTCTTTTTGTGCATCTGTGTGTACCCGACCAAGTAACAATTAATTAATTTAATTATTTTAGTTGTACTATGAGAATGTAGCATAGTAACAACAAACAATTTGAACAATTACAATTAAATATATTCCCCAATTATTTTACTGCGCATCATAATAGATGCTTTGCAGTTGATACAATTTATATAACACCTTCTCCATTGAGAAGTGTCATTATTGTTATTATTATCACACTTGTTCGGGACCACACAGACATTGACGAGCTGCCAACATGTCGGACCACGAAAACGAATTATATCACGAAATTGAAATCACCAGACGCGACCCACCGACGACAACCTCAAATTTTGACTTAGGACCCGGTCCTAGTTTCGTTAACACGCGACCGCGCGGAAATCGAGACCCATATGAACCGACCCCCGGTCCATCCAATCAACCAGACGCGCCGACCGCCGCGACCGGACAGTATCGTTCCATAAACACATTGGAAGCTCCGAAGCTTGTGTCCAGAATCTTAGACCAACCACCTCACTGGCGCGAAATGTACCACCAGCCGACCGCAGATTCTGAAGAACGCGTTGTACACGTAATACGCGAGGATAGCTTACGAGCGTGGAACTTAAAGTTCACGGGCGAATCGGACGTCGCAGATTTCTTCCTTAGGCTCGATGATTATATGCGCAGCCGCGATACGTCGGAGCGCAAGGTACTCAAATGTTTTCCCGACTTATTGAGTGGCAAAGCTTTAGATTTTTATAGGCAGATACGAGACAGCGTCACCACCCTGTCGGAGTTACAAACCAAATTCAGGAGTTTTTTCACATCCATTGATAGCGATTACGCTTTAGAAAAGAAAGTTAGAGACCACCGACAGCTACCAGGACAGCCGTTACATTTATACATACTGGAAATGCAGACGATGAATTCGAGGTTGGTGTCCCCATTACAAGAGACCAGCCTTATCGAAATCATCAAACACAATATTCAGCCTATGTATGCACAACTGCTAGCTGTCGGTGATACTTACACTATCCAAAACTTGATCATTTTGGGTAAGCGACTCGAAGCTTACGCCGGTCCACCCACTGTCAGTTCCGGATCCAGATCAAACAAACAGTCGAATCACGTGGCTGTTGTAAATACACAGCATAGTAGAAAATTCACCTCAAATAACTCAGTGACCTGTAAAAAATGTAAAAAAATTGGTCACTCTTACAGACAATGTCGAACTATACCCGGCATTGTTTGCTTCCAGTGTGGACAAAGAGGGGTATTGTCAAATACCTGCCCAAAATGCAACCCCCCTAAGCGCAGGCCACACCTGGAGGCAAACAATAGCCCAAAAAACTAGATACTCCAGGGTTCACCGAAACAGATCATAAATCACCCCATCTAGGAACGGTAACCCCTGGCATATCAGTCATTGATGGTGACAATAGACTGTACATCGACTTCGACATTGGATCTGGAACTTACAAGGGACTGTTGGACACAGGCGCGAATTTAAATATTATTGGTAACGGATACCACAAAAACTTGTTAAAACTAGGTTTCAAATTAACACCCGTACGCTCAAGTGCAACTTGTGCGAACGGCTCTAAAGTTAACGTCATAGGCACTTTACTTTTACCGATCATTTTCAGAAATCGAACTTACGAGACCACGTTTTTGGTAATACCAACCGTAATCGATAACTTTATAATGGGTATGGATTTTATGCATAAAGTTGGATTAATAAATTTAATAAACCACAGCACAACAACATGCAATGGAATTGTGACACAAACACAAGGTAATACCGGTGTTTGCGCCATAATTCCAAAGCAACAACTCTCTCCTTTGGAAGCAATCGAAATAAATAAGGTCATAGCTAAATACAAAACCATAAGTACAGAGGAGAGGGGTTTAGGCAAAACATCCATAGTCGAGCACAAGATCCTGACGACCGGACCACCAATCAAGCAACGGTACTATCCGCTTTCCCCAGTCAAACTTAAGGCTTTAAATGAGGAAGTAGACCGAATGCTAGAGCTGGGCGTGATAGCACCGTCTAAGTCGCCTTGGTCAAATCCAGTCGTCATGACTCCAAAAAAAGATGGCTCTCTTAGGTTTTGCTTAGATGCAAGAAAATTAAATGATGTCACAGTCAAAGACTCATACCCATTACCTTACATAAGTTCGATTTTGGATAATTTGCGCGGTTCTCGCTATCTAACTTCAATTGATTTGTCTGCCGCTTACTGGCAAATATCTTTATGTAACTCCGACAACGTGGACGGCTCTGGAACATCGTGTCAAAAAACGGCTTTTGTTGTACCAGGCAGAGGACTTTTCGAATTCCGTAGGCTTCCGTTTGGTATATCAAACGCCGGTTGCGAATTGCAACGTTTAATGGATTCTTTGTTTCATCACAAATATGGTGAAAAAATCTTTGGTTATTGTGACGACTTACTAATCGCCACAAGTAACTTTCAAGAACATCTTGAAATTTTAAACGACGTTTTCGACGCTTTAAGCAAAGCGGGTTTGACACTTAACTTCAACAAATGCGAGTTCTGTAAGGACGAGCTGAAATATCTTGGTTATGTTATCGGCCCTCAAGGTTTACAAACAGATCCACAAAAGTTGGACTGTATTAAAAACTTCCCACGACCAACAACAGCTAGGCAATTGCGCGCATTTATAGGTCTGTGTTCATACTACCGCAGGTTCGTGGATAAGTTCTCGACCATAGTCGCACCGATGACCGCATTGGTAGGAAAAAAGAAGGGAAAAGACGCCATAGCCTGGGGAGAAGAAGCAGAAAGGTCCTTCCTAGCGCTCAAAGAAGCTCTCACCATGGCTCCAGTACTGGCTTGCCCCGACTTTTCCCTACCATTCCAAATCCACACCGACGCTTCGTCGGTAGGCATCGGGAGCGTCCTTATTCAGGAGATCGACGGCATAGAACACCCCGTCGCATTCCACTCGAGACTTCTCTCCAAGACCGAGCGGAACTACAGCACTACAGAGCGCGAGTTGTTGGCCGTGGTAGACTCCATAAATCATTTCCGCCCTTATATAGACGGTACTCACTTTGTGGTCGTCACGGACCATATGTGCCTCAAATGGTTGAAGTCGCTAAACAACCCTTCTGGTCGTTTAGCACGCTGGGCGATGCAGCTGTCTTGCTTCAATTTCGAGATACGACACAGAAAAGGCTCGAACCACGTAGTCCCAGATATATTATCTCGAATTGAACTCAAGGCAGTTGCATTTACTGGTGGTAGCAGTTCTAACGACGATTGGTATAATAAATTATTTAAAAACGTAGAATCAAACCCAACATTCCACAAAAATTACCAAATAAAAAATGGAATGTTGTTAAGGTATAGCAAACCATCGTCGCAACTACTTAGCGCTACCGAGTGGAAAATAGTAATTCCACGAGAACTAATACCAGAGTGCATGAAGGAAAACCACGAAATTAACGCGGTGCACCCAGGTACTTTTAAAACATTTTCAAAAATTAAGGAAAATTATTACTGGAAGGGCATGTATGCAGACGTGAAAAGTTATGTGTCCGCGTGCGAGAAGTGTAAAGCTTATAAACACTCCAATAACCCGCCGCACGGGCACATGACTAACCAGAAGAAGGTTGATAGGCCGATGCATACTTTGTCAATAGACATCATCGGCCCCATAGCTAAATCGTATTCTGGTCACGTCTACATACTGTCAATTGTAGACGTTTTTACTAAATATTGTTGGTTACACCCGTTAAGAACTGCAACCACCAAAACAGTGTCATCATTTATAGAGTCTGAGATATTGACCAAAGAGGGCATACCATGCGTTCTCATATGCGATAACGCCACGATCTTTCAAAGTCGAGAATTTAAAAACTTTTGCTCGAAACATTCAATTCCCAGGATATTTTACGGAGCTTTTTACGCGCCACAATCGAACACTATTGAGCGATACAACCAAACGATCCAAACCTGCTTAGCTATTTTAGTGGGGGAAGACCACAGAAACTGGTCCAAGCACCTACCACATATTCAGATGTCACTGAATAGCACCGTCAATGTTGCAACGGGATATACACCATTTTTCTTGGCAAAAGGCCGTGAGTTCGTCGCGGACGGCGCGTTGCATCACATACGTGGCAACGCACCACATTCGTCAGACGACCTCCAGCTCACAACTCGGTCTAACAAAGCTAACACGCTAGATGACTTGGCAGATATCTTCAACCGTGTAACAGACGCCTTGACCAAAGCGTACAAACAAAACGCGAACCGGTATAACCTACGCCGCCGAGAGCTCCGGCTAAGCGTGGGAGATACCGTGTGGAGGCGTAATTTTGTACAGTCAAGTGCGGCACACTTCTTCTCAGCGAAACTTGCCCCGAGATTCGTCAAGAGCAAAGTTACGAAGAAGCACTCAGATGTCGTTTATGATCTACAAGACATTGACACGGGTAAAACAGGAAAATATCATGCCAAGGACATCATAAAAGTGCCATAAGGTGTATACCAAAGCGCGACATTGACTTTGTTTTGCTTTTTTGTACACAGTACACCTTTTTACAAAAAGTGTCAAACTCAACTTTTTTTGAAAAATTAAAAGTTTATGTGTACCTGTACTACCCTAGGTACCAGGGAGTGCAAACTGGATTAAAATCGGTCCAGTACTTTTAGAGAAAAAATGAAAACTAAGTTTTTTCTCATACTTTCTTGATAGCTATCACAATTATCGAACTTTAAATTTCAGTGTGAAGTCTATTGACACTTCACACATCTAGGATTTGCTGTAGCCACCACCACAAGGTGTGCTACTGTATATAGTGAGAACTTGACAGTGTGCGCACACTGTCATGTACCTCTTGTACAAAATGTATATTGTAGTATAAAATAAATATACATATACTTGTACTTTAAGTTAGGATAAACATCATAACATGGCATGACCTACCATAGCTCGTTGGTAGTAATTTAGGTATTCTAGGCGTATTAGATAGAAAGTTAGGATCATAGTCCAGGAACCGGATCCACATAGGCCGGAGTCCAGGCATTAATGTTAGACGTTGATAAAGTTCAACACGCATGCTTAGCCTTTAGGATCACTTACTTGATAAGTTTGATTTTCTACTCCCTAATCTTAACGATATTAAGTCGCATGCATACCTAAATGAGGGCATAAGATTTTTTTTTCCGGCTATACCGGCTGTTGCGGTTAAGCTCGGCTTAACCTCTTTTCCTGACAAGGGGGGTATTGTAGTACAAATTACTACAACATAACCTTAAACACAATACCGATTTTGACATGTCAATATTTACATGAATAACATGTTTTGGAATAAGACATATGTACTCACGTGTAGCTAAACTCTTAATCTAACGAGTAACAGGCATATTCCAGGCCTTCAGTAGCTATAGGAGTTGAATTCACCACAGAAACTCCATGTGTTATCGCAAACTTTCACAAGCACTTCCTCACTAAACTATCTTACTCCCAACCACATGCGATACACCAATTTCATCGCCAGGACATAAGCTACACACTTATTATCACTGTTTTACACAACAAAACGTATTTCAGTAAATTCCAGACGCGGAACTGTCATAAATTTATTTTTCAAACGAGACGGTATCTTTTTATTAGAAAAGTTAGACACCTGTCAAAAACCATTCCATTTAGCGAAATATGCGTTCCCTAACGGCGCACATTGACAGCGGCGCGTCATGCTAATTTGAGACAGCATCCCGCCGCGGAGCGTAACAAGGAACTGGCGCAGGAGTTTCCCGAGTGAAACGTCAGTGTTGGCACGGCGCTCCTCGCGAGCTCACGTACGCATTTTTTATCGCGCGCGTTTGACATTCCGAACCCGCATGTAAACAATCGGACAAAAACATCTCGCCCGCGCATACCGCGTCGGTCCGAACGTCTTGGCAGGCCGTTGCGGTCGCTTAGTAATGTGCCGCGGATTGTAGTATCGCCACAAATACAGTGTTGAACGCGAGTTGTGCCGCGTAGTGACGTTCGCGGTGTGAGAGCGCCGCCGCACTCATTCTTCGTAGGCCCCGGCTGAGAGGGCGGCCGGGTGCATTCGTGCGACGCCAAGAAGACTTCAACGCCCTTCATCACCCCTGCTACGCGCCGAGCCTGAATGCCGCGCCCTATTTGCAACGCGAGCCGCGCGTGACCGCGCTCGCTTTTGATTGCCCGAAGGCTCAGGCTTAGAGGCGGCCTGATGCGTTTACGCGAAGCCAAGGGTGTGTCAACGCCTTACTTCACCCCCGTCGCGCGCCGCGGCTGACCGCGCGCGCCTCGGTTCCCGTAGGCTCAGGATTCTGGCGGGCAGATCCTGCAGTACATAGTGCGATGCCAAGGGCTTCATGCCTGCCCGCGCACTGCACCCTGCACTAACCATCACCGTGGTCATCGGGCGCAGCCTCCGGTTTCCCCCCCAGGCCTCACCTAGCTACTGGCTAGTTGGGTTCGACGGCCTGAGGGTCCCCGAACGTACTCCGCAGGCTACGGCCTCCGTAGCCTAGCGTGATTCACCCGTCATCGTCGAGGTAGTCCCGAAGATCCCGTAAGTGCACTAACTTTTATTTATCCACTGGCCAGTGCGAGCGTGAATTTGCCCACGCTTTAAAATCAGTGCGCGTTACCAAACGTATTCTAATAAGAGGTCATTCCTAACTCGAACGTACCGTTCTTCGTCACACAACTTATGTTATGAAATTATTGCAATCTATGAAATTGTTTTTATCGTTGCATGTTGGTAAAACAATACACTGTTAATTTAAATTGGCCTTTGTATCATTTCGCTGTCTGCCCTAATCACCCCAACATAAGCACAACCGGCTACGGCCCTTGAAGTAAAGGTCTTTTAGGAAGCCGCTGAACCTATCTGAGCAACTTCTAGTTTGTAACCAAAAGAAATGTAACTTATCTGCCAGTGAAGCGAGGAGTAAGTAAGTACCTAATCCAATTATACCGACCCGCTTCACGACAGTCGATGACCTTAGTTCTGTCAATAGTATTGTTTTGTTATTACTATTAATGGTATTGAAATTCTCGATAGTATCGATAGGTCTATCGAATCGTGACTGTTTTTCAAGGACACCTATCGATAGTCAAACTACCAATAGTTAGGTATGCAACGCTAGTCTTTGCAATGTCCTTTGGGGATGGGAAATTTTTCGACAGTGTGAAGGCAGAAAACTTGAACTAGCAATTTATAAGTATACCTACCGGATTATGTAAACGTCACCTACTTAGCTTACTAAAGCTAATTAAGTTGGCAAGCGCTAGGGATCGCAAACGCTTTTGTCCGCGTCCATTGTGTGCATTCCCATTCAGACTCCTTGACGACGCAGCCGGTGTATTCGTGGATGTCTCTTTGCACAAATTGTGTTCGTATACATATGTGTACGTTCATTATTGCAGAATTTATGTGAAGAAAAATGTAGAAAGGAAATAATTATACTTGAAAGGTTTAGCTAATTAACTAAATGTAAACAAAACAATGTCAACTGATGTTTTAAATACTGTAATTCGTCTATTAAACTATCTAAACATTTACATTTCTGTATTAAAATACGTTAGTCTAGTTTGTATTACAATGATAGATAAATAAAATGTTTTGAATCCTTGAATGTGCCAAATTTGGAAACTGATGTTTGTTTACATTTAGTTAACTACCTACCTAAACATTTTTAAGTATAGAAGAATTGTTTTTGTGTTTAATCATGAAACTACCGTGAGACTCGCTTATAGTGAAATAGTAGGGTAGTGCACGTTTGGCAGCAGCCATAGCATAGCGATAGCCATAGCGTGTTCTCCGAGAGGAGAGGAGAGGTTTTGAGACGTGAGTTTTATTTCACTAATTGTTGGTATGTTTGAAATTTGTTGAAATGGAAATCTACAACAGAATATTTATAGAAAATGCGTGGAAAATGCTAACTATTTGAGCGTTTGTTTTGAATCACTGTCGTGGACACGTTTTTGTAAAAATGACATTATATATTTTTGGATTGACACCCTAAGCAATACGCGTGCCGCGTGCGAATGAATACAAAGTATGCGATAGACAGAGAGACATATATTATAATAGGCACGATTATTTTCCCTCAACATCGTTTTTCTGATACCTGATTTACACTCTCGCCTCGTTACCTCGCCTCGTGCCTCGTCTCGTCGTCTCGCTCCGGACGCGAGCCTGCAAATCACGAAACGAGGCGCGAGGCGAGCCTATTCACACTCTCGTCTCGTTGCTCGTCTCGCAGTTCATCTCGCCGCTCGTACGCGAGTGTAAACCAGTATCTCTACCATGAGTTTACACTAGTTTACGTGACCGTACTCGCTAGCGACGGCGTAAATTATTTGTATGGAGAATTGTACAGCGCCTCTAGCGGTCACTTACGGAAGTACAATTCTCCATACAAATCATTTACGCCGTCGCTAGCGAGTACGGTCACTGTAAACTAGTGTAAACCATGAGTAGAGGTACAGGTATGAGGGAGTGAAATTTTTGTACTTGTATTCATTATTCTGTGTTGGGAATGTTCGTTTTAAACTGACTGATTGTAATCCTGAACAAGTGAAGCAGAACGGTCGTAATTCCAACGGATAAAGCAAATAGTGGGTCGTTAAAAAAGGCTGACATCAAGCCGATCCGTCCTAGAATCCTGAAAAGCCTAGTTCAATTTTATTGTCTAACAAAATATTTGTATATATGTTTGGCAAACGTCAATCTGTGTATTTGATAAAGCACGTAACGCTACGTTTGAATGTGGAATTGAAAAATATTAAAGCATTTCGATTCGGTGCTGACTCGGGCACTGAAGGTCCCTTTGCAAATATAATAATAGGGATGTTTCCTAGGTAAAAAAATAATAATTCTTATTAGTCCGTATTTTACATTATCAAAAAATATTAGACACGTAATTTTTCTTTTGACAATTAAACAAAAAACGACGAAGATATGGCGCGTTGAAGTTCCGCGTGACGAGGCGTGACGACACTTGTTCCTAAAACGCTCATACAAAGTGTAGGAACAAGTGACGTCACGCGAAACTTCAACGCGCCATATCTTCGTAATTTTTTGTACAATTAAATAAATAAATAAATAAATATCATGGGACAATTCACACCAATTGAACTAGTCCCAAAGTAAGCTAGGCAAGCTTGTGTTATGGGCACTAGGCAACGGATAAACATACTTATATAGATAGATACATACTTAAATACATATTAAACACCCAAGACCCGAGAACGAACATTCGTATTTTTCATACAAATATCTGCCCCGACACGGGAATCGAACCCGGGACCTCAAGCTTCGTAGTCAGGTTCTCTAACCACTAGGCCATCTGGTCGTCTACCAAATAAAACAATTGACAAAATAAAAAATACGTATCCAATATTTTTTGATAATCTAAAAGACTGACTAGTTAGGAAAGTAGCCTATTGCTCATGTTTGTAGTCATGACACCAAAATATTTCTCTCAAAAAAAAATACAATACAACGATTCTTTATTGTGCACCACAAATAATACAACTAATACTACTACTTTGCAGTTTGAAAGACAAATATCTATAAATCGATTTAGGGAGGTACCGGTCTTTTCTCGCTCGTCGTCGTCGTAGGTCGTTTTAACGACCGCTTTAGGCTAGTTGGTAGTGACCCTGCCTACGAAGCAAGAGGTCCTGGGTTCGAATCCCGGTAAGGGCATTTATTTGTGTGATGAGCGCGAATATTTGTTCCTGAGTTATGGATGTTTTCTATGTATTTAAGTATTTATTTATCTATACAGGGTTATTTGTAATTCACTAGCATCCTTTTAACCCTACCACTTAAACAAATGTTTTTTGTTTTACGGCTTTTGTCATAACTTAATATTTTTGGTGTGAAAACCTTTTGAAAATTTGAGATTACCTCTTATTTTTACGATACTCTGTGTATTTGTATGGGAAAAAAAGTGTTCCATTTTAAAAAGTCGTAAAACAAAAAACATTTGTTTGAGTGATAGGAATTCAGGGTTAAGAGGATGTCAGTGAATTACAAATAACCCTGTATAAGTATGTTTATCGTCGTCTAGTACCCATAGTACAAGCTTTGCTTAGTTTGGGACTAGGTCGATTTGTGTAAGATTGTCTCCTAATATTTTGTTTTTTTTTCGTCAAAACAGACAGTGTACTTGATTTTCGCATCATCACCGGAGCTTTTAAATGTCAAGGCAATCATACAATTGAAAACGGGTAGAAATTGACTTGCACGATTCTGAAGAAACTTGTTTACAATGTTAGTTATGTATGTAGTTGCAAGAGATGGTACTTAATTATGTGGGTGTTTAAAAACTTGATTAGATCTTACTATTTATTTATTTATTAATTCACATTACATTATCCATACAGCTTAACCAATGCGATAATGTAGCACTTTGAAATTACATTTCAGACTTAAAAAATAAATATAAAAGCTCTCGTGAGACATGCTTTAAAATAACTAAGATTAATAATTGGAATTGTAAATAAAATGAGCCGATTAATTATTGTTATTTTGAGATAAATATCTAACTATAAATAATGTTTTTTTGTATTTATGCTTACGAAATAATGTTTTTTACCAAATAATAAAATACGGGACAATTAATAACAATTGACCTAGTCGTCCCAAATTAAACAAAGCTTGTGTTGTGAGCTCTATGTAACGTGTAAACAAATTTAAATAGATATTAAGAACCAACGACTCAAGAACAAACATTCATAATATTTTTCATACAAATATCTGCTCCGTTCCGACTTCATTGAAAGTCACTGGTTCTGCTCCCAAAGGGTATTGTACTTTTCAAGCCACGGCATTCGTATTTGAAAAACTAAAGATGTATCAATGCCGCAGTATCGAGTGTGCGTCAGACAAGCAGGGCACCTTTGTGCCTTATTGTCGCTTTGTGCGGGAGTTGCGAGTTCGCCAATGCTTTTTCTGAAGCGCTGCTAGCTTCACGTATGCTTTGTCATGTCGCGATTGTGACATCACATTTGTTGAGTAGCAATGATAACTTGTATGTACTAAGCTTAGTGTTACTATCCAACTGTTCTCTATACACAGAACTAAGTAATAAGAGGATTAGAAATGTTACAGGTTGTAATTTCAGTCCAGAATGTGGCCTTCTGTCTTCGCTTCTTGCGCACATTTTTTAGTGTTTTCATTGATTTCATAAATTGTAGCACGCACCATTGAAATGAAAGTACATCACAGCCATTTTGTTTGGTAAATCTAGTGGTGGTGGTCTAAAAATTTAATATTTCATTAATAAGGATCTTTGGAAAGCTACGCATGAATTAATTAATGTATTTTGATTGAAGAAGCGAAGCTTAAGAAACAAAACAAAAACAGTTTAAGAGCATTTTCAACATAGACTCATTAAATAATGTTTTTAAGGCAAATAATTAATAAATAGTGAATATACTATGCTAGGTGCTTTGCTTCGTTTGAGATGTTAATTTTGATTTACTTTTGAAATGGATTTTGTGATGGCACAAAATGGTTACACAAGTTTTTAGGGTAAGATAGAATATAGTTGTATACATTTCTGTTAGTGTGATGTGATAATTAATTATTATGTTTTACACATGCATGAGAATTGCGGTAATGATACTATATTTCTCATATTTGTTTTGGAAACTATAGGTCTATATTTAAGCATGTAAAATATTTGTAACTTTGTCTTTGTATGACTGTTTGTTTCACAATGAATATAAATAAATAAATAAATAAATCTAATTGGCTAAGTATAGTTTTTTATATTTTGTCGATAATCGTCGTCTTCAAGATCGAGAAACTGCAGCTTAAAGGATTTGTCACACTGGATGCGTTCTGCGGTCGCGGTCAGGTCAAATTGACCGCAGCCCGCATTACGAATGAACAACATTGTCGGTCTCTATATATTTTGTATAGATATGCGATCTGACCGTGAGGTCCGCGCGGCCGCACGCACGCGCAATATATTATAGAGACCGACATTGTTGTTCATACATAATGCGGGCTGCGTTCAATTTGACCTGACCACGACCGCAGAACGCATTCATAATATAAATATAATATAAATAATTTTGAGTTTTTTTCAATCAATCAATCAATCAATATATTTATTCGTCGAACATAGGTATATACACTGCAGGTTTAATTACAATGATTAGTCATGTTCAGCTATGTCGTACCCGAACGGGCATACGAAATTATTACAAGTATTATAAATTTACATCATTTTAAGAATTATTACAATTTAAAAAATTTAAATACAATTCATTAATAATAAGTAAAAAAAAAAGAAAAAAAAAATAATAATATATAAAATAAGAAACAAGTATTTTATGTACTCCATCTAAGTATGTCAAATTAATACACTCTTATGTCATAAATATAATAATAAATAATAATCAAATCAAAAAAGTAAACAAAAGCTGAATTCATAATCATAAGTCAGGATCACTAAAGTACTCTTTAACACTATAATAACATTTATGTATCAATAGCTTCGATAATAATATCTTAAAATTATTTAAATTTGCGTTTTTAAGCCCAATAGGTAGCTTATTATAAATTTTTGGAGCCATTATAGTGACGTTATGCTTCATCAGTGCCGTCTTACACCCAGTTACACGCACCATTTGGTTCCTAGGTCGCAGGTTAAACTTGCTATTTGGTTCCAATATTGGGAATAGAGTAGGGTTACTTTTGACAAAGGTGCAGCACTCATAGACATAGAGTGAGGGTAGCGTCAGCAATTTCTGGGATTTAAAATACGGTTTGCAACTTTCAGTATGCTTAAGTCTGCAAATTGCCCTAATACAGCGCTTTTGAGCCCTAAATAAGATGTCTCTTTGGGTTGAGTTGCCCCAGAAAATGATACCGTACCGCAAAGTTGACCCGACAAAACCATGATATGCGGTCAAGGCAGTGTTCTGGGTATTGGTTTTCGCAAGCTTGTACAAAGCATAAGAAAAAGAATATAGCCTTTTACACACTTCTTTACAGTGGGACTCCCAGGACATATTGCTATCAATATAAATGCCAAGAAATTTACTTATGTGAGATTTACGAATAGCATAACCTTTATATTCAATATTTAAGATAGGTACTGATTTTCTTTGGGAAAACTGCATAATACTAGTTTTATCTAAATTTATTTTTAAGTTGTTGTGATCTAACCATTTAATAATGTTATAAATTGTGCAATTAACGTCGTTCTCATAGTCTGTTTTTGTGTCTAGTTCTATAAAAATTGTACAATCATCAGCGAAGAGTATCTTGGATGCGGGCTACTGTTAACAATATCATTTATATAAATTAAGAATAATAAAGGCCCTAGTACGCTTCCTTGAGGGACTCCGCATTTTACTGTTCTCCGTTCTGATACATATTTATTTTCTTTTTTAGAAGCAACACATATCTGTGTGATTTCGGTATACTGTTGTCTATTCCTTAGGTAGGATTCCATGAGACGAGAAGCGTTGCCCCGAATACCATAATGCTCCAATTTATGAATTAAAATATCATGATCTACATGGTCAAATGCCTTCGTCATATCCATATATATGGCACATGAAGGCTTTCTAATATCAAGAGCAGTGATAGCTCTGACCACCAAATCATAAATGGCCATGTTTATCGTATTAGCTTTTCGAAATCCCTTTTGCTGTTCTATTAATATTTTATGTTTGTCTAGGAAGCAATAGATAATGTTATAAATAATTTTTTCGAAGACTTTCGCAAAAACTGGCGGCAAAGCAATTGGTCGGTAACTCTCAACATTATCCTTGCTGCCCTTTTTAAAAAGAGGCTTAACAATTCCTAATTTAAGGTTATTTGGGAATATACCGGTATTAAAGCTTAAATTAATTATATGGCTTAAAGGCAGTGCAATTGCACAACCAACGTATTTTACCACATAAGTGCTTATGCCATCAAAACCGACGCTGTTAGTATTTTTTAAGGATTTGATCGTTTTCAAAACATCATCAGGTGAGGTTGGAGTTAAAAATATAGTGTGAGAGTTACATTTCCTTCGAAAGTTGTTTTGCGCTGTAACGCTTGTATTATTTTTTGCCCCTTCCTCAATAAAGAAGTTATTAAACGCTTCAGCAATATCTGTTGGTTGTGTAATATATTTTCCATTCAGTTTTATTTTAGCTATTGGATCTTTTGGTATATTGTTTTTACATTTGTTAATCACCTGCCATATTGCTTTAGATTTGCATTTAGATGTTTGAATGTAGTGATTATTTTGAGAGAGAGAGAGAGAGAGAGTTGTGTTAGTTTTCTACGTTTAGTATGGGAAACCCCCAAAATTTATTGTTTTTTTTTTCTATTTTTGTGGGAAATCTTACTGCTGTTCACAGTACATCTATTTACCAAGTTTCAACAGCATAGTTCTTATAGTTTCAGAAAAAAGTGGCTGTGACATACGGACTGACAGACAGAAAGACAGACAGACATGACGACTCCATAAGGGTTCGGTTTTTTGCCATTTCGCTACGGAACCCTAAAAATATAACTAACGCCTCTTCAAAAAACTTTACAGCACACCTTCGTACTCACGATAATAATACCGTTTAAGTTAGCTATAGTCTAACATAATGAAGCAATAACGCTACACCGAAATACACCTATTTCAGAGTAAATTATAAGGCTGCGCGTATATATCCGATAGCGCGATTCGAGTTGATTTTAATTCCAGTTAATTAGCTGCCTATTATGGGTGCTCTTCTAAGTCTGCTCTTATTAAACGATGTAAAATATTATTATCAAGAAAGCATATGAAATAAGGGAAAATAAACGATGATTTTATTTAAGTATACCCTACAGTTTCTGCTGTTTCTGCGAAAATGTTATCAAGTTTATCGAGTGTTCCCCGTTAAAGGAACAATAAATTTCAATATGGACGTTTTGTTGTAGCAATAAAGGTGTCAAAGTGGTTTTAAATTTTGTTCATGTTAGTTTTAATATTTGGAAACATTTTTGCTGACAATAATTACTATTTTCTGAACAATGTTTAAGGTAGGAGGGGTCATACATTGTTTGTTCGCGTATCTCCTGTGGACATCAAAAAAGTTAAGGGTATCTACATCACCGTGTGGGGCGCCTGCCCGTCATATGGCCCATTTAAATAAATCTGCAAGCTTAAGATTTGTTTAAATGGGACTCGGAGTCGCTAATTTTATGTCCACAGAGGGACAACTTTTGTTTCTTATCGCCTGTATAACCCGAGGACATCCGAGTGCTGATTAATGTTCCAGCATTTTTAGTGTGGCCATTGACATTTTGACCTTAATGCATTGCGAATTTTTAACAACATTTTTACAAAAATTCCCTGACTGTATCTGCTAACAAGCTTCATTTTTAGTGCTCAACATTACAACGTAGAATCTTCAAAAGAGATATTCTCATCCGGCATGATTTCGTTAGAAACTTCAACTATTTGCATACTCCGACAAAGTTTTAAATCAACACTAGGTACAGGTATTCTTGTTTAAACTTGTGCTTCGGAACGCTTAGACAAGGGCGATATCAAAAAAGGTGGCGAGTTGAGAACTCCGTCATTGTCTTCTCTATCTATTGTTTGTTGTCGTCGTCATCAAGTCTTGTGGTAGGGTTGTTGAAAGCAATGTTTTTTTATGTTTTATTTTCTTTTGGTGAAATTAAAATAATAAACTGAAGACTGATTTGAATTATTTCCGAAATTTGATTAAGATCTATGAAGTAATGGTAAAACGAAGTCTGTTTTAGAAAATCAGTAGAACATAAAGAAAACCAAGTTGTAATTTAAAAAAAAACAGGTACAGTCGTAATCGGAGAGACTTTGCTCGAAGTTGTTGACGAATTTATCTACCTGGGACATACAATCCAATTAGGTAGGTTCAACTTCGAGAAAGAGGTCAATCGACGAATAAGACTCGGCTGGGCAGCATTCGGGAAGCTCCGCAATATCATGTCATCCAATATACCGCAGTGTCTCAAGTCAAAAGTCTTTGACCAGTGTGTGTTGCCAGTGATGACTTATGGCACTGAGACGTGGCTGCTAGCGATGGGCCTTATAAGAAAGCTCAAAGTCACTCAGAGGGCGATGGAGAGGGCTATGCTTGGAGTTTCTCTGCGGGATCGCTTTAGAAATTATGAGATCCGCGCAAGAACTAAAGTCACAGACATAGCTCGAAGAATCGCTAGACTTAAGTGGCAGTGGGCAGGGCACATCGCCCGTAGAACTGATGTCCGATGGGGCCGAAAGGTTCTCGAGTGGCGTCCGCGGACCGGAAGACGCAGTTTAGGTAGGCCTCTAACAAGATGGAGCGACGACTTGGTGAAGGTAGCGGGAACGCATTGGATGCGGATAGCACAGGGCCGATCTGTTTGGCGAGCCTTTGGGGAGGCCTATGTTCAGCAGTGGACGTCTTTCGGCTGAAATGATGATGAGGTATAGTCGATCGAGATATTCCTTTACCACCAAGGCTTATACTTTCAATTATACCGCTTAAATCTTCACAGGTTATTTTCATTTACAAGTCAATGTCACAATCAGTGTTTTTATTTTGATATAGGACTGTCTTAAACTATGGTAAAGCAGTTACTTGGACTATTATACAAGATACCATAGCACAAGTACTTATCTGCCCATTTCATGATACTTTGTATCTTTATTTTATTTTCTACAATTTTTGCTGTGTGTGTGTGTTGTGTGTGTTTTGTGTGTGTGTGCTAATCGCTGATTTATTTTGACGGAGGCACATTTTAAAATATGACCTTTTTAATTAAAACACGCCATTCGACTCGGAATCAATTTTTAGGGTTCCGTAGTCAACTAGGAACCCTTATAGTTTCGCCATGTCTGTCCGTCTGTCTGTCTGTCTGTCCGCGGCTAAGCTCAGAGATCGTTAGTACTAGAAAGCTGTAATTTGGCATGAATATACATATCAGTCACGCCAACAAAGTGGTAAAATAAAAAATAAAAATATAATTTTTTTTAGGGTACCTCCCATAGACGTAAAGGGGGGGTGATTTTTTTTTTCTCGACTTAGCCTATATTGTGGGGTATCGTTGGATAGGTCTTTTAAAACCATTGCCGGGTTGCTAACATGATTTTTCTATTCAGTGATCAGTTTGCGAAATATTCAACTTTAAAGTGAAAATTTTCATCAAAATCGAGCGTCCCCCCCCCCATCTAAAATCTAAACTGTTAGGTGGAAAAATTTGAAAAAATTCAGAATGGTAGTAAATATATCAAATTTACTAGGAAAATTATAGCGGCTAAGATTGCTTGGAAATTATTTGTAGTTTAAGAGTAAATAGTAGCCTAAGGTATAAAACATACCTAAACTTGGATGATTCCGTACACATACGAAATCCTTAGAAAAATATTACTTGATTTATTTGTAATGGCTACGGAACCCTACCTTGTGCGTGTCCGACACGCTCTTGGCCGGTTTTATTATTATATTAACAATAACCATAATAATACGATTTATAATGTCACGAATATTTTTATTTCATTTTCCCAATTTCAAATAGTTTTATACACAAGTTACGTACTTAATTAGATGAGCACAGTCACAAACAAGAAAAAATCGTACTAAAACTCGCAAGCACTACTGAAAATAACGTTAAAACATTTTTTATTATTTCCGTCCAATTTGCCAATGTGTATAGTTTTATCACGAATAAAAAAGTTTTTATTTCTTACCCTCCGTTTCATAGCTCTGTCAACCCTGTACGTCCCAGCTCCAATTCTCGCGACGCCTCGCCGACACTTTTGTTAACTTCTACGACTGTCTGCAAACAGGATAATTAGTTGGAAATGTTCTACTAATACGTAGACTTATACTTTACCATTACCAGCCAAACCAGATGTTTTAATGTTTATTTGGGCACAAACGGTACATTATTCTTAAACCTAAACATAGTTACAATTCACATAAACCAACGAAGCTGCCACCAGTTATTAATACAATTATACGTAAAAATAAACAAACGGGAAAATATGAGCCGAAAAACAGAAAAACAGAATGCTGACTAAAAACAAATACATTTATATACATAATTATACAATTTTGGATAAAGGAAATGAGATGTTATCCATCCATAAGTGACTTAATGTTACACTTAAACCCACTGAGAGATAAATGAAATATATCAACCTGACTAAATTTAGTATTGTGGGCTTTACAGGCTCTATTAACAAAGGAGTTAGATTTATATTTTTTATGTGTGAGAGGGACATGAAACAGTTTACTGACATTGCGTGTGTTCAAACGAGGGGATTTCAATCCTAATCTACTTAACATATAAATAGATATATACACTAACGGCAGTTCTAACTGATGAAATATTCAAAGCACTTAAATCTTCAATTACTAACGACGGATTTTCATTTGTGACAGTTGAATTAAGTATGGAAACTAAAAGCGAGCCTTGAGGTACTCCCGACTTCATCAAAGAGAGGTTATGCAGAGTTGATTAATATTTGATTGTTGCAGTTGATAGAGCGTTTTGTTCACATAAATATGTATAAACCGCAACCGTTTGTGTCATAGGCAGCGGTTTTAATTTATATTTAACTAGATGTTGCCCGCGACTCCGTCTGCGAAAGTAAAATAGCCTCCGAACTATTCTCAGACCTACCGAATAAAGAGAAAAATGTTTCGTAAAAATCGGTCAAGCCGTCTCGGAGGAGTTCGATGGCAAACAACATGACACGAGATTTTTCTATATTAGATTAGATTTTGTTAAAAATCTTTTATGAAGCCGTTCGCCAAATCTCATATTTTGTTCTTTTAATTATTTATCTTTTAAATAATCCGTTTAGTCTATTTTTAATTAGTGTGTTTGGTGAGAATTACACAAATTATGTAAAATTTTATTATTAGCGCATTACAACAACAATGGACAACTCGTATACAATCGGTACGGTACCCACTTTTCACTGCTTTTAGTCCTCATTGAAATAAAATGTCAAATTGCATGCTTAGTATTTTTGTATATCTAGTAAATAATAATGCATGAATAATACTATTTAGATGTAAGACACAAGGTGAATCAAGAGCATTCGAACTGCCAACAAACTGCTACGCAGTTTGGCAGTACAATAATTTATGTAAAAATGTATGTGTCATTAATTATGAAATAAACGACAGTATAGTACCAGTACAGACGTTAAATATTTGGACAAAATATTTCCACCAACGCCTAAATTGGCAATCTGATTAATTTCAAAGGAACCGTCCTTGTTGTTTGTTTGATTAGTACAAAG
Source organism: Archips crataeganus (assembly GCA_947859365.1). Taxonomy (NCBI): domain Eukaryota; kingdom Metazoa; phylum Arthropoda; class Insecta; order Lepidoptera; family Tortricidae; genus Archips; species Archips crataeganus. The sequence continues at coordinate 19,050,899 of OX402060.1, read as the reverse complement.
GATTTAGGATTTATTACGGACAAAACGCTTAATGAAATCTGGTTACGGCATTCAGATGAGACAAATTTACAATATGCAATGTGGCGGTCGGTGGAAAAGTTAAAGCCCAATGTATTACGTTGGTAAGACTGAAATATTTCAACGTACCTTTGATAGCTTTGTCAAACTAGATTATTAAGATAGGTCAGGTCACTCAGATTCAAGTTATATTTAATTACACTGAAAGTTAGATTTTAGACTGTTTATAATAAAATTTTAATGAACCTTGTACCATTTGATTGGCTTCACTGTAGAAAAATGTCATCAGGGTTAGTTAACTTTACTTTCTTCATTATTCTTGCGTTTTGCTTTCTTATGTCAAACTATTACGGATGTTATTCGTCCATTTATCTATAATAACCAGCACTTTTTACTTGGAGCTTTTAGAAGTTTGCAGTTACGTTGTTGCGTTTGTGGAGATTTGTTTGTTGCGTTTATGATGTTTGTTCATTGCATTTGTTTGTTTGATTGAAGCGTGCAAATGTAACATAACGACTCACGTCAGCCATTATTGCCGTCCAAACGCATATTACAACACTCGACACCAATTATCTAAACACCATAGAACGATGAACGCTCAAATCACCCACAAAACGCGCGTCACTGTAAAATATCAATTTAACCGGCAATTTTGAAAAGTTAATTGTCATTCGGTCGGTCGGTGTGTCGGATGACAGCACAATTTGGTCGCGTCAAAAACGTCGGTCGACGTCGACGGGAATGAATGGCTGACTGTCTCGCGCGTCGCCGTTCAAAAATGATGGCTTGATTTAATATCGTGGTACTGAAATGTAAGCAATTAAGCTGAAATGGATATCTTTGCTACGTTTATCATTTATTAACGGTCTCACTGATATTATCGATGGTAAAGTATTCAGTTTGTAGTACTTAAAGGCTTATTGAATTTAATTGAGTTCAGATTTAAACATGATCAATAATAATAATAATAATAAATATTAGGGGACAATCTTACACAAATCGACCTGGTCCCAAACTAAGCAAAGCTTGTACTATGGGTACTAGACGACGATAAACATACTTATATAGATAAATAAATACTTAAGTACATAGAAAACATCCATAACTCAGGAACAATATTATTATTATAAATATTCGTGCTCATCACAGAAATAAATGCCCTGACCGGGATTCGAACCCAGGACCTCTTGCTTCGTAGGCAGGGTCACTACCAACTAGGCTAAAGCGGTCGTTAAACAAATACAAAAATACAAAATACAAAATACTAAATGTGATCGCGACTTTGGAAACTAATACGGAGGGGCTGAAGCGTGACAGAGACGTTTAATAAAACACCTATTTTTCAAAAGTCTATCAGGTATCGTATCCTTTTGACAAATATGCTGAAAAAAAACGTTTTTTTATGGGATTCGCGCACGAACTATAGTCACAGATATAGCTCGAAGAATTGCCAGACTTAAGTCACAGTGGGCAGGGCACATCGCTCGTAGAATTGACGGCCGATGGGACCGAAAGGTTCTCGAGTGGCGTCCGCGGACCGAAACACGCAGTGTGGGTAGGCCTCCAACAAAATGGAGCGACGACCTGGTTAAACCCTTGCCTTGCGAGGCCTTGGGGGAACTATGTTCAGCAGTGGACGTCTTTCGGCTGAAATGATGATGAGAACACCGTTTAATTTTATTTTCTTGTTAAAGTTGTGGTAGCCTATGGCCTATCAAGCACATTCGTGGGTTCGAACTCGAGCTCGCACCTTGAGTTTTTGGTATGTGCGGAATAAATTAGAAAATTAGGTAGCTTTGCGTTGAAGGAAAACCTACGTCGTACACTGTTAAATTTCTTCGCAAGTCTGTTCCTAATATGTACTGGGCAAGCGTGGAAACTACGGCCCAGGCCTTCATTATTAAAGAAAGTCGGCCAATATTTTCATCCTTCTTTGGATAAAATTCACTAAATAAGGCTATCTTTGTATATTTTTAATATTTATGAAATTTATTCAAAAATGATGTTAGGTATGATCAGGGGGGTTTCACTCCGCAGTTTAGGTATGTTCGGCCGGCGCTCCTCCCGGGAGGAGTATGGCAGTAGGTTGTCACGCGGCCTTCAGTTCGCACGCTAGCCGCGTCGCGCGTAATTAAGCATCTTTTTTTTCTGTGATTTTTGCAACAAACAATGACTTCTAAACGATATTATAAAAAACTTACTTACATACTAAAGGTAGTTTACTGAATTAATACACACTGTTATCTTTCTTGATTTATATACCTACCAAATATGGGCGAGTGGGAACCCTGTGCCCTTGGTTTCGGATCAGCGGTGCCCAACGGAATATGAACGCTCGTATCACACGATAAGTTTTAATTTCGCGTGCACGCAGCAGGAGTAGGAAAGTTTTTATACCTAAAGTTGACCTTTGTTCGAGAGTGATCCTTCTGTACGTTAGTACTATTACTTATTCTGTGGTATGATGTTTGAATTTTTTTCTTTATTTTTGTATAATGAATGACAAAAATCTTACTTAAAAAAGCTTTAATTTATCTCACAGTATAGAGTGATGATAAGTGAGACCTTAATTTAGTTATTAAACCTTTGTTCCCAATTCCCTCTACGTCAGACGCAAACGTATCTCGAGCACACTACATTTCACAAAATCTAGTCCATTGTTCGTTTTGTAGGTCCAAATACATTGAATACAATCCCCGCTATCAGATATGGACTGGAAATACAGACGGGTGACGACGTTGTGGGACGTCGAGCGACGTTTGAAAACGCCGAGTGGGTTTTAACGGTGTCGGATTGTAGTGGGGTTCGAAAACATTTTGTTTTCACGTATTTAGGTTCAATAATTTACCATAAGGTTAACTGTTAGTAGAATTCTTATTTAACAATATTTTTTTACACACAGAGATCTTACCAGGGGGCACGGCCGTGAGTGGGCCAAGTCGAGCACGACCGTGTCATCCTTTAAGCGACACACGTTTCACTCCCCTCTAACTTCATTGTGGATTAAACGGCAAGTTTAAATTTTTACTTTATTACAACTAAGAATATTGGAATACAATACTATTAATATCTAATATAATTATATTATATCATATACATAGTTTAAGAATTAATACTGGTTGTCACTATAAACTGACCAATCATCAAAATTCTAAAGTCAAAGTTAAAATATTCTGATTAAAATAACGCTGTAGCAAGCTCTTATAAATGTTGAAAACTCTACCACTGATTCGGAAAAACCCTGTTGAGAAGAATACAGCAACAACGAGGTACTTCTAACAGTCTCATTAACTTCAAATACTAATTTAACACATTGTAATTTAAAAATATTAAATAAGATATACTTTTATAATTATAACGCAGCACAAATTACCAAGTTGTTATAGAAATAAAGATGTCTAATATTGATTCGATCGCTATAAATGTTGAAAAAAAATTGTGTAGTTAAGAATTTATTAAATAGGTGCTTCCATAGACACTCACTGAAGTAACTGACTTGCTCTTACATGAAATCTAACAACTTGGCATTTTTTTACATTTTATGTTTTTGATGTGATATAATTATACATTACGAGTTATATTACTTGCCTTTCATTACAAATTATAATAGTTTTTCACAGCCTAAGTGCTCCTAAAATACTTTCGTTACATTGCCCACGTAAAAAATATTAGCATTTTACCTGTAATAATGTATTCAGGGCTAAGGTTGCCTGGAATGACGTCATAGGCTGGAATGTAAAATAAAATATGTTAACTTAATAAAAGCAGAAGCAATAAGTAATTTTCTTGTAGAGTTATATCTCCACATAAAATCGTTTAGGTATTAAATTTACTTAGTAGTAATAAAAACGACCGAAAAAATAGGATGAAAGCTCTGGTTGCTTAGTGATTTGAATAGAGCCACATTCACAAATTTTTGAAATAAAATGAAATGAAATGAATGAATGATGATTTAATGGTGGTAAAAAGTTTTCCAGCTTCATACATTTAAACTTCATAAGCCATGCAAATATTGTAATGTGATTCATGCAACTATACTAAGTATTTCACCTTCTGTCGTAATAATAACACAAATGCCTTTAAATAAGAATCTATCTATGTATTATTCAAGAATTTCTTCAAAGAGTAGAAATTTTTTCTGTGAAGCCAATAGAATAGCTGAGTTTTTATGGTATCCGGTAAATTGTTGTATTTTGTTATTTATTTTACATAGCGTAACTATTTTTCTTTTTCAGTATGCATCTTTGGTAAAACTAATCGATCGGGAATCGTGTTGTGTGTGTGTTTTGTATCGTGACGCATCGTAAATGTAGAGTAGCACACAACACTAACAACATCACCCTATAAAAGCACTTTCACATTCATCGTTGACATAGTATATGACTATTCAACACTGTCTTCCAACTCGGGGGTACCGACCAACCACTATCCCAGTTGAAATTTAGATGACGACTAATCTCAATGACTTCACCCATTTTCGGATTAGCCCGAAACATGTCAAGTTAAACTCGTTTTATGACGTGAGTAATCGTGACTTTCAATATGACTAAGTCTTACGTTAGGTTTACTCTGTCTCTTCCTTTTGAGGTATGTACCAGCCGGTTTCCAATGCATATTTTCACTGCACCGACCCTGCACTTTCATTTTAGTTGGAGAGTCCAGCGTGAACGCCGTGGGTTCGTTGATATGGCGCGCCGTTTGGCATTTACAACTCGTCTGGGAACTCGTGCGATCGGTAACACGCCGAGAAATTTTACTGTCCATTTCACCATTGACAGCGCTCTCCATGCCCGGTCAGCTGGCGACACGCGCAATGGACTAGAAAATCGCGAACAGTCGCAGCCGGGGTCGAATAAACTTTTATGAGCAGGTTCCAACGCTGTAACCGCGAGATGAGATGACGTATGGGACTGAATTTTACTGAGGTAATTTAATAAGAGCTGCACTTAGGAACGTAAGTACTCCTAGTGAGATTGAGTTGAAGGAATTAGAGGTTCAGGGACGTTTGTTGAACTTACATTGCAGTGTAACGCCGAGCCCACGTTGGGCCAATCTCCGCCAATGTAAAGTTCGACATACTTAAGACCAGCTTAGATGTACAAGAATTCTATTTCTATTTATTACGTTCAGATTCATGTTCATTACATTATTAGATGGTAGTTTTACAAGGCACCCAGTTAGGCTGTACAATGTCAATTTGTCACAATAATACCTTATAACATGTACATGTAAATGTCAGAAAACGTTTCAGAGATGCTAGTGGCAGATCCTTAACATACGTTACTGAATCTACATTATTCTAAAGTAATAATTATCCAAAACAAAAACAGGCAAAGTTGATCAACAATTAATCCGCAAAAAAACAGAGGTTAAAGTTTTTGACGAAGCTAAAATTTTAATAAGAAAACAATTTAAAAGTTTGCACACAATATTATTTAAATAGATTTAGTACCTTAAATTAGCTTTAGTTGTAACTTGATTAGTTCTATGAATTTGTTTTGAGCCGACTTTATATTGTTATTTTACTGGAAAATAATTAAACTTTTTTTTTTCAGGTATGTTTATGATGCGTTCACTGGTAAGCTTATTTATAATTTGGTTCAATTTTTGAGCCAGCGATATCAAAAATAAGGTCAAGAAGGCACGACCCTGCTCATTTCGTAGAAAAATAATTATATTAAGCCGAAGAAACCGTGGTGGCCTAGTGGTCTGACCTCTCAAGCAGAGGGTCATGGGTTCAAATTTCGGCTCGCACCTCTGAGTTTTTCGATATTTATGTGCGAAATTACATTTGTGATTTACCAAGAGCTTTACAGTGAAAGAAAACATCGTGAGGAAACCTGCATACACCTGCGAAGAAATTAAATGGTGTATGTGAAGTTCCCAATCCGCACTGGGCCCGCATGGGAACTACGGCCCAGGCCCTCTTATTCTGATTGCCTGTACCTTGCAGTGGGATGTATATACAATACAATACAATACAAATATTCTTTATTGATCACCAAAAACAGTACAGTGACATTACAAAAATAAATTTCAGGTAGACAATAGGCGGTCTTATCGCTAAAAAGCGATCTCTTCCAGACAACCAATTACTCAGAAATTAATAAATATCAACAGACGAATGTAGGTGGCAGAAATAACAGACAAGAGAAACGCAGTATTACTTAATAGACAACAAACAATAAAAACAATACAAATATAATATAAATTATATAAATAAACAAATACATTCAATAAAATACTTATACACTACATATACTTTATACAAAATATCAATGGAAAAAAATGTCAAAAGGCCGCATGAGAGAAAAGGATTTAAAAAGGAATATGTGCTGGGGTGATGATGATGATGATGATGACAGTAAAACACCACCGCCTGCGAGGAAATTCAATGGTGTGTTGTAGTACAAATTACTACAACATAACCTTAAACTCAATACCGATTTTGACATGTCAATATTTACATGAATAACATGTTTTGGAATAAGACATATGTACTCACGTGTAGCTAAACTCTTAATCTAACGAGTAACAGGCATATTCCAGGCCTTCAGTAGCTATAGGAGTTGAATTCACCACAGAAACTCCATGTGTTATCGCAAACTTTCACAAGCACTTCCTCACTAAACTATCTTACTCCCAACCACATGCGATACACCAATTTCATCGCCAGGACATAAGCTACACACTTATTATCACTGTTTTACACAACAAAACGTATTTCAGTAAATTCCAGACGCGGAACTGTCATAAATTTATTTTTCAAACGAGACGGTATCTTTTTATTAGAAAAGTTAGACACCTGTCAAAAACCATTCCATTTAGCGAAATATGCGTTCCCTAACGGCGCACATTGACAGCGGCGCGTCATGCTAATTTAAGGCAGCATCCCGCCGCGGAGCGTAACAAGGAACTGGCGCAGGAGTTTCCCGAGTGAAACGTGAGTGTTGGCACGGCGCTCCTCGCGAGCTCACGTACGCATTTTTATCGCGCGCGTTTGACATTCCGAACCCGCATGTAAACAATCGGACAAAAACATCTCGCCCGCGCATACCGCGTCGGTCCGAACGTCTTGGCAGGCCGTTGCGGTCGCTTAGTAATGTGCCGCGGATTGTAGTATCGCCACAAATACAGTGTTAAACGCGAGTTGTGCCGCGTAGTGACGTTCGCGGTGTGAGAGCGCCGCCGCACTCATTCTTCGTAGGCCCCGGCTGAGAGGGCGGCCGGGTGCATTCGTGCGACGCCAAGAAGATTTCAACGCCCTTCATCACCCCTGCTACGCGCCGAGCCTGAATGCCGCGCCCTATTTGCAACGCGAGCCGCGCGTGACCGCGCTCGCTTTTGATTGCCCGAAGGCTCAGGCTTAGAGGCGGCCTGATGCGTTTACGCGAAGCCAAGGGTGTGTCAACGCCTTACTTCACCCCCGTCGCGCGCCGCGGCTGACCGCGCGCGCCTCGGTTCCCGTAGGCTCAGGATTCTGGCGGGCAGATCCTGCAGTACATAGTGCGATGCCAAGGGCTTCATGCCTGCCCGCGCACTGCACCCCGCACTAACCATCACCGTGGTCATCGGGCGCAGCCTCCGGTTTCCCCCCCAGGCCTCACCTAGCTACTGGCTAGTTGGGTTCGACGGCCTGAGGGTCCCCGAACATACTCCGCAGGCTACGGCCTCCGTAGCCTAGCGTGATTCACCCGTCATCGTCGAGGTAGTCCCGAAGATCCCGTAAGTGCACTAACTTTTATTTATCCACTGGCCAGTGCGAGCGTGAATTTGCCCACGCTTTAAAATCAGTGCGCGTTACCAAACGTACTCTAATAAGAGGTCATTCCTAACTCGAACGTACCGTTCTTCGTCACACGACTTATGTTATGGAATTATTGCAATCTATGAAGTTGTTTTTATCGTTGCATGTTGGTAAAACAATACACTGTTAATTTAAATTGGCCTTTGTATCATTTCGCTGTCTGCCCTAATCACCCCAACATAAGCACAACCGGCTACGGCCCTTGAAGTAAAGGTCTTTTAGGAAGCCGCTGAACCTATCTGAGCAACTTCTAGTTTGTAACCAAAAGAAATGTAACTTATCTGCCAGTGAAGTGAGGAGTAAGTAAGTACCTAATCCAATTATACCGACCCGCTTCACGACAGATTTGGCGCCCGAACCTTAATTATTAACGTTATTATTCAGCTTCATAAATAATAATAATTTAAAAAAAAAAAAATGTAACTTTGGAAAAAAAAAAAAAAAAAAAAAAACAATTAATTATAAAATTTACCTTCACTAGTCGATATTAGTATACAACATCAATAACAAAAAACTGTAATTAACATAGGAAAAAATAGTTTCACTAAAATTAAATATTGTTGGTGTGATTAGCGGACAGCTGATAGTTAAATTGTATTTTTTATAACATGGCCATATTTTCTGAAACAAATTGAATATTTTTGATGCAATATGGTAACCTGCCTGTACTTATAAGTCTTTTTGTGCATCTGTGTGTACCCGACCAAGTAACAATTAATTAATTTAATTATTTTAGTTGTACTATGAGAATGTAGCATAGTAACAACAAACAATTTGAACAATTACAATTAAATATATTCCCCAATTATTTTACTGCGCATCATAATAGATGCTTTGCAGTTGATACAATTTATATAACACCTTCTCCATTGAGAAGTGTCATTATTGTTATTATTATCACACTTGTTCGGGACCACACAGACATTGACGAGCTGCCAACATGTCGGACCACGAAAACGAATTATATCACGAAATTGAAATCACCAGACGCGACCCACCGACGACAACCTCAAGTTTTGACTTAGGACCCGGTCCTAGTTTCGTTAACACGCGACCGCGCGGAAATCGAGACCCATATGAACCGACCCCCGGTCCATCCAATCAACCAGACGCGCCGACCGCCGCGACCGGACAGTATCGTTCCATAAACACATTGGAAGCTCCGAAGCTTGTGTCCAGAATCTTAGACCAACCACCTCACTGGCGCGAAATGTACCACCAGCCGACCGCAGATTCTGAAGAACGCGTTGTACACGTAATACGCGAGGATAGCTTACGAGCGTGGAACTTAAAGTTCACGGGCGAATCGGACGTCGCAGATTTCTTCCTTAGGCTCGATGATTATATGCGCAGCCGCGATACGTCGGAGCGCAAGGTACTCAAATGTTTTCCCGACTTATTGAGTGGCAAAGCTTTAGATTTTTATAGGCAGATACGAGACAGCGTCACCACCCTGTCGGAGTTACAAACCAAATTCAGGAGTTTTTTCACATCCATTGATAGCGATTACGCTTTAGAAAAGAAAGTTAGAGACCACCGACAGCTACCAGGACAGCCGTTACATTTATACATACTGGAAATGCAGACGATGAATTCGAGGTTGGTGTCCCCATTACAAGAGACCAGCCTTATCGAAATCATCAAACACAATATTCAGCCTATGTATGCACAACTGCTAGCTGTCGGTGATACTTACACTATCCAAAACTTGATCATTTTGGGTAAGCGACTCGAAGCTTACGCCGGTCCACCCACTGTCAGTTCCGGATCCAGATCAAACAAACAGTCGAATCACGTGGCTGTTGTAAATACACAGCATAGTAGAAAATTCACCTCAAATAACTCAGTGACCTGTAAAAAATGTAAAAAAATTGGTCACTCTTACAGACAATGTCGAACTATACCCGGCATTGTTTGCTTCCAGTGTGGACAAAGAGGGGTATTGTCAAATACCTGCCCAAAATGCAACCCCCCTAAGCGCAGGCCACACCTGGAGGCAAACAATAGCCCAAAAAACTAGATACTCCAGGGTTCACCGAAACAGATCATAAATCACCCCATCTAGGAACGGTAACCCCTGGCATATCAGTCATTGATGGTGACAATAGACTGTACATCGACTTCGACATTGGATCTGGAACTTACAAGGGACTGTTGGACACAGGCGCGAATTTAAATATTATTGGTAACGGATACCACAAAAACTTGTTAAAACTAGGTTTCAAATTAACACCCGTACGCTCAAGTGCAACTTGTGCGAACGGCTCTAAAGTTAACGTCATAGGCACTTTACTTTTACCGATCATTTTCAGAAATCGAACTTACGAGACCACGTTTTTGGTAATACCAACCGTAATCGATAACTTTATAATGGGTATGGATTTTATGCATAAAGTTGGATTAATAAATTTAATAAACCACAGCACAACAACATGCAATGGAATTGTGACACAAACACAAGGTAATACCGGTGTTTGCGCCATAATTCCAAAGCAACAACTCTCTCCTTTGGAAGCAATCGAAATAAATAAGGTCATAGCTAAATACAAAACCATAAGTACAGAGGAGAGGGGTTTAGGCAAAACATCCATAGTCGAGCACAAGATCCTGACGACCGGACCACCAATCAAGCAACGGTACTATCCGCTTTCCCCAGTCAAACTTAAGGCTTTAAATGAGGAAGTAGACCGAATGCTAGAGCTGGGCGTGATAGCACCGTCTAAGTCGCCTTGGTCAAATCCAGTCGTCATGACTCCAAAAAAAGATGGCTCTCTTAGGTTTTGCTTAGATGCAAGAAAATTAAATGATGTCACAGTCAAAGACTCATACCCATTACCTTACATAAGTTCGATTTTGGATAATTTGCGCGGTTCTCGCTATCTAACTTCAATTGATTTGTCTGCCGCTTACTGGCAAATATCTTTATGTAACTCCGACAACGTGGACGGCTCTGGAACATCGTGTCAAAAAACGGCTTTTGTTGTACCAGGCAGAGGACTTTTCGAATTCCGTAGGCTTCCGTTTGGTATATCAAACGCCGGTTGCGAATTGCAACGTTTAATGGATTCTTTGTTTCATCACAAATATGGTGAAAAAATCTTTGGTTATTGTGACGACTTACTAATCGCCACAAGTAACTTTCAAGAACATCTTGAAATTTTAAACGACGTTTTCGACGCTTTAAGCAAAGCGGGTTTGACAATTAACTTCAACAAATGCGAGTTCTGTAAGGACGAGCTGAAATATCTTGGTTATGTTATCGGCCCTCAAGGTTTACAAACAGATCCACAAAAGTTGGACTGTATTAAAAACTTCCCACGACCAACAACAGCTAGGCAATTGCGCGCATTTATAGGTCTGTGTTCATACTACCGCAGGTTCGTGGATAAGTTCTCGACCATAGTCGCACCGATGACCGCATTGGTAGGAAAAAAGAAGGGAAAAGACGCCATAGCCTGGGGAGAAGAAGCAGAAAGGTCCTTCCTAGCGCTCAAAGAAGCTCTCACCATGGCTCCAGTACTGGCTTGCCCCAACTTTTCCCTACCATTCCAAATCCACACCGACGCTTCGTCGGTAGGCATCGGGAGCGTCCTTATTCAGGAGATCGACGGCATAGAACACCCCGTCGCATTCCACTCGAGACTTCTCTCCAAGACCGAGCGGAACTACAGCACTACAGAGCGCGAGTTGTTGGCCGTGGTAGACTCCATAAATCATTTCCGCCCTTATATAGACGGTACTCACTTTGTAGTCGTCACGGACCATATGTGCCTCAAATGGTTGAAGTCGCTAAACAACCCTTCTGGTCGTTTAGCACGCTGGGCGATGCAGCTGTCTTGCTTCAATTTCGAGATACGACACAGAAAAGGCTCGAACCACGTAGTCCCAGATATATTATCTCGAATTGAACTCAAGGCAGTTGCATTTACTGGTGGTAGCAGTTCTAACGACGATTGGTATAATAAATTATTTAAAAACGTAGAATCAAACCCAACATTCCACAAAAATTACCAAATAAAAAATGGAATGTTGTTAAGGTATAGCAAACCATCGTCGCAACTACTTAGCGCTACCGAGTGGAAAATAGTAATTCCACGAGAACTAATACCAGAGTGCATGACGGAAAACCACGAAATTAACGCGGTGCACCCAGGTACTTTTAAAACATTTTCAAAAATTAAGGAAAATTATTACTGGAAGGGCATGTATGCAGACGTGAAAAGTTATGTGTCCGCGTGCGAGAAGTGTAAAGCTTATAAACACTCCAATAACCCGCCGCACGGGCACATGACTAACCAGAAGAAGGTTGATAGGCCGATGCATACTTTGTCAATAGACATCATCGGCCCCATAGCTAAATCGTATTCTGGTCACGTCTACATACTGTCAATTGTAGACGTTTTTACTAAATATTGTTGGTTACACCCGTTAAGAACTGCAACCACCAAAACAGTGTCATCATTTATAGAGTCTGAGATATTGACCAAAGAGGGCATACCATGCGTTCTCATATGCGATAACGCCACGATCTTTCAAAGTCGAGAATTTAAAAACTTTTGCTCGAAACATTCAATTCCCAGGATATTTTACGGAGCTTTTTACGCGCCACAATCGAACACTATTGAGCGATACAACCAAACGATCCAAACCTGCTTAGCTATTTTAGTGGGGGAAGACCACAGAAACTGGTCCAAGCACCTACCACATATTCAGATGTCACTGAATAGCACCGTCAATGTTGCAACGGGATATACACCATTTTTCTTGGCAAAAGGCCGTGAGTTCGTCGCGGACGGCGCGTTGCATCACATACGTGGCAACGCACCACATTCGTCAGACGACCTCCAGCTCGCAACTCGGTCTAACAAAGCTAACACGCTAGATGACTTGGCAGATATCTTCAACCGTGTAACAGACGCCTTGACCAAAGCGTACAAACAAAACGCGAACCGGTATAACCTACGCCGCCGAGAGCTCCGGCTAAGCGTGGGAGATACCGTGTGGAGGCGTAATTTTGTACAGTCAAGTGCGGCACACTTCTTCTCAGCGAAACTTGCCCCGAGATTCGTCAAGAGCAAAGTTACGAAGAAGCACTCAGATGTCGTTTATGATCTACAAGACATTGACACGGGTAAAACAGGAAAATATCATGCCAAGGACATCATAAAAGTGCCATAAGGTGTATACCAAAGCGCGACATTGACTTTGTTTTGCTTTTTTGTACACAGTACACCTTTTTACAAAAAGTGTCAAACTCAACTTTTTTTGAAAAAATTAAAAATTTATGTGTACCTGTACTACCCTAGGTACCAGGGAGTGCAAACTGGATTAAAATCGGTCCAGTACTTTTAGAGAAAAAATGAAAACTAAGTTTTTTCTCATACTTTCTTGATAGCTATCACAATTATCGAACTTTAAATTTCAGTGTGAAGTCTATTGACACTTCACACATCTAGGATTTGCTGTAGCCACCACCACAAGGTGTGCTACTGTATATAGTGAGAACTTGACAGTGTGCGCACACTGTCATGTACCTCTTGTACAAAATGTATATTGTAGTATAAAATAAATATACATATACTTGTACTTTAAGTTAGGATAAACATCATAACATGGCATGACCTACCATAGCTCGTTGGTAGTAATTTAGGTATTCTAGGCGTATTAGATAGAAAGTTAGGATCATAGTCCAGGAACCGGATCCACATAGGCCGGAGTCCAGGCATTAGTGTTAGACGTTGATAAAGTTCAACACGCATGCTTAGCCTTTAGGATCACTTACTTGATAAGTTTGATTTTCTACTCCCTAATCTTAACGATATTAAGTCGCATGCATACCTAAATGAGGGCATAAGATTTTTTTTTTCCGGCTATACCGGCTGTTGCGGTTAAGCTCGGCTTAACCTCTTTTCCTGACAAGGGGGGTATTGTAGTACAAATTACTACAACATAACCTTAAACTCAATACCGATTTTGACATGTCAATATTTACATGAATAACATGTTTTGGAATAAGACATATGTACTCACGTGTAGCTAAACTCTTAATCTAACGAGTAACAGGCATATTCCAGGCCTTCAGTAGCTATAGGAGTTGAATTCACCACAGAAACTCCATGTGTTATCGCAAACTTTCACAAGCACTTCCTCACTAAACTATCTTACTCCCAACCACATGCGATACACCAATTTCATCGCCAGGACATAAGCTACACACTTATTATCACTGTTTTACACAACAAAACGTATTTCAGTAAATTCCAGACGCGGAACTGTCATAAATTTATTTTTCAAACGAGACGGTATCTTTTTATTAGAAAAGTTAGACACCTGTCAAAAACCATTCCATTTAGCGAAATATGCGTTCCCTAACGGCGCACATTGACAGCGGCGCGTCATGCTAATTTAAGGCAGCATCCCGCCGCGGAGCGTAACAAGGAACTGGCGCAGGAGTTTCCCGAGTGAAACGTGAGTGTTGGCACGGCGCTCCTCGCGAGCTCACGTACGCATTTTTATCGCGCGCGTTTGACATTCCGAACCCGCATGTAAACAATCGGACAAAAACATCTCGCCCGCGCATACCGCGTCGGTCCGAACGTCTTGGCAGGCCGTTGCGGTCGCTTAGTAATGTGCCGCGGATTGTAGTATCGCCACAAATACAGTGTTAAACGCGAGTTGTGCCGCGTAGTGACGTTCGCGGTGTGAGAGCGCCGCCGCACTCATTCTTCGTAGGCCCCGGCTGAGAGGGCGGCCGGGTGCATTCGTGCGACGCCAAGAAGATTTCAACGCCCTTCATCACCCCTGCTACGCGCCGAGCCTGAATGCCGCGCCCTATTTGCAACGCGAGCCGCGCGTGACCGCGCTCGCTTTTGATTGCCCGAAGGCTCAGGCTTAGAGGCGGCCTGATGCGTTTACGCGAAGCCAAGGGTGTGTCAACGCCTTACTTCACCCCCGTCGCGCGCCGCGGCTGACCGCGCGCGCCTCGGTTCCCGTAGGCTCAGGATTCTGGCGGGCAGATCCTGCAGTACATAGTGCGATGCCAAGGGCTTCATGCCTGCCCGCGCACTGCACCCCGCACTAACCATCACCGTGGTCATCGGGCGCAGCCTCCGGTTTCCCCCCCAGGCCTCACCTAGCTACTGGCTAGTTGGGTTCGACGGCCTGAGGGTCCCCGAACATACTCCGCAGGCTACGGCCTCCGTAGCCTAGCGTGATTCACCCGTCATCGTCGAGGTAGTCCCGAAGATCCCGTAAGTGCACTAACTTTTATTTATCCACTGGCCAGTGCGAGCGTGAATTTGCCCACGCTTTAAAATCAGTGCGCGTTACCAAACGTACTCTAATAAGAGGTCATTCCTAACTCGAACGTACC
Source organism: Archips crataeganus (assembly GCA_947859365.1). Taxonomy (NCBI): domain Eukaryota; kingdom Metazoa; phylum Arthropoda; class Insecta; order Lepidoptera; family Tortricidae; genus Archips; species Archips crataeganus. The sequence continues at coordinate 19,035,702 of OX402060.1, read as the reverse complement.
GTTCTTCGTCACACGACTTATGTTATGGAATTATTGCAATCTATGAAGTTGTTTTTATCGTTGCATGTTGGTAAAACAATACACTGTTAATTTAAATTGGCCTTTGTATCATTTCGCTGTCTGCCCTAATCACCCCAACATAAGCACAACCGGCTACGGCCCTTGAAGTAAAGGTCTTTTAGGAAGCCGCTGAACCTATCTGAGCAACTTCTAGTTTGTAACCAAAAGAAATGTAACTTATCTGCCAGTGAAGTGAGGAGTAAGTAAGTACCTAATCCAATTATACCGACCCGCTTCACGACAGTGTGTGAAGTTCCCAAACCACACTGGGCCCGCGTGGGAACTAAGGCCCAAGCCCTCTCGTTCTGAGAGCCTTTGCTCTGCAGTGGGACGTACAGCGGTGGGATGACGACAACATTTTTAAAAAGGCAAAAACAGTTTATCTATTGACAGGTAATAACAGATTTGTTAAGAAAGAAGAGTTAACTTCATATAAAATTAAAGTTATATAAACATGACATCTATCTATTCTATACATATAATAAATCTGTAACAAGTCGGTGTCTGTACATTGAAGATATTTGAGAAAAACTGTCACTAGGGCTATTTATTAGCGCAATAGATCCCGAAACAATGAATTTTAGAATTATTGTCTGTTTGTCTGTTTATCTGTTTGTCTGTTTGTCTGTGCGTTTGTGCGCGCTAATCTCAGAAACGGCTTTACCTAGAAGGATGCGGTTTTCACTGATACGTTGGTATTTTCTTGGATTGACATTTAGTGTTTGTTTCATTTCAATCGGTTCACAAATAAGAAAGATACGTCTATTTAAAGAATTTATTGAACAGTTTTTAGAAGAATTAATAAGCTGAAGAGTTTGTTTGTTTATTTCAAACTAAATACAAACTGAAATATAGATGCACAGAAAAAACCCCAGAAAAAAGACCAATGCTGGGAATCGAACCCAGGTCCTCAGCGTTCCGTGCTGCGTGCTTACCCCTACACCATCACTGGTCTAGAAGTTAGCGACGAATCTTTCCCATACATCGTACACTTCAGTCTGTTATAATCACATTAGGCAGTGATAAAGCGCATCTATGTTAATGCCCTCTACCGAGATATATGAGATATATGGTTTCACGGGATGACCGTAAAAGTAATAAAAAAATGAAGTTGAAGAAAATAAAAAATAAATAGAAAAAGATACTTCATACTTAATTTGTTTGTTTGTTGTTTGAACGCGCTAATCTCAGGAACTGCTGCTCCGATTTGAAAAATTCTTTCAGTGTTAGATAGCCCATTTATCGAGGAAGGCTATAATCATCACGCTAACACCAATAGGAGCGGAGCGGAGCGGAAGAATGTTTCAAAATCAGGGGTTTTTGAAGTAAAACATCTATAGGCACGCTTGACTTGGGAGTACGGTGGTGAATGTGAACGCGGGTGTGCGGGGGGTTTGGTCGGGGGGTGGGGTTGAGAGGGGGGTTTGCGGGGGCGGGTATTTTTTTTTATATCGAGGAACTAAGGAGAGCCATAATTGATGAAAAAGCAAATTTGTTAAAAAGCATAAGCTGCCCAAATTACTAATTCCACGCGGACGGAGTCGCGGGCAAAAGCTAGTTAGTAATATAATGGAGAGATAAATTTAATAGGAATCACACCGATTCCAAACAGCCACTGCATAACAAGAAATCAATTGATAATTATTATTTACTATTTTATTAATCATCATCATCATCATTTCAGCCAGAGACGTCCACTGCTGAACATAGGCCTCCCCCAAGGCTCACCAAACAGATCGGTCCCGTGCCATCCGCATCCATTTTATCAAATGCACAAACTAATTTGCTCAGATTAATACTAAACAAATCACCATGTGAGTATTTATTGTTGTAGGTTAGACACGCTCCATTGAGAAATTCATTTTTACAGTATTTTGTATAGAAAGGGCGTTTCATTTCACGCAACAAAACAAGTGAACCTCTTAGGAAGCAACTGTACTGTGAGACGGCAGGTCGCCCGCATTTGCTCGCATAACGCTCAACGTAATGTAATAGCCGCTGGCAGCTGGAGCTGGCTTGCTGGCTTAAAGGTGCTGGAAGAGAAATAATATACTAAGGGTAAACGTCCAAATGGGATCGCGTTGGATGCGGATAGCGTGGGACCGATCTACCTGGCGAGCTTTGAGGGAGGCCTATGTTCAGCAGTGGACGTCTTTCGGCTGAAATAATGAATGATGAAACGGCCGTGTGCTGGTCAACTATCTCAATAGTTGTCATCTTTAATTTTATGTCATTAGCAATAGCAGTGACAGCATGATGTCATCTATTTGGCGAAAGCGAGTCAGTCAAACACTTGGTAACTAACCGTATTTTAAATTCGGATCATAGTTGCATTTTCCACCAGGTGAGATAAGGGTCAATTACGTGTTAGTTTTATGTAAAAAAATTAGGGCTCTGTATCTAAATCCCTAATGATTGTTTGTCCTAATAGAATAGAATAGAATAGAATAATTTTTATTTCGGGCTGCCTAGGCCCATATAAAAAATACCTTAAAGACTAACATACATATTTATATTATAACTTAATTACTAACACGAAAAGTCTGTGACGTGGGCACTTTCGCGGTGTCAGTTAACCGGCCACGAAACCGCCGGCCTAATGTTATGTTTGTCCTAATGATCGTTTGTCCTAACTCTTTTTATTTAAAATCTATTAATTGTCCTGGATTTTTATAAAACAAACCTAACCTAACTTATAGAGTTCTAAAGGATAATCACAAAAAAGTTCCTGAAAAATTCACGGTTTCCGAGAAAAAAAGTGTTGGGACAATCGATCATTAGGACAAACATTACATTAGGACAAACGATGTTAGGGATTTAGAATGAGACCCAAAATTAGATATTCGTCCGACCGACATTTTTAATTTTATCCGAGATTATTACTGGTAAAAAGTGTCACAGGTACCAACGTGGTGAAACTTTTCTTTCGTAGCACAAAGGTATAAAGCAAACTTTTTGTAGTTTACTCGGGTTGCCACGGGGGGAGCATTTTGCATTTTTTTAGTTCTAGCTTTGTTAGAAGTTACTCTTCTTTTATTTTTAATTATAGCTTTAATTAAGCTAAAGGTCGTATGTACTTTAATTAATTTCCTTTAGCTAAATGTATTTTATTTTTATTACAATCTCAATGTACAAAAGAGTGTACTCCTACCTAAAAGGCCGGCAACGCACTTGTGACTCTTCTGGTGTTGCAGGTGTCCATGGGCGACGGTAATCGTTTACCATCAGGCGATCCGTCTGCTCGTTTGCCCCCTATAAATATAAATAAATAAATATCACGGGACAATTCACACCAATTGACCTAGTCCCAAAGTAAGCTAGGAAAGCTTGTGTTATGGGTACTAGGCAACGGATAAACATACTTATATAGATAGATACATACTTAAATACATATTAAACACCCAAGACCCGAGAACAAACATTCGTATTTTCATACAAATATCTGCCCCTACACGGGCATCGAACCCGGGACCTCAAGCTTCATAGTCAGGTTCTCTAACCACTAGGCCATCTGGTCGTCTAACCATAAAAAAAAATGTAAAAAATTACTAAGTAATTTTTTAAAGTTCAACACTGTTCTAAACGAATAACTTTCGTTTCTGCAGATGGAAACAAAACTTGAGTATAACACTTGCTCAACTTATTTTCTCCGTAACCCAGTTTAAAAGGGCATTATTTAAACTTACGAACTTGCGTCTTAAATTGAATGTTACTGGCCACTTCCGCGGCAGCTACGCTCGCGGCGCTATCGAAGCACGCCTGGACTGCAGTAACGGTTATAGCTCGATGGCACTTCCAGTAACAATGGCAAAAATGCTATTTAGACCCGTGTGAAATTTATTGTCACGTGAACTAGTTGGTGGAACGCAGTATGCTGTTATGAGAAAATAAATAGAAAAAGATACTTCATACTTAACTTGTAAAAGTTGGCCTAGTAGCGCCATCTCTTGGTCCAGGTGAGCGGGTAGCTCCGAAGGAGTGTTGAAGTCTCTCGGTAGAGGGCATTAACATAGATGCGCTTTATCACTGCCTAATGTGATTATAACAGACTGAAGTGTACGATGTATGGGAAAGATTCGTCGCTAACTTCTAGACCAGTGATGGTGTAGGGGTAAGCACGCAGCACGGAACGCTGAGGACCTGGGTTCGATTCCCAGCATTGGTCTTTTTTCTGGGGTTTTTTCTGTGCATCTATATTTCAGTTTGTATTTAGTTTGAAATATGCAGTATGCTGTTATGAGGTCTACAGTTTAGTGCTTTTGGGTGAGGCGTGTTTTAAATTCTAAGATTTTATCCATCGTCATCATTCCATCCCATATAACATAGGTACGTCGCACTTGCGCCTCTTTTTAGCTTAGTTTAAAGCTTTTTGGGCTTGATTAAATTTGTAGCTCCCACGTGGACCCAGTGCAGATTAGGAAATTCACACAATACATTTAATTTATTCTCAGGTGTATGCAGATTTTATTCTTCACTGTAAACCTTATAAATTTCAAATGTAATTTCGCACATAAATTCCGAAAACTCAGAGGTTAGAACCCATTGTCCGCGTTAGAATCCATGATCTGCTTGAAAGGTCATAGGTCAAAATCACTAGGCCACGGCTTCAAGGCTTTTTTATAAACTTTTATTTAAATTGTATGTTTGTGGGATCCATCAGATTAAAAAAACTTTTTGAATTAAAATTTGAAGGGGTTATTAAATATGTCTATTAAAATAGCGAAAGTTTAAAACTCGTGAGTTTTTTTTAACCATTGAATGCAGTTTTTCTTGTCACTAAAATCAACATCATTCATCAACGTCATTAGAACAAATTTTTCTATAACTAATAGTTCTGAAATTACCTTTAGTGACTCTTCTAAATGGGCAGCTCTTTATTATCGTCGATGAAACTGCGATACCGTGTAACCAACAATGGCTAATGCCGCGTAACTAACAAAATGTGTCAAATTTAAGTTTGGGTAAGTCACAGCCTATATGTATACGTACCATTGCGGGACACAAGCCTTCTCTCAGAATTAGAGGGGTTGGGCCGTAGTTCCCACGCGGGCCCAGTGCGGATTGGGAACTTCACACACACACGGAATTTCTTCTCAGGCGTATGCAGGTTTCCTCACGATGTTTTCCTTCACCTTAAAGCTCATGGTAAATTACAAATGTAAATTCGCACCAAAATTCTGAAAAACTCATGCGAACCCGGACTCGAACCCACGACCCTTTGCTTGAGAGACCATAGGTCTATCCACTAGGCCACCACGGCTTATTAATGCTCTCCTGTAAAAATTGACACATGTCTGTTACGCGGCATTAGCGATTGTTGGTTACGCGATATTGCAGTTTCATCGACGAAATCCCTTACATGGTATTAAAGTGGGTACCTATTAGGTATTGAGGCTAAAGTTTATTGCCTGTTTGAGCCCATTCTGGGTTAGCGCTCGCTTTTATGAGTGCCTAACAGTGCTAACTCAAACTTTTGAAGTACTATCATAAAACACCTAATACACACTTGAGAAGAATAAAATATTAGAGCGTCTGCCGAAAAAGCGGGGAAAGTTTGAAAGCTTGTCTGTTAACATTTATTTGTCTCATTACGTACTTCATAAGGTAAAAACGGAACGTTTTAGGGTTATTTGAGTGTTTTTCTGTCACAGCAGATATGTCTCGAAACTACTGAACCGATTGATTGATTGGAAAAATAACTCTGTCACTTTTGCAACTGAGAAGAATCTAATGACACCTCATACTTTAAAATCCAACCAGCTGGTCAGGTTGCATGGTTGAACTAAAGAATGATACATTATACCTACATACATGGATGACGGGGCAATTTAAAAAAAAAGTGTACCCTTATTTTAAAAATATTCCTAATTTTCTACATTTTTTTTAACCATATAAACTGTATGAAAAAAACTTCACAAAATTGACAAAAAAAAAATCAATAGTGGTCTTGATTTTGAGTAATGAAATCCCAAAATTTCCTCATTTGAAAAAAGTAATTGGTATTTTTTTTATTTCAATGCCCGAATCTATTTTTTCGTGTTGTTTTTTTCAGTCCGCAGCTGTCCAAGTGACATCTTAATATTCTTTCATAGAAAAAATCTTAGGTTGTCCATGACACAAAATTTGCGTAACCATAACAACGGGAGGCAAGCAAAAGTTGATTCACCCACATACCTACATACGTTAACACAAATCAAAGTCACTACGTTAAATTAAATTCACGTATTGTAAATTCAGACTGTTGGATAGTGACTTTAGTCATGTTATTTTATTTACTTTGGAACAAAGAACTTTAAAATTCATAGTATACTACTCCAACAAAACTCTCCAGTTGTGCGCCGTGTGCTACTAATTAGCGTTACAAAGTTGTCCTTTGGCTATTCGAAAGTTGCTCCTATTTGTCGGGGGTAGTGCAAAGTCGCTTATCTACCAACATAATACCGCGTATCTGCACTTATTGTAGTTTTACACGGGGTTTGTTATTCGAGTTTTTAACACTTTCGCTGCCACGCATTGCTACGCGCTACGCTCGTACCTAGTAGCAGCGTTTTTCCGCTTTTTAGCGAAAACTGCCTACGAACGCAAAACACGACCGATTGACCTAAAATTTTGCATATTATATGTATAAATTCCATGACAATGCAATATTATTAAGACATGAAGCTGATTTGATTATGAAGCTGGAGGGTGGCTATAGGAACTCTGTAATAAAACGACACGACGACATCGAGTTTAAGCTCGTTTGATTCGTCTTGACGACTACTTTGGTAACCAGGGGCAAAAAGTATAGTCAGTTAAAAAGCTTGTATCAGAAATAGAATTTTGAACAAATACTTATTAATAAGTTAAGTATGAAGTATCTTTTTCTATTTATTTTTTTATTTTTTTCAACTTCATTTTTTTATTACTTTTACATTAACATTAACATAGATGCGCTTTATCACTGCCTAATGTGATTATAACAGACTGAAGTGTACGATGTATGGGAAAGATTCGTCGCTAACTTCTAGACCAGTGATGGTGTAGGGGTAAGCACGCAGCACGGAACGCTGAGGACCTGGGTTCGATTCCCAGCATTGGTCTTTTTTCTGGGGTTTTTTCTGTGCATCTATATTTCAGTTTGTATTTAGTTTGAAATATACTTATTAATAGTGAAAATAAACGGATCACTCACGTCTTAAAACGAGTTTAACTTGACATGTTTCGGGCTAATCCGTAGGCCTTCCTCTCAACAAAGTGATGTTGTTAGTGTTGTGTGCTACCCTACATTTGACAATGACAATAAAAGTGATGATGAAAACGGGGGTAGTTGTGTGTCGCTTTCAGTTGCGTCGAGTAGCCGCGCGACCAGGGCGGTAGCACGCAGTGCACGTTTCGCAGCCGCCGTGACGTGCGACTCCGAGAGGAAGGGCTACGGATTAGCCCGAAACATGTCGAGTTAAACTCGTTTTAAGACGTGAGTGATCCGTTTATTTTCACTATGAGTGATTCTCACGGTAGTTTCATGTTTAAAATACTTATTAAATACCAAATAAGCCTACCGCATTAGAAATGATGAAATCCGCGCAAGAACTAAAGTCACCGACACAGCTCGAAGTATCGCCAGACTCAAGTGGCAGTGGGCAGGGCACATCGCTCGTAGAACTGATGGCCGATGGGGCAAAAAGTTTCTAGAGTGGCGTCCGCGGACCGGAAGACGCAGTGTAAGTAGGCCTCCAGCAAGATGGAGCAACAACCTGGTTAAGGTTGCGGGACCGCGTTGGATGCGGATGGCTCGGGAGCGATCTATTTGGCGAGCCTTGGGAGAGGCCTATATTCAACAGTAGACGTCTTTCAGCTGAAATGATAAAGCCTGACTTCCCAAACCTACCTTTATACTACATTTTGGCTTAAAAAAACTTGAGGAACCTTCTTCAAATCTGTCAGCTTACCCGTCTATCGGCTACGGTGTAGCTCGGTAATAACAAAAACCCCAAGGGCATTTAGTTATCAAGAAGACGTCTCTGCAGCAGACAGACTCACTATCATAACATCTAGGTGTCATTCCACTATAGGTCTTCTGTGGCCCATAAAAGCATCTGAGATAATGTCGTACCAACAAACGGCCACCTAGCAACCGTTAACTGCATTATACACGATATAGAATATTAAGTTGCGCAGTTTACGGTTCTAAGACGCAAATGTGCCCGTAGAGATTCGGCTCTCTGATTAATACTGCTCAGGTTGTTAAATAGAACTTGCAGAATAATGCATGGATCTGATTTACGATGTCGTTGGATCGTAATTTTGCTGCTTGACCTTTTGCTAAGGCTGGGATTTACCAGTTCATCATAATCATCATCATCATTATCATAATCATCATCATCATCATCATCATTTTATCATCATCATCATTATCATCATCATCAATATCATCGTCATCTCATCTTATGCAGAGCAAAAACTTCTCACAATGAGAGGGCTTGGGCTGTAGTTCCCACGCGGACCCAGTGTGAATTGGAAACTTCACACGCACTATAGAATTGCTTCGCAGACCAGGTTTCCTCCTTTACCGAGAAGCAAATGGTACCTAAATTTAAAATGTACTCATAAATTTCGGAAACCTCAGAGATGCGAGGCCGGGCTTGAACCTAGCCTACTTACAGAAATAAACTTTTGATTTGTGTGAAGTTTCCAACCCGCACTGAGTCTGTCATTCTTATAAGAGGCCTGTATCCTGAAGTAGGACATATACGGGCTGGGATGATGATGATGCTTACTCTAGCATATACAACGTGTCTCTACCCTCTGGACAAAGATGAATAAGACGTGTTGATCAGGTTATTTCTAAGCTATCAGCAATGTCTCAAATTCCCAAAGTCTCAAAGTCTCGCACCAAACGCCAACACATTAACGGAGACATTACTGATTTAAGATTAAATACATTGGAACAGCATGTATGTAGATACATGGTAATTAAAGAGTATTTCAACTTGACCAACCTCAGAACCGTATCATTCATTGCAAACAACTGATACAGTACGTTCCTACTTATTGCTGAATATTATTATTATTTATTATTATTATTAGCCTATAATTATGTCCCACTGCTGGGCAAACTCTCCTCTTGAATTCTACATCTCCCTATCGAGCGCTATATTCGGCCACTCCCTCAGTTCCGCGTCCAGGTCATCTCGCCATCTCCGTCTCGGCCTGCCTTGCCGTCGGTGCCCATCGCGCGGCACCCACCACGTGGCTGTGAGCGCCCATCTTTGAGAGACCTAAGTTCTCCTACACGTATACATACAACTCAGCTGGGCAACTGTACTGTCACGCGTGTAGGAGAGTATTTAAAAGTAAATTCGGCTTAGCCAGCCATATCAGAGCCCATGATAGGCGTCTTAATTTATAGAATAGTGGGGTCGCCGTCATCGAAACCGATGAGGAGGACTATATACTAGGGGCGTTCAATAAAAAGTGAGAATGAGTATGTTATAAACAACTTTTACTAAATGTCATTTTATTTTTCGACATAGTCACCTTTTAGCATAATACACTTAGTATATCTTTTTTCTAAACTTAAAATTCCATTTTTAAAAAAGGTCTCATCTTGAGTACTTAAAAAATCTTGTACTGCAGCGACTACCGCGTCGTCGTCTTCAAATTTCTGGCCTCTCAGGTATTGTTTCAATCTCGGAAATAGGTAGAAATCACTGGGAGCGAGATCTGGTGAATACGGAGGATGCTTAAGGATATCGAACCCAGCATCACGAATTGCAGCCATTGCAACGGCGGACTTGTGTGCCGGGGCATTGTCCTGGTGGAACAGCACAACTTTCGAGAGTTTACCTCGCCGTTTTTCGCGGATCTCATTGTGCAATGTTGCTATTTGTTTGGCGTATAAAGTGCCCGTAATAGTGGCTCCATGCTCGAGATACTCAATCATTAATACCCCTTTACCATCCCAAACAACAGAGCCCATGACCTTACCGGCAGATGGGCTCACCTTGAATTTCTTCGGAGTTGGAGATGATGGCCTTTTCCATGTCATAGACTGCAGTTTCGTTTCTGGGTCGTAATGATGGAGCCAAGTTTCGTCCATTGTTATAAATCGCGCCAAAAAAAGTTCCCGGTCTTGCTGCATCAGGTTCAAAGCTTCTTGACAAATCTCTAGTCTAGTTTGTTTTTGCGTGTCAGTAAGCATTCTTGGTACCCAACGCGCAGATACCTTTTTCATACCCAAGCGTTCATGTAAAATATTATGCACGCTCCCCGTTGAAATCTTTACATTTTCAGCAATAAAACGAACCGTGACACGACGATCCGCCAAAACTGAGTTTTCGACTTTTTTCACAATTTCTTCAGTTACTAGTGTAGTAGGGCGTCCGGAGCGGGGGTCGTCCATTGTCGATGTTCTTCCACGTCTAAATTCGGCGCACCAACGTGCGACTGTCGAATACGGAGGAGCATTAGACCCTAAAGTGTCCCGCAAATCCAAATTGACTTGGTCCGTAGAAAAATTTTTCAAACACAAGTATTTGATAACGGCGCGCAGTTCAATTTTCTCCATTTTCGCTAACGTACTCAATAGCATTGCAAAGTAATTACCGTATATTTTTTTAAACAAAAGACAGTTAGTTTTTTTTTTTATAGCAATCAGCTAGATAGATTAGCTTTACCGGCCAGTATTTAATTTCGTAATATTAAAAGAGTTTGCATCTCATTCTCACTTTATATTGAACGCCCCTCGTATATATAGGGTGCATCCGGCAGACATGCCCGGCCCAGTCCCATTTAAGCTTGGCGGTCGCTTTTCCAACATCTTCGATTTGAGTTTTGGAGCGCAATGATCCAATCGATCCTTTTAACTCCTAGTGCTGCGCTCCATAGCTCGTTGGCAAACCTTGAGTCTGGATTTCTGGTTCTCAGTTAAAGGCCATGTTTGCGCACCGTAAGTCAGGACAGCCAATACACACATGTCAACAAGTCCGCGCTTTAGTTTATTGCTGATTTGTGGGTATTAATTGTATTTTGATCTTATTATTTTATTTATCTAATTAAATAATTTTACAAGGGTAGAACATTCCTGAGAAGGAACTTTACTCGGAATTTCGGTCTGTTTCCAAAGAAATAAGACAAGTTGTATATAATTGTACAGCTTAGAAGAATAACGACCACCTAAACTGCAGCTTTAGCAACCCAAATGCAACAATAAACGGCACATAAATCCCGTCAGTACAAAACAGCTACTACTTTAACATTAAAGAGCATTTACCATCCATTTTTAAATACACCGTTACGGTTATTACGCTGTTTAGCCTCCAAATAGTTACCATTCAAAAATAAACTCCAATTTAACTGCATTCGAAACTAATTTCCTTGAGTACCCGGGCGACCTATTTTCAAACTAAGTGAAGCTTTAAACTACTTTTTAACCGCTCGCAATGAGGGTACGGCAAAGGTCCAGGGCGGTGGAAAATTTAATGCTTTTAAATTGAAATGGATTCGACATTGTTGCGACATCCGTACTCCATCCTTACTAATATTATAACAAATTAAATAACTATAAATTTTAAAAAACCCAACGCATTTAGTTCACACATATAGCTTGAAAATAAAGTAAATGCCCATTATGCGTCTAAGATTCCTTCCGCAGGTAGCAAAAGAGCTGATAACTTTGAAACGGCTGAACCAATTTTGATGAAACCTGTCTAAGAACCATAGCCAAGAAACCCGCTTTCAAATATAAAAAAAACGGATCCAAATCGGTCCACCCGTTTAAGAGCAATGCTGCCACAGACAGACACACATAGCGGTCAAACTTACAGATGAGAACTTAGAGGTGTATCACAGCTTGGCAGACTTAACAAGTTAACGATCCTACTAATACACTGACGAGCAAAAATAAAGGGTCGGTTACAGAAATGACAATAACTACAAAACCCGCTGTGATAGCTTCTTGGAGTAAAATGAGTTTAGTAAAAAGGAAAATAAATAATAAGGGTATTAGGTCAAAAAGGTACTATCCACCTATTTCCCTTAAGCTTGGCGCAACTAAATACAGGAGGAATACAAGTTAAGTATAAAGTATCTTTTTCTATTTATTTTTTTATTTTTTCAACTTCATTTTTTTTATTACTTTTACGGTCATCCCGTGAAACCATATATTCCAAACTAAATACAAACTGAAATATAGATGCACAGAAAAAACCCCAGAAAAAAGACCAATGCTGGGAATCGAACCCAGGTCCTCAGCGTTCCGTGCTGCGTGCTTACCCCTACACCACCACTGGTCTAGAAGTTAGCGACGAATTTTTCCCATACATCGTACACTTCAGTCTGTTATAATCACATTAGGCAGTGATAAGCGCGCATCTATGTTATGCCCTCTACCGAGACAACAGACTGAAGTGTACGATGTATGGGAAAGATTCGTCGCTAACTTCTAGACCAGTGATGGTGTAGGGGTAAGCACGCAGCACGGAACGCTGAGGACCTGGGTTCGATTCCCAGCATTGGTCTTTTTTCTGGGGTTTTTTCTGTGCATCTATATTTCAGTTTGTATTTAGTTTGGAATACAGGAGGAATAGTTTTTTGAGGCGAGCTTGTTGTAGTGTGAACGGCGTTGCGGAAGAGCTGGGTATCGATATATTCAACTGTAATATTTCTCGGTGAGGCGGCGGTTGGTGGGGGGGGTGGTTTGATTGAGCATGCTTGGGTATACTAGGTAGAGACTGTTTTTTTACTAATATGTTTTATTTTTGTTAGAGATTAGTTCTGATGTCGTTATGTATCAAGATTTGTGTGGCACAACTTTGCGATTGTTCGCGTGCTTTTTTGTAATTGTACTCTTTTTCTCTTGGTTCTATTTGTGAGATCCTATAATTGGCTCCTATGTTATTACATGTTTAACCTACTGTGTAATTTGTAGCTGTTGGTTCTCCGAAAAATAAATAAATAAATAAATAAAGAGTTTTATTCTTAATAAGAAAAAGTTTAATTGAGAATAAAACTCTTTACTAAACTCATTTTACTCGAAGAAGCCATCGCAGCGGGTTTTGTAGTTATCATCATTTTTGTAACGACCCTTTATTTTTGCTCGTCATTTTTTATTAATAAGTGAGAAACTTTTTTAAGATGTTTGGATTTCGTTGTTCGATCACGCAATAAAAGCTGACCGAACAGGTTTTTGTATAAAACTTGGCATAGAGATAGACAAAAACCTGGATTAAGACAGGATAATTAATATCTCGGCAACGTCTATAGCCAATATTTATTAGTCAAGTCCTCATCGGCTAGTCGGGCTATTTCAATAAATCTTAAGTTTGCTGACTCGGAGTCTCTAATTTTATGTCCACAGGAGGGACAACTTTTGTTTCGCTATATAATATATTAGTACAGAACAAGAACTAAAGTCACGGACATAGCTCGAAGAATCGCTAGACTTAAGTGACAGTGGGCAGGGCACATCGCCCGTAGAACTGACGGTCGATGGGGCTGAAAGGTCCTGGAGTGGCGTCCGCGGGCCGTAAGACGCAGTGTAGATAGGCCTCCAACAAGATGGAGCGACGACCTGGTGAAGGTGGTGGGAATGCATTGGATGCGGATGGCGCAGGGCCGATCTGTTTGGCGAGCCTCGGGGGAGGCCTATGTTCAGCAGTGGACGTCTTTCGGCTGAAATGATGATGATGATGATTAGTACAAAACCCGACACGCACTTGGTAGGCTTTTAATTTTAAAAAGCTTCAAGCTATTATCGACATCTTTGAACACCCTCCACTTTGAACACTTTTGACAAAACGACAAGTCTCACCTTTCCCCTGTTTTTAACTAATACCTATACCCATCTCCGTTTACCCGATCGATGAGGCAACATGTCGTTCGACACTTGATCTCGTTGTCGGGACGTCAGTCGCCCCCCACTAATCCCCTCTGAGGACTACCAAGTAGTGAGGAGCGTCGCCAATATCGATATGTTCTACCAATGCAAGCTTTATCACTATACCTAGATATTCTCCTAGCACGAATGAATATTTTTCCTTTTAATACCTACTTAGTTTATCGATGTCTTATAAGTGGCATTATATTAATGAGACACGTTTGAAAATATAAAACAAGAATGCCAAATCGAATCGATGTTATTATTATGTCAAACACTTATCACAAGTTGTTCGTGCTAGAAAAATCTCTAGGTATAATTTGTCACTCTCGTCATATAGGTCTTTATACGTCCTAATGCAGGGTGCAAGCGTTGTACTAATGCGGGCCCATTACGGCTTAGGAACTTCACACCAATAAATGTTATTTCTACACCGATGATGTTTTCCATCACCGTAAAGCTTATTTGTTTAATTCCATGTACATGGTACCAGTGGTACGAGAAGGAATTTTAATTTCCTGTTCGTACCACTCACTAAATCACTAAAAATGTTCTTAATAATAATCTCTAATAACCTAAATAAATAAATAAATAAATATCACGGGACAATTCACACCAATTAACCTAGTCCCAAACTAAACAAAGCTTGTACTATGGGTACTAGACAACGGATAAACATACATGTATAGATAGAAACATACTTAAATACATATTAAACACCCAAGACTCGAGCAAAAACATTCGTATTATTCACACAAATGTCTGCCCCGACCGGGAATCGAATCCGGGACCTCAAGCTTCGTAGTCAGATTCTCTAACAACAACTAGGCTATCCGGTCGCCTTTCCCCTGATATAAACGTTATATAATATACATTAATAATTATTTTTGATTTTCCTCTGACTGATCTCCAAACGCGATCTAATTACTTATAGGTATAATTATGTATTAGAAATAAAATTTTACCTTTAAGACTTATGTGATCAGTAGGCATGTATAGGTTGATTTTTAATTTTAACTTTGATTTAAATTTTAATGCTAATTTTTGAATTTTAATTTTTTTTTTTACTTTATTTTTTATTTTATTTTTTATTCATATTGCAATTTTGATTTTAAATTCATATTTTATTTTATGCTCTTACTAACATAGATATTAAGAATGTAACTAACACATTGTATATGGGACTCCTGGTCCTGAAATAAATAAATAAATAAATAAATAATTTATTGAATCAGGCGTTACTTTGCGTTAAATAAATAAATATTAGGGGACAATCTTACACAAATCGACCTAGTCCCAAACTAAGCAAAGCTTGTACTATGGGTACTAGACGACGATAAACATACTTATATAGATAAATAAATACTTAAATACATAGAAAACATCCATAACTCAGGAACAAATATTCGTGCTCATCACACAAATAAATGCCCTTACCGGGATTTGAACACAGGACCTCTTGCTTCGTAGGCAGGGTCACTACCAACTAGGCTAAAGCGGTCGTTGAATAAATTATTTTTATTTATTTATTTATTTATAGGTACCGCACCATTATTAGAATTTCGATCAGTGGTACGAAGAGGAAATTAAAATTCCTTCTCGTACCACTGGTGGCACGAGTTGATGGTACGACGAGGACAAAGGGAAATTTTGAACATAAATTTGGGAAAATTCGGAGGTGCCAGTGGCCATAGGTCAGAGGCCTCAAACCACTGGATTACCACGACTTTCATCTTCATCACATGTCATTTAATAAGGTGGTGCGATTAAAATAATTGTAAAAATATTTTTTTTTTGAAACGGTATATCTCGAAATGGTTTTGTTTAAGTTGATGCTAGGTTGGATTTAATGTCTGATGTGTATTATCAGCTTTCGCCTATATCTATGTTGTGTATATAATTATGCTGGTTTGTAAGTTGTCTTTGAGTTCAGCCGTTTTAGCGAAAAGATTAATAAAGATACACACACACGCTCGCCATCTTTCATATCATATTTTATAATTATGATTGGTACGCTTTTAGAACCAGAAGAAATAAAAATTTCATTGGAGTGTGCTTAATCTTCTGCTAAGTTTCAAGGAAATTAATCCATGTTTTATGTGTTCTATAAAAATAAAAACTACATATGAGAAAAAGTTCGTAAAAAGTTATATCGTAAGCACGTTTTAACCCATATTAAAAAGAGGCACCAAAATAAATGAGGAGATGTGTGCCTTTGTACACCTGGTTCTCTTGTTATCTGTTTATATCATGTTTAGCAACTATAAATTTAAAAATTTAAAAACCGCCAACGCAATGTGGTCACATATTTGTTTTAAAATAAAGTAAATGCCCATTATGCGTCTAAGATCCCTTCCGAAGCTAGCAAAAGAGCTCATAACTTTGAAACAGCCAAACCTATTTTGATAAAACATGTCTAAACATCATTACCAAGAAACCTGCTTTTAAAATAAATAAAAATCCGCGTCCAAATCCGTTCACCCCTTTAAGAGCTATGACGTCACTGACAGACCTATTTTTGCGTCGGGGGTTAAAAAAAAGTTAGCTTGAAAAACTGGTATCATCGCTAGTAACACCCCAACTCTACAGAATAACGTTGTTTTTCTCTCGTACATGGCATTAGTGACCCGATGGAGTAAGGAAAGGGTTACTATTACATAAAAATACTAAGGAAAATAATGTTTTTCCACATAAATAAACAATGATGTTATTTTCTACGTCTTCTTTTGTTGGGTCACGTTCTTCATACAATAACGACAAGTTTCCTCTTTTTTAGACTTTCGCTTTATGATGGAGCAAAATACGACACCTTTAAATGTTTCCTGCTACTTATTGATAAAATATTTATTATCGTTGGTAGCGGAAGTTATTTACTTTCATCATCATCATCATCATTTCAGCCGTAAGACGTCCACTGCTGGACCTATGTCCTATGTCTGCCTCATTGATGCCAAATCATTACGGTTGGAAGCGACTTGCATCCACCCTGAACCTGCGGCCTTTACCAAATCGTCCGTCCGTCTCGTTTGTGGACGTCCCACGCTGCGCTAGCCAGTCCGTGGTCTCCATTCGAGAACTTTTAGGCCCCAACGGTCATCAGTTCTACGAGCTATATGGCCTGCCCATTGCCATTTCAACGAGCTAATCTGTTTGGCATCACTTTTATAAAAAGGCTTTCAAAGTCAATGTGATCAATTCGTCAAAAGTAGCTTCTCATTTTTTGAGCACCGTAGTAGAAATAGGTAGGTAGGCAGTATTCGTAGTAGGTATTCCAGAATGATCCTTCATTTCCTCGCCCGATTGTCTGCTAAGATGCCTTTTCTCGAGAAGGCTTAAAACTATCAAATTTAAATTACTATGAAATGCTTAGGGAACGGAGAATACTCTGTTTCAACTGTAAAAAAATATGTTTTCTAAATTCAAGTTGTCAAAAGATTAAAAAAATATTTAAAACTAATATTTTTCGGGATTTAATCACGAACTATTAATTGCTAAGATTACCTCGACATTTCGATCACAATATTATGGTGTGGAAGAAGCCTATGTCCAGCAGTGGACGAGCATAGGCTGATGATGATGATGACGATGATGATGATGATGATGATGATTGCAGTCAAGTGGTCGTGGTAGCCACATAAATGTAGTCGAAACGTCGACGTGATTTTAGCAATTAAAAGCACAACAAAACAGAAAAAAAATAGTTATATCGATACAAAACTAACAGAGGAAATAAAACCAAGCTTATGCAAACGTAGCCATCAGAAAATGGAGGAGACACATAAAGTCTGAATATCATTCAAAGATAACTTGGCACCGTTGCCGGGTAAATTTCACTTTGCATTTCTGCCCGCCCATAAATGTCAATTCTATGAAGTGTTACAGAAGCGGTAATGTATTCAGATCGTATTGCACATTGGATTTTAAGTCGCCGTTGCTGAAAATATGTACGGTAGCGTTGTAAAGGCAGATTTACAATTCTATTCGTAGATGAAATTGAAGCGTGGTGGAGTTACGACTCTGAGTCCGCACGCTAGCTTGGTAGTGTAATGGATTGTTCTAGAAAAGATAAAAGAGTACAGAGTACATTCGCTTTGAAAGGTAGTAAAACGGCTATAGATACGAGTACCAACATGATGTTGGGTTGGACATAGTTCAACCGGATTTTAACTGAACATCCTTGTTTTTATGATCTCAAAATTTCTGGGATTTCATTGTCTTGTTAATGGATTATCAAATATTATGAATTTTTCACCAAAAACTCGTTTTTTGTAAACCGACTTATCGTCATCTCTAGTCTATATATACCTACGGCCCACTGCGGGGAACGAGCTACCTTTCAGAATGAGAGGGCTCGGTATGTTGTTCTCAAGCAATACCAGTGCGGGTATTAACTCAATGGTGTGTGTAAAGTTCTCAATCAGCACTGGGCTCGCATGGTAACTACGGCCCAAATCCTTTCATTCTGAGAGAAATCCTGCGTCTTCCAGTGGGACATGCTGGATTAGATATTTTCCACACACCGTTGAATTACATCGCAAATATATGCTGGTGTGTTCACGAAGTCATCCTGCTTCGTAAACATCCTGATATGAGCGCGGAATTGAACCCTCGTTCATCTGTTTGGGAGCTTATAGAACAAACCACTAGGCTACAGCCGCTTTTAAACATCTAATAAATTAAAATAGTTGCTTAACGGACGTTAACCTAGCAACTTCCATCAACCATAATTAACTTTTACACGTACCTGTCGATAATTCCCGTTTATACATAATTAATAGTACCAATTGTTAGCTCGGCAAATAGCAAATTTGCCGTAGTGGGTTCACCCAACGTTAACAATAGGAGGGTTCCTGATGGATCTGCAACAATACTGGCTAAATTATACAGCAAAGCCGATACTACGGCAACAATGAGTGTGTATTAGGTAGTCAATAACGGTGTGGTATAGCAAGAAATAGAGCGCGGAGCGTTCAGAGGGATGTAAATGTAATTTCTACTTCAACTGACACTATCGTATCAACCAATGAGTTGATCTTTAGAAGTAATCGCTACTGCCTAGGCTTAAGAAGCTAGAAGTAGGTAATTAAATTTCTGGCTGATTAAAGTTTTGTAGAAGCTTGCGAGTCTGTTTAATAGTACGAATCCTGCAATTTCTGTTCGAGTTGTATCTTATTTTATATTAACTACTTTCAATTTCAATAAGTATTCAATTTATTTAACATGCCACGACTGCGACGCGCTCATGTGTCTTTATTGTAGTTTGCGCCTTAATACGACGGTTTCCTTACGCCTCTGCTTTGCTATAAAAAATAAACCTAAAACGATAAGTAAAAATGTGTAAATTAAACGTTTAACAAGAATAAAATAAAACGACCCCCGTATGCTGCTAACTGTCCCATAAAACCGTTATTCACCTGTACAAGAATTAACGCTATGTCAATTGCGTTCTATTTTCAAACGTATCAGTTGAATCAAACTCGCACGAACCAATCAAACTATTCGTATGTTTAAATTTGCGCCAATCCGGGCGGCGTTCGATTCCAAAAGTTAAATGGAATTGCCAATACACTGCCGCAAAGTTATCTTTGCGGTCCATCAGATGCTTTACGCCCACAGCTTCATACGATTTCCTGTAATACCATTAATATCAGTGTTTACTGCCTGCAAATATAAATTTGTGCCGTTATTGTAAGGTAGCAAAATGGCTGATGCGTCATTAGCTTTTTCTGATGTCATTGTAATCATACAGAATTAATGCAATTAACTTAAATGAAGGTTTGAACTGTAATGTGATTGGGTTTCGGGGAATGAAGTGTTTTTACCCGGCGTTGTTCGGGTGGAATTCGTTGATGATCATTTAGTTAACATTGATTGCTGTTTAAGTACTATTTTATTGTAATTACACGAATCGGATCCGCCTCAATGACTTTTAGCCGACCCTGGCAGCTACTCCGCGACCGGCAGTTTTGGATTTTAACGGGGTCGAATTAGTTAGAAATCGTTTACAAAAAAGACGGGGAATTAGACAACCACGTCCTGTGACATTTATGTCTAGGATCAAAGCAAAAAATACGCGTGGAATACCTTCTGCTTTGATCTGCTCATAATCTAGATCATTGAACTTGATTAGCACAACCAAGAAGTTGATGTATGAAGTATTCTTTATTGGGGATGCGTTAATTGACGGAACGGTTTATTCCCAAAACATGACAGTTTTCTCGATATTTTGACCACAGTGCAGCGGAATGTGCAATCAATTCTCGAGATAAGTCCCATGTGTCCGAGTGTAAGTTTAAAACAATATTATGATAGTAACGCCACGACATATTCGAATACACGTCATATTAATGCGCTTTTTTATCTCGCGAAAAATGTTTCCGAGTGAATAAAAAATCACATAATAGTGTATGTAACAACACAAAGATCCCCCCACTAGTCTTCAACCAGCTCTGTATCTTTGTGTTTATTACAAAGGTTTATTACAAGTTTTAACGTTTCAACTACGTTTCAAATCAGGAAGCGATGCGCGTCACTCCTCATCCGCAGCCGAGGCAGTTTGAACAGCGTCCTAAGTACGCTGGCCCAGCCTTGGGTTGGGTTGAATTTGGAATCTCATATCCAAGAGACGCGGATTCGAATTCTATCCAACGCACCCAAAAACTCTTTCGATTTTAAAAACCTTGTACAAGACTTTACCCATATTGCATCGTATGAAAGTAATATGTGTGCTAGAACAAGAACAGCCGCATATTCTTACTGCACGCGAGCTTGTTTTTAATGGCTTGCTAAGTGAAATATTCCTCTGGTATTTTATAATGAACTGGGTCCGTGCTTCCATGATGTTCTTGAATTCTTGACGTTCTTGTTCCCAACTAAGCTGCGTCGTGTGAATGAGATTTATTTGTTGTTTTATTGAAAACGTTTTCTTGTACGTTTCTGTTTGTAATTTAGATAAAACACGGTTTTTAGGTCGTTCCTGTTTGAATTAAAAGGCTTTGCTTGTGCTTGTCTGAGTTTAAATGAGTTTCAAGTTTGTAATTTGGCATCCTTAGACTTGGACTGCAGACATGGTAAAGTCGATGGATGCGGGATAGGCGGTTGTTGCGGCGATTTTTAAACAAGACCACCCGCCCACAAACCACCCATAGACAAAACATTTTTTGATTGGCAATGCTGAATATAACTTGTAACTTTGAGCTTTCTTATGAGACCCATCGTAAGCGGCCACGTCTCAGTGCCATAAGTCATCACTCTTTAGTCACTGTCTTCATATTATTGCAAGGGAAAATCGACCTTGTTGTATCATGACATGATGTCCAAATTAACTTCAACCGTAGGATGGTAGACCATATTTTTAGCCGGCTATTCATCTTCAAGAGACAACTACTAAAGATGATAGAACACTACGTGCTAAAGATAGCGATAAAAGTAAGCAATTTAGACATTGCCACGCCAGACGTCCCACGTTTCGTCTTTCGAAATATAGGAAAGTTAGCTACTTAAACTCGGAATAATCTTATTACCGGAGTCAATTAAGTTTTAATGTGCGCCGCCGAAAATGTCCAATAACCGCTCAGACACTCCGGTATTGCCAAACCTTCCTTTTCATGTTTGATTTGAGCCTCTTTAATTTATTACAACGACGGAGAAATTTTCATTAATTTCACTGAAACTTGTGAAACCGCCAACTTTACCAATTAAATTGGATTCGATTTGTTTTAGAGAGGTCGCCCGTTCTTGCGGTGTTTACGAAAATCACTTTGAAAGTCGCCGTTAGAGTTTTCTCATTAAACAATTTCTCTGCAGGTGAAAATTTGTTAATTGAAAGAGTCGTAGTTGCAACTTCACTTGTTTATTGGGGATTTGTTTGAGCGAGCGATTATTTTTAGCTCGGACGATTAAGGAAACTGTATAGTCTTTATTGTAAAGGCCAGTTAAGATTTGCAAGAAAACTCGTGCAGGTATGACATTGCGCGGTCGTAAAGCGAACGACGCGTTAAAGCTACTAACTTTTGCGCCGCCCGCGAAATGATGATATTGATGATGACAGTAAAGTAGGTAACTTAAAACAGCGTTACAGTTTGTCAATATCTATTTTTTTGACGTGACAACGTCTAATAAATCGATGAACGCCGGCTGCACGCACGAAAAAGGATGACTCAGTGTAACGTCCATAACGCATTGTCCCGTTACGCGTCAAGTTAAGCTCGAGCCGATGAACGAACGAGCGAGCGAAAGGCACAGTCGGCTTGAGCATTCGACGTCAATGTTTTGTTATGACGTTGTCACGTTAAACTTTCGCTCGTAAACTGACTTTACAGACAACCGGTTTTTTTCTACGTATGAAATCTATATCTACTAGGGTCGTTCAATAAAAAGTGAGAATGAGTATGTTATAAACAACTTTTACTAAATGTAATTTTATTTTTCGACATAGTCACCTTTTAGCATAATACACTTATTAAATCTTTTTCCTACTCCTGTACTTTTATCTGGTTTTTACATGGTCGCGAACAAATATATAAGAACATAGATAATATGACTTCAGAAAGCCTATACTTAATCTATTCGCCATAACAGCACTTGTGTCGTAATGTCGTTATTACGACACACCTAGCTGCCACATAATATTAAATGTAGGGTACACTCAACACTAAAGCCCAGTTTAGACCTGCTGAGTTGAGTAGAGTAGGGTACAGTAGGGTACAGTCGGGTACAGTCGGGTACAAAAGGGTAAAATAGGGTACAGTTGGGTACAGTAGGGTAAAAAAGGGTACAGTCGGGTACAGTAGGGTAGAATAGGGTACAGTTAGGTACAGTAGGGTAAAATAGGGTACAGTCGGGTACAGTCGGGTACAGTAGGGCAAAATAGGGTACAGTAGGGTACAGTCAGGTACAGTAGGGTAAAATAGGGTACAGTAGGGTACAGTCGGGTACAGTAGGGTAAAATAGGGTACAGTAGGGTACAGTCGGGTACAGTCGGGTACAGTAGGGTAAAATAGAGTACAGTAGAGTAAAATAGGGTACAGTCGGGTACAATAGGGTAAAATAGGGCACAGTCGGATACAGTAGGGTACAGTCGGGTACAGTCGGGTACAGTAGGGTAAAATAGGGTACAGTAGGGTACAGTCGGGTACAGTCGGGTACAGTCGGGTACAGTATGGTACAGTCGGGTACAGTAGGTTAAAATAGGGTACAGTTGGGTACAGTCGGGTACAGTAGGGTAAAATAGGGTACAGTCGGGTACAGTAGGGTAAAATAGGCTACAGTCGGGTACAGTAGGGTAAAATAGGGTAAAATCGGGTACAGTAGGGTAAAATAGGGTACAGTAGAGTACAGTCGGGTACAGTCGGGCACAGTCGGGTACAGTAGGGTAAAATAGGGCACAGTCGGGTACAGCAGGGTAAAATAGGGTACAGTTGGGTACAGTAGGGTAAAATAGGGTACAGTCGGGTACAGTAGGGTAAAATAGGGTACAGTAGGGTAAAATAGGGTTCAGTAAGGTACAGTCGGGTACAGTCGGGTACAGTAGGGTAAAATACCCTACTGTACCCAAATGTACCCTACTTTACCCTATTTTACCCTACTGTACCCGACTGTACCCTACTTTACCCTATTTTACCCTACTGTACCCGACTGGTCCTACTGTACCCTATTTCACCCGACTGTACCCTACTGTACCCGACTGTACCCCATTTTACCCTACTGTACCCGACTGTACCCCATTTTACCCTATTTTACCCTACTGTTCCCGACTGTATCCCATTTTACCCTACTGTACCCGACTGTACCCTACAGTAGGGTACAGTACAGTACAGTAGAGTCGAGTCGTAGGAAAAACATTGTATGCAACGGTGTATAATTTGGTCTTAACAGCTCGTGCCGTCTTCCATTGCGATACTCGCATTCGCTCGTATCGCAACTCACGTCACTCGCCTTTTAAGACCTCACTTATACAACAGTTGCATAAAATACTATTTTCTAAACTTAAAATTTCATTTTTAAAAAAGGTCTCATCTTGAGTACTTAAAAAATCTTTTACTGCAGCGACTACCGCGTCGTCGTCTTCAAATTTCTGGCCTCTCGGGTATTGTTTCAATCTCGGAAATAGGTAGAAATCACTGGGAGCGAGATCTGGTGAATACAGAGGATGCTTAAGGATATTGAACCCAGCATCACGAATTGCAGCCATTGCAACGATGGACTTGTGTGCCGGGGCATTGTCCTGGTGGAACAGCACAACTTTCGAGTGTTTACCTCGCCGTTTTTCGCGGATCTCATTGCGCAATGTTGCTATTTGTTTGGCGTATAAAGTGCCCGTAATAGTGGCTCCATGTTTGAGATACTCAATCATTAATACCCCTTTACCATCCCAAAAAACAGAGCCCATGACCTTACCGGCAGATGGGCCCACCTTGAATTTCTTCGGAGTTGGAGATGATGGCCTTTTCCATGTCATAGACTGCAGTTTCGTTTCAGGGTCATAATGATGGAGCCATGTTTCGTCCATTGTTATAAATCGCGCCAAAAAAAGTTCCCGGTCTTGCTGTATCAGGTCCAAAGCTTCTTGACAAATCTCGACTCTAGTTTGTTTTTGCGTGTCAGTAAGCATTCTTGGTACCCAACGCGCAGATACCTTTTTCATACCCAAGCGTTCATGTAAAATATTATGCACGCTCCCCGTTGAAATCTTAACATTTTCAGCAATAAAACGAACCGTAACACGACGATCCGCCAAAACTGAGTTTTCAACTTTTTTCACAATTTCTTCAGTTATTGCAGTAGTAGGGCGTCCGGAGCGGGGGTCGTCCATGGTCGATGTTCTTCCATGTCTAAATTCGGCGCACCAACGTGCGACTGTCGAATACGGAGGAGCATTAGACCCTAAAGTGTCCCGCAAATCTTAATTGACTTGGTCCGTAGAAAAATTTTTCAGACACAAGTATTTGATAACGGCGCGCAGTTAAATTTTCTCCATTTTCGCTAACGTACTCAATAGCATTGCAAAGAAATTACCGTATTTTTTTTTAAACAAAAGACAGTTAGTTTTTTTTTTCATAGCAATCAGCTAGATAGATTAGCTTTACCGGCCAGTATTTAATTTCCTAATATTGAAAGAGTTTGCATCTCATTCTCAATTTATATTGACCGCCCGTCGTATAGTAATATTATAGAATACGAAAGTGTGTCTCTGTCTGTTTATTAGTTACCTCCCCACGCTTAAACCGCTGAACCGATTTAAATGAAATTTGGTATGGATATAGTTTAAGACTCTGGGAAGGACATAGGATAGTTTGTATCCCGGAAAATTGCATCCCCGCGGGATAGCGATAAATTTGCAGACGGAGTTACAGGCAGTGTGTAAATAAATATCTTTCACTCTCTCTCTAACTTGATGCAACTTACTCTTATTTAGACTACCCCTAACTTAAGTTCACTTATTTACAAATGCCTCGCAGTTCATGTAACTCAAATCTTCGTCGCTTCTGGCGACAATTTTATAGCCAATCTTGAGATGCAATGCGGCCATGCGAGAGCATTCGAGATGCTTAAGTTTATGGAAGATCTTCACTGTATTTATACTCAACATCACATCACAAGGCCTCTTACATCTTGACAAATGATTTAAGCAGCGTCTGTTTGAGAGAGGCAACGCCGATCGTGACTGTAAAGTCCGATCCGAGAGCGGCACGTTCGCCCGCATTTTTGGCACACGAACTGAGGGCCCGGCGACAAAGCAGAAGCTGCATCGTAGCCGTGTCGTCTCGCCCGTTTCTGTGCTAGACTCTGAAACCAGGCGTTGTCGTGGCGTTGCTTCCGACCGCAATGAGTGGAGAAAGACTCTCGCGGAGGGTTGTGAAACCCTACTCAACATAGAACTATTATCAAGAGACTGATATCACAGGGGAGGACCGAAGAGAAAAGCCTTTGCCAGCAGTGAATAACTTTTTAACAAAAACTTATTTAATTTATTGAATCAGGCGTTGCTTTGCGGAGGTCCATATAAATGAACTGAAACAATTACTTTGCTCACCCGCGACCTTACGATAGTTACGTTAAATTTGAAACTACCGTGAGACTCACTCATAGTGAAAATAATATCGTTTTAAGACGTGAGTGATCCGTTTATTTTCACTATGATAGTTACGTTTATGTAAGAAATGAATGAATGAATGTTTACTTCTCGAGTAAATCGAATTATGTCAAATGTAGCATTATACCAAATTTTACAGTTATATCAAATGTTGTTATATCTATCATTACACACCCAAAATAAACGGATCACTCACGTCTAAAAAACGAGTTTAACTCGCCATGTTTCGGGCTAATCCGTAGCCCTTCCTCTCGGAGTCGCACGTCACGGCGGCTGCCAAACGTGCACTCGTTTTAAGACGTGAGTGATCCGTTTATTTTCACTATGAGTGATTCTCACGGTAGTTTAATGTTTAACTTATTTCATCTTAGTTTAAGACATAGAAGCAAAACGATGTCACCATTAAACATTAAACTACGTTTAATAGTGACACCGTTTTGTTTCTAACATACATATTATGTATACGATGATTTATATTATGTTCCCGGAACGAAGTCGGTTTATTATTGGCCTGGAATCCTCAAGCAGCTTTGCGTTGCTGGGAGATATTTCATCCCGGCGTGATTCGCGCAGGAAGTCAACACCTGGTATTTTATTATTGAAAATAAGCACTTTGATTTCCGCGTTGCCGTTTGAACTGTTTTCAAGAATGTAGCGATTGGGAATCCTACTTAAGAGCGTTTATACCCGCTGAGCTGGCAACGTTGCGTTTTTGTTAGTGTGTCTCGATTATTCCATAAAAATTGAATGAAAATTAAAAATGTGGTCTATAAGAATTGTTCTAATATATAAGTTAATGTAATAATTATTCGTGATAGACTTTTATTTTCTTTAAAAACCGTTAAGTAATAATTTGTTCGTTTGTAAAGAAAATAAAAGTCTATCACTAATTATTATTATCATACGTCGCACTCCAGCGGGCATTTTGGGGGCGCGTCATTTGGTATGGTTTACAAAAAAATATTTTAATTAACGAGTATACGTACTTAGTATTTGCAACATACTCGTTTTCAATCTTAAATTGTCTACGTAATACTCTTTGAAGTGATAACTGATAGCCCATTTAAATGGTGGCATGTCAGAATGATAGATAAGGTTCACAAATCAATCAATTCATTTTTGAGTAGTCAGAATAAGGTATATTTTGTACTTAGTATTTGGTACGTAGTATTTGTAATGTGCAATTCCAAATATCTTAGCAACTAAGGCTGTACGTTAGTTAGGTGTTTATTTTTTTATATCCATTCAATTTCAAATAAAAATAAGATTGAATAGTATGAGGCACATTTATTGTGGCCAGTTAAATGGGCTATCAGTTATCACTTCAAAGAGTATTTATACAATAGAGACTAATAAATGATAACGGGTAACTAATTAACTATGTTACAAATACTATGTACATTATACTTAATACTCGTAAGATAAGATTTTTTTTGTAAACCTTACCTTGCCCCCAAAATGCCCGCTGGAGTGCGACGTATGTATTATAGTTAAACTTATATATATTAGAACAACTCTTATAGACCACATTTTTAATTTTCATTCAATTTTTATGGAAAAATCGAGATAAACTAACAAAAATGCAACGTTGCCAGCTCAGCAGGTATAAACGCTCTTGTATGTGGTAAATGCGAACGTTCATATAATATGTTCAGGATAAAATACAGGCTTACTATACTAACTGTTGCCGTGGTGGCCTAGTGATTTGAGCCTCTGAAGCAGAGGGTCGTGGGTTCGAGCCCGGGCTCGCACCTCTGAGTATTTCGGAATTTATATGCGAATTTATATTTGGAATTTACCATGAGGAAGGAAAACATCGTGAGGAAACCTACACAACGAAAACAAATTCAATGGTGGTGTGAAGTCCCCAGTGCGAACTCTGGGCCCGCGGCCCAAGTGGGAATTACGGCCCAAGTCCTTTTAATCGGAGAGGAGGCATATTCCCTGCAGTGGGACGTGTAATAGGGTATGATGATGATACTACCTTTATATCGCGGGTTCACCTACGTCAAAAATAACTTATCGGGAAGCATATACACATAGAATTCAGCAGACGGACAGTGGAGTCTTAGTAATAGGGTTCTATTTCACCCTTTGGGTACGGAACCCTAAAAAGACATCTAAATATATATTCACGACTTGAACTTTATCCAATTTTATTCAAAACGGATAACCTTTGAAATTCAGAATCGTTTAAAATTAATTTAGTTTTTGTGACAGCAAATATTATTTTATGTTTTCGGGAATTATTCGTCTAGACTTAAGTATCTATTTTTGCTTCTAATTTTATAAAAGATATAGACAACTGGATCTGGAAATTAAATATAGGCTAATTTTTATCTCGATATTAAATATTGTTCTTAGATAATTTGAAGATCGTAGGGCGTCGAATTGAGGGTCGGATCACACGCTTAAAATTAAACTGACTCAATTAGAAATAACCTCATTTCAAAAATAAACTAATGTTAATAGAAATCAAAACACTTTTTTTAACAAACGGGATGTTTTACTTCAAATGATAAAATTCTTAAAACAAAATACTGACGTAGAGCTTGTCTAATTTAAAATGACGCGCCCCACCACCGCATTTACGTACAGGATTTTGAACCTATTGACGCTGCATTTAGGGTCATTTTCTACTTTCAATTCCTGTACGTAAATGCGGTGGTGGGATGCGTCATTTTAAATTAGACAGGCTCTACTGTTGGTAAATCATACGCTTTTCCAACGGATTTGGAATGCAGATGTCGTTACTTATGATAATGATAGTTGCAACAGATGGCACCACACATTGTTATTGGCATATGCAAGTGGTGAAGTGATTTTTTGGGACGATTGATCGGGAGGGAGCCCTGTGATTATTATAAGAGTTACTGTCGAATGTACTATTATGTATAAAGTAGAAATTATTCAATGAATAAACAACCTTAAGTATGACGAAATTATTTCCAAAATCACAAAACTTATGACTCTCATCTGGTTTTAAATACTACATCACTTAGAAAAAGTCGGGAATCAGAAGGTTAAATTAATATTAATCTGCTCTTTCTCAAATTACCAAGTAAAGTCCTATCGGACACAAAACCTTTAAAAGATCCCCCATATTTTTTATGGAAGCATCCCACTCAAAGCAATACAGTGACCTTCTGAGCCCTTTTGATCGTTATCTTCTCGGTCCATTTGCGTCAATTACGAGTGCGAGAAATACCGAGTTTATTCGGGCGCGGACGTGCTCGATGCATGACTTTTATAAAGGATAAAAGCTAGTTTTTAAAATGTACATTTTCCCTGAATGTACTTTTTACCCGACTGGCGAAGGACGGTTATATATTTGAGCGGATGTATTTTTGTATGTATGTGTTCATAAAAATAAATAAAGTTAAAATATACCGCAGGATAGATAAACTTCGTTCACATCGTTCGTTCATCGGTTCAGTTCGGTTGTGTCCCATCACCACACTCGTACCTACTAAAAGTTCATAAAAAATAAATAGATCATAGGACGATTGACACCAATTGACAACATTTCATATTTCTAAGACTATAATTTGATTCGTTCTCTGTATTCTGCTTGGAAAGAGAAAGACGCTGATAGTTTTAAATTTTCACTTGGATTATTAATTAATTTGTTACAAATTTTTAAAGATATGCTTATTCTAAGAGAGCGTAACGATAGAATAGATCCATTACTTTTGTCAAGTCTCTATTAAAAAAAGTGATGACGTAAATTTGACGTTACGGTTGTTATCAAATTTAAAATTATGACATTTTTTTCTACTGAAAAGGTTAAAGGAAACATATCTATTCTGTGGCACTATTTGTAAGTACATATATGTTTGTAAAATTGTTGTATTTTTTTAAATATGGAGAAATAAATTATAATAAATATTTTTCCGTGTTCAGGAGGCGAAACTCTTTCGATTCCTGCAGTCATTTTCAGGTGTTAAAAAATGAAGGGTTGTCAATTGGCCTAGTCCAAAACTACGCCAAGCTTATATTATGGACATTAGATAACCGGATAAATATATTTATATTGATAAATACATACTTATTTACAAAAATAACACATGCATGATGATGATTATTGTATCTTTCACTATTTCTAACTTTTAAACTGTCTCTTCATTGGCCCTAACTAAAGGCTCTGCTCATCCACTCAAAGTTTGACTGGAAGAGATCCTTAAAATGATAAGTTTGACTTTTTACATGTATCTCAAAAGTGGCTTTTTTTTCTTTATTTTTGTACAGTAAAGTATTTACATACGTAATAACGTGCATTACGTTCGTATGCATGAGATAGTAAAATGCTCAGAAATGCACCTACTGCAGGTATTGAAGGCGAACTTTAAATTGCAACATCATTTTGACGGCGTGGAGTTCTCCGTTCTTAATACAATATTATCTCTCTTAATCTACTTCTAAAGTAATGATGTTTTCATGAGTATTTAATAGTTTTGCTTGAAATGCATATGATAATAAATTCTTGAACGTATATGTGAACGGTCGGGGCTTGTTAATTATTTGCAACTTAGCTTGCAGTATATTGAAGGTAACGTCAAATTATTATTTTATATACCTACCTACCTAAAAAGAAAGATTCCGACTGATTTACTGACTCACTGACTGGCCCATCAGCGGCCAACCCAAACCCTTGGCTCTAGAAAGCTGAATTTTTGCAAAAAAGGTTCCCCTTATAATGCAGTCAAGGAATAAGGAAGAATTAATTTATTGAATCAGGCGTTACTTTGCGGAGGTCCATATTAATGAACTAAAACAATTACTTTGCTCACCCGCGACCTTACAATAGTTACGTTTATGCAAGAAATGTGCGTTCATGCAGTTCCTCCACCTCCACACTGTACGAACACACACAAATCACATAAACCCAACCATCACCACCACCAAACTACACTGACGCGTTTCGAACTCAACCAGAGCTCATCTTCAGAGTTACCACAACCGTATGCTATGCTACCAAACGTTAAACTAACAAACCAAAACAAATGTTTTAACTTGTCACTGTAACTTCTCAAGTACCCACTTTATTTTTCTTATTCTCAAACTACCCCACAAAAATTAACTTTTATTGACGTATTTAAAACTACCTTGAATTTTTTTGTTTATTTATTTATAAGGCATATTTAATTAATACTAACTGTTCAAATTCGACCCAAGCCGCAGTAAAGGAGAAGATACTAAATTTACCTGTTCATTAATAATAGACCCCATAGTGTTGTACCTAATTATTTCCATGCATTCCAGAGCATCCAGACGCAACCCCTTGCCGCAATAATGTAACACTTCATAAGAATCTGAATCTAACAATGAATGATTTGATTCCAACAAATGTTTTGCAAAATTCGATCTATCTGGATGCTCATTCCTATATGCCGAAACATGCTCTTTAAATCTAGTATTAAAACTTCGGCCTGTCTGTCCTACGTATATCCCATTGCAGTCATTACAAGTAAGCTTGTATACCCCCGATCTAGTTCCCTTATCTACCTGTTCTTTGTGGTTACATAGCCTAGAGTACAAAGAGTTGTTAGTCTTAAAGGCAACATTAATATTGTTTGATTTTAAAATGCCATAAATCTTATCAGACAAACCCCCGACGTAAGAGATGCTAGATCTATATTTGTTAGTAGACTGAGAAGGTAACGCAGCGTAAAGCATGCTATTTACTAACCGTGCCTGCTTCTTTTGAACTAAACTATCTACCATTGAAAAAGAAGCAGGCACGGTTAGTAAATAGCATGCTTTACGCTGCGTTACCTTCTCAGTCTACTAACAAATATAGATCTAGCATCTCTTACGTCGGGGGTTTGTCTGATAAGATTTATGGCATTTTAAAATCAAACAATATTAATGTTGCCTTTAAGACTAACAACTCTTTGTACTCTAGGCTATGTAACCACAAAGAACAGGTAGATAAGGGAACTAGATCGGGGGTATACAAGCTTACTTGTAATGACTGCAATGGGATATACGTAGGACAGACAGGCCGAAGTTTTAATACTAGATTTAAAGAGCATGTTTCGGCATATAGGAATGAGCATCCAGATAGATCGAATTTTGCAAAACATTTGTTGGAATCAAATCATTCATTGTTAGATTCAGATTCTTATGAAGTGTTACATTATTGCGGCAAGGGGTTGCGTCTGGATGCTCTGGAATGCATGGAAATAATTAGGTACAACACTATGGGGTCTATTATTAATGAACAGGTAAATTTAGTATCTTCTCCTTTACTGCGGCTTGGGTCGAATTTGAACAGTTAGTATTAATTAAATATGCCTTATAAATAAATAAACAAAAAAATTCAAGGTAGTTTTAAATACGTCAATAAAAGTTAATTTTTGTGGGGTAGTTTGAGAATAAGAAAAATAAAGTGGGTACTTGAGAAGTTACAGTGACAAGTTAAAACATTTGTTTTGGTTTGTTAGTTTAACGTTTGGTAGCATAGCATACGGTTGTGGTAACTCTGAAGATGAGCTCTGGTTGAGTTCGAAACGCGTCAGTGTAGCTTGGTGGTGGTGATGGTTGGGTTTATGTGATTTGTGTGTGTTCGTACAGTGTGGAGGTGGAGGAACTGCATGAACGCACATTTCTTGCATAAACGTAACTATTGTAAGGTCGCGGGTGAGCAAAGTAATTGTTTTAGTTCATTAAGGAAGAATTGGCTGAAACTATTTCAAGATAAGGAAAAAACGAGATTTATTTACCGATGATGCTGCATTTGCTGGAATTTTGCAATTAAAGTGATGAAACTTAACCACAAATTTTAATTCAGAGCGAACGAAGTCGCAAGCAAATGCTAGTATTTTGTAATTGTAAATAAAATAAAAATAATAAATATCACAGGACAATTCACACCAATTGACCTAGTCCCAAAGTAAGCTAAGCATAGCTTGTGTTATGGGTACAAGGCAACAGATAAACATACATACTTATATAGATAGATACATACTTAAATACATATTAAACACCCAAGACCCGAGAACAAATATTCGTATTATTCATACAAACATCTGCCCCGACGCGGGAATCGAACCCGGGACCTCAAGCTTCGTAGGCAGGTTCTCTACCTACTAGGCCATCTGGTCGTCTAAAGCTTTAAATTAAAGCTATTTTTTTAAAGCTAGATTTTTTTTTTAAATAACGCAAATTATATCACAGTGTTAAAATAAAATCCATTGTTAGGAGTGTAATTACTTTGTGAAAACTTATTAAAAATCCACTGTGTTGGAACAAGCCAGAGACACGCACAACTCCAAATTCATAACACTCAGTCAACGCCCGTTCTAATTCTCGACAGCGCGAGTTATTTCATTTAATCTGTCAGAAAACTATCCAGTGCACATGTACCCATTATTAACCCGTGTTAGCCTTTTTGCGTATATGTATTACGCGGGCCGAGCAAGTTGGGATCGCTCCGGCGGGAGTCATTGCGTCTTGTTCCCCAACTATTAACTGCTACAATTACGTATGTATATCGTAAACATCTGCTTTGGTAGTTTGCTGTTCCATGAATAATGAAGGGGCACCTTTGTTTGTAATGCTATATATGGAGTTTAGAAAATTAAGGCCCCAAACGCGACGTGTGACAATTATTGTCCCCAGCATAATTTTTTAAGCGATATAAAATTTGTGTCTGGGAATGCCTGGGCTTTGGGGAAACTATGTGCAAGCCGCTTCCAACCGTAATGAATGGGTATCAATGAAGGACTCCTATGTCCAGCAGTGGACGTCCTGCGGCTAAATTGATAATGATTTTTTATGACAATATATACGTTTGGTCTTTCGTACTTCGGTATTGTAATACATACCCTGTTTAAAGGGTCCCTTAGATGAGTATTCAAAATTCAAAACATCTAAGAGCTGTATGGCAACATTTTTATGAATTTTTAACCGACTTCAAAAAAAAGAGGAGGTTCTCAATTCGTCTGTATGTTTTTTTTTTTAGTGACACAATCATCTTAGGATCAATTCTCAACTTGACAATGCTTCTTTTGGCGAAAGAAAACGTCAAATTCGACGTAATTTTCTCAATGAAATATGTGCTGCATTGAGTTGAGTCTTAGAGTGAGTTGACCCTTGGCATAATTCTTTGTAGTTACATACATAGATACATTGTAGACGACCAGATGGCCTAGTGGTTAGAGAACCTGACTACGAAGCTTGAGGTCCCGGGTTCGATTCCCGTGTCGGGGTAGATATTTGTATGAAAAATACGAATGTTTGTTCTCGG
Organism: Archips crataeganus; assembly: GCA_947859365.1. Classification (NCBI taxonomy): domain Eukaryota; kingdom Metazoa; phylum Arthropoda; class Insecta; order Lepidoptera; family Tortricidae; genus Archips; species Archips crataeganus. The sequence continues at coordinate 19,001,439 of OX402060.1, read as the reverse complement.
GTCTTAGGTGTTTAATATGTATTTAAGTATGTATCTATGTTTATCCGTTGCTTAGTACCCATAACACAAGCTTTGCTAAGCTTACTTTGGGACTAGGTCAATTGGTGTGAATTGTCCCATGATATTTATTTATTTATTTATATAAAAAGAAAAGTCCTGACTGATTGACTGTCTGTTTGACTGACCGCTAACTGACAGACCTATCAACGCCCATTCCTAAACCCTCACCCTAGAAGGCTAAAACTTTGCATAGAGGTTGTCATTATGACGTAGGGACGGATTTGTCGAAATTCCCACTGGTTACGAAATAAATGGGATTTATATGTTCGATTCAGAGTGATCCCATCTCCGTAAATGACAGAATCTTCAAATTAGGCTTGCAGGCACGAGTAACTATACAAATTTTGATTCGATTTTTGATAGATCTCATAAAATTTGAACGATTCAAGAGCACGCGATTCGGTCCGTGAATCGTTTCAAAGGCTTATGATACAAAAAATCGATTGATAGAGAAAAATCGTACATCCTTTCCTGAAATGGGTGACATGGCTGCGTCACTGCGCCAATATCGATAACAATGACTATACTCGTTAAAATTTGATTCGGCGTGAGTGCGTCACATTATGCACCTGAAAATGTGCATCGACAATGAAATATAACTAGTGGCGGGCGATTTGATTGCCATTGTGAATGACCTCAATCAATGTGCTAGTGTGAACATGCCGAGGGACTACCGGCTGCTGTACGTAATTAGGAATTAAAACATTCGTGTGATCTCATTATGAAACTCGCCTTCAGGTCGTTTCATCAAACCAGACTCGTGTATAAAATGCCTCTCATTATGCACAAGTCACAAAAAATAAATAGTAAAGCTGGCGCTTGTGAAGGACAAGTTAAAACTCGTGCATGTTAGCAGTAAGTGCCAATTATAAGCTTGCATTTTACTGAACTCATGCGGCCAAAGTTGAACTATAATTATGTTTTTCTACGTAAAAAAACTAAGCACGAAAATAATATTATGTTAAAGTAGCGGCAACGAGTGATGGCACTTTTGACGTTTACTTGCTCATGAAGTTCCCTAAATATTCACAGAAAGTACAAAGGAACAGACGCCAAACTTCATTGTTGCATATACCGCTGGGGCTACAATTTACCGAAACGTATATCGTAACTAGCTTCATCTTAACATTGTTTTTATTTGCATTTTATTTATTATAATAATAATAAATAATAAATAATAATAAATATCACAGGACAATTCACACCAATTGACCTAGTCCCAAAGTAAGCTAAATAAAGCTTGTGTTATGGGTACTAGGCAACGGATAAACATACTTATATAGATAGATACATACTTAAATACATATTAAACACCCAAGACCCGAGAACAAACATTCATCACAAGAAGCTTGTGCACATGCCACTTAAAAAGACTGGGAACGGGTGGTAAACAGTACCGTGCAACGAATAAGGAAAGACTATGGAACTGATGTAAACGTAGACAATATTTTACACAGTGAAATCATAATTAACGTAGCAGATGATAGCAGTAACGATAATTGATCTTCATGGAGTAATAGTGATTTAAATGAATCGGATTAAAATACATTAAACCACACGTGAATCAACAAAACTACATTAATAATGGAATATAGCCTTTTGTTTTTGTATTATTTTTTAATGAACTTTTTAAAAATATACTTTTCGCACTTGACTGAAATTTATGCGATACTTAAATGGAGTATTTCACAACATTATTGTCAGCTGTCAAAAGTACTATCACTCGGCGCCGATACTTTAGTGATGCACTTTTTTTTGAACTGATCAGCATTTGACTCCTATCCTACCATCATATTTGTAGATGAAACTGAAGATGACGATCATTGGTTCAGTAGGTAATAGATTTTTATAAATATTTTTTTGAAAGACAGTATAATAAAACTCATTAAGCGATTTAGAAAAAAACCGGCCAAGTGCGAGTCGGACTCGCGCACGAAGGGTTCCGTACAATTATCTATAAAATCACGTTTTTGTATGGGAGCCCCCCTTAAATATTTTTTTTATTTTAATTTAATGATTTTTTTTATTTTTAAAGTCAATACATAATTAAATATTCTGTGAATATTTCAAGCTTCTACCTGTTGCCGTTATCAATATCGAGCAAAAACGAGCAAAAAAAATCACGTTTGTTGTATGGGAGCCCCCTTAAATATTTATTTTATTCCATTTTTTAGTATTTGCTTTTATAGCAGCAACCGAAATACATCATCTGTGAAAATTTCAACTCTGTAGCTATCACGGTTCCCGAGATACAGCCTGGTGACAGACAGACAGACGGACAGACGGACAGACGGACAGACGGACGGACGGACGGACAGCGGAGCCTCAGTAATAGGGTCCCGTTTTTACCCTTTGGGTACGGAACCCTAAAAAACCGTGGCAGCCTAGTGGTTTGACCAACGTCCTCTCAAGCAGAGGGTCCTGAGTTCAAGCCCCGGCTCGCACCTCTGAGTTTTTGAAATTTATGTGCTTCCCAATCATCAGTGGGTCCGCGTGGGAACTACAGCCCAAGCCTTCTCATTCTAAAAGTACATAAACTGGAATAATGATAATGAAACTATTTAGGCGGGATTGCGCGATTCAGAGTTAACTATACTTAAATATATTATATTTATTTAATTTCAGTCCGTTTCATTATAATTCCGAGTTACCGTAACAGTTAGCAAACGATTCCAATAATCGCGATTCCTGTGCGCAGATGATACAAAACGAACGGAAATAGAAATTGCAAAATGTTCGTAGCCTGTCAGAATTTTTCATTGCTACTTTTTTGATTGCACTTTCTGTGAAAACCAATCGACTTTAGAATGCTCCTGGAGTGTTATTACAAGCTTTTAAGAGGGTTTATACCTGCTGAGCTGGCAACGTTGCATTTTTGTTAGTTTTTCTCGATTATTCCATAAAAATTTAATGAAAATTAAAAATGTTTTGTATACAAATCGTTCTAATATAAGTTATTGTGTCTACTGCAATAATAATTCATGATAGACTTTTATTTTCTTTAAAAACGAACAAATTATTACCCTAAGGTTTTAAAGAAAATAAAAGTCTTATCACGAATTATTATTGCAGTAGACACATTAACTTATATAATTTATTGAATCAGGCGTTACTTTGCGGAGGTCCATATTAATGAACTAAAACAATTACTTTGCTCACCCGCGACCTTACAATAGTTACGTTTATGCAAGAAATGTGCGTTCATGCAGTGCCTCCACCTCCACACTGTACGAACACACACAAATCACATAAACCCAACCATCACCACCACCAAGTTACACTGACGCGTTTCGAACTCAACCAGAGCTCATCTTCAGAGTTACCACAACCGTATGCTATGCTACCAAATGTTAAACTAACAAACCAAAACAAATGTTTTAACTTGTCACTGTAACTTCTCAAGTACCCACTTTATTTTTCTTATTCTAAAACTACCCCACAAAAATTAACTTTTATTGACATATTATAAAACTACCTTGAATTTTTTGTTTATTTATTTATAAGGCATATTTAATTAATACTAACTGTTCAAATTCGACCCAAGCCGCAGTAAAGGAGAAGATACTAAATTTACCTGTTCATTAATAATAGACCCCATAGTGTTGTACCTAATTATTTCCATGCATTCCAGAATACTGATACTAGATTTAAAGAGCATGTTTCAGCATATAGGAATGAGCATCCAGATAGATCGAATTTTGCAAAACATTTGTTGGAATCAAATCATTCATTGTTAGATTCAGATTCTTATGAAGTGTTACATTATTGCGGCAAGGGGTTGCGTCTGGATGCTCTGGAATGCATGGAAATAATTAGGTACAACACTATGGGGTCTATTATTAATGAACAGGTAAATTTAGTATCTTCTCCTTTACTGCGGCTTGGGTCGAATTTGAACAGTTAGTATTAATTAAATATGCCTTATAAATAAATAAACAAAAAATTCAAGGTAGTTTCATAATATGTCAATAAAAGTTAATTTTTGTGGGGTAGTTTGAGAATAAGAAAAATAAAGTGGGTACTTGAGAAGTTACAGTGACAAGTTAAAACATTTGTTAGTTTAACATTTGGTAGCATAGCATACGGTTGTGGTAACTCTGAAGATGAGCTCTGGTTGAGTTCGAAACGCGTCAGTGTAACTTGGTGGTGGTGATGGTTGGGTTTATGTGATTTGTGTGTGTTCGTACAGTGTGGAGGTGGAGGCACTGCATGAACGCACATTTCTTGCATAAACGTAACTATTGTAAGGTCGCGGGTGAGCAAAGTAATTGTTTTAGTACATTAACTTATATTATTAGAACAATTTGTATACAAAACATTTTTAATTTTCATTCAATTTTTATGTAATAATCGAGAAAAACTAACAAAAATGCAACGTTGCCAGCTCAGCAGGTATAAACCCTCTTAAGATCAAAAAGTCAGTTTTGCTGCTTTGGAACCCTCTGGAACATGTTGTCATTATTGCAAAATGTCAAGATCTCAAAATGTCAAACAAGCAGATTTTCTAGATAGCATAATGTCAAGAAGCAGGCAACTATCATTCAATTTAGGGATTAAACTATGTTTAGAAAAGACAGTTGTGGTATCTGTGGTTTCAAATACATAGGAAAACACCTTGGAGAATCACCTCAAAAAATTAATAGAAAATAAACATTTTCGTCTACTTAAAAGTCACAAAACTAAATGTAACAACAACGTATTTCAAAAGTCCCCTAACACACCTCAAAACGCGTATCCTAAAGCTGTTACTCTTCTAATAGTAAACGAGATCAGGGGAAATAGCCCCCGTCGAGCATTAATTTGGGTCTCGATGACGCAGAAAATTGATTCCTCCAATAGCAGCCCCGATGACTTTTTTAGGGCCAATCATAAACGGATTTGTCGCTCAAGCGCCAGAATTAGCTCTAACTAGAGAGGAATGCGAGGGTTTTGAAGCGATATTCCTCGAAGGACTCGGTTTATTTCACGGATTTTAATATCAGGTGTTTGGTTACGGAGTGCTAAACCTTTTTGTCAGTGTTAGGCGCGAAATGAAAGATGATTTTAATTTTGTTTATGATTCATTCCTACTAACATTATAATTCTTGTACTGTACAAAAATTCAGAAGGGAACACAATTGACTACCGTTGTCATCTTTATACATATACAGGGTGACATCTAAGACGTAATACAAAATTATATTTTCAAGATCCACTCATGATTACGATCAACTTTTATTATGGGACCAACTTCAAAAACGTAAACACAAAATCGACGTCTCCATACAAATTGCGAAACCAGTTGATTGCTTTTAGTATGGGAGGCTCAATTTTTTTCTACCGATTTCGATATTACTACCATAATAAAAGTTGATCGTAATCATGAGTGGATCCAGAAAATATAATTTTGTATTACGTCTTAGATGTCACCCTGTATATGTAGACAGGCAAAATTATCCTTTATGTTGATGAAAGAAACGGACCAGCAAAGAGTGCGTTAATGATTATACTTAGTGATACGTGTGTGTTTATAATTAATATTTCCCGGGACATAATGGTGCACATAATCGTGATCAATTTCCGAGGAATATTATTTATGAGTGAAAATCGCGAAAGTTTAAAACATTCTATAATTTATTGAATCAGGCGTTACTTTGCGGAGGTCCATATTAATAAAGTGGAAACAATTACTTTGCTCGCCCGCGACCTTACGATAGTTACGTTTATGTACGAACACACACAAATCACACAAACCCAACTATCACCACCGCCAAACTACACTGACGCGTTTCGAACTCAACCAGAGCTCATCTTCAGAAAATTGCAACTGCATGAACACACATGTCTTGCATACGCAAATATCGCAAGGTCGCGGGTGAGCAAACTAATTGTTATAGTTCTTTAAAACATTATATACCTATTATTATGTGTGTCTTTGTTACTTTTATGTTGAAACGGAGCAATGTATTTAAATGAAATACTTTATGGCTTTTATATCAAAATATATTACCGTGGAATCCATAAAGAAATCCAAAATTAAAATCGTTAAGTCTAGTGACCTGAAATTTTGCACGCGCAAAATTTTGCAAGTGCAAATGAAGAGCAAAAAGTAGTTTTGAAAATATTTATTTTAGAAAATAATTTTATTCATCTTCTGCCTTATTTCGTGATTCAAAAAATAATTAAGTATAGTTAATAGAAAATTTCATCCATGTCACTAAACACTTTGATGTTTTATTTGAGCTTGTTGACAACATTGATGCAATTAGCTGAAAAACATACAGAGCTACAAAGGAAAACTTTTTGCGATAGAATTTGAAATGCAAATAAAGTTTAATATTGCGTTTTTGAAAACTTTTATTGATACCGCTCTATGAAATACATTTATTAAAATATCAGCCGATGTTAGGATATTAGAAAAAAATCCCGTGCAATAGTAAAAACGTTTTTAATAAATAAAAAACCGTGGAAGCCCCGTTGTTGGCCTCTCAATCAGAGGGTTGTGGATTTGAGCCCGGGCTCACACCCTTGAGTCTTTCGGAAATTACATTTGAAATTTACCATGAGCTTTACAGTGAAGAAAAACATCGTGAAACATTTGCAACCTGAAACCTACTTCTGCTGCATTCACCTGAGAAAAAATGCAATAGTATTTTTTAAGTTCTGAATCCACACTGGGCCCGCATAGGAACTATGGTTCAAGCTCAATCACTCTGAGAGGAGGCCTATGTCCTGCAGGACGCATATAAGTAGGTTGGGATGATTCAGCGTAAATACATACTTTACGAGCATGAGAAGTGAAAACGTCCTCAGACTTAACCACCCTATTTTCCCTCGGAATAAAAATAACTTCGATGACAGAATCAGAATTAAGTAAAGTTTCACAGATGGCAGTCCACCCCTGGGGTATATTTCCTTGAATAATGGGCGTCAATTTTTGGCTGTCCTATTAAAAGTTGCTAAGATTAGGAGCATTAGCTCCAAGGGAAAATGTTCAACTTTTTCCGCATTGCGAGCGCTTTTGAGGGGTGTTTAGGTGCAAGATGCGGGAAAAGAAGCCGTTGTGGCCTAGTTTGATTTAGTCTCTCAAGAAAATCATTGGTTTGAGGTTCAAATCAAAACCAAAAACTTGTTTCTGTAGGCCGTTAAGTGCACTTGTAGAAGAGTATTTTTTTAGTCTTCCAGCACTTTCGGGAATACCATGATTAGATTACTAAAAGAATGAGCCGCAAGAAAGGCACAAAACAAAGTAATTTACCTAAAAACAGATTACAATTTCATTTATCTTCAAATACACAACCACAAATGCGGTTTATTTACTAATAAATAAATAAATAAATAAATAAATAAATATCACGGGACAATTCACACCAATTGAACTAGTCCCAAAGTAAGCAAAGCTTGTGTTATGGGTACTAGGCAACGGATAAACATACTTATATAGATAGATACATACTTAAATACATATTAAACACCCAAGACCCGAGAACAAACATTCGTATTTTTCATACAAATATCTGCCCCGACACGGGAATCGAACCCGGGACCTCAAGCTTCGTAGTCAGGTTCTCTAACCACTAGGCCATCTGGTCGTCTAAACTAATGTTTCGCAAATTATTATTCCCAAACTGATTCATTTGGCAAATGTTTCATTTCCCAACTGTTTATTTTTTCTGAAACTGTAAATTTTTCAGGATTGTTATAAAACAAACCTATCCTAACCTTACCTACAGAATAGTCCTGAAATATATCCTGAATAGTTTACAGTTTCAGAAAAACCGCTTGTCTGTAAAGTCGGTTTACGGACGATAATTTAACGTGACAACGTCATAACAAAACATTCAAAAAACAATATTGAAACCTGGTGTTCACCCATCCAAGTACTGACCGCGCCCGATGTTGCTTAACCTAGGTGATCGGACGAGAACCGGTTTTTTGTGAAATATCTTGAAAACGGTGCATCCTACGGCAAAATCTATGAAATTTGCATCCCCCCTTTAAATCCCCCGCACCCCTTCAACTCCACCCCCACCCGCCCCCCCATTAAAAATTACCCGAGCGCTAGTACTAAGATTGTACATCCTAGCGCGCGCTGCTTTCTTGTACATCCTGGCCTTCACTGCTCTATACGGGACATGTACGTTACATTGCGTCATCCTTTTTCGTGCGTGCAGCCGGCGTTCAACGATTTATTAGACGTTGTCACGTTAAAAATAAACATTTGGGAAATGAAAATTTTGCCAAATGAATCAGTTTGGGAAAAATAATTTGCCAAACAGAAGTACACCTTGCGGGTGATATGAATTTGGTAATAGGAACTGTATAGAAGAACATTATTTTGTCTGACACGGCACGTGTCTGACACGCTCGGTGTCTGAAGAAACGACTCGGCCTTAAACCATCGAACATTGGCTCGCGCGACAACCACGCGCTATGGTTACTCGTTCATTAACGTGCTGGAGCGTGCCAAAACACCGTTTCGCAACGCGGTTTGCCGCGGTGAACGGTGCCAGCGCGGCAAAACCAAAACACTACTCCATTCGTACGATTACTCTGACCGAGAGATGTATACTTAGATTCTCCTTGTCAAACCTCGGCTCGCACCTCTGAGTATCTCAAAACCCATTTGCGGAGGTTACCAAAAGCTGTGCTGCGGAGCAATTAACTCATTAATACCTGCCTATATAGGGTGGTACATTTAGCTAGGCAACCATAGTATCCAGTCGCCACGTAGGGAGCCGTGAACCGTGGCTACGCTTCCACCGTGGCGACGTTGCCAAAGCGTTCACCAAGTGAGTGACAGCCGATACATTTCTATACTTTATTGTTTGGTTTCGTCGCCGGCGTCGTTGCCATGGCGTCCCAGTGAGGCAGGGCTCTTAGATCGCTCACTATGGGCAAGTCTGTAACTATAAGGGTACTGTTACACATGCTGGTTACTAGCACGAAAGCATACTACTGACGAGCAAATGCTACCTGCGAGAGTGTGTGTATATGGCATGCTACGTAGGTCACTCAATAAGTTTTGAGATGCTCGAAATTTAAAAATGGAACACATCTGTGTTTTATGTTTTTAAAAAGCAAATTTATTTAAAAATAGAACGCAATGAGCCATTTTCTCAATTTAAAAAAAAAAATTATGTTCCAGTCATTTTACTACAACGTTTCCCGCGTTTTTTTGCTGACACGATGGAACTTTACCGCGAACATTTGCGTGCCATGATCTATTACGATTTTAAATTTGGTTTAACTGAACAGTTAAGTTTGCAACGACTACAGTCTGCATTGGGAGAGTTTGCTCCTTCACGGGCAACAATTTTTAGGTGGTTTAGTGAATTCAAAAGGGGTAAAACTGAACTTGAAGACGATCAAAGAAGCGGACGCCCGCAAACAGCAGTAACTGCAGAAAATGTGTGGACTACGGAAATGTTGGTACGGGAAGACCCACGAATTACATACAAGGACATCGAGAAGATCCTGGGCAATACTTCGGGGAGCGTGAACACCATTCTACATCAACATCTTGGAGTCAGGAAGCTTTGTTGCCGTTGGATCCCGAGTTTGCTCTCCGAAACCGAAAAACAGGCTCGTATGGATTGGTGCCGTGAAATGCGTCAACGTTTTGAAAACGGGGCGTCAAGACGTGTTTCGGAAATCATTACAGGCGACGAGACATGGATCTATCAGTATGATCCCGAAAGTAAGAAGCAATCGTCGGTTTGGGTCTACTCAGGGGGAGAGTTACCAACAAAATTGCAAAGACCTCGTTACGTTGGTAAAAAAATGGTGGTTAGTTTTTTTTCTCGAAGCGGACATTTATCGACATCTATGCTGGAAAATTGTAGGTCGGTTAATTTGGAATGGTATACAACAGTAGCATTGCCGGAAGTCATCCAAGCTGTGCGAGAGCGTAGACCAAAGGCCGGGCTTCGCGGAATCATGCTGCATCACGATAACGCCTCTTCACATACGTCCCTCAGAACGAAGGCGTTTCTTGAAGAATCTGGTATTGAAATCCTAGCTCACCCACCCTACAGCCCTGACTTAGCTCCTTGTGATTTCTTTTTATTTCCAACAGTCAAAGAAAAAATTAAAGGCAAGTTTTTTTCGAGTCCCGAAGAAGCCGTTGCTGCCTACGAAGTAGGTATTTCTGACCTGTCAGATCAAGACTGGCAAAAGTATTTCCAAAATTAGTTCAGACGAATGGAAGTTTGTATAGAGCATCGTGGAGAGTATTTCGAAAAAATGTAAAATAAATTGTAGCTATATGTTGAATACTTTTTCTTTATCTCAAAACTTATTTAGTGACCCACGTACTAAGCTATTATTTGTTTGTTTTTTTTGTGTTTAGTTTTTAAATGGGTCCCACTGAAAAACAGCGTCGCGGCTTGCCGCAACATTGTGCTGAGTGGGGCCCAATTTATACTATTCGATGATTTTTATTTGTATCTTTTCCTGTCAACTGTATTTCCTGTGTATCGAATATGTGTAAATATACATCTCTCTCTCTCTGTCTCACTCTCTATCTCTCATTAAATATGCTTTTTAGTGGTATACTGGCTAATAGCACGCTCTGCTATCTTTGAGTACGCTATACCGTTGATGCGGTATTCTATTATCTCGTCTCGCCTCATTCGTTTATCGTTTAATTCTTATTTCGTCTCATTCTGTATTCGTCACTCATTCTTTATTCGTCTTGTTCGCTAGCCGTCATTATCTTATTTGGTCAAATTCTGTAACTTGTATCTCTCTTAATAAGTCTTATTCGATTTTCGTCACAGTCTTCCTTGGACTCATTCGTCGTTCTTCTTTTTAGTTTTGTCTTTCATTTACTTACGAACATTTATTTACCAACAACGAACGTATCGAATTAATTTTGGCGAATAAGAAAATGAGACAAAAAATGAAAGAGAAGAACGACGAATGAGTTCAAGGAAAACCGTGACGAAAAACGAATAAGACGTATTAAGAGATAGACAAGTTGCAGAATTTGACCAAAAAAGTTAGTAACGGATAGCGAACAAGACGAAGAATAATACAGAATGAGACGAAATAAGAATTAAAAGAAAAACGAATGAGGCGAGATAAAAATAAAAATAATTATGAAAATCTATTTAATTACTGCAAAGTGCTGTATTTGAAAAGATAGACTTAGCCATTGTAATCAAATACTTTAACAATATAGCAGGGCTAAAGAGAAGAACACGTCCAACCTACGAACATTTGAAATTGCAAAAACCAACAATGAATACGATCAAAGAGTATGGAGATGCATCTTATCGCGTATTTTGAATAGATTTTCAAGCGAATTATTAAACTTAATTGAAGGTCGAACGAGTAGACAAGCTAGAAATATTATAAAAAGACACATGTTTAAAATAAGAGAACAAACTACCGACAAAAAAAATTATACCTACACAACCCTGACCAGAAATGTCAATTATAATTGATTTAACTTCGTAGAAATAGATTACTTAAACGTAGGTACAGTTGAGGGCATAAACATATGAACGGCTCGGAGTCGGATGTAATGTACACACCAACCTTAAAGAGGTGTACAGATGTTTTTGACTTCTGGGTACCGAGCATGTGTTTGTGACCTTGACTGTATACACAAAAAGACTTCTTAACTCAAAAATCTTTTTAAGATTAAGTAGTTAAGATAATGCATGCAATATTGTATTTTAAATGAAATAAACAGTCTAAATTTTTTTTTTTAATAGGATACCGTTGATACGGGCGTGGAAGGGTGAAAGGTAATAGCAAGTGTGAACGCGTTTGCTTAGTGAGCATGCTAGTATCCATCTTATTTGCAAGGTGCAAGCGCGTGTTTGACTTATCATTGGAGAGTAAAAAGTCAAATTGTTGCGGCAGCATACGCAAATGATAATAACACCCAATTTCATCTCGCATTTCTGAAAGAAATCGAGTACTTGCTCCAAAGTCTTCTTTTCTAGTCAACACACGGACCCAAAATTTTCTTTTCCTATTTTCCTCTTTCTAGAAGAAAGAAATTTTTGGATGCATTGCATCACCAGCAAAGGAATAATTTTATTCAGCTCCAAGAAGTAGCTCTAAAGCAGGTTTTATTAAATCGTATAGATCGTATTTCTCTGATAATATAATATTTTAAATTCACTGCTTTGCGAGCTTGAGCTTGAGATTATGGTTAAAATTTCATTTAAACTGAAATGATAGGATACTATAGGATATATTCTTTGAATTAAGATTTAGTCACTTAGCTTGTATATGCATCAACAGATGTCCAAACAGACAGACAAACGATGATAAAGCTACAAGGGTTCCGATTTTGCTACGAAATCGAGAATTTTGAAAATTCCCATGGATAAGGAAAAAACGAGATTTATACAAAGAAGAAAAAAGAAGAATAACAAGAAACTTTACATGCAAGTAAATGCCTAATTAAGTAATTATAACAGGAAAAAGAACTTTTTTACTTAGAAGTTTTTTTAAATTCCTACAGGTAATAACGGGATTTATTATATTATTAACTAACTAATACAAATCATGACGATGGCTTTTTAGAGGTTGCTTTTAGGTGTATAAATATTTTTGACGTCTTGGTAACGCACTACTACATACATACGTATAATTTATGACCTTGGCCCGTTTCTGATTACCGATTAAAAACCTTCGTATTTTGTGGCATTGTTGTATAACATACCGCCTCGTGTCTTAAGCAACGTCCGAACTAATTTATTACCTACTCCAAATTACTTTCAACAACCATCCAGCTCAAAGTAATTTATTGATTATCGCCAAACAAGTCGGCCCCAAGTTCCAAGTAAATACATCAAACCGAATACATTTATTACTAAAACCTATGCGGAACCATAAATCGAGTTAAACTACAATCTCTATAAAAACGACATCGGACCGTGGGCCGAGTGAAATAAATCTGCCCTAAATAACGCTGTTAAGAATATATATTCCCCCTAATATAGGGGATGGTCGTTGATGCTGGCAACATTTAAACTACTTTGGGAGAAGTGATGGGCTGGGGTGCATCTCTAATCGAGAGGTATCGCGTCGTTAGTAGTTTCCGCTCACAGTGTTGCCAAAGTGATACGTTTATCTCCACTTTATTGTTATAGATTTTTTGCGACAAAAAAACACAAGTGCGTGCGTGCATGTGTGACAGAGGTGATTTGTGGCGCTGAAATAATAAATAAAAAAACGCTTTTTATGTGAGGATTGATTTTATGATTTTGTAATTTTTTTTACAACAGCCTTAGTACACACAGTTTAGATTAATTAAAAGAGACAACTTATTGGTAGTCCTGTGAAAGGTGGACAAACGGTTAGCGGAACGTCAGTAATAGTCCCGTTGTTACTTTGTTGGCAAGGAAACCAAAAAGAGAACTCTAAAAAGCATTTATTTTCACGAATAAGTGTTTTTGAGTAATTCGTTTAAATGAAATTCCTTTCACATCAAACAGCTTGCGAACGAAATAAATCTAAGCCCAGATTTTAATTATAAAATCATAGAACCCGAGATAACTCGAATCAAAGAAAAAAAATATTGAAGTCGATTTGGAGCCGTTTTTGTTTTCTCTACAAAAGTAATAAGCAATTGAAATACCAAAAGGATACGGCCTTTGACAACTGGGACGAGTAGATTGAGTGATCCGCCATTTTGTATTTGAAATTCTAGAGTTTTCTGTTTTGTTTGGATTCTGGTGAATTTGGCCTCGTGTTCTTGAGACGTATTATAATTTATAACTTCGTTTCGCTTGGGATTACGTTAAATTTACTATAAGTCTAGACTTTATTTGCAGTGTATTTCATTATTTGTTTTGTGTATCTTTTAAAATTGTTTATCATTATCATAATTTCTGGGGACGTCTACTGTTGGACATAGGCCTCCCTCATTCCCAAATACGGCCCAATTCCACGAGAGGGCTTAGGCCGTAGGTTCCCAGTGCATATTGGGATTTTCACAGACACCATTGAATTTTAAAGTTTAAAAAACTCAAAGACGTGAGTTTTTGCAGCAGCTATATGTCAGAATATTCGCCTTATCAATAAAAATCCTACTTTAGCAGAGCCTTGTGACCAAGTAGTACTGTGGTCGATAAAAGACTGCATGTGGACGATTTCGGAAGGTGACGAAATGGGACTAAGGACGAAGTCATCCTGAGCCAGGTTTTTGATATACAACCCTGTAACAGACAGCTAGATGGACAGTCTGGTGACATTAATAACTTATTATGGTATGGCTTAACTTATACGACATAAATACTAGCTGACCCGGCGAACTTTGTTCCGCCCTAGAGTAGAGGCAATAAATGAGCAGATTTTGGATCTCTCGATGAGAGCTAACATAGATGTCGCTAGTGTCGCTGCTTAAGTGACTAAAAGCTGAGATGGATGTGTAGTAATTTGTATTTAAACTCCTGACCAGTGGTGGTGTAGGGGTTTAGCACGCAGTACGGAATGCTGAGGACCTGGGTCCGATTCCCAGCGCTGGTCTCTTTTTCTGAGTTTTTCTGTGCATATCATAAGGTCGCGGGTGATCAAAGTAATTATTTCAGTTTTATGTATGCGTCTATTTCCCCAAATAAAGAACCCTAATACCTGGTTTACACTCGCGTACGAGTGGCGAGACGAACTGCGGGACGAGCCACGAGACGAGATTGTGAACAGGCGCGCGCTCGTGATTTGCCTTGATTTTGAGACTCGCGTCCGGAGCGAGACGACGAGGCGAGGCGCCAGGCGAGGTGACGAGGCGAGAGTGTAAATCAGGTATAAAAACTCAGTGAACACGTAATAGTATAAGTATATACTTACTTTCTTTTTACTCCCTCAACGTTACCAACAACAATCTAACAAATCAATACAGCGCTACATTGACCATAATTTTCGCTAAACGCGTCCATAAAACGGGACAGTAGTCCGTAACGTCGGAACTTCCTCTATAATGTCGTCGACAGGGCAACGAGTGCCCGCTGTCCTTGGACGGGGGAGTTATAGCCACATTATGCTTGATGGCTGTAGTTTTTGTGTTCTGATGGTGTGGACTTCAATGTTTGTCAGGAGAACGTACAATGGGTGATTATAAAAGTAATTTTGATAATAATCGAACATAAAATTTAATTTTAATTGTTATTTTATAATTACTTTTATAAAATTTATTGTCAATCAAGAAAAGTTCAAAGGAAATAAAAGCTCATTATTTATTTAATCGTATGGCATAATTAATATATACAGGCATTAAATAAATAAATAATAAATAAATATCATGGGACAATTCACACCAATTGACCTAGTCCCAAAGTAAGCTTAGCAAAGCTTGTGTTATGGGTACTAAGCAACGGATAAACATACTTAGAGTAAAACACTTAAATTGCTAAGCCATGCGGCTGCATCAGGCGTCAGTGCATCCAGGTCTTCGGCAGGTCCAGGGTAGGAGTGAAGAGGGCAGCGTCGGATGATGTGCTCCACTGTCTGCTCCTCTTCCCCGCACTCACAGAGCGGAGAATCCCTCCACCCCCACTTGCAAAGCTCATTCATTCTGAGAGAAAGCCCGTGCCCTGCAATGGGATGTACCTATATGTTGGCTGGGATGATGATAATGATGAAGAAAAGTTGAATTATGTACTAAATTTAGTATTCTAGCCCTCATGAAGTGAAGCTATCATAATTTTTGGAAAACTTTTAATAATATGTATTGTTTTTACCGTATTTTTGCCGTAGCAAAAAAAATCTATACAGTTTCTACTAACAACGGATTCATATCTATCATAACATGGCCGCGCAGACACGTGCCGTGCCCGGCCAGTATTCACATATGGTGGCACTTCACTTGGCGTTGCGTGTTCGCGTTGCGCTATTGCCATCTCCGTCTTTCACGCTAGAATCGGCATAGTGCTCATCTCTCGCACACGCAAATGTTTCGTGAAATACGCCAAGTGAAGTGCCAGCAATAGAATATTTTGTCGGTGTCAGATACGACACGTGTCTGACACGCTCGGTATCTGTAGATATGAATCGACCTAAACAAGCAACCGCGATGTCGTTTCTTAGTAAGTAGAAATCTGTTCACTACTTAAATTTAATAACGTTGACAAGCCGGTTTATAAAGCATTTAACGTATTTATTCCACAAAGTTAACTTCATTTCGCTCGAACGCTCAGGGAAAGTGCTCAAATTCGCTACAAACACCATAAGAGCCAACAAAAAGAGGACAAGGGTCCCAAACTTCCACCTCACGCGTCTGAGTCAAGAGCAGAAGTTATCGATTGCCCTAACGGCCGAGCCAACAAAAACAAGGCGAAGAAAGTTCCCACTAACGACAGCTAGATGGCGTGACTAATGACTCTTTCATTGCATTAAATAAACCCAGTTATAAGTTTTCCAAAACAACTAATTGAGGTTTCGCTGATTTACTAGTTAAACATCTTTGTTTTGTTGCCACAATTTCGGGCTCTTTAGCTATCTGTTTTCTTTGATCGCGCTTTCGTATCTAATTATTAGTAGCGGCGAAACGATTTCTTTTGAACTACTTTATGATACTCCATTGACATGATCAAAAATAATTTTCGCGGTATTCCGTATTACTTAAGAAATACTATGTAAGTAAAAAATAAATTTGTTCGCGATAAAATTGATTGCATTTTTAATGTGTTAATTTTTATAGTGAAATAATACGGATTACTCACGTCTCAAAACGAGTTCACTATAAGTGAATCTTACGGTAGTTTCATGTTTAAAGTGGTAATAGAACGACTATTGTGCAAAAAAATCTCAGACTACTTCCAAGACCACTTCTTCACTAATAAGGCTACTATTAAAAAAAAACGAGCTTCGTTGCACAGAGTACATTATATATAAATCTTTTCGGGTGCTTTTTATAAACACTATTCAATATTACATCTGAGGAGCTCTAACATTGGAATTATTAAAAATGAATTGTGACTTCCATAAAATTGCGAGTGTCTATGGGCGGCGAAATTTACTTACCAACTTCTCATTTGACTACTACGATTTAAAAAAATACTGTATTTGTTTTCAATTAACTAATTTTCAATTAGCTAAAAATTTTGGTTAAACAAACACCTGAAAATAATTCACTGACATTGATTTATCAATGGTTCAGCCAAGAAGTTTACACACGATTGCAAAGTCAGACTATCAAGCGCTTCATAACCAAAGCGACCGCGTTAACTAATTCTTAGTGTAAACGTGCTGGCACTAGTTCGCCGACATCCGCAAAACCACGGTACTACAATAGAAATTACTCCGGCAAATATATTGCCGTGTTATGTCGCGCCGCGGGGAAAGTCCTGCGTTGCGAAAATTTATGGTTCACCTAATTGGGAAGTACAATCAAAGGAGTCACTTTGTGTTTGTGTTTTAAATTATTTGAAAGTTTTCCTTGTTCGGTTATCGTCGTGAATAAGCTTTGCATAAGGATTAACTGTTATTAACCGAATGGAAAGCTCAAGTATTTTAATATTGAAATTTTGCGATGACGGAAATTGCGTTCGAATATTTGCTTTCTTAGTCAAACATTACGTGTCGCATCACGTAGGAAGAAATTTTGATGAGCGTGCCAATCTCGATAAATTCATACTTATTTTATAAAAGTGAAAGTGTGTCTGTATGTCTGCTTATCTGTTGCCTCGTCACCCTTAAACCGCTGGACCGATTTAGATGAAACGTATGGAGATAGATTGATGAACTGGGATAGTTCAAGTGATAAATACGGCCCAAGCCCTCTCATTCTGAGAGGAGGCCTGAGCGGTGGAATGATGGATTTTTAATCACCTCCTCACTGCTGAGAATCATATTATATACCATCATCAAAATCGTACGTACAATGCATAGACTTATGACATTAAATCGTCTTAAGTCATAAATCCACAGATAATAAATAACTTATTAACGAATCGTCCACCATTAATAAATTGTACTGTTCTTAAAGCATAATCGTAAATCCCCGATCCAGTCAGAAAACCCTCAATTTATGGGGCCCATTTATTTCTCAGCGGCACTGGCAACACGATGCAATTTGTTCGTCTCAGTGTTGCCAGTGAACGGGAGTGCAAACCCCTTACACCTTGCTGAAGGCGATAGTCGGGAATTTGATATAGGGAACTGAAGGGGATTTGGTTGAGTAAGATTATCTGCAGGTAAGGTATCATTTTATGGTACAAATTCCCGTTCTATCTAGAAAAGCTGAATAGGTATTGGAAATACTTAAACTGCAGATCCAAAAAATATATAAAAAGGTAGGTATTGCTTATGGGGTGTTTAAATGTTTGCAAAAATCAGCGTATTGATGTCATCATCATCATTTCAGCCAAAAGACGTCCACTGCTGAACATGGGCGGAGGCTCGCCAAACAGATCGGTCCCGTGCCATCCGCATCCAACGCGATCCCGCAACCTTAACCAGGTCGTCGCTCCATCTTGTTATTTTTGTTGTTCGTTATTTTGTGTGCGTATTGATGTATATGTATGCAAACCCTTTATTGTACAGTCAAGGAAACTAAATCGCACCAAGGTGGAACCTTTTCACAATCAATTTCACGATGATTTCTTTGGCAGATGTAGGGAATTCAACATGGCATTTGCAACAAAAAGGTTTTATCCTGATAAGCAATTTAGTTCTCTGGACTGTACAAGAATAAAGAAAAAAATACTATTGACAATCGTTAAGATACTTGTAAATAGGTGAACTTATCGCTTTAAGGGATCTTTACCAGTCAACCTTTGAGTGGATCAGAGGAGCATTTAGTTCAGGATCGACAAAGAGTAAATTTAAACTAACAGAAAACATTAAAAAGCATTTATCTCGAAATGGTTTTCGATTACAAATAAATAGACATCCCCAATTACAACTAAACCTTCTTAGAACTGACAGTGACAATAATATAATAAAAAATATTTGGTGAACAACTTTTCATAGCAGCTTAATTGAATAGAAATGTTTGCTACCTAATTTTTCAAGCAAACCATCCCATGCCGATAGCAAGGTTTTCATTTAATTAAGTTTTTCAGCTTCTAGGGGGATTTAGGTTAATTTTATGGGAACATTTCCGTTGAAACTAATTTCGCTTGGAGCTAAATTGCTTATTACATTTTTGTATAAACAGGTTGAATGAATGCGTAGTATTTTTTGCCTACGAAAATACTTTGTACGCGCATTTTAACACGCGCTTGTAATGTTTTTGAAGGTTACATTGTATGTATATTCTATGTTACACTAGCTTTCGTCCGCGACTTCGTGCGCGCAGAATTCAAATTCGGAGTAGCTTCTTCATCTCTTTCATAGTAAAGTTAAAATCATGATGGGAGTAAATATAATTATCAACCCTACTAATATTATAAACGCGAAAGTTTGTAAGTATGGATGGATGGATGGATGGATGTTTGTTACTCTTTCACGCTATAACGGTTTGACGGATTCTGATGAAATTTGGCACACAGATAGTTTATAATCCGAATTAACATTTAGAATACTTTTTATCCCGGAAAATTGCATAGTTCCCGCGAGATAGCGATAAACGAATTCTTCGCAGACGGAGTCACGGGCAGCTCGTAATTAATAAATAAAATAAATAAATATCACGGGACAATTCACACCAATTGACCTAGTCCCAAAGTAAGCTAGGCAAAGCTTAACAAAGAAAACTGTAACGGCTAAGTTTGCTAGAGAATAATATTAGTACCTAGTTTAAGAGTAGGTAGGTACTTGGAAAATTCCGTACAAAATACAGAATCCTTAGAAAATATTACTTAATACGGATAGTATAATTAATAGTAAAATTAATAAAATATGCAAGGACCTTTTTTTAATGACTGCGGTATCCTATCTTGGGCGTGTCCGACACGCTCTTGGCCGGTTTTTCAGTTAGGTAGGTATCTTTACAAATTCAATTGTTTTTCAAAATTCCTTTAATATTATTTATTGAATGATAGCGGTGCCGTAAAAGCATTTTTCGTAAGGCATTTTCAAAAAAAAGTGTACCCTGCACTTTTTTTTAAAAACCTAACAAATTTTGGGTTATCTCTGCTCAGAATCACAAGCACTATCGATTTAAGCAATAAAAAAGTGTCCCTTTTTTAATTGTCAGTTTTGTGACACAGTCAACCATTACATGTTGTATGGACCGTCACAAAACTGACTAATACATTTTGTATGGAAAATTAAGAATAATTAAGGCAAAACGGGTACATTTTTTTCTGAAAACCCCCAAATTCCCGCGGGATGAAGAATGGGAGTTGACAGGTACTTTTTTTCTGTCAACAGACGTAGCTACACGGAAAAGCTAGTTTTCCATAAACTGATCAGGTATTCTCAAGATGTTTTCCGTCACTGAAACATGCATGCGAATAAATTCAATAGCGTGTGTGAAGTTCCCAATCCGCACTGGGCCCGCGTGGGAACAACGGCCCAAGCCCTCTCTTTCTGAGAGGAGGCCTGTGCCCTGCAGTGGGACGTATATAGGCTGGGATGATGTTGATGATAATGACCAGCTATTGACCCCTATCTCACCTATTGCCTTCTCACTCTAGTCTAGACATAAATAGCCCTAAGCTATAATCTGCTCGGAAACACAAACAACGCGAAGTGATTTTCATACTTACATTCATTATATTTCGTGGCCGGTAACGATGGGCCTCATAAGAAAGCTCAAAGTCACTCAGAGGGCGATGGAGAGGGCTATGCTCGGAGTTTCTCTGCGGGATCGCATTAGAAATGATGAAATCCGCGCAAGAACTAAAGTCACCGACATACGAGGGGCGTTCAATATAAAGTGAGAATGAGATGCAAACTCTTTTAATATTACGAAATTAAATACTGGCCGGTAAAGCTAATCTATCTAGCTGATTGCTATGAAAAAAAAAAACTAACTGTCTTTTGTTTAAAAAAATATACGGTAATTTCTTTGCAATGCTATTGAGTACGTTAGCGAAAATGGAGAAAATTTAACTGCGCGCCGTTATCAAATACTTGTATTTGAAAAATTTTTCTACGGACCAAGTCAATTTGGATTTGCGGGACACTTTAGGGTCTAATGCTCCTCCGTATTCGACAGTCGCACGTTGGTGCGCCGAATTTAGACGTGGAAGAACATCGACAATGGACGACCCCCGCTCCGGACGCCCTACTACAGCAGTAACTGAAGAAATTGTGAAAAAAGTCGATAACTCAGTTTTGGCGGATCGTCGTGTCACAGTTCGTTTTATTGCTGAAAATGTAAAGATTTCAACGGGGAGCGTGCATAATATTTTACATGAACGCTTGGGTATGAAAAAGGTATCTGCGCGTTGGGTACCAAGAATGCTTACTGACACGCAAAAACAAACTAGACTAGAGATTTGTCAAGAAGCTTTGAACCTGATGCAGCAAGACCGGGAACTTTTTTTGACGCGATTTATAACATTGGACGAAACATGGCTCCATCATTACGACCCTGAAACGAAACTGCAGTCTATGACATGGAAAAGGCCATCATCTCCAACTCCTAAGAAATTCAAGGTGAGCCCATCTGCCGGTAAGGTCATGGGCTCTGTTTTTTGGGATGGTAAAGGGGTATTAATGATTGAGTATCTCGAGCATGGAGCCACTATTACGGGCACTTTATACGCCAAACAAATAGCAACATTGCGCAATGAGATCCGCGAAAAACGGCGAGGTAAACTCTCGAAATTTGTGCTATTCCACCAGGACAATGCCCCGGCACACAAGTCCGCCGTTGCAATGGCTGCAATTCGTGATGCTGAGTTCGATATCCTTAAGCATCCTCCGTATTCACCAGATCTCGCTCCCAGTGATTTCTACCTATTTCCGAGATTGAAACAATACCTGAGAGGCCAGAAATTTGAAGACAACGACGCAGTAGTCGCTGCAGTACAAGATTTTTTAAGTACTCAAGATGAGACCTTTTTTAAAAATGGAATTTTAAGTTTAGAAAAAAGATATACTAAGTGTATTATGCTAAAAGGTGACTATGTCGAAAAATAAAATGACATTTAGTAAAAGTTGTTTATAACATACTCATTCTCACTTTTTATTGAACGCCCCTAGTAGCTCGAAGAATCGCCAGACTCAAGTGGCAGTGGGCAGGACACGTCGCTAGTAGAACGATAACTGATGGGGCAAAAAGGTTCTCGAGTGGCGTCCACGGACCGGAAGATGCAGTGCAGGTAGGCCTCCAACAAGATGGAGCGACGACCTGATTAAAGTTGCGAGATCGCGTTGGATGCGGATGGCGCGGGACCGATCTGTTTGGCGAGCCTTGGGGGAGCCTATGTTCAGCAGTGGACGTCTTTTGGCTGAAATGATGATGATGATAAAACTCAAAAAAAAGAACTCCGGTACTTACTTTACTTTATGTGATTTCATGAAATAATCGTAATCGTAAATTAATATTATTAATTACACCCTTGATTTATTATTTTAATTCAAAAATAAACCCTAAAATTCTTACAACCAAAATAAAGTAGTTATTTAGATTTAAAATCAGCGACTAATCGACTTAGATGTGCCGATAAAAGGTGGCCCATTTAGACGTAATGGCCTGCTAATTAAGTTACCAAAGTGGTGTCGACTCAAACTCGATTCAGGGTTCTTTGCGTGAAAATGTATCCTACTAGCTCAACGGTTTAAACTTGGCTTTAAATAAAAATTAAATAAAAGCTTGTTAAAATCCAATTGACAATTTCATCAATATATTTATCCAAGTAAGTAGGTAAGAAACTAAGAATACAAATATTAAGAAAAAATAATCTATACATATAAAATCCTTTGTCCTGACTGACGGATCAACGCACAGCCTAAACCGCTGATCGTAGAGACCTGAAACTTGGAGGGTGTGTTCTTTGTATGACGTAGGCATCCGATAAGAAAGGATTTTTCGTAGTTCTACTCCTAAGGGGGTAAAAAAGGGGGGCAAAGTTTGTATGGGACAACGTGATTCCTTGGTCCAATCTACTTCAAATTTTGCATAAACATTCTATAACAGAATTGATGGAAGACGTGTTTCGTATTTTATTGAAATTCATCCCTTGACGGGGTTAAAAAGGAGTAGAAAGTTATTTTGGGGGTGATTTGCTTCGAAGTTGATATCAATACTCCTTAGTGCTTTTGATTTAAATTACTTTTTATTTTGACACAATGTAAACGAAACGAAACTTCAAATTTTGCAAACCATTTGTCTACGTTTGTCAACCACTTCCTGATCTGATCTCTGATAATAACTAATTATAATAAGTATTTTATTTGCATTTCACCAAGCTTTTGCTTTTACAAGCGCAGCGTGGGACGTCCACCAACGAGATGGACGGACGTTTTGGTGAAGGCCGCAGGTTCAGGGTGGATGCAAGTCGCTTCCAACCGTAATGATTGGGCGTCAATGAGGGAGGCCTATGTCCAGCAGTGGACGTCCTACGGCTGAAATGATGATGATGATGATGAAGCTTTTATGTGAGTTCAACCTTTTTCGAATAAAATCGAATTGAGTATTCAAACATCAGTGTTGAACTCGCATAAAAGCTTGGTGCAATGCAAATACATATAAAATGCTTTGTCCTGAAGTCCTAAATGACTGACTGGCGGATTAACGCACAGCCTAAACCGCTGTATGTAGAGACTTGAAACTTGGAGGATGTGTCCTTTGTATGACGTAGGCATCCGATAAGAAAGAATTTTCCGGAATTCCCACGGGATAAGGAATATACGGGATGTATATATTTCATCAATCGAGAGTGACCCTATCCCCATAACGAAGATTACTAAACTGTTCCAATTGGGCATGCAAGTAGACTATTAGAACAGGTATAAAGCTAATTTCAATAATTTTGAAAATATCCACGGGATAAGGATAAATCAGGATTTATATACTCAAATCAACTGGATCCTATCTCCGTAACTACAATTAAGTACTAAACTTTTCAAATTCAGTATAAACGTAAATGGTCATACATAACAACAAAAAAACTTATTGCAGGATTTTTGGAAATTCCTGTAGGATAGATAATCTCTGAAACTTCCGACCCGATTAAAAAAAAAATCTTTTACCAGTAAAAAGTTACACTATCCTTTATTGACATAGGCTACTTTTTCCCGGAAAAATGCAAAATTCTCAAGGGATAGAAATAATAATTCAACTTTGGAGCTCATTTTACAATGTCTTTCACCAATAGAAAAGATACACTGTCCTTGATTAACATAGGATGCTATTTTCCGGATAAATGCAAAATTCCCGCGGTATAGAAAATAGTAAATTTAACTTCGGGGCAAAGTTTAAAAAAAATACCAATAGAAAGCTACACTATCCTTTGTTGGTATAGGCTAGGCTACCTACTATTTATTCGGTAAAATGCAAAATTCCCGTGGGATAGAAAGAAGTGAACATCACTTGAGGGCTGATTTGAAAATTTCTTTCACCAATAGGAAGTTACACCAACCATTATTTACATAGACTTTCTCCGTGAAAAAGCAAAATTCACACGGGAAAAAAATAAGTGAATTCAACTACGGGGCTGATTTTAAAACTTCTTTTACCGGTAGAAAGCTACACCTTTAAGGACATAGACTACTTTTTCTCAGGGAAAATGCAAAATTCCCGCGGGATAAATATAAGCGAAAATTTGCATAGAATAAGGACAAATTTGTTGAAATTCCCACGGGATAGTGATAAACGGGAATTATAATATTCACTAACTGATAGTGATGATGATGAAATGATAATAATAATGGATGTTACCGTTGCCGGATTTTTGTTTTATACAATGAAAGAGATGAAGAAGCTTTACCACAAATTGGAATTCTACGCGGACGAAGTCGCGGGCAAAAGCTAGTAATGAATAAAACTTAAATTACTAAACATCTCACTTAAAATCTACTAGTTTAAGTCTAAAAAGGCCCCCGTGGCGTCGTACCCAAAAAGCTGGCAGGATTCCCTCGTTGAATGGCGATGGCGTTTCGTTGAGAGAGATAGCTGCCAGCCCTTTGGTTTCCAGTGGTATCGACTAGTTTGCTTTTCTTTAATCAAGTTGTGTGCGCCTGGACCTCAAGGACCCAGGATCTCAAAACCGACGGCAACAAAATTGTAAGCTGAACCGAGACCCTGGTATTTTAATGCTTTCCTACTCTCGGCCGTTTCAGCCGCTGCACCAGCTTTTTTGTAGTACAATATTGATTTATTTTATTTATAAATATGAATATAAATGTACGTCATACATAAAATGAAAGCTTGATTAGTAAAAATAAAAGAACCAGCTACTAAAAAGGGCTTCTATCTTGACAGTCCTTTTGTTTAAGCAGTAATGACGTGGTGTAAAAAATACTTCCCACGATTAAACGAGGCGTTGATGGTGTTTCCATTTTAGTAAAAACACGTACTCTTTAAAGAAACATGCGAATTATGAATGAGTTAAAAACATTTGTGTTCAGTGACATTTTGATTCATGAATGGTGAATTTTAAATCCAATTAATTTTAAGTGTTCTTTTTCAAAGTCGCCAGTTTTAATAATTTTCAATTGTTAATATAGTAGTAGCCAAATTATAATCGTTCAAAGTTCATTCACTGTTCACTTTATTTTTTTACAATTAATAAATTTAATTGTAATGCAACTTTATTTAAGTATTTTATATTATAAATAAAGATTACATACAAGTTTCGACTAACATGATAAGTTTAAAAGTTGACTGTATTTTTGTCTTTGATGAATTAATCAATCTTTTTTCCTCTGATATTTTGCTACGTCGTAAAGCCGTTTGTAAAGACCCATGGCTTCTCAAGACGAAGGTCGCCACACCTCTGAGCTTCACAAAATTAATGTGTGATTTTATATTGACGTTTACCATGAGCTTTACGGTAAAGGAAACATCGATCTTCATCGCATCTAAATCTAGACATAGCAACTAAAAATAAATGAATATAAATAAATAATAAATATTAGGGGGCAATCTTACACAAATCGACCTAGTCCCAAACTAAGCAAAGCTTGTAGGTACTATAGGTACTTGACGACGATAAACATACTTATATAGATAAAAATAAATACTTAAATACATAGAAAACATCTATGACTCAGGAACAAATATTCGTGCTCATCACACAAATGAATGCCCTTACCGGGATTCGAACCCAGGACCTCTTGCTTCGTAGGCAGGGTCACTACCAACTAGGCTACAGAGTTCGTCAAAAATAAAATATCAACTATGAGTGGGGGCGTGTGCCCTCCAGTTAGACGTGTACAACTATTAGGCTAGGATAATGATAATTTGTAACACGTAATATCAATTTGCACCACCATATCACTTCAACTTTATTACCATTCCGGCGGCCACCCCTTGTTTCTTCACCATCCAATTTTAAAGAACATCCATCATACCTCAAAACCGCCCTAATGCATTTGTCAACATAATACCCCATACACCCTACCATTAATCCTGGGTGACAAATGACGTTCGCCACCACGATAAAAAACTATTTAGCTATTTTATTGGCCATAAAGATAGCTTTGTTTACGAAGACGGTAAGGGGTAATGAGGTCGGCAAAAAGCGGGATCTGATAAAATCCCTGATTGGATTTTAAAACTGATGATGAGTTTTTAAATATGGTTCTATGCGGCTGAGTCTATATTATTATGTTTTAGGTGATAGAGTTTCTTTGAAATCTGTTGACGCTGTTTTAAATTTGGATCAATAAAGTCAATCAAATTTTTTTTTGTTTAAAAATACTCTCTCTCATGGTGGACTAGTGGAAAAAGCCGTGGTGGCCTAGTGGTTTGGACCTATGGTCTCTCAGGCAGAGAGTCGTGAGTTCGAGCCCGGGCACGAGCCTCGAACCTCGGAGTTTTTCGGAATTCATGTGCCAAATTAGATTTGAAATTTACCATGAGCTTTAAGGTGAAGGAGCCGTCGTAAAGAAAAAACTGCACATACCTGAGAAGAAATTCAATGATATGACGGTGTGAAGTACCCAATCCGCAGTGGGCCCGCGTGGGAACTACGGCCCAAACTCTCTTATTCTGAGAGGAGGCCTGTGCCTTGAAATGGGACCATATATAGGGTGGGATGATGATGACTCTCTTGAGAAAATTAAAAACATTTTTACTAACTATTTTCTTTTTAATTTTTAAACATAATGGACTTCTTGTTACTAACTTAATATTAAATACAATAGATTTGCTCGTGATTTCTAGACCAATTGCTGATGTATTAAAAATAAAATAAAAATTTGGTTATATCACTGAAATGAATTAAAATTTAGTCACCATACATTTTACTAATTAACGACTAAGATGTCTTACTGCAGGGTACAGGTCCTCTCAGAATGAGGAGGTTGAACCGTGTAGTTCCCATTAGGACCCAGTGCAGATTGGAAACTTCACACCATTCTTAAGAAAAAGAAAGAAAGAAAGAAAAAACATTTATTCGTGACAACAATAGCATAAAGGCATAAAGGTTACAAAATAAAGAAACTAGATATCACGAAACGGACCCACCTCAGCATAATGCCGGCTCGAGAGCCAGCGCTGGTCTTCCGGTGGGACCGTGAGGCCGTCATTTGCTCGCTGCACACACGATCGGACCGTGTCTAATTGTGAACGCAACCATATGATCGTGCAGCTGTACCATTCTTATAGGTATTCCTCAAAATATTTTCATCCACCGTTAAACTCACGGTTAATTTCAAATGTATCGACATCCAAGTAAAACTATTTCAGTAATAAAATTACTTTAAAACCGATCCCAGCATTCAGTAATACTATCAGTACATTAGAAACCGCTTAAACCAAGCGTGTCCGTTGAAGTAAAAAATCCCCAAATCTTCCCCGGTCAACCATTACTGCTGATTTATCGTAGTTTGGCCCTTTGTCCCGGACAAAAGTGGACCTCTCACGCTGCCGGGGAAATGCGGAATAATTGCGGGGAAGTGGGCAAAAGTGGGCGGAGTGATTGGCTTTGTGAACGCCAAAAGCGGAAAGTGCATGGTGGTTCGATTCGAGTTCGTTCATATGAAAAATTAGCCATATCTATATTTTAAACTAGCTGACCTGCAAACGTTGTTTTGCGATATCTTCTTCTTTTAATATATAAAAATCTCGTGTGTGGTGTTTGTTATCGAACTCCTCCGAGACGGGCTAGGCGATTTTTGTGAAACCTTTTTGTTTATATTCGGTAGGTCTGAGAATAGATCGTAGGCTATTTTTTATACCTACCTACACACTACTACTACATTTAATAATTTTATTGATAGATCACCAGTAATACTTGCAATTGCACGTCTAACTCTTTCCCTTAGATGTGCGATTAACCAAATCGAACTGACTTTATACTACACTAGCCTTTCGTCCGCAGCTTCGCCCGCGATAAATTGATTTCCCCGTAGGAAAAGGTATTTTTCCGCGGTAAAAAGTAGCCTATGTCACTCAGTGATAATGTAGCTCTCTAACGGCAAAAGAATTTTTGAAATCGGTCCTGTAGTTTCGGAGCCTATTCAATGCAAACAAACAATCAAATCTTTCCTCTTTATAATATTAAGTATACATATAGATTAAGTATAGATTTGTGGCATAAAATAACCTAAGGAATCTTTGTTAATCATTTAAATTAATCGCCAGACTACTACTACTACTACTACTACTACTACTTACTACCTTGTTGTTGTTACTAGCTTGTTTTTGTTAGTTCAACTAACTGTAATATATTATTATTTACATTTCAGGGAAATGGTTTGACTCTTTTAATTGTGCTTCTCCGACGAAAAAAAAAACACTAAAAATATGACATTTAAAAGCAAGATAACAAAGCAACTTTCAAAGCATCTTTTAAAACAATAAAATTAAATTACGCTGCCGGCTTCCAGCGTAGCTCCGCTACGGCGTAGCATTTCGTAGAGGTGCTACGGCGAAAGTTCGGTGCAGCGTGAGCTAGTACGAATATTATTATAATTATAAGTATTTAGTAGGCAAAGCGACCAGCGTTATTATTTTTAGCAGTTAACTTGACACTCGACTGAAGCAAACCTACAATAACTTTAATTTTAATACCAGATGAAAAAAACCGCCTGTATAATTCCCGTTTCCAAGGGGACCCCGGGAAAATAAATTATCCCATGTCACTCTCGGAACTGAGACAAATCTAATGATACCTCACACTTCAAAATCCATTGAGCCGTTTAGGGTACATACATATTTATGACGCTCGAAAAACATAACCCTCCTTCGACAGTCGGGTGAAAAATGGATGCATCAATAAGGAAAAGAACCTATGCAAAACTTGTTATAAAAATCCCACTAACTTGAACGTGAAAGTTTATATCGATGAATCCGAAAAACTCAGAAGTGCGAGCCAGGATTCGAACCTAAGACCTTCTACTTGAGAGACAATTGGTCAACCCACTAGACCATGGCTTCAACCACTTTGTGCGCGTAGGTTATAAAAGCGTAAACAACTGCGTTAGGTTTCACACCGACCTTCAGTGTCCTAGACTGTCCTATGAAGGCTTGATTACCGAAGGCCGCTCAAGCGAATCGAAAACAAAATTGGTGTCTTATTACATGAAACAGCCCACTTTGATGAAATTTATTCTCTTGACAAAACTTTCAAGAAGTCACGTTAAAGAATTTCGCAAAGAAAAGTTCCATTTTAAATAATTGAATAAAATAAATGAATAAATATTAGGGGACAATCTTACACAAATCGACCTAGTCCCAAACTAAGCAAAGCTTGTACGATGGGTACTAGACGACCATAAACATACTTATATAGATAAATAAATACACAGAAAACATCCATAACTCAGGAACAAATATTCGTGCTCATCACACAAATAAATGCCCTTACCGGGGTTTGAACCCAGGACCTCTTGCTTCGTAGGCAGGGTCACTACCAACTAGGCTAAAGCGGTCGTTATTATTAAATATCTACATATTTCTGTGTTATTTAGTATCGTCCCCGCCCGGCACAAGCATTTCTTAATAGAATAGAATAGAATAGAATAATTTTTATTTCGGGCTGCATAGGCCCATATAAAAAATACCTTAAAGACTAACATACATATTTATATTATAACTTAATTACGAGGGCTTGGGCTTTACTTAGTACGAGGGCTTGGTCTGTAGTTCCCACGCGAGCCCCGTGCGGATTGGGAACTTCACACACACCATTGAATTTCTTCCTCAGGATCTTTCCCTTCCTCTTAAAGCCCAGACTCGATCCCGCGACTAATTGACATGTACCTACTAACTATAGATCGAGTTATTCATGAATGATTACGCGTGCCGTGATTCTTATTGCAATGTCATTAATATCTAATTTAATTCTGAAGTCTGAACTACTATTGTGAGCTATATTGTGTCTTATGTCACTGAGACGTGGCCGCTAACGATGGGCCTCATTAAGAAAGCTCCTTAGATTATTTATACACCAGATAGAGTGTCAGTAGCAAACACTGCGATACAAAACGTCCAAAAACCCTTTTTTGACAGCTTCATCTTACGATCGCGTTACGTCATTCAAACTGAAGGGGCAAATGACATATAAGCCAACTGTCGGCTTATATTTTTCGGGACGTTTTCATGCCGCCTAAGCTCGATCTAGTGTAAGTATAAATAATCTAAGGAAAGCTCTATGTCACTCAGATGGCGATGGAGAGGGCTACGCTCGGAGTTTCTCTGCGGGATCACATAAGAAAATTATGAAATCCACGCAAGAACTAAAGTCACCGACATAGCTCGAAGAATCGCCAGACTCAAGTGGCAGTGGATTGGGCACATCGCTTGTAGAACTCACGGCCGATGGGGCAAAAAGGTTTTCGAGTGGCGTCCACGGACCGGAAGACACAGTGTAGGTAGGCCTCCAATAAGATGGAGCGACGAACTGGTTAAGGTTGCGGGAACGCGTTAGATGCTGATGGCACGGGACCGATCTGTTTGGTGGGAGGCCTATGTTCAGTAGTGGACCTCTTTCGGCTGAAATGATAATGATGATATAAAATCACATTGCAGCCACCACCAACAGCACAGCCACTGCAATAATGTGGCTGAAACGTCGAGGTAAATATTGTTTGCGTGAAGTACCGTCTGGTATAATAGTTAAGAATGAAAATCACGACAGTTTAAAACAGCGTAAAATCGCTGTTTAAAAATTGCTCACGAAGTTTATGAATTTTTCGACATCTTTGCTGGTGCAGTTTAAAATTATATTAAAAGCCTTTTTTAAACCTATGCACAAAAAGAGGGGTGTTATAAGTTTTACCGCTGTGTGTGTCGTCTGTGGAATTCTACCTTGCTCGGGTGAACCGATTTGGATGCGGTTTTTTTATTTGAAAGCAGGTTTCTTGGCAATTCCTAAGCATGTTTCATAAATATTGGTTCAGCCCTTTCAAAGTTATCAGCTGTTTTGCTAGCTGCGGAAAGCATCTTAGCTTAGACGCATCATGAGCATTTACTTTATTTTTAAACTTAATGTGTGACCAAATTGCGTTGGGGGTATTTTTTTTATTTATCAATAAAAGGCATGATTTTTTCTATCCGCATTACTAAATTGCCTGACCGTACCGAGCGTGTAAAATCCAATTGCGCCAAAGTTAAACTCGCAAACACACTCAAATAACTTAATCACTTGCATACGATTGGTGCTCTAATAGTGACATGTGGTGTCATCTATATTGAAAATTAAAAAAAAATACTGCCAACTATTCTCCAATCTTGTGCATTTTGTAAAAAAATGCGACGCATTAATTTAAGCACCTGGGCGGCTCAAACTCGAAACAAGCCTTTTTTTCGGAGATAATGCCTCGAAACTCCTTGCATACTAAATTTCATGGAAATCGCTGGAACCGTTTCCGAGATTATGATTAAAGAATTGGTCGTTTAAAGGTTTTGTAGTGGTAGAGCCATGTTGTAGCTCTAGCCGCTGCATCATAAATGTGCCGGCACGTCCGGGGCAGTACCACCCTCTCAAAGAACACCGGCGTAAAGCAGTACTCCTGCTGCGTTTCGTACGGTCAGTGAGTGCGCCGGGGGCCCAATACCTCTCCACCTCCTCTATTCCCTTTCCTTTTTCCTCTCCCTTTTAGGGCCGACAACGCACTGGCATCGCGTAAAGTGCTGCGGGTGTCTATGGACAGTGGTGATCATTTAACATCAGGTGACCCACTTGTACGTTTGTCGGGCCTCTCTAATATAAAAAGACTAGCTTTTGCCCGCGGCTTCGCTCGCGTGTACTATGAGTATTCCAAAGAACCAAGATATCAAGCAAGCAAGCAGGTCCACAATTGACCGAGAAATCGGTGAACATACCTACATAAAAAAAATCATAAAGTGGAATGCATAACCTCCTCCTTTTTTAGAAGTCGGTTAAAGTGCCCTTTGCGGCCTACTTACAGTATAAACTTATGAATTTTTAAATTTTAGTTTTCTACAACCAGTAAAACGCAAAATCCCGTTTTCTCCCGTTCCCGTAAGAATTTCGGGAAATGTTTTCTTAATGCTCCCCTACACTCCCCAAGGAACCCACTTGCCAAATTTCAGCTTTCTATGACCAGTAAAACGAAAAAGCCCGTTTTTCCCGTTCCTGTGGGAATTTTGGAAAGTCCTCTCTCAATGCTCCTCGACACTCCCCAAACAACCTACATGCCGAATTTCAGCTTTTTACAACCAGTAAAACGAAAAATCCCGTTTTTTCCCGTTCCCGTTGGAATTTGGGAAAGTCCTCTCTCAATGCTCATCTACACTCCCCAAGCAACCTACATACCGAATTTCAGCTTTCTACGACCAGTAAAACGAAAAATCCTGTTTTTTCCCGTTCCCGTGGGAATTTTGGAAAGTACTCTCTCAATCCAGCTCTACACTCCCCAAGGAACCCACTTGCCAAATTTCAGCTTTCTATGACCAGTAAAACGAAAAATCCCGTTTTTCCCGTTCCCGTGGGAATTTTGGAAAGTCCTCTCTCAATGCTCCTCTACACTCCCCAAACGACCTACATGCCGAATTTCAGCTTTCTACGATCAGTAAAACGAAAAATCCCGTTTTTCCCGTTCCCGTGGGAATTTGGGAAAGTCCTCTCTCAATGCTCATCTACACTCCCCAAGCAACCTACATGCCGAATTTCAACTTTCTACGACCTGTAAAACGAAAAATCCTGTTTTTCCCGTTCCCGTAGGAATTTTGGAAAGTCCTCTCTCAATCCAGCTCAACACTCTCCAAACAACCTACATGCCGAATTTCAGTTTTCTACGACCAGTAAAACGAAAAATCCCGTTTTTTCCTTATCCCATGGGAATTTATAATTACCTACATCTATGCCAAATTTGAAGAGTCTAGTAATTATAGTTCATAGGATCCCGTTGAACTGAATATATAAATCTCGTTTTTTCCTTATCCCGTGGGAATTTAGAAAAATCCTGAAATTAATGTTTTAAATAATGTAATACCTACTTGTGTATCAAATTTGAAGAGTCTAGTTATTATAGTTACTGAGATAGGGTCACTCGGAATCGAATATATAAATCCCGTTTTTTCCCTTTCCCGTGGGAATTCCCAAAAATCCTTCCTTAGTGGATGCCTACATTGTATAAGGTATCTATGTGCAAAATTTCAAGTCTCTAGGTCCAGTGGTTTGGGCTGTGCGTTGATATATCAACAGTCATTTAGTTTATTTAGATATTTCAACCCCATCGCACCCCATCCAGGGAGATGGTATTTTACGTCTGCCACGTCGGATTTTAAAACCGTTGTTGTTTTCATAACCAGCGACCCGATAAACCATAGAAACAACACCCATGTTGATTTTCAGACTTTGTTACCCCTTTCCCCCCTTTCAGGAGTACTTCTGTGAAGTTTCGAATAAAATAGTCGAACTAATCTTGTTTCCCCATACAAACTTTGGACCCCCGTTTCACCCCCTTAGGGAGTGAATTTTGAAAAATCCTTTCTAAGTGCACCCCTAGACCTTATAAGGAACCTACATGCCAAATTTTGAATCTCTAGGCCCAGTGGTTTGGGCTGTGCGTTGATATGTCAGTCAGTCAGTCAGTTTCTTCTTTTATATATATATAGATTAGATAGAAAGACAGGTGATGTTGATTACCTGCTACGAGCATGGCATACTATGGTAATACAATAAACACACCGCACGAAATGTAACCAAAAGAAGCCACTTAATACGAAGCACACTACAAATAATCAATGCATGAACGGCAAAAGTTAACCCCCTATTGCCACTAAAACAATTGTCGTGCCTCAAAAGGCCCCACACGTCGTCGTCCTAAACCACGAGTAACCCATCGCTGTCAACCTTAAAACCAAAAGGGCTAATAAAACCGAAAACAGCCGGCGGGCCATCTGCTAGCATTCCGGTTTTTATTTTCAATACCATTGCTGCGCTAGTGATGTGGGCGAGTGTCACTTGAGATCGCAGTTTATCGTGTCCAAATATTTTGAAAATGTTTTGCAAATTCCAATTGTCAATTCTAGCTCGAGGTACTGCCGTTTCGCCAAAAATCATTTCCAACTGGATCATTTCCTAACTATTTTTTTTTTCTGAAATTGTAAATTATTCAGCATATATTTCAGGACTATCCTGTAGTTTAGGTTT
This sequence comes from Archips crataeganus, assembly GCA_947859365.1. Classification (NCBI taxonomy): domain Eukaryota; kingdom Metazoa; phylum Arthropoda; class Insecta; order Lepidoptera; family Tortricidae; genus Archips; species Archips crataeganus. The sequence goes on along the minus strand of OX402060.1, from coordinate 18,966,811 downwards.
GTTTTATAACAATCCTGAAAAGTTTATAGTTTCAGAAAAAAATATACAGTCGGGAAATGAATCATTTGGGAGAAATATAGTTGGGAAACATTAGTAAACCTACTAGCTCATGTATTTTTCATGGCTATGCAAATAAAATAGTTCTCTATCTCGAGGGAATTTCGTAAAATTATTAGTAGACCTCTATTAAGCTTAAATTTATCATCATCATGTCAGCCAAAGGGCATCCACTGATGGAAAACATTCGTCCCCAAAGAGTTCCTGCGACCTTTACAAACCATAGCGGCTTCGCGTCCGTTGCATTTTTTCTAAAATTTCTTACATAAAAATCTTCACCTGACAGTAAAAAACGTAAGTATTAGCAACGTATAGAACTGTAAACCTGGCGAACATGCTAATTAATGTACCGTGTTTCGTGCTTGTAATTTGACATGCTATAATGCAAATTCGGTATGTAAATTACGTCCTTCACGTCACCTATATTGTGATGTCTAACTGAAGAAAAGGGTATTCTAAGTCATAACAACTTTTTTAGTCTGAACATACAATGTAATGAGAGTTACACCGAACGCCTTTACATGTAGCATAAAGTTTTGTTGCTAAGCAGCAGTGCATGCGCTGCTGTGAGTAAACAATATCTATTCTATCTAAGCCCTCTAAGCAGGAAACGCACTGCAAATTTCTGATGTTACTTAGGCTGGCACACACAGGTGCACACAGGTGCACTTAAGCCTCGAAAAAAAAGAAGAGAAAAAACAAAAAAATTCTGATGTGGTGTTCAGTACTTACCATCAGAATAGATGATTCACTTACTTGCTTGTCTGTTTTTATATAAAAAAGGCCGTATTATGTTGTAAGTATATTTAAAAAAATCGTAGTGGTTAAATCGATTTATAGCATAGATTATAACCCTCTTAAGACTGGGCTGGAAGTGCGCGGCTACTTCATCGATATCAACAAACAATCGACAACTATCCCACCCTTCGGCACTCGTCGCCATTCGGCTCACGTCGGCCCTCGCGAGCGCCGGTGGCGCGTAACGCGTTTTTTATGTGTTTATTCTTATTGCGCGGTGCAAGGATTACGCTTAGTTTTTATAGGGCAGATTAGACCCATCTGCGCAGTTAAGCGGTTAACGATGAGCGCTTAACACTATAATGACTGGTTTGTTCGCGCAGTTCTCACTTTTTTCCAATGAAAATCTTTCTTTTATTAAATTTTTATGTTTCATTTTCTACATGTTAAATAAATATAAATATATCATGGGACAATTCACCTACCTCCTACTCCCAAACTAAACAAAGCTTGTACTATGGGTACTAGACAACGGATAAACATACTTATATAGATAAATACATACTTATATACATATTAAACACCCAAGACCCGCGAACAAACATTCGTATTTTTTATACAAATATCTGCCCCGACACGGGATTCGAACCCGGGACCTCAAGCTTCGCAGTCAGGTTCTCTAACCACTAGGTCATTTGGTCGTCTCATCTGGTGATTAAAAGAATCGGGTTCGTGTTTAGAATTACATCTTTCCATTTCTCCCATGGATGTCGTAAGAAGTGTGGCTAAGGATTTAGGTTGAGGTTTATTGTAGGCGATGCTAGCAACCTGTCACTATTATACCATTTTTACATTTAGACCTAAAATTTCTATAAGTGGCCTCGAAACGTAACGTAATCTCGTGTGCTTTGACTACCTCTTTGGGAATACAGGGGTGATTTTATGTGTATAATATGTATAGGTATCTCTACGAGAGTTAAGGTCACGCACAAAACAACATGTTACTTAATTACAAAGGGATTTTGAGACTTATTCGTACCGATAGCAAGGTTCAACAGGCTCAACAGTGAATTAAATCTGATAAGCAAATTTTTCGCTATTTATAAAATACCGATTTTTTTGTTGCAAATATTTCTTATCAGTTTCAAATTGTTTTATTTCAATAATAGGTTATATGAAAAAAGAAAGGTTATAATATGCATAGTATTGCGTAGGTATTTTATCATAAGATCTTATAACTCAACTCACATTTTCATTCACTCACTCATTTCATTCATTCACTACTTTTTGTAATCAGTACTTTATGCAGCTGTGTGTGTGTGTAATCATTCACCTCAACTTTCGTGGTGTTATTTTTCCACGTAATCTCAAAAAGAAGTTTTCACTCGTTAAAAAAACTTAAAAATTAAAATTGAAATGCACTAAATTCCAGGACTTCATAAAATAACAGGAGTTAAAAGCCAGTTCATTAAGGCTAGCGGTATGAGGCCTGGCTCCACGCATATTTTTAATCCTTGGACATTTTACTTACTCCGGCTATATCCGGAGGGAAATTGAATTTTTTGGCGCCCCGTAATGACGTGAGCAGCGGCAGGGTTAAGTATAATGCATACGCAATGAGTTAGACTTAGCCGCATAATATGACATAAAGGTTTAAAGTGCTATATGAGAAAACGAACCAGTGTTATTTTCAGCAACATTTTGTACTTGTCCTTTTTCATTTTTATCAAACAGACTCTGACTGTTGATAGGTCTGTTAGAGCCGGCGTTCACTGACGGCATGGCACGGCATGGCACGGCAGGTTACATACGAATTTTACCGCAGCATCCCTCGGCATGTCGCGGCATCGTGGTATCGAAATAAAGTTACATGAATTCTAAACTCATTGAAATAAGATTCAAAATAACTTGATAGAAATAAAATCCTTTGCCGTGCCATGCCGTGCCATGCCATCAGTGAGCGCCGGTCTAAGGGCACTTCGTTTCCTTTAATTCCATAGTCAGTCATAGTTTCACTTGTCATACAGTAGTTTATTGAATCAGGCGTTACTTTGCGGAGGTCCATATCAATGAACCTTATGATATTTTATGCCAGAAATGCGTATTCATGCAGTTCCTCCACCTCCACACTGTACAAACACACACAAATCACACAAACCCTACTATCACCACCACCAAACTACACTGACGCGTTTCGCACTCAACCAGAGTTCATTTTCGGAGTATCTCAACCATACCACGACCAGATGGCCTAGTGGTTAGAGAACCTGACTACGAAGTTTGAGGTCCCGGGTTCGATTCCCATGTCGGGGCAGATATTTGTATGAAAAATACGAATGTTTGTTCTCGGGTCTTGGGTGTTTAATATGTATTTAAGTATGTTTATCCGTTGCCACTAGGCAACCCAAGCAACACAACACAACACAAGCTAACACAAGCTAACACAAGCTTTACTTAGCTTACTTTTGGACTAGGTCAATTGGTGTGAATTGTCCCGTGATATTTTTTTTATTTATTTATTTTATTTATTCACCATGCTACCAAATGTTAGACACCAAAACCAACAAAACCGAACCAAAAAAACCGAAACAACCAAACCAACCAAATGTTAGTGTTGAGTCAAAGGGATTGACCGATTCTTATGAAACCTTTTTCTTTATTCTTGGTAGGTCTGAGAATAGGTCGTAGCCTATTTTTAGGGTTCTCCGGAACGGCTAGACCGATTTTTATGAAACTTTTTCTCTGTATTCGGCAGGTCTGAGAATAGGTTGTAGGGTACTATTCCTTGCGGACGGAGTCGCGGGCAACAGCTAGTCTAATATATAAAAATCTCGTGTCACGGTGTTTGTTATCGAACTCCTCCGAAACGGCTCGACCGATTTTTATAAAACTTTTTGTCCATATTTGGTAGGTGTGAGAATAGGTTGTATGCTATTTTTTGTATACCTACCACTATTCTTCGCAGACAGAGTCGCGGGCAGTAGCAAGTATTAAATAAGCATTTGCATAAAAGCATTGTGACCAAAACTTTGAAAGTGTGACAGTAGTTAATTTATATCTCTGGTTAAAATCAGAGGAAGTATTGTTATTGCTATGAATTTTAATATTCTTACTTAACACTTAATACACCGTCCCTTTAATATTCATTTTTAAATTACCTGCAGGACGACGGGCGGAGAGGGTCTCAATATTATATTATTTATGAAGTCCTTATTGCCAAGGGTTTTTTGCAACGCGCTTGGTAAATACTGAATGGGTTGCTTCATGTTGAATTAGCTGACCGGGACTTTACGGCTTAGGTAGCGTGTGTTTCCATTTAAGTGGAGACGTAGAATCTAAGCAATCATCATTATCATCATCATCATCATCTAGAAGACGTCTTCTGTCGTACGTAAGGTTTGCCAATTCTGGGTCTTCTGGTTCATGATAACCACTCGACTCTGGGCAATCACATTAATCGAAATCCACTTAAATCCAATCTACACTACAATAATAATAATCTTTTAATACATAAAAATCTCGTGTCACGGAGTTTGTTATCGAAGCCGTTTGGCTAGACCGATTTTTATGAAACTTTTTTTCTGAGTTGAGAATAGGGCGTAATATTAATAAAGAGGAAAGATTTGTATTTTTGTATGTTTGTAATAATATAAGTTCACCTTTGTACATCTGTTTCTATTATTAACAGTTAATTTTCATGTTTTTATGTACAATAACGAGTTTTACATACATACATTGAACATCGAATCGAACATCATCGAAATATTTATGCACAAAGTTCGAACTCATTTTACCTATACGGTTGCGAAACCCTCTGACTCTGAATACTTTCAGGTAAAAAAGAAAAAGTTACGCGGATTCGGAACAATGCGATGCTTTTCACGAAGCGAATCAAATAAGATAAAACCAATTGAAACGATACTCAGAATTACACCTTTGACCCCATTTGCGCTTTCCACCGATATTTCCATATAAAAAGGTCAATAACTGTTCACTCTGTTGATAAAAAGTTAAACACAAAGGTATTATATACATTTGTCTGAACATTTGGATAGTTTCCTCGGAACGCATTTATACAGGGATATAAGTCATGGCAGGCACGTACCGCTCTACTTCCTATGACATAAGTTCAATATCAACCTGACACTTAAGTGACAGTAATACCTTATTGCGTGTAAATATAATTTCTACAAAAGGCTTTTGTTATGAAATAATAGCAAAAAATCGAGATGGGAATTGTCATATAATGACTGTTTTGTGACCTATATCAGAACGGGACTAGCGCTGCTGCTAAGCGGGATGATAAACTAGTATAGTAATCATCATCATTATATTTAAGAACTAGGCTCTTGTCGGTGGAGTGATTTCCACTTATAACAGTTATAGTTACTGTAGCTGATACTGTAGTATAGCTAGTATAGTAATGACACTTCTAAAAAATTTAGGAACAATATTTTTTATTTCTAAGGGAATGAATATACATATAAATTGGTCTATTAACCAAAGAGTATTAGTATCTTAAAAGCATTTATGATCTTCCTAATAAAATATAGATAATGGTACTAACATAATTTGTCATATTATTATTTACTTACGTACAATCTAACAAGCCATTACACACCACATTTTATTTTACAGAAAGCCAACCGATACTGTTAAATTATAATTTCAACATAGTTATACTTTTTTCCAAGCTTTTTATTAATTTGCAATGTACACACGTACGGGTCAAATCTTGCAAGTTAAATCTGACCCACTTCCCGGTTTTCGATTGAGCTAAATTTTGCGTGCATAATGTAAATTGGATAACAATGCAATATTATTATGACATGGAGCTGATCTGATGATGGAGGTGGAAGGTGGCCATAGGAACTCTGAATAAAACGACACGACCGCATCGAGTTTGGAATCGTTTGATTTGTGGTGGCGATTACTTAGAACGGGCACGGGCAAAAGGTTCAGTCAGCATAAAAGCTTTTATAAATAGAATTTTTAACAAAAACTTATTTACTCTTAAATAGTCTTTATAATACCAAGGATGATATAGACTGGATTAGCAGTCGCCATAATACGGATCGGCCGCGGTTTTTGTAGTTCGATTATTAAATCTAGATGGCGCTGAAATATAGCCAGAGGCTTTGAAGGCAAAACAATAAGACTACAGATATTTCATATCACTGCAAATGTATTATCTTCTATACATATAATAAATCTGTAACAAGTCGGTGTCTGTACATTGAAGATATTTGAGAAAAACTGTCACTAGGGCTATTTATTAGCACAATAGAACCCAAAACAATGATTTTTAGAATTATTGTCTGTTTGTCTGTTTGTCTGTGCGTTTGTGCGCGCTAATCTCAGAAACGGCTTAACCTAGAAGGATGCGGTTTTCACTGATATGTTGGTATTTTCTTGGATTAACATTTAGTGTTTGTTTCATTTGAATCGGTTCACAAATAAGAAAGATACGTCTATTTTAAGAGTTTATCGAACAGGTTTTTACACGCTTTATATTAGCTTCACCTGTATGTATGTTTGTAACCGACTCCTTAGGGCGCGATTTTGACCCACTTCCCGGTTTCCGATTGAGCTGAAATTTTGCACATATGTGTAAATTGGATGACAATGCAATATTATTGTAACATGGAGCTGATCTGATGATGGAGCTGGATGGTGGCCATAGGAACTATGTAATAAAACAACACAATCCCGTCGAGTTTTGGCTCGTTTGATTCGTCTTGATGAGCACTTTGATCCCAGATGGTAACCAGGGTCTGATGATAGAGCTGGAAGATGGCCAAAGGCACTCCACAATAAAACGACACAACCCCATCGAGTTTGGGCTCGTTTAATTCGTCTTGACGAGCACTTTGATCCCATATGGTAACCAGGGTCTGATGATGGAGCTGGAAGATGGCCAAAGGCACTCCACAATAAAACGACACAGCCCCATCGAGTTTGGGCTCGTTTGATTCGTCTTGACGAGCACTTTGATCCCATATGGTAACCAGGGTCTGATGATGGAGCTGGAAGATGGCCAAAGGCACTCCACATTAAAACGACACAACCCCATCGAGTTTGGGCTCGTTTGATTCGTCTTGACGAGCACTTTGATCCCATATGGTAACCAGGGTCTGATGATGGAGCTGGATGATGGCCAAAGGCACTCCACAATAAAACGAAACAACCCCATCGAGTTTGGGCTCGTTTGATTCGTTTCGACGAGTACTTTGGTCCTAGATGGTAACAAGGGTCTGATGATGGAGCTGGAAGGGGGGTAGGTGGCGGGGTGGTGGGGGAATGGGGTATGTGGGGTGAGGGGGTCGGGGGTTTAGAGGGTTGGGGGTAAGGGTGTGGCGGTTGGGGTTATGGGATGGGGGGGGTGTTGGGGGGGGGTAAGTGATTTTGGGGGTTGTGCGAAATGGGGAGGGGTTAAGAGGCCTAGATGGTAACAAGGGCTTGATGATGGAGCTGGAAGGGGGGGGGGGGCAGGTGGCGGGGAGGGCTTGGGTGGTGGGGGTCGGGGTTGGGGGTCTGTAAAATGAGAAGGGGGATTAGGGGATTGGGGTTTGGGGTTGGAGGGGGGGGTTGGGGAAATGGGGGGGGGTGTTGGGGGGTTGGGCTTAGGGGGTTGGGGGGTTGTAGGTGAGGGGGGTAGAGTTAGAAAGAAAGAGGTTTACGTTTAGTAGTGTAGAGAGTGCGCGCGCACCAAAGACCAAGTATAAGATGGACTGATTCTATTTAAGACGAGCGAAAACCGTTTTCTCTTTTTAGCACATGGAAACTCTCACTGTGAAAAAATGCAACTAAAAAATAGAAAATAAATAATAGTTTAAAAAAACTAAAAAACACGCTTTAAAAAATAAAAAATAAATTTTAATAAATTTCAATTCACTATTCTTATAGTACAGTAAAAAATTTTTATAAGCAATTATTATATTGTTATATCCAGATCAAAACTTGTAAACAATTCTAAATATTGATAAAATAAATAATAATAGTTTAAAATATTTTATCGTAAAAAAAGCGTGGGGTGCTTTTTAAGATGGTATCAAAATGATAATCCTTGACAATTGACACCATGCACCCCACGCTTTTTTTACAATAAAATATTTTAAACTATTATTATTTATTTTATCAATATTTAGAATTGTTTACAAGTTTTGATCTGGATATAACAATATAATAATTGCTTATAAAGATTTTTTACTGTACTATAAGAATAGTGAATTGAAATTTATTAAAATTTATTTTTTATTTTTTAAAGCGTGTTTTTTAGTTTTTTTAAACTATTATTTTGTTTGAACGCCTAATCTCAGGAACTACTGCTCCGATTTAAATAATTCTTTCAGTGTTAGATAGCACATTTATCGAGGAAGGCTATAATAGGCTATTATATCATCACGCTAACACCAATAGGAGCGGAGCGGAGCTTGAAGAATGTTTCCAAATCGGGGGTTTTGGAAGTAAAACGTCTATATTTCGGGAACTACTGCTCCGATTTGGAAAATTCTTTCAGTGTTAGATAGCCCAGTTAGATAGGGCGGGTTAGAAGCGGTTGGGGGGGCGGGTTGAGAGCGGGTTGGGGGCAGCTTGAGAGCGGGTTGGGGGCGGGTTGGGAGCGGGTGGGGGGGCGAGTAGGGAGCGGGTTTGGGGCGGGTTGGTAGCGGGTTGGGGGCGGGTTGGGGGCGGGTTGGGAGTGGGTTGGGGCGGGTTAGGAGCGGGTTGGGAGCGGGTTGGGGGCGAGTTGGGAGCGGGTTGGAGCGGGTTAGGAGCGGGTTGGGGGCAGGTTGAGAGCGAGATGGGGGCGGGTTGGGAGTGGGTTGGGGGCGGGTTAGGAGCGGGTTGGGGGTGGGTTGGGAGCGGGTTGGGGCGGGTTGGGAGCGGGTTGGTTTATTATGAAGTTTCACTTCTTCCGGAAGGATCTAAGGAGAGCCATAATTGATGAAAAAGTAAATTGGATAAAAAAATAAGCTGCCCAAATTACTAATTCCACGTGGACGGAGTCGCGGGCAAAAGCTAGTTATACAATATTTTTGAAAAATAATACATTTGTAGCAATATGAAACATCTGTAGTCTAATTGTTTTGCCTTCAAAGCCTCTGGCTATATTTCAGCGCCATCTAGATATAATAATCGAACTACAAAAACCGCTGCCGATCAGTACTATGGCGACTGCCAATCCAGTCCATATCATCCCTGATCTGATCTGATGGTTCTCAAATATCTTACACACGAATTTCAAGACTACCTTATAGCTTTGCTTGTATTGTAATGAATGATACAGCATGAGATTAAATGAATGCAATAAATGCGCCAAAAACACGGTAGGCCCTTAACTCGCAATTACGTGAAACAAAACGTTTACTTTTTTAAATAATGATTATTTGAAAAACATTTTTTGATTGAAATCATTGTCACCCTAATGGTGAGATCTTCGCAGGGCGGCTGGCAAGAGCTGGATGAGAGTGGCCGAGGATCGTGCTCAGGGGCGTGCCATGGGAGAGGCCTATGTCCAGCAGTGGACGAACATACGCTGATGATGATGATGATTGTCATCCTACACATGGTTTAGTCTATAAGCCTAAAACCTCTTTGCCAAGTCAATTTCTTAAACAAACTTTGACGTGAGACCTGTCGAATTCCCCGCGAAACCGATGACACTTGACGAAACTACCTAACTTCTACTAAAACTAAAGGAACTCCTTACCTATCATATGTCTGTTTATGAGCAAGTTGTATCATCATCATCATCATCATCATCATCAATTCAGCCGAAAGACGTCCACTGCTGCACATAGGCCTCCCCCAAGGCTCGCCAAACAAATCGGTCCCGTGCCCTCCGCATCCAACGCGTTCTTGCAACCTTAACCAGGTCGTCACTCCATCTTGTTGGAGGCCTACCTATATACACTGCGTCTTCCGGTCCGTGGACGCCACTCGTGAATCTTTTTGCCCCATCGGCCATCAGTTCTACGAGCAATGTGCCCTGCCCACTCCTACTTGAGTCTAGTAGCGATTCTTTCGCTAAAGTCGTAGGGAGGATTTATGCCCAGCTCTTAAAAAAACTGCTTTGATGCGCAAAAGTGTATGTTCTCTTGCGATAAGGATTTATAACAAATTGGCAATGGAATTTAAACTGTTACCAGTTCTAGTTTTACACTTCTTAAACCGTTTTAACTGTGGTCAAAACTCAAATGTTCGATAAAACTCCGCACTTAGCTAATTTCACACTGCACTCCCAAACGCCTCCAAAACGGGGTGTAAACCGGGCCACCCAAAGTCAGCTGCACGTTCCATGATTACTTGCCACTTCTTGCATACAATCTGATAACTGTAAACTGTAACGATCCAGTTCATTTTGGAAATGTGAAAATTAGGTTAAGTTATGCGGGTATTTTGCCAAAATTGTGCAAGTTCCGTTGCAGTGAAAGCCGTGAAGTTATTACGTGGTACGTGATTGTGCTGGTGCTAAATTACGTTGTTGCGCGTATTTATGTAGCGGGAGGAGATTTAATGATTTTAAAATGTGTTTCCTCTTTTGTAAAGTAAATTGGCTCATGTGTTTATGGAAGGTAACTGTAGTAGATTTTGTGTTCATTCAGTACCCTCCAATAGTTGGTAGATTCTTTGACATTGCTATAAGCTTTACTGGATGCCTCAACTGTTTTTTTATAACTTCGCTTGACTTGACTTCAATACCTCGAAACAGTCTGTTTCCTTTACACATCTTTAGTATCTTCCTTGTTATCTTTCTTGGGTGGCCCAAGGCTTGTACATAGTTGAGACTAGTATAAAAACGTTTTAGATGGAATTTACTATGTATACCATAACCGAGAGCCGTCATACACTCATTGTCCACTCGGGCGCAATCTCACACCACAATATGACAAAGATACATGGCAATGAATTTTTTTTGGGACAACATTGATGATTTGATGACCAGATCTTTGATTTTACATAATTGTATGACTCATTTAAGCATAATTACAAAAAACCGGTTAAATGTGAGTTAGACTCTTGTATGACGCCCCAATTAATTTTTAACTTTAGTACCTATTTGTTGATATAGCGGCCACAGTATATCGATAAAAAATTCACGTGTAGCTATTACGGTTCGAGAGATAGAGCCCTGTGATAAACAGACGGACGGACGGACAGACAGCGGAGTCTCAATAATAAAGTCCCGTTGGCACCAATTGGGTACGGAACCCTGAAAAGAAGATAATAGAACGAATTTTTAATTGATTGAAGAATTGTAATTTAAAAGAAGTAAATAAAAATAAAAATGTTTATTCCGTAAATTGGTTAGCTTTTTGTTGACAAATGAAACGTGGGCAATTTAAAACTGTATTAATTAAAAGCAAACTTTCACATTGTACCAACTGCATATTGTTTTTATAACCAGTTTGAAAACCAATTTTAGTCTCAAACTAAAAAATGTTATGAATATCTCAATTTAAAACAAGAATTTATGGTAATCGATGCGATGGTTCACGCGCACAAAATTGTTAGCAAAAACTGTTAAACCACATCAAGCTCATACTTCAATACGTCTATTCGAAATAGGTTGAAAAGTAGCCGGGTTTTTAGGGTTCCGTACCCAAAGAGTGCGAATGGGACCCTATTACTGAGACTCCGCTGTCTGTCTGTCCGTCTGTCACAGGGCTCTATTTCACCAATTATGTATTACAAGCTGATGCCCGCGGCTTCGAACCCGCTGAAGTAGATTAAAACATGTTTTTCCGTAGGAATGAAATATTTTTTCGTAGTAAAAAGTAGCCTATGTCACTCTCAAGCCCTTCAACTATGGCCATACAAAAAATCACGGCAATCCGTCGCTCAGTTTCGACGTGAAAGAAGGACAAACACACAAACAACCAAACACACCTTAACATTTATAATATTAGTATGGAAGTATGGTCTGTGGTCGCTACGACAACAAATAATAAAAATAAAATAAAGTTAAAAATCACAGAGGGCCGTCATACAACAAACGTGTGTTTTTCAGCGTTTTTAACTATTTATCTTACGACCGCTTTAGCCTAGTTGGTAGTGACCCTGCCTACGAAGCAAGAGGTCCTGGGTTCAAATCCCGGTAAGGGCAATTATTTGTGTGATGAGCACGAATATTTGTTCCTGAGTTATGGATGTTTTCTATGTATTTAAGTATTTATTTATCTATATAAGTATGTTTATCGTCGTCTAGTACCCATAGTACAAGCTTTGCTTAGTTTGGGACTAGGTCGATTTGTGTAAGATTGTATGTATGTATTTATGTATGTAAAACTCTTTATTGTACGTAAAACATGAAAATTAACAGTTAACAAGATAAACAGATGTACAAAGGCGAACTTATCCCTTAAAGGGATCTCTAAGGGTTTAGGGGATTGTCCCCTAATAATATATATATATATCTTTATAATGACTAACTAGGTAGCTAAAATTTTTACCGATTATGTATTTACTGTGACCGCTACAATAACAAATAAAAAAAATACTATTAAATTTAACATTAAGGCCCTAAGGGGCTCCCAAAAAACCAACAAAAAATGATCTCAGACAGCGTACATTTTACGTTGAAGCAGGGCTCTGCTAACACGGCGTATATTTCTAGGGCTATAGTGAAAAAAAAATAGTAATTCTGCAGAAGTTGAACAGCTGATTTCGACTTAACGCCCTTTACACATAAAATAGAAAATAGCTGTTTAATTTGAGCAGACTCAACCCCTTTTTCACTAGATCCCCAGATTCTTACATACCCAAAAATTTGTACGGAACCCTGGGTTTGCGAGTCCGACTCGCACTTGCCGTTTTTAATAAATTGCACCCGGTTTCTTCAGCTAACCCGGATTTGCAGGAAATTCAAAACCTATTCGGGTAAGTGCACAAAAACAGTTGCAGTTCGTGCCCGTCTAACATCGCGGTGCACGCGACGTTGGCAGTTTAGATTTAGGCTTAATAATACTAAAATACTGTAGAAACGAACAATGTACAGTACCTTTAATGTTACAAAGTAGTTTCTACAGTGAGCGAAAAGTTTACCAATTAATAAAACAAAGCTGACAATTTTTCCGCTAGAAAATTTAAGCGAAAAGACGAATACATAATGTAGAGTTTTCATATTTTGAGAGGCATAGGGTAACGAAAGATATCTCTAAGCTCTTCCCACTCGTGCGAAAGATTGGCAGAGGCTGACTACCGGTGCCTGGCTGACTACTGGGTATTTTACCCTACTCTTTACCGTTCGCAAAAATATTGTAACTAATGATAAACTCATAATACATAATTGGTGAAGTTTACGAGTGTTAGCTATTGCGGTTCAGGAGATGGAGCCCTGTGACAGAGTGACGAACAGACAGACAGACGGACGGCAGAGTTTCAGTAATAGGGTACCGTTAGCATCCTTGGCTACGGCACCCTAAAAATTAAAAATAGTGAACGAAAGTCCGACACTTTCTGGCAACAAACTGCTATGCAGTTTGGCAAAAGTATTTAGATATAAGTGTTTTTTTACTTCTTTTGTTTTTATTTAAGTTAATAAACAATTTAAGTTATCATTGTTAGTACATTATCAACATGAAAACCTCAATTTCAAACTAAATACAAACTGAAATATAGATGCACAGAAAAAACCCCAGAAAAAAGACCAATGCTGAGAATCGAACCCAGGTCCTCAGCGTTCCGTGCTGCGTGCTTACCCCTACACCATCACTGGTCTCAAGTTCCGCGTACGTACTTCGAACAACAGAACAAACTTGCGTCCAACTTGCTTCCGACAATGTTGGCGGAACACCAACAAACAATGATCGAATTTGCGATAGCAATACAAGAACGCAAACAACCTGTCAAAGCGAGTGCAACCGCGACTCTATTACAAATAAATTCCAAGTGCATACAATTCTCCGTTTCCCGGGTGTTATTTTTTCGACACGACCAAGATAGTTCGAAACAAAGGAGCGCTCGTACCTACCTATTATGACTGAGCCTTCCGTTTCATTTTCCCGTTATCACAGTTTCAGTTGGAAATACCTGTTACTATTGCATATTACATAAATTGACGGTCCTCCGTCCTAGTGCGCGCAAAAGCGTTCTATTAAAAATCTATAAAAATGGAATTCTTATTGGCAGCTTGGAGCGAGTCGGATTAAATAAAGAAAAAAGCTCTCAAGTTTTTACGTAGATATGAAATGTTTTTATTAGAAATGGGTTGAAGAAAATATACCGGCGGCTTCTAGCAAAGCTCTAGTCTTAGTACCATTTGGTACCATTTATTCAATTTATAAATAACATGGTTCACCTAATATGTCAAGTTAGGAGAATTTGTAAGAAAATCTACAGTGTTCACTTAATGTGTAAATGAAATTAACTAGGAATACTCATCATCATCATCAGCATCTGCTGAACATAGGCCTCCCCCAAGGCTCGCCAAACAGATCGTTCTCGTGCCATTCGCATCCAACGCGATCTCGCAACTTTAACACATGAATAAATACGGAGCAGAAGAAAAACTTCCGAACAGTGCTCGAAATTCTTACCTATTATCATAGGGTTGTCGCTCGGTAAAAACAAAAATTAAAAATCAAAATATTTTATTCAAACAAGTACCTAAGTATCTAATATATGCATATCTACAAACACTACAACAGGTAGGCATCTTTAAAAACAACCGAACACCCGAACTATGTTGCTAAACGCTAAACGGTCGCATCGTCGCTGGCGGCACACCTGAACTTTGTCTACTCACTGAGCTAGTTCAAACCGGTTTGTCTCCGAGCGGACGCCGGTGCACGCCCCCCCCGTCTTGTCTGTGACAGGTTACGCACACATATGTTGTGCGTGTAGTAGTGTAATGCGTGCGCGACGTTGTTTGAACTTTTTATTCTGCTCCGTATTTATTCATGTGACTTTAACCAGGTCGTCGGCCCATCTTGTTGGAGGCCTACCTCACACAGAAAAAAACAAAAGTCGTCTTCCCTGTGGACATAAAATTAGCGACTCCGAGTCAGCAAACTTAATGTTTATTTAAATGGGCCGAAAGTTGGCCAGGCGTCCCACACGCTGTTGTAGACTTGACTAAGAAATATTGGCTATGCACCCTTAACTTTTGCAATGTGCGTGTAAGCGACGCGAATAAATATGTGTATGACCCACCTACACTGCGTCTTCCGGTTCGTGGACGCCACTCGAGAACCTTTTTGCCCCATCGGCCATCAGTTCTACGAGCGATGTGCCCTGCCCACTGCAACTTGAGTCTGCCGATTCTTCGAGCCAAGTCGGTGACTTTAGTTCTTGCGCGGATTTCATCATTTCTAATGCGATCCCGCAGAGAAACTCTAAGTATAGCCCTCTCCATCGTCCTCTGAGTGACTTTGAGCTTACTAAGAATACTAAATGTAAGAAATCTGTTGGAATCTAGTCACGTTAAGTGACATGGATTTTTTTCTTATTTTTTTCTAAAACTATTATACTTAACTTGCGGGAAGCCGTGGTGGCCTAGTGGTTTGACCTATGGCCTCTCAAACAGAGGGTCGAGGGTTCAAATCTCGGCTCGCACCTCTGAGTTTTTCGGAATTTATATGCAAAATTACATTTGTAATTTACCACGAGCTTTACGGTGAAGGAAAACATCGTGAGGAAACCTGCAGCAGCATACACCTGTGAAGAAATCCAATGGTGTGTGTGAAGGTCCCAATCCGCACTGGGCCCGCGTAGGAACTACGGCCCAAGTCCTCTCATTCTGAGAGGAGACCTGTGCCCTGCAATGGGATGTATATAGGCTGGGATGGCTGATGATGATGATTATTTAAAAGAATCATATACAGAGCTGGTGTCCCAAACTAATCCTACTCAATCAGTTAACTATGTTAATGACTACTTTACTAAAATTGGCAAATCACTTGCTGAAAAATTTAATTCATATAGTTCTAATCTAGCATCATCTAATTTCCTAAATACCTCTCCGGTGAATTCTTTCGTCCTTTTACCCACGGATGAGGAAGAGGTGGAGAGGCTGATCTCAAATCTTAAAAATGACTGTGCCACTGGGATTGATGATATCTCGAGTGCGTTCATTAAACAATTTAAAGCCCTCCTTGTCTCTCCTCTTACCTACTTGTGCAACCTTGCGATGTCAACCGGTACTTTTCCACGACTCTTTAAAAGGTCGGTCATCGTTCCAATTCACAAGAAGGGAGACAGAGACTGTGTAGATAACTACAGACCTATTTCTATCCTCCCGGCACTTTCTAAAATACTCGAGCGAATAATGAATTCAAGACTAACCAAGTTCCTCGAATCTAATAATCTTTTATCCCCCTCCCAATTCGGTTTCCGCAAAGGTAAGTCCACAGCTGATGCAGTCCACGAACTAACTGAATACATTGTGGATAAACTGGATAGCAAACAAAATACACTCGCAATTTTTTTAGACTTGGCGAAAGCCTTTGACACAGTCTCTGTCCCCATACTAGTGAGTAAACTTGAAAGAATGGGCGTCAGAGGATTGCAGCTGCGCCTGTTTGAGGGCTACCTTGCAAATCGTACCCAATGTGTCAAAATAGGGGACCACGTTAGTAATGAATTAGAGATTTCTTATGGTACACCGCAGGGTAGCATACTCGGGCCGACCCTTTTCTTGGTGTATATCAATGACCTTTGCCAACTGCAGCCTCAAAATGGTCGTATCATAACATTCGCTGACGACACCGCTATCTTGTTTCACGCCAACTCTTGGTCTGAAATTTATGAATATGCTCAGGCTGGTTTTGACATGGTATCTAAAACACTTGCGATGAATAAACTAACTTTAAATGTTGACAAGACAAAGTATATTACCTTTTCCCTTAAATGAACTAAATGAACTAAAACAATTACTTTGCTCACCCGCGACCTTACAAAGTAACGCCTGATTCAATAAATTATTTTCCCTTAAACCCTCAACCCCAACATATACCTGTCCTCTCACCATTAAAGCTCACTCCTGCGCTGACCCTAATAATTCATCCTGTCACTGTCCTATCCTGGAACGCACTTCCGTCATCAAATATCTCGGTATACTGATAGATAGCAGGCTCTCTTTTCATCCCCACATAGATCTCCTCACAGCTAGAGTCCGCAAATTAATATTTATTTTCAAAAATCTCCGACATGTAGCTGACCCAAAAATCATAAAAACTGTTTACTTTGCGCTTTGCTAATCTATTCTCTCATATTGCATAACATCTTGGGGCGGTGCTACCAAAACCCACTTCCTAAAACTTGAACGCGCACAAAGGGCAATTCTTAAAGTGAGTCACTCCCTTCCTTTTCTTTTCCCTTCAACTGAATTATATAAACGAGCTAAGGTCCTTACGGTGAGACAACTCTTCATCCTAAATATAATATTAAAACAGCACGCACTCATTCCGTATGATCCAGAATCCTTGTCGGGCAAACGCAGGAAGGACAGGGTGTGTCCTGCTCCCAAGTTTAGTTCACGTTTTTCCCACAGGTTTTTTTGCTATCTGGGAGGTTTCCTTTTCAATAAAATAAGCAGGGAATTAACTATTTACCCTTTAACCCAAACTCGCTGTAAGAAGGTTGTTTCTAATTGGTTACAAAGCTTGGATTATAATGCGACAGAAAATCTGCTACAAGCATTATCATGAAATCAATTTAAACCTAATCTTGCATTGCTCCAACGCACACCGCGCAGACACTTTCATTCGCGCGCTCACACGTAGACGCACACACGCACGCACTCACATGCACGCACACACACACATGCACACACACACACACACATACACACACACACACACACACAAACGCACACAAACGCACACACACACACACACACACACACACACACACACACACACACACACACACACACACACACACACACACACACACACACACACTTACACACACATACACATCCTTATGAACTATGGTTAAAATCTATATCATATTCTTAATGTAATTTGTAACGCAAATTGTTTTTTCAAATTGTTTTTATTTTTATTTTTTATATTTTTTAACTGTAACTCAGTAGTTGCGGACATCTGAGGGCAGGAGACCTGGTGACCTGACACACAGGATCTCCCTAGTTCGGGCACCAGTCTCCCCCACTCGAGTCTCCCAATTACAACTTTGTTATAATATTTAAGTTCCTACACTGTACTTGGTGGTGGAGAAATCAAATAAATTTCTTATTTCTTATTTCTTATTACTCTTTAGTAATATTGACCATGTTTGACAAAACAATATTGGAAACGCTAGACTTGATTCTAGTACAACCAAGTTTCTACCACAAATCCCCGCGCTAGATGATTCTGTTTCACAACCTCAAAAACACGACTTATACAAACAATTCGGGATCGGAGACGTGTTAGAACAAGACAAAAGACCGTGTGCAGCACAAAGAAGCGCATGTCATTTTCATTTTCTTGGTGCACCACTGACATGTAGGCTATAAAACGAGTGGGTTGATAAGGATGGATGCTTGCAGCGGGTCGATCGCCAGTCTAATATAACTTTGGCAGCTTCTATTGAAAAACGTAGGTATTTTAAACATGAAACTACCGTCGTTGATATCCGCCTGTCTATTTTTCTTAACAGATCACATTAAGTTCTCAACCGATTCTCATGAAATTTTGTATGCAGATTTAATAATTATACCTATGGTATTTTTTTTTCTAAAAACTCGCAAGTTCTACATCTTGCAGAGCCACTAGGTAGTACTTATTAAAGAATATAGGCATTTTGTTTCTTTAATTTGATACTATGTATTGTTTTATGACTTTACAATTTGTTATGTAATAGGTAATAGGTAATAGGTAATAACGGGCTAGTTTCCGCAACTCGACGTCTTTTACGCGCCTATTTTGCGTAAATTTGTTATGTATCTAACATATTGAAATAACGCTACTAAATTAACTCTAGTATAAAGTTACATTTATCAAGTCTGAAGCTAAAGGTGGGTTCGAATAAATGCTACCTGTGTGCACATTTCAAATCTGTCAGAAATGTTCGATGTTGTACATAACCCTTCTCTTTGTTTGAAGTCGTTTAAATCATATGACGAACGAGATGCTTCAATATGAAATTATTTTGATGCGTTTTCTATGCAAACGTAGTTTGTAAACCGTTCTTTTCCTGGCCCGCGCCACTTCCACTCCTTGTCTAAGGCGAGCAAAGGTTTTCTTATTTCCGCCTCGACGGGGGGCCATGCTGTTTCGGAAATGAGCATAGCACGTGTTTTGTTTGCTACGGAACCCTGTAACGAAGTCACGTGACAGTTTCTTAATATGCCGGCTTTGTCTTGGAAAACAAACGAAGATCAAAGTTGATTCGCAGAACTGACACGGGAAATGGTTAAACGTCATAGTTACTCTGGCTTCTTGCAAATGCCAAGGTTTTTGGTATCAGACGACACACGCAAAGATAAGTCAAGAGGTCTGCTCTCTATAATAAATAAATAAATAATAAATATCATGGGACAATTCACACCAATTGACCTAGTCCCAAAGTAAGCTTAGCAAAGCTTGTGTTATGGGTACTAAGCAACGGATAAACATACTTATATAGATAGATACATACTTAAATACATATTAAACACCCAAGACCCGAGAACAAACATTCGTATTTTTCATACAAATATCTGCCCCGACACGGGAATCGAACCCGGGACCTCAAGCTTCGTAGTCAGGTTCTCTAACCACTAGGCCATCTGGTCGTCTACAATGTATCTATGTATGTAACTACAAAGAATTATGCCAAGAGTCAACTCACTCTAAGACTCAACTCAATGCAGCAAATTTCATTGAGAAAATTACGTCGAATTTGACGTTTTCTTTCGCCAAAAGAAGCATTGTGAAGTTGAGAATTGATCCTAAGATGATTGTGTCTCTAAAATTCATAAAAATGTTGCCATACAGCTCTTAGATGTTTTGAATTTTGAATACTCATCTAAGGGACCCTTTAAACAGGGTATGTATTACAATACCGAAGTACGAAAGACCGAACGTATTAAAACATCGAATGGGTCAAAAGACCGACGCGATTTGTTTCTGAAACAGTAAACTTTTCAAAATTTATTAAAACGGCATCATACAGAACCCATTAGGTTAGGTTAGGTTTGTTTTATAACAATCTTAAAAAGTTAACGGTTTCAGAAAAAAATCGTGTCGGTCTTTTGACCCATTCGATGTGTTAATACATTCGGTCTTTCGTACTTCGGTATTGTAATACATACCCATGATGTTTAAACATCATTTAACATAATTTATTGCTGTTTACATAATTTTTTAATTTATTTTGTTTTACTTGTATGGCAATTTTTTTACAAATAAAAATTACTTTCTGACAATTTTTTAGTGACGCATTCTTCTTGGTAAAGATGGTATTTCCGAAAGTACAAAAAAACGTGTAATATAGCCCTATTCTGCTTAGTTACAGAATAAACGTGTTGAATTTATGTCATCACTGACGTCACGTAAAATTTTAGACAACTCGGCGGGAATTAAGTTGTTATGCTGAACAGAGATTTCTATTGAAGCTTTTCCCTTGCTTAACATGACCCGCTGAACTGAACGAGCCTAAAAATACACCTCCAATATAATTTTATGTAGGTCACCCTATTGTTTGAGAAGATAACACACAATAATGCCTCGGACTAACACAATGATGCGAATGTAAGGACAATGCCGTATTGTCCGTTCATGATGTCAGTTTTACCCAAACGTTATTAAAACGAATAAAATAGACGGTTTACGTGTATGCTCGTTATTTTGACGAACGGGTTCGGTGGTTCAGTGTCAGAAAGGGGTAAATATTTACAAAGGCAATTTTATTGATTGTTGGAAATGTTTTGAAAGCGACCAAGTGTGTGTCGTGCCATACATAGTGTGAAGTTGTCGTGCGAAAACTTTTGTAAACATTTGCGTGCTCTAGTGTCCGTATTAAGGTGTAAATGACTACTAATGTTGAAGCAGAGTATCTCAGAATTGGCACACTATTGTTGCTCGAGTATAGTCTGAAAAAATCGTGCCAAATTGAACTCGCAAACAAAATAATCAACAATTAGTGTTAGCATAGTAGTTTTAGCATGC
Source organism: Archips crataeganus (assembly GCA_947859365.1). Taxonomy (NCBI): domain Eukaryota; kingdom Metazoa; phylum Arthropoda; class Insecta; order Lepidoptera; family Tortricidae; genus Archips; species Archips crataeganus. The sequence goes on along the minus strand of OX402060.1, from coordinate 18,945,920 downwards.
CTGTATGCATGTAGTATTTTTAAAGACCCATCCAATGACAACCCACAAGGTACGCAAGGCTAGGTAAGATTATAATTTAATCAAAACAATATTAATATGCGGGTAGCATCAAAAACTGACACACTGCGGCCGTCGCATGCATCGCTTCAAGCATCAAAGTGAACAAAATGGGAATTAATTCTAGAGCATAGTTAATTGGATATTAAGCTGTCAAAAACCACTGAACTGAGGGTAATGTTTTCAATTTACATAATGTAAAGCATCACTGATGAACAGGACTAAGCGTAGTAAAACTCACTTTCCCGTGCGCTTTTTGTTTGTTACACTGGTTTAGAAGGACCACTTCCTCAGAAGGTGCTTTTTCTCAATAAATGCACTTTCTCACTTAAGATAGAGCATTTTCTTTGATAGTGTACATTTTCCCAGAAGGTACACTTTTTCAAATAGTCATATTTGTGCAAATAGATGCGGACTGGTATTAGCCACGCCGAATACAGTGCTTTATCCAATTAAATTAAATTGAAAAATGACAGCCAAAACGTACCTATAATAGACGTTTCCAATTCTGTCACGTCTTAATCTTCCGAATGTGTTAACGTCGGTTTGGATAACGCGATCAATCTTACTTTAAAGAATCACGGACAACCATAATATACTACTTCTGCGTCAGTGTTTTGATTGTGTTTTCCTTGTCTGCAGGACTTGGTGTATTGTCTGGAGTTACCAGTGAAGCAAGACCAGAGCGGCCGTACTTCGATGATGTGTCTCCGCGCAACATCACAGCTGTGGTCGGCCAGACCGCCGTACTACACTGTCGGGCCAAGCACATAGGAAACAGGACTGTGAGTAGAGTATCTCATACTACTTCATTTTCAATCAGCGTATCAGTTGTAAGGTATATACTCCTTGACAAGAAGTTAACCTAAAAATCTTTACGGCGATAGGTTAACTGCTACTCTCTGCTGATGGCTTTTAGTTAGCAAAATTGAGTGTTAACTATTAAAACTCTGGTTTAAACTATTAATTCAAAGGGAAATGGAATTTTAAATGAATACATTTTCTACTGGGTTCAAATACTCAAAGATGACTTTGTCGTGACATACCAAAGACAACGAGATTATTAAATTGTTTAACAAACTCTCAAAAACTCAAAAAAAGAAAATTCTGTGTCATTAAATTAGGAAGCAAAATTACGAATTGGTTAACTGCGCATTGTAGGTAATCATAATAATTAATGTATACTAATATTATAAAGAGGAAAGATTTGATTGTTTGTTTGTTTGTTTGTTTGTTTGCTTGTTTGTTTGCATTGAATAGCCTCCGAAACTACTGGACGGAAGGCTAGTACCCAATTAATAATTTTATTTGCTCTAAAAAAGCCTCCCTCAAAGTTAATGGAATTCAAAAAATAAGGTGTATAAGTCAAACGTCAGACTGCTGATCATTGTCCTAGTAATTTCCATCTTTAACTCTATGTCATTAGAAAAAGAGGTGAGAGTAACTTAATCACTTAATTATCAATCTTATGTATGTTTAAAACTCACATAAAACCCCAAAACCTCAAAGCATAACCACTTCTCAGCCCAATCCATCACTAAGCAGCATGACACAATTTTTCAACGTCGAAGGTCTACGATATCCCTCCTCAAGCACGGTCCAGTGGCCGGCATATAAATGGCTACACACTCAGGGAATATATAGCCTGACATGTCCCGCGATGCATTATAATATATGGCACTGGAGGCATTATTCGTGTCATTTTTTTATGAAAGGCTTTTCAGGGCTTACGGCGGTGCGCGGAAAGATTTAGATGAACGCTGAGGACCTGGGTTCGATTCCCAGCATTGGTCTTTTTTCTGGGGTTTCTTTCTGTGCATCTATATTTCAGTTTGTATTTAGTTTGAAATATATGGTTTCACGGGATGACCGTAAAAGTAATAAAAAAATGAAGTTGAAGAAAATAAAAAAATAAATAGAAAAAGATACTTCATACTTAACTTGTAAAAGTTGGCCTAGTAGCGCCATCTCTTGGTCCAGGTGAGCGGGTAGCTCCGAAGGAGTGTTGAAGTCTCTCGGTAGAGGGCATTAACATAGATGCGCTTTATCACTGCCTAATGTGATTATAACAGACTGAAGTGTACGATGTATGGGAAAGATTCGTCGCTAACTTCTAGACCAGTGATGGTGTAGGGGTAAGCACGCAGCATGGAACGCTGAGGACCTGGGTTCGATTCCCAGCATTGGTCTTTTTTCTGGGGTTTTTTCTGTGCATCTATATTTCAGTTTGTATTTATTTCAGTTTGTATTTAGTTTGAAATATAAGATTTAGATGGTAGTAAAGAGTTGTGATGTTGTTAGTGTTTTTAAGGGTTCTGTAACCAAAAAGTGACAAATTGAACCCTCTTAATGTCCCTACACTGTCTGTTTTTATGTCTGTCTGTCTGTCACACTCAAGATTCTCAATGGATATGCAAATAAAAAATATAAAAAAATAAATACATCGCCCCCGATACAAAAGAAAAATCCTCTAAAAAGAAAAAAAACTCTCTGTTTTAAAATGAGCGTTTGAGCGTTGCCGTGTAAATGGGACTCTTTGGTAATGTATGTTATTTAATAATACTTCTTCACTTAAAAATATCCTTGCATTTGTACTGGAAACAGCAATTAATTAGTACAAAACCGGGCCATGAAGGTAGAATAAATGTTCTTTCCTGTACATAACTGGCAATGTAAGTAACTAACAAAAGTTTCTTGGTGCATTACCATAATAAGGGGTACCGGTGATCTTAAATGTCACACTTAGGAAGACCCTAGATGGGCTTTTATTTAGCTCAATTTTCATAAAAAAACCTGAAAAATTTTAAAACTTTGTAGCAATAAGTAACAGAAACTCAGAAATTGGGAGGGGAGTTCGGGAGGGGGGGTTGCGGGGGTGGGTAAATTTTTTATATCGAGGAACTAAGGAGAGCCATAATTGATGAAAAAGCAAATTGGATAAAAAAATAAGCTGCCCAAATTACTAATTTCACGCAGACGGAGTCGCGGGCAATAGCTAGTACATATAATAAATCTGTAACAAGTCGGTGTCTGTATATTGAAGATATTTGAGAAAAACTGTCACTCCCTAGTGACTATTTATTAGCGCAATAGAACCCAAAACAAAGATTTTTAGAATGATTGTCTGTTTGTCTGTTTGTCTGTTTGTCTGTGCGTTTGTGCGCGCTAATCTCAGAAACGGCTTAACCTAGAAGGATGCGGTTTTCACTGATATATTGGTATTTTCTTGGATTAACATTTAATGTTTGTTTCATTTGAATCGGTTCACAAATAAGAAAGATACGTCTATTTTAAGAATTTATCGAACAGGTTTTTTTGTAAATAATAAATTACAACAAAAACACTTCAAACAAATCTAACCCTCGCTGCGTGCCTGTGTACTAAACTAATTATTTAAAGTGCCAAAATCCTATAGCAAAACTACAAAGTCTCAAACTTTTCCAAAGCCAACCTTACCGCCTTGACTTTAAAATCGATTATCAAAGTCTGACGCTACGGAGTTAGTGCAAACCAAACTTCGCACACAGACTTGCCAAGAGAAGTGTCCCACATGTCTACAAACTTAGGAGTTCCGGTGAGCACGGCGCTAGTGTCATGCAACTGTCTGAAGTTAGTATGGGAATCAGGTAGTTCCACATTTGGCCGTTTGCATTGTTCGTTGGTTGCGTAAGAGCCAAATCGTCTTCATCGTTGTGTCATTGTTTCTGAACGAGACAGATCGTTAATTTTCATGGAGACATAATATTACGTTAAGTTTGAGAACAATAATGAACCAAATACAAATAATAGTCATTTGACGTAGTAAATTTTCTTAGAAAAATCTAAACAAATCTAAAGATGGCGCGAGGAAAAATTTTGATTAAATTGACACTAGGGATGCATCGATACGCCTTTTTGCCGATACGATACCGATACCGATACTCTTATAAAAATATCGTCGTTACCGATACCGATACCGATACAAACGCTTAGTGAATTAAAATTAAATTAAGGTAAAATATAAAACACACAATTTTGGTTAAATAAGTATTTTTAATTTCTATTAAAATATATAAACAGTTACAGACTTTGAATAAGATTATTAAAATTAAGAAATAAGGGTAATAATTAAAATGAAATCAATAACTGTTAATAATTAAAATTAACATTAATAAGATTTTTGTTTTGCCTCGTTTGCAACGAACTAGATCAAACAAGATGCGCGTTTACATTACTTTTTTAAAGCGCGAAATTTGAAAAGTATCGTTGTATCGGCAATAAAAATATCGCCGATGCCGATATATCGGCAAACCCAAAATATCGCCGATATATCGGTATCGGTATCGGTATCGGCTGCATCCCTAATTGACACTTACCTTACTTTCACGGTTGCCTACGCCAAAAGTAATGATAACAGTAATTTAATTAAATTTAATTTGGTCGATTTCGATTTCAATTTTATTTAACTCAATTTAATTTATAGTCTAAATATACGGATCATTCACGTTTTAAACTTACTAATTTGAATTATTTTTAAGTCAATTCAACTAGTACTTAAATGATTTTTACTTATAATATGGGTAAGTGTTTTTTTTTAAATATCGTTGAAATTACAATCCTTTTACAATGTCCTACTTCTGGGAAATCGTGTTCCCTCTTCACCTTCATAACTCGCGTGGACGCTTGATTTCGTATTCACTATTTATTTCTGTCAAACGTTATAAGATGGTAACAAAAAGAGACGGTGAAAGCAAAGGCAAGCGTCCGCGTGTTAGACAATAAGCCTGCAGTACTTTGGACCGTGTTCAAATGATCTCGCCATCTTGGTCTGCGATGAACAACTTTACTGTCATAAAGCAATCCAAAATCTCACTACAGCAATAAAAAAGAGACGTGAAATAAAATGAAAAACCTGTTACTGTTTACGAAACGCGATATAGTCGTCGCATTTTAAAGGTCACATTTATTACTTTTTGCGCTCTCCAAACCGAGCAAAAGTTTTTCTTCCGGAGATCGAGCAACAAATCTCATAAATAAAAGGGTGTCTTTCCACCCAAGATGTGCTATTGCTATCTTACTACGGATGCGTTTGATGTCCACCAATCGTATTGACTCTGATTAGACTATCACAATATTATCACGTGATACACTTATCACGATCTGTATTACAAAATAATCATTAACGCGTATCACAGAGCGATAATAGTATCAGTAACAGTTCACCTATTGTAGCCCTATTGTAATCCTATTTTCACTACCACTACTTTCACTAGCCTTAAAATCAAAAAGCCTATTTTTTTATATTCCTAACTATTATAGCTCTAATTTTAGGATTCCGAATTTACATTTGTACCTAATTTCACTAGCCCTTAAGTTAAAAAGCCGAAATGGCGCTTCGCCGGCCGCTGCCGCGGCACGCGCACTTCGCTCGCACAGCTCACGCGCTGTTGTGGTCATAGTTCTAACAATGTAACCTACTTATATGTAGCTGTAAGAGGTAACCCGCACTTCCATTTATCACACGTGATGAGTAGGTGTGATTGCAAAGAATGGGCAAGCACCTTGAGCTTCTGAAGACCACCAAGCAAAGAAAATTCTGCTACTTTGATCATGCATGCTTCGGGCATGTGATGAGAAACGCCAAGTACAGAGTTCTCCAGCTTATTATCAGCTGTTGCATTGCAGTCGGCAAAACTGCACGCTAGTTGCGACTGAAATATTTGGGCAGTCGGCAATTGCAGTTAGAATGCAGTCCATTTGTAACGCCCCATAGCTTTATAACCCTCCGGGGGGTTACTACGAAATTCGAAGTTCGAAGTTCGGATCGTGCGGTCCCTCTCTCTCTCGTAATAAATACCATTAGCGTGAGCGGAACGGCATGAAACGAAGTTCGAATTTCGCGCTTCGTAGTATAGGGCCCGATCAACCAGCACCGAAAGTATTTGTGATTAGTGATGGCTTCACTCCGGCGGTGAATTGGAAACGCTGTCTAAAGCGCAATCGCAATCAGCTTCCAAATGGGACCATTCCTGCAGCGTCGTCCTGTATCCAAGCTGCAGTACCGTTGGTGGACATCTACCTGTCTCGGTCGGACAAGAAGACGACGACGGAGGCCTTCGAGCACATCCGCGAGGCGGCACGGGGTCGGTTACAGGGATCCCAGCTGTTCATCAGCCCGCTCAAGTCTCAAAGGGCTAACAACTTCAGCTCATTTAGGATTTAGATGTCCCTGCACTCCAACTTCTGGCCGGAGGGTGTGGTGTTCCGTCGTTTTAGGGAAGCGACGAGATGCTCTTCAAAAATCCCTAAATAGTTATTGTTTGTTTTATTTAAGTTTTCTTGTCTTTTTATTTGTATTTTTGAATATTACAGCGCATTGATTATATTCTGTTATGCTGTAATATTTATTAATGAATAAATAAATAAACATGTCTTTGGTGGAATGGCGCCCTAAACATGGCGAGAAAAGGCAAGCGCTTCATTTGTCCGCCGGCATTACAATTTGACCGCAATGCGATTTCTCTGGTCCTTTGAAATAGGGCAGACCATAAACGTTGGAATTAAATTTTTAATACAGGCGTTCCAAGACTGAGAAATTAAAAAATAAATTCGCCTTTGTGGGGCCTTTGTTTTTGTAGGTAATTAGCGTGAGCCGCCGTGAGCTCGGCCCGCGTAATTAAGCAAGATGAAGCGTTCGCAGTTTCTTGGAGCCTCTAAAATAATAAAATTAAGTAATGGGCTGCGTTTTTAGTCGCTAAATAGAATTCCAGTACCGGATTCGCAGTTTTTTAATTTATGGCGCGTGCGGCGCTGTAAGTTTAAGTTTTCATTGGGTCTTTGTTTGCCCCATTTGTTAGCTCCCTCAAAAAAAAAAAAGTAGTTTACATGTCACTTTTTTAAGGTTAAGGTTTCTTTTACTGAGACTCCACTGTCTGTCTGTCTGTCGATCTATCCGTCCGTCCCAGGTCTCTATCTCTTGAACCGTAATAGCTAGACAGTAGAAATTTTCACCGATTATGTATAATAAAAATAAAGTTAAATCAAACACTAAGGGGGGTCCCGTATAACTAACATAAAATGATCCCACACCGTGTACATTTTACTTAGAAGTAAGGCTCTGTTAACACTGGATTATTATAGTTATGGTTGTTAACGGCGTATATTTAACATAACTTAAAATGTGTAGGCACGGAACCCTCCGTACGCAAGTTCGACTCGCACTTGACCGGTTTTATAAACTACCAGCGCTTTCGAAAGGACCATCATTGCCAAGAGTGCACCACAAGAAACTTGGCTTATGAGAGTGGTCAAGTTTCTAAGATATTGTGGCGAGGGGATACGCCTGTGTGGGCAATGAATGAGTATGGCTCGGCTCTTGGTTATGGAATACTATATATTAGTAACGTCTAAGAGCTTATGTACTACAGACAGACAGAGCACTGTGTCCAGGCAGAGGATAAGGCTGAATGGATGAAGCAGTAGGTAAGGCACCCAGACAGACGGTTCGAAGTACCAATAAGATATTTAATCCTTATGGCATTCTTGACCACCTTCGTCTCTGGGAAACCTACCACAGTTACCTACCATATACAGGCCTCAAACTCAAAAGGCAGCAGTGTTTCTAGATAACTATGACATGACTTTGCCTCCCTATGAATGAATGAATTAAATTTATTTCAGACTAAAACATTGGTCCATTTTGTTAGTAACAATTGTACTTAAAATCTATGTTAGTAATAAGGAAGTCAGAGAACATAAAATAGTCAATGCTGCTGTAGTATAGCCCTATCATAATCAAAAAAAGTCAACGATAATCTGATACCAAGCGGAGGTCAAGTTATAATATAACACAATCTTCCTACACTTTCTCATTTTTAATATCAGTAGGATATGAAAAATACAAATATGTGCTGCGAGTCTTGGATCTTTAATATTATATTTACGTAAGTATATTTATCCGTTGTCTAGTTCCCATAACACAAGTTTTGTTTACTTTAGGACTAGATCAATTGGTCTCAATTATCTCGTAACATTTATTATTAGAGGCACTGCTAACATTAAAGCATATTTATTTTTGAAAATTAATCTAATTTATACAGAGTGGATGTGGACGGGGGTCCTTCCCGAAAACAGGTGATAGTGTTGCTGAAACTGAACAACTTTCTCCAAGGAACATAGGTCGAAAACGAAATTTCCATAGTAAGTCGGACAACTATATCTATACATAATAATATAATAAATCTGTAACAAGTCGGTGTCTGTACATTGAAGATATTTGAGAAAAACTGTCACTAGGGCTATTTATTAGCGCAATAGAACCCGAAACAATGATTTTTAGAATTATTGTCTGTTTGTCTGTTTGTCTGTTTATCTGTTTGTCTGTTTGTCTGTGCGTTTGTGCGCGCTAATCTCAGAAACGGCTTAAGCTAGAAGGATGCGGTTTTCACTGATATGTTGGTATTTTCTTGGATTAACATTGAGTGTTTGTTTCATTTCAATCGGTTCACAAATAAGAAAGATACATCTATTTTAAGAATTTATCGAACAGTTTTTAGAAAAATTAATAAGCTGAAGAGTTTGTTTGTTTGTTGTTTGAACGCGCTAATCTCAGGAAATACTGCTTCGATTTGAAAAATTCTTTCAGTGTTAGATAGCCCATTTATCGAGGAAGGCTATAGGCTATATATCATCATGCTAACACCAATAGGAGCGGAGCGGAGCGGCAGAATGTTTCAAAATCTGGGGTTTTTGAAGTAAAACATCTATAGGCACGCTTGACTTGGGAGTATGGTGGTGAATGTGAACGCGGGTGGGCGGTTGCGGGGGCGGGTAATTTTTTTATATCGAGGAACTAAGGAGAGCCATAATTGATGAAAAAGCAAATTTGTTAAAAAGCATAAGCTGCCCAAATTACTAATTCCACGCGGACGGAGTCGCGGGCAAAAGCTAGTTACCAATAATTTTGTATGGGAGTATGAATTTTTTTTTCGTTTTTCGGCCTATGTTCCTTGGAGAAAGTTGTTCAGTTTAAGTAACACTATCACCTGTTTAAGTAAAGGATCATCGTTTGGTTCCACCCAGTACTATTTGAGTTTTTCTATTAGAGTCCTGGAGTTATTGATTAACAGTAACTACCCAATATACTCGTAGGTCGTCAGTTTGAGAAGTAATAGGTACACAGCACTAGAATAGTATAACGTTTTTGTCGAAGCCGTCTTGGGGCATACCAGGACTATAAGGCACCAAAGAATATAAGAGTTTCTTCCCGGATTATTCTCAACAGGTTATCTCCGTACCGGTGACATTCATATGTGCTTGTTACAGCCTAAATTAAATATAGGTATGTTGACCGTAACTTTGGCTTAGTTTAATTTGTTTCAACTCTTCTTCAGGTATCCTGGATGCGGAAACGGGATCTCCACATCCTCACATCCCACATATTCACGTACACCGGAGACGCCAGGTTCAGCGTGCTACACCGAGAGTCTTCAGACGATTGGGACCTCAGAGTGGAGTACGTCCAGCCCCGGGACGCCGGCGTCTACGAGTGCCAGATAAACACTGAGCCGAAAATCAACATGGCGGTGTTCCTGACTGTTGAAGGTAGATTTGCTTATTTTGTTTTAGATCAATTCAATTTAAAAATATATATTTATTGTCTATTTCTAAAGGACTAGAGGCCATATTGACTTTCACGAGGAGTAAACACCAGCGAGTCGCCATCTTTTGCCGTTTGTCAGAAGGAGGTAGTGAATGCAATAGCAAGCGCCCCACGTTATTCTCTGTTTATATTGTTCCAGTAAAATTATTCCAGTAGTTTCACACTGCGGTGCTCCAACGACCTCTTGTAACTTTTTTGCATCGCAGCCCCGGAATGTCATGTTACTGGAATAATTTTAATTTTACTGAAGTAATGTAAACAGATTATAAGCCTTCAAACAGAGGTCTTAATGTCTAACATAATTGGAATCACAGTATGTAGTTTTCACTACTTTTATCTATCAGATCTGTCATATCTGTTAATTTTGTACAATATACAAAACAAAACAAAATTACCCGTAATAACAGGGTATGGAAGTACTCCAGTAAAGAGTTAAATTAGTAGGTATTATATTTTTTTGGGATGGCGGGAGCTCGCCTTTAATAGGCAGGAGTGGAGCAAGAGAGGAGATGCCTTTGCCCAGCAGTAAGACACAAAAATAAGCTAAATCAAAAATATTTTTTTTAGGAAAAAAAGAACAGCGCGCAAAATTACAGTTTTATTAACTGTTCATGAGGTTTCAGGCTTTAGAGGTTATTTTGTAACACCCTGTAGAGTTATACATACATTCATAATCCAACTTGCAAGATTTTTCTTGAAAGTTCAGACCTTCTACACCTACTAAACATTCTAGCTATTTAGCATTAAAAATTATATACTTACAAAAACGTTTTTAGACATGGATTATAGGGCGCAAGCATTAAATAGTCATGTGGGGTAACTGTACGCAGTGGGTAAGTGTACGCAAGCCCATGCATTTCAGTCCGAAGTGAATGGGATTGCGTACACTTACCCACTGCGTACAGTTACCCACATGACTCTACAGAAGAGACGTGGGACGGGGGCGCGTCGTAGTCCGCGTCATTTGTTCGCAGGCCACGTCTCCGCCCCGTCTTTTCTGTCTACTTTGGATCGCGACGCTTCTATGCATTTATTATGACAACTGATTTAAGGGGCGCCGCGACTGCAACGCGCCCCCAACCCACGTCTCTTCTGTGTGGATAAATAAGAATTCAATTATTTAAAAAAATCCGGTAGCACGAGACAAAAGTTTTCAACATTTATAATTTTAACAGATTCACAAGAATAATCGTTGAACACATAAAATTCACTTAACGCGAAAAAACGTTTTAAATTTAATTTTAATGCTTTCATGGCACGCGTCTGTTTGTTATTCCGTGCTGAAATGCAGCTTGATACACAGCTTAAAGGCCTCTCCACACTAGCGCAAAAGATTCACTGCAGATATAGGAACATAATGAAGTACAAGCGTTCAACTAGCATTATTATAACGTTTTTCATTCGTAACACTTTCGCTGCCACGTATTGCTACGCCCTACGCTCGTAACCAGCAGCAGCGCTTTTCCGCTTTTTGGCGAAAAGTTCTAACGAACGCAGAACACGTCTGGCGCCGTGGCGCGTTGTTATCAAGTGAACTGATTTTGTCTAATTATGGATAAAATAAAACAGCAGAAAACGTATGAAGAAGAAATTAAATTTTTACACGCAAAGTTTTGCATTGTTAAGTCTTTTACAATACTTACGAAAAAAGTGGCATCCTCATTTAATTTTGAAGTATTTTATGTTTAACTAAATTACTATAATCGGGTATGTATTACAATAACGAAGTACGAAAGCCCGAATGTATTAAAACATCGAATGGGTCAAAAGACCGACACGATTTTTTTCTGAAACCGTAAACTTTTCAGAATTTATTAAAACGACATCATACAGAACCTATTAGGTTAGGTTGGGTTTGTTTTATAACAATCTTAAAAAGTTAACGGTTTCAGAAAAAAATCGTGTCGGTCTTTTGACCCATTCGATGTTTTAATACATTCGGTCTTTCGTACTTCGGTATTGTAATACATACCCCTATAATCAGTCCAAATTAAATCTAGATGTGTAATTATTATGTCCATATTTTTTGCAAAATTGATTTAATTTAATCATACAATGTGAAATATTTTTATGTACCAATGAACTAAAACAATTACTTTGCTCACCCGCGACCTTACAATAGTTACGTTTATGCAAGAAATGTGCGTTCATGCAGTTCCTCCACCTCCGCACTGTACGAACACACACAAATCACATAAACCCAACCATCACCACCACCAAGCTACACTGACGCGTTTCGAACTCAACCAGAGCTCATCTTCAGAGTTACCACAACCGTATGCTATGCTACCAAACGTTAAACTAACAAACCAAAACAAATGTTTTAACTTGTCACTGTAACTTCTCAAGTACCCACTTTATTTTTCTTATTCTCAAACTACCCCACAAAAATTAACTTTTATTGACATATTTAAAACTACCTTGAATTTTTTTTTTTTTGTTTATTTATTTATAAGGCATATTTAATTAATACTAACTGTTCAAATTCGACCCAAGCCGCAGTAAAGGAGAAGATACTAAATTTACCTGTTCATTAATAATAGACCCCATAGTGTTGTACCTAATTATTTCCATGCATTCCAGAGCATCCAGACGCAACCCCTTGCCGCAATAATGTAACACTTCATAAGAATCTGAATCTAACAATGAATGATTTGATTCCAACAAATGTTTTGCAAAATTCGATCTATCTGGATGCTCATTCCTATATGCCGAAACATGCTCTTTAAATCTAGTATTAAAACTTCGGCCTGTCTGTCCTACGTATATCCCATTGCAGTCATTACAAGTAAGCTTGTATACCCCCGATCTAGTTCCCTTATCTACCTGTTCTTTGTGGTTACATAGCCTAGAGTACAAAGAGTTGTTAGTCTTAAAGGCAACATTAATATTGTTTGATTTTAAAATGCCATAAATCTTATCAGACAAACCCCCGACGTAAGAGATGCTAGATCTATATTTGTTAGTAGACTGAGAAGGTAACGCAGCGTAAAGCATGCTATTTACTAACCGTGCCTGCTTCTTTTGAACTAAACTATCTACCATTGATTTTGTATAACCATTTGAGATCGCTATCTGATAAATAGTACTCAACTCTAAATCATAATGTTCCTTAGAAAGAGGCACAGTCAACAATCTATTAACATAACAATGGAAAGCAGCCAGTTTATGCTGCCACGGATGATTAGAAGATGCTGGTATAACAGCATCTGTGTACGTGGGCTTACGGTATATTTTAAATTGATGTTTACCATTTAATTTTGAAATCGTTAAATCCAAAAAGTTCAACGAACAATTTTCCTCCAATTCTTTTTTGAACCTTATCTTTACGTGCTTGTTATTCAAACCATTAATAAACACGTCAAGCTGTCTCATACTCCCTCTCCAGCATAGGATCAAATCATCAACAAACCTAAAATAGTACACAATATTACTATTACCCACAATATACTGATTCTCAAAATGATCCATAAATATATCTGCCATTAAAGGACTCAGAGGTGAACCCATAGCTAAACCATCACTCTGTAAGTAATAAAGACCATTGAACCGGAAATAATTTTGTTTCATGCATAAAGTTACCAAATCTATTAATTCACAAACTTCACCCGGATGCAACCGCTTCCTTTCTAAGTGGTCTTTTAGAATTTCTAGTGTCTCACTATATGGTACGTTAGTAAATAAACTGTCTACATCCAAAGAAAGCAACGTTGCATTCGGCGGTATGCTGATGTCCTTAATTTTACTAACCAAATCTAAACCATTTTTTAAACTATAAGAAGGTTTAAAGGAAGCCTTCACACGAATAATACTATTTAATTTCTTCGCCAATTTATATGCTGGAGCACTCACGTATGAGACAACTGGACGAACAGGCACATCATCTTTATGAATTTTAGGTAATCCATATAGAATTGGCGCCTGCGGATTCATGGGAATTACAAAATTCTTTTGTTGTTCGGTTTCAAAGGCAAACAAAGAACCCTTTATTAGTCTCTTTAGATCTTTGTGAAATGTAATTGTAGGGTCCTTACGTAAAACTGTAAAACCGTCCCCTTGAACGATATCTAAAACTTTCCGATTATATTGATACCTATCCAATAAAACAATACAACTTCCTTTGTCTGCCTTTGTCACCACTAAATCATTATCATACACTTTCTCCTGAATAGATCTCAAAGAATTTAATTCGGTTATATTGACAATACACTCTGTGGAATTGGTATTTTTAAGTGTATTTGCCACTAACACTTTTGTTTCAAAATCACCACAGTTACTTGTAATAGCAACCTCAGAATCTACCGCCAAACCTTCCACTATTTTTTGACTAAATTTAGTGGGTAGATTATATTTTAAACCTTTTTCCAATAACTGATTCTCATTATCCAAAAATTCCACATTAGTAAGATTTTTAACGCGAGGGTAGAAATTATGACCGTTAGTAGAACCTCGATAATTATTGTTCAAAGAAGAAAAAGATTCTGTTCGTCGTCCTGTAAGCCAACGTAACTTTTTACACTGAGTCAAATACTTTTTATGAGCGTCTACTGAAGCAAAAAACCGGGCTTTTTCATCCAAACGATCGAATTCAATTTTATGTAACTTAAAAGTAAGTTCAGACTGCAATACTTTGAGATGTAATTTTAAATTATCTCTAACACGGAACCAACTACGCGACTCTTCACTTAACCATATTTTCCTCGCCCTTTCCATTGCAATTCCAGCAGCTATACTAGTACTATAACAACGGAATTTAATATAATTAGGTACAACATTTAAATGTTTACATTGTTGATTGAACCAAATGTTTTGAACAGCTAAACGATGCTGTTTAGTTAATTTATGATATAAACGTGCCTGTACGGCTACGCATGCCGATTTTAAATAATTTATTGAATCAGGCGTTACTTTGCGGAGGTCCATATTAATGAACTAAAACAATTACTTTGCTCACCCGCGACCTTACAATAGTTACGTTTATGCAAGAAATGTGCGTTCATGCAGTTCCTCCACCTCCACACTGTACGAACACACACAAATCACATAAACCCAACCATCACCACCACCAAGCTACACTGACGCGTTTCGAACTCAACCAGAGCTCATCTTCAGAGTTACCACAACCGTATGCTATGCTACCAAACGTTAAACTAACAAACCAAAACAAATGTTTTAACTTGTCACTGTAACTTCTCAAGTACCCACTTTATTTTTCTTATTCTCAAACTACCCCACAAAAATTAACTTTTATTGACATATTTAAAACTACCTTGAATTTTTTTTTTTTTGTTTATTTATTTATAAGGCATATTTAATTAATACTAACTGTTCAAATTCACGCGACTCTTCACTTAACCATATTTTCCTCGCCCTTTCCATTGCAATTCCAGCAGCTATACTAGTACTATAACAACGGAATTTAATATAATTATTTAATATAATTCATTAATATGGACCTCCGCAAAGTAACGCCTGATTCAATAAATTAAATTTTATGTACCAATAAAACTGGAATAAAACAAGCTAAAAAAAACATTGGCTTACAAACCTGCATATATGACGACTAAGAGCGGTGTCATTAAGGAGTTGCAAATGAACAAGTAAGTCAACTGATGTAAAGTGAACACCACCACCCATCGACGCTCGCGACCAGAGGATCGCTGATGCGTTGCCAGCCTAAAGGGCTCAGATAGAAGTCATTGTGCCGGTAAATTCACTAGCAGTCTTACTCTCCTTGACGAGACGCAGCAGCACAACCACTGTTCTGTGTTGCTTGGCGGCAGGATAAGCGAGTAAGATATGGCGGTCAAAATTAATTAACGTTTAAAGGTAGAAACCGTTATCATTGTCTCTAAAGGACAGTAATTTAAATTCGTTTTCTTCGATGTCTGTAACGTTCGCGGGTTCAGCGCTAGTGTGGTAGTTGCTTTAAGTATAATTATACAAAGTGGACATATTTTTTGCTCAACAAGTACAATAATTCGCGATGTGTCTGGTATAAATTATTTAAGTGCAGGCGTTTTACGTAAAATATGGTTAAGTTGAAATTAAAATGTAAGTTACTTAGTTGATGCGTTTAGTTGCATATAAGTAGTTTTGGTTTTACAACCAATCTCGAAAATTGAACTTTCTGATCTTCTGTTTTTATTTTTACGATTTTCCTATACGTCATTTTTCTGTAGAATAGCATTTTTATGTTTTAATGAAATATAGATTCATATATGAATACATTATAAGTCTTTGACCAGTGTGTGTTGCCAGTGATGACTTATGGCACTGAGACGTGACCGCTAACGATGGGCCTCATAAGAAAATAATAAAGTAAAACTAACATCTTATTAAAACTACGTTAGTACAGCTGTTACCTACGTATGTACGAGGGGCGTTCAATATAAAGTGAGAATGAGATGCAAACTCTTTCAATATTAGGAAATTAAATACTGGCCGGTAAAGCTAATCTATCTAGCTGATTGCTATGAAAAAAAAAACTAACTGTCTTTTGTTTAAAAAAAAATACGGTAATTTCTTTGCAATGCTATTGAGTACGTTAGCGAAAATGGAGAAAATTTAACTGCGCGCCGTTATCAAATACTTGTGTTTGAAAAATTTTTCTACGGACCAAGTCAATTTAGATTTGCGGGATACTTTAGTGTCTAATGCTCCTCCGTATTCGACAGTCACACGTTGGGGCGCCGAATTTAGACATGGAAGAACATCGACCATGGACGACCCCCGCTCCGGACGTAACTACAGCAATAACTGAAGAAATTGTGAAAAAAGTTGAAAACTCAGTTTTGGCGGATCATCGTGTCACGGTTCGTTTTATTGCTGAAAATGTAAAGATTTCAACGGGGAGCGTGCATAATATTTTACATGAACGCTTGGGTATGAAAAAGGTATCTGCGCGTTGGGTACCAAGAATGCTTACTGACACGCAAAAACAAACTAGAGTCGAGATTTGTCAAGAAGCTTTGGACCTGATACAGCAAGACCGGGAACTTTTTTTGGCACGATTTATAACAATGGACGAAACATGGCTCCATCATTACGACCCTGAAACGAAACTGCAGTCTATGACATGGAAAAGGCCATCATCTCCAACTCCGAAGAAATTCAAGGTGGGCCCATCTGCCGGTAAGGTCATGGGCTCTGTTTTTTGGGATGTTAAAGGGGTATTAATGATTGAGTATCTCAAACATGGAGCCACTATTACGGCACTTCATACGCCAAACAAATAGCAACATTGCGCAATGAGATCCGCGAAAAACGGGGAGGTAAACTCTCGAAAGTTGTGCTGTTCCACCAGGACAATGCCCCGACACACAAGTCCATCGTTGCAATGGCTGCAATTCGTGATGATGGGTTCAATATCCTTAAGCATCCTCTGTATTCACCAGATCTCGCTCCCAGTGATTTCTACCTATTTCCGAGATTGAAACAATACCCGAGAGGCCAGAAATTTGAAGACAACGACGCGGTAGTCGCTGCAGTACAAGATTTTTTAAGTACCTACTCAAGATGAGACCTTTTTTAAAAATGAAATTTTAAGTTTAGAAAAAAGATTTAATAAGTGTATTATGCTAAAAGGTGACTATGTCGAAAAATAAAATTACATTTAGTAAAAGTTGTTTATAACATACTCATTCTCACTTTTTATTGAACGCCCCTAGTACATCTGAAAAAAATTAAAACATTACTCAAAATCAGCTACACACAATTATCAGCAAAAACACTACCGTTTTTAAAAATAAAACCGGCGAGCCAAAAATGACAAACCTTTAATAAAAATGTAAAAACGTTGTGTCATTTGTCAATTTTCGGAATACATAAGGCTTATATTCCGCTTAGTCCCCGCCGTCCCTCGCCATGTGAAAACTGACGAAGATATAATCTCACATTCATCTCTTGTCATATTAGAAGGGAGCTAATGCCGGTATACAAAGTGGAGCGAATCAGTCTTTGTTAAGGGGAAGAGTCGTGTGTGGATATTTGATTTTCTTGTTTGTACGTTGGTTTCTTTTCACGGAATTGGGCTGTATGTCCTTAGTAACAGCCTCAGCTGTTGGTACTTTGTAGTTATTTTTTAAATGAACTCAAATTTGACACTGTAAGGTCGGGGTAGTTTGTAAAATAAAATGTAGAAGAGAATAAAACACTGTATTTAAAGTCAAAGTCAAAGTCGAAATTCTTTATTCAATTTAGGCATCAATTGATGCTCCTATGAACGTCGAAGAATCTACCACCGGTTCGGAAAAAACCCTGTTGAGAAGAAACCGGCAAGAAACTCAACAAGGTATATTTTTTTTCAATCAGATCTACATTGTTATTAAATTACATACTACATCTAAAAAAAGTATTTAATACAATTAATTTTTTTAACACAGTAGATACGCTATTATTGGAGACTAGGGATCGCCAATGCGGATCGGAATTATTTCCAAACATGATATAGTCATTAATTTTATAGTACGCCTTAGATATTAATGTCTTCTTCACAATGGATTTGATTTTATGCAACGTTAGTATATTATGAAATCATAACAAGCAAGCGACGTGAGTATCGCAAGTCTGTCTGTCCGTCCGCGGCTTAGCTCAGAGACTATTAGGTAAGGCTTAAAAGCTGTAATTACCTATGCATGGATATGGTTTAGCAATTATCCGTAAAAAGTGAAAAAATAAAATGGTCTCAACCCCGAATGGAGACCTTAATTAGTTAAATCGTATTTGTCCGACTTACGTAATTAATAAGTTTCATAACATTGAAATAAATCAGTATTTCCTTAATTATTTAGTAATCTCGATGAATCTGAATTACGTATTCATTGGTAGTGACATTTGACACCGGTCGCCATCGCGATGGCCGCTAATAAACGATCAAAGACGTCACAAAGGAAGGGTTCCGTTTGAATTATTAATGCTGGCTTCAACTGGCCTGTGTTTTGAATTAAATTCTACTAGCTTTGATCCGCGGCATTGCTCGTATAAGCCATAATACAGTGTGGCCAAATAACAGGTATACACTTTTTAACAATTAAAACACGCTGTTCAGTCGCAAAACGCTCCATAACAAATTTGCCGTATCTACACAAATTAATTTTCATGCAAGAACATATTTTCTGCCAAAATAAAATGGCGGCAAAAAAAGTTCTATACCTCCAAGTTGGCCACCCTGTAGCTAAACCGTTACTGAGTCTTCGGCCGCGCGGTTCAGGGGCTGGAGGGTATGACGACAAAGAGGGCCGGGAGAGGAGCGGGCAGCAGGCACACGAGGCGCGCTCGCCGCCCGCACCTCTCCCGATTCCCTTTTCGTCCCCCCAGCCCCAGTACCGCGCGGGGAGGACTTAGTTAAACGGTTTAGCTATACAGTTTGCCGTTGAATTTAAATTCCTGGACTTAAAAACAGAAAAAGAAGAAAAATAGAAAGTAGATTTAAATGAGGAAGAAGCGATGGTGGCTTAACCTATCGCTTCTCAAGTAAAACATCGTGAAGGTGAAGGTGAGTGAAGGAAAACATCGTGTGGAAACCTGCACACACCTGAGAAGAAATTCGATGGCGTGTGTGAAGTTCCCATTCGCACTGGGCCCGCGTGGGAACTACGGCCCAAGCCCTTTCGTTTTCATTTTAAGTGATCCCGCTGAATAACTCCGATTATAGCTATCTCCATCGCCTTCTAAGTGACTTTGAGCTTTTTTATGAGGACGATTGTTAGCGGTCACGTTTCAGTGCCATAAATCATCACTGGCAACAAACACTGGTCAATGACTTAATAGGTCAATTTTTTTTTTTAGCCTGTTAAAGTGTCCCACTGCTGGGCAAAGGCCTCCCCTTTTTTCCGCCATTCGTCCCTATCGAGAGCATGATCCTGCCAATCTACTTGATATGCGTCCAAGTTGTCCCGCCATCTTCTCTTCGGTCTGCCTCTGTTTCGATGGCCATCCCGCGGAACCCAATATGTGGTAATTTGGGTCCATCGCTGTGGGTGCATGCGGTAGGGTGCATGTAGGTCAATACCTAATTTTATTATTGGAATTTTATCTTTCAAATCAGTCATTTAAAAACAAATCTGTGCCTCTTGTACTCCATGAATGTCAAATGAATCATCAAACTCATTGCGCTACCTTTCTATTTTTATTTCGTTTCAATAAAGGTAACGCTCCATTGCCCTGTTTCGTTCGACCCTTCACAGAATATTTAATTCTGTCGAATCAAAGGGATGCAGGTGAATTTATAAATCAATGCTCAAAGGATCCGGATTCCACCCGATGAGGACGCTTACCGGCCAATTACCTTTGTTTTTAATTAAATTGACAGGTTTATGTGTTGTTCTATGTTGATAGAAATCTACGTCAATAGCTTAGATTATTTAAACACTAGATAGAGTGCCAGTAGCAACCACTGCGATACAAAACGTCCAAAACCCATTTGACAGCTTCATATTACGATCGCGTTACGTCATTCAGACTGAAGGGTGTCAAATGACATATAAGCCAACAGTTGGCTTATATTTTTCGGGACTTTTTCATGCCACCGAAGCTCTATCTAGTGTATAAATAATCCAAGGTCAATAGGAAGACCGCTTCAGTCTGTATTGTATAACGTGCGGACGCTTGCCTTCGCTTTCACCATCTCTTTCTGTCACCATCTTACACCGGTTGACAGAAAGAAATAGTCGCTTGATTGAAAAGCAAGCGTCAGCGCGTTAGACAATAAGCCTGCAGGTTTTGATGTTCATTTAAAATACACCTTTACGCATAGTTACTGTTACACCGAATGACCTTATTCACAGCTATAGGTATGATAACTATATTAAGTAGTTTGTTTGGGTTACCTATCAAAATTTAGAAATATTTTTTTCCGAATATTTAAAATCCCGAATGCTTCATTTATCCGAATGCATTTTTTTCTGAAACTGTAAATATTTCAGGATTTTTATAAAACAACCCTAACCTAACCTAAAGGGTTCTACACGATGGTCCTGAAATAAATCCTGAAATATTTACAGTTTCAGAAAAAAATGCTTTCGGACAAATGAAGTTTTCGGGATTCTAAACCTTCGGAAATAAAATTTTCCAAACATCGATAGGTTCCCGTTTCTTTGGTCTTACTAGGTTTTGTATTTTATCTTGCTGTAAGCACAGTGGCATTGTTACCTTAATCCCTCTACGCGTTCCCGAAGAAATATATTAATGACAGTCTACCGCTTACACGTACATACAGACTGACATAAGACAATACGAGATTGCACACATATTAAACGCCACATACAAAAAAAACATACAAAAAAGAAGGCAGGAGGATGGTCGCAAAATGGTTAGCAAATTTTAAAACCCCAATACATTAACAAGTTACTAGGTACCTAAAAGCTTATCAAAAGTACAGTCAGCAAGAAAGCTTGTAAAATAATATAAATTATAAAAAAATAAAAACCCCCAACGCAATAAGATCACACATTATGTTTAAAATTAAGGAAAATGCCCATTATGCGTCTAAGATCCCTTCCGCAGCTAACAAAAGAGCTCATAACTTCAAAACGGCTGAACTACACAACAAACATTGCCAAGAAACATGCTTTGAAATAATAAAAAAATTTAAATAAAAAATAAAACCGCCTTCAAAAACACCCAAAAAAAACTTGGAAATAAAAAAAAATTAAATAAAAAATAAAACCTCCTTCAAAAAACCCCCAAAAAAACGTAAAATAATAATTGATTGAACCGACCACAATAAGCATGAAAATATCTTTCTACTAATCTGTTTGAAGTTGGTGCCTCAGCACGAGCCAGCAGGAGTGTAGAAGCCCTATAATAGGTATGTAGGTAAGTTAGATTACTAGGTCCACTCCTGCTGGCTCGTGCTGAGGCACCAACTTCAAACAGATTAGTAGAAAGATATTTACATGCTTATTGTGGTCGGTTCAATCAATTATTATTTTACGTTTTTTTGGGGGTTTTTTGAAGGAGGTTTTATTTTTTATTTAAATTTTTTTTATTTCCAAGTTTTTTTTGGGTGTTTTTGAAGGCGGTTTTATTTTTTATTTAAAATTTTTTATTTTTTTCTTTTTAGTTGTTGCTAATGGCCTGGACTGGCACTCTTTACTGACTGTACTTTTTGCCTCTGGTTACCAAAGTACTTATCAAGACGAATCAAACGAGACCAAACTTGATGGGGTTATGTCGTTTTACTACGGAGTTCTTATGGTCACCATCCAACTTCATTGTCAGACCCTGGTTACCATCTAGGACCAAAGTACTCGTTGAGACGAGTCAAATGAGTCCGTGCTCGATGGGGTAAGTGCCGTTACTTTATGGAGTAACTTTGGCCACCTTCCAGCTCCATCATCAGACCCTGGTTACCATCTGGGATCAAAGTGCTCGTCAAGACGTTTCAAATGAACCCAAACTCGACGGGGTTGTGTTGTTTTATTACAGAGTTTCTATGGCCACCTTCCAACTCCATCATCAGATTAGCTCCATGTCACAATAATATTGCATTGTCACCTGATTTACACATGCATGTAAAATATGAAATCAATCAGAAACCGGGAAGTGAGTCAAATTCAACTTGCAAGATTTGACCCGTTGAGGAGTTCCGTTGGCCATCTGCGGTCTTCTTCATCAGATCTAGTTTACCAAATGACACTTTATGAATGCAAATGCTTGATTTGTCACTGAAAATACTAAAATCGCTTTACATTTCCCTTGAACTTTTGAAGAGTTCCTTCAATTCCTCATGGATCCCATCATCAGAACTGGATTCCGGTAACAACGGGACCAACCTTGAAGCATATGCTTTCAAACAACGAAAGAATTTTCCAAATCGGTTCATAAATGACGGAGTTCTGAGGTAACACACGTTAAAAAAAAAAAAAAAAGAACATACAACCGAATTGAGAACCTCCTCCTTTTTTTGAAGTCGGTTAAAAAGAAACCGCGTCCAAATTGGTTGACCCGTTTAAGAGTTATGATGCCACAGACAGACAGACACACACAAACATAGCGGTCAAACTTATAACAACCCTCTTTTAGTGTCGTGGGTTAAAAAATGATTTGTAACAAAAACTTCTTTAAATTCAGTTAATGCCCACGATGATTCCATTACGTCATTGAAAAAAAATCCATCCGTTTATATGTTCATACAGCGACCGGGATATTACATTTCTTTGCCCAATTAGTGGCCTTGTTACAGCTGAAAAATGTGCAACGTCCGGAATATTTTCCGAACTGAAATGGACAAATGGAGTTCTTTATTCCTCGCAATTTGTTTCGGTAGTGTTACCATTTTAACTAGCCCTGTTTGAACGTGTTAAAATTGTGTCCGAAATGATTTGTTTGATTTGATGTGTCGTTAAAAACGGCAACTGCAGTGTTGATTGAGATATTTCCGTGTCTGTGTTGGATGATAGATGTGATGACTCACGCTATGATGGTGAACCGAATAGTAAACTTGTTTGTCTGCTTCATCATCAGACGGATACGTACAGTCTTACACTATTTTAACAAGCCCAAACATAGTTTGAGGGTATTAAATAGCAATAGCAGAGATCTCTCTCTAGACATATTATGGTTTATTTTAAAAGCGAAAAAGTTTTTCGGGTGCGCCGGTGGGATTCGAACCCACGTCTCCTGGGTATGCGCCCCAACGGGTGTTCTACCAATTGAACCACGTCGCATCCAACCGACTCCCCCGAAATCCTTAATCGCTTACATACGCCAACAGTGGCGTGTGGTAACATCCATCGCAACTATTAGAAGCTACGACTCCTACGTTCCAAATTACATTGGAAATGCGTAAGAAATGATGTACCACATCTATTTATTCAAATTTTTTCGCTTTTAAAATAATCTTAGATTCGGTGAGCAGCCGTACTGCTAATAAAATAAATAATATTATGGTTTGCCTGGGGACCGAAGTCCAATGCATGAAAGTTGGAAGTTGTATAGGTATTTATGCAGCTGAGTTGAGAAACTTCGATAGTGCGATGCAGGATGTAGTAATTAGTTTCTCATGTGATGACTAGATGGCGCTAGTAGTCGCTACAATAGTAAGTTACGTTGTTCTATTTTGGAGTTCAAGCGTGCAACCTCCGACTCTATCATGAGATCAACTCGATGGTACCATAATATTGTCATTAGAACTGTAAAAAGTGAATGAAAATTGATCATAATTTATTTCTTGACATAAATATCATGGGTGCGTCAAATACGTTAGAGTTATAAAAACAGATTTTTTTAGTCCTTCAAAAGTAAACTACTTTATTATGAATGACCGTGGTGTCCAATCGGTAATTGTCAGTTGCCTTTTTTTAAACAAAAATATGATAATATTTTCGAACTTCAAAATAACAAAGCTGTATGGTATGACGTTATTCGTTATAAAAAAAATGCTAGTTTTGCCGGCTGTCTTTCCGAAAATGGAAATCATGACTGAATTCCAAGTAACAAGTACAAAAAAAACATGCAACTAAATTGATGACTCATTTTTTTAAGTCCTAGCATTAGCTAGGCGTTTGAAGAAAGTTGCTGTCTCCAAAATTTCAAGTTTATTAATTTTAACATGGTCATCTCACTATCACAAGTTCATTACAATTTTAATTAGTTAATTATTTCATTAAGTTTCAGTAAATTAATAAAGTTGAGCACTATCACTTGAATCAGAAATAATTGGCGTATTTAATTTCGTAAAGAGCATTTTCTAACTTTTTATTTAATTAAGTGAGTTACTGACTTAATTGAGTACTGTACTTAATTTACTTTAATATTAATAGGCACGACAACATCATCAATTAACTGACCCAAAGGGTAAAAACGGGACCCTATTACTAAGACTCCACTGTCCGTCTGTCTGTCTGTCTGGGCGTTAACTAGACACTTGAATTTATCACCGATTATGTATTACTGTGGCTGGTATTACAACAAGTAATAAAATGAACTAAAACAATTACTTTGCTCACCCGCGACCTTACAATAGTTACGTTTATGCAAGAAATGTGCGTTCATGCAGTTCCTCCACCTCCACACTGTACGAACACACACAAATCACATAAACCCAACCATCACCACCACCAAGCTACACTGACGCGTTTCGAACTCAACCAGAGCTCATCTTCAGAGTTACCACAACCGTATGCTATGCTACCAAATGTTAAACTAACAAACCAAAACAAATGTTTTAACTTGTCACTGTAACTTCTCAAGTACCCACTTTATTTTTCTTATTCTCAAACTACCCCACAAAAATTAACTTTTATTGACATATTTAAAACTACCTTGAATTTTTTGTTTATTTATTTATAAGGCATATTTAATTAATACTAACTGTTCAAATTCGACCCAAGCCGCAGTAAAGGAGAAGATACTAAATTTACCTGTTCATTAATAATAGACCCCATAGTGTTGTACCTAATTATTTCCATGCATTCCAGAGCATCCAGATCCAGGTTTTACAGTTTTACGTAAGGACCCTACAATTACATTTCACAAAGATCTAAAGAGACTAATAAAGGGTTCTTTGTTTGCCTTTGAAACCGAACAACAAAAGAATTTTGTAATTCCCATGAATCCGCAAGCGCCAATTCTATATGGATTACCTAAAATTCATAAAGATGATGTGCCTGTTCGTCCAGTTGTCTCATACGTGAGTGCTCCAGCATATAAATTGGCGAAGAAATTAAATAGTATTATTCGTGTGAAGGCTTCCTTTAAACCTTCTTATAGTTTAAAAAATGGTTTAGATTTGGTTAGTAAAATTAAGGACATCAGCATACCGCCGAATGCAACGTTGCTTTCTTTGGATGTAGACAGTTTATTTACTAACGTACCATATAGTGAGACACTAGAAATTCTAAAAGACCACTTAGAAAGGAAGCGGTTGCATCCGGGTGAAGTTTGTGAATTAATAGATTTGGTAACTTTATGCATGAAACAATTCCGGTTCAATGGTCTTTATTACTTACAGAGTGATGGTTTAGCTATGGGTTCACCTCTGAGTCCTTTAATGGCAGATATATTTATGGATCATTTTGAGAATCAGTATATTGTGGGTAATAGTAATATTGTGTACTATTTTAGGTTTGTTGATGATTTGATCCTATGCTGGAGAGGGAGTATGAGACAGCTTGACGTGTTTATTAATGGTTTGAATAACAAGCACGTAAAGCTAAGGTTCAAAAAAGAATTGGAGGAAAATTGTTCGTTGAACTTTTTGGATTTAACGATTTCAAAATTAAATGGTAAACATCAATTTAAAATATACCGTAAGCCCACGTACACAGATGCTGTTATACCAGCATCTTCTAATCATCCGTGGCAGCATAAACTGGCTGCTTTCCATTGTTATGTTAATAGATTGTTGACTGTGCCTCTTTCTAAGGAACATTATGATTTAGAGTTGAGTACTATTTATCAGATAGCGATCTCAAATGGTTATACAAAATCAATGGTAGATAGTTTAGTTCAAAAGAAGCAGGCACGGTTAGTAAATAGCATGCTTTACGCTGCGTTACCTTCTCAGTCTACTAACAAATATAGATCTAGCATCTCTTACGTCGGGGGTTTGTCTGATAAGATTTATGGCATTTTAAAATCAAACAATATTAATGTTGCCTTTAAGACTAACAACTCTTTGTACTCTAGGCTATGTAACCACAAAGAACAGGTAGATAAGGGAACTAGATCGGGGGTATACAAGCTTACTTGTAATGACTGCAATGGGATATACGTAGGACAGACAGGCCGAAGTTTTAATACTAGATTTAAAGAGCATGTTTCGGCATATAGGAATGAGCATCCAGATAGATCGAATTTTGCAAAACATTTGTTGGAATCAAATCATTCATTGTTAGATTCAGATTCTTATGAAGTGTTACATTATTGCGGCAAGGGGTTGCGTCTGGATGCTCTGGAATGCATGGAAATAATTAGGTACAACACTATGGGGTCTATTATTAATGAACAGGTAAATTTAGTATCTTCTCCTTTACTGCGGCTTGGGTCGAATTTGAACAGTTAGTATTAATTAAATATGCCTTATAAATAAATAAACAAAAAATTCAAGGTAGTTTTAAATATGTCAATAAAAGTTAATTTTTGTGGGGTAGTTTGAGAATAAGAAAAATAAAGTGGGTACTTGAGAAGTTACAGTGACAAGTTAAAACATTTGTTTTGGTTTGTTAGTTTAACATTTGGTAGCATAGCATACGGTTGTGGTAACTCTGAAGATGAGCTCTGGTTGAGTTCGAAACGCGTCAGTGTAGCTTGGTGGTGGTGATGGTTGGGTTTATGTGATTTGTGTGTGTTCGTACAGTGTGGAGGTGGAGGAACTGCATGAACGCACATTTCTTGCATAAACGTAACTATTGTAAGGTCGCGGGTGAGCAAAGTAATTGTTTTAGTTCATTAATATGGACCTCCGCAAAGTAACGCCTGATTCAATAAATTAAATAAAGTAATAAAAGTATAGTGTATAGTGTGTTTTCATACAAAATAGCGATGCAATCAAAATCAAGAGGATATTTCCCGTGTAACATTAAACACATTTTAAGACCTGCGCATTGAAAATTTGCGCGTAATTCTCAGTTCACAATTCAGACTGGCTTCTTGGAAATGCAACTTAGCACACTTCTAACCTCTATTTTACTATCCTGTTGAAGCTAAAATCTTCCACCGTAGGTTGTTTTTGTTTCCTCCCCCTCCTGAACTGTTGTCTTATGCATTGCAGATGAGTCCCACACCCCTGCAACAGAGGCCCCGTCCCGTTCCTCAGGTACCTAACATTCCTTCTTCATCTTTCTGCTTCTCTAATGATACCACACGTTATTATTAATCATTACTTGTATCACTAAGAGTATTTGCGAATGTGAAATTGCGAGTTGTATCATTTTCAAGAGAAGCACTTAGTAAACGCTTAGTAGATGTAGTTTTCAAGCTCATTTGTTACTCCTGGCCTATATTTCATCACGCTGACAGGTGCGACATTACTATATAATATTATCGTCACTACTACTTTAACAAAGATCCATTTTGAAAATACGCATGAAACACATCTCAAATCTCATGTTAAACTCTACCAACAAATCTACAAAATAATTATGATGACTAGGCAAAATTATTCTCGTTTCACATGACGGCCGGATAGCCTAGGCCGGAAAGCTTGAGGTCCTGGGTTCGATTCCCAGGGTGCTCGAGTCTTGGATGTTTAATATGTATTTTAAATAGTATGTATTTATCTATATAAGTATGTTTATTCGTTGTCTAGTAACCATAGTACAAGTTTTGCTTAGTTTGGGACTAGGTCAATTTGGTGTGAATTGTCCCGTGATATTTATTTATTTATTTATGTAGGGTGAAATCTAAATCGTGATACAAAATTAGTGTTACTAACTCAAGTAATTCTGCGTAACATAATGCATTAGGGTGAATCAACTTTTTCGTGCCACACGTTGCTATGGATACACAAATTTTGTCCCTTGGAGCTGTCTAAGCATTTTTCTATGAAACAATACTGTTTCATAGAAAAATGCTTAGACAGCTCCAAGGGACAAAATTCATACGAAGATGTCACTTGAACAACCGGGGGCAGAGTAAAAACGGGAACGTATCAAAATATATAAAGTCTGAAATGAATAATGGACGAAATACGACTTTAATAGTAATTGATTTGAAAACAAATTTTGCATACGATGGTAACTGCATAGCGGCACGCGGGTGTGAAATAGTTATTTGTGATACAAGGGTGGTAAGTATGGTTTTACAAATGAGTTGACGAGTGATAAACCCGAGCCGCACGGCGAGGGTTTTCATCGTCACGAGTTTGTAAAACCTTGCCAACCGTGTATCATACGACGTTTTACAATACATATTTTGTGAGAAAATAGGCAATTAATAACACAAAATTGTAAAATAAAAACCAATTTCTCGAGATACTTATTGGTAGCAAAAGATTATTTTGCGCGGTTTGCGCTTTACTTTAAATATCGGTCGGAATTAATGCCATGTTATTGTCGACTTCATCACTTGAACATCACTCATTTTGTTTGGTTTTTGTACATATACTATAATCAACAACTCAAAACAATGCAAAGTTTTACAAAAATGGCGCGTCGGTAATGCGCATGCGTAAGTTTTGTTTTTAATTAGGTTAACTAAAATTATCAGGCAAAGGATCGACGCGTTCAGCCACTGCGATTTTTTCGAATAAATAAAAGTGGAAATCATTAAAATCTGCGGTAATTAAATTACAGTTTATAATAATAACAATCAATTTTGCAAATTCATTACTTAGTTTTGTATATTTATACATTTTTCTACGTATAAATCGATATTTTTTTTATTTTTGTCACTTAAAACTCTTTGCTTGTAAACTTAAAATGGAGAATGAAAAAAAACTGTAAAAAAACCCGCACTAGTGCGGTAAAATAAACTTACGAGCCATGTATACATCCTTTGAAAGTGAATTTTTCGAGCAAATTTATTGTAAAAAATATTTAAAAAAATTAAACCGCCGAAAAAACTGAAAAGCAAAAAATAATACCTTTTTTGTTTGGCCTTAATCTAGGTCCCAGTTTGAAGTCGGTGCCTCAGCACTTAGCCAGGAGGAGTGGACATATAATCGTCTACCTGATTGGCTTCTATCACTCCTCCTGGCTCGTGCTGAGGCACCGACTTCGAACTGGTACCTAGATTAAGGTCAAACAAAAAAGGTATTATTTTTTGCTTTTCAGTTTTTTCGGCGGTTTATTTTTTGTTAAAAAGTTTTTATTTTGTACTTTTTTTCCATCCTTGGGGTAATTTTTTTTCCAAATTTATAATACCAACTTCAAGGTATACCCTATCTATCCAATAAA
Organism: Archips crataeganus; assembly: GCA_947859365.1. Lineage (NCBI taxonomy): Eukaryota > Metazoa > Arthropoda > Insecta > Lepidoptera > Tortricidae > Archips > Archips crataeganus. The sequence goes on along the minus strand of OX402060.1, from coordinate 18,916,382 downwards.
AAAGAATTATGAACATCAGACTACTCTGTAAAACGTTAGTCATTCATCCCCTGTTTTCCTACCCTGAGGGTAGGAATATTGTTTCCAAATTTAAATGGGACTACCCTCGGGGTATACGCTTTCCAGTAAAAAAATAATTATCAAAATCGGACTACTCTGTAAAAAGTTATGGGTGATCATACATAAAAAAAAAAATATACACGTCGTCCTCCTTTTGTTTTCGTCGGTTGAATATGTACAACATCGTGCATATCTAATACTTAAAATGTAAGTCTTAAATTGTTCTAAAACATAATATGCTAAAAATTACATGACGATGTATTAAAGGTTGCATCTAAACAAGATTGTTTTTTGGAGTCTTTTTTTGTATTTTTTTGTATTTTTTCAACTCCAAATTTGTTACTTAATTTACGGTCATCCCGTGAAATCCATATTATTTCTCACATAACTATGAATAATAATTTATTAAGATATTAGACTAGTGGTGGTGTAGGGGTTTAGCACGCAGCACGGATTGCTGAGGACCTGGGTTCGATTCCCAGCGCTGGTCTCTTTTTCTGAGTTTTTCTGTGCATCCATGTTTCAGTTTGTATTTCGTGTGAAATTGTTGTAAGTACCTGAAATAAAAATATAGAAAAACTCTCCTCTACATAAAGCTACCGACGGCTTTCCTATAAACTGGATACCTATTCAAAGCGACATTTCTGATCATTCTCTGACAGTGGCCTTTCACAATTTCTGTCAAAACTTGCAAAGGACAAGCTTGAAGCTAATCCAAAGTTCGAGAGTATATCAATATCTTCAAACGTTTGAAGGGAATCAGCATTCTGATCAGAGAGAGGCGGCCTATGAATATCAAATATCCACTACGCCGTATTTACTGCCTACGAGGATGTGCCAATAAAAATATTGACGTAAAGTGCGCGTTGGGGCGTAAATTGGCATGAAAGTTTCGAAGCCGCTATCGCTTTAAAATTGTCCTTGACATATTGAATTTGTATTGGGTTATATAAAAGCAAGGGTACTTGAGAAGTTACAGTGGCAAATTAAAACATTTGTTTTAGTTTGTTAGTCTAACATTTGGTAGCATAGCGTACAGTTGTGGTACCTATTCTGAAGATGAGGTCTGGTTGAGTTTGAAACGCGTCACTGTAGTTTGGTGGAGGTGATAGATGAGTTTATGTGATATTTTGTTTGTGTTCGTACAGTGTGGACGCGGAGGAGCTGCATGAACACGCATTTCTTACATAAATAAATAAATAAATAATAAATATTAGGGGACAATCTTACACAAATCGACCTAGTCCCAAACTAAGCAAAGCTTGTACTATGGGTACTAATAGACGACGATAAACATACTTATATAGATAAATAAATACTTAAATACATAGAAAACATCCATAACTCAGGAACAAATATTCGTGCTCATCACACAAATAAATGCCCTTACCGGGATTTGAACCCAGGACCTCTTGCTTCGTAGGCAGGTTCACCTACCAACTAGGCTAAAGCGGTCGTTAAAACGTAACTATCGTAATCGTATCGTTGCGGGTGAGCAAAGTAATTGTTTGAGTTCATGAATATGGACCCCCGCAAAGTAAAGCCTGATTCAATAAATTATAAAATCAAAAGTTTAAGGTTGAACGATTTCATTATTTACTAAGTAGCTGTTGCCCGACACTTCGTTCGTGCAGAATATGGACAACCCCTTTTTCTATCCCATGGGGCGTACTTATAGTTCGCGCGAGCGAAGCCGCGGGGAAAAGCTAGTAATAACGTAATAAAGTAACTAACCTACTAAAATCAGATTATGTTTCGTTTACTCACATCTACATAATATACGACGATTAACCTCTAGACTTGTTTGTTTACAAACTAAGGTTAAATTGTAGGATAACAAATTAACAGATTGGTGTTACGTGCTTTTGAGAAATAAACTACATAAGTAGAAACTTCGGCCACATCAATAAATAACACGTTTAGAATCAATAAAGTTTAAATATTAACCAACTTTCATTCCAGATAAAGATAATTAAGCACCTGTTATCTGAATAAGCCGTGGTGGCCTAGTGGTATGACCTATGGCCTCTCAAGCAGAGGGTCGTGGGTTCAAATCCCGGCTCGCACCTCTGAGTTTTTCTGAATTTATGTGCGAAATTACATTTGTAATTTAACAAACTGTGTGCTTTACTGTGAAGGAAAACATCGTGAGGAAACTTCCGAAGAAATTCAATGGTGGGTGTGAAGTTCCCATTCCGCACTGGGCCCGCGTGGGAACTACGGCCCAAGCCCTCTAATTCTGGGAGGAGGCCTGTGCCTTGCAGTGGGACGTATATAATCTGAATAAACTACTAAACGGCTGAATGACTTATCTTTTCAAAGCCGCATTCACATTTTTATTGAACGTGTCAGAATATAATTGAAATTATCCCGATGGGTTATTGTAATATCGAAAAGTTTTTTTCTGAAATTGTAAACTTATAAACTCGTTATAAATCTAACCAAATCTGATCTAATGGGGTCTATACGATGCCGTTTAAAATAAATCCTGCGAAGTTTTACGGTTTCAGAAAAAAAAATCGATATCGGAACCCATTCGATATTTTAATACTTTAGATATCTTTTATATTCAGAACCATGCCCCATCTATCTAGTTTTGTCGAGATTCATCAGAACAGTCGTTTCTGTCAAATTGCATACGATTTTATAGTAAAATTCGAAAAACTATAATCGACCAAACAAAAACAAAATTCAAATGTATCGTTAACAAAACATTAATAACTAATGCGAGCTATAACATTAATGATTATATCATGCACAGGGATGTTTGAAAATAGTTCCGAATGGTATAATAGGATCCCTAGTTTCAGCGTGGCAGCAATTTAAACCTACTTAAGGGCCTACCGTGTTTTTGGCGCATTTATTGCATTAATTAGTAAAGCTATAGTCTTGAAATTCATGTGTAAGATATTTGAGGATTCACTCTAATGACAAGTGTTTATCGAAACACGTTTACTTATAGTTCGCTCGATAGAAAAAAATCCAAAGTCGTCTCTAAAAAAGAAAATAAATTAGGTCATGACTTTTTGGATGTTAATATTAAAACATAGCAATTGGTCTCGGCTGGGAAGAGCTGGAAGAAGCCGCGCAAAGATCGAGCCAAATGGAAAACTCTTCTACGAGCCCTATGTCCCTAATGAGGGATAACAGGAACACACCATCATCATCATCATCATCATCATCATCATCATTATCATCATCATCATCATCATCATCATCATCATCATCATCATATTAAAACAACATGTTTTCTAGCACGTAGTGTTGCTACATTTTTAAAATATGTATTTGTTTTAGTAATAAGGTAAAAGTACCCAAAAACACGCGCAGTCCAACCAACCTATCTTGAGCCATCGTGCCTCCCCCACGCCCGATATCACCCACCCAAAATCGATTAGCGCGAAAAGCTCGGTAGGCCCCTAAACTGGGGCCTAGTGAATTAAAATCGTTATCGTCATCAAATTGTTTCTTCAAAGTCGCCCCACAGTTTAAAACTACTCCTATTTACACAAATTCTCTAATATTATCATATATTTTAAAAACAGTCATAACCTATAACATTTTCAAACCGAACTCCATAACGTAGCAAACCCACACGTAATCTGGAGCAGCGATTTAAACTCCGCCGCCGGCCACAAAACAGCCATAACATAGATCAGAACCCTACCCAATTTTGTGGATCATAAAGTGCATTTTACGTTGCAGCATATAACAAACCAAGTAGTTACAGAGTAGCCATTATGACACTTGGAATAAGGTCCAGTTTCCTTTGTTGCAGCTGCCGCGGCGTCCATCTGGGGTTCTCAAGATGTGTACGTGAAGAAAGGCAGCACTATATCTCTAACTTGCTCGGTGAACGTACACTCATCGCCTCCTTCGAGCGCCTCCGTTCTGTGGTAAGATACCGTTTTATAGTTTACGTAAGGGCTGAAGGATTACATTGGGGTTCGAGCGTAGATTTACGCTGATGTTAGGTGACCTTGTTTGAATAGAGATGAGTTTTAGATATCGTAAGTTGGTGTAATGATGAGTCAAGTTTTTAACCATAGATTTTAGGAAAAAGACTACTTACTTGTTTCATTAGATCAGTGGCTTCAGAGTTATTTTGTAACAGACGAAACCTTTTTGAGCTTGGTGCGTAACTTTGTTCAAATAAATTTACAACCCGAAGTGTCTTATTAGTAAATATGAAATATTGTGGTGATTTCTGTACAAAATTTAGCCAAATGTCACCAACTGACTGTACTCCCCCTACCTTTATATTATTCGTTGAATATTGAACCGCAGGATACTACTTTGTAGAATGAAGTCACTAAATCTAGAGTATTTTATTTTTTAACCGACTTCAAAAAAAGGAGGAGGTTCTCAATTCGATTGTATGTTCTTTTTTTTTTTTTAACGTGTGTTACCTCAGAACTCCGTCATTTATGATCCGATTTGGAAGATTTTTTCGTTGTGTGAAAGCACAGGCTTCAAGGTTGGTCCCGTTATTACCAGAATCCAGTTCTGATGATGGGATCCATGAGGAATTGAAGAAACTCCTCAAAAATTCAAGAAAAAAGTATAGCGACTTTAGTATTTTCGGTGACAAGTCGAGCATTTGCATTCAGAAAGTATCATGGAACTCTGTAATAAAACGACGCAACCCCGTCGAGCATTAAAAATAGAATTTTCAACATAAACTTATTTCGAAGTCAAACTGATGATTTTATCCTACGCATCTATTTTAACAGAAATAACTAAAAAGCAAAAAATAAAAATTTTAAATAAAAAATATAACCTCCTTCAAAAAACATCCAAAAAACTATGAAATAATAATTGAACCAAACCGACCACAATAAGCATGAAAATATCTTTCTTCTAATCTGTTCGAAGTCGGTGCCTCAGCACGAGCCAGCAGGAGTGTAGAAGTCCTATAGATAGTAGGTATGTAGGTAAGTTAGATTACTAGGTCCACTCCTGCTGGCTCGAGCTGAGGCACCGACTTCGAACAGATTAGAAGAAAGATATTTTCATGCTTATTGTGGTCGGTTTGGTTCAATTATTATTTCATAGTTTTTTGGATGTTTTTTGAAGGAGGTTATATTTTTTATTTAAAATTTTTATAATATCAAAACCGCAATGGTTACGTTGTGGCAATGTTCGTTCATGTTTAACTGTCAAAGTAGTTCAGCTAATTTTGACCCTAACTATAGCGAATGACTCTCACAATTTCCTATCCTAAAAAAAAAGAATGAGTGAATGAGAAAGTTTTTTAAGATGTGTGTTAGAGCGGTTATGCACTAAATTCGCAATGCATGTAAAAACTAACTCTGCAGATGGTTTCAAGTCTCTTCATTTCCGAAAACTATCTCGTTTATTTAAATCCCAGAAAATATAACATCAAAATAAGTATGCCGTCAAGGCCTCTTGTAAATGTCTCTTTTTAGGGTTCCGTGGTCAACTAGGAACCCTTATAGTTTCGCCATGTCTGTCCGTCTGTCTGTCTGTCTGTCTGTCTGTCCGCGGCTAAGCTCAGAGATCGTTAGTACTAGAAAGCTGTAATTTGGCATGAATATACATATCAGTCACGCCAATAAAGTGGTAAAATAAAAAATAAAAGAATAATTTTTTTTAGGATACCTCCCATAGACGTAAAGTGGGGTGATTTGTTTTTCTCGACTTATCCTATAGTGTGGGGTATCGTTGGATAGGTCTTTTAAAACCATTGCGGGGTTGCTAGCATGATTTTTCTATTCAGTGATCTGTTTGCGAAATATTCAACTTTAAAGTGAAAATTTTCATTAAAATCGAGCGTCCCCCCCCCCCTTTAAAATCTAAACTGTTAGGTGGAAAAATTTAAAAAAAATCAGAATAGTAGTAAATATATCAAATTTACTAGGAAAATTATAGCTGCTAAGATTGCTTGGAAATTATTTGCAGTTTAAGAGTAAATAGTAGCCTAAGGTATGAAACATACCTAAACTTGGATGATTCCGTACACATACGAAATCCTTAGAAAAATATTACTTGATTTTTTTGTAATCTTCTTCTTGTAGTGCCCTCTCCTACCGGAGGTCGGCGATCATTAGAGCTATCTTTACTTTAGAGACTGCCGCCCGAAAGAGGGATCTGGTATTCATCCCGAACCAGTCTCTAAGGTTTCTTAACCAGGAGGTACGTCTTCTGCCAGGTGGTCTGCGGCCTTGTATCTTCCCCTGGATAATAAGCTGAAGCAGACCATACTTATCGTTACGCATTATATGCCCCAAATACAACAGTTTCCTCTGTTTTATAATACGTATCACTTCCAAGTTTTTATTCATTCTTTGCAATACCGTTTGTGTTTTTTTTGTAATGGCTACGGAAACCTACCTTGTGCGTGTCCGACACGCTCTTGGCCGGTTTTTATCTACTAGCGCTTTCGGAAAGACCATGATTGCTAAGAACGGTTCACAAGAAACTTGGCATTAACACTAACCTGTTTCCTTAGGTACCACGGGAACTCCGTCGTGGACTTCGACTCGCCGCGTGGCGGCATCAGTCTGGAGACGGAGAAAACGGAAGGCGGCACGACCAGCAAGCTCCTGGTGACGAAGGCAGCCCTCACCGACTCTGGAAACTACACTTGTGTGCCCAACAACGCACACCCTGCGTCTGTGTCAGTACACGTGCTTAATGGTGAGACCCTTTCATCATCATCGCACCTAGTAAAAGTCCCACTCCAGGGCAATCCTCCTCTCAGAATCAGAAGGACTTGGGCCGTAGTTCCCACGTGGGCTCACTGCGGATTTGAAACTTCACATACTCACCATTGAATTTCTTCGCAGGTGTGTGAAGGTTTCCTTCACCGTAAAGCTGAAAATAAATTTTGAAGTACTATGGAACGTAAATTCTAAAAAAATCAGAGGTGCGAGCTCAGCCTTGAACCTACGACCTTCTCCTTGGGAGTTCATGGATCAAATCACTAGGCCACCAAGGCTTTTTTCCATTTCTTTGATGCTTTTTAGTTTTTAATCAGTTGATGCACGAAAAGTTGTAGCGGCGTTCTAAGTGGAAGACCTTTGTTCAACAGTGGGAAGACCAGCTGATGATGACAATGATCATTTCGACGGCACAAGAGTAAAGAATTATACGGAATAGCCGTTTAACGGTTAAACTGGTGTTTTTTGAAAAAATTAAGTAATTTCATAACAATGCAGTTGTCCGTTTACTCTTTGCTGACGTCTATTTCATGCATTAAAGAAGCGAATGAACAAGGGAATTACCTGATGCGAAAAAAAAATCTATTTCTTATAATAGTACGTAGCAATACAACAATTGGGGATGTCTATTTTTTTGCAATGTATACTAAATCGACTTAAGTTAACTCGTTTTCTGTAGTTATTTAATTTTAATATTATATAATGAATTTATTACATACCAAAAAAGCAATGACCTTCATTTGACTTTGGTGTAAATTGCGTGACCGGTCCAAGTCGTACTTTATTCTGTATGGTTAGAATTCTTCACAAATTTACGCGTGGATTATAACTACGGAGTTTGATTTGGACCCACTGCCTGACATCTAGCACTTTGACAGCGCCAGTAAAGTGACACTAGTTACAGTGTACCACCACGCAAAAAATAATTAAAGGGGTTGCCTTATCGTACGCATTTAGATAGATTTAGAAATTTGGCAGTGTGGGAGCCCTCAATTACAATCTGACGTCATCAACCAAAATAGTTTCAATAATTAATTTTGAAAAAAGTAGTGAACTAAGTGACAAAATATTGAAATTAGTTTCCTATAATTGACTTTTCTATACAAAAAAAATATAAAAACCACTGGTAATTTTTTTTAGACATTCCCAATTGTGACAACAACTACGCCTCAATTACAGCGATGAGGAACAGTGTGAAGCTTAATTTGTTACATAGTAACTAATAAGTAATATGTGGTTATGTCCTGAATACACTAGATGTCGCCACTAACTTATTGTTCTCCTACAGGCGAGCACCCTGCTGCCATGCAAACGAGCAACCGGGCGTCATCCTACCTGACTGCGCAACTGAGCTGCGCGGCGATCACCTATCTGATCTCTTCTATGGCTTGCAGATGATCGGCTTAAACCACACGGAGGAAAGAGATGGAGCTAATGTGACGATTTCGGTTCGATTAGTAGGGTCCGTTGTTTTTGAAGTTCTTTGAACTATATTGTTGTAAGGGTTGCCATAATTTAAATCATATTCGGAATGTTCAGGTGAAATATATATTTTTTACAACTCATTTTAGTGCAATTAATCGATATGTATTTGAATAACTAGACTACAACAAGGAGTAGAAATTGAAAGGACGCCATTTTCAACGTAACTTCCATATTTTTGACGTAAAATGCTTGGTATGGCAACAATTTTGTATGTAGATGTTTTAGTTCCTCCGTCTATTTTCTACTCTTTGTTGCAGTGCCCTAGTCCGTTTTCTAATATTATACAGGATTAAATAGTATTTTTATTTCCTCTTCCTACGTGATACGCAGATTGAGTGTGTCAATTATGTTATACGAAAAATAAACACCAACGCACAACAGTCATTTTGTTGAATAAAATGGTACGACATTTAATTTTTAAATTAATTGTTTCCGAATGACAAATTGCTCCATTCTCATAAAAATTGAACTTGTTAATATAGCATAATTAAAAATAGAATTACTCAAAATCGTTAGGAAATTGTTACAAAATACGTAAGCTTAAGGAAATGGAGTTTGAATGAAAATTGTATGGAAGCAGTAAACTGATACTGAATATGATAATACGTACTTAAAAATGTAAGTTCGATGTTTTTACAGAATGAAATATGAGAAACACGAATGTTTAAATAGATAAAATAAACATCGTCTTTTGCACGTACCGCAAAGCTAATTTTCATAGATCCTGGGACTTTTATTTATCAATTTGATTGAAATGTCATAGTTATTTATGTTTTAAAAGAAACATTAAATATGAACTAATATACTGCAACATTTTTACTGCAGCATTACGAATGCATAGTTTCTTGAACACTTCATTTGTAAGCGATTTATCTTTTATTTAGGCATCTACTTTTTTTTATGTTAGAGCGGCCAGACAAACGAACTAGTGGGTCACCTGATGTTAAATTAACACCACTGTCCATAGACACTCGCAGCGCCTTACGCGATACCAGTGCGTTGTCGGCCCTGCAGAAAATGGTACACTCGCCTCTTAAAGGCACCTAGGTCGTAACTCGATGGGAAGACCCCAGCGGGAAGTTCGTTCCAGATTTTGCAAGTTCGTGGCAAAAAAGACCGCTTAAAACGCACCGTCGAAGACTGCCATTCATCAACATGATGACGATGAAATGAACGCTTACGACGGGTGGATCTGTAATGGAACCCAGCAGCTGGAATGAGGTCAAAGAGTTCCCCAGAGCATACTTATATTTAACTTTTTTTTAAGTTATTTAGTAACCCTCAAGTAAAGCAATAATATTAGTTTTTTTAAAGAGTTGACAAATGCAGTGTTTCTGAAATTAAACATTTGTACAGTTAGGGTACGAAAACCTTCGTAGATTATTAAATTTATTTTTTAATCAAGTCCCGGAATCTTTATACCTTTTGAAAAATGGGTAACGTCAATGCGATATTCTGTTCCGTTTGAAACAAAATGTTGACAGGACTGACAATTGCCTCGGTGCAAGCAAAAGTCAACTTTAAAGCGATGAACCTTTTTTACCCTGACTGTTTAACGTTTGTAACGCATTGGCATTTGCGTATTAATTGACAAAGTTAAACACAAATTAGGAGAATTTTCAAAAACTAATTTGATAGAAGTTTCAAAAGACTTATTAAACTTCGCAATTATGATTTTTTGATTAACTAATTGTTATAATGAATACATTATGAAGCCTAATGTGGTGTTATTTCTGAAATTGAAGCAATCCCGGATGTCATAGAAGATTTAAAATCAACAAATTGAATTTTTAAAAGGGTTCTCAAAGCAATTTAAATTAGGTACACGTGCAAAGCAAATCATTGCTTTATTTTTCCTTAAATAAATTGAGCAAAGGGTTTTAAGCGTCGAAACACATTATTTTTTTCATTAGAAAACCCTTTAAAAATAATAAATGAATTCTTACCGTACGTAATTGTAATGTGAATTGTAAATAATGTTAGAATAATTGTAGACTACAAGTTTATATCATCGCATTGTAAATATTTTGAATCGTTGTAAATAAGGAGGTGGAGATGTATTGTAATGTAGTTGTTCTACCATTCGTGTGGTAATAAACTTGATTTATTCTGTTCCTAGAACAATTTCTAACAGCCATTGAGATTTCTGATTTCATTAATACTTAATAATTACCTAAGTAAACTATATTTTTACATGACGACGACAAGGTCACAGTAACTCCTCAGATCAATGTTAATTATGTTTTTAGTACAGAATAAGTAGACAAAAAATGAGAGTGGGAAGTTACACGTCTCTAGACGGTTGAGTTTCAAAAATTCTTTGCGAATTTTCGGAATAAAAAGCGGCCTATGTGTTATTCCACATATAAAATTATAGGAATCTGTCCAACAAATTTCAACAAAATCAGTTCATTCAGTTTAATGTAAAGTAGTAAAAACATACGTACGGCTACATGCACTCGTACACATGCACTCACACACAAAGTCAAAGTCAAAAGTCAAAGTCAAAGTATTTTATTTTGTAAAACATAGGTAAAACTGAGTGAAGTGATCGAAAAATATTATTTAGTTTCACTATGTTTTGCCAATTAGCGTACAAAAACAAATTAGTAGTTAAGTGAAAAAATACATTAAAAATAGAATGTCATTAAATTAAATAAAATCAAATCAAATCAAATTAATTAAAGTAAATAAAATCAAATGAAATTAAATCAATCTAAATTAAAACAAATGAAATCAAATTAAACTAAACAGAATCAAATTAAATTAAATTAAATTAAATTAAGTCACATGCCAAGAAATCTTGAATTGAATAGTAACAATTATCAATTAACATGGTAAATAACTTATTTTTAAATTGCTGTAATCGTAGAGACTTTATGTGACTTGGAATCTTATTATATATCTTAATTATCACACGCACACATGCATACAAATCGTTGGATTTATTAATTTTTTTAGGTATTAGTGGAATTTATTTTACGTCCTATATTAACACCTTCGAAATTATAAGTAGACCCGAATTAGAATCCTAGACTGAACAATATAATGGAAAATAAGAAAGTTGGTTACATTTTAATTAAACACAAAGTTACGACCACTATATTGTTAATTAGTTGTGTGGTTATTTAGTTAGAAACAGTAGCTGCAATGATGAACTCAAAACTAAATTTAGTTCTATGTAAATAGAACCTAGGTTTCAATTTAACTTTGCTCGACGATGGACGGATGTAGTTACGCGTATTTTTGTGTTTGTAAATAAATTACGCATCAGTAAACTAATGTCAGTGGTGCTGATGAAGGTAAAAAACTTTAGAAAGGTCCCCAATGAAGGTTTTCTGACAGGTGAAATATCGCCAGATGGCGTTCTAACGTTAATAGTAAAAGAGTTTACCTGCATGAATAAATGTGCAAGTTGCATAAAGTACATTGCGAGCCATTACTATAGCGAACGAGGTTGAAGTGGTCAATTTAACGCACGGATTTTCCAGCAAGTCGAAAATGGGCTTTAGGTCCGTTTGGCATTAGTCTTGCTTGGGATTAGCTCGTTTATTTATATTATAAACCAATCGCAAATGTGGCACAATTAATGTCAAAATTATCAAACAGACCTCACGATACTGGCCTGTCATTGGAACACTCATTGATCTGTAAAAAAAAGACTAATGTTATTGTCAATTCTGTGTACAGTAGAAGAAACTGAATCACGTATCAGGGTGAGCTCTTTTTATTGCAAATGTCATGTTGACATTTCATACATCTGCCAAAGAAATCATCGTGAAATTGGTTGTGAAAAGGTTCCATCATGGTCGGTGATATAGTTTCCTTGACAGTATGGGTAAAAATGGCATATTGTTGAAGTGTGAATAAAAAGGAGAAATCAGTTTATAAATGGTTGGTTTTTCCTAGTTTTCTGAAAGCAGAAATCTCAAATTATTTATTAGGAAATAACGACAAATAATATGAATGATTAAAAATCTATCGACTGTTTTCAATTAATAACTTTTTATTGTAAAGCGTTTCAAATAATACTTTGTCATGTTTTGCCTGTTAACCCCGTTTTACACTTTTTGCGCTTTACGTCGCTGCTTACACGTCAAGCTATGCATAAATCATGTAGATGTACGCTGGGTTGACTTGCGTTGGAAGACGTAGATAGGTAGATTATATTATCCGTTTCTGATGATCCAATTCAATTAGACAAGGTCCTAATCAAACATCACTGAATATTTCCAAAATTGTCAGACCTATTCATTCTTCTTCTTTTACTTAGGGTCGGCTTTCGTAATCAGATATGATATAGTCGGTCCTTGTTCGTCCTTGTCATTACACATACTACTAATCGGCTTTCTCTAAAATCTTTAATAGATTTGACTTTTAATCTGCCTTTCTAATATGGTCAGACCTCATTTGCTGCAAGTCATCTAAACATTTTCATCGAGACCTATTCATCCATAACAAATTATTCCTGAATTGAAAATAACTGATAATCTAAAGCTACGTCTTCAAACCACCCTTCAAACCTTCAAACCTTCAAGCCACGTAAAACGCAAAAGTGAGGAACAAGGGATGCCTCAAACTGTTGACTCTACAACTTCTTGTATACTTGTAAAGTAGTTAACTAACGTATTGTAGCTGGATTAAACTTAGCAAGGCGATGGAAATAAGAAATAACACAACCGTGAACAATTTGAACAAGTAGTAGTAGCGCTAAGCAATTTCCTGCAATAGATAAAGACAAAAGAACGGCAATATCGAGAATACGGCCATTGCAGTCAATCGGACATCCTTTTATAAATGGAGTAACAGATAGACTGCGCTGAACAATAGAGAACAAACTGTGTTTTTTTTTCTAGAGGCAACGACAACTATCTCAAATGGAAATTACTCTTTTGATTTTGCATGTAAATTACAATTTTGAGCCAAGTAACATTATCATGTCTATGCCAATTGTATATACTTTCGAGTGATTAATGAGGAAACCTGAAAAAAAAGGTTACGGTAGTAAAACAAACTGACTTTTTAGCCACACAGTCTACTATGTTTTATTAGTGTGGGAGTTTGAAAAAGTGTTGATTGTATACGGTGATGTTATTTTTATACCCATCGCTGTTCTTAATAATGTAGAACGATGTTATATGTACCTCGAAGTAATTTGTACGGCGTACTTGGTTCACCCATTAACTGTTCGCGGATGATTTCATTTTTTGTATTTTGTAAATAAATTGTATGAGAAGAAGAGGGAGTACTAATAAATATTACGAAAACTACGTGTTTTTTTACCGATGCAAACATTTGAGTTTTGTTTTATATAGTTTTATTTTTAATTAGCGCTATTATTTTTTGTCCGGCAAACCAGAAAACTTTTTCGTTTAAAAAAAAAACTTAGTATTTATTTATGCAAACGAATAGTAAACTGGTTTATGACAAAGTGGAGTTTTCTACTTAAGTATGACACAAAAGAAGTAAATAGTAATAAAATACCGTCACCAAAGTACGGTTACTTTGGCCCTAAAAGGTAACTTTGGCACATTGGGATCAACAGAACTCTACTCAAGTTTTATTTTTGTATTGAAATTATGGTTTTCATATTTACTTAGCCCGTTTTTTACCTTCATTTCCTTCTACTGGGTCAAAGAACACCAAACTTATGGTGAGTTAAGTAAGTATCTACAATATACGTTTTATTTACTTCTATTTTCTTTGCAAGACATTGAATTTCAAAATAAAAATTTATTAGGTATCTTACGGTTTGGTAAATGCTTTTACTTGTTGAATAGAATTTAAAATTTCCTTACTTAAATGATTCTTTACCTTACCGCGATATTTCTGACTATCCTGGCTATAGAAAATAGTTTATTTATTGCCACTTTCACGCTTCATAACCTTCTAATGAAACTTGGTATTAAGAAAGATGATAACGCAGGAGCGGACGTTGATTTTTATCTAAGGGTTAATCTAAGGTTTCCATTAGTTCGTGCAACTAGTATTTGGAAGCAAAACAAGACATACAATCACAACCGGATTTCAGATCATTACTTTAACTTCGGTCGAAACCAACACCGAAACCGAATTTGTATTCAAGGACGATACTAGTATATAATTTTTGAATTTGCGTTTAGCTTTTGCAAATATGTATTTATGTAGATACGTAAAACTGAATGTAGCTGCTTCGGAGCAAAATGCATAAAACGCGAAATGTACACAACGCATATTGTATAACATGGGGAACGTACAATAAGCAAAAAGTACATTCGCAAAATGTACAAATAGAAAAAATCGTTTATTTAATAATAATAATAATAAATCTTTATTTGGAACAGTAACAATTAGGTGCATTACAAAATATGAAAAACGATGTCACCCGTAGAAGTTAAAAACTGTGTCGCAGGTAGCAACGCCCCCCTCCGTAAACAAAGTGATTTAGTTCCAAAATTAATATAAAAGTTTAACTAAAATTTAAGTAAATACAAAAAAGAAAAGAAATATAAATATTATGGTCATTAAACTGGTTGTGGAAGTGTGTGTGTGTGTGTGTGTGTGTGTGTGTGTGTGTGTGTGTATGTATTTATTTACTAGCTGACCCGTCAAACGTTATTTTTTGCTATATAAATTATTTCTTATCATTATCACCTAGCGGAATTAAAAATAGCCTACGACCTACTCTCAGACCTACCGAATATAGACAAAAAAATCCTAAAAATCGGTCAAGCCGTTTCGAAGGAATTCGATAACAAACAACACTGTGACACGAGATTTTTATTTCATTAGATTCATTTCCCGATTTGTATATTTTGCTATTGATTACATTTTGCGTGTTGTGTACATTTGGCGCTTTGTGAATTTTGCTCCGAAGCTAATCTAGCTTCTGTTACAATCGTAAATTCGGCAGATTTTCCCCGAAACCAAAACTCTAATTTAACACAAGTTTTTTTTTTGTGCGGCTGCACACTGGTATTTATATCACGATTTATGGGAGCCCCCCTTAAATATTGGTTTAATTTTAATTTAATTATTTATTTTTATAGTGAACATATAACTAAATATTCTGTGAAAAACGAGCGAAAAAATCTCGTTTGTTCTATGGGAGCCCCCTTAAATATTTACTTGATTCTGTTTTTTAGTATTTATTGTTGTTATAGCGGCAATCGGAATACACCATCTGTGAAAATTTCAACTGTCTAGCAATCACGTTTCGTGAGATACAGCCTGGTGACAGACGGACAGACGGACGAACGGATGGCGAAGTCTCAGTAATAGGGTCCCGTTTTTATCCTTTGGGTACGGAACCCTAAAAAAAACCGGCCAAGTGCGAGTCGGACTCGCGCACCGAGGGTTCCGAACAAATTTATATGTATATATGAACATCCAGTCTTATCAGACCCCTGCTCCTAAGCAAAATGTGCGCAGTGTGGGATCATTGTAGATTGGTTACTGATATAGACAGACAGACAAAAAATTTATGCTTTTCGCAATTTTTCCTTTATCTGTGCTACAAGACCTTGCTTCGTACCAAATTTCAAGATTCTGAGTTCACGGGAAGTACCCTGTAGGTTTTGATTCCCTTGCGAGTTTCGAAAATTTGCGCAAATTTGCAGCATAAACGGCTGTATCTTTTGATTGCGTTGGCTTAGAAGTTTGATTTTTTCACAGCTCCAAGGGACAGTAGATTTGAGTATTTGATATAAATTTCAGCTAGATACCTCCACGCGTTCCTGAGAAAAAGTGATCCTATATAAGGGTTCCGTGTTTTCCTTTTGAGGTACGGAACCCTAAAAAGAAGAAATAATAACGTAATATCAAAAATTGGCCAACATCGGCTAACGTTTAGGAAACCATGTTCACCGTTTGTACCTATGATAAGCCGTGCCTACACAATCCTCTTCTCCTCTGACATTCTCACATAACAGTTTAAACAAAAACACCCGACACTTCACACGTCTACACAATGAATAGGGCTGTCAACTCACTCAGCCGACAGGTTTTACACTACGACTTAAATGTCAGTGTCAACCCCGACAGTGTCGTCGCTTCGAACATTGTTGCAGAACTATCGATATTTTGACTATCGATAGTTGACCCCGAAAACTATTCAGGATATCGTTAGTACTACCGATAGCATCGCCACATGTCGATAGTACAATACAATACAATACAATACAATGACTCTTTATTGTACACCAGAAATAGTAAGCGATACAGAAAACAGGTACACAGAGAGAAAGTTACAAGGAAAGCAATAGGCGGCCTTATCGCTTAAGAGCGATCTCTTCCAGGCAGCCCTTTAACAGAAAGAAGGAAGGACTAGTTTACAGCAGGTGGTGCATCAACAGTGGATCAGAAAATTAAACACAACAAAAAATAGTACATCTACTCATACATACATCGTAAATATAATAGACGACAAAAATAAATATAGGCAGTGGGATAAGCAGCCACATAGAAATAAATAAATAAAACTAGGTATAGTAAATATCGATAGTATTATGGCCAATAGAATCGATATCAAATAAATAAATCAATCAATCAAATATTAAATAAATAAATCACGGGACGATTGACACCAATTGACCTAGTCCTAAACTAAGCAAAGCGTGTACTATGGATACTAGACAATGGATATAAACATACTTAAACATACTTATATGGACAAATACATACTTAAATACATATTAAACATCCAAGACTCGAGCACAAACATTCGTACTTTACACACAAATATCTGCCCTGACCGTGAATCGAACCCGGGGCCTTAAGCTTTGTAATCAGGGTCTCTAACCACTAAGCCATCCGGTCGTCTATATATCAAATATCAATAGTATTGCAATATCAGTCAATAGAGACCAAAAACAATCGATGCTATCGATAGTTTCAACAGTTTTGTACCATCGATAGTATAAAATTTTCAGTACTATCGATAGTTTCGATTTTGTTTTGGTTATTACTGCCTGATTTAGCAATACTATCGATACTGTCGATTCTATTGAACATAAAACTATCGGTAGTATCGATTGTATTGGCTTGGCATTATCAAAAGTATAGCTTATAAAGCACTATCAATACTATCGATATCGACACGTGGCGATGGCGTAGTGGTGGTGTCTTAACTATCGATAATTTATCGATATTGGAGTATCGATAGGCAACACTAATGCAAATCAATCGGCGACCAGCTTCTTTATTAAAAGTTGCGTCGGTGTCTTTGTGCTAAGTTGAAACCGAGACTTGTGTAAAGCCGCGGCAGCGTAGTAGTTGAACTTATGGTCTCTCAAGTAGGGTATCGAGGGTTCAAACCCGGGCTCTTGACTCTGAGTTTTTCGAAATTTATGTGCAAAACTGCATTTGAAATTTGACGTGCGCTGAAGAAAGCTGCACACTTACGAATAAATTGGGAACTTAACTTCATCTTGGCCTGTGTACGTCCCGATGCGGGGCACATGCCTCCCTTTTGAACGAGAGGGCTTGGGTTGTTGTGTAATATTAAAGTAAGATGAGTGTTGAAACATTAAGAATCGAGTATATACTGTCTATAATTAAATAAAATAAATAAATAAATAAATATCAAGGGACAATTCACACCAATTGACCTAGTCCCAAAGTAAGCTAAGCAAAGCTTGTGTTAAAAATGTGTTAAATGTGTAAAATTGTGTTAGAATAATGGAAGCCTTATTATATTGTTACATAATGGGAGAGTGTGTGTGTGTGGCGCAGCTCACACTGCAGCTGTTGTTCCCACGCGAGCCCAGTGCGTGGGAACTTCACGCATAGTAATTGAATTTCTTCGCAGGTGTGCTCCTTGCGATTTACAGCTCATGGTACATTTCAAATGTAATTTCGCACTTACATTCCAAAACACTCGCACAGCCCGGATTTGACCCCAAGAGTCTCTGCTTGAGAAACCATAGGTTAAAGAACACTTCAAGATGGAGCGATGACCTACTTAAAGTTGGATGCCGATGGCGCAGGACCGGGCTGCTTGGCAAACCTAGGTAGGCCTATGTTCAGCAGTGGACGACTTTCGGCTAAAACGACCACTCAAACCACTAGACAAAAAGTCTAACATTACCAAAATCAAATCAAAATCCAAAGCACATTTAGCAAATTGCCTAATTAGCTAAAGCCAATAAATAGCTGCATAGCTAGGCATACCGTGTCGATGTGCCCAGACCCAACAACGCAAATCAATGTAGATTAAATTTGTCAACTCGATCGTCAGAGCGAGATACAAAACACGCAACAACCAGAATAAATTTAGGCCCCGCGAACACGGGACGTTCCATTTTGCGTACAAAGCGATTTCTACTTTATTTATCACATTATATAAGCACCCAAAACGATTTCGAGACGAAAAAATGGCTCTTTGAAGTCGAACCAATCTCAGAAATTATATTCCGTTATAATCCTCTAAGTACAATATTTTCTTTTTCGGAATGAAATCTGGATCGTCGGCTGATGCTGCTTCGCGCCGCTTCCCATACAAACGCATAAGATATTAAAGACACTGTACCCCATTTATAACTCCTTTTAGGCGTGACATGTGATTGATTGAATTTAATTGATTTTATTATATTGTGTTGTTATTATTATTATGATTATTCTAAGTTAAATTATTATAGAGAACTACTAACATTACCTAATATGTGATTATGTATTACTAACAATTATGGATTGAAAAGCCTAAATAAATATTCATATTATTATTATTATTTAACGACCGCTTTAGCCTAGTTGGTAGTGACCAGGGTCAGGCCTATGAAGCAGGAGGTCCTGGGTTCGAATCCCGGTAAGGGCATTTATTTGTGTGATGAGCACGAATATTTGTTCCTGAGTTATGGATGTTTTCTATATATTTAAGTATTTATTTATCTATATAAGTATGTTTATCGTCGTCTAGTACCCATAGTACAAGCTTTGCTTAGTTTGGGACTAGGTCGATTTGTGTAAGATTGTCCCCTAATATTTATTATTATGTTGGTACGGATTTCCGATCACGGGCCCATGGGTCCCGGTCATTTGAAAGGCATTCATGGGGCCAAAGCCAACATGAAGAGGCCTTTGGTACCATATAATATAAATGGGATGGGCGCAACTATGGAGGTCTATCCCCTAATACACCATAAGGATGTGCTAGCGGACAGTCCTCCACAGTTGCCAATCTATTGCCAGGTAGGAATCGACATGGAATTGGCTATGGGGTTGGGATGTTGTGGACAGGATAACCGGGCTATGGAGTGAGATAACGGACACCTACCATTTCAATATCTCATAAACTGAACTTTTGGTAGGCGGTGACTCGCCATTCACTAAATGGGCCCCTCAAACTATTGCCCACTCGGGGCAACGAGGCGGCAACATTGGTGTAAACGGCTAAGGATGGAGAGGTGTTCCTGGACTTTAAACTTCAAAATGCCAACTCGCCACTTACGGAAACACATCCATCCTTCGAGCATTTAGCTCTTGCGCTCCACTCTAGGCGGCCAACAAAGGCAAACTAGAGGCGGGGTGGGTGTGTAACTGTGTGTGAGTGTGTGTATAGGCGCATGTGTGTATGTGTACCGCTGGAGGTCTCGGGTTCGTGGTGTCGCTACGCACCAACAGCTCGCCACAAGCCGCCCTGCGATCATACACTTTCTCCTGAATAGATCTCATGATAATGATTTAGTGGTGACAAAGGCAGACAAAGGAAATTGTATTGTTTTATTGGATAGGTATCAATATAATCGGAAAGTTTTAGATATCGTTCAAGGGGACGGTTTTACAGTTTTACGTAAGGACCCTACAATTACATTTCACAAAGATCTAAAGAGACTAATAAAGGGTTCTTTGTTTGCCTTTGAAACCGAACAACAAAAGAATTTTGTAATTCCCATGAATCCGCAGGCGCCAATTCTATATGGATTACCTAAAATTCATAAAGATGATGTGCCTGTTCGTCCAGTTGTCTCATACGTGAGTGCTCCAGCATATAAATTGGCGAAGAAATTAAATAGTATTATTCGTGTGAAGGCTTCCTTTAAACCTTCTTATAGTTTAAAAAATGGTTTAGATTTGGTTAGTAAAATTAAGGACATCAGCATACCGCCGAATGCAACGTTGCTTTCTTTGGATGTAGACAGTTTATTTACTAACGTACCATATAGTGAGACACTAGAAATTCTAAAAGACCACTTAGAAAGGAAGCGGTTGCATCCGGGTGAAGTTTGTGAATTAATAGATTTGGTAACTTTATGCATGAAACAAAATTATTTCCGGTTCAATGGTCTTTATTACTTACAGAGTGATGGTTTAGCTATGGGTTCACCTCTGAGTCCTTTAATGGCAGATATATTTATGGATCATTTTGAGAATCAGTATATTGTGGGTAATAGTAATATTGTGTACTATTTTAGGTTTGTTGATGATTTGATCCTATGCTGGAGAGGGAGTATGAGACAGCTTGACGTGTTTATTAATGGTTTGAATAACAAGCACGTAAAGATAAGGTTCAAAAAAGAATTGGAGGAAAATTGTTCGTTGAACTTTTTGGATTTAACGATTTCAAAATTAAATGGTAAACATCAATTTAAAATATACCGTAAGCCCACGTACACAGATGCTGTTATACCAGCATCTTCTAATCATCCGTGGCAGCATAAACTGGCTGCTTTCCATTGTTATGTTAATAGATTGTTGACTGTGCCTCTTTCTAAGGAACATTATGATTTAGAGTTGAGTACTATTTATCAGATAGCGATCTCAAATGGTTATACAAAATCAATGGTAGATAGTTTAGTTCAAAAGAAGCAGGCACGGTTAGTAAATAGCATGCTTTACGCTGCGTTACCTTCTCAGTCTACTAACAAATATAGATCTAGCATCTCTTACGTCGGGGGTTTGTCTGATAAGATTTATGGCATTTTAAAATCAAACA
Source organism: Archips crataeganus (assembly GCA_947859365.1). Taxonomy (NCBI): domain Eukaryota; kingdom Metazoa; phylum Arthropoda; class Insecta; order Lepidoptera; family Tortricidae; genus Archips; species Archips crataeganus. Next base: position 18,895,244 of record OX402060.1, on the reverse strand, counting down.
ATATTAATGTTGCCTTTAAGACTAACAACTCTTTGTACTCTAGGCTATGTAACCACAAAGAACAGGTAGATAAGGGAACTAGATCGGGGGTATACAAGCTTACTTGTAATGACTGCAATGGGATATACGTAGGACAGACAGGCCGAAGTTTTAATACTAGATTTAAAGAGCATGTTTCGGCATATAGGAATGAGCATCCAGATAGATCGAATTTTGCAAAACATTTGTTGGAATCAAATCATTCATTGTTAGATTCAGATTCTTATGAAGTGTTACATTATTGCGGCAAGGGGTTGCGTCTGGATGCTCTGGAATGCATGGAAATAATTAGGTACAACACTATGGGGTCTATTATTAATGAACAGGTAAATTTAGTATCTTCTCCTTTACTGCGGCTTGGGTCGAATTTGAACAGTTAGTATTAATTAAATATGCCTTATAAATAAATAAACAAAAAAAAAAAAAAAAAAAAAATTCAAGGTAGTTTTTTTTTTTATATGTCAATAAAAGTTAATTTTTGTGGGGTAGTTTGAGAATAAGAAAAATAAAGTGGGTACTTGAGAAGTTACAGTGACAAGTTAAAACATTTGTTTTGGTTTGTTAGTTTAACGTTTGGTAGCATAGCATACGGTTGTGGTAACTCTGAAGATGAGCTCTGGTTGAGTTCGAAACGCGTCAGTGTAGCTTGGTGGTGGTGATGGTTGGGTTTATGTGATTTGTGTGTGTTCGTACAGTGTGGAGGTGGAGGAACTGCATGAACGCACATTTCTTGCATAAACGTAACTATTGTAAGGTCGCGGGTGAGCAAAGTAATTGTTTTAGTTCATTATTATTATTATTATTTATTAGTACCTGGGCGACCGAGCTCTGCTCGGGCAGAAACTCGGTACCAAGCGTTTTCCCAGAGATAAGACCAAGCTAGATCAATTTTTCATCCCCGAAAACCCCAGAAAACGAAGTTTCTTCTTTTGTGAGAAAAAGTACTAAAGGGAACGTGCAGTAACTATAGGCGGCAGCACTAATGCGACAAAAGAGACACTATGCGGACAGTAAAACAAACGTATCAAGGTAAAGCATTCAAATTGATGGCACCCTTATGACACCAGTTGGCAGCACCGTCTATGTGCACGTTCCCTATTGGGAGCAAAGAACAAGAAAAACCGGTTGTCTGTAAAGTCGGTTTACGGATGATAGTTTAACGTGGCTCACCCTCCCACCCCCTCCGGTTTTTTTGTCAAATATCTTGAAAACGGTGCATCCTACGGCAAAATCGATGAAATTTTCATCCCCCTTTGATACCCCCACGCTCCCTCCCACGCATCCCCCCCGCACCCCCTCCCCCCTCTCACCCCCCAACCCACAGAAATAATAATATATTATTTCTGTGCCCCAACCCCTCCGGTGTTTTTGTCAAATATCTTGAAAACTGTGCATCTTACGGCAAAATCAATGAAATTTTCATCCCCCCTTGAAACCCCCGAACCCCCTTCCCCGCAAATATATAATCAGGATCTCGGAAACGGCTGCAACCATTTCGATGAAATTTGGTATGTGGGGGTTTTCGGGGATGAAAAATTGATCTAGCTTGGTCTTTTATCTCTGGGAAAAAGCTTGGTACCGAGTTTCTGCCCGAGCAGAGCTCGGTCGCCCAGGTACTACTTTGCACTTTTACTTTTTACTTTTTACTTTTACTCTACTTTGCACCAGCACTACTGGCAGTCGAATTAAAACTCCAAAGTTTCACTGAATATTCAACTTATTTCCTTTGTATGATAAATAGGAAATAATTTATTGAATCAGGTGTTACTTTGCGGAGATCCATAATAATGAACTGAAACAATTATTACTTTGCTCAACCTCTTTGGTCAACCTCGCTTAACGGTAGTTACGTTTAGGTAAGAAACGCGTGTTCATGCAGTTCCTTCACCTCCACACTGTACAAACACACAAACCCAACTATTACCACCACCAAACTACACTGACGCCTTTCGAACTCAACCAGAGCTCATCTTCAGAGTAGGTACCACAACCGTACCCTATGCTACCAAATGTTAATTCCATTTAGGCTTTGTTCATTTATGACAAAAAGAAATTTGGTTATAATTATTTTTTAGTAGGTACAATTATTTTTGGACATCATTCAAAATCATCAATTCAAGTGGACAATTTTAAATACATTAATTTGTATTTGTATGTGCCAGCGGCTATACTAAGGAAAATCGTAAGCCAGCGTTTGGAAGTGACGACACGTAGCACCAACGCCCTGATTTACCCTGAAATATTATGAAAAATATAAACTCTTTGAGTCTACCAGCTTTGGGAGGATATAGGCTAAATGATTTAGGATAGGTATTGAGATTAAACTTTTGTTTTTCGTAGAAATTGTGTAAGACTTGCGGATTTTTCGCAGACAGATAGCGAAGAATCCGCGTAAAAACTCATCTGTCCTTTCCAAGATCTCAAACTAATATCATTTTAACGTTTTAAGCGTGAAAAGGTACAAGACAGACCGATATTAGTATGAATTATTATCACACTTTGTTTCTATTTATTCTTCTTTAAATGTCATTTATAACTTGACGTTCAAAAAAATTTAACAAACTCCAAGAAAACTATGAATATTAGTCTACTGCTCTGTTTAAAACCGGTGCTGCACGAGCCAGCAGGAGTGGAGTGGACCGTAGTCCTCTACCTTACCTAAATACATATTATCTATTGCGCTTGTATCATTCCTGCTATCGTGATAAGTCAATGACAAATAATAAAAAGCATCGCATTGATAACCTCTTCCTTTTTGAAATCGATTAAAAAGATCTTCTACCGCAGCGTGCGTACTTAAATAGATACAAGGTCGACCAGAAGTGGGCGGGGTCCCCACCCATACGTTGTCAGTATTCCCAAAATCCACACAAAGCGTTTTCGCTCTTCTTTCATCAACGGTACAGCTAAGGAGTGGAATTCCCTGCCTGCGATTGTGTACAATTTGGCCGTTTTCAAATCTAGAGTGAATGAGCATTTACTTTAAGCGTGCTCCATCGTAGGGCTCATCTTCGCCTTCCATCAGGCGTGATTATGGTCAAACGCAAGCCTATATTGTATAAAAATCGAAGTCCAAACGTCGTATATAAAGAATGGTTATCTTCAATCATAATGATACAGATTCGAAAAAGTCAATACATTACAGCCGAGTAAATCCGTTTTGAAAACTGTTTGCTTATCAGCGGGGATAATGGCGGCGTGCGCGGTTTGAGAAGCGGGAGATTTGACGATGATTCGGCGGTTCATGATTCGAGAAAGATTTGGTGTGAATGGGTGATTTTGTTTGCTCGGTGCTGAGTGTGATTCGGTGGTTTCAATTGATATTACGCGGCCGGCGAATATTTTTCCCAATCCGATCGGGATTTTTATCTTTTTTTTTATAAAATAGGATGTTTGATACCACCCAATTGTGTGCAATCCATTAAGATTAATGACGTGTAGCGGTAGATGAGAAAGAATAATTTATTTGAATACATTAAAAAATGGAACCAACTAGTTTTAGCACGCGTAAACTAGTAGATCTGGGAAACTCAGGAATTTCACTGAATTTTCATACAAATTTCAAAAATTACAAATCAAATCAGAGGGGCCACAGACTATGCTATGTATGACCTGAACTATTTCTAGGCAATGGAACGTGGCTGACTCACTGTGACGTCATTCAGCGTATTTCTTAAAAATATATAAAAAAATTAAATACTCATCCAAATTCAAAATCGAAGAAAATGGTATTTTAAAAATATCCTATTCTTGCCAAGAAAAATATAAAAACTATAGTTTATTTTTGGTAATTTGATGACAAAGTTATTTATAGACACTTAAATGTTAAAATTACAACTTTATGGAGTTCGATATACGATAATATGATAAACTTACCTCGGTAGAAATCTTCCCCGAAATTTAATTGAGATTTTTTTTGTCTATTTAGGCAGCAGAACTAAAAACCAATTTATTCAACTGTTATCGAATATTATTCGATTTCATTTCATTTCTTATGAATGATTACTTTTGTTTTTTTTGGCGGGTACGCGTTGGATGCGGACGGCGCAGGGCCGATCTGCTTGGCGAGCCTTGGGGGAGGCCTTTGCACAGCAGTGGACGTCTTTCGGCTGAAAATGATGATGATGATGATGATTATTTTATGACAACAATACGTATAAACTCCTGACCAGTGGTGGTGGAGGGGAATGGCACGCGGCACAGGATGCCGAGGACTGGTCATGGTTGCTGGTCTTTTTTCCGGCGTTTTTTTCTGTGCATCTATATTTTAGTTTGTATTTAGTACTAGCTTTTGCCCGCGACTCCGTCCGCGTGGAATTATTAGTAATTTGGGCAGCTTATTTTTTTTTATCCAATTTGCTTTTTCATCAATTATGGCTCTCCTTAGTTCCTCGATATAAAAAAAATACCCGCCCCCGCACCCCTCCCCCCCCCGCACACCCGCGTTCACATTCAACACCGTACTCCCAAGTCAAGCGTGCCTATAGAAGTTTTACTTCAAAAACCCCCGATTTTGAAACATTCTTCCGCTCCGCTCCGCTCCTATTGGTGTTAGCGCGATGATATATAGCCTTCCTCGATAAATGTGCTATCTAACACTAAAATAATTTTTCAAATCGGAGCAGTAGTTCCTGAGATTAGCGCGTTCAAACAAAAAAACCTGTTCGATAAATTCTTAAAAAAAACGTATCTTTCTTATTTGTGAACCGATTCAAATGAAACAAACACTAAATGTTAATCCAAGAAAATACCAACATATCAGTGAAAACCGCATCCTTCTAGGTTAAGCCGTTTCTGAGATTAGCGCGCACAAACGCACAGACAAACAGACAAACAGACAATAATTCTAAAAATCATTGTTTTGGGTTCTATTGTGCTAATAAATAGCCCTAGTGACAGTTTTTCTCAAATATCTTCAATGTACAGACACCGACTTGTTACAGATTTATTATATGTATTGATGAAATGACTGTTAGTAGAGGAGACGTGGAAGATCGACCTTCACCGATCTGTTAACTCGATGAGACATATTTTTTATCAAATATAATTTATAAACAAATATGCCTATGATAACTTGCCTATCGAAAAGTGTTCATAGATTTTTTTTTGTTTTATTGTGGAGTGCCTTTAGCCATCTTCCAGCTCCATCATCAGACCCTGGTTACCATCTGGGATCAAAGTACTCGTCAAGACGAATCAAACGAGTCCAAACTCGATGGGGTAATTCGTAATTTCATTAATTCAGTATGGCACTCCACAATAAAACGACACAACCCCATCGAGTTTGGACTCGTCTGATTCGTCTTGACGAGTAGTTTGATCCCAGATGGTAACCAGGATCTGATGATGGAGCTGGAAGATAGCTAAAGGCACTCAACAATAAAACAAAAAAAAATAGCTATGAACACTTTTCGATAGGTAAGTTATCATAGGCAATTTGTTTATAAATTATATTTGACAAAAAATATGTCTCATCGAGTTTACAGATCGGTGAAGGTCGACCTTCAACGGCTCTTAGACCATGTGTATGTGTTGTTTAATTCACGCGCTGATAAGCGTACCTCCTTCGCTTCCTTTTTTGCCAAGCAACCTGGATACACGTCGCTGTCAAAACGTGACGATCTAGATTCAAAAAGTACTTATCTTTAACAAAATAATGAGAATCCTCTTTATACCCATCATAATTAAGCCGTGTTCAATTCAATCCTTTGCTATCACGCAAGAAGGGTTCCGTTATTATTTGACGTTAATTTTAATGATACATTACCCACAAAGCTAAAACAAAAAGGCAACAAAAGTTGTACCGGATGCTGTGGCTTCCAAAAAATTCGAGGGCCAACATTAAATTGTGGGAATTAAAATGAAAAGGTTTTAATGTGGAATGAAAAGTTGGCGTCGCCAGGTGTTTGCCCGTGGTTTGCGGTTGGATGCAAGGCCGGCTCCTCTGGGAGTCAGTGGTTTCGAGCCAACCCATGTGTAGCTTAATGATGTAAGATGAGCATGTGATGCTGTTTTGTAACATTATTTTTATGCGATTTATTATGAAGTAGCCTTTACCTGCGGGTTTTCTCGTTAACCATTAAATCTATGATTTAAATGAAAATCCGGGATTTTGCGAATCCGTGGGAATTCCCAAAAAATACAAAGTCACTTCCATCTTGTTGGATTTCTACCTACACTGCGTCTTCCGGTCTGTGGACGCCACTCGAGAACCTTTTTGCAGTTTCCATCGGCCATCAGTGCTACGAGGGATGTGCCCTGCCCACTGCCACTAGTCTGGCGATTCTTCGAGCTATATCGACCTGGTTAAGGTTGCGGGAACGCATCGCATGCGGATGAACCTTGACCGATCTATTTGGCGAGCCTTGGGGGAGGCCTATGTTCAGCAGTGGACGGCTTTTGGCTGATGATGATGACAACGTGTCTTAATTAACGTTGCATTTAAAAAACCACGTCAAGTGTGTGTGTGTGTGTGTGTAGGTAGGCCTCCAACAAGATGGAGTGACGACCTTGTGATGGTAGCTGGAACGCATTGGATGCGGATGGCGCAGGGCCGATCTGTTTGGCGAGCCTTGGGGGAGGCCTGTGTTCAGCTGTGGACGTTTTTCGGCTGAAATGATGATAATTCCAGGATTTAAGTATATTTTTTATATCTATTTAAGTATATTCTAGTCTTCATTTATGGGCAATGAAGAACACGCTTGTATATAAATTTTCATTATGTACTCGGTTTAGATTTAGGCTTTGTAGCCTTAGTTTCCGCGTACATTGTTGTTAAGCCTGGCTTATAAAGCGAAACTATTGTAATCACATTATAGACTAGAGCTAGTATGTTGTATGGCCTAAACTAGTAAATATGTAGTAGCCAATAAGTTAGCGAATAAGAGCTTAATTCAGACACTGTGTTGTTTTACAATCTTTCCAAAACATCTGATGTATTTGAAAGAGATTATGATGCTTTTGCAGTGTCTGTATCTCAAAAAATATTGGCAAAATAAAACGAATCGACATCATAGTACATAATAACGTGATTACGAGTACAAGCTTCCAGGTGCTCATTCAATTAATACCATGTAATGACCTTTGCAATTATGGCCGAAACTTCGTCACAAATGAAGCAAATTTTAACGTCATCAATCCAGCATTATATGAACATACGTACTACTATATACTTAGTAATTTTACAGAGTTTATCCAGCTTTTCTCACCCAAAGTGGTGAAAGATAGATGGCCCGATTGCGTGCCGCGGCGCCGTCATTAGCGCGGAGTCCTTTACTGCTGCTTTTAAAACATAGGGCTTTTATGATCGATGATTTCGTGAATGTGCGAAAATTCTATACGACAAGAAAAGTAGTAGATTGATAGGTTGTAGAACGAATTATTAGGATCATTGCAAGCAAGGAGAGGTTAGAATGATGCATGAAGCAATTAAAACCAAAAAGGTACAGTCGCGGAATAAAGGTTCGTCCTCTTAATCTCGACTTTTGCTTGTGGAAAAGTTGTTGACGTCAAGGAATCACATTATATTGCAATAACGACATCAAGTTTAGTTAAGATAGCGGCATTGAGTTGTTTGCATTTAGTTATAATCGCTGTAAGTTAGGTTTTATCATTAAGTTTATCAAGTATAATGGCAGGTCAACTAAAAAAAGGTTTTAGCTCAACTTTTCATAGTCAAGGAACATTGGTTCGACTAAATTATTGTCTGTGTAATAATGTGGTGTGCTATATAGTTTAGAAAGGTAACTTTTTTTTTAATAAAAAATAGGCTGACGTTTGGCCTCTATCTCGCTTGATGGAAGGCGAAGATGAGACCTAAGATGGTACACGTTTGCCTAGAAGGTGTCTGTTCACTTTGACCTTAAAGATGTCAAAAAACATGAGCTGAGATTGTAAATTATGAAATCAAATTGTTTGAAGACTGACGAATCTCTTCGTTCCGCTACTGACATCTCGATGCCACATGTCTGAATATGCCTATCACCGAATCAAGCCAGCGATGGAGAAGGCTATGCACGTAGTTTCTCTGCGAGATCAGATTATGTGGAGATCCGCAGAAGAACCAAAGTAAGCTTGTTAGCCCAGCATCATCAAACATTATGCCGTCAAAATATGGCAGCAGGAAATATGTGTTCTTGAGTGACGACCACGTACCGGAAGATACAGCGTGCGGATCTTCTCCAGATAGTGGATGCGGTCAGCCCAAGATAGATCACTGTGGAGTTCTTTGAGGGATACTAATGACCTGATGAAGCTCAGAATCACACAAAAAGCTATCTTCGGAGTTTATGTGCACTGTGGAATCTTTAATGCGACCATACAGCGGATACTGATGGCAAAGTGTCGTTCATAGTGGCTTTCAAGGGCCATTTTTCACCAGTTAACATTTTCCGGTTGACGATGATGGTAATGAAGTCTCGATTGTGAAAGTAATTATGTCTGAATTTCGCACACGTCCAATAATGTCCACGATTATGTATTACCGCTTTTATTCCGTATTAACACGTAAACAATCTCCGGATCGTCAATAAAACCTTTAAATCACTATAAAAACATCATCCACTTCCTTAGTAATCACGGGGGCAATAACAGTAAAGCCGTAAGCGCCCGTAACGTGTAGGGCATAAAGTGTAATATGGCATATCAAGTGTAGTAAATGCAGCCATTATTCGTTTATCGGCACTCAGGCTATAAAAACAATGATATTAAATATTTATATTGCGGAGTTATTCCGAGTGGCGCCTAGAAAGTTCTGCGATGGAATCGCATTTAGCACGATGCTGAAGATCATCATCATCATCATCATCATTTCAGCCAAAAAACTTCTATTGGTGATAACATAGGCTTATGCCAAGGTTCGCCAAACAGACCAGACCTACGCTATCCGCATTCAACCCGCTCCCGCAACCTTAACCAAGTCGTTGCTCCATCTTGTTGGAGGCCTATCTACACTGCGTCTTCTGGTCTGTGGACGCCATTCGAGAACCTTTTGGTTCCAGGCCCGGATCTCTATTTTTTTGGAAATTGTGTGCATTAATTACCTACTTTTGTTATTTTGCACAAGGTGAAATTTCTACTGAACTAGTATTTCTAACTGAGTTCATGTTGAGCTGTACGGGTATAATGCATTAACTCAGTTGTTAAAATTAGTCCGGTAAAATTTGAGATGTTCTTACTTTGTTGAAATTAAATCACTAACTCAATAGATGGACACCTCAAATTCAGCAAGACTAATTAAAAGAAACTGAGCTAGAAACTCTAATTTTGTATCACTTAAAAATTTCACCTTGTAGGTAAAGATTACGTACCTATGCGGTACGTGATTCAAAAAAGTATTAAATATATAGGGGACAGTGACACTTAATGTTTGGTAAATACTCATATTACAAAATGAAGCGACAAAATCGCTACACAAAGAGCGAAAAAACAATGAAAATATGAAGTTAAGAAGTCATAAATCGGTTTTGAATAAGATATTAATACGATCGTGAAATAACTTTATATTGCTCCTAAAATCGTATTCAATCATACATTTTGATGATATTGCAATTTAAATGGCTTTTAGCTTGTTACTAGCTTGGGACTACGTAACTCATACTCGTATTAGAGGTAGTTTTATATGGCTCGCAGTTACTTACAACCTATGTATACATTTATAATAGGAATGGTGCTGGTATGGGATGCAACCTGTTCAGAGACGCTGGCCCGTTCCCATCTACATGGAACAAACAACAGAGCTGGTGCAGCTTGTGAGGCGGCTAAAAAGCTAAAGCATGCAAATACAGGGGTCTTAGGCTCCTTAAGCCCCAATGCTTAAGAATTATTAGTAGTTTTACTTGGGAAATTCTCTACAAAATACAAAATCCTTCGAAAAATATTACTTGTTTAATACGAATAGTATATAGGTAAATAATAGTAAAATTAATAAGATGTGCAAGGATTTTTTGCAAGAATAAGAATAAGAATGTTTATTTGTCAAACATAGGTACAAATATAGATGGTAAACTTAAAATTGTAACTGCCCAACCCTATCCTGGGCGAGTCCGACACGCTCTTGGCCGGTTTTCTTACTAGTGTAAATGTGGGATTAGGGTGGTAATAGTAGATTGTTCAACAAGGGAGGAAAATAACCAATATCACACGAGGTTACTTGGCACCCGAGCACAGCGAGGGTGCCAATATTCCGAGGGTGATATTGGTGTTTTTCCCGAGTTAAACACTCTGCTTTTCATTTCGACTACAAGGAAAGTAAGAAAATATAAGTATAAATAAATAAAAATGCCTAAACTGGTCAATATGATCGTTGTAAAATATTTCAATGGAGTTTATTGTTAAGGAATAATTAATTTAACAAAATTTAGAATGTTCAATATAATAATCAAAGAAAACAGTAGATAAAGTAGGTATTTTAGTAAATTTATTATTAAATATCAAGTAACCAATTTGAACCAAGGAGTTAAGCTGTATAGAGATAGGCTGTATAGACAATAACATTGTCCTTTACGCTTTTTTCTTAACATTTTCTATTTTTTTTGGTTTGAGTCACTAAATAGGAAATTAATAATTTAATTTAATAATATTTCACTGGCATTATAAATATCATAACTAATTAAGAAAAAAAAACTCAATACTTAATTATTCCATGTATATGCCGTAATGCTTGGCTGAATGCGTATGTGTTCCATTGACAGCCAATGCCTTTATTTTTTTTAATTTATATCTACCCTAGGGAAGAAAATAATAGTTATCCTCCCGTATGTCAGATATAATTTGCCTCACTTTCCGAGTATGAGAGATGAAAAGGAATTTTTTTGGTCGCGTATTTGTATGGGAATACAAAGCACCGGAACATGGTAGAGAGTTAGCGAAACACCAACGAAAGGTCCATTAAAGAGCGTCTAACTTTTTTACGACGCGCACGCTCCGCTGGTTTATTATCTATATATTGTCGGACGCTATAAATCGAGATCTTGTACACATTTGCTTTATGAATAATTGAATGTGTGATTCTCGTTTTTTTGTGCTGCAACGGAAAAGAAATAGTTTGATTCATCATCATCATCATCATTTGAGCCGAACGACGTCCACTGCTGAACATAGGCCTCCCCAAGACTCACCAAACAGATCGGGTCTGCGCCATCCGCATCCAATGCGTTCCCGCCTCCTTAACCAGGTCGTTGCTTCATCTTGTTGGAGGCCTAGCTACACTGCGTCTTCCGGTTCGCGGACGCCACGTGGCTCGTGTACTCGATAACCTTTCGGCCCCATCGGCCAGCAGCTTTCAGGACCATAACGGTGTAGTGAGAAGGCATTTCTGGAATTTCCCACGGTATAGAGAACGGGAGCTGTTTATAATTTTTTCATCACACTTGCTCGTCGATGGTGTTTTTTTTTTTTTTACCCTATCGTCTAACCTCCAACATAATCGGAGACCTATCTTTGCTGGCTACCTCATACAGTCCAGTTCCATCAAACGCTACTTCTCGTACTGCCATGCTTCATACAATTTCTTTCTTGTTTCCTTCCTCATTTAATCTTTCCGTGCCGTTGCCCCTATACTATTCAGCTAAACTAACAATACTTATGCTACTTTTAACCCGTACATTCCATTTCTCTTTGTCACTCTGTTCGATCATTTGCTATGCCGTCCTCTTTGTCACTCATCATCTTTCATAAGAGAATAAGAATAGATTAAGAAAGCTCTTGTAATATATCAAATTTTTGGTCTTTTAATTAATTAGGGAGATTGTGTCTCTTGGTGAACCCACCGATTCCCGAAATATTGTTTAAGTTGCAATGGTGTTATTCCATGCCTGTATACTAAATGACAATGGCCTAAATTGATCTTAAGGGAGTTATGGATTTACGTACAGTTTTTCCTCCCAAGGGAGTTCTAACTTTAGTTTTAAAATTTGCAAACAAAGTTGGTATGTCATTTCAGACTAAGGAGGTTTCAAGTCAGCCATCGTTTTATTTATATGTTTAAAGCTTAGCTATAACCCAATTTTACTACACAAACTTATCTACGCTTCATGAAACTTCGTTATTTTCATATTTTAAATTTATGTCAAATAGTTCTGCAATAGTTTTAGTAAGTATTTTTGAAACATGTTGGCAGAATCTGGCCGTATGGCCATTCGAATTCTAAACACAGTTTACAATATCTATAGTAGATGACATGAAAAAAAAGTGACAATACTGGCGGGTAGCCATTATTTATTCAATTTAAGTATTTAGAGACATAATAATTTTATTTTGCATTTTTATTCCTCGCAGTGTGATGAAAATCATTGTGTGTATCACGCACGGGCAGTAAGGGGATTACAAACTCGAGTCATCAAAAGCCCTCCGCATTCGGTGTCGGGTTTCTAATAGACTCTCGTTAGTAATCCCCAACTTAAGGCCCTTGGTGCACAATGTACTATATCTCTGCGCGGATGAATTAGCGGACAAAAGCTAGTAAATAAAGATTAACGTGGAGTTGCTTTGACGACAGCGGTACAAAAAGTTCCCTTATCGGCTCGCACCAATTCCGCCGGGCGCTGCGACAATGCCAAGTTATCCCTCGGATCGACTGAAGGGAATAAAGAGGACACACCACTCGGTGTAAGAAAATGCACGTTTTTTTTGACGTGACAACTAAATCGATGAACGCCGGCTGCACGCACGAAAAAGGATGACGCAATGTCCCGTACAAGAGAGAGCAGTGAACGCCAGGATGTACAAGAGAGCAGCGCGCGCTAGGATGTACAATCTTAGTACTAGCGCTCGGGTAAATTTTAATGGGGGGATGCGGGGTGCGGGTGCGGGGGGGGGAGCTTTTAGGCTTTCATGTTTTTTTATGACATTGTCACGTTAAACTATCGTCCGTAAACCGACTTTATGTTATGAATAAAACATTACAGTGCTGCTTTACAAAAACATAACCCTCCTTCGACAGTTGAGAGAAAAGTGACAGAACTGTGTAGGGATTTTCATCACTGTGTGGATGCTATAGATAGAATGACTACACCCTTCGGTCAAAGTGCCCACATTGTACGAAAATAAAGAAATAAGATAATTTTTGACCCAAGTTTTGGAGCAGTAAAAAGGTCTATAGACTGGCGACCGCGAACCGAAAGGCTCATAACAAGATTGAGGTAAAGTTTACAGGAATCATTTGGATTCATGCAGCAGCAGCAGCAGAACAGATCGTTGTGGAGCCTTTTGTCCAGTAGTAAACATTTTTTTGCTGACATTCAGCAGGTCGAGAAGTAAATAAGGTGGCTGTAACCGGTCTTGCGCTACCTCGCGGACGTACTCGAAGACCTCTGCTGTCCAACTGAGAATCAGAGAGAAAAAAAACGCGCTTTATGACACAGCGTGCAAAAGCAATTCTCTCCGCCCCAAACAAGTACTAAATAAACTGACAACTCAACTGTTTAAAACTTTGCGCTATCGAGAATTGAAGCAATAGACAGCTCTGTGTACGAGGTAGGTATATTGTTTGCGCCTCAGTAGTGGAATGGATCTCGGAATGAGAATGCTATTGTTATAGTTATCCTAACTAAGATATCGTATTATAATGAGATGTTTCAGAGCGAGAAAATGAGGATTTTGTGTGGATTTCTCTGACGCTTTGTAGTAATGAATTTCTCAATTGCGTATTTTTAAATTAAACTCGCATTGTTCTATCTGGTTGGACCTCACAGATCGAAAGATTAATTAGATTAGTTGCTTCTTAACATATCCGACACTTATTGTGTTGGACAACCGCTATTATGTTGTTTTAAAAAAAAATTATATTCATCAGTCTAGTAAAACCAAAATCACTATCGATTTCTATTTGTGTAACGAAAATAAGTCGTAAAAGCTATGTGCAACTTTCGTTACAGAAAGAAATCTACTTTTTATTTAAAGTTTAAATATTATCCTAGAAGATTGCATTACCGAGATATTAAGTATTTGATAACACAATCAAGATTTTTGTCTATCTGCACGCGAAGTTTCACCCAAATTAGTTCCGCCATTATCACATGATTGACTAACAAATATTTCAATATCCAAAAACCTTTCTAAACTTTTTCATTTCATTTCATCATCAATTGGATTTGATGCCACTTCATTACATCTAAAACATCTTCTAAATGTAAGAACCAAGCCGAGCAAGACAAATCAAAGCCCAAGAAATACTCGTCAAACGTGCTTACAGCTAATTCTTAAAAACGGGGAAAATTGAACAATGAAATTGAAGGCAATTTCGCTAATCGGCTTGCACTTTCCAGTGCGAAGCAGCAATCAAGACACAAAGGGTTTTGAATCGAGTGCTTTCATGTTCCGGCTTTGATTCAACGACCTCCGTTCGATCTTGTGGCACCTAAAGATTGACTGTTTGTGTCCGTTTGATTGACGATTTTATTTTGAAATAGTTATTTATGATACAAGTGCGGAAAGTAGGCAATTCCCGACGAATGGCTAAGATTTAAAAACACGAGCGAAGCGAGTGGATTTTAGCCGGCATGAGTTGGGAATTTCCTATTTTCGACACGTATATACGTTTTACAATGCATTAAGCGAGGAAAACAATCAGGCTAAATATTTTCGAAAAAAATGTTGCGTTCTTATTTACCTTCCATTGAAGGAAAGTCTTGTAGGTGTTTACATATTTCATTAGCCTGTCACTGGCAATTTTTGCTTGGTGGAGGACATCAGGCGGCGTTAAGTCCGATGTAAATTCATCACTCTCCATTTTAATTTACTTAACAAGAAATAATTCAGTGGACTGAACTCATGAACATTACTTTTGCGTGTTTTCATGACAGGCGCGAACGGGTAACCATGATTGGTTCGTGTTACGATATAAGCTATTGGTATTATTTCATAGAGTGTTCAGGAATTTTTAATTGAAATTCCAAATGCTTCAATACAGTATAGTTGTCCAAGTAAGTGTTTTACCATTTTTTGTGACAGTTTATACATCAGAATAAAAACAATGGCGGACTGTTGCATTGACTTGCAAGTGAAAATAGCCTTTGATGTTTTCAATCGTACAAGCGACATTGAACTATACTTTGTTCTATGTTTGCGTTGTATCGCTTTGAAGGCCTGACTTTATAATAATAAAAAAATAGGAACCAGTACAAAATCTATAAGTTACAGATATTTGAAACATACTTAAACTAAGGCAGGTATTGGAAACGTTAAAAGAAGTGCGGATTGAGAACTTCACCCACACCATTTGATTGATTTCTTCGCAGATGCGTAGGTTTTTCCACGATGTTTGCCTTCAACGTAAAGCTCTTGGTTCCAATAATAAGCACCGGTAGTGTTAGATTTCAAGTTTTTTTTATACGATACTATAAAAGTACCTTCGTCCGTCGCATTAGAAATTATGAAATCCGCGCAAGAACTAGAGTCACCGACATAGCTCGAAGAATCGCCAGACTCAAGTGGCAGTGGATGCGGATGGCACGGGACCGATCTGTTTGGCGAGCCTTGGGGGAAGCCTACTATGTTCAGCAGTGGACGTCTTTCGGCTAAAATGATGATGATGATGATGATAAACGTACCTACACATACATTTTAACAAATGCTAAAAACGTGAGATAACCGAGCAGTAATAGCCACTACAATGTTATGGTAATAACGCCATTACGAATACTATTCGACCGCTGCGAGTAATGACGTATATAATGTGTAATATATAATAAGTAATAGTATCAGTTATTGGACATTATGTGCTTCTGAATGGATTAGGCGAAAGATATTTGGAGCTTACGCCTTTACAACATTTACATTGTTCCTGGGCAAGTTTCAAGAAAGAGGCGTATTGTAGACTTAATTTAAAAAGACGTGGTTTCTATTAACTATAATTGGAAATGTCTAAAAAAACTTACCCATAGATTTAAAAGCGAAAAAGTTTTCCGGGTGCGCCGGTGGGATTCGGTGGGTCGGTGTGCCACTGTTGGCGTATGTAAGCGATTAAGAATTTCGGGGAAGTCGGTTGGGAGCGACGTGGTTCAATTGGTAGAACACCCGTGTTGGGGCGCATACCCAGGAGACGTGGGTTTGAATCCCACCGGCGCACCCGGAAAACTTTTTGCTTTTAAATCTTAGTTTCGGTGAGCAGACGTAACTGCTAATAAAAATAAATAACTTACCCATAGCTTTTTTTTGTTATCTCATTCACCGTCATTATAATCATCTCAACCGTAGGACGTCCACTGCTTAACATAGACCTCCCCCAAGGCTCGCCGAATAGATTGGTCCCGCAAACACATTAATTCAGAAAAACCCAGAGGTGCGATCCCGGGTTACCACAGCTACCACGGATTTTTAGATAAAAGAACCTTAAATGCAAATAACATCCATGACAGATACAAACTTTCGTACTCGTAAACATCACACAAATGCTTGTGTCTACAGAAATTCGAACAAGGACCTCTGATCTCGCTTCACAATAAGTAACCCTAGGACAAGAAGCACTAGAACTATTCGGAGAATCCGTTCCTCAAATTGAAGATCCACTCTCCAAAAAACAGCCACAATATTGAAAAATACGTAGCAATTTTGCACTTGTTCAATATTTTACCGCCGTCAAGAAGTTGGCAGCGCATCGAAACTCCAGAGTCCATAGGTGCCCCCTGTGATAGGGCAGAAACAAAGGAGCCGGGTATTATGTAAATATAAGCAAAATAACGCCATGACGGGCCCGAGGAAAAGGAATATTATACTTTGATTATAAAACTTGCAAAAACTCTTCCAAGCAACTGCGGTGCAAGTATAAAAGGCGAGCAGGCAGCGTGGTTATTTAATTTTAAAGACGTTTTTTTACATTGGCTTTTACGAGGCCAAATTACGTGTTTTGTTTTGGAATATCGAGTGGTAAGGTATTTTGGACATGATTGGAAAAGGTTTGACACGAACGATGTGGTTTGGTTCGACGATTTTTTGTGTCAAAAATTACTATCAAATTCGACTTTAAACATGAAACTACCGTGAGACTCACTCATAGTGAAAATAAACGGATCACTCCGAGAGGAAGGGCTACGGATTAGCCCAAAACATGTCGAGTTAAACTCGTTTTAAGACGTGAGTGATCCGTTTATTTTCACTATCAAATTCGAGCTTGCTATAGCCGAATTAAGTGAAATCGATACTCAACTCAATTTTTCAAACAAAATTTATTCTATTCAACCCTATCCCTACCGTATACCCTATCTGTGTATCATATCCCACTAATATTATAAATGAAAAAAGATTACGAAGATGTTTGGATGTTGGAATATTTGTTACTCAATCATATTTTAGATGAATTTAGATGAGACTTGCCTTGCAGATAGACTTAGATTATGGATTGAGGCTTAATAAACCAGTAATGGGTTCATGTGGGGCAATAGAATGTTAATTAAATAATTTACAGAAGCTCATACATTTTTTGATAGTAACAAAATTAAATCTTTTCGACAATGAAATACATTATATTTTCAAACGCGTATTTCATTTGGCTTAACTAATACAAAAGGAAACCTACATATTCCTGCACGTTCCGCTCATTCTACTTAAGTAGTTAGCTGTTTGCTTTAGTCCTGTTTTGGCTGTCGAATATCTAGCTTTGATTGATAGGCTACGATTGATCTCAAAACGTAGCGAACAATTTTTACTTAGCATACATACATGTACCTTCTCAACGAGCAAAGGGCTATCAGCTAGGGGTTTCTCTACGGAATCGAATCAGAAATGAGGAGATCACTGACAATAGTCCAACGAAATATCTCATTGAAATGGCAGGCCATATAGCACGCAAAACAGATGGCCGTTGGGGCCAAAAAGTTCTCAAATGGAGACCACGTACTGGCAAGCGCAGCTTCAACAATCTGGTAAAGGCCGCAGGTTCACGTTGGATGCATGCCGCTTCCAACCGTAATACTTGGGTATCAGTGACAGACGCATATGTCCAGAGCGGAAATCCTACCGCTGAAATGATGATGATAAGGAGTGCAAAATTAGTAGCCTTTGCTTTTTAATTTCTCCCATTCTTAATGTGGTCCTTGTAAATAATGCAGCTCGAGATAAAGAATGGATTACGGTCAGATCATTTGACTTGCGCCAAAGGCGAAGGAGACAAGCCGAAACTTGTTAAAAATGTGTCAATTTAACTTTGCCGCGATAACTCGGAGCCGCCCTTTGACTTTGATCTTATTCTAATTTCATAATATTGAAAAAACTTTATTATTAATCTTTTTAAGGATCTTTACCTGGCGGTTTGTCCTTTTAGGGTGAAATCTGCTGGCAATCATACTTATTCACTTTTTATAACTTAAAATTATTCTATGGTTTATCAGCAGGCTAATTGTCTAACTCCCTCGCAATCACCATCGCGTTCATTTCTTGTATAGGCTGGCAATTGGACTGGTATCGGAAACAACCAGCTTTCACAGCCTTAACTGTCATTTCAAACCGATGCCGAGTGTCAAAAAAGTTACACAATTACCCCTTTGATCTGTATTCATCACAATCCAGCGCGGAAATGCTGCCAGCATGCAGCATGAGCATTCTTACGTAAACAGGGACAAGACTTAGGTGAAATTTAGGTAAGTAGGATATTTATTTTATTTAGTTTTTCAAGTCTACCCTATTAATTAATTCATTTTAATTTAATTTTATCCAAGTAAAACAAATCCTACAGTGTAATTGAAAATTTGAGTCAGAACACAATTGAAGCCCTCGAAATAATGACCCACTTCGGGAAGGAACCGCAAAAAAACGCCTGTGCTATCTTAGGCAAACTAAATAGATTCACGACATCAACACGCTCAGACTTCCTAAACACCGTTTACATTTACGATTTCTTAAGCGTTATTACGAGTTCATGAGTTCATATTCATAAAGTTGATGGGCCTACGTACATACACAGTGCTTCATGGTCGTGACCCCAACTGAAAAGAGTCATCACGGAGTAGGGCTTGAATTACCGCGCGGTATTGTCTGGAACCGGTATCAGTGTTGTTACCTGTACGGGGTACCGGTACCTTGAGGACCGAACATAGATATTTATATCTATTATCTATTATAATATATGTATAGATGTATTATATTCCAATGTCCTTTCAGGATGCATATTTGACATATTATCTACTAGCTTTTGCCCGCGACTCCGTCCGCGTGGTATTAGTAATTTGGGCAGCTTATTTTTTTTATCAAATTTGCTTTTTCATCAATTATGGCTCTCCTTAGTTCCTAAAAAAAATTAACCGCCCCCGCAACCCCTCCCCCCCCTAACCCCCCCCCCCACCGAACTTCCCCGCACACCCGCGTTCACATTCACCACCGTACTCCCAAGTCAAGCGTGCCTATAGAAGTTTTCCTTCAAAAACCCCTGATTTTGAAACATTCTTCCGCTCCGCTCCGCTCCTATTGGTGTTAGCATGATGAACTAAAACAATTACTTTGCTCACCCGCGACCTTACAATAGTTACGTTTATGTTTATGTTCTCAGTCTACTAACAAATATAGATCTAGCATCTCTTACGTCGGGGGTTTGTCTGATAAGATTTATGGCATTTTAAAATCAAACAATATTATTGTTGCCTTTAAGACTAACAACTCTTTGTACTCTAGGCTATGTAACCACAAAGAACAGGTAGATAAGGGAACTAGATCGGGGGTATACAAGCTTACTTGTAATGACTGCAATGGGATATACGTAGGACAGACAGGCCGAAGTTTTAATACTAGATTTAAAGAGCATGTTTCGGCATATAGGAATGAGCATCCAGATAGATCGAATTTTGCAAAACATTTGTTGGAATCAAATCATTCATTGTTAGATTCAGATTTTTATGAAGTGTTACATTATTGCGGCAAGGGGTTGCGTCTGGATGCTCTGGAATGCATGGAAATAATTAGGTACAACACTATGGGGTCTATTATTAATGAACAGGTAAAGTTAGTATCTTCTCCTTTACTGCGGCTTGGGTCGAATTTGAACAGTTAGTATTAATTAAATATGCCTTATAAATAAATAAACAAAAAAATTCAAGGTAGTTTTAAATATGTCAATAAAAGTTAATTTTTGTGGGGTAGTTTGAGAATAAGAAAAATAAAGTGGGTACTTGAGAAGTTACAGTGACAAGTTAAAACATTTGTTTTGGTTTGTTAGTTTAACATTTGGTAGCATAGCATACGGTTGTGGTAACTCTGAAGATGAGCTCTGGTTGAGTTCGAAACGCGTCAGTGTAGCTTGGTGGTGGTGATGGTTGGGTTTATGTGATTTGTGTGTGTTCGTACAGTGTGGAGGTGGAGGAACTGCATGAACGCACATTTCTTGCATAAACGTAACTATTGTAAGGTCGCGGGTGAGCAAAGTAATTGTTTTAGTTCATTAATATGGACCTCCGCAAAGTAACGCCTGATTCAATAAATTAGCATGATGACTATAGCCTTCCTCGAGAAATGGGCTATCTAACACTGAAAGAATTTTTCAAATCGGCGCAGTAGTTCAAACAACAAACAAACTCTTCAGCTTATTAATTCTTCTAAAAACTGTTCGATAAATTCTTAAAATAGACGTATCTTTCATATTTGTGAACCGATTGAAATGAAACAAACACTCAATGTTAATTCAAGAAAATACCAACATATCAGTGAAAACCGCATCCTTCTAGGTTAAGCCGTTTCTGAGATTAGCGCGCACAAACGCACAGACAAACAGACAATAATTCTAAAAATTATTGTTTCAGGTTCTATTGCGCTAATAAATAGCCCTAGTGACAGTTTTTCTCAAATATCTTCAATGTACAGACACCGACTTGTTACAGATTTATTATATGTATAGATATTGATTGTATACCACCACCATGTTATTTTACAAACGTATTTCAATTTAAATTTCTATTTGAACCGATTTGAATTTACGAAATTTACTGGTTTTAAGGAGTTAAAATACCGGTACCTACTCAAAAGTGAGTGTAAAGTGAATGATAAAGAAAGAGAATACAAAAAGTTATCTACTCAAATCGCGAGCTTTTCTGTAGAAACAGGAACCGCTCACTCGCATCGCACTGCACAACGAGTAAACAGAACATTCCATACACGTTTAATAACCATAATAGAGTACCGGTATATTTAGGTGCTGATACCGGTATTTTTCCGTTATCACTTCTCTGGGACTGAAAGGAAAAATACTTATTAATACCGGTATTTTACAGATATTTTCGGTACCAGTTCCAAGCCCGGTCAAGGAGCCTCTGACTCGTAATTCGGTCGCCGAATAGATGTGACAAACTTTTTATTGCCTCTAATAGCCTCTTCTCAAAGTTGGCCAGAACTTCCCCCGACAATCAAGTGTGACGTTACTATTATAAAGGACTTGTATCTTTTAAAAGATAGGGAAACTGGCGTAGTGGCTGCGGAGTTTGTTTGGAAGTGGGTCGGTGAGGTTGCACGCTTCATTTAGTGTTTGGAAATGAAAGTATATTGACTGTAGATTTTTTACTGTGTAGTTTTGTTACAGTTAACTTGGAATTTAGTTGATTGTTACTGTGAGCGGTTCAGCGATTCAAAGTCAAAATCATAATCATTATTTCAGCCGAAAGACGTCCACTGCTGAACATAGGCCTCTCCCAAGGCTCGCCAAACTGATTGGTCTAGTGCCATCCGCATCCAACGTAACATTTAACATACAAGCGTCCAAAGGAGGTATAACTACACTGTCTTCCGTTCCAAGTACGCCACTCGAGAACCTTTTGCCCTCATCGGCCATCAGTTCTACGAGCGATGTGCCCTGCCCACTGCTACTTGAGTCTAGCGATTCTTCGAGCTATGTCAGTGACTTTAGTTCTTTCACGGATTTCATCATTTCTTATGCGATCCCGCAGAGAAACTCCAAGCATAGCGCTCTCCATCACCCTCTGAGGGGCATTGAGCTTTTTTATGAGGCCTATCGTTAGCGGCCATGTCTCCATGCCATAAGTCCCGTGGAATAGCGATGAACAAATTCTTCACAGAAATCGCGGGCAACAGCAAAGCTAATTATTTTATATTATTACTGCCGCCATCTTTTTCACGTATCGCCAAATATCTTAATTTAGCTATAGATACACTAAGCAGAAATCTGCCGTTACACGTGTTGACGATATTCCTGTAACTAAACTGCCTTTATTAATCCTGAGCTCGAATAAATAACTGGAACTAACTAAGCAATCATCCGAACGAAGCGGTTATTTAATTTAGTCCATTACTGAAACAAAAACGGGTCCCGCAGATTATAGTGTTAGATTTATGTGTGAATTATTAACGCTGTAGAAACCCTTCGAAACCTATTAAGTGATTCTGATGGGGGGTGGAAGTTATGAGCTTATAGCGTGGAATGGTCTCAAGTTGAGTAACTAGAATGACTAGATCAGTTACCCAAACTTATTTGTTCCGCGTAGTAAAATTCCCGGTCGCATTTTTTCCCAAATGTTTTTTTTCACTATAGTTTTTTACTGAAGCTTATTTTCAGAGTAGTGTTTTTTCCCAATTTGAATTGACACAGAAACAGTGTCGCGGAGCTCCTTCTTCTGTGTGCTTTTGGCCCTTCGGGCCGATGCAAACTTAACATAACCTAAATCTCCCTATGTTTCTGTGTCAATTAAAGTTGGGAAAAATAGTAGGTAATTGTGAAAATAAGCTTCAGTAAAAAACCATAGCGAGAAAAAATCATTTGGAAAAAAATGCGAATGGAATTTTGCTACGTGGAACAAACAAGTTTGGGAAACTGATCTAAGTTGCATTAAATACTTTTGATGTAGGTATGTAATTTTATAACAATGTAGATTATCATGTCTGAAAAAAATATACGTTGTTGACTTTCTTGCCAGATTCTTCTCAACAGGGTTTTTTAAGGTTTTTTTGTTCAGGGTTTCTTCGACGTTCATAGGAGCATCAAATGATGCCTAAATTGAATAAAGAATTTTGACTTTGACTTTGAAGCTTTTCCATTTTGGCTCCAGAACCCTAACAACGTTGCGAGCAAGTCCTAATCTTATTTTACGTGTGCACATTGAGATGGAAAAGTGAAACTACAAAATTATCCTTGTTTACCTCTTTGACATGTTAAATAGGATGAAGTACCTACGGTGTATTTTGACCTCCTTCCAACAATAGACAGATTGACTTGAAATTTTGTACATATACATAGAGAGATGCGATGATATTGCAATAATAAAGTATTGTCAACAAAACCGCTCAAAGAAGCAAGCTCTTCCTTGTTGCTACAATCGTTATCCTTGTCGAATAAAACGAGATTTAATCACGTGAAAGCATGTTTTATTCACCACAATATTTTCGTCTTTTTGCAACTGCTGTTTCCTTGCTTGCTATTCCAGTAGCGTAAAGTTAGGTAACTTTGGCGCTTGGGATCGACTCGATCCATATTTCACTATAACATTGAAATAATGTAATTATTATATCCGCAATAGTTTTGCCATGTTTGTCTATCCGTCCGTCCGTCCGTCCGCGGCTTAGCTCAGAGACTATTAGGACTAGAAAGCTGTAATTTTGCATAGACATGTGTAGCAATAATGAATAAGATTGCTTGATATCAAACGCATGCATTAAGCGAGATTAAACTGAGTCGTTCACCTAACGCAGTCACCTAGCGCTAACTTGTTTCAAACAACTTGCCAACGCACGTCGTCTTCACTAACATATACTTTACACTTTTGCGGTCGTCGCAAGTAGCATGCGGCGAACGACTTAGTGAAATTGCCGCCTTATAGTATCGTAGCATGGCACATCTCTGGTGGAAGGGACCCTAACATTCGCATCGGTACTATTCCTGAAGTGTTTAATTATTCCGTCTCTATTTCCTCTTCGATAAAAACCGAGAATTACTTCTATCTTATCATTAATGAATCACAAACACTTATGTCTGGGCCAATCATTACAAAGCGATCAATCTGTTTCACAATATTTATCTGATTTCTCTGAAATATGTCTACAAAAGAATTATTTTGATACGGATGTTGTTTTCCAGCATTTTCAGGGTTCCGTACCCAAAGGGTGAAAACGGGACCCTATTAATGAGACTTCGCTGTCCGTCCGTCTGTCCGTCTGTCACCAGGCTGGGCTGGGCTGGAGTCTCAAGAACCGTGATAACTAGACAGTTGAAATTTTACAAGTTAAGTATGAAGTATCTTTTTCTATTTATTTTTTTATTTTTCAACTTCATTTTTAGGGTTCCGTAGTCAACTAGGAACCCTTATAGTTTCGCCATGTCTGTCCGTCTGTCTGTCTGTCTGTCTGTCTGTCCGCGGCTAAGCTCAGAGATCGTTAGTACTAGAAAGCTGTAATTTGGCATGAATATACATATCAGTCACGCCAACAAAGTGGTAAAATAAAAAATAAAAAAATATTTTTTTTAGGGTACCTCCCATAGACGTAAAGGGGGGGTGATTTTTTTTTTCTCGACTAATCCTATAGTGTGGGGTATCGTTGGATAGGTCTTTTAAAACCATTGCGGGGTTGCTAACATGATTTTTCTATTCAGTGACCTGTTTGCGAAATATTCAACTTTAAAGTGAACATTTTCATTAAAATCGAGCGTCCCCCCCCCTCTAAAATCTAAACTGTTGGGAGGAAAAATTTGAAAAAATTCAGAATGGTAGTTAATATATCAAATTTACTAGGAAAATTATAGCGGCTAAGATTGCTTGGAAATTATTTGTACTTTAAGAGTAAATAGTAGCCTAAGGTATAATAAAACATACCTAAACTTGGATTTTTTCCGTACACATACAAAATCCTTAGAAAAATATTACTTGATTTGTTTGTAATGGCTACGGAACCCTACCTTGTGCGTGTCCGACACTCTCTTGGCCGGTTTTATTTATTACTTTTACGGTCATCCCGTGAAACCATATATTTCAAACTAAATACAAAATGAAATATAGATGCACAGAAAAAACCCCAGAAAAAAGACCAATGCTGGGAATCAAACCCAGGTCCTCAGCGTTCCGTGCTGCGTGCTTACCCCTACACCATCACTGGTCTAGAAGTTAGCGACGAATTTTTCCCATACATCGTACACTTCAGTCTGTTATAATCACATAGTTGAAATTTTCACAGATGATGTATTCTGTTGCCGCTATAACAACGAATACTAAAATTAAAATAAAGTTAAAAACTTAGGGGGGTCGTCATACAAGAAACAAAGATATTATTATATCAGTCGTTGGCGTCGAAAAGGTTAATGTATTTTAATGTATTGATGTATTCAACCATCCATCATCTCGACGTAGGTATACACCGTGAAATTTTAGTGGTTGTTTTCCCGAAACGAGGTGATTTAGTATCGATTGTACAATCGATTTATAATTACTATTTTGACTAGAGTCAAAAATCCAATTGTGAAAAACGAAAGTCGAAAATGACCGCAAACCAATGGTAACGCTTCGTTGGTACAAGTAGCGTACGATCGTACGATAGGTTAGGTACCAACGAAGCGTTACTATTGGTTTGTGGTCATTTTCGACTTTCGTTTTTCACAATTGGATTTTTGACTCTAGTCAAAATAGTAATTATAAATCGATTGTACAATCGATACTAAATCACCTCGTTTCGGGAAAACAACCACTAAAATTTCACGGTGTATACGTCCCACTGGACACAGGTTTCTCAGAATGTGGTAGTTCCCACGCGGGCCTAGAGCGAATTGGGAACTAAAACTGAAGTGACTAAAATAGATAGCTATTAGCTAACGTAGGTGAGTATATACTATGGGAACGTATCAAAATATAAAGTTTAAAACGAATACTGGAAGAAATACATATTATGATACGTACCCGTCTATACACCGTGAAATTTTAGTGGTTGTTTTCCCGAAACGAGGTGATTTAGTATCGATTGTACAATCGATTTATAATTACTATTTTGACTAGAGTCAAAAATCCAATTGTGAAAAACGAAAGTCGAAAATGACCGCAAACCAATAGTAACGCTTCGTTGGTACAAGTAGCGTACGATCGTACGATAGGTTAGGTACCAACGAAGCGTTACTATTGGTTTGTGGTCATTTTCGACTTTCGTTTTTCACAATTGGATTTTTGACTCTAGTCAAAATAGTAATTATAAATCGATTGTACAATCGATACTAAATCACCTCGTTTCGGGAAAACAACCACTAAAATTTCACGGTGTATACGTCCCACTGGACACAGGTTTCTCAGAATGTGGTAGTTCCCACGCGGGCCTAGAGCGAATTGGGAACTAAAACTGAAGTGACTAAAATAGATAGCTATTAGCTAAAGTAGGTAAGTATATACTATGGGAACGTATCAAAATATAAAGTTTAAAACGAATACTGGAAGAAATACATATTATAATGTTCATAATACATACTAAAGTTTTCCATGAAACTATTGATTAAACGAACTTTTTTTAATCGTGTAATCTACACATTGGTGTGAGGTTGGGTTTATTTTACGAAAATCCTGTAGAGTTGAGAATTTCCAAGAAAATTGCTATATATCAAATGACCATATTATGTATTTCGTCCATTATTACTTTTAAACTTTATATATTTTGATACGTACCCGTCTATACACCGTGAAATTTTAGTGGTTGTTTTCCCGAAACGAGGTGATTTAGTATCGATTGTACAATCGATTTATAATTACTATTTTGACTAGAGTCAAAAATCCAATTGTGAAAAACGAAAGTCGAAAATGACCGCAAACCAATAGTAACGCTTCGTTGGTACAAGTAGCGTACGATCGTACGATAGATTAGGTACAATTGGATTTTTGACTCTAGTCAAAATAGTAATTATAAATCGATTGTACAATCGAACCTAAATCACCTCGTTTCGGGAAAACAACCACTAAAATTTCACGGTGTATATCATGGCGTCCCAGCCCTATAGACACAACGAATTCACTGCGTGTTTGCGGCGAATAGGTACTTATACGTTGCGTGTTTACGGCGAATACGTTACGCTCCCGTGGCGACCACGCCACGAGTTCACTCCGCTTCTAAGACATCCTGTATCTTTAGCTAACTAAGCTTAGCTTGCGAGTGTCGAAGATTTGCGGCATAAATAGATTGGTTACTGATATAGACAGACAGACAAAAAAAATATTCTTTTCGAAATTTTTCATTTATCTGTACTATAAGACCTTGCTTCGTACCAAATTTCAAGGTTTTGAGTTCACGGGAAGTTTAGTATCCTGTTGATTTTGTTTCCCTTGCGAGTGGCGAAAATTTGCGGCATACTTAAATGGCTGTATCTTTTGATTGCTTTGGCTTAAAAGATTGATTTTTTCACAGCTCTAAGAGACAGTAGACTTGAGTATTTGATATAAATTTCAGCTGGATACCTCCACGCGTTCCTGAGAAAAAGGGTCTCGACAGACGGACGGACGGACAACAAAGTGATCATATAAGGGTTCTTTTTTTCTTTTTGAGGTACGGAACTAAATAAAACAGTTAAATAAATAATCTAACAGTGTAGCTATGTTAATGAATCCGAAAAAAAATCATTTAAATTAATGAACTGAAACAATTAGGTACTTTGCTCACCCGCGACCTTAAAGCAAAGCAAAGCGGTCGCGAGTGAGCAAAGTAATTGTTTCAGTTCATTAATATGGACCTCCGCAATGTAACGCATGACTCAATAAATTATCATTTAAACTTGTTAACAATGTTGTTGATAGCAGTGTGGGTAGGCCTCCAACGAAATAGAACCACGACTGGTTAAGGTTGCGAGAACGTTAGATGCGGATGGCGCAGGACCGATCTGTTTGGCGAGCCTTGCCTGTGTTCAGCAGTGGACGCCTTTCGGCTGAAATGATGATTATGATGACACCTTGCTAAGCGAAACTCGTGTATCTCAAGATACCGGACTTACGCTGGCACGGCAGAAATGCTGTGCCGGCCCATTAGCGCTCAGCATTAGGGTTCGGTTTGTCACTCAGATTCACGGAACCCCACAAAAAATAGTAAAACTCTTGTAATTTACACCACACGAACAGCATGGAGCGTCGACAAGCGCTGATTACGATCACTTACAAGAGCTACGAGTGTATTAGCCCGCTTTACTCGTAAAATATTAATTGCTTTTAAAATCCAACAGGCGCTTCATAATACATGCTTACTGCATGCATGTTTATGTTTGCTTGGGCTGCTTTAACACAGCTTTGAGCTGGTATAGACTCCTGAGCATTTCCTTGAACGTCCATTTCTTCGGATATTCAATCACCATAATGTCCAATGCCCCGAACGTCCAAGTTGCTGAACACAATTTAATCGCGAACTAGTTTGGATTTCATTTAAATAACAATAAGAACTGCATCATCATCATCATCATCATTTCAGCCGTAGGACGTCCACTGCTGGATATAGGCCTCCCTCATTGATGCCCAATCATTACGATTGGAAGCGATGTGCATCCACCCTGAACCTGCGGCCTTCACCAAATCGTCCGTCCATCTCGTTGGTGGACGTCCCACGCTGCGCTTGTCAGTCCGAAGAACTGCATGCCGTATAAAAAATTGCCCGTGGATCACCCAGGTGATGATGATGATTCAAATAATTAAACTTGTCATTGAAAAACTCCTTAGCACGAGCCAGGAGGAATGATAGAAGCCAATCAGGTAGAAGATTATAGGTCCACTCCTCCTGGCTAGTGCTGAGGCACCGACTTCAAACTGGTACCTAGATTAAGGTCAAACAAAAAGGGTATTATTTTTTTGCTTTTCAGTTTATTCGGCGGTTTAATTTTTTTGTTAAAAAGTTTCTATTTCATACTTTTTTCCCATCCTTGGGATAATTTTTGTTTCAAAATTTATATAATAACAACTTCAAGGTATCCAATAAAAAAGAATTATGAAATGATTTACTACCCTGTAAAAAGTTAGTCAATTATCCCCTGTTTTCCTACCCTTAGGGTAGGAAATTTATTTCCAAATTTACATGGGACCACCCTTGGGTATACGCTTTCCAATATAAAAAGAATCATCAAAATATGACTACTCTGTAATAAGTTATGCGTGGTCATAATTATAGTACAATCAGTAACTGAACAATCAATCATCCCCTGTTTTCCTACCCTTAGGGTAGGAATATTATTTCCAAATTTAAATGGGACCACCCTTGGGGTATACGCTTTCCAATTAAAAAAGAATCATCAAAATCGGACTATTCTTGAAAAAGTTATGCGTGATCATACATTAAAAAAAAAATAATAATATACGAGGGGCGTTCAATATAAAGTGAGAATGAGATGCAAACTCTTTTAATATTACGAAATGAAATACTGGACGGTAAAGCTAATCTATCTAGCTGATTGCTATGAAAAAAAAACGAACTGTCTTTTGTTTAAAAAAATATACGGTAATTTCTTTGCAATGCTATTGAGTACGTTAGCGAAAATGGAGAAAATTGAACTGCGCGCCGTTATCAAATACCTGTGTTTGAAAAATTTTTCTACGGACCAAGTCAATTTGGATTTGCGGGACACTTAAGGGTCTAATGCTCCTCCGTATTCGACAGTCGCACGTTGGTGCGCCGAATTTAGACGTGGAAGAACATCGACAATGGACGACCCCCGCTCCGGACGCCCTACTACAGCAGTAACTGAAGAAATTGTTAAAAAAGTCGAAAACTCAGTTTTGGCGGATCGTCGTGTCACAGTTCGTTTTATTGCTGAAAATGTAAAGATTTCAACGGGGAGCGTGCATAATATTTTACATGAACGCTTGGGTATAAAAAAGGTATCTGCGCGTTGGGTACCAAGAATGCTTACTGACACGCAAAAACAAACTAGACTAGAGATTTGTCAAGAAGCTTTGAACCTGATGCAGCAAGACCGGGAACTTTTTTTGGCGCGATTTATAACAATGGACGAAACATGGCTCCATCATTACGACCCTGAAACGAAACTGCAGTCTATGACATGGAAAAGGCCATCATCTCCAACTCCGAAGAAATTCAAGGTGAGCCCATCTGCCGGTAAGGTCATGGGCTCTGTTTTTTGGGATGGTAAAGGGGTATTAATGATTGAGTATCTCGAGCCTGAAGCCACTATTACGGGCACTTCATACGCCAAACAAATAGCAACATTGCGCAATGAGATCCGCGAAAAACGGCGAGGTAAACTCTCGAAAGTTGTGCTGTTCCACCAGGACAATGCCCCGGCACACAAGTCCGCCGTTGCAATGGCTGCAATTCGTGATGCTGGGTTCGATATCCTTAAGCATCCTCCGTATTCACCAGATCTCGCTCCCAGTGATTTCTACCTATTTCCGAGATTGAAACAATACCTGAGAGGCCAGAAATTTGAAGACGACGACGCGGTAGTCGCTGCAGTACAAGATTTTTTAAGTACTCAAGATGAGACCTTTTTTAAAAATGGAATTTTAAGTTTAGAAAAAAGATATACTAAGTGTATTATGCTAAAAGGTGACTATGTCGAAAAATAAAATGACTTTTAGTAAAAGTTGTTTATAACATACTCATTCTCACTTTTTATTGAACGCCCCAGTATATATATACACGTCGACTTGAGAACCTCCTCCTTTTGTTTTCGTCGGTTGAAAATTAAGGTAGATTACGGGCAACTAGACCTTTAAGGAATTGGACATTTGGGGAACTGGACGTTAGAGGATCGGACGCTTGGGGAACTGGACGTTAGAGGCCAGAACCTTCGAGACCAAGCTTTTTCAAACATAAAAGCGCTTGATACCCAAAAATCAAAACGTTTAATTTCTAATTAGAAAGCAAAAGGCAAAGGGCTCTTTTACACGTCACTTTATACGATTTTGGGGAGGAGTTGCAATAGACTAGAGAGATCTCTCTCCGAGCAAATGTTATGCCTGGGAATGCTGGGGACAGCATGCAGCAGTCACCGTGGCGTGTGCTCCATGAGGAAAGGCTACGGATTAGCCCAAAATATGTCAAGCTGAACTCGATCATATTTATCAGTATTAACTCTTAACCTACCTACTTACCATATTTTTGAAGAGATGTGTAATTTCTTATCCTATTAATATTATAAACTAGCTTTTGCCCGCGACTCCGTCCGCGTGGAATTAGTAATTTGGGCAGCTTATTTTTTTATCCAATTTGCTTTTTCATCAATTATTATGGCTCTCCTTAGTTCCTCGATATAAAAAAAATACCCGCCCCCGCACCCCCCACCCCCCATCACAGACCCCCCCGCACCCCTTCATACCCCCTACCCCCACCAAAGAACCCCCCCCCCATGAACCCCCCCTCACACCCGCGTTCACATTCACCACCGTACCTACTCCCAAGTCAAGCGTGCCTATAAAACCCCCGATTTCGAGACATTCTTCCGCTCCGCTCCGCTCCTATTGGTGTTAGCGTGATGATATACAGCCTATGTCCTTTCTCAGGCTCTAGACTATCTGTGTACCAAATTTCATTTAAATCAGTTCAGTAGTTTTAGCGTGAAAGCGAGACAAACAGACAGACAGACAGACAGAGTTACTTTCGCATTTATAATATTAGTTAGGATGAAAAGGTTTGTAGAGATGTTTTGATATTTTGTAGATTTGTTTGTTAGTTAATCACATAATAACGGCTGAAATAGTTTGAATGAACCCTGGTAAATGTACAGATAAACTAAAATCGAAATTGAGACATATTTAATATCCCGGTATTTTCGCTGCAGCATTTAATTTACACTGAATTTAATTAATATTTGGCAGAATTTTGTAAATCCATCGAATTTCGGGTTAAATCAATTTACTTAAAAGCTGTAAAGTATGCATATGAAAATGTAATATGGCTTTTTTTAATAGTGAGCTAAACCTACGAATATTTTAAATGTGAAACTTTGTCGGTATGGTGTGTGAGTATTTTTGTTACCCTTTCAAGCTAAAATGGCTTGATGGATTTGAATGAGATTTGGTATTTAGATAGCAAAATTTCTGAATTCCAAATTTTGAATCAAGATGATTTCGTCCTCAGTCCTATTTTGTCACCTTCTTAAACCATCTACAGTGCCATGTTATTATTATTATTATTACTAGCTTTTGCCCGCGACTCCATCCGCGTGGAATTAGTAATTTGGGCAGCTTATTTTTTTTATCCAATTTGCTTTTTCATCAATTATGGCTCTCCTTAGCTCCTCGATAATAAAAAAATTACCCCCCCCCGCACCATCCAACCCGCGCCCCCCGCACCCCTCCCCAGACAGCAACCCCGCACCCCCCGACCCCCCCCACCCCGCACCCCTCCGCACCCCCCGCACACCCGCGTTCGTCCCAAGTCAAGCGTGCCTGTAGAAATTTTACTTCAAGTTTTTTTTGTCAAATATCTTGCAAACGGTGCATCCTACGGCAAAATCAATGAAATTTTCATCCCCCTTTAAAACTCCCGCGCCCCCTTCCCCTGCACCCCCACCCCCCCTCAACCCAAACCAGATAAATGGACTATCTATCACAGAAAGAATTTTTCAAATCGGAGCAATAGTTCCTGAGATTAGCGCGTTCAAACAAACAAACAAACAAACTCTTCAGCTTTATAATATTAGTATAGATTATTATGTCGTCAGCTATTCCTAAATCGTCACATTCCAAACTCGACCACTTTCTGACATCGTCAATATCCCATTTTATCTTCATTCCTATTTTGACCACAGCGCTAACTTGTCCACTTTCTTTTATCGACCTCAGTACTACTTGGTCCACAGTGTTTAACTCGTCTACATTCCTTTTTCAACCACTGTGCTGCTTGATATAAATAGGAACGTTGCCGAGTTAGCACTGTAGTTTCTTCTTCTTAGTCGTTCACTCTTGAGAGAATGGTCGTGGTCATGAGGGGTCGCTCTCCGCTGCGGTCACTACCTTCGCGATCTTTCTCCACTGGTCTCTATTGGCTGCCTAGCGAGCGCACTCCGCCTCAGGGATCTTGGTTATGGACTTAATGGTATCTGTCAATCGGGTTGGTTGGTTTGAGAACGGTTAGACCTCACGATTGCCGGTCGCTTACGGTGAAGAAAAGCGTCAATGATCATCATCATCAGTTGGAAGACGTCCACATGCCGGACATAGGTATTCTCCAAAGATGTCCACTATAATTGATTTTGTTACACCCGCAGCCAATGGATTCCCGCAATCAAACATAGCAGGCGGCAGACGTGTTAAACAGCTAATCAATAATTATCAAATTATAACAATTAGTGACTAATTCAAAATTCTACGTAATTAATTGATTTGATTATGCTGTTAAGTGTAGATACGCTAAATGATTAAAATTTACAAAGATTGTCATTACCGGGTACTAAAAATAACTTTGACGGTAATGGTTACATTGTTGCTGTAATACAATATCTATACAATTTATAAAATAAAAAAAACCAAAAACCTCCTACGTAATAACCTATGTTTGAAAATATTATGTAATTCGCCATTTTGTGGTGGCAACCATCTTAGATTTGCAATTTGTCATAGTGTATAGTATTCTACTAGTCAAGCCCTGTCATTTGATACCTATATTGAGGGAGTTTTGAAAAAATAATATGTTTTTCGGTATTTTGCGGCGGCGGCCATCTTGCACCGATTTTCATCAAACATAGCTACGAACATTCCCGACTAAATCACCTTTCAAATAAAAAACAAAATCTACGTATTATATTATGATCGAAGTATTTATCTATATAAGTAGACTAGCCTTCCGTCCGCAGCTTCGCCCGCGATAAATTAATTTTCCCGTAGGAAAAGGTATTTTCCCGCAGTAAAAATTAGCCTATGTCACTCAGTGATAATGTAGCTTTCTAACGAAAAAAGAATTATAAAAAATAGGTTCAGTTTGAAAAAAAAAAATGAAAATGAGAAATGTTTATTTGCATTCTTTACACATTGTAACAGACGAGGTTGGAGTCTCCTATTAAGCATTAGGCATGCTTGTGTCAGGAGACACCGCTCCTCCATAACAAAAAAAAAAAAATGGTTCAAATAGAAATAGGAAACTTAAAAATATGCGTGTGTGTGTGTGTGTGTGTGTGTGTGTGTATGTGAATACTCACATACGTACATACGTGTGTGTGTGTCTGCGTATGCGTGTGAGTGTCTGTGTGTGTGCGTGTGAGTGTACGTGTGTGTGTGTGTAAACAAACAAACAAACAAACAATCAAATCTTTCCTCTTTATAATATTAGTATAGATATAGGTATAAAAATCCCTTGTCTAGTACAGTCAACAGCATAAATAAGTGATCATTTATGTACCTTGTCACTTTACCGTCATGTTTGAAATGTCATACAAAATTTTACTGTCAAACGATTGAAAACGACAAGGTACAGAAATTACCACTTATTTATGCTGTTGACCCTACCCATAAAATTGGATTGTAAAAATATGTATACGTAACTTAGTCGCATAAAGCACACGAACGGCTATGGCTTCATAATTTTCATCAAGTAATCGACACACATTATTAAAAGCATTCAGCATAGGGATGTTGACACCACCAATCAACTGACGTACTTTTTATGAGCTGTCAAAACACATTTCTCCCATAGAGTTTGAATGGCAATAGCAACATATGACGTCACTTGTTCGCATACTCAATTAACTAACTGTTTATTTATTTTAAAGCAACAAAAAATCTAATTTTGCAGTTATTCGAAAATTAATCTTGGTTTCAGGGCTAAAATAAAGCGTTTTTTTACTGGAGTCGTGTCTCCGAATTATTTTTTAATGGTGTCAACATCCCTATTGTTAGTTTCCATCGAGACCGTTATAAAGCCACACGTCCACCGGTCATTAGCACCGTCTCAGCTGCTGTACGCTGATTTATTGTCGACATGGCTTGGATATTAAGAGCTGTACACAATGCAAGACGACTGACGTCCGTTACTGCCCGCTTTTAAACTGTCTCGATCTAGAGTATGGTCTTTGTGACAGTAACAAATGTGGATTATAGAAGAACTCTTTCGTTTGTTTTGGGTAACAGTTTTGCAAATGGGTTTAAAAGTCATGGTAGCTTACAGTTGGACAGGCTAAAGATTATATAAATATTACTAGGTAATTTTAAAATTTTGCGCAGAACACTTATTACTATTTGTATGGAACTTACCATGCATTAAAACAAATATTACATAAATACCCAGCATCTTTTTTTAATTCCTATAATTAATAATTGAGTCGACATTTCAATAAGAAGAAGAATAATATCTATGAAATCCAACAAAAACTATATAAAAATATTTTACAAAAATTAACACGCAAATAAGTAGCAAAACTTATCACAGTAATACAAGACGGTCCAAAACCTAATTATTCTTCATACTCCCC
Organism: Archips crataeganus; assembly: GCA_947859365.1. NCBI lineage: Eukaryota > Metazoa > Arthropoda > Insecta > Lepidoptera > Tortricidae > Archips > Archips crataeganus. Next base: position 18,859,924 of record OX402060.1, on the reverse strand, counting down.
TAAAAACGAGTGATTTGCGACAGCTACGAGTAATTCTCCAGTAACTCTATTTTAAAATTGTAACAGCTGCAGGTCAATATAATAACGTGACCATTAAATTATTACACGTCCGTAATCAATAACGCAATAGAATATCTTACATTAATTTCATATTAAACACCCACACATCCAAGGAAAACGAACTAACAATTGCACAACTTGCATCATCATCATCTCATCAATGACCACATACAGTTGGGGAATCTGAATCGCGTACGAGGGTGGAACGTCTTCACAGTCAATTTCTCGATGATTTTGCAACAAAAACGTTCCATCCTGGTACGCAATTAATTTTTTTCGACTGTACATTCAATACATACAATTAATTCCAACTCATAGTCACAATTTTTAAATCTGAACAATATTTAATGGAGTATTCAATCAAAATCATATCATTAATATAATTATTGTAATATTATGATCATTTAAACTGTGTGTGTGTATGTGCTTCTCAGAGCCTATAAAAAGTTTAACTAAAACATATATTAATTTTAAATAAAAGTGACAAAAATTACATTTAAACTTAAGTAACATTCAAGACTCTGGACACTCAGTAGGAAACAACTCCGACACATCGACGGGGCATTTACATGTCACTTCGATACTAAACACATACTAGTAAAGATGGGACTACAGGACAATGAAGATTGTAGGATATGTGGTGAGGAAGACGAAACAATGGAACACATTATGTGTGAAAGTGACGCCCTCGCCAGATTAAGAATGAGACTCTTTGGCGACGGATACCCCGCATCAGGAGACTTTAAGGCACTACTGCTACGTCATAATATCATCCAATTTATGGACGAGATGTTAAAAGAATAGAGTAAGTGCCAAGGAGGGGTAATTACACAAAAGATCCCTACGGGTCGAAGTGTATCCGCAAGGACCCCTAATACTAAGATAAGATAAGATAAGATAACTTCCAAGACTTGGATATATCACGACACATTATCTCATTGTTTTTTCACATTACGTTGCTTAAAGTATTTTTTCTACTCCTGTAGTATAATCTTTCAATTATACGGTCAAAAACTATGCAATAATAACTAACGTTATAAGTCTGTTCCAAGTTCTATACTCTATGGTGCAAATTCAGTAACATAATAACCCATAGTAATTTCATTATGTTACGGGACAGAGTAATATAATAACATTCAAAAAAAGAATACTGAAAACAATTTTGATAATCGAGTTTCTTTAAATATGCGTGTGCCACGTGATTGGTTGCCTAAAATGAGTAAGAACAGGTAGGACCAATCACAATCAAGGTTTATTTTTTCAAGCGAAATTTCGTAATTGAGAACACGCTGATCAAGCTCTATGGTACGAGTACGGTCGCAAATTAAAAAAACTAAAGCGAGAAATTAATATAAAGTCATTATACATTAATTAAAATATGTTTACATTAACAATTATTAAATAATAAATACTTAAATAACGGGAAATAAATGGATTTTAAAGTCATTATTAAATATAAATATTTTAACATCATTCAATTTGGCTGTATGACCTAAAGTTCCCGGGTCCATTCTAAGGTTGCGAGTAGTGAAAAAAAAAGTTTCAAAATAGCGGGAATTTGTTTTGCTTTGCACGGAGTTCTTTCAATTCAAGTTGAAAGAAATAAAAGAGTTAATCACAATTTAAATGACTTTTTATCTGTGAGAATTTGTGACTTTGGTGAATTAAGTGATGCACAAATGTTGACGCCGCTAGAAATAAAACAGGCGGCAATTGAAGTGAGCAATAATTTGCTACTTTTAAAATCGAAAAATTAATTTATTGTCCGTTATGTAAGTAATCATTATTTAATAATTATTTATTTTGAACTCTTAGATAAAGTAATGTATGCAACTATTCATAATCGGCCATTAAGACACTCATGCGTATCTATTATGACATTCGGCTTCGCCTCATGTCATAAACTCGCATTCGTGTCTTAATGGCCCTTATTATGATACAGTTGCATAAAATACTATTACTTGGTGACCAGTGCAAAAACAAATTTATTTTGATTTTAACTTGGACCGGGAATCTGGGACCTCAAGCCTTGTTGACAGGCTATCCGGTCGCCAAACTTAACACGCAATAATACTAATGACCTCAAACTGCAAGCAAAAAGTTAATATGTACAGTCGAAAGCATAAATATGTATACAGTCATCGCGCCAAAATATGTAAACATCAACCTTATGGCTAAAAACATAGAGTTGTATAGATATTTTTGACACCTTGTTAACGTATATATATTTTTGCACGTGACCGTACGTACGTCGACACAAACACCGGACAGCATAATTATGAGTACGACGCCATTAAGTATCATATTGGAGTAAATGACAGTGAATCACGTGTGTCGCAGTGTTCACATACACTCATTCAAATGAAACAGGTCTAAAGTGTGGACTTCACTCATTTACTATTACTTCTAGGTAAAATTTAGTTACCTTAGAAGTATTTTATGAAATAACATTCTAGGCCAGTTTAAAAAATATATATTCGGATTCTTTTTTTCCGGACCTGTGGTAGATTCTTCGACATTCATAAATGCTTGTTGTAGGTTCAAATTAATAGAAATTATTTTTGATTTTTGACTTTGAATAGAAATTATGTATTTCCAATTCAAAATTATGTCGCCATTTTTCGCCACTATGCTAACTACGCTCAGGCTTAGATCAGTGCATTCATAGATTTTACCTATTATATTATTTATAAGTAAAAAATTTACTCGTTTTGAAACACATCTGCTGTAGGTATTAAGTAATCCTTTTTTGACAGTGAAATGGATCGCTTTGTTAGACACTGAACAAGGAAAATAAATTATACGACTTTTAAGCCCCACACACACACACATAAGTTCTATTACTCCTATTCTAGCTATCTGCGGGAGACACTGCGTAATTCCGTAGAATTAAATCAGTGTTGACACTAAAGATATCGCAAGCTGATGGATAATAATCATTAAGTGCTCGGAAATACCTGTGCACCTCATTACTCTACGTCATAGAATGTCGAGGGTTAGCAAATAATAATCATAACAAAAGGATTGAACTATTTTTAAGTCCACGCACGTGCTGTTACCGGTACTTTGTTCGCATACACAAGACAAATTATAAGGCAAAGGAAACCACACTGCGGCTAGCAATCAGAGGCCCTACCACGAAGTGCATAATTCGAACTACGTTTTGTGCAGTCCCGCTCACGCTAATATGATTTGACACGAGAGTGAGAGGGATAATACGATACGAACTTCGATTTTCGAATTTCGTAGTAGCGCCTCAGGTGTCAGGTTCCGACGGCTGAATTAATACATTAATCATCAAGACAGGCCTTAGACATCTTACGTCAAAAGAACGGTTCCTGTCAACACATCTGACTAAGATCCGACATACGCTGCCATTCAACAATGTCTGGTCAGGTCCGAACACTTTCGTGGCCTTAAACATCACCTCTTTCAGACCCCTCTCCCCCCTCTCTAATTGAAACGATTATTTTGTAAAGAGGCGTTATGCGAATTAATTTACACCGAGATACGGCAATGCTACATATTTCACTGGGAAAATAAGCCAACGAGTACCAATTTGACTTAAGTAGTATTCATAATACGCCTCTGTGCATGGTACAGGGTCAAAACGAAAGGACTTGAATCGTAATTCCCACGCGGGCCCAGTGCGGATTGGATCACGCACACAATTTTTTATCGACGACGAACGATGTTTTCCTTCATCTTTATGATAAATTTAAAAACAATGTATAATGTACAAAGAAATGTGCTCACTATATACTCTTAGGCACAAGTATAGGGCTAAGCACCGAAACATAAAAGGGAGTTAGCAAAGCAATTTGCAAGATTTTGCCAATTGACAAGAAAATTAAATATATTTTGGCCACGGAGTATTTGATAAATCAAATGTTATATTAAAAAAAACTAGTACCTACTCAAGTCGTCCCAAAAAGATTAAACCATATGTCACGCCGACCATCACCAACTATTATGGTCGTAGAACTAGTAGTTACCTGATTCCTCAAATTTATAATGAATTACCGAGTGAACTCATTAGGGATTAAGAAATAACAAAAAAACATTTATTTAAGTTAAAATTAAAAAAGTTCTTTATTGATAATTAAAAATTAATTGTTTAGCAACAAGTGCGGTGCATATGTATCATGCTTGTTGTAATAGTTAAATAGTTTAAATTTGTATAATGTCATAAGTTATAACTTATAACATAACACTAACTATTTCAAATCTTAATACTAACTATACCTATGTTTAGCGTTGCTTGTAATTTGTAATTTCATAAGCCAAGAGCTAAAGTGCCGACAAACTGCTCTGTAGTTTGGCACAATTAATACAAATTGTACTTAAATGTAACTCTAAACAGAAATAAATAATTCTATTCTATTCTATTCTATCCAACCTGAGTACCTGACAACCTGACTTTCTATAAAGGACTGATAGTAAATTTCGAATGTAATTAAGTCGTAGTTTGACCTATGGCCTCTCAAGGTGAGTTCAAGCCTTGGTTCGCGAGTTTTTGAAATTAATTTGTGAAATACGACTTCAGTGAAATTTGATCTCAGTGTGAATTGATCTAAATACAAGTGCCTCTAGCGATCTTGTAGATAACGCAGATAATAAAGTATGGTAGTACATACATGGTAGCGCTTATGTTATTGTTCTAACACAACTAAAACGTACCAAAACGTTAAGATATCCGCTTCAATGATCAAGTAATCATTCTCTCATTGAACAGCAATGGTAGCCCGCCCTTGATGCTCTGCACAATACTGGACTTTGGCTCTACTTTGGGATGTCGCACCGTCTCTGGAGCAGGTTCCACCGTGAACTTGGATAAGATGGCCGCCAGGCCGGCTAGCGACTGCATCAGACCCAACCTTTCACCTAAAAATGAAAAAAAACTTTTAAATACACACAATTGATTGACGAAAACAACAAAACACTGACTGAATATTGATTGATGTGCTTGTTTTAGTCTAAATTGAATGAAGATTATTTCAACTTTGACTTTGAAGTGCATTCATTTGAAGTCAAATATTGGGTCTATTATTACAACCGACGTTGGCCTGCGCTGGTTCATATTATGAAACGGTTAACATCCTAGTTATTTACATTAAATAAGTTTTTGCTAAAAAATGTATTTTTAATACAAGCTTTTTTTGCTAACTGTGCTTTTTGCCCTTGGTCACCAAAGTACTCGTCAAGACAATTCATGCGACCCTCAATGGGGTTATGTCGTTTTACTACGGAGTCATATAGCCATCTTCCAGCTCCATCATCAGATCAGCTTCATGTTATAATAATATTGCATTAACGACCGCTTTAGCCTAATTGGTAGTGACCCTGCCTACGAAGCAAGAGGTCTTGGGTTCGAATCCCGGTAAGGGCATTTATTTGTGTGATGAGCACGAATATTTGTTCCTGAGTTACGGATGTTTTCTATGTATTTAAGAATTTATTTATCTGTATAAGTATGTTTATCGTCGTCTAGTACCCATAGTACAAGCTTTGCTTAGTTTGGGACTTAGTTTGGGATGGGTCGATTTGTGTAAGTTTGTCCCCTAATATTTATTTATTTATTTATTGACATCCGATTTAAACGTCTATGTAAAATTTCAGCTTAATCGGAAACCGGGAAGTGGGTCAAATTTAACTTGCAAAATTTGAACCGTACATACATTGATAACATTGGAAGTTAATAAAAAGCTTATAAAATAATATAAAAATGACCCGTTTTACTGGAAGTAATTTCTATAATTTATGCCTAGCTTGTTTCTAAGCATAAATTATAGAAATTACTTCCAGTAAAACAGTAAATATTTCAAACAGTAAATATTTTTTTTTTTACAACACAATACTTATAGGTATTTATTATATACGTACAACTATCCTAGATGGTTTGGCCCTAGATGGTAACAAGGGTCTGATGATGGAGCTGGAAGGGGGGTAGGTAGCGGGGTGGGAGGGGAATGGGGTAGGGTAAGGGGGTCGGGGGTTTAGAGGGTTTTTTTTTTTTGAATGAGTCGCCAGAGGGGCCAAAGACGCGAAGGCTTTGCTGTTTTTTACTTTAAGGATTGGAAGGGTGACTTGTGCTCGGGAAAAATCCCTTCGGACGAACTGGGAATGGAGGGCCCAGACAGTGTCCGACTTGCACGGACTAAAAAACCCGGTCACAAGTCCCCTTCTCTATTGGTTATCAAAACAAAAAACGTTTGCTTTAAATTTTGAGGAGGGGAGGGGTAGGGAGGAGACTTAATCTACCCACAGTGTCCTGCCTCAGCCATTTGCTATAAAGCAATTATTATATTGTTATATCCAGATCAAAATTTGTAAACAAATCTAAATATTAATAAAATAAATAATAATAGTTCAAAATATTTTATTGTAAAAAACGCGTGGGGTGCTTTTTAAGATGTTATCAAAATGATAATCCTTGACAATTGACACCATGCACCCCACGCTTTTTTTACAATAAAATATTTTGAACTATTATTATTTATTTTATTAATATTTAGATTTGTTTACAAATTTTGATCTGGATATAACAATATAATAATTGCTTATTAAGATTTTTTACTGCACTATAAGAATAGTGAATTGAAATTATTAAAATTTATTTTTTATTTTTTAAAGCGTATTTTTTAGTTTTTTTTAACTATTATTTATTTTCTATTTTTTAGTTGCATTTTTTTCACAGTAAAGTTTCCATGTGCTAAAAAGAGACAAAACGGTTTTTTGCTCGTCTTAAATAGAATCAGTCCATCTTATACTTGGTCTTTGGTGCGCGCGCACTGCTCTACTTTACTAAACGTAAACCTCTTTCTTTCTAACTTTACCCCCCTTACCTACAACCCCCCAACCCCCTAAACCCAACCCCCCAACATTCCCCACCCCATTTCCCCAAACCCCTACCAAAACCCAAACCCCAACACCCACACCCTTACCCCCAATCCCCTAAACCCCCCTTACCCCCCTCCTCATTTTACAAACCCCCCAACCACCTAAACCCAACCCTCCTAACACTGGACCACCCAACACCACCCCCAACCCCCCCCCCAAACCCCACCACCCAACCCCTCCCTCCTCCACCCCGCCACCTGCCCCCCCAACCCATTCCCCCCCACCCCCCCACCCCGCCACCCCCCCACCCCGCCACCCCCCACCCCGCCACCTCCCCCCCCTTCCAGCTCCATCATCAAACCCTTGTTACCATCTAGGCCTCTTACCCTCTCCCCATTTTCCACAACCCCCCAAAATCACTTACCCCCGAACCCCCTAACACCCCACCCTATTTCCCGTAAACCCGCCCCCATCCCCTAATCCCAATCGCCACACCCTTACCCCCAACCCTCTAAACCTAATGATTAAGTTGTATACTGGTTTCTGTATAATATTGATTAGTGATTAGCAATGATGGTCCTTACGAAAGCGCTGGTAGTTTAAAAAAGTGACATGTAAAAGAGCCCTTTGCGGCCTATTTGCAGAATAAACGTTTTGACTTTTTGACTTTTGACTTTAGTATGTAATTAGATCTAAGAATTCCTGACATGTGCATCTCCCGCCCATACGACAGGTGAGCTCCGGACGGAGGACGCACCCGGTAGTACCAGCGCGGACCTCGTGGGAGCAACGGCGGAAGCCTAAACAGAGAATCGAGACTAAAAGTTTCTTCTCTGGCCCTTCAGCATTGGCTGGGGTAAGGATCTGCCGAGCTCCGTATGATCCCTTTAAGACACTGGGGCGTCCAGTCGTCCGGGGGACACTCCTCGTCCCTCCGTATTATTATAGCAGAAAAACTATTGATGGAAGCGGAAACGAAAAGAGGGTAGCGCTAGGAGACAAGCGCAAAAAAGCACACAGCATGCCAAAAAACCACCAGGCAAAAATGGTAGCCCCACCCAAAAGATGGCATCCAAAGCCACACAATGGGTCCAAAAGATCTCCGACCCACCCTTCAATCGCAGGGCAAAAGAAAGGAAGCCCGTAGTTATAGATAAATGCATATGACAGGAAATCCCACCAACCCAACCAATAGCACTAAGTAATTGTACAGAAACGGGCGAGGGTCGGTCAAGGAAGTAACCAACGGGTAAAAACATAAAAGACCGACCTAAGCACCCCCAGTGCCCAGCGGGAGAATGCATGCTCCTCTCCCGGCCTTTCAGCAAATGGCTGAGGCAGGACACTGTGGGTAGATTAAGTCTCCTCCCTACCCCTCCCCTCCTCAAAATTTAAAGCAAACGTTTTTTGTTTTGATAACCAATAGAGAAGGGGACTTGTGACCGGGTTTTTTAGTCCGTGCAAGTCGGACACTGTCTGGGCCCTCCATTCCCAGTTCGTCCGAAGGGATTTTTCCCGAGCACAAGTCACCCTTCCAATCCTTAAAGTAAAAAACAGCAAAGACTTCGCGTCTTTGGCCCCTCTGGCGACTCATTCAAAAAAAAAAACCCTCTAAACCCCCGACCCCCTTACCCTACCCCATTCCCCTCCCACCCCGCTACCTACCCCCCTTCCAGCTCCATCATCAGACCCTTGTTACCATCTAGGACCAAAGTACTCGTCAAAACGAATCAAACGAGCCCAAACTCGATGGGGTTGTTTCGTTTTATTGTGGAGTGCCTTTGGCCATCTTCCAGCTCCATCATCAGACCCTGGTTACCATATGGGATCAAAGTGCTCGGCAAGACGAATCAAACGAGCCCAAACTCGATGGGGTTGTGTCGTTTTATTGTGGAGTGCCTTTGGCCATATTCCATCTCCATCATCAGATCCTGGTTACCATCTGGGATCAAAGTGCTCGTCAAGACGAATCAAACGAGCCCAAACTCGACGGGATTGTGTTGTTTTATTACATAGTTCCTATGGCCACCATCCAGCTTCATCATTAGATCAGCTCCATGTTACAATAATATTGCATTGTCATCCAATTTACACATATGCGCAAAATTTCAGCTCAATCGGAAACCGGGAAGTGGGTCAAAATCGCGCCCTAAGGAGTCGGTTACAAACATACATACAAACATACAAGTGAAGCTAATATAAAGCGTGGAACAAGTATTTACAATAAATTTTTATTTAAATAAATTGAATTTTAGAAAAGTATCATTAAAAGATGTCTGAAACATTGTTTTATTTTCTTAAATCATCTCGGCACGCCTATAAAATTAAACCGGTTTGGCCACATCGTTTAGATGGTTTCAAAGTCCATACTGAACCGTAAAAATATGTTACGTTATTTATATACCTACATAAATAAGATTTTGTGAGAAAAAACTATACCTGTTATGACTAAGGTTAGTGATCTTTGAAATATAACACTCACCAATGCAAGCACGAGGCCCGATTCCAAACGGTAAATAGATGCTTTTCTGTGTTGCGTTGAACTCCTCTGGACTAAATCTTTCAGGGCGGAACACTTCAGGTTTTTCAAAGTACAGTGGGTCCATCTGCATGGCCTGTATGGGCACAAAAATCCTAACTCCTTCGTCTATTGTAACATTTACGTCGGGAATGGTGTATTTCCGGACGCATTCTCTCATAAGGAACCCAAGTGAAGGGAACATCCTCATACCTTCTTTAAATGTCCAGTCTAGATATGTCATTTCCTTAACGGCATCATAACTAAGTTTATAGTCATACTTAGCAAGAACCCTGTCGATATCGGCTTGGACTTTCTTCTGAACTTCCGGGTTATGAGCGAGCTGATGCAATGTAAAACTGGTGGCTGACGAGGAGGTTTCGAAACCAGCAGCGAAGAATATAAATACTTGCGCAGCCATAAGTTCTTCATCCATTTCTAAAGTAGCGACTTCAGGAGTACCATCAGGCTTCAAATGTTCGATGGAGTCTCCAACCATAGTTCCTTTCTTCTTACTCTCAATCAATACATCGATGAAATCATTCCTAGCCGATGGTTCATATTTCCGCTCTCGCAGAATTGCACCAACAAGTTCTCCTATGCCTTTTTCAACGTGACCTAAAGGTCTCAAACGCCAAAACAGTCTCGGCATAAACTGTTTTAAGATCGTGGCAATGAATCTTTTTGCGTCAACGTTGAAAATGCTGGCTCCTAGATTGCGGAAAGCGGATTCTTCTTCGTTGAGGGAGTTAGCGTCGATGCCGAAGCCGCAGGCGCCGATAAAGTCGGTAGTGTACCGCGCCATGAGGTCTCGAGCGTCTAAGGTGCGTCCCTTGGCAGCAGCGGTGAGCGTACGCTCTTGCAACCGCTCGGCGCGCTCGACGATGAGCGGGAACATCGCTTTGAGCTTGCCGCTTGTGAACGCCGGCGTCATGCGTTGACGCAGCAGCCGCCACAAGTCACCATCCGCGAAAAACAAATTGCGCAATAACGGCTCGATCAACTTTCTATTTACAATGAGACCGCGTGAGTAAAAGTGCGAGAAATCAGTTATCAAAATATGTTTAGCGATCTCAGGATCCCTTATGATCAGTTCCGGCGTGGTCGATCGGAAGTAACCCACGATTTTTTCCGTTGGATACTTCCAGTACATTTCGACTGCCATTTCGCACGAGCTTTTCTGCATGAGGTAGTTTCTGGCATTGTTGCCGAATATGAGCACTGGTTTGTCATGTTTGACGCCTCTCTTCTTCCAATAGTCAAATGTTCTTGTATTGTAAAGATACCACGCGACTAGTGCGATGAGGAAAATAGCGAGTGTGATCATGTTTCTTGACCCGTCTGGTCGCACGCGCAGCTCAGTGAATACTAACGTTACGGACAATGCGTCCGTATATATATATTATTATAGACTGGTTCGAGTTTATGGAACTTGTAAATATAGATAAACAGTATTGTTGCTTTACAGATAACTAGGAAACAAACTACGGTGTAAAATTGCTTATTTCATTAATGTGACTAATTCGATCTAGATTAAAAAGTTTTATTACTTATTTCTATCAATGGAACGATAAGAAAAATAATTACTTAGATGTAACTGAAACGAAATGACGCAATCGTGTGCTGATTAAAAGACATTATTAGAATAGGTTATCAGTTGCGTCATCATCATCATCATCAAAGCCCATATACGTTCCTCTCAGAATGAGAGGGTTTGGGCCGTAGTTCCCACGCGGGCCCAGTGCGGATTGGGAACTTCACACACATTATTGAATTAAATAAATAAATAAATATAAGGGGACAATCCCACACAAATCGACCTAGTCCCAAACTAAGCAAAGCTTGTATTATGGGTACTAGACGACGATAAACATACTTATATAGATAAATAAATACTTAAATACATAGAAAACATCCACAACTCAGGAACAAATATTCGTGCTCATCACACAAATTAATGCCCTTACCGGGATTTGAACCCAGGACCTCTTGCTTCGTAGGCAGGGTCACTACCAACTAGGCTAAGGCGGTCGTTATAATTTCTTCGCAGGTCTATGCAGGTTTCACCGTATATGCTAAATTAAAATTGTAATTTTGCACGTAAACCTTACACATAAGTTATTATTCGTATGATATTATTCCATAAACAGTTCACAATAAAATTAAAAGGAAGCCGTAGACAAGAACCATAAAATCTAAGATAACAGAAAAGTAGGCCCAATAATCTTCTTTATTTGTCTCCACTATCGACCACAGATAAAACATTTTGTAAACAAATTGTCTTGATAATTATAATACAGCAGGTCCAAAGTCCGAATGGATACGCAACATAACTCCAACCATCGCAATAGTTACTCAGCAATTAGGGCATAACTTGTTTAGAATAAACGGCAAAGTCACGATGAGTGGTCGCGTAATTCTCAAAACAAGTTATAGTATAAATCTTCCCAGGTGAATTTTACGCTTCAAGCCATTACATTGAATTTGAACCTTAATACTATGACGATACCGGTTGTTTTGAAAGATAAGGGCTCGAAGCGAAAAATTCACCTGGGAAGATTTATACTATATGAGTCACCTCGATTCTTTTGGACTTTGTACCTGACCAGTTTGCGAACCGGATCTTTGGAAACTTCTGGTCAAAGTCTGCTCGCTCTTATTGAGGCAAATGGGTGGACTTTGGACCGAAATGATGCTGGCTTCTTGTGAGATGTATTTACCCATAAACGCTTACGTGTGACCCGCTATTGAAAACTCGTCTTCGTTATAATAATAATAAGAATAAATTTTATTTCACATATTTTTTTACAATCATCTATATTTATTTTGGTTAGTAGGTACATTTAGTGCTTAGGTAACTCCTATGTCGACATACTTTTGACTTAATCGCCTAGGATCCGAGTATACAACGACCTTCGCCGATCTGGTTAATAGATGAAAAGTATTTTATATTAAATTAATTATGTAAATAAATATACTGCTAGTGGGTTGACTAAAAAATTAGTTAGTTATATCTGAACTTGTTAATCGCCATTAAAAAAAAAGTTAATCTGTCAACTAGTTTGGCGCCACTTTACGATTTGTTTAACGTATCTTTTTTGTTATTGTTAACAAAGTATCATAAATATATACCATTTTTGGATCAATTATAGTGTTTCACATTTGTTTATGCAAAAAAATATGTATGTGTTTAAAAATTACATAGTTTACGATTTCTTCTGGCTTAATTAGCGACTCTTTGAACGAAACTGTGCGAACAGGAACGCGTGGTCGTGAAATGCGACCTTCCCATTGCGACTTTCTGTTCAATTGACGATTAGTTAAGTGGCACTTAGTTTATAAAGGACCGGACGGAGTGGTTATCTAGTACTAAGTTTATTCATTGGATATGTAACCAGCAGTTTGACAATAATCTGGTGAAACCAGCCCCTAATACTCCCAGCCTCTCCGAAGCAAAACTGTAGAAACGTACTCAGGAATGGCGCCGTAGACAAAATCTAGCAATGATATAAGTAAACTTTACAACGTGCGCACTCGGTGTAGAGGAAAAAGCGCTTTATTTAGACATTTGTCTGGAATAAATCGCAATTTGCGAAGAAGTACGGACGTTGCCAAGAAACACGGCGTCTCGAGTACGCCCGTAGCGGGGGGACATACGGAAACTGATTTCGGGAAGTCCTGCTTGCATTTAGGGATCATGCACAGGGTAAGAGACAAAAGTTGTCTCTCCTGTGGACATAAAATTAGCGACTCCGAGTCAGCAAACTTAAGATTTGTTTAAATGGACTATAATTTGGCCAGGCGTCCCACTCGTCAAAGTCAAAGTGGTATTTATTTGCTTGAACTATGGTATTTTTTTTACAGGAACATTTAAAAATAATGACTGAACACCACAGGTTCACCATAGCAGTGGTATGCAAATATTCACCTGAAATATTAAGTAAAAAATGAAAATTATAAATGAGGTATGTCATACATTCGGATACATTAAATTATACATTCTAGAGGTACTAACAAAATAAATTACATCTCAAAAATTCATTGAAATAATCATAAAAACATTTTTCTATATCTTTCTTATCTTTGTCTAATTAGGAATACTTTCGTAGTGAGAGTTCTTAGCTTGATCGGAATATTATTGTATACTTTTACCAGACATTTTATAACAATTTTTGTTACAAAGGGCAATCTTAGATATGGGTTGCCGATGTAGACTTAACTAAAAATACTGACGGTTCTTGAGTCACAGCCTGCCAGACAGACGGACAGACGTCTACTTCAGGAGACATTAACAGGTACAAATAAGAACAAGTACCAAAACATAAAAACAAACCACTGATGCGTTTCCTCAGAAACGTAAAGATCAAAATCAACATTAAAAATCAATAAAACCGCGGCTTTTTCTAACGCAACTCTCCAACCGTACCACCCTCTCCAACCTGGCTTCCCGCACTGCCGATGTCGATATGACCTTTATATCCTCTGAATTTACATAACCTGTTTTATGATACTTTCTGCTTTGACTGTTCTATAAACTCAATTTCACATTATTTACGTACATAACAGTATTGTGTGGTTAAATGTCATTTTTTCGCCTTTATTCAGAGTGATTTAGCGTGCTTTGAGTGTTTTAGAACACAATACCATTACTTTTTATTGAACATTGTTGCGGACTGGCAAAAGTAGCGTGCGACGTCCACCAACGAGATGGTCGGACGATTTGGTAAAGGCCGCAGGTTCAAGGTGGATGCAAGCCGGTCCCAATCGTAATGATTGGGTATCGATGAGGGAGGCCTATGTCCAGCACTGGCGTTCTACGGCCGAACTGATGATAATAGCTACACACTTTAAAAATTTCAAGTGACAGATGGAAGGATACCATAATGAGTTTAGTTTCTTAACTAAGAAGAGTTTCAGTTTCTTAACCAAGGGACGCCATACATATTTACCTGTTTTTTTTATATATAAAATTATGTTTAGTTTTAGCAACTGTGCTTTCTGAACACTACAATTTGGCTGCTTTCAAGTCTAAGGGTGAATGAGCATTCACTAGGCAAGCGTGCTCCATCGTAAGTCTCATCTTCGCTTTCCATCAGGCGTGATTGTGGTAAAACGCAACCAATATTGTATAAAAAAATATAAATATTCTAATTTATAATGTTTTTATTTTTATTTGCAAGTATTTATTTTATTTTCGTTTGAAAAGATGAATTTCTGCCAATTTTCTTGCGGCGCATTTTTATTGGCAATGATGTTCCTTCCAAAAGCGCTGGAAGTATTAAAATGTGACATGTGAAAGAGCTATTTGCGGTCTACTTGCAGAATAAGTAAACGTTTTGTTTTTTTTTTTTATAGACATCAAAGCTTTAATCAATAGGGTTCATTAATAAACCATAACAAGCCAAAACGTGCTACGGATTGTGTTCAATATTCCAAGTCGGGTAATAGCAATGCAATCGTTTATTCAAAGCCATAAGAAGGGCCCTTGTTTAAATTCCTGGAGGGTGTTATCACACTTGGAGCTCACCGTTATCACGGCTTAATGTGATGTATTCAGAGGGTAATCTGAGACTTCTAAAGCTCTTTTGGAGGAAAAATGTACTGGCGAAGTGACAAAGCGATTTCTGGCACTTTTAAATAGAAAAACCGGCCAAGAGCGTGTCGGACACGCCCAAGGTAGGGATCCGTAGCCATTACGAAACAATCAAGTAATATTTTTCTAAGGATTTCGTATGTGTACGGAATCATCCAAGTTTAGGTATGTTTTATACCTTAGGCTACTATTTACTCTTAAACTACGAATAATTTCCAAGCAATCCTAGCCGCTATAATTTTCCTAGTAAATTTGATATATTAACTACCATTCTGATTTTTTCGAATTCTTCCACCCAACAGTTTAGAGTTTAGAGGGGGAAGGGACGGTCGATTTTAATTAAAATTTTCACTTTAAAGTTGTATATTTCGCAAACAGATCAATGAATAGAAAAATCATTTTAGCAACCCCATAATGGTTTTTAAAGACCTATCCAACGATACCCCACACTATAGGGTTAGTCGAGAAAAAAAATCACCCCCCTTTACGCCTATGGGAGGTACCCTAAAAAAAAAATATTTTTTATTTTTTATTTTACCACTTTGTTGGCGTGACTGATATGTATATTCATGCCAAATTACAGCTTTCTATTACTAACGATCTCTGAGCTTAGCCGCGGACAGACAGACAGACAGACGGACAGACATGGCGAAACTATAAGGGTTCCTAGTTGACTACGGAACCCTAAAAAGAAACAATTGTAATATATAAAAATCTCATTTGTCACGGTGTTTGTTATCGAACTCCTCCGAAACGGCTTGAACGATTTTTAGGGTTCCGTAGTCAACTAGGAACCCTTATAGTTTCGCCATGTCTGTCCGTCTGTCTGTCTGTCTGTCTGTCTGTCTGTCCGTCCGCGGCTAACCACATACACTGTTAGTACTAGAAAGCTGTAATTTGGCATGAATATATATATCAGTCACGCCGACAAAGTGATTGAATAAAAAAAAACTAAAAAAAATTTTTTTAGGGTTCCTCCCAGAACGGTATTAAAATCAGAATGGTAGTAAATATATCAAATTTACTAGGAAAATTATAGCGGCTAAGATTGCTTGGAAATTATTTGTAGTTTAAGAGTAAATAATAGCCTAAGGTATAAAACATACTTACCTAAACTTGGATGATTCCGTACACATACGAAATCCTTAGAAAAATATTACTTGATTTTTTCGTAATGGCTACGGAACCCTACCTTGGGCGTGTCCGACACGCTCTTGGCCGGTTTTATTTATTAAATTTTTTCTCTATATTCGGTAGGTCTGAGAATAGGCCGTAGGCTATTTTTTATACCCCTATTCTTCGCAGACGGAGTCGCGGGAAACAGCTAGTTATCTATAAATAGGTATTAAAAGTCCTGACTGATTAACTCATGTACTCACGCACTCACTGACTGTCTGACTCATCAGCACCCAGCCCATGGCCTTAGATTATTGAAATTTTGCTGTTACAATGTGCACAAAGAATAAGGACGAATTTGGTGAAATTCGAATTCGGGATAAGGAATAAACTGAATTAATATGTTCGATTCAGAGTGACTCTGTCATGACGACCAGATGACCTAGTGGTTAGAGAACCTGACTACGAAGCTTGAGGTCCCAGGTTCGATTTCCGTGTCGGGGCATCTGGGCAGATATTTTTATGAAAAATACGATATTTGTTCTCGGGTCTTGGGTGTTTAATATATATTTAAGTATGTACTTAACTGTATAAGTATGTTTACCCATCGCCTAGTACCCATAACAAGTTTTGCTTACTTTGGGACTAGGTCAATTGGTGTGAATTGTTCCGTGATATTTATTTTATTTATAAATCTAACAGAATACCTGTAATTTGATAAAAAATTGTCCTAGACATGTTTAATTTTTTTAAATGGTAAGGTAAGGCTTAAGACACATAAACCCTAAAGGGTCCGCCGTTCCTGTGCAACTAATATACCCCAGGCACGCTTCGTAACGCTGGGATGTAATTGCCCTTACGTTCAACTTTCGACAATTCCCTAAGGGCCCTGAGAATTTAACGCTTAGTATCAGAATGTATTATTAATTGCTGGATTATAATTCTAACGAACCAGAGATTTGGGATCATAAAATTTAAGAGCGTATTGTTTCGATTCAAATTAAGTACCGCATTCTGAACTAATGGTCGACCATTCTCCAAGAACTTTTTCCCACGCGTGTTGAAACTTTGGAATCATCTTGTAGTCCCTATACCTCCAGACCAATACTACATCTAATCTTTAGTAAGCGAGTCTCCTCATTCCTCAAAAGTTCAACAACTACTTAGATAGCGAGGAGTACCTCATTTGCCGCCTGTTTGATAAAAAGCAGGGACGAGGTGACCTATAGAAGGACAAGTTAGCGATACAGTTCAGTAAATTGCACACCTTAAGCGGTAGATAGAAAGAATTATATTCTCATCCTCTCATTCTGATGGTCATTGGGTCATAGTGTTCTGAAGTAGCGACCACGTAGTACCTGAAGGCAAGCTCTCCGTCAAGCTAGACTGGGAATCTGTTAAAGATAGTGGGAAACCATTAGCTGGTGGGACATAATGAACATTCGTGGAAATCTTTGGGGAAGGCTTGTGCTCGGTTGTGGACGTCTTTCGGCTGATACAAGGCTTGATTCGGATCGGTCCCGGTTTAGCTTTTTTATGAATTTGAATATTTGATTAAATTCTGACTAGTCCTCATGTAATTAATTCGAAAATAATCTATCTGCTTGTTCCTCTTCACACTTAAATCACTGAGCTGATTTAAACAAAATTTGGTATGAAGATAATTTTAGACCTTGCGAAGGACTTTAATCGAAGGACTTTAAGCGGAGCCCTTTAATCGAATTAAACAAATCTTTAACAGCTAGTTCTCCATATTGGAGTCTAGTTTTACTAATATAAAACCCCTCACTGTTGTAATAGTTAAGAGAAGAGCTTGCACGTTTTTCATTCTGTCGCTTGTATTCGGACTCACGACACTTGTTTATAACTAGCTAAGTTGGACGAAAACATTCTGAAAACAAAGCAACACATGGATGTTTGTACTAGCCATCCCACAATCAAATGGAAGTACAAATTCCCGCCAGCAATGCAAGAAACAGGGAATTGTGTCTAGCGACGAATTTCGTACCATTGCATGAGTGTAAATATGTCCTGCGTTCTGTCACTCTGTTCATCTTTGTCACAGATCTAATAGAAAGAGGAATAGAAATGGCGCAGGAACTAAAACTCGAGCCACATGAAGGCTTTTTTCATATACTTATTTCAAACAAGAAATGTATGCAAGTATAGTCGACCAAGTAAGTGCTTTACCATTTTTTGTGACAGTTCCTACATCAGAATAAAAACAATAAGGCTGATTGTCACATTGACTTGTAAGTGAAAATAGCCTTTGATGTCTTAAGTCATACAACTGACATTGAACTTTAGGGTGGTAAAGGAGTTTCTTGGTCGACTATACAGCGAAAAAGTGGCGACGACTTGAAAGAAATTCATACATTATTAATTCTGTGGAGTTTGTGCACTGCAAACTCGACTCGTCACCAGCATTTGTATTTATTCCAGTAAGCACATACCTCCCAAAATGAGAGAGCTTATGCTGTATCTCACAAGGGCCCAGTGGGGATTAGGAACTACATACAAACAATTGAACAGTTTCAGAGGAGTGTGCAGGTGTCCCTTAACGAAACCCAAAATCGAACTAGCCTTAATTAGTCAGTTATTTAGTTAGTAGTAAAAAAATGGCCCTGTCCATTAGAGGACAATATTGTACCAGTGCAGCAGTGTCGAGTGGAAGACAGTTTTAAAACATGTCGCCCGTTTTCATTAAAATAATTTTATATACTCCAAACTGTCTCTTTGCCTCAACATCATCATCTGCACCAAAAGACGTTCACTGCTGGGCAAATGCCTCCACAACGATGTCTCCTGCGACCTTTACCAAATCGTCGGTCCATTTTTTAATGTCGATCTCTTTGACTAGTTTTAACCTATTTCATTTGCGGATCAATTGAAGGGATGTTTACAAAAACAACATAACTGACTAAACTGGTTGACACCTGTAGGGAAACAATTTTACTGACAACAGGTGTCAACCAGTCTTGTCAGTTATGTTGTTTTTGTAAACATCACTTCAATTCTCCTCACCGAAATTTTTACCAGTCATGTACTATTTGGATCATTTAAATATCTATTTGGGCTGTGTATGGGTTATTGTTGATGACAGCTAACCCAACAATCAAGAGGGTCCTCGCTTCCTTGAACCTGTATCAATAGTTTGGAGTTGCCATTCTCTATACTTCAATGCAAAGATACGTGACCTTTATGGACCTCAACTATTCGCAAATTCGACGTCCCTAAATTTAATACGTCAGTAAATTGCATCACATGTCTAATTACCTCATAGTTTACTGCGCTAGAGCCATAGCCACTCAAAACAAACAGGCTAAAGTTTCTAAATTAAACGGTTTTACCACAAAAGCTACTATATACAGCCTACGGTAATGCCAGTTGTTTGTCTGTACCACAATCGCTATTGGATTTAACACGAAACCAAAATTGTGATGTAATATAGGACCACTAATGTTCATGTGAATGTTCGTGAGTGTGTGTCATCACCATCATCCCAGCATATACGTCCCACTGCGAGATGCATGCCTCTCAGAATGAGAGGGCTTGGGCTTTAGTTCCCACGCGGCACCAGTGCGGATTGGGAACTTCTCGCACACCATTGAATTTCTTCGCAGGTTGTGCAAGATGCCTCATTCTCAAATTCAAATGTAATTTCGCTCATAATTTCCAAAAAATTCATAGGTGCGTGCTCGAACTCGAACTCCAACTCCACTAAGCTACCACGACTAGGCATTGTGGGTCATACAAATTTTTTGTTCTCGTCTCTCCTGTAGACATGAGAAAAATTTAGGGTCTGTAGCCAATTTTTTTTAGTCAAAGTTTACATCGGCGTGTGGGATGCCTGGCCAACTTTCGGGCCATACAAATAAATGTTAACTTCTCTGACTTGGAGTCGCTTATTCTATGTCCACAGGAAAGACAAATTTTGTTTCTTACGGTGCTTGTTACACGCTTTTTTTTCAGCTAGAACTATTGGACAGGTTTTTATGACATTTGTTTTTTTTTTTTTATGTTAGAAAGGCCAGACAAACGAACTAGTGGGTCACCTGATGTTAAATGATCACCACTGTCCATAGACACCCGCAGCGCTTTACGCGAGCCAGTGCGTTGTCGGCTCTGGGAAAAGGAGAGGGAATAGGGGAGGGGGTGAGGTATTGGGGGGTGAGGTATACGTTTCTGGAACTCTGAAGAATATACACTCACGAGCAAAAATAAAGGGTCGGTTACAAAAATGACGATAACTACAAAACCCGCTGTGATAACCTTCTTCGAGTAAAATGAGTTTAGTAAAGAGTTTATTCTCAATTAAACTTTTTCTTGTTAAGAATAAAACTCTTTACTAAACTCATTTTACTCGAAGAAGCTATCAGAACGGGTTTTGTAGTTATCGTCATTTTTGTAACCGACCCTTTATTTTTGCTCGTCAGTGTAATAATATTAGCAAACTTTATCCAGTTATTCCCACAGGATTTACAGATGTGAAATATCAAAATTTAAAAACTAAGGTAGTTCAAATTCGGGTTCTATGACACTGTATTGAAAAAAACCCGTTTCTTGGTCAGACGAAGTTCTTGTCCATATTTAAACTAGATCAGTTCCCCAGTCGCATTTTTCACCACTGGAGTTTTGTTTGCGTTCATGTTGTACCATTTGCAAGGGTTGGCAGGCATTACCTTCTCTAATAGATTTTCAATTAATTTAGACGACCTGATGGCCTACCCAAGTAGCACAGTTAGCATTATAAGAAATCACTTTGGGTATAACTCGGAACTTCATGACTTAATAAACAGTTAATATGGTTCAACTGAGAACTTAGAGCTGCGTATTACGCTTTAGTCTGTATAACAGCATCATAAAAGTAGAAACGGATACTATTGTTACGGGATCAGAGTTAGTGCAGATGTCAAAAATGCCTTCTTACAGTCTCTTTTGCATTGGTTGCTTAAGAGCATTATAGTGGTAGTAAAATAGGCTATTGCTGTTTAAAGGCGTAGACTTATACCACTGAAATGCTAGCGTCTTAAAAGTGTCACTGTGAACTATCGTACAGCCAACAGTTTTAGAGTAGTGTACACTTAGAGTAATTTAACACAAAAAGTTCCACATCGGTTCGCCTCGGCTCTGTTATAAGCCTATTTTTCAAAGCAGTTAAAAGGTGTTTTATTAATACACGTGAACACCGAAGGTATTTCAAGATCCTTGTTTAACTCAGAAATGCAGCATTTGGCTGTGAAATATACCAATATATTGTTTTAGTCTGCATAAAAGGACACTTTACATATATTATAACGCACGAAGCTGCAATCAGGTTCACGTTAGTCAATCATTAAATTCTTAAGCGGTCATTTTAACAGTTGGCGTGGATCGTATATTAAATTATACAAAATGTTAAAAAAATTGAAAAATTAAAACAAGATTGAATTAAAATTAAAACTACTAAATAAAATTAAATAACTATTAAAAGGTAATGCGTTTAAGTAGTTCAAATAAATGGTTTTAGCGTTTATGTGAACCATAATAAAACTAATAACAGCTGACAGGCTGAATATTGGTTCACTTGAACTCTTATTTACTGCAATAAGTATAATAGAGGAACTGGGGTGTACTCTTGTACAGCCATGGTAATTAATTCAGGATAAAAAGAGTTCACAAAAGTTTCTTAAGAATGCGCCATTTTATTATAAACTAAATCGTATATATTGATAATTATTCTGTTGTTATTTATATTTTACTGCCTTAAATTACACGTTATTCCTATACTTATTATAGTATAATATAAAACTTCGTATAATTTAATGTAAATCGCTCAAAAATGTATACATATATTTTTGGTGAGTTACTTTTTTCACAACATTTCTAATTAAAACGAGATATTTCCGAAGCGCGTAAAAATTTTGCTAAAAAACCATATAAACATTCACAGTAAACTTGCATTCCCAAATGTTTTCACAGTAGGTTGGCTATAAAGGTGTACTTTCGTGAGTTAACACAAATTCTCAATAAAATTGTGACATTTACTTCGCCATTACACATCACACTCTGGAAATTTATCGGCACTGCTATAATACTATTAAAAGCAAATCTGCAAATATAATAAGCAATTTGAATATGAACGAAGGGTAATGTAAAACCTAAAGCGTTATATAAGACTAGCAGTCACCCAATCCTGACGCTTAGTCTGTATAACAGGACACTCGTATTCTGTTAAGCAGCTGATAAACAGCCTGGTGACCCATAATAATTCCAATATAGTGCTACTGTAATGCTGTTAAACAGAAATGTGAACTAAACTAGAACTATAGGCTGAATAATTTGTGCCCAAATAAGAGTTATTTCAGTGTTAACAGCGCTGTTAACACCATTGTGTAACACTGTCTTGTACAGCTTCAAGTTTCCGTGTACACCAAAAGTGATTTCTTATAATGCTACTTGTGCTACTTGGGTAGTGGTTAGAGAACCTAACTATGACGCTTGAGGTCCCGGGTTCGATTCCCGTGTAGGTGTAGATATTTGTATGAAAAATACGAATGTTTGCTCTCGGGTCTTAGGTGTTTAATATGTATTTCAGTATGTATCTATTTTATATAAGTATGTATGTTTCGTTACCTAGTACCCATAACACAAGCTTTGCTTAGCTTACTTTGGGACTAGGTCAATTGGTGTGAATTGTCCCATGATATTTATTATTATTATTTATCTAATCGTGGCTTTTACAAGAAGCAAAAAATTAACACCTAGTCGACGTTTTTCTAATCGCATTTTATTTATTCGATTTATGTCTCACACGCAATTGACAACCTTTCATTTTTTTAACACCTGAAAATTACTGCAGGAATCGAAAGAGTTTCGCCTCCTGAACACGAAAAAATATTTATGATAATTTATTTCTCCATATTTAAGAAAATACAACAAATTTAAAAACATATGTACATATGTACTTACAAATACTTCCACAGAATAGATATGTTTCCTTTACCCTTTTCACTAGAAATAAGAGCTGTCATAATTTTAAATTTGATAACAACCTTAACGTCAAATTTACGTCATAACTTTTTTTTAATAGAGACTAGACAAAAGTAATGGATCTATTCTATTGTTACGCTCTTTTAGAATAAGCACAGGTTTAAAAAATCGTAACAAATTAATTAATAATCCTAGTGAAAATATAAAACTATCAGCGTCTTTCTCTTTTTCCAATCAGAATACAGAGAACGAATCAAATTATAGTCTTAGACATATGAAATGTTGTCAATTGTTAACGTCGCTCTTTTCCACTAAGATAAACAATTGAATAGAAAAACACATTTTGGCGTCAACAAAAATCCTAAAGGATGGCTTTTCTATAACAGAAGAATTACCAAGACATATAGTTTTTTTTCCGGTACGACACCCTTCCCATACGAATTCGTCTGCCATTTGACCGATTCTTTATATTTACAACCCCTTATGTTCAAGGCTCATCAATTTTTTTCCAGCCCGTATTTGAATTCTTGGAACTAATCGAAGGTCCTATAGTAATAAGATGCACCTGTTACACAGCACATTAATCACTCTGTCTCTCATTTATCTATATTACTAGCCAGTACGTAAACAAAGGCACGAGTAATTCTTCACACTTTAAAACATTTTTTATTACATTAACTTTCCTCGAGGAGTTATTTAGTAGCTCGTGGATAATGCATACTTATTTTAAAAAGCACGGCCGGTCGGGACCCCCCTAGTATTAATTTGATTAGGTAAATTGTTATTATTTAATTTTGTTGTTGTAGCGGCCACAGTGATACATGGTTGGTGAAGTTTATGAGTGTTAGCTTTTGCGGTTCAGGAGATGGAGCCCTGTGTCAGAGTGACGAACAGACAGACCGACGGACGGCGGAGTTTCAGTAAAAATTTAAAATAGGGACTGACAGTTCTACACTTTCTGCCAACAAACTGCTATGCAGTTTGGCAGAGGTATTTAGAGATAAGTATTTCTGTGTAGCAGAGAGTCGTGTGTTCAAATCCCGGCTCGCACCTCTGAGTTTTTCGGATTTTTTGTGCGAAATTACATTTGAAATTTATCACGAGCTTTACGGTGAAGGAAAACATCGTGAGGAAACCTGCATACACCTGTGAAGAAATTCAATGGTGTGTGTGTAAAGTTCCCAATCCCCACTGGGCCCGGGTGGGAACTACGGCCCAAGCCCTCTCATTCTGAGAGAAGGCCTGTGCCTTGCAGTGGGACGTATATAGGCTGGGATGATGATGATGATGATGATTTTTGTACTTCTTTTGTTTTTATTTGAGGAAATAAATAATTAAAAAAAAAAATTCAAACAAACCACCCGTGGAATCACCCAAAACCGAATAAAAAGGTCAAGCCTGAACAACACTTAACTAAACTAGACAACATTGCTACCTCTGACATAGGAAATTGAAACACTTATTTCTTACTTCTTTCCGTTGTAAATGATTGCCTGATCAATGAGACAGCATATATTGCTTACCTTGTATTTTTTCCCCTACGTACCTAGTATTTTGTATTGTTTACTACATGGTGTTCATACAGAGTCTTGTGTTGTATTTCAGATTTTGCATTTTTTCATCAAAAATCCGAAAAGACATTGCTGAAAAGTTAGCGGAGTTTGAACTTTGCGATGCCTTTTTCGCTTGCTTTTGTTTCACTCGTTAGGTCTCACTGTTGGGACCAGAAATCCTAACTCACCCAAATAAAAAGTTCCGCTGCCATCATTACGAGTGCACCTTAAACTTTGAAATTGCTGTCGCAAATAAACTACAATCTTACATAACTAAATGAAAAATTCAAATTCAATAACTGTGTATAAATCGCGGAAACCGGGACAAAATAAAATAACAAGCTGCACGGAGGGGCTGTATAAAGTTCTCGAATGATTTTCGATTTAAAAAGTTTAAAATTGCACTGAACTGCCACTGGAGCGCGCGGTGCCGTCTGTGGCATATGAATTAAAGATATGAAGTTAGATTTTGGAATGCGTTAGGTATAACGTTACGGCATTACGGTAGAAGACGTTGGAAGGGTCATACCACATCTCAAGATTCGGCCGACCGTAGTCTTAGGATTTTTAGACTCTTTTCAGGATAACAGTCAGATTTTGTAGATATCATAAAATCTCAGTTTTTTTTTATTAAAAACAAAACAGTAAACAGTGTTCATAATAAGTACATGCGACTAATTTAAAATCAACATTGTTCATGTTGATTGCACAGATACCCTCGATAATTTTGGATACTCAGAAAAAAATTAGGTAAAATTTTAGAAAATAATCAGAAATTATGGGTTTTTCCAGAATTGTTCGTTACATAAACCTACTACAAAAACTTTTGCCACTTATTGGAATCATAATATTATGTTCAGCAGCTTTTTGGCTGAAATGATAATGACGATGATTACTTGAAAAAAGATTGTCGAAGCCTCCAAACAACTTCGGATTTAATAAAAACTATTCATGATCATAAAGTTCAATTTTCAATCATCCGAAAGCACTTTAAGCTCTTTTGCAACTGTTCAGTTCTACTGTTAACCTTGTCAAGATACCTCTAATACGCAACATAACGTTCCAAGTAACTCCTCTGACAGGTGCTAGACGCTGCATAGAAACTAGCAAGCTGCCGTATGCAGATTTAGTCAGACACCTGTCATAATCAACTATGTGCTAAATGTGGAAATTCATGCGGAACGATTTAGACTTTTTATAAAATTACTTGCTGTTGCTTGCGACTACGTCTGCGAAGAATTGGCCTACGAGGTATTCTTAGTCCTACCGAATATAGAAAAAAATTTGGTAAAAACCAGTCAAGCTGTTTCGGAGGAGTTCGATAAAAAGCACCGTGACACGAGACTTTTAAATATTAGATATTCAAGGAATCGTTCTATGTTTACACGTTCGGTTTCTTTCGGTTGGCGCTTGGATGGTCGGTCATCGGAGCTATTCAAAGTACTTCTAATTGATACAAAATGTACTTAGAGCGGTATCCTGCCTTTTGCTGTTTATTTTTTCTGAAACTGTAAACTATTCAGGGTATATTTCAGGACTATCCTGTAGGTTATGTTAGGTTCGTTTTGTAACAATCCTGAAAACATTTACAGTTTCAGAAAAAACGAACAGTTGGCAAATTTATCAGTTGGGAGAAATATAGTCGGGAAAAAACAGAGAACCACTTAGAGCAGAAAGATGGGCATAGTTCATTCCATTATAGTCTCAGAACCTACCTCTAATTATTTTTAGTACTTTGTACGTGTACTACACAAGCCTAGTTAGTTCAGTATTCAGTAGTTTAGTATCAGAATAATACACGATTAGTGGTCACCTTACTTGGTTGGTACCTACATAAAATTGGTTTATCACGTTTCAATTTTATTGTTACCTATATATTATTATCTAAAGTGAGATATTTTTGTTGTCTTAGAAATATTTATTGTTTATTAATTACCTCGTTTAGAATAAATTAGGAATGTTGTTTTGCTGATTGATTGTAGACCAAAAGTTCCAACTGCAGTAACTGCCGACTGCCCATAAGTTTTTAATAAGCAGTCCTTAAGTAAAAAGGATTTTTTGGAATTTCCCGCGGGATAGAAAATTGATAGTTGACCATAAATTTAGCTATCGGACGAAGTCGCGGGTAAAAGCTCGTCTCTACTAAACTTAAAACACCGAACCATAAAATTGAATTCGTTACAAGTTGAACTTTCATAATGAAATAACAGACGGTATTTCGGCTAAGCCAGCGCAGTGCCACATATGAATAGCATTAGCATTGCTAATTGGCACGACAACGTCTCCGGGCACTTCTAGAACTCTCCACCAAAAAGCCCTAACCACCTTAGCTTTGTACTACACTTACTCCCTTTTGGAAACACAGTAACGTTGTCAGGGAGCTAAGCAAAAGGTCTTAACGGCCACAGTTCAAGATGCTACTTACGCTTTTTTGGTGCGAGGCAAGGAGATGACGGGTGAAATAATTCTCGCGTCGCTTCCTGTGTTTAATTTGCAATGCAGGAGTGTTAGTTTATTGGTCGAATGTGCTCTGGCTTTTATTGATCTCTTGAGACGTTTGTCGACCGATTTATATGGCTATCTGTATTGTTATTGTCTTAGCCAAGGCAGTGATTCTTAGGAATCGTACTACCCGTCTTACTTGCTAAGCTTGCCGCTAAGCATTAGTGCTTGAGCTGCTGAATTCTGGTGTGGATAATATAAGGTAACCGGTAAAATTACTGGCACAAGACCTCAGAAAGAAGAGAAGATTATCATCATATATCATTACATCGGCCAAAGACGTCCACTCCTGAGCCTTCTCCAAAGAGTCCTATAAAGTCCGCTGCTTGCGCCCAAGTAGTTTTTGCGGCCTTTGCCAGATCGTCGGTCTATCTTGTTAGGGAACTTTCTACACCACGTCTTTTGGTTCAAGGTTGCCAATCTAGAACCTTATTGTCCCATCGGTCGTCGGTTTTACGAGCAATATAATCTATCTTTCTATCTATCTAGAGCCATTTTCCGTCCACTGCTAGACGCAGGCCTCCATCATATTGCGCCAACATTTGCGATCCTGGGCTTTCCTCATCCACCCACTGCCAGCTGTCCTCCTATGGTCATCAGTCCAACGTGTTGCAGGGCGTCCCACACTACGCTGTCCCAAACGTGGTCTCCACTCCAAGACACGTCTGCTCCAACGATTGTCAGTTGTACGGCAGACGTGACCATGTAGAGACCTCTTTCTTGAAGTTTAATCGACCTAACTCGAATAAGAGAATAGAATATCAATGAACTTTTACTAATTCTCCTTCTTTCTTATGAGACCCATCGTTAGCGGCCACGTCTCAGTGCTATAAGTTATCACTGGCAACACACACTGGTCAAAGACTGTTGATTTGAGACATCTCAAGTGGCAGTAGGCAGAGCACATCGCTCCTAGAACTGATGGCCGATGGGGCAAAAAGGCTCTCGAGTAGCGTCCTCGGACCAGAAGCCGCAGTGTAGGTAGGCCTCCAACAAGATGGAGCGGGATTGCGTTGGATACGGATGGCACGGAACCGGTCTCTTTGGCGATCGTTGGGGAAGGCTTATGTTCAGCAGTGGACATCTTTCGGCTGAAATGATGAATGATGAATTCTCCTTCTAAGTTGAGATTAGTATGAATAATAAAATGTTATTGCAGTCATTCTTTAGCTAGGTCCAATTTAACTCGCAGGTACCTTACGCCCCAAGGCATATGAGTTCTCTGCAGTAAGGGATATAGGCCAGAGATAAAAGAATTCGCCACTTCGTTAATATCAACAAAGTCTAACCAAAATCGCAAGCACATGTTCGGCCGTTCACGTCCGGACCCCGTAAAGAACAATGAGTGTCAAACGTCGAGATTTGTTATTAGGCGCGTGGTGGGGTATCGAGCCTTTGTTCACAATATTAGAATGTTCGCCAACGCCCCGGGAAAATAAATATTGTTTGTGGAATTAAGCGGGAAAATACAGATGAACGTGATTATTATAGTTTATTACGATTGTGATTATTGACGATGGTTAATTAATGAACTGAAACAATTACTTTGCTCACCCGCGACCTTTTGCTTTCAAAGGTCGCGGGTGAGCGAAGTAACTGTTTCAGTTCATTAATATGGACCTCCACAAAGTAACTCTTGATTCAATGAATTAGATTGTTAATTTAAAGGTTTTTTTTTTAACTTATGTTTGTTAAGAAATGTAATTTAAATGTCACTGTAGATATTTTTTGAAATATATACCTAAGGTAAACGTCCTTGTGCTATCACTGTCCAAGGCGTTGCGGTGTCGAGCATTGGAACGTTTACCTTACCTTGTTGAGCTCTTACCAAATTCTTCTCAACGGGGTTTTTCCCGACACCGGTGTTAGATTCTTCGACATTCATAAATGCTTTTTTCTACATCTGTACTTTTATCTGTTTTTTACATGGTCACAAACAAAAAAAGATAGTGCGTGGTGTCCCTCCGCGCGGAAGAAGTGAAACTTCATAATAAAGCACCAACTACAGCGCTAGCGAAACAAGTTACATAACTCGTCGCTAGATGGCGTTGTTCCTCGTGCGCACTTTATTTTTCAATAATTTTTCTTGATTTTTCGTAATTCTCAAAGATATTCAATACTTTTTTTACTAAATACGTTTAAAATACTTTATTCTACGATCTACCATTAAAATAGTTTTGATTTTTACAAGTTTTCATACTAAACCACGCAATTGTTCTGGATCGCACTGACGAAGTTTTTAACATCCGTTTGTGTTTAACGCCACGCATTTTACGCAACGCTTGTTGGAAGTCGCATATGAAATTTAACCTCAATAAGAACATAGATAACATGACTTCAGAAAAGTCTGTACTTTCTCTATTCCCCGAAACAGCACCTGTGTCGTAATGTCGTTATAAACGATACGCCTATCTGCAGATTATTAAATGTAGGCAAGGATGATAATATAGACTGGATTGGCAGTCGCCATAGTACGGATCGGCTCAGTTTAGTTAATGAAAACCATGCAAGTTGCACTACACTTGTTTGCGCGATTTGTCTTACAGGTGTAAGCTTGGCTTAAAACAAGCGTCTGAATTCATGCGGGTTTTATTGAAAATCTTTCTGAAATATGTAACTGAAGGAAAACATCGTAAGGAAACTTGCAGGTGTGCCTGCGAAGAAATTCAGTGGTGTGTGTGAAGTTCCCGATCCGCACTAGACCCGCGTGGGAACTCCGGCCAAACCCCTCTCATTCTAAGAGGAGACCAGGGGCTAAATTCAAGAACGGCGGCCCAACACGGTTTGCGAGCGGTAATTCGTTCGTTTGCGAGAGGTTTGGGCTGAACTTGGGATGAGCCTTATTTTTTAGATCATTTCTGTCCCCTGCGCCCTACAGTGGGACGTACATATATAACATCTCTGATCAAGTAATTTGGATCCCAGCGAACTCATTCCAGCTTATAAAATTCAGTTGGAAAGGTTTCCATAACGACGACCCGAAAAAACGCCGGAACACTTGTATCAATAATGTAAAGCCCGTCCAATATCATAAGCAAGAGTTATAAAATAGGGTTGCATGTATCAGATTTATATAGTTGCCAGAATCCACCCGTGTGGGCCACAGTAAGATTATTCGCAGTGGGTCATTGGTTTGGTTGCTTGAAAACCTGGGTCCCCATTGAGCGAGCTGCATGAGGCATAATGTTCGTCACAGTCAAAATCGCGTAGAAAATAGCTGCCTCGCGAGGCAGTTCGCTCAGTGGAGACCCGGCTATACAATCAATAATAGGCCTATGTCCCGTTGGACCTCCTACGGCTGAAGTGGTGGTGATGATAATGACTTGTCACAACATTTTTCAAAAAAGATTAGGCTTTTGGAAAATACTGTATACACCGTGAAATTTTAGTGGATTTTTTCCCGAAACGAGGTGATTTAGTATCGATTGTATAATCGATTTATAATAACTGGCTACCTATCAAAATTTAGAAATATTTTTTTCCGAATATTTAAAATCCCGAATGCTTCATTTATCCGAATGCATTTTTTTCTGAAACTGTAAATATTTCAGGATTTTTATAAAACAACCCTAACCTAACCTAAAGGGTTCCACACGATGGTCCTAAAATAAATCCTGAAATATTTACAATTTCAGAAGAAAATGCTTTCGGACAAATGAAGTTTTCGGGATTCTAAACCTTCGGAAATATAATTTTCTACACATCGATAGGTTCCCATAATTACTATTTTGACTAGAGTCAAAAATCCAATTGTGAAAAACGAAAGTCGAAAATGACCGCAAACCAATAGTAACGCTTCGTTGGTACCTAACCTATCGTACGATCGTACGCTACTTGTACCAACGAATCGTACTATTGGTTTGCGGTCATTTTCGACTTTCGTTTTTCACAATTGGATTTTTGACTCTAGTCAAAATAGTAATTATAAATCGATTGTACAATCGAAACTAAATCACCTCGTTTCGGGAAAACAACCACTAAAATTTCACGGTGTAGATTCAGGAGTTACTTTGCGGAGTTGCATGTTATATAGGTCGATCATGGGTCAGTTTGTGTAACAAAAGCCGGTGAAGTGTGAGTCGGACTCGTGCACCGAAGGTTCCGTACAAACTTGTATGTAAATCGTTCGTTAGTATAAGATTAATCGCATTTTTTAAAGGAAAAACAAATTAACGATTTTCTTTTACTTGTGCTGTAATAACTTCCTTCAGACCAAATATTATGATTCTTTAGTCTATGTGAAGTATCATACAGGTTTTGATTCTCCTGCAAAATGTTAGAAAATACACTCCTTCGTCAAGTTTCAAATGCCCGTACCTTTGGATCGCGTTGATTTAGAAGCTTGATTTTTTTTACAGCTTCAAATTATTTGATGATAATTTCAATCTGATACCGTCGAACCGTCATGCGTTCCTGGGAAAAGGGTCTTGGCACACAGACAGACAAACGGTCAACAAAGTAATCAAAAAAGGGTACCGTTATTCTTATAGAGGCACGGAACTGGAAAAATGGAATCAAATATGCGACTTTTAACTCGAACTTGTCCGGATTTTTTTTAATTTTAAGTGACACAGTCGGTATGACCGCTATTCGTACTGTCCGAAACACCGCCGTGAATGGGTCAGCAGTGGCTCCAAATGTTTCCAGCTCGTGTATCCTATTTGAATAAAAGAACCCGATACATTATTACCAAGTGCTCCCCGAGTAAATCGCGGGATCAATGTAAATATCCCCCACTATGCTGTTATAAGGGGGTTTAAGTGGCAATTTTATGGGAATATTGGTTTTGTTAGTCTTTGATACAGGCTCCGAGTTATTACACGTGAAATGTTATTACTTGTGACTATAATAACATGTTTTATTAGATTATTGTCGATATGAAAGCGGTACCGCTTTATTTCTGCTCAAAGAGATTGCTGGAAGTTCTGTTGCGTATTAAAAAGCTGGAGGAATTTGAATTATCTTCGAAAACTGGGCGAGTCCGTATCGAACTCACTTTTCTTTTTTTATTTCATCCATTTTGTCACCTTGAAAGCCAAGGTTTCAATACTTCAGTGTTCTTCAACAGCGCTCTCTATTATTGTTTAAAGTTATCCCGCGGGAACGATTATCAGAATTTTAAGGGTCTCCCCAAATCTATCGACATGGAATCGGCTTCAGCTGATCGGAAAAACCTTTATGTCAACGCAATAAGATTAGAGTGAAAAAGACGTCAATCGGCTCGGCTACGCGGGCCGAATGGAGCCAACCTGATCGACGTCTTTTTCGCTCTTATTGCGTTGACATAAAGGTTTTTTCGATCCGCTGAAGCCGATTCCGCATCCATAGATTTGGGGAGACCTTTTGTATCCTGGTCTTAGTCCAGGTCTTTTTAGGGTTCCGTAGTCAACTAGGAACCCTTATAGTTTCGCCATGTCTGTCCGTCTGTCTGTCTGTCTGTCTGTCTGTCTGTCTGTCTGTCTGTCTGTCCGCGGCTAAGCTCAGAGACTGTTAGTACTAGAAAGCTGTAATTTGGCATGAATATATATATCAGTCACGCCGACAGTGATTAAATAAAAAAAAGTAAAAAAATTTTTTTAGGGTACCCCCCTCCCATAGACGTAAAGTGGGGGTGATTTTTTTTTTCTCGGCTAACCCTATAGTGTGGGGTATCGTTGGATAGGTCTTTTAAAATCATTGCGGGGTTGCTAACATGATTTTTCTATTCAGTGATCTGTTTGTGAAATATTCAACTTTTCATTAAAATCGGCCGTCCCCCCCCCTCTAAAATCTAAACTGTTGGGTGGAAAAATATGAAAAAACTAGCTTTTGCCCGCGACTCTGTCCGCGTGGAATTAGTAATTTGGGCAGCTTATTTTTTTATCCAATTTGCTTATTCATCAATTATGGCTCTCCTTAGTTCCTCGATAATAAAAAAATTACCCCCCCCCCCCGCAACCCCCCCGCACCCTCCAACCCGCTCCCTCCCGCACTCGCCCCGCACAGCAACCCCGCACACCCGCGTTCGTCCCATCCCAAGTCAAGCGTGCCCTATAGAAGTTTTACTTCAAGTTTTTTTTGTCAAATATCTTGAAAACGGTGCATCCTACGGCAAAATCAATGAAATTTTCATCCCCCCTTTAACACCGCCACACCCTCTCCCCCGCACCCTCCCCCGCACACCCAGCCCCCTCAACCCCCCCCCCCCCATCCCCGCCACCCGGTGTTTTTGTCAAATATCTTGAAAACGGTGCATCGTACGGCAAAATCAATGAAATTTTAATCCCCCTTCGAAGCCTCGCCTCTCTCCTACACCCCCCCTCAACCCCCCCACCTCCTTGGTGTTTTTGTCAAATATCTTGAAAACGGTGAAAATCAATGAAATTTTAATCCCCCCTCCGAAGCCCCCGCACCCTCACCCCCCTCAAGCCCAATCAAACCCCCCCCGCACCACCCCACCCCCCTGGTGTTAACACTGAAAGAATTTTTTAAATCGGAGTAGTAGTTCCTGAGATTAGCGCCTATATAGAAGTTTTACTTCAAAACCCCCGATTTTGAAACATTCTTCCGCTCCGCTCCGCTCCTATTGGTGTTAGCGTGATGATATATAGCCTATATATAGCCTTCCTCGATAAATGGGCTATCTAACACTGAAAGAATTTTTCAAATCGGAGCAGTAGTTCCTGAGATTTGCGCGTTCAAACAAACAAACAAACAAACAAACAAACAAACAAACAAACAAACAAACAAACAAACTCTTCAGCTTTATATATTAGTATAGATTCAGGATGGTAGTAAATATATCAAATTTACTAGGAAAATTATAGCGGCTAAGATTGCTTGGAAATTATTTGTAGTTTAAGAGTAAATAGTAGCCTAAGGTATAAAACATAGGTACCTAAACTTGGATGATTCCGTACACATACGAAATCCTTAGAAAAATTTTACTTGATTTTTTCGTAATGGCTACGGAACCCTACCTTGGGCGTGTCCGACACGCTCTTGGCCGGTTTTTTTATCTGTATGTCAAGTTTCATTTAAATCCGTTCAGCCGTTATTGCGTAATTGAATGGCAAGCATCTTCGCAAACTGTCTAATCCTAAACTAATATTATAAATGCGAAAGTACCTCTGTCTGTCTGTCTGTCTGTCTGTCTGTGTGTCTCGCTTTCACGCATAAACTACTGAACCGATTTAAAATATAATTTGGTACACTGATAGTTTAGAGCCTGAGAAAGGACATAGGCTATATATCATCACGCTAACACCAATAGGAGCGGAGCGGAGCGGAAGAATGTTTCAAAATCGGGGGTTTTTGAAGTAAAACTTCTATAGGCACGCTTGACTTGGGAGTACGGTGGTGAATGTGAACGCGGGTGTGCGGGGGGGGTTCGGGGTGGGGGTGCGGGGGGTGGGGTTCTGTAGTTTTGCGGGGACGGGTAATTTTTTTATATCGAGGAACTAAGGAGAGCCATAATTGATGAAGAAGCAAATTGGATAAAAAAATAAGCTGCCCAAATTACTAATTCCACGCGGACGGAGTCGCGGGCAAAAGCTAGTATTTTATAATATTACTAATCTTCTACTTAGAATTCATTTGTCGCTATCCAAAAAGTGTCTAAATCGGTGTAGTGGGCTAAACGTATATTGGTAACCAGGCAGACAGACCAAGACAATTTCGCACACTTAATATTAATAGGAATTATTAGTAATTTTATAAGCCTAGGTACCTGAAACAAAAAAAATAGTCCTATCCATTACTTTTTCTGGCGACGATGAATTGTGTATTAACACCGATGCAGAAATTCCGATCACAGACCTTGCCATTGCTTCTATTGATAACGACAACTTCTGTAACACCGTATATTCACACCGATGTATCCTTTGAAATCGCTACTTCTCATAGCTTACCATTGCATGTATCTACCGGACGGTCAGTATGTAATTACTGCCGTACCATATTGGGTCTTTTCATTTCGCGCCGGAGCAGACCCTATTCATATCGCAGATTAGATATCGAGAGTGTATTGTGGAAATGTCCGCATGTTCCCAGAACGTGCCCCGTGGTCAGTGAAATAGATATGATATTAATAAGTGTTAGTATTGTGTTTTGGTGGCTTCTGTTGGGTGAAGGCATCCGTGTATACGGAAAGTTCACGATTATGTACGACGAAGTGTTTGTCGAGCCAATATTTACAACCTGATAATTCATTCCCTCGTGTAATTTGCTATAATGTAAAGTTGGTATAAGAAAAATTTCGTCACTTTAAAGTGGACGTTGCTTCCACCAATCCAAATTGTCAGTCCTGTCAACATTTTAATTCAAACGAAACTGAATATCGCATTGACGTTTCCCATTTTTCAAAAGTTACTAAGATTCTATGATTTAATAAAGGAATAACTTTCATAACTGACGAAGGTCTTCGTACCTGACCGTACTCTGGGTACATTCACCGCACCCGAATTAAGATTTTTTGCTTTGTTTTATTCAAAAGTAGTAAGTTATTGCAGTTAGAAGTGAATGTTGTGTTTTTTTACAAAATTTGTTAAATTTTTCACCACATTCAAATGGTATGTCCGAGTGGTGATATCGTAAGATATTGATCAATCGGAAGTCGAAATAAAGTGGTACCGGTTCGTAAATAGCTCTTTAAAGTGCAAGTAGAAAATATATCAGCAATATAAAGCCAACAGTCCATTGAAGCAGTTTCGGCATACCATTCCAGCGTCCATAAATAACACGCGACACGGTATTACGGGAACTCACATATTTTATCTTTCCATTTCCCTGTAATACATTCTTAAACGTCCGGCGTAATGTATGTGGCCTTTAATACATGGATTTTGGTCCACTTAAGTTGGACATGTTTTTATTGAATAGAATAAAGTTAAATTTCTCAATTTATTCGGTTATTAGCCTCTACTCTTGGCTTTGATGCTTGAAATTACGTTACCGGATGTTTCTAAATTCTGACGGGAATTCCCAAATAATATTTAATGGTATTCATTAACGTTGTATGAAGAACACACGTGCTAAACTCCATGTTTCTAGAATTAGCGGTTTAGATTTTGGATTTCACAATTATATGCCACGGAAATATTGGAATAAAAAGTAGCTTCTGTGTTACTCCAGACGAAATCTAAAATTTAATTCGATTGAATAATCGAGCGAACTACAAGTTAATCGTGTTACGATAAACACTGGTATTTAGAGTGAATCCTCAAATATCTTACCCATGAATTTCAGAACTAAAGCTTTGCTAGTAATGATACAGCACGAGATTAAATGAATGCAATAAATGTGCCAAAAGCTGGGTAAGGCCTTAAACCTCTTCAACCAGCTACTCGGTTACATGTTGTGGCACAGTTCTGTGCGGTGTAGATTTAGAAATGAACGCGCATGAATGTGAATGAAGGACCATGCCTCCCTCTCATAATAAAAAAAATGAAGGTAACCAAACATTAACAGCTAAGCGTCAGATGAGACACATCAAAATAGTGACATCGGCCACACAATACCGGCGAACAGAGCCCGTTAATGAAATAAAGACATAATAGCTCGTGAATCCACGTTTAACTATTAATCAGGCTTTCGGTTAAATTTCGTTAAATCGACGATCAATCAACTCGCATTGTGTCACCGGGCGTGATGAAGGGGTAAAATTACGCGATATTTCGCTCGCCGCGGAATTTACGCGTTTCATTGGTGACGTGAAAAATGTCAGTGCTAAAATACTTTATTGGGGAACGCGAGTATTTTAAGTGGCGCAGTGACCCTCACTGTATTGTTGGGGTTCCGTGGCCGAAGCGTGACGAACGGGACGCTATTAATGTCGCTGCACTGTCCGATCATCCTGTACGTAACAGTAATTTATACAACGACGACCACTGCTGAACATAGGCCATCCCCAAGGCTCGCCAAACAGATCTGTCCTGCGCCATCCGCATCCAACGCGCTCCCGAAACCTTAATCAGATTGCCACTACACCTTGTTGGAGGCCTACCTACACCTGCGTCTTCCGGTCCGTGGACGCCACTCGAGAACCTTTTGCCCCCATCAGCCATCAGTTCTATGAGCGATGTGCCTTGCCCACTGCCACTTGAGTCTATGTCGATGACTTTGGTGTATCATCCCAGCCTATATAGGTACATCCCACTACGGGGCACAGGCCTCCTCTCAGAATGAGAGATCTTGGGCCGTAGTTCCCACGCCAGCCCAGTGCGGATTGGGAACTTCTCACATCATTGAATTTCTTCTCAGGTGTAAGTAGGTTTCCTCACGATGTTTTCTTTCACCGTAAAGCTCATGGTAAATTACAAATGTAAATTCGCACGTAAATTTCGAAAAACTCAGAGGGAGGAAGGAGGGAAGGAATTCCCTGCCTGTCATTAAATTTTGCCCTCTCAATTCCTATATCTGATATTTACCCCCTGTTTCACCATCCATTGATCAAATTTATTTGACGAATAAATGTGATGCCGTCTCTAGCTGTTTGTTTTGTTCGAATAGACGGAGACGGCATCACATTTATCCGTCAGCTAAAACTAATCAATGGGTGGTGATTTGGTGAAACAGCCCCTGAATATAGAGTATTTCTTTCCACAAATACCAGCAAGTATTGTTCTCGAACGTATCGGTGTCGCTCGCAGCAAAAACGTGTCATTCGGTAATTTCGACATGCGAAACTGTCGGACGAGCGCTTTGCTTGGTATCCTGTAGTTGTACATTCAGCTAACAATTTGTAGATCGACATTCGGCTGCCTGATTTCAAAACCTAGTAACTCTAACGGTAACAAAAAAACAGGTTGTCTGTAAAGTCGGTTTACGGACGATAGATTAACGTGACAACGATAACAAAACATTCAAAAACCAGGCGGTCACCCATCCAAGTACTGACCGCACCCGACGTTGCTTAACCTCGGTGATCGGACGAGAACCGGTGATTTGTCAAATATCTTGAAAACGGTGCATCCTACGGTAAAATCAATGAAATTTTCACCCCCCCTTTGAAGCCCCTCGGCCCCCCTATCCCCCCGCACCCCAAGTGCCGCTCTCTTGCAACTGGCCTTCGCTGCTCTGTCGCTGGACATGTCCCGTACATGTACGTTACATTGCGTCATCCTTTTTCGTGTATGCAGCCGGCGTTCATCGATTTATTAGACGTTGTCACGTCAATAATTTTTTTTAACCGGTTTTTTAGTATCCCACTGCTGGGCAAAGGCCTCCCCTTTTTTCCGCCATTCGTCCCTATCGAGAGCATGCTCCTGCCACCCTACCTGATATGCGT
Source organism: Archips crataeganus (assembly GCA_947859365.1). Taxonomy (NCBI): domain Eukaryota; kingdom Metazoa; phylum Arthropoda; class Insecta; order Lepidoptera; family Tortricidae; genus Archips; species Archips crataeganus. The sequence continues at coordinate 18,821,504 of OX402060.1, read as the reverse complement.
CCAAATCGTACCGCCATCTTCTCTTCGGTCTGCCTCTGTTTCGATGGCCATCCCACGGAACCCAATAGGTGGTAATTTGGGTCTATCGCTGTGGGTGCATGCGGCAGACATTTTTTTTATGTTAAAGAGGCCAGACAAACGAACTAGTGGGTCACCTGATGTTAAATGATCACCACTGTCCATAGACACCCGCAGCGCTTTACACGATGCCAGTGCGTTGTCGGCCCTGGGAAAAGGAGAGGGAATAGGGGAGGGGGAGAGGTATTGGGCCCCCGGCGCTCTCACTGACCGTACGAAACGCAGCAGGAGTACTGCTGATTCACGCCGGTGTTCTGTGAGAGGGTGGTACTGCCCCGGACGAGCCGGCCCATTTGTGATGCAGCGGCTAGCTACAACATGGCTCTACCACTACAAAAAACCAGCCCAGTCCCACTTGAGCTTAGCGGTCTAATCTAAGCGCCCACATCTGTAACGCGGGTTTTGAAGCGCAGTTCGGTGTTTCTGATGCGATCAGTTCTACGAACACCCAAACTACTGCGCTCCATTGCCCGTTAACAAACCTTGAGCATTACGTATTATTAATTAACTAGCTGTTGCCCGCGACTCCGTCCGTGAAGAATACTAAGAGTAGATATAAAAAATAGTCTACAACCTATTCTCAGACCTACCAAATACAGACAAAAAGGTTTCATAAAAATCGGTCAAGCCGTTTCGGAGGAGTTCGATAACAAACACCGTGACACGAGATTTTTATATATTAGAAGATTGAGGAAAATTATTAAACAAAATAAAACGTAATAAAATAAATCGTTTCCCTAATAATTTTAAACTAATTGTAAGCGCTGAATGATATTCCGACTAACTTGTGTTTCGCAAAAGACTCGCAAAGTTAATACTTTGGAATGTCAGCTCCGAGGGGGGGTGAAATCTCATTTGTTAATTAGCCCTCTCTGAGATGCTCCGAACTGTTTCAGCTTCATTCTGCTTCCGACCTGATAAGAGATGAATGATAAGACATTACATTAGCAATATTACAGAGCTCTTTATAATTTTTATTATTTCATTTAGGGGTATATTTTGACATAAAGTCTGTAATGCACAAAAAAGTGCTTAAGGGCAATATGGGGCCTGCGTCCCACACAGTCCTGTAGACCACTCTTCATTAAACATAAACTGATGACTTTACCCAGCTTCTATATTTATGAGATTAGTAAGTTAGTCAAATCTAACATATCCCTATTTAATCAAAGAGACAACATAAATAAAAGAACTGTGACTCATTTACCTTTGTCAATGCCTCGCCCGAGATTAACACTGTATAGGCGAAACTGCCATTATATGGTCTATTTAGTGTTCAATTCCATTCCAATGCGAATAAGTGCTTTGCCTTTTAACAGTTTCTGTAAGACTCTGCGATCATGGTTAACTGAGCAATGTTTTTACTCAGTAAAAGATTTCTTACAAACAAAACACACTTAGATTCAAGATTTTGACATTGTAATTCTCTGACATGTACTTAATAATTTGTAGTAATAATTTCGCAAACATTATTGGAATTAATTAAATACCGAAAGCTGTTTTTTAATTTTACTATGACTGCATGTTAATATTAAATTTAATGTTAAATAATTTTGGTAACGGTCTGGGTGCCGCTAAACATATCCAAATAGTCAAATATTGTAAAAGGTACCAAAATTCAAGACGCGTATAATATTTGCACACCGGAATCCCGGTAGAATATTTGTACTAAACATAACCTACTAAATAAGTATACCACCTGTTAAGACCATATTCGACAAATAAACAATCATTTCATTTCATTTCATAGCCTACCTTTACTCTCGATAGAGCTACCAGAATTCTAATCTCTAATACATAAAAATCTCGTGTCACGGTGTTTGTTATAGAACTCCTCTGAAACGGTTTGACCGATTTTCATCTAAATTTTTCTCTATATTTGGTAGGTCTGAGAAATACAGGTCGTAGGCTATTTTTTATACCCCTATTCTTCGCGGACGGAGTCGCGGGCAACAGCTAGTGACTATAAAATATGTAACGTACCTAATATTTTTTTGCAATGACAAAATTATTTATAAAGATCTCACAAGGTTTACAAAATCGACCTATGTGTCCGGCCACAGCGAACCGAATAGCTGGCAGCTTCCTCGCACAAAGTATCAGCATTGCTATATAGGTATATATTTATTTTTGTCTTTGTAATTAGTTTATCTGTATCGCAACTTAAACATTCTTGTCATTGTATCGAATCTACAAATTCTACGACTGTAAAGTTCTTACAATCAATTCCGAATTAAGTATACCAGTTATCATAAGTCAGAGTCTAGACATACACTAGTTAAGGGATATAGTCTAACATCTGCTAGCATAGTGAACGGTTGCGATACTCTGAGAATGAGCTCTGGTTGAGTTTGAAACGCGTCAGTGTAGTTTGGTGGTGGTGATAGTTGGGATTTGTGCGAGTTCGTACAGCGTGGAGGTGGAGGAACTGTATGAACACACACTTCTTGCATAAACGTAGGTATAATAAGGTCGCGGGTGAGCAACGTAAATGTTTCAGTTAATTGTTATGGACCTCCGCAAAGTAACACCTTATTCAGTAAAAGATATTTAGGTACAAATAAAGTACTTTTATTGAGAATCGAGCCAACGAAACTCGCATCTTGTTGCAATTCTAACTTCTTCAATACTACACAGAAGGAAGGTTTAATCTTACACATTATAATACCCAGTCAATAATGAAGCCATGGTGGCCCAGTGGTTTGACCTGTGGCCTTTCAAGCAGAGGATCGTGGGTTCAAATCCCGGCTCGCACCTGTGAGTTTTTCGGCATTTATGTGCGAAATTACATTTGTTATTTACATGAGCTTTACGGTGAAGGAAAACATCCTGCATACACCTGCGAAGAAATTCAATGGTGTGTGTGAAGTTCCCGATCCGCACTGGGCCCGCGTGAGAACTACGGCCCGAGCCCTCTTATTCTGAGAGGAGGCCAGTGCCCTGCAGTGGGACGTGTATAGGCTGGGATGATAATGATGATCAGTGGGCCAATGATCCATCAGACATTAATAAACTGGAAGTAGCAATAGGTTTTTATTAAACCGACCCACCTGCCAATCGGCGGTTTGTTATAAAAAGTAAACCTATGTAAAGCGGTTTCGTCTCGAACCAACAATCCAATTTCACACACCAATTCTTTCTCGCTGGGCCCAATCTTTCGGGTAATTCGTTAAAATTTCCTCCGTACCCGGATCCCGGCATAAAATACAGTATAATTCCCAGTCATTATTCACAGTTTTCCCCGGATTTCGACCGTGGGTAATGACTTTATTTGAATTGAAATTTTCCAAGAATCCGCCTGAGGATTCTTTACTGCCCCCCCGTGCCCCGCGCGCCCTTCCCGCGCTCGCCCTCGGATATTATGATACTCGGAATCCCAACTTTGCATGGAATGAGCTAATAACAGATGTGATAAATGATATTTGTTGACAATTTAATAATTCCCTTTTGACGTATTTGTGTGGGGCATAGAAGCGGTCGCCGTGCTGCCAGATTTTTTTTACATTACGATGTTTTGATGTGTCGAAAGAGACTTTCTCCTTCCCGAAAATTGACTTCCGAGAGGTCACTATGTGATAAGCGTCCAGAGGGTCCTTATGAGGTTGAAATTACACACAATAAAATCACAATTACAATAAAAAACACGAAATTTACAAAAAATAACAAAATGAAAAGAAAAATAAACAAACTAATTTAATCTAAACCTAATAAATAAACCTATATTTACAAATATGACCCCGATCTCTGGTATCTTTTGGGCAGGGTGTGTAATGTCATTAATATGTCAGCAAAGAAAAAATGTTTTTACGGACCAAAAATGTAATTAATAGAAGTAACTTTTAATAAATTGATTAAGGCTGTGCTCAGACCAAACTGACTGTCAGCCGCCGAAAGTGAGCGCGCGTTACGCAGTTTATTGTATTTCCATACATATTCATTTTTTCGTTCACACCTAACCGACAATACGCTATTACGTTTTTTCATATTAACACTGGGGCTCAGTGAGCCTGCTCACATTCGGCGGCTGACTATACGTTTGGTTTGAACACGGCCTTAATCATCCTCTAAATTAAAAATAGCTTAAAACCGCGAAAATTTGTAACTTTGAAGAGTCAGCACTAAGAAATATCTAAAAGATTAGGTTGAAATAGATGAAACTTGGATGCGAGTGCCACATATAATACCTTCACCCAATAAGGTCCCTCTCGGAGCTCATGTCTTGAAGACTTTCCTAAAATAATTAAATTATACTTATTTAAGTGTATGTTTTTACTGACATTTGTAGTAGTATAGGTATTTTTAGTGACAGTTTTATTTATTAAGTATTGAAAAAGAAAACAACCATCATGGATAAACATAAAAATGTTAATAAAGAACAATAAACACCCATACTTTCCTTAATTAATTAGTTAAGAAAACGTGGCCACAACCGTACGCAACCACAACCACAACCGTACGTTATGCTACCAACACACACACACCATAGCAAACACAACACACAACATCTAACATTTACCCCCTGTTTCACCATCCATTGATCAAATTTATTTGACGGATAAATGTGATGCCGTCTCTGTTTGTTTTGTTCGAATAGACGGAGACGGCATCACATTTATCCGTCAGTTAAAATTAATCAATGGGTGGTGAAACAGCCCCTTAATCAATGATATTTTAAGTGTAGATACGTTATATGCTCACATAATGCCCAAAAAATATGCTCCGCACGCGGCGGCAGGCACACACACATACACGTTTCATTTTACTTACATTTTATTACATTGACAGAGACGGTATAAGAGAGATGGCTTCATTAAGACGATATGAAGAAAAAGACAAAGATAGTTGATGTACCACATCTTTTTGAATAAAAAGATGTGGTACATCATTTCTTACGCATTTCCAATGTAATTTGGAACGTAGGAGTCGTAGCTTCTAATAGTTGCGATGGATGTTACCACACGCCACTGTTGGCGTATGTAAGCGATTAAGAATTTCGGGGGAGTCGGTTGGATGCGACGTGGTTCAATTGGTAGAACACCCGTTGGGGCGCATACCCAGGAGACGTGGGTTCGAATCCCACCGGCGCACCCGAAGAACTTTTTCGCTTTTAAATAATCTTAGATTCGGTGAGCAGCCGTACTGCTAATAAAATAAAAATAATATTTGAATAAAAAGATGTGGTACATCATTTCTTACGCATTTCCAATGTAATTTGGAACGTAGGAGTCGTAGCTTCTAATAGTTGCGATGGATGTTACCACACGCCACTGTTGGCGTATGTAAGCGATTAAGAATTTCGGGGGAGTCGGTTGGATGCGACGTGGTTCAATTGGTAGAACACCCGTTGGGGCGCATACCCAGGAGACGTGGGTTCGAATCCCACCGGCGCACCCGAAGAACTTTTTCGCTTTTAAATAATCATAAACGTAACTATCGTAAGGTCGCGGGTGAGCATAGTAATTGTTTCAGTTCGTGAACAAAAAAATTTAATAAATAATTTTGACTTTGACTTTGAAAACCAAAAGTAATAAAGTAATAAGTAAGTAAAGTAGTAAGTAAGTAGTAAAGTAATTTATGAGGCGTTTTGATGCCGTGTATTTAAGTTAAACACGCGCTACAATTGACGACTAACATAACAGCTTCTGACCCTCCATCACCGTCTACAGCAAACCAATTAGAGAGACTCTCAAATCCCTCGGAACCCAAAGCCCAACCCTTTGAGGCGTATCATCCGCATGGTTCTTTCCGTGATAGTGGCATGTTCTCCCGAGGCTGATTGTAGTTCGCCAGCTTTACGGTTGGAGCAAACGGCGCGGATCGAAGTACCGCCGGGCGGGCTCGGAGATCAGCGGAGTTGGATATTATATCTACAGCAGCAAAGTATATATGATATTTGGCGCTTTAGCGATTTTAAATCTTATCACTAAGGTATAAACGTTAAAGCGCCGTTATACGAGCATAAGTGCCGAATTATTATAACTGAAGCGAGACTTCCGCTTGTAATATTAGTTGTACTTTGTTATGCAATTGGGCCCTGGCCGCAATGACCTGAAATAGGTCTTAGCCTCCGACACCAAACTACGCCATACAAAGCTTTTGGGCCAATTCTTGCCAGCTTTCGACCCGTAGATCCGAAAGATCCCTCTAAACCTCGTCCCTCCAGCGGTACCTGGGACGACCAACCGGTCTAAGCCCACTCGGGCCTCCCAAGTACGCTCTTTTCACGGCTCGATCCTCTCCTAGCCTTTCCACGTATCCAAGTCATCGAAATCTGGACGCTTTGGTCTCTCCAATAATATTGGGCTTAGATAGATTTAAAGCCCCCGCGCATTAGGTGGTCAGGTCGCGCGGCCAGGTCGCTGCGGCCAACTAATTCTTCCGTGACATATGCAAGTGCGCGCACTAGGTGACCAGCGGCCAGCGACCACGTATTGGCCGCGCGGCCAGCAGAAACATCGCGACCAACACGCGGCCAGTTGGCTGGCTACGTGGGTCGCAGATAAAATCGCAGCTGCCGCGACCTGGCCGCCTAATGCGCGGGAGCTCTTAAATACCTAAATCATAAACCTTTCGGTGCTTTTCCTGGCCCGACCGCTACAACATCTAATCCTCCTTTGATTGACGTAAAAGGTCATTGAGAGGCTGCGAGGGTTAGCAAAGGGCTTTGTCAAAAGTAAACGCGTTACGGGAATATAGTTAGCATTCGTTCCCCACTCTACGTGCTCAATACAAATTAGGGGACAATTTGATTATGCAGAGCCTGGGATGTTTATTTTGTCAAGAATCGAGTTAGAACGCTAAATGCGTTGCTTGTGAATAGAATTTGATATCGGTTTACAGCGAAACTAAAGAGGGCTTTAAAGAACGTTTCAGAGTCCAGTTCAAATTAGGTTTCTTTTTAAATAATATTGTGCCGTGATTAACGCATCTCTCACTTGGCAAACAAACCTGGCGGCGGACTATCATTGGCGAAGCGCCCCATTAGCAAAATCTGGAGCAAAATCAAGCGAGACGCTCAAGACAGAACGGGATGGCGATGCACTGTGGACGCCCTCTGCCCCGATCTAGGGGACATAGGACCTTAACTTCACTAGTGCAGATGAGGGCAAAGGTGTATCTGACTGCTATGTCCACACCAGTGCGCTTTCACGTTCATCTTGCGTTTTCCTTTGACGCATGCCCGAGCAACCATAGCGCATGCAATAGTGCATGCCTCAAAATTAATTGAACAGCTGCGCGTGCCGCTAGCGCATGGCTATCCAACACCGGTGGATCGGCGTGCAGAATTTCGTGCATCAAAGGAAAACGCAAGATGAACGTGAAAGCGCACTGGTGTGGACATAGCTAATCGGTAACAGTCTATTCCCGTCCGGGCAGAGATTAGTATGAAAAATGCGAATGTTTCCTCTCGAGTCTCGAGTTATTTAAGTATGTACTATCTACATAAGTATGTTTATCAGTTGCTTATTGCCCATAACAACAAATGCTTTGCTTACTTTAAAACTAGGTCAATAAAACTGATGTGAATTGTCCAATGATATTTAATTTATTTACTCTACCACTGAAAAGGTTAGTAGAGCTAGGTTGGTTTTCATTTTGACACAATTCTAGATTTTTGCGATTATGTACACAATTTTTTCAAAAAGCTTATTTGTTAGCCAAAGAAATCCTATTTTGCTAAGACTCTGCTGTTTGTCCATTCGTTCGTTGGTCTGTAATAACATATAATAAAAAAAATCAAAAACCCCCGACGCAATTTGGTCACACATATAATAAAGTAAAATAAAGTAAATGCCTATGCCTATTATGCGTCTAAATCCCTTCCGCAGTCAGCAAAAGAGCTGATAGTTTTGAAACGGCTGAACCATTTTGATGAACCATCGCCAAGAAACCAGCTTTCAAATAAAAAAAACCGCATCCGAATCGGTTCACCCCTTTAAAAGCTATGATGCAACAGACAAACACACACACACATAAATAATAACCTGTGGCCACTACAACGAATACTAAAAATAAAATAAAGTTAAAATTAAGGGGGGTTGTCATTAGGGAATGCAATCCCGACTCGAGATCGCAAATTCGAGATCCCGCGGGATTAGAAATATCAATCCTGCGAGATCCCGGAATTTTCGGGATCTCGTCTAGTTTAAAAAAAATGTAAATGACTGAAAACGATGAAAACTGCTTGTTTGTGATAGTGAGGTTATTTAAAATAAAATATTATTTGAAAGAAAACAAAAACCTTTATTCTTCAATATTACTAACGAAATAATTGAAGTTTTTTTTTGGAAATTAGCATAATCAAAACAAAAAGTAGTAACTCAAGGAGATTAGAAAGTAGTTACGGGTGATTTTGAAAGTAGCTTCTTAAAAATCAAAGTGTATTAAGAGTGCTAACTGCTAAACGGCATCTAATGTCCGTTGCAATGTACCCAGCTGCTGAGAGTGCCCTCTCCGACTCAACACTGGTTGGCAACAGCGTGACTAAACAATTATATGCAAACTGCAAAAATCTCCCCCTTGTTCCTCCACACTCAAATAAATTCATTTCTTTTTTTATGACTGACTCTAATTTATCTAAGCTCGTTTATCGCGCACCGCTCGCGCCCCGAGTAGATGTGTGTAGCGTTGCTGCCGCCCAATCCCGGCAATCTCGAACGGGATCTCGTCATATTATGCTTCGGGATTGATCCCGAAAAATTACACGAGATCTCGCGAGATCGGGATCCCGCGAGATCGGGATTGCATTCCCTAGTTGTCATACAAGAAACGTGTTTAGTCAGCGTTTTAACTCGATCTTCATAGTATTTAACAGTTCATTGTTTTTTAAACATGGTACGGAGGTAAGTATCCCTTCATGTACGGGTCCAACTTGCAATTGGCCGGTTTTTGACGGGAAAACGTCCAATAAATCGATGAACGCCGGCTGCACGCACGAAAAAGGATGACGCAATGTAACGTACATGTCCCGTACAAAGCAGTGAAGGCCAGGATGTACAAGAGAGCAGCGCGCGCCAGGATGTACAATCTTAGTACTAGCTAGCGCTCGGGTAATTGTTGATGGGGGGGTGCGTGCGAGGGGGTGAGGGGGGTGCGGGGGTATTAAAGGGGGATGAAATTTCACCGAAGTTAAGCAACGTCGGGCGCGGTCAGTACTTGGACGGGTGACCGCCTGGTTGCATTTTTGTTTTTAGGGTTCCGTAGTCAACTAGGAACCCTTATAGTGTCGCCATGTCTGTCCGTCTGTCTGTCTGTCTGTCCGCGGCTAAGCTCAGAGATCGTTAGTACTAGAAAGCTGTAATTTGGCATGAATATACATATCAGCCACGCCAGCAAAGTGGTAAAATAAAAAATAAAAAAATAATTTTTTTTAGGGTACCTCCCATAGATGGAAAGGGGGGGTGATTTTTTTTTTCTCAACTAATCCTATAGTGTGGGGTATCGTTGTATAGGTATTTTAAAACCATTGCGGGGTTGCTAACATGATTTTTCTATTCAGTGATCTGTTTGCGAAATATTCAACTTTAAAGTGAAAATTTTCATTAAAATCGAGCGTCCCCCCCCTCTAAAATCTAAACTGTTAGGTGGAAAAATTTGAAAAAATTCAGAATGGTAGTAAATGTATCAAATTTACTAGGAAAATTATAGCGGCTAAGATTGCTAGGAAATTATTTGTATTTTAAAAGTAAATAGTAGCCTAAGGTATAAAACATACCTAAGCTTGGATGATTCCGTACCCATACGAAATCCTTAGAAAAATATTACTTGATTTTTTTGTAATGGCTACGGAACCCTACCTTGTGCGTGTCCGACACGCTCTTGGCCGGTTTTTGAATGTCTTGTTATGACGTTGTCACGTTACACTATCGTCCGTAACCCGACTTTACAGACAACCAGTTTTTATATTCACACAAATCTCGCTTAAAGTCATATCTTATCATGCATTGAAACAGCGAATAACAAATCAAAAGACGAGATACACTTGGAATGGGGGATCGCAGCTAAGCACAGGCCCCAGGGGCCATCTGGGATGAGCCTCACAAAGGAATGGCATTTCGGGAGATGTCAATTGAAAATGAAATCTTCCGAGGTGTGATACGGACGGCACACGTAATGTAGGTTAAACGTAAAGAAAACAGGCAATTGTTCGTGTCGTGTGCAATTGAGAGGTTTATTTTGGGAACTAACAGGTGAAATTCCCTAGCTGCGTCTATGTTCCCTGAACACTAAAATCTGGCCGTTTTCAGGTCTAGGGTGCATGAGTATTTACTAGACAAGCGTGCTCCATCGTAGACCTCATCTTCGTTTTTCATTAGGCGTGATTGTGGTCAAACGCAAGCCTTGTAAATTGTAAAAAAAGTGTCAAAATAAATAATATTTAAAAGGAATAATAGACGAAATACATAATGGTCATTTGATAATGATATTCGGTGAAACTATTAATTTAGACAATCTTCTACGATCGTGTAATCTACAGATTGATTTAGGTTAGGTTAGGTTTCGTTTATAACAATCCTCGAAAGGTGATTATTTCTGAGCAAATTGTATTATATCAAATGACCATTATGTATTTTGTCCATTATTCTTTTCAAACTTGACGACCGGACATTGACGACAGGATAGCCTAGTTGTTAGAGAACTTGACTGCAAAGCTTGAGGTCCCGGGTTCGGTTCCTGGTCGGGGCAGATGTTAAAAATACGAATGTCTGTGCTCGAGTCTTGGATGTTTAATATGTATTTATCTAAGTATGTTCATCCGTTGTCTAGTGCCCAGTAGTACAAGCTTTGCTTGGCCAAATTGGTGTCAATTGTACCATGATTTATTATTGACGTCTAATCATTACGGTTGGAAGCGACTTGCATCCACCCTGAACCTGCGGCCTTCACCAAATCGTCCGTCCGTCTTGTTGGTGGACGTCCTACGCTGCAAATAAAAAAGAAGGCACGGTACGCAATAATAATGTAAGTAAGTATACAATATACAAGGAATTTGTCGTTACTGCTAACGGAACCCTATCCTGGGCGTGTCCCACATGCTCTCGGCCGGTTTTTTTTATTGTTTAACGACATCCAAATACCATAATCTGCCACATTCTCTTAATCCTACTGGACTTGCCTCATCATCTCCACCTCCAATCATTCACAGTTGTAACCGCAAAAACCCAATAGAAACGGAACAAAAATGCAAACGCCATTTCCCGAGGGTAGAATGTCATCTCCAATCGCCGCTCTTTCATCTTGCCTACAAAAGAGTTGTCTTTGAGACTGTTGAATAGACTACATCCATTCATTCACTCATTCCGTATTCGTTCAATGGAAAGAAACAATGAACGAATTGCTCCGGCGGACCGGGACAAAAGAACGGGTCGCTGCGACAACGGATTAAGTTTATTACAATTGATTCACAGATTTTAACATGCATTTTCCTGGGAAAAGCGTACAAGATTGTAATGATCGACAAGCAATGGGTAATAACCAAAACAAAACGTGTCTTTTCGTAAAAAAATATTTATTTACTTGGAGAACAAACAGGCAAAAATAGCACAAATACATAAATCATTTAAACAATTCACTAGCCCAAACAGTTTTTACTTATAACCAATAACATTATTGTTGCTCAAACAATAAACTGTAAATATAGAAGAAAAAAAGATCTGAATAAATTCAACAGAAAAGATGTAGAACTAAATAGACAAGTACAATATTGTATAACTATTTTCCTGCAAACGTTCCTTTTGTTGTTTACTAACTTACAGACCGATGAAATATTTATTATTATGTCAATATCGGAGAATTTTTCATCATAAGATTTGCAAGCTTTGACAAGGAATCTTATTTCTTCCATGTGCAGTAATTTATAAAATTTCTTCTTTTTTTTTAAATTCCAACCGGTAATCCGTAATTTATCACAATTCCTTTGCAAATTGTACGTAAAGGAGACATTCACGACCCTACCAATACTCAGGTACTAGTTGACGAACATTCTAGATGGTTCTAGATAATTCTGGAAGGTTTGTGAATGGGGGTCACTAAGCTATCGGGCAAGCGGCAATCAGTTAAAAGCATTCGGACTCCGGCTTAGGGCATGTGCACATTGGAATTTGGATCAACATAATCCTCGTTGGAGTAATGTTTGTAATCTAGCTGGACTACGGCACATGTGAAACAGGCTTAAGCTGCCCATTTGTTGACGATTCGGAGTAAAAGTTTCATTAATTTTGAAATTAATAGTGGGAAAAATTTGCTGACTGAGAAGAAGGTATAAATCACTTCTAAAGCTTAGGTCACAGTACTCATGGGTTCCTTTGCCTTTGCTTGTATCATAGATCCTTGAAAAAACCGGCCAAGTGCGAGTCGGACTCGCGCACGAAGGGTTCCGTACCATTATCTGTAAAAACGGCAAAAAAAACACGTTTGGGAGCCTTTATCAGAAACGTTACTTATTTTACAAAGAACGTTTTAAGCGAGAAAAGTAGAATGCATTCAGAATGCGCCGTCTATCCAAAAACAAATTAAAAAGAGCAGGATAGCTCTACAAACTTCACTGCCTTCATTTGAAACGGATAGAGCTCCCTAAATGGAAGTTAAATAAGAAATGACAAACGTAAAAGTGCCTCGGGGACACCTAATTTTTTATACTCCGTACATTTCGGCATCGAAGTCAGAACTGAAATTCGAGATCTCAGGGGATGAATCCAGCTGGCCGACGCTGGAATTTGGAAGTTGAGGATCGATGGCTCAATCAGGTTTCCGAATTTGAATAAGGCGTAACTGATAGCCATGACAATGCTTTGGGGTTGAGGAAAAAGTTGCTGGCTGAAAAAAACTCGCGAAGTATTTGAACCGTGGAATAGCGTACTATCCACTCAGTTCCTCTTTTTAGGGTTCCGTAGTCAACTAGGAACCCTTATACTTTCGCCATGTCTGTCCGTCTGTCTGTCTGTCTGTCTGTCCGCGGCTAAGCTCAGAGATCGATAGTATTAGAAAGCTGTAATTTGGCATGAATATACATATCAGTTACGCCAGCAAAGTGGTAAAATAAAAAATAAAAAAATATTTTTTTTAGGGTACCTCCCATAGACGTAAAGGGGGGGTGATTTTTCTTTTCTCGACTAATCCTATAGTGTGGGGTATCGTTGGATAGGTCTTTTAAAACCATTGCGGGGTTGATAACATGATTTTTCTATTCAGTGATCTGTTTGTGAAATATTCAACTTTAAAGTGAAAATTTTCATTAAAATCGAGCGTCCCCCCCCCTCTAAAATCTAAACTGTTAGGTGGAAAAATTTGAAAAAACTCAGAATGGTAGTAAATATATCAAATTTATTAGGAAAATTATAGCGGCTAAGATTGCTTGGAAATTATTTGTAGTTTAAGAGTAAATAGTAGCCTAAGGTATAAAACATACCTAAACTTGGATGATTCCGTACACATACGAAATCCTTAGAAAAATATTACTTGATTTTTTTGTAATGGCTACGGAACCCTACCTTGTGCGTGTCCGACACGCTCTTGGCCGGTTTTTTATTTTATTGACAAACAATGTCCTAATTGTTTTATGGCATGAATTGGATTGAAAAAAAAAAATGTAAATATGCGTACAAGACAACCGCAGTCGCATGCTTCAAATGAAACTGACTCAATCAAAAATATTCTTATTTCAGACTTGGGCGTTATTTAGATAATTTCTTATCTAGATAATTATTTCAAATAAAATCATTTCAAATAAATTTATTCGAAGATAAATTCAATCACAAATAGTGCGTTGACAACTTTTTTATTTAGATAAATTATCTAGATGGAGATAACCGACCTCGTTTGTTATTTATTTATTTTTTTTTACATAAGAGGTGGCAAACGAGCAGACGGGTCACCTGATGGAAAGCGATCACCGTCGCCCATGGCCACCCGCAACACGGGGGGCATCACAGGTGCGTTGCCGACCCTTTTAGGAATTGGTAGGCTCGTTTTTTAAAGATCCCTAAGTTGTAACGCTCCGGGAATGCTGCCGCAGAAAGCTGATTCCAGATCTTTGTCGTGCGAGGAAAGAAGTTTCGCTTAAAACGCACGGTACAATATTTATTGAAGTAAGCTTCAGGACGAGTCAAACCGTCACACTGACACCACTTCTAGTTAAACACAGTACTACTCACATTCGTCTTTTATTTAAAATCCCAACTAATTTATCTAGATACAAATAAAGCTGATCTAGGTAAATTCAAAATAACAAATGACGTATTATTTAGTTACTTCAAATAAAAGATGCTTTAGTTATCTTCCCGGTTTTTTTGCCCAACTCTGTCTCATTTCAAAAATAAACATTGTGTACTCAAAAAAAATAGGTTTAGTCTTCAAATGAGAATATTCGGATTGTGTCAGTTTCATCTTAAGAACTAAAACAATTACTTTGCTCACCCGCGACCTTACAATAGTTACGTTTATGCAAGAAATGTGCGTTCATGCAGTTCCTCCACATCCACACTGTACGAACACACACAAATCACATAAACCCAACCATCACCACCACCAAGCTACACTGACGCGTTTCGAACTCAACCAGAGCTCATCTTCAGAGTTACCGCAACCGTATGCTATGCTACCAAATGTTAAACTAACAAACGAAAACAAATGTTTTAACTTGTCACTGTAACTTCTCAAGTACCCACTTTATTTTTCTTATTCTCAAACTACCCCACAAAAATTAACTTTTATTGACATATTTAAAACTACCTTGAATTTTTTGCTTATTTATTTATAAGGCATATTTAATTAATACTGACTGCTCAAATTCGACCCAAGCCGCAGTAAAGGAGAAGATACTAAATTTACCTGTTCATTAATAATAGACCCCATAGTGTTGTACCTAATTATTTCCATGCATTCCAGATTCATCTTAAGCTCACACGTGGCTCATAATAACACTAGCTTGTGCCCGCGACTCCGTCCGCGAAGAATAATAAGGATATAAAAAATAGCCTACGACCTATTCTCATACCCTACCAAGTATAAATAAAAAAGTTTCATAAAAATCGGTCAAGCCGTTTCGGAGGATTTTTATATATTAGAATATATTTTTGACAATTTATTGTAATTGCAAATTATTGCGTGTCCTTATATTTTGGGACATTGGGACGCTATTGGATGAATTTGAACATTTACTTGGACTGAACGGATTATATTTCACAGTCCTATAAATAGGATATTGTGCCTTACGAGGTTAAAGATCTCCCAAATGAAATCAAATAGACCTTAATATTATGAGTTGAAATCGGGTTTTGTCCCGCGTACCTAGATTTCAGAGAAGCCCGATATTTCGGCACAGTTGCATGCGCCATGATCACGAGACGACTGGAGAATTGCGGGTATGCTGGTATAACTGTCAGTCAAGAAAAATAAATCGGACGTAACCGATCATAATAAAAAAAAAATAGTTTATTAAAAGAAAACCTTAATAACATACACAGAATATCCAGTGGCCCCACACTAGGCTATGCCTGTCACGTGGTGGATAAAAAATAAAAAAATAAATAAATAAATATCATAGGACAATTCACACCAATTGACCTAGTCCCAAAGTAAGCTAAGCATAGCTTGTGTTATGGGTACAAGGCAAGTTGCCTTAGGCAACGGATAAACATACTTATATACACCGTGAAATTTTAGTGGTTTCGGGAAAACAACCACTAAAATTTCACGGTGTAGATAGATACATACTTAAATACATATTAAACACCCAAGACCCGAGAACAAATATTCGTATTATTCATACAAACATCTGCCCCGACGCGGGAATCGAACCCGGGACCTCAAGCTTCGTAGGCAGGTCCTCTGCCTACTAGGCCATCTGGTCGTATAATATTAGTAATGACCGCGATAGTCTAAAATATTCTGTCAAATAGACCTTATTTATACTTCGTTTTTGGCTTATATAACAATCTGAGGATATGTTCGAATTACCGAGTTCGTTATGTTACCGGCCAATACTGTATGTTTTCAGTCCATTAGAAATCCAAAACTGTCTTTCATTATCCCCGGCCTGCTACGCCGAGAAACCTGACCAACTCCCCAAATAGTCCAGCGCGACGTTAACGAACGTCCATTGACGTCGGTCTCTGCGGTGACTGGCTTTTGTACGCCCAAAGTGACAACACCTTCTCCCCTCCCAGCCCGCTGTCTAAAAATCGTACCAATATTAGAAATTAGAAAGTTTTTTTACTGTCAAGCTTCTTTGCTCTCTTTGAGTGACTTTGAGCTTTCTTAATTTGTGACCCATTGTACATAAGCGACTTATTAATACGTAAACGTGTTTTTAACGTGGTGTTCTGTGTGTCAAGACTGAAAGCCGAAGATAATTAGCATGTCGATGTATGTTTGTGTGTGCGTATGTGTGTGTTTATGTGGGTATATTTTACCGTGTACTCCCTTTTCGGCGAATTATTTTTCGCAAACTGATTCATTTGGCAAATGCTTCATTTCCCAAATGTTATTTTTTTCGGTTACAATACAATACAATACAATACAATGACTCTTTATTGTACACCAGGAATAGTAAGCAATACAGAAAACAGGTACACAGAGAGTAAGTTACAAGGTAAGCAATAGGCGGCCTTATCGCTTAAGAGCGATCTCTTCCAGGCAACCCTTTACCAGAAAGAAGGAAGGACTAGTTTACAGCAGGTGGTGCATCAACAGTGGATCAGAAAATTAAAACGCAACAAAAAATAGTACATCTACTCATACATATATCGTACATATAATAAGTACACGTCTAAAACAAATATAAGCATTGGGATAAACAGCCACATATAAATAAATAAACTATAACAAAGCTAATAATTACAAGAAGACAGATAGTACACCTTAAGCATTGATTTAAAGATTGACAGAGATTTTGCCCGTCGTAAGTCAATCGGCAAGGCATTCCACAACCGAATAGCCTGGACAGTATAAGAATAGACATAGAATTTGGAGTTAGAGAGAGGCACGGTAAGGAGAAAGTTCTGAGAGCATCGAATAGAAGAAGAAGAATCGGTTACCTATCAAAATTTAAAAATATTTTTTTCCGAATATTTAAAATCCCGAATGCTTCATTTATCCGAATGCATTTTTTTCTGAAACTGTAAATATTTCAGGATTTTTATAAAAGAACCCTAACCTTACCTAAAGGGTTCTACACGATGGTCCTGAAATAAATCCTGAAATATTTACAGTTTCAGAAAAAAATGCTTCCGGACAAATGAAGTTTTCGGGATTCTAAACCTCCGGAAATATAATTTTCTAAACATCGATAGGTTCCCATTTTTTTCTGAAACTGTAAACTATTCAGGATATATTTCAGGACTATCCTGTAGGTTAGGTTAGGTAAGGTTTGTTTTATAATAATCCTGAAAAGTTTACAGTTTCAGAAAAAATAAACATTTGGGAAATGAAACGTTTGCCAAATGAATCATTTTGCGAAAAGTTTTCGCCGAAACATTAGTAAACCATATTTTACTATGTGAAGTATGACTTGTGGCGTCCCGGCGCAATCTGCGTCTAGTTTCTGGTTCTGTTGCTGTTGTCCACGTTTCAGAATTTAATTAAAATTCATCATCATCATTATCGTTTCAGCCGAAAGACGTCCACTGCTGAACTAGGTCTCCCAAGGCTCGCCAAACAGATCGGTCCTGCGCCATCCGCATCCATTAACCAAGAGTCCCTCCATCTTATTGGAGGCCAATAAAGAGTCATTGTATTGTAATTCGTAGTAACGTAGAAGCGCCATAGATTTATTCGTCCAGAAGATCCAATTAGTTGACAACCGCAGCCGCGGCGTCCGCAACACAACATATCAATTTAGCAAACCATTATATATTTTAAACGGTGCACAGGTTAGGGGCACAATGGGAGAGAGGCAAAAGTTTAAAAAAAAATTGAGTTATTTAGATACTAGATAGCTGTTGCTCACGAGTCCCGAGACTCTGTCTGCAATATATTCGGCTGTTGCTATCCCGCGAGAACTATGCGATTTTCGGGGATAAAAACTATGTTATTTCCTATGTTATTTGCAGTGTATTAAACTATCTCCACACTAAATTTCATCTAAATCAGTTGCTAAATTTCATCTAAAAGTGAAGAGGTAACAGACAAACAGACAGATCGAGTTAGTTTCGTATTTATAATATTAATAAATAAATAAATAAAAAAACATTTATTGCCACAACATAATTAGTTACAGGAATAACAAACCAGCTACGTTCCGGCAATGGGTCCCAATCTCAGCAAGTGCTAGGACACATGGCATGCCCCAGCGCTGATTTTCAGATTGACCCCTTTAGCGGAGGCTAGTTGTAACATACAATAATATACAATACAATAATATAAAGTAGTATGATAAAATAATTAAAAAAAAAAAAAAAAAAAAATTAAAAATAAAGAAAGAAACTAATTATTACAATTTTTACTATTGTTACAATTGACAACCTTTCATCTTTCCAACACCTGAAATTTACTGCAGGAATCGAAAGAGTTTCGCCTCCTGAACACGGAAAATAATTTATTATAACTTATTTCTCCACATTAAAAAAAAAAAATACAACAAATTTAACAGATTTAAAACCATATATGTACTTACAAATACTTACACAGAATAGATATGTTTCCCTTACCCTTTCCACTAGAAAAAAAAAAAAGAGCTGTCATAATTTTAAATTTGATAACAACCTTAACGTCAAATTTACGTCATCACTTTTTTAAATAGAGACTAGACAAAAGTAATGGATGTATTTCATCGTTATGCTCTTTTAGAAAAAGCACATCTTTAAAATATTGAAACAAATTAATTAATAATCCTAGTGAAAATTTAAAATTATCAGCGTCTTTCTCCATCCAAACAGAATACAGAGAACGAATCAAATTTATAGTCTTCTTTAGAAATTTGAAATGTTGTCAATTCAACTAAAAACAGGCATGGCCTGGTTATATGGCTTATGTACCCAGACATAATATGTATGGTGTGTATGTGTGTCTCCATGTGGTGTACGTGTGATAAGCGTATGGGTATGTGTATATGAGCATGTGTATGTATGTGTGCGTGTGAGTGCGTGTAGTGTGTGCCCGAATGGCTCAAGTATGAGAGTGATTGCGTCGGATGGTCTCAATTTGCTTCTGTTGTTTTAGGAAATGTGATTTTAATATTTTTTTAAATTTGAGCAAAGGCATCGGCTCCCTCAACGGTGGAGGTAAATCATTCCAGATCTTGGATGCTGCAAATTTAAATCCCCCCCTGAACGATACGGTCCTGTGCTCCGGTACAATAAGCTTGGTCGCTCTGTGGCTCCGAAGCGGCTTCTTGCGATCGTCCTTCACCCATTTCAACTTATTAGTAACAAAGGAAAGTCAAAGGTAGGAAAAGATCTCTGAAAATCCAGAGTTAGCAGTCTTCTTTCTAAGCAAAATAATAAATGAATGCGCGAGTCGCGAACCACAGCTAGTAAGGTATATTTCGACGTACCTACAAATTGCCACGGAACCCTTGGTGCGTGAGTCCGACTCACAATTGGCCTGCTTTTCTCTACGTGACATTGTAACACATGGCGGTTACTTGTGATGACGGCAAACAAAATTAACACCAAACCATACCCCCTACTTTTATATTAAATTATTTTGGACAAGAACTGAAACAATTACTTTGCTCACCCGCGACCTTCAAGGTCTAAAGCCTTTAAGGTCGTGGGTGAGCAAAGTACAATTACTTTGCGGAGGTCCATATTAATGAACTGAAACAATTTTCAGTTCATTAATATGGACCTTCGCAAAGTAACGCCTGATTCAATAAATTATTTATATTGGACTATTTCTCACGTCTGAAAGAAATTAACTCGGAGCTAGACAGATGGTACCTGCAATATCTGGGAAAATTCATTTTCCAAAGCTACGTGCTCTCGGTCAGCCACGTATGAATAAAATATCTCCGAGCTTTTACTCTATTTTCTACTATAACGATTTAAAATATCACAGAGAACGAGAGTTTGGCCTGAATAAAGGTTACGGTAACATAATGATAACACAGTACAGTCGGCCAAAAATATGATCTACCACCCTGCGGTGGAAATTCATTTCCACGGCACGGTACCACGAGGTCGACTTTCCCTTGCAATAATATGATGACAGTGACTAAAGACTTCACATAGAAAAGCCAACCTTAGCGATATTTAGATCTCACAGAAACTTTTATCAAAAACTGGTACACCACTTTCTTGGCCGGCCGTAGGTACGATGGGCTGCAAAAGCGCATGGACATGGGGCGATAATCGCGTGAGCAGTGTTTGATCGTTTGATGTTATTAACATACCCGCGCGCGCGCGCGCTCACGCGATTATCGCCGCGAGGTGTCCGTGCACTTTTGCAGCCCACCGTACAACGTTTGCTCAAACAACGCCACCAGTTAATAGGGATGTTGACACCACCAGTCCAACTGACGTACTTTTTATGAGCTCTCAAAACAGAACTCTCCCACACAGTGTGAATGACAATAGCAAGTTATGACGTCACTTGTTCGCCAACAAAATCAACTTATTATTTATTTGTTTTAAAGCAACAAAAAATCTAATTTTGCAGTTAATCGAAAATTAATCTGGTTGTTAGGGCTAAAATAAAACATTTTTTTACTGGAGTCGTGTCTTCGGATTATTTTTTAATGGCGTCAACATCCCTATTACAGATGAAGTTAACATGTCCTCTTCAATAATAACTGAAACAATTACTTTACTCACCCGCGACCTACCTATCTAGGTCACGGGTGAGCAAAGTAATTGTTTCAGTTCATTAATATGGACCGCCGCAAAGTAACGCCTGATTCAATAAATTAGCATTTCAATATTTTTGGACAGCGCCCCCTATTTTTTTTTTAAAGTCAAAATATTATCCAAGGATATTATCATTACGGGGATGTTAAGTAGTCTCAATCCAAATTTTTGTCCATCTGTGTCCAAGTTTCCTGGAAATTTGTCATTGTGAGATTGACCACCGAACATTCAAACATCCAAAAATTTGTACAATTTTTGTCATTTATATTAGTAGGATAGCATAGGATAAAAGAACGGCTGTTAGTAGTGTTTTTTTCTTATTTTTGGACACTAAAGGGCTTACAATACAATACAATACAATGACTCTTTATTGTACACCAGGAATAGTAAGCAATACAGAAAACAGGTACACAGAGAGTAAGTTACAAGGTAAGCAATAGGCGGCCTTATCGCTTACATACATATTGTATAAATAACCTTTGATGTTTCTTTTTAGGAACTGTGAAACCACATAAATATTTTTAGATGAGTTCTTGTACATTTACTTGGAGTAGACTAGATAGTATCCTTCAAAGAAGGCAGTCTAAAAAAATCGATAGCCGTATCGAAAATGAGGTTTGACATGACAAAGTCATGATAAAAACGAAATACCGAAATCGACTTGATACCGAGTCAATCCGTCAGAATTAAGATTAAAATTGTCCTAAATTATCCCAAAAATTGACTCAATTTGCGACAAGAAACAAGCCCACCCATCACATTAATATTAAAAAGTTATTTCTTTTAGCACTTGACTGTATTTGTTACCTTTTACTGAAATTATTTTCTTGGGGGGGAAAGGGTTAATTTGTTATGGAGTTCGCTGTCACCTGGAAACTTTAACAGGGGTTCGTGGAGCCAAAAGTTTGAGAAACCCTGTGCTATGACTTTAAAAAATATGTGTGTCGAATTGCAAGTCTCTAACTTTAGTGGTTGCGGCTGTGCGTTCTCTGACAGTCAGTCCATAAGTCACGTTACTGTTACAAAGTTTGGCTT
The DNA here is from genome assembly GCA_947859365.1 of Archips crataeganus. Classification (NCBI taxonomy): domain Eukaryota; kingdom Metazoa; phylum Arthropoda; class Insecta; order Lepidoptera; family Tortricidae; genus Archips; species Archips crataeganus. The sequence continues at coordinate 18,799,605 of OX402060.1, read as the reverse complement.
TGCCAGCTATTTATGCAGGTATGCTGCATTACATGGCCTTAGCTATAATGTAAATTTAAAAAATAAAAAATAAATTTTAATAAATTTCAATTCACTATTCTTATAGTGCAGTAAAAAATCTTAATAAGCAATTATTATATTGTTATATCCAGATCAAAATTTTTAAACAATTCTAAATATTGATAAAATAAATAATAATAGTTTAAAATATTTTATTGTAAAAAAAGCGTGGGGTGCATGGTGTCAATTGTCAAGGATTATCATTTTGATAACATCTTAAAAAGCACCCCACGCTTTTTTTACAATAAAATATTTTAAACTATTATTATTTATTTTATCAATATTTAGAATTGTTTACAAATTTTTATCTGGATATAACAATATAATAATTGCTTATTAAGATTTTTTACTGCACTATAAGAATAGTGAATTGAAATTTATTAAAATTTATTTTTTATTTTTTAAAGCGTGTTTTTTAGTTTTTTTAAACTATTGTTTATTTTCTATTTTTTAGTTGTATTTTTTTTCTTTCTAACTTTACCCCCTCACCTACAACCCCCAAACCCCCTAAACCCAACCCCCCAACATCCCCCACCCCATTTCCCCAAACCCCCCCCAAACCCCACACCCTTACCCCCAATCCCCTAAACCCCCCTTACCCCTTCCTCATTTTACAACCCCCCTAACACCGAACCCCCATACCCCCAAAAACCCACCCTCCCCCCCACCCCCACTCCCCCCACACGCCACCTGCCCCCCCCCCCCCACCACACCCCTCCCACGCCCCCACCCCGCCACCTACCGCCCCCCTTCCAGTTCCATCATCAAACCCTTGTTACCATCTAGGCCTTTTACCCCCTCCCCATTTCCCACAACCCCCCAAAATCACTTACCCCTGAACCCCCAACACCCCCACCCTATTCCCGTAAACCCCCCCCCCCCCAACCCCTAACCCCAACCGCCACACCCTAACCCCCAACCCTCTAAACCCCCGACCCCCTTACCCCATACCCCATTCCCCCCCCAACCCGCCACCTACCCCCCTTCCAGCTCCATCATCAGACTCTTGTTACCATCTAGGACCAAAGTACTCGTCAAAACGAATCAAACGAGCCCAAACTCGATTGGGTTGTTTCGTTTTATTGTGGAGTGCCTTTGGCCATCTTCCAGCTCTATCATCAGACCCTGGTTACCATATGGGATCAAAGTGCTCGTCAAGACGAATCAAACGAGCCCAAAATCGATGGGGTTGTGTCGTTTTATTGTGGAGTTCCTTTGGCCATCTTCCAGCTCCATTATCAGACCCTGGTTACCATATGGGATCAAAGTGCTCGTCAAGACGAATCAAACGAGCCCAAACTCGATGGGGTTGTGTCGTTTTATTGTGGAGTGCCTTTGGCCATCTTCCAGCTCCATCATCAGACCCTGGTTACCATCTGGGATCAAAGTGCTCGTCAAGACGAATCAAACGAGCCCAAACTCGACGGGATTGTGTTGTTTTATTACATAGTTCCTATGGCCACCATCCAGCTCCATCATCAGATCAGCTCCATGTTACAATAATATTGCATTGTCATCCAATTTACACATATGTGCAAAATTTCAGCTCAATCGGAAACCGGGAAGTGGGTCAAAATCGCGCCCTAAGGAGTCGGTTACAAACAAACATACATACAAACAAACATACAGGTGAAGCTAATATAAAGCGTGTAAAAAGACTGAAATAATGGTGTTTAGGTACGGTAAGGGACCGGATATTATTCCGACTGTAAAGTTAAATGGAATCGATTTAAAAATAGTAACTACTTTTAAATATCTGGGACATGTACTAACTGCCAGACTAAAAGATGATGAAGATCTTGAACGACAAAGAAGGGCCACTGCTGTGCGGGGTAACATGTTGGCGCGCCGGTTCGCTCGCTGCTCGGACCAAGTCAAAATATCTTTATTCAGGGCTTACTGTCAGGCGTTCTACACGAGCCACTTGTGGTATCGCTACACTAAAAAATCTTTCAGTAGACTCAGAGTGCAGTATAATAATGCGTTTCGTGCTATGCTGCAGCTACCGTGGCGCTGTAGCGCGTCTGGCATGTTCGCCGTGAATAGGGTGGACGACTTTTACGCGGTCATAAGAAAAAGATACTGGTCTTTTATTGCGAGAGTGAGCGGGTCGGCAAACACCATTGTAAAAGTAGTAAGCGCGACATGCTACTTTGGCAGTGAAATTTCAATATTACACGTATAGTTAGAGTTAGGTATATACTATCTTTGAAAAAAAAATTGCATGTTACTATTATGATTTTAATTATTTAATTTAACTTATTTTATTATTTAACTGAGAATATTATTTTTAATTTAATGTAATGCTTTTAAATGAAATGAAATGATAATGTGTTATTGAATGATTGTAATATGAATTTTAATTTTTAATTTTTAATTTAATTTTTATTTTATTTTTTAAAATTGCATGGGTTAAAAAAAAATGCCTAAATAAATACATTTATTATTATTATTATTTATATTCAGGCACACAACTAACAAGTGAGCTTAAAGGTTCGCCTTTGTCGGACACGACATGGTGGACATCATCATTATCATCACGTTACAGTTTTATACGCATATAGATAAAGTTAGGTGCACAGTTATTTCCGACGCTCAGTGAAACGTGCTAAGTGTATCCTGTCCTCAACAGTGACACAACGAAAGACTCATTTGGCGCGCATTCAAGTTTGGTAAGCATGTAAACTTTGTAAAATCTCTTTTACGCTTTATTTTGTATTTTGACTATGGCAAGGAAAAAGCTACATTTACCAGTGATTTATGTTTCAAACATTAGCGGGTAAACTTAAAAAGGATCACCGAAAACATCAAGACACTGGGATTTATTTGTTGCAAGTATTATTTACATTTGAAATTGAGCATGAGCTTTACGGTGAAGGAAAACATCGTGATGGAACCTGCAAACACCAGCAAATAAATTCAAAGGTATGTGTGAAGTTCTCAATCCGCACTGGGCCCGCGTGGTTAGTACGTCTCGAGCCCTCTCATTCTGAGAAGAGGCCTGTACCCTGCAGTAGGACGTGATTATGATGATGATGATGATGATGATGTTGATGATGATGATGATGATTATGATGATGGAGGTGGTGGTGATGAAGTATAATTTGCCTTCTCAAGGACCTTTGAATAGTTCCGACCATAGAGCTAATCTATCTATGTACCACTAAAACGATATAACGGTATAAAAGTAGAGGTAGCAATGAGCCGTGTACTGCTTTGGTAGCATGCAATACGTGTCGCTCGACTGCGCCGAACGGTTTATTGCACGCGTTTAACACGTCCAGATAACCTGTTATTGCTAGATGCAAATATTGCACCTGCAGTGATCAGAGTTAGGATTTTGCACCCCGCTTTTAGCTTTATAATAATTATCTAAGAGTATAACTTTATCAATGCTTTTGCAACCGTGAAGCAAGATCTATTGAATTAAATTTTCGGGATTTACTAAATTTATATAGAAATCCCACACAAGCATCATCATTTACGTTGTATTAAGAGGTTCTCAGCGTTTTCGCAACTGTTTCATATCCCATCTTTTTTTTCTGAAATTGTAAACTATTCAAGATTCTTATAAAAGTAACTTAACCTAACCGATAGGGTTCTACAAGATAGGTAGTCCTGAAATATATCTGGAATAGTTTACAGCTTCAGAAAAAACAGTCAGGTAAAAATTTTCGCCGAAAAGACAGTAAGTATTCGGTATTAAGAACATCCGTGAAAATGTCATGTCTCTAGATTTGGCAGTTGATATTTTTGGTTTTCACATCCCGATCTAGTGTAAAATTTTAAAATAACTCATAGCCTGTATGTTATTCTCTAGATTTAGTTGGGTTAGAACCATGAACGTGTTCTTATTACTGTAAAAGAACAAGCGAAGCTTACATAAACACAAACGCATTTTTCGGAGCGCCCACGGATTCCAACATGCCTTCGTTATGAAAAGCAATTTAGTTTTAACTAACACTTAATTTTAACGCAGCGAAAACCTCGCGCACTCCGAGGACAGTTGTCGGAACTAGAAGTGCAAAAACAGGTCAGAGCTGGGCTACAAAAAAGTTAAATTAATCGGGCCAGTTCTCGGTGCGGGCTTTCTGAAGTTTTAATCAAAATTGTGTTTTTTTTTGGCCAGAGACAATGTCCGTCGAAGGACACGAGGCTTGGGAATTGGCCGGTTGTCGATGGTTTTGGAAATTGGAAGTTGCTGACGGCACGTCGCGTATCATAGCCATTTGAGTTTTTTTCGACGGAGTGCAGGCGCTGTCACGGAAATAGGTGTTGGTTTTTCACGCAGTATTCCGCTTCATTTTGATGGCTTGGCTCAATACGGATCGGGAATTTCCCAAATACCTACCATTGAACGGCATCTCAAGTGCATGTGGATTTTCTTCGCCGAAATGCTCCGCGATAAATTGTAAATGTAAGTGATTTCGCATATTAAAAAATATGTGCTTATAAATTATGCCAGTTTGAGACAATGAGAGATTGATTTTCGAAAATAATAATAGTGTAGAATATAATGTATAATAGAAATTGACATAAAATGTGCAATATAAAACGGTTATGTATAATATAGTAATTAATGAAATTAACAATAATAATAATTAGTAGAATAAAATTTTAATTGACATGTATATTAGTATAGCATTATCTGTAACATTCGTTTTTAACAATGTAGTACATATTTAATTAATTCTAGTGTTCAAACACAATGTATATTGTTTCTGAAATAAATAAATAATAATAATAATAATAAGTTAAACATTTTTGTTATGATATTACATATTATAATTTTAATTAACAAATTTTACTTTTAAACCTAAAATTGCTTAAAGTGGCCTCGAAATATAAATGTAATGTTACGTGTGCTCTGCCTACCCCCTTTGGGAATACAGGCGTGATTTAGTTTTTTGATTTAGTGTATGTATGTATGAATTAAATTTTAATTACTTTAACGTAGAACAATATCAGTTATCTGTATAATATGATGTATATGATGTATTGATTATGCTTTAATGCATATCGTATTTCGACAGCATACTTGGATGCATCAACATCCTGTTACTTGGATCAAAATCTGCAAAAAGATGTTTTAGGCTCACAAACTAAACAACGTGCGTCACCCTGCAATGCACCCTACTATTGCTCCGCAATGAAAACGACCCAATGCTGTTTAGATTTACCTTTAGTGCTTACATTTCGACGATTTTTTACTGAACCGTTTTTAAAAAATTGTACGGAGGTACGGAACCCCTCATGTACAGTCAAGGGCAAAAATATGTATACACTTTAGTACCTTGTCACTTTAACCACTGTGGCAGTTCATATACGGCAGTTCAATTATAACGAACATAGACAAGGTACTAAAGTGTATACATATTTTTGCCCTTGACTGTACGGTACGAGTCAGTATCGCACTTGACCGGTTTTTTGTTATCTATATAGGTCACAGATAATGATCGAAAACCGCAATTATAATCATACCATCATCAGCCAATCTCGCCAATCAGATCGGTCCCGTGCCATCCGCATCCGACGCGATCCCGCAACCTTAACCAGGTCGTCGCACCATCTTGTTAGAGGCTAACTGCACTGCGTCTTCAGGTCCGTGGACGCCACTCCGGAACCTATTTCCCCATTGGCCATCACCATAAGTTCTACGAGCGATATGCCCTGCCCACTGCCACTTGAGTTTGGCGATTCTTCGAGCTATGTCGGTGACTTTAGTTCTTGCGCGGATTTCTTAATTTCTAATGCAATCCCGCAGAGAAACTCCGAGCATAGCTCTCTCCATCGCCCTCTGAGTGATTTTGAGCTTTTTTATGAGGCCCATCGTTAGCGGCCACGTCTCAGTGCCATAAGTCATCACTGGCATAATCATACCAAACAGAGGCAAACTTACTAATACAGTGTTATCTTAAAGTTCAACCGCTTCCCGGTATCTCGGATCAATCCCCTTGTGTCCCAGCACACATACGTTATTAATGTTATATTAACAAACACATTAAGCGCCGCAGACTGAGCCTAGGCGGCAATTTAATATCTCAAGCTGTTTGCGATGTCGGTATGTATTGAAATGCGAGCATACGGCACTCACCGAACCACAGTGCCCAGTGAATAACAATCAGGGGTAAGTAATTTTGAAGTATTATGCGGTGGGTATTTGGGACGTTATTTAATTAACTGGTTTGTTATTACTGTACATATTAATTTGTATTTTTATACGGGAAATGATAGCCGTGATATCCTAGTGGTTTGACTTATGGTCTCCCAAAGAGAGGATCGTAAACTCGAGACCAGACTTGCGGCGTTAAGTTTTTCGAAATGTATTTTTTATTTTTATTTATTTCACTGTCACATGTATATTACAATAAGGATATTCCATTGATAAAAATTAGCACATGAAGCACTGGAAGGAGACACAATAATCTTCAAATATATAAAAATCTCGTGTCACAGTGTTTGTTATCTTATTGAACTCCCTCCGAAATAGCTTCACCGATTTTTATGACATTTTTAGGGTCCGTACCTCAAAAGGAAAAAACGGAACCCTTATAGGATCACTTTGTTGTCCGTCCGTCTGTCTGTTAAGACCCTTTTTCTCAGGAACGCGTGGAGGTATCAAGCTGAAATTTATATCAAATACTCAGGTCTACAGTCCATTGGAGCTGTAAAAAAATCAAACTTCTAAGCCAACGCAATCAAAAGATACAGCCGTTTATACCGCAAATTTCCGCAAATTTTCGAAACTCGCAAGGGAATCAAAACCTACAGGGTACTTCCCGTGAACTCAGAATCTTGAAATTTGGTACGAAGCAAGGTCTTATATATAGCACAGATAAAGGAAAAATTGCGAAAAGCATAAATTTTTTTGTCTGTCTATATCTATACCCAATCTACAATGATCCCACACTGCGCACATTTTGCTAACGAGCAGGGGTCTGCTAAGACTGGATGTTCATAGATACATATAAATTTGTACGGAACCCTCGGTGCGCGAGTCCGACTCGCACTTGGCCGGTTTTTTTGTCTATATCGGTAGGTCTGGGAAAAAGTCTAAAGGCTAAGATACCAAAAATTCAAGGGGAGTCGCTGATCTGTTGCCGGCCTTTAACGGAAGTATAAACCCTTTTCATGAATGCCCCGATAGTTTCTGGAAACCTGCTGCCGGAATTTGCTTCCACAGTTTCACAGTTTCATTTCAGTGGAGAGATTACACGATGATTTTTAATCGAGGATCAGGAATCAGTTTTTCTAGATCCGTATTCGGTGCCGATCACGTTTAAGTAGCAATTACCCACTTAGCAGGTGACCCACTTGCTCGTTTGCCTCCCTCTATCAATAATAAAAAAAAAATTACGTGAAACAAAACGTCTATTTAAAAAAATGATTATTCGGAAAATCACTTTTTAATTAATATCATTGTCACCCTGCACATGGTTTAGTTTATGAGCCTGAATCTTCTTTTCGACAAATCAGTTTCTTAAACAAACTTTGATGTGAGGTCTGTCAAATTCCCCGCCAAAGCGATGACACTTGACGAAACTATTTAACTTCAACATATGCAAGATGACCATGCATCAGTGGTTAGAGGAAGTTTTAACAACCATTTTTCTATTGCACAGTGACATTAATTAACTGAAACAATTAAACATTAACTTTAACCGAAACAGCAATTACTTTGCTCACGCGCGATCAAAGGTCACTTAAGGTCGTAAGTCGTAAGGTCGCGGGTGAGCAAAGTAATTGTTTCAGTTCATTAATATGGACCTCCGCAAAGTAACGCCTGATTCAATAAATTAAAGCGATATTAATTGTTTGAGACCTCATCTATTAAAGTCCATTTTGGCTAGGGATTGATATTTTTCAACTCCTGGCAGGGGGGGTAGTTGCATGTGTACGGTGAATTATACGGCTATTGCTGAACCAAAGATTTCCTTTGGTAGGATTGGTCCTTGAGGCCCAAGGATGGATTTAAAAAGTGGAGCCATCGCGATTTTTGATGTTAGTTTTTTGAGTTTTTGGCAGCTTCTGCTCTGGAGGAAAATAGGGTCTCAATCTGTATAGATGCATTAATTAATTGTGCTACTATTCCAAGTTTGGTACCATATTCGTATGATTTAAATAAATAAATAAATATCATGGGACAATTCACACCAATTGACCTAGTCCCAAAGTAAGCTTAGCAAAGCTTGTGTTATGGGCACTAAGCAACGGATAAACATACTTATATATATAAATAAATACTTAAATACATAGAAAACATCCATAACTCAGGAGCAAATATTCGTGCTCATCACACAAATAAATGCCCTTACCGGGATTTGAACCCAAGACCTCTTGCTTCGTAGGCAGGGTCACTACCAACTAGGCTAAAGCGGTCGTTAAATCGACTAACTCGACCGACTACCGGTTAATCGACTAGCGGTGGTTAATTTAACTCGACTATATACCTAAACCCTACGCAGTTATTAACCTCAGCCTTTGTTAAGGCTAAACCCTCCCCCCCACCCCCACCTGCATGAAAAATTCAGGTGGCTCCACTTCGTAAACCCATCTTAGGGATCCAAAGATCAATCCTGCCAAAGGAAATCTTTGGTTCAGCAAAATCCGTATTCTTCGTTTTTTCGTCGTGTACACATGTAACTAGGGTTTCACTGTAGTTTAGGCATGTTCGGTCGGCGCGCCTCCCGGGCAGGCGTATGGCAGTAGGTTATCGCTCGGCATTCGGTTCGCACGCTAGCCGCGTCGCGCGTAATTATTTTTCTGTGATTTTTGCAACAAACAATGACTTCTAAACGATCTTATAATCCGTATAAAAGATACTGCGTTTAAAGGTATTATACTGAATTAATACACACTATTATCTTTCTTGAATTATATACCTACCTAAATATCGGCGAGTGGGAACCCTGTGCTCTTGGTTCCGGTTCAGCGGTGCTCAACAGAATATGAACGCTCGTATCACACGATAAGTTTCAATTTCGCGTGCAAGCAGTTAAAGATCGTAAGAGTAGGCAAATTTTGATACCTAAAGGTTGACTTTTGTTCGACAGTGATCCTTCTGTTCTGTACGTCTACGCTAGTACTATTAGTTATTCTGTGCTCCTGGTCACGGATTAAATATCAACGCGTATAATACGGTGTCAGAACCGTAACACTGAAATAATTTGTTTACAATTTGTAGATTAAAATTTGCTGTAATAAATCATTTCCGGTATTAGCTTGCATAATTTATTAACCAATCACGGGCGCCTGGTCCAATCTAGAGTTTTTATTCGTGACGCTGATGTATTAAGTTGAGATTTCAGGTTGACAGCCTCAGCAGTTGAAATTGCGTTGAGTTTTACAAGATCGAGACTACTAACAAGAAAAGCTAAATCTATTCATCATCATCATCATCATCATCATTTCAGCCGAAAGACGTCCACTGCTGAACATAGGCCTCCCCAAGGCTCGCCAAACAGATAGGTCCGTGCCATCCGCATCCAACACGATCCAGCAACCCTAATCAGGCCGTCGCTCCATCTTGTTGGAGGCCTACCTACACTGCGTTTTCCGGTCCGTGGACGCCACTCGAGAACCTTTTTGCCCCATCGGCCATCAGTTCATCGGTTTGCGAGCGGTAATTCAATCGTTTGCAAGAGGATAGGGATGAACTGCTATTCAGGAACGCCAGAAAGATAGGTTTGCGAGAGATTTGGGCTGAGATTGGGATGAGCCTTATTTATTTATTTATTCATTTATTTATTTACAAAGCGAATTAACAAGATAATAAAGCTCATACCAAGCTCAGCCCATTTATATCCTCTCCCAAACGATTGAATTACCGCTCGCAAACCGTGTTGAGCCGTCCCTAAATTTAGCCCCTGAGCTTTAGCGTTATAAATAGCGGAATGCAATTATAACCGGTTATACCTTATTTCAAACCGGTAGTAGGAATACCTGTAACGATCCCTGCTTATAAGTAACCCGACCATATAAGTCGCGCGCAATTTGTGGCATTATTGGTGAGTCTTATTGAAGGGATGCCTTCTCAAGTGATCTTTGGTGGTATCTAATCTCACTGTGGTTCGATGGAGGTCTCAGCCAATTACGAGCTTCGCGATGCGATATTGTTATGAAAGGTTTCAGTTATCATGGTCGCTAGTAATAAATTTATGTTGCAGCAGCGCGTCGCTCCATATAAAATGAAGTTTCATAATCATCATCATCATCCCAGCCTATATACGTCCCACTGCAGGGCACAGGCCTCCTCTCAGAATGAAAGGGCTCGGGCCGCAGTTCCCACGCGAGCCCAGTGCGGATTGGGAACTTCACACACACCATTGAAATGTGCGAAATCATAATATATGAAATTTACCATGAGCTTTATGGTGAAGGAGAACATCGTGAAGAAACCAGCACACACCTGAGAAAATTTATTTATTTATTTATTTATTCAAACATTTAAACAATTATCATTACAGGCGTTGCCTAATGCGATAATGTAGCCAAATACTACAATTTAAATTACACTTAATTATAGTAAGATATCTTAAATAATCCAACCTTTGTGAACTCACTCAGAGTACAATAAAATAAGTCAACATCTTCAGCAACTATGTTGAGAGTGCGAAACGCGCGGGTCAGCGGCGCCTCGCGCTGCAGGTTGGTAGGTTGGTGCGCGCGCGCGGCACGGCCAGCAGCGGCAGCCGGCACCGGCGCGTTGCGAGCGCGTTCGGAACACACAGGCACACCCTCGCCAATACATCCGGATTGAATATCTTTCCTCTCAAGAGTGTAAAGATGTAAGTGACGAGCGCAAGATCCCTTCTAACTTTTAACTGATTATATCCGACCATTCCTAATATAAATAACGTCGATACATCAGCGGATAGAATGGATAAACACCGTATTGTCTCATATATAAGTACCTTATAAACTTATTTTGTACCCTCTCCAACATGAGACTATATTTTAGTTCGTGCGGCGACTAAATTTCTGTACTACACTCTAACTGACTTCTTACTAAAGCATTATACAATGCAATAATAGATCTCATGTTAGAGAATCCTTTGGCCATTCGTAGCACGAATTAATTATGTAATTAATTAGTTATGTGACGGCGAAACGTAAGCTCAGCGTTAAAACGAACCCCCAGGTCCCTCACCTGAGTGACCCTGACCATCGGTATACCGTCCACCGCATATATCGGATTGGAGTGCGAGCTCGCGAAAAAGAAATGGCCATGCATTTAGAAATATTAAACTGCAGAAGATTGCTCTTGCTCCAGTTTGCCACACTATCAATATCTCTCTGAAGCTTACAACAATCATCTTGGCTCTCTATAACGAGAGATAACTTAAGGTCATCCGCAAATAATAATAATTTTGCCTCTTTTACAACTTTAGGTAGGTCGATTATCATCAGCAAAAATTCCAATGGTCCAAGATTGCTTCCCTGACTCACCCCAGATCTCGTAAAATATAATGAAGACCGGCCGGGAAGAACCGGGAAGACCGGGATGGTTCAAATGAAGTTTTATTTAATTGAAAACAATAAATAAATAATACTTAATAAATATCACCCACGCACCCAATTTACGCATTACAATCTCCTTGTTTACCAGTTCATGAATACGAAGGATCACCATTCGATTTTTAAATTTACTCACATCCCCAATGATGTAAATCGAATTTACAACACGGATTTCAAGTTGAATACAACCTACTTTCAGAGCTTGAGTGATGAAAAATATTCTTTTCACCTCAGCACCTCAAACAGGCAGGTTTTGCTATTAAAAAACAGTGAGCAAAATCCGATTTTGCTCGCTGCGTGAGACAAAGTAGCTTTTTAATTATTTTTTTAAAAGTCAAAGACAATGATGGGTCTGCTTACTGAATTCGAAAGATTTGAACTTCAGTTTGATCTGCCACTTTCATTTCGATACGAAAAGAGCGAGAGATAAGATCAAATCGATTCGAATTTCGATTTCAAATTCTATCCTAGTAGACCTAAAAATAAACGAACGATTGAACGTTCGGATACTCATAATAAGTTCTTAACCTTAAAATTGTAATTCGTCTGTTAAGGTTTTAAATTAAATTATTGTAGGTACTTTTTTAATAATTGGATTATATTTTTATATAATCAAATTAATAGTAAAAATGTTGTTGAAAACAAAGTTTAAACATATTTTTTTTTTTTTTTTTTTATGTTAGAAAGGCCAGACAAACGAACTAGTGGGTCACCTGATGTTAAATGATCACCACTGTCCATAGACACCCGCAGCGCTTTACACGATGCTAGTGCGTTGTCGGCCCTGGGAAAAGGAGAGGGAATAGGGGAGGGGGAGAGGTATTGGGCCCCCGGCGCTCTCACTGACCGTACGAAACGCAGCAGGAGTACTGCTGCTTCACGCCGGTGTTCTGTGAGAGGGTGGTACTGCCCGGGACGAGCCGGCCCATTCGTGATGCAGCGGCTAGCTACAACATGGCTACAACATATATCTATATAATTATTAACAATTTTAACAATCTTGAACATCGTGGTAAATACAGCGGATGCAGCATCAGAACGCAGCGGGTGTAGTATCGGAACGCATCTTAAAAAAATAGCGGGATTCAAATTTTAATTCTTTTCTTCTGTTTCTCTAGCTACAGAGTTCGATATCTATGAGTTTGGTACACGATCAGAGGCAATTTGGAAATTATTAGAATAGTAATAAGTACTTATTTAATACATTTTTGAATATGATATGAGTGAATTGAGTGAGTCCAGTGACGAAGTCAACAATTGAACACCAGACGAATTAATGGAGTAATACATAATGCAGAGTAAGTTTCTTACTTGAAAAGTCTCGCGAAAAATATTTAAAAGCTTATGATATTTTTAAACAATGCAAACACTTTTTCGGAGACTGTACCTATTGTTATATATATAATATGAAGTATTTACTCAATGTTGAAAACCACAACAAAGACAAAAAGACGACGTTCATATATATACCTTTAATAATTTATTATGTTCTCGCTGCTGAGGTGAAAAGTTGTATGTGTCACACGAGACCAAAGTTTTTTTGCATCTCGTGTATTTGAATCACTCGCGCACTCAGGATTCTAACTTAGAATCACTCGCTAAACGCTCGTGATTCAATTATAGAATCCTTCGCTAACTCGTGATTCAAAATCAGCACTCGCAGTAAAAAACAACTTTGCTCTCTTGTTGCACAAATAACTATTCCGTATAGTCGACCAAGTAAGTGCTTTACCATTTTTTGTGACAGTTCCTACATCAGAATAAAAACAATAAGGCTGATTGTCACATTGACTTGTAAGTAAAAATAGCCTTTGATGTCTTAAGTCATACAACTGACATTGAACTTTAGGGTGGTAAAGGAGTTTCTTGGTCGACTATACTTACTGGCCGGGCGCGGCCCGTGTCTGTCGGGTCTGCGCGGTCGTGTTACGGTAGATATGGATTCATTAATAGAAACTGTATAAACTGTATACTAGAAACTGTATGTGATTTTCCCATTAACGTCGATAAGCCAAAGGCTACTAGAAACACAGGGAAGCTCAAAGTTCCATCTTACAGACTGGCTAAAACTAAAAAGTCGTTTCTGGGAAGATGCATACGTTTTTATAATAAAATTCCGAAAACAATAACCGAACAAACTGATACAAAATTCAAATCCATTGTGATGAAGACATTAATATCTAAGGCGTACTATAAAATTAATGACTATATCATGGACAGGGATGTTTGGAAATAATTCCGATCCGCATTGGCGATCCCTAGTCTCAAATAGCGTATCTACTGTGTTAAAAAATGTAATTGTATTAAATACTTCAGATGTATGTAATTTAATAACAATGTAGATCTGATTGAAAAAAATATACCTTGTCGAGTTTCTTAATAGCCGGTTTCTTCTCAACAGGGTTTTTTCCGAACCGGTGGTAGACTCTTCGACGTTCATAGGAGCATCAATTGATGCCTAAATTGAATAAAGAATTTTGACTTTGACTTTGACTTTGACTTTGAATAAATAGTATATTATGTTGTCTGCCACGGCACGTGTCTGGCATGCTCGGTGTCTGTATATGAATTGGCCTTAACTTAGTGGTTTGACATATGACCTCTCAAGCAGAGGGTCATGGATTTAAGCCCGGGATCCGGGATTTATGTGTGAAATAATTGCGTACAAAAAATAACCTCGAAACCTAAATTGTCGTTATACGTATAGTTGTGTTAAATCAAAAGATCTAGATCCTTCTCGACAGAGTTTTTCCGAACCGGTAGATGCTTTCACATTTATAAGGGCTTAACAATAAAATTAGCTTAAGTAAGGCCTAAATTAAATAAAGACAGACTTTGACTTTAACTTATCCAAGACGCTTCTACCCTAACAAGTCTTGCTCGCTAGCTCGCTTTCAACCAAAACTTTTCAAATTATTTTAAATTATGGCAAATTATATCTTAGAACATTATGGACTATGGATATTACACCTTTAAAAAAATAAAATGGATACTAATATTATGACACTCAAGAATTACGGCAAATAAAGATTATAGCTGTTGAATACTATAAATTAAATAAAATTATGGGAAACTGATACCACTTGACCCGTATTTTCTTGTATCACATTTAGTTTCCCGTGCATGTTCGATTCGTAATCCTACAGGAAATCAATGATTGATGTGATGAGCCTTCCCATTGTTTTTGGCAAATGATAAAATTTTCAAAGCATATCCAAGTGTTTTATGCTTCTAAAGACAGTTCGGGCAGCGGATTTGATCCCCTAGAGTCGGACATTTACATGCGGCAGGCGTTGGGGTCTGAATGTTTGATTTATTGACAATGTTTCTAACTTTTTCTAGTTTTGAAAAGAATTGTTACAATATTCATTTTGTTTCAGAACGTATACAGATCACGTGTTTTCAAAATGCGATGTTCTGGCTGTAGGTAGACGAATGCACTGAGGTGTTAAGAAACATCTACGATAATACATCTCCAGGGTATTGCAAAAACACGTCTAAAATCTCCGGCTAAAGCCCCTAAAATCGAGTAATTTATACATACTTATAGTATAAAACAAACTCGCTTTTCGCGACTATCTGTTTATATCGGCTAACTTCTAAACCACGCAGCGGATTTTATGCTTATTGTTATATATTTGGTGCGAATTACATATTTTACGATTTATATATTTTACAATAAAAAGAAACGTCGAATTGTTTTCTCTTTTTCTAATGCTGAAATAAACGATGTACACGTTATAAAAACGAGTACCTAGGGCTTATTCCACCTAATTTGCATAATGCCTAATTCACTAAAATGCTAAATTTCAAATTTCCGTGGGCTCATACCTACATACTTACAATATTTTTCGAAATAAATACTCTTTGAAACTTATAGAATACAGCATTCTTTTTCATGTATTTTATTATATACTTTTGCAGCCACATGATGCCTATGATTATGCTGTCAAAGCCTTCTAATGTCATCGAAGAAACCGTCTAATTCGTCAAACACTCCTAGTAAGCTAAGATCCGTACTAGAACCGACCATCACCCTCTGTTTAATGGATGCAAATAATTTTACGTCAAATTTAATACATAACATAAAATAATCTCCAGTGGGTTGGCTAAAAAAAATCCTGATTTAAAATTACGTGCGAACTACGGCCCAAGCCCTCTCATTCTGAGAGGAGGAATGTACCCTGCAGTGGGATGAATATAGGCTGGGATGATGATAATAAATATTTATTTTTTTAGGTTTTCATATGCTGCCCAGGAATTTTTTAGCCAACCCACTGCTGATATGTTTTATAATCGGTACCTAACCTATCAATGCAGCAATGTTTTGAAACTCTTTTACTCGAATTTCATTTATCCGCAAACGTTTCACCGAAGTTTTAAAATCCATATATTTTGTTTTCCTTAACTTTACAATGCCACAGATTTATTAACGACCGTGCTATTGTCCAACAAATTCGAAATCTCGAATAACAATATCTATTTTTTTTATTTGACAACCCAATGACTTGCTGTCTTTTTATAACAATGATATAAGTAGGGTAGGTTAGGTTAGAGTGTTGTCAAAGCGCGAAGCGCCTAAACTACGCGGAATAAAAAGCAAATAAAAAGGTGGATTTTTAAAACATAGGTAATAATTTAGAAAATGTAAAAATGGCGTTTCGTTTTCGGGATTTTAATATTCGGAAATAAATTTTTCGAGGGTATGATAGGTAACCTTTTTAATCCTAAATTAAATCAAATATATAAAAATCTCGCGTCACGGTGTTTGTTATCGAACTCCTCCGAGATGGCTTGACCGATTTTTATGAAACTTTTTTTCTCTGAACTCGGTAGGTCTGAGAACGTTTGCCGGGTCAGCTAGTTTGATATAAAATTATTTTAATTTATTAAACAGATGGGTGATGGTCGCTTCTAATACCTACGGTTTATAGCCCCGTGAATCAGTCGCAACGTTGTCAAAGCGGTCTGCTCATCAATCAATCCGCGCCGATTTATTTAATTTGAAAACATTCCTTAATTATATTAGCTTTTTGATCGATGATGATCAACAGAATTTCGAGTAAACACGTTTCGAAGCCCGTGGAAAGATGTAACCTTATTTTTAAGTGCTTTACTCTTACGGTTCAACTTGGGGATCTTCAAGATACCGGCCAAGAGCGTGTCGGACACGCCCAGGATAGAGTTCCGCAGCCGTTACGAGAAAATCCTTGCATATTTTATTAATTTTACTATTTATTTATACTTTCCGTATTAAACAAGCAATAATATTTGATAGGTCACGCTGCTATTTACTCTTAAACTACTAATAATTCTCAAGTAAACTTAGCCGTTATAGTTTTCCTTGTTAATTTGCAAAGGGCGGACAATGGATGCAATATGGTGACAAAACCATAAGATGGATAAGACCTTTATTAAATTTCGAGTAATATTTATGTATAAAAATATATGCAGTTTTTGTTATACATATATCAGTAAGTACATAAAATATCTATCCTCCAGTAAAATAGAGTCAGTTATAGACAGAATTCCAGATTATGATTTTATAAGAAATTTGAGTGATGGTACTAATGTTACTAATAATGGTGAAGTATCACTTTACGAATAGGTACGCACCTCTTACATCTGTAGACATAGAGTGGTAATTTTCCCTATACTATAAGTGGGTAGTGAATCATAAAAGGAATGGACTGAAAATACGTAATATTGAATTAATTACATATTAATTTTACAACAATAAAATTATATAACTATTTTGCAATTATGTTCCCTTTTTTAAACTATTTGCAGTCATATCCATATTACGTATATCGTTTGACATGATTTTGACGTATTTTGCATCCGTCGTCCGCCCATTATTAATTTGACATATTTTCTCCAATCCTGATTTTTTTCAAAAATTTTATAACCAACAGTTTAGCCGTGCCAGATGTAAGGCTTTCTTTTTGTATTTTTATTTTAAGCTGTAAAATTGGTATTATTGGAGACAAACGAGACTAGAATGCAGGTTTTTTTTTTTACTTTTTTTTTTTTTTTTTTAATATAAGAGGTGGCAAACTAGCAGACGGGTCACCTGATGGAAAGCGATCACCGTCGCCCATGGACACCCGCAACACGGGGGGCATCACAGGTGCGTTGCCGACCCTTTTAGGAATTGGTAGGCTCGTTTTTTAAAGATCCCTAAGTTGTAACGCTCCGGGAATGCTACTTTCGGCATACGAGAGGTTAAACAGCAGCAGTGAATCTGCGGCCTTTACTTTAATTATCATCCATTCCTGTAGTTGGTTGCGTCCCTTTTTCTGGCAGAATAAACATTTCATTTCATTTAATTTCATTTCCAGTTACGCTTGCCAGTCCGTGGTCTTCATTCAAGAACTTTTGTACCTCAATGGCCATCTGTTCTGATACAATTTCAACGTTGTAGTAACAAAATAGTCGTGTACTGCCGTTTCGGCGAATTATTTTCGCAACTGATTCATTTGGCAAATGTTTCATTTCCCAAATGTTATTTTTTTCTGAAACTGTAAACTTTTCAGGATATATTTCAGGACTATTCTGTAGGTTAGGTTAGGTTAGATTAGGTTTGTTTTATAACAATCCTGAAAAGTTTACAGTTTCAGAAAAAATAAACATTAGGGAAATTAAACATTTGCCAAATTAATCATTTTGCGAAAAGTTTTTCCCCGAAACATTAGTAAACCCTATAATAAATATACGAATTCGACTCTCACTTAGTCGATTACTTCAGCATTTTGTGGCCTGAACATATAGAAAAAAACCGTTAACAGCGTCCAAAAGCAGCATTTAAAAGTGCCCAAACTTTCCTTGTAATGAAATTGATCACGCCGTTTCTCTTTCTACAAGTTCACGCGAAGTTTTTGCACTCATCGAATCAAACCTGTTCAATTAAACATTAAAATTAAAAGGGATTGTAAATTTATGAATAGAATCAGAAAGTTTTGAATCGAACGCGGTAACGAAGGCAATTTGTTGTTGAGATTGATTGGTGATTCTTTAACTCGATAAAAGTATAAAGAAACATTGAAGTGTGAAACGAGAAGGTGGAATTTTTATTGTTAACGCTACAACAGCAGCGTTTCTTAAGTTTTCGACAGTGATTATTTTTGCGTTTTGCGACATTTCTGTTAAACTCTTGACACGTAGGGCTTGCTTCACGACTCTCAGACAAGGTCCTAATACTTTATGCGTCTCTTTATCACGACAACAATCTATGGAGAATCGTAATAAATGAACCACTTTTGTCACTGCCATAATTATTTTTTCTTTGAATCTAATAATTGTTCTAGATTATTATTTATTTATTTTATTTATTTATTTATTTATTCATTGTATAGTCATGTACACATCATCAGGGTGTTATAAAATGTATCATATAAGTCAGAACATGACACCCTGTAAGGGCACACAATATAAACTTAAAAACTAAACAATATTTTACAGTAACGAAGAATTTTACAAAGATTTAATTATATTATTAATTTATAAACTATCATCATTAATAAAGTCCTTAACCGAGTAATAACATTTATCAATCAATAATTTCTCCAATTTGTTTTTAAATAATGTGTTTCGGGATTCCGATTTTATTGTATTGGGGATTTTATTATTAATTAAAATAGATTTATAATGGGGGCTTTTTTTACACATCTGTAGAAAGATCTGTTATAAAATAAACCTTATATAACCTGTACAGTTCCACAGGATGTCCACTTTAAAGTTCCTGGAAAATTTATGGTTTCAGAGACAAATATAGTTATACCAAATGATTATTATAACAAACATTACATTATGACTTACGATGTAAAATGGATCGCTAATGGGACGCCAGGACGCCACGCAAGCCTTCATCGTTTAGCTTTCTTTAGTATTCCATTGGGCTGTACTAAATGTCACTTTGATAATAATTGTAATCTCGAGGCGCTGCTCCGCACTCATAATTTGATTTAAGACCAGAGTTTAATTACTTTGAAGAGAATGATAAAATTAGCGGTAATGGTGGGTGGCGGAATTTGTTGCCCGTTCCGCTAACATTTCAAACGGTTAGATGGTGATTTCATTGACATTGGCTTTATAAAATAAATAAATAAATCTTTATAAATCGACACTATCGACAGCTACATTTGAAAGGAAAAACTGCTAAAGCACCAAGTTTTTTTTTGTACTAATTTATTGCGATTCCTCAACAGTGTGCTAAAGCGCCAAAACAGTGTTCTGATTACTATGAAACTTACATAGAACAACGCAGAAAAATAAATCAAATCAAACTTTAAGGCAGGTTTATACAGGGTCAGTAACTGACTTCGAATTCGAGACAAGTCAGCGCTGACCCGAGAAATACCCAATGTAAATTGAAAGTCAGCGCTGACCTCTCACCCCAGGCTGTACTGACTTCAAATCAATTTACATTGGGTATTTCTCGGGTCAGCGCTGACTTATCTCGAATTCGATGTCAGTTACTGACCCTGTCTAAACCTGCCTTTAGTACTTTTTTTCCTTTCCATTGTTGAAATATAACTTGCTCGCGTCAATCTTTACGTATGCGTACAGTTGAATTTATTTACTTCTTTACCTTTCTGTTTGCATATTACAACATGAAAACCGTCTGAATTTTCAAACCCGAATTGAAATGCTGAACACAGGACTCTCTCAAGGATTGCACAGATTGGTCCTGTGCCATCCGCATTAAAACGCGTCCTTAAACCGGTCGTCGCTCTATCTTATTTGGAGGCCTACCTACACTGCGTCTTCCAGTACGTGAACGCTATTAGAGATCAGTTCTGCTAGTCATGTACTCTGCCCACTGCCACTTGAGTCTGGATATTATTCGAGGTATGTACTGTCTTTAATTCTTGTTCGGATTTCGTCAGTTCTAATGTGATCCCGCAGCGAAACTCCAAGCATAGCCCTCTCCATTACCCTCTGAGTGTTATTGAGCTTACTTATGAGGCCATAGTTAGCGGCCACGTCTCAGTGCCATAAGTCATCACTGGCAACACACACTGGTCGAACTGGTCTTTTGACTTTTGGCATTAAACAATAGTGCAAAAATTAATTTAACCTATTAGACTACTCCGCTTCCAACGGGTTAGATGCGGATGGAACAGGACCGGTCTGTTTCTGTTTGGCAAACTTTGGCGAGGCCTAATATTGAGCGTTAGACGTCTTTCGGCTAAAGTGATGTTAAAGATGACTATACTTTGCCTCAGCCCCCAACAACCAGTCGTTCCACCGCAAACGATTAGATTTTACAGTAAAGTTGTGCAGCAATCGCATCGTGCTGCACCAAGTATTTCTTCGTGATAAAAAAAACTAGTATAAGATATAGGGGTTGCGTAAGGAATGTGTAATAACGTTTATGCGCTCTTACCGTCTCTAAGGCTGCGTTAGGGGCCATAAATGTCCGTAATACAGCGCTGCAGGCCAAAAGAATATGTGTGCGGTCTGTATAACTTCCAGACGCTCCTCAGTCCTGAGATAAAATATATGGGGTAAGACAAGGGTGTTTAGAAGGTTTGGAACTCTACTTATTTATTGTGATTTTGTTGTTTGCGCCCCTGGAAAAACGTCAGAGAGAGTCACAGTCAAAATATTATTATTCTATTCAGGCTGTATCAAGCACATAAGAAAGTCGAAGAATCTACCACCGGTTCGGATAATCCCTCTTGAGAAGCATCCAGTAAGAAACTCAACAAGGTATACAAACAGATCTAGAACGTTACATTACTCACATTAAAAAAAAATACAGTAATAGATACGCAAATTTGAAACTAGGGATCGCCAATACAGATCGGAAATAGGTATTTGTAAACATCCGTGCATCTCCCCATAATATGAACTACCTATACGAACTGCAAAATACGACTAACTGACACGAAGCTTGAGGTCCTGGGTTCAACTCCCGGTCGGGGCAGATATTTGTCTAAAAAATACGAATGTTTGTGCTCGAGTCTTGGATGTTTAATATGTATTTAAGTATGTATTTATCTAGGTATATTATAAGTAAGTTTATCCATTGTCTAGGTACCCATAGTAAAACCTTTGCTTAGTTTGGGACTAGGTCAATTGGTGTGAATTGTACCGTGATATTTTTTTTTATTTAATACTAGCTGTTGCCCGCGACTCAGTCTGCGAAGAATAGGGGTATAAAAAATAGCCTACGACCTATTTATTCTCAGGCCTACCGAATTTGGAGAAAAAAGTTTCATAAAAATCGGTCAAGCCGTTTCGGAGGAGTTCGATAACAAACACCGTGACACGAGATTTTTATATATTAGATATGTAAATTTTATAACACGCCTTACATATTAATGTTTATTTGAAGATATGTAGATCTGAATGTTGTATCTGGTTGATCGGTTATAGTTTTTGGAATTTAATGACATTGATATTTCCCAGAATTCGATTCTATTTATTTCCATAACAATTTTCATTGTGTCAAATATTAGAGACAGTGAAATATAGCCTCCTTCTAAAAATCTTAATCTAAAGAACAATAATGCTTTTAATTAAAATAATTTATGTTGCACAATTAAGAAACTATTGCGAACTGTACATGATATTTCTTAAATCAGAAGCGACTTTTTGATTTCAGCCCAGCAATATGGGACTTTCAGCTTCCCCGTGTGTTTTAGTAAGCTGTAAGTCTAACGTTCTCTGCGAATTCATACATGTATGTACAAGGAACGCACCGCAATCGTTCTCTTCCATTGACCCTGTACATCCTGACATGTAATGTTGTTAAATCGTCTCTTTAATTATACCGTCGTCTCACAGAACAGAGAATGTAATTAAAAGCTAGCGTGTACTTAGTAAATTACTCTGCAGCTACGCCAGCACGCCAATCTAAGTCTTATTATCTGGCTTCACTGTCTTAAATTCTTTGATAGAGACTGAGTGTTCTCGATGATTATGCCAATTTTGTGAATGTTTTTCGTTATTTTATGGAACGGTGTCGGTAAAGTGGAGTAATGAAGTTGCGGTGGTGAGATTGCGGGCTGATCTAAAGTGAATTTAGTGGGATATTGCATTAAGCCAGCTAATCGTGCCATAGTGGTTTGAGTGTAGAGGAAACTGAATAAAGCACATTTGGAACGTAAAGGCTTTGCGGATCGTGAGTCACTTAACCTATATTAATTTAAGAGGATGAGAAACGTTGGGCGAGCTCCGCTTCATCTGATGATGATCCCAACCTATATTTTGCTTTTTTTTTAGCGTTAGAAATAAGTTAAACAATCTTGAGGAGTCTTTTTATTGAAAAACGCTTTTAAAAATAGTAATATTACTATGAAACCAAAATAATATAAATGACCATAATTATCTATGTCCTTGATAGTTGTTTCATATTTGCTGTGACTTATTTTTCAAAAGTGTTTTTCAATATAAAACACGTGAAGATCGCTTACCTTCTCTCAAATGCTAAAAAAACGAAGTACAATAATATACGTCCAACTGCAGCGCACAAGTCTCTATGCAGAATGACCTTTTTTACTGTATTCAGTCTAAAAGTTACTAATGCAAATTGTTTTTTTTTTATTTTATTTCGATTGACACATTTTTAACCGAATTCAAAAAGGAGAGGTTCTAAGATTGATTTTATTTCTTCATTCATCGTCATCGATCGATGTTCAAAGTGTACGGTCGCGTGCTTTAATTTGGGACCCATTTCGAAAAAATATCCTTTGAATTCCTATACAATATGACAGGACAGTCAACCTTAAGTGGGTTTCAAATTAAAGCTCGTGACTACCTAATGTGTTAAATCAATTCAACCCAACCATTAGCTGATGGCCGATGGGGCCAAAAGTTTCTCGAGTGGCGTCCACGGCAGGGGGGTTTCACTCCGCAGTTTAGGTATGTTCGGCCGGCGCTCCTCCCGGGAGGAGTATGGCAGTAGGTTGTCGCGCGGCCTTCACTTCGCACGCTAGCCGCGTCGCGCGTAATTAAGTATCTTTTTTTTCTGTGATTTTTGCAACAAACAATGACTTCTAAACGATATTATAAATAACTTACTTACATACTAAGGGTAGTTTACTGAATTAATACACACTGTTATCTTTCTTGATTTATATACCTACCAAATATGGGCGAGTGGGAACCCTGTGCCCTTTGTTTCGGATCAGCGGTGCCCAACGGAATATGAACGCTCGTATCACACGATAAGTTTTAATTTCGCGTGCACGCAGCAGGAGTAGGAAAGTTTTTATACCTAAAGTTGACCTTTGTTCGAGAGTGATCCTTCTGTACGTTAGTACTATTACTTATTCTGTGTCCACGGTCCGGAAGACGCAGTATCCGTTAGGCCTCCAATAATTTGGAGCAACGAGCTCGTGAAGGTTGTGGGAATGTGTTGGATGCAGATGGCGCAGGACCGAACTGTTTGTCGAACTTTGGGAAAGGCCTGTGTTCAGCAAACGTCGATGATGACTTGCTGGATATTTTGGAATACTTTTAAGGCATTTTGTAGAATCTTTTAATCTTTAAAAACTTTCACGCATTTTATTCCTTTACTATGAGTGAGTTCGGTGACTTTAGTTCTTGCGCGGATTTCATCATTTCTAATGCGATCCCGCAGAGAAACTTCGAGCGTAGCCCTCTCCATCGCCCTCTGAGTGACTTGAGCTTTCTTATGAGGCCCATCGTCAGCGGCCACGTACATTAGCTCGACACACACATACACATCGACAACATAGTTCGAAGAATCGCCAGACTCAAGTGGCAGTGGGCAGGGCACATCGCTCGTAGAACTGATGGCCCAAAAAGGTTCTCGAGTGGCCCACGAAACGTGACCGGAAGACGCAGTGTAGGTAGGCCTCCAACAAGATGGAGCGACAACCTGATTAAAGTTGCGAGATCGCGTTGGATGCGCCGATCTGTTTGGTGAGTCTTGGGGGAGGCCTATGTTCAGTAGTGGACGTCTTTTGGGTGAAATGATGATGATGATGACTCATACTTAAGTCTGGAATAAAATCACCTCTAGCATAGATTAATTGGGAATACAAAATCATTTCAACGAGTCGCTATAATTCATGCAGCCGCAATAGTTTGAACTTTATAAAATTCCGAGGGAGGTAGGGTTAACAGGCAACAAAATAACACAAATTTATCATTCAACCTCTACTGCCCTTATCTCTCAGTTAATAGCCTTCATTATCGCTCAACACAGGGGTAAAGCATGTTGCATTTCGTCTGGATTTGTGGGCAGCCCCCCCACAAACTTCGAATAGCATTTTACATACGACGTAGCGGACTGAGGTATGAATAGTTGGCATGACGTACCGTGGTATCTGATATTCAAATACCTGCATACACTGGACGGTATGCGGGCCAGATTCGTAAAGATCCTAGGAATCTTGATGTTTGGTATTCAAAGGTTGCTTGTCGTGTTGTAAACAAGTAGGATACCATTACGTATCAGATTGAAAGAGGACAAATGTTTTGTATTAAATATTGACAAATATCTCATGCAACATTGCTTTTACTCCGTTAATGAATTTTTTAAGTCTGATGATAAATGATAATTGTATTCATACTGACATTAATATTTTTTTTTTGTATTCCTTTGACATTATATTTTTTTTTCCCCTCTATATTAAAACCAGTTTGACATTAAATGTAACCTTAGACTATAAGATTAATTTTGAATATTTGTATGTTGCATGTGCAGCAGAATATGTCTGGACATCAAATTTTATTAACATCCATATTATGTAACCATATTCTATGCAAATAAATAAATTATTATTATTATTACGTGTTAGTGTTTTAAGTGGCGTGGTGTTGAAATCATTCTATGCCTATCCGCAGACAGACCAGATGGTCTAGTAGTTAGCTAACCTGACTACGAAGGTTGAAGTTCGATCGCCGGACGGAGCTAAAATTAAAGATTTTAAAACCCCCCAACGCAATTACGTCACACATAATGTTTGAAAAATAAAGTAAATGATCATTATGCGTCTAAGATCCCTTCGGCAGATAATAAAAGAGCTGACAGCTTTGGAACGGCTAAATTAATTTTGATAAGACAAATCTAAGCACCAAAACTGGAAAAATTAAAATTCAAAAACCCACATCCAAATCCGTTCTCCCTTTTAAGAGCTATGATACCACAGATATACACACATACACACACGCAGGCATAACACCCCTTTTTTCTGTTGGGGGTTAAAAAATAAGAATTTTGCTCTCGAGTTTCTTATCTATCTATCTATACATATAATAAATCTGTAACAAGTCGGTGTCTGTACATTGAAGATATTTGAGAAAAACTGTCACTAGGGCTATTTATTAGCGCAATAGAACCCAAAACAATGATTTTTAGAATTATTTTCTGTTTGTCTGTTTGTCTGTTTGTCTGTTTGTCTGTTTGTCTGTGCGTTTGTGCGCGCTAATCTCAGAAATGGCTTAACCTAGAAGGATGCGGTTTTCACTGATATATTGGTATTTTCTTGGATTAACATTTAGTCTTTGTTTCATTTGAATTGGTTCACAAATAAGAATGATACGTCTATTTTAAGAATTTATCGAACAGGTTTTTTTGTTTGAACACGCTAATCTCAGGAACTACTGCTCCGATCTGAAAAATTCTTTCAGTGTTAGATAGCACATTTATCGAGAAAGGCTATAGGCTATATAATCATCACGCTAACACCAACAGCAGCGGAGCGGAGCGGAAGAATGTTTCAAAATCGGGGGTTTTTGAAGTAAAACTTCTATAGGCACGCTTGACTTGGGAGTACGGTGGCGAATATGAACGCGGGTGTGCGGGGGGGGGGGTTGGTGGGGGGTCGGGTTGGGAGGGGGTGCGGGGGGAGGAACTAAGGAGAGCCGTAATTGATGAAAAAGCAACTTGGATAAAAAAATAAGCTGCCCAAATTACTAATTCTACGCGGACGGAGTCGCGGGCAAAAGCTAGTATAATATAATTTGTAAGTTTTTCAGAATTTATATGGGAAACCCTGGTGGCCAAATGGTTTGCCCTGAAAGCCTTCCAAGCAGAAGGTCGCGCGTGGGTTAGAGCCACTGACACTTCTGAGTTTTTCAAAATTTGCTTTTCTATCAGCTTTACGGTGAAGGACACCTTGTGACGAAACCTGCCCAGACCTCCGAGGAAATGAGATTGTATGTGTGTGAAGTTCCCAGTCCGCACTGGGCCCTCTCATCTGACAAGTTGCCTGTGCCTTGCAGGTATAGGCTGAGTTGATGATGATGATGATAATGATGAAGACTTAGTCTAACCCAGTCGTCTAATCTTCAGTAGAACCTCTAAACGTCCTATACAGTCAGCATTCAAGCTTAGTACTTAACGTAACTAATAAATCGACCATAGAACGTAACGCCTCCTTAGATAAGGCGGCAAAACACTGATAGCATTCACCTCGATTGATCGCCAATGAGTAGAAATTCATTTATCTACTCGAACTTAAGTAGGAAGGTTTTTCTCAGCGAAATTGGACGTTGAATGTTGGACGATTGAGCTCAGTTTGCCTTGGGATGCGAGAGAAAAGGGTGGGCTTAGGGTTGGTTCTCAGTGCCAGTATGATATTGTTATTAAGACGCGTTTTGTGTGGATACCTTATATAAGGAAGCTGATTTTTATTATTAAGAAAGTGGTTAAAAAATGCATCATATCATAATTTTAGCCGAAAGACGTCCACTGCTGAACATAGGCCTCCCCCAAGGCTCCCCAAACAGACCGGTTTTACGCCATCTGCATCCAACACGTTCATCACCAGGTCGTCGTTCCATCTTGTTGGAGGCCTACCTACACTGCGTTTTCCGGTCCGTGGACTTCATTCTATACCTTTTGGCCGAATCGGCCATCAGTTCTACGAGCAATGTGCCCTGCCAGCTGCCACTTGAGTCTGGCGATTCTTCGAGCTATGTTGGTGACTTCAGTTTTTGCGCGGATTTCATAGGTATAGTAGACCTCTTCATTACAGTCTGAATGACCTTGAGGTTTCTTATATGGCCCATCGGTAACAGCGCGTCTCAGTGACGTAAGTCATGACTGGCAACACACACGGTCAAAGACTTTTGACTAGAGACGCAACGGTAATTATTTACACCTAAATGTAATTGTGTTTTTATTTGATTTTATTTTTTATTGAGTCCCAACTTAAGTTACTGCTTTCATTTATTGTGTTTTTTTAATCCAAACTTTAATTTATTGTGTTTTTTTAATGTATGATGGCTTGATGTTCTCAAAGGAAGATCAGCGCCGTTCGCAAGATCGACAATTTTTGCTGATTTTGGACTATTTTGTGACACGCGCATGTTATCTCATCATTATTTTTATTATCTATGTTCTCACAAATAAATGTTTTCCTTCTTTCATTCAATGCGCACGAATTGACGACGAGCATTCGCCACAGCATTCGACGCAACAGAACCTCATCCTAAACCGAAGGAAGCACATAATTTGTGTTCGCTATCGACACGTAGATAAAACTGTTCGATTCGGCGAGACTTTAATTTCTTTCCGACAGTAAATGCTCTTGAGATCTCCTTGTCTTACCTCCCGAGATGGAGCGGGATAGAGCGCCATTGTACGTAAAGAGTAATAGCTTGTGTGCAAGTATTGAGGCGCGGGAAGAAGTACTGACTTTGGAATTGGAATTCGGGATGAAGAGCTAAAAGACGTTGGTTCAGCGAGGTTTTTTAAAGCTTTGAAAATCAATATTTGATCAGTTATCCTGTCCCTTTATAAGGAAGACATTACTGGCTGATTGACTAATTAATAGCACGGGATCGATCTGTTTGACGAGCCTTGGGAGAGGTCTATGTTCAGCAGTGGACGTCTTTCGGCTGAAATGATGATGATGATTTAACACCATTTATTTATTTATTTATTTATTTATTTATTTAAGGTTTACTAACAATTGTTAACACTAGGTACATCAGAAATTGCTGCTTGTATAAACATGTTGGGCTGAGTGTCACAATCACTTATAAGTAAACACCGCATGCAAAACAAAAGTGAAGCATAAAAATTAAATTTACATAACAGTAAATTTTGCTCTCAAGAATTACAATTCAATATTTTTTATTAATTATGAATTATTCATTAAAATACATTATTAATTATTATTATTAATTAGACAGAAAACAAACTTGGGCAGGTGGTTTAAATTATTTTACGATATTTCTAATTATCTTACTGGGTGGGTCATAGTGAATATCCGTCATGTCACTGCAATCATTGGCTATTCTAGTCAGCCTGCATATGGGAGAGTTTCTACCAGACACTGAGCTCCTTGGCGGTGGACATAAAGGAGTAATGTGATAGCGGGGGAAACGGGAAGGTGCACGAAAACGCAGGAGCGCAAGTAGCTGTGGACAGTCAATTCTGTGCCGGATCAATTTATGTAAGAACAAAGCATCTAAAATGGTTCTTCTGGTTTCCAATGAGTCGACTTTGAAAAGCTGTAGCCTGCGTTTGTAAGACACAGATCTTTTTGCCACAACTGGATCCCGAAATGCCAAATAACGAATAAACCGTTTCTGTATGCGCTCCAGCCGAAGAGAATGAGTAGCATAGTGTGGCCGCCAAACTACGCTGCGATACTCCATTATACTCCGCACTGAGCTGTTGTACAGCAAAATTTTTCGTGATTATATTCGGAATGTGCCGTCATTTTATATCACAGGTGTTTTAATATCACGTGTGTTGTTTGTGTTAAATAGTTTAGATATTTGTAATTAAATACACTGTAAATCTGCTTGAAAAAATATGACTTTTTGAGTTTCTTGCCGGATTTTTCTCAACAGTATTTTCCAAACCGAGGCTAGATTCTTTGGCTTCCCAAGGGCTTGTTATAGCCTAAAAACAATACTTAACAATATTTTGACTTTGACATTATCAAGTTAACAAAAGTGGATTAAAACGTCTCACTATAAAAGCCACGGCGTTCAAACTCGCCCAAAATTAACGCTGCAAAGTAAACTAGGGGTCTACTGAGTCCTCCCACCGGACTGGAGCGAGCATTAACAAAGCCCGGTCAGTACTAAACGTACTCTACTGATTAAATCTGAAGAGACGCTAAGGAATGGCTGCGGCTGCCGTGTTCAGGGCCCAGATCCAACATGGCCGCTTGTCACACTGCGAGGTGTTTTGTTTAGATACTCGTAATTAATTGAATTCCGTAATAGCCATGGTGGCCCAGTGGTTTGACCTGTGTCCTCTCAAGCAGAGGGTCGTAGGTTAATTCAAATCCCTCCACGCACCTCTGAGTTTTTCGGAATTTATGTGCGAAATTACATTTGAAATTTACCATAAGCTTTGCGGTGAAGGGAAACATCGTGAGGAAACCTGCTTAAACCTGCGAAGAGCCGTTTCTGAGATATACAAGAATTGCTCGTTTAAAGGTATTAGATAGTATTACAAACCAGAATAGAAGGGGATTTATTTTTTAGAAAAGAAGTAATGTCACCGTAAATAGTCTTTAATTTTAGAACCAAAACTTAATCAAAAATTAAATGAAAGTAATTCAAATCTAGCTTAATCTAGTGGCAAGGAAATACGTCCGTTCCGTCCGAAAGTCGCCGAAAAAGTGCTCGAGCCGCGCTGTGTCGCTAAGTCGAGCGATTCCCTATTCTACCGCTCTCGCCATGTGACGTCACGATGACGCGCCGCCACTTGTACCCGCTTCTTGGTCTATTATTGCTAATACGGCCTCTCCTGATGGCGAGGCGTCCTCGACCGCATCTTGTCTGGATGACTCTTCGTAGCCTTGGGGGCTGTCAGCATCATGGTCATCTGAAAAACAACATCATTTTAGCCAAACATCCAGTAATCTAATGTGTGATAACAATTAACAGCTCTTTGTCACAACTGTAAGTGTGCACTCAAACACCTGTGACCAGCGCATGAACATTGTTATCCAACAGTTACATACACAAGTAATGCAAACAGTATAAGTGATGGGATTATGCTTCCATAGCAAAGCTATACCAGCCGGTAAAGGCTGCCAGCACACACCATAGGTAGCTGCCATAAGGCAAGCGCATGTGGCTGTGAGGTATGTAAACCTCCCTTGAGAAATGCCGCACACGTCATAGGTAGCTGCCGTAAGGCAAGCGCACGTGGCTTCTCAAGTAACAATGCACACGTCATAGGTAGCTGCCGTAGGGCAAGCGCACGTGGCTTCTCAAGTAACAATGCACACGTCATAGGTAGCTGCCGTAGGGCAAGCGCACGTGGCTTCTCAAGTAACAATGCACACGTCATAGGTAGCTGCCGTAGGGCAAGCGCACGTGGCTTCTCAAGTAACAATGCACACGTCATAGGTAGCTGCCGTAGGGCAAGCGCACGTGGCTTCTCAAGTAACAATGCACACGTCATAGGTAGCTGCCGTAGGGCAAGCGCACGTGGCTTCTCAAGTAACAATGCACACGTCATAGGTAGCTGCCGTAGGGCAAGCGCACGTGGCTTCTCAAGTAACAATGCACACGCCATAGGTAGCTGCCAAGCTGGGCAAGCGCGCGAGGCTTGTATATCACTTACCATCTGTGAAGAAGGCTGCACACGTATGTGGTGTCCACTCTCCGCGCCAGAGAACCATGTGTTCCGCAGCTGCCTGAGTCCTTTTACCATAGGGTCCCGCTAAAAGCTCCAGCTCGTATCGGTGGTGCGGGAGCTGCTGTATTACTTTGTAGGGACCCCTCATGCCGGAATCCAATTTGCCGGAACTCTGCGAGCTTTTTCCCACGAAAACGAAGTCGCCCAAAGCATATTCACGTGGCGGCTTCCGCTTTTCATTGACACGTTGATCTTGACTGGTCTGGTTCGCTTCCAAGAGTTCTGAAGCACGTTGACGCCTTAATGTCATCAGTGCCTCGCGGTTCACATGTGAGTTGTCCAGTGCTACATCCCTGACTAACGCTCTCAACACAGGTGTAGTTGCTTCGACTCCAATTAAAAGTTGTAAGGGTGAAGCCTGAATCGTAGCTTGTTTGGTGATATTAAGAGTTAGTTGAATTTTCCATAGGGTGTCGGACCAACTACTGCCTTTGTTATTTACCTCGACACGTAACAGGTTTAGGACGGAGCGGCAATAACGCTCAGCTTGCGAATTTTCTTGATGCATGCCAGGCGTTATTAAATGTGTAGCACATCCCATCCCAGAGACCCAATTTTGAAATCCTGAACTTTCAAACATTCTACCCCGATCGGTTACAATTAGAGAAGGTGTACCGAATAAGGAAAGGGCGTTTGTGAATACGCGCTTTAATTCGTTAGTATCCTGTCTGTGCAATGAATATAAGAGGCAGAATTTTGAAAAGGCATCTACTAGTACTAAGACATACTTGAATCCATTCGACTCTGGTAGTGGACCTAACACATCCATATGGACAGTGGAGAACGGACTTTCAGGCTTAGTCCAAGATTCTATGGGCTGATGAGGAGCCCGAGGGATATTTTTTGTTGATAAGCAAACCACACAATGGCCAATATATTTTTTTACAAATAGCCTCAGGCCCGGAAACCAGAAATGACGGAGAATTAGGTCAACAGTTTTATCCATGCCAATATGTTCATGATCGTCGTGGAATACACGTAGGAGGCTCAATCTGTGGCCTTTTGGGATAAAACACAGGAGACGTGATTCTTCGCCGGAAGGACTATATTTGTAGTACAAAAGGTTGTTCTTAACTACATATCGGGATGGATCTAACTGTCCGTCTCTCAATTTCTCCATCAGTTCCTGTGTCTCGGAATCGGCTGTCTGAGCAATTTGAGCCCAATTATTAGGGCGACGAATATGCGACACATTCACTGGATTTCGACTTAAAAAGTCGGCATGTTGCATTAGAGCACCCTTTCGATATTCAATGGTGAAACGGAAGTCTTGCAGGTAAACCCACCAACGAGCTACCCGTGGGATAAGGTCTTTCTTTCGTTCGGTTAATTTCAGTGAGTTACAATCCGTCACTATCTTAAAGTCAATGCCAATAAGGTAGTGGCGAAAGTGTTGTAGTGCTTTAACTATGGCCAGAGTCTCGAGCTCATAGCTGTGATATCGAGACTCCGCGCCATGCGTTGCTCTACTGAAATAACCGACGACGCGCTTCCGTCTACCTTCGTGCTCTTGTAGCAAAATCGCGCCGTAACCGTTTGCACTGGCGTCAGTGTGAAGCTCAGTGACTAATTTTGGGTCGAATATTGCAAGGACGGGTTCTTCCGTTAAGCAAGACATGATTAAATTACGTGCTGAGTCTTGTTCTTCACCCCAGATAAACGGTTGACCTTTTTTTGTAAGCTTCGCAATGCTAGCAGTTTTAACTGCGTAGCTAGGTATGTATCGTCTAAAGTACCCAGCTAAACCCAAAAATTGCCGCACTTGCCTAACATTTGTAGGTTTAGGTGACTTTAATAGAGCTTCTACCTTTCTAGGACTCGGTCGTACCTGACCTTGGCTAATGAGTCTTCCTAAATATTCGACTTCAGTTTCTAAAAAGGTGCACTTCTTGAGATTTATAGAAAACCCAGCGTTTGTAAGACAAATGAGCACCTGACGCAGTAGATCTAGCCCTTCTTCTACCGAGTCTGATAAGACCAGCACATCGTCTATATAATTAAGGACCTTGCCAGTGTCAGCTAACTGTTTTAAAGTTTTGGATATGATCCGCTGATAGACTACCGGTGCATTCGTCAAACCGTAGGGCATTTTCAAATACTCAAAATGACCCTCCGGTGTGACGAACGCAGTTTTTTTAATGGATTCATCATCCTTAAGAGGTACCTGGTGGAATCCAGTGGCCATATCCAAGCTCGTAAAAAATTTGCTGTTGCCTAGTTTGTCTATGTGATCATCTATCAAGGGCAAGGGGAATCTATCCTTAATAGTAATTGCGTTTAATGCGCGATAGTCGACGCACATCCTATCAGACCCGTCCTTTTTTTTGACGAGTATGATAGGACTCGCGTACTCCGACTGTGACTCTCTGATGATTCCTTTACTCAATAGATCGCCTATAATGTCACGAACCCTCAACTTTTCATCCGCGGATAGCTTATAGGGGCGATAGTGCACAGGAACATCACTTTTTAACTTTATTTCCATACTGCCAGTATTGACGGTAGATGTCGCTGTACCGGTAACAAAAGAAGTGGAAAATCCACTAATCAGCGAAAGTAAACGATTTTTCTCGTCGCCCACTAACGGCGTATTTATTAAATCAGACTCTAGATCGCGTATGTGATGTACCTGAGTTGCATTGTCTACCCTTGTCAGCCTATGTCCGTTACTCGTGCGTATATAAGTAATCCCTTTACGATTTAGAGCATCTGTTCCTAATAATACGGGCGCGCTAATGCAACTGGAAGGCACTACAAACAGATCCACCTCAATGGAAATCTCAGGGAATTCAATCACGGTCGTTACATAGCAAGTAGATTCTATCTCCTGACTACCTATACCACGCAGTAACCGGTATGATGGAACCCTTTTGCAAGTTAGATGTTTAAGAGCCGCGTCAGAAACTAAAGAAATATCGGAACCACTATCGATTAAAACGTCTACAGGAACTTTATCAATTACCGCTGTCATTGTATTACCGCATTGGATGTCGTTTGACAAAAATTTACTTTGCTACTATCCTGACCTTTAGATTCGACGCGTTGTTTGGCAAAACACTTATCAGCAGTATGCCCTAGCTTGCTGCAATAGGTACATGTTATGGGAGTTTTATTTGATTCAACGAAGGTTGTAGTTGGCTTATTAGATTCAATTTTTTGCCACTTAGGACAACGAAATTTCGTATGGCCGATGTCACCACAGTTAAAACATTTCGTATTTGGTTTTAAGATCTTATGTTTACGAGATTCAGATAAATTTTGATTCGACGGACGAACAAAATTGTGGGTACTTCGAGAATAAGTCTTAGGTTTAGTATAAACGGATAGAAATTCCACCAATTCGTCATGTTCTAATTTAGCGTTAGAAGCGGTGGCTTTGATCTGGGGGTCCGTGATACCTCGAATAACAATAGCAGTTTTTAGGTCGTCCGATAGCCCTTTAACAATATTCAAACGCAACAACGACTTACGTGCGTATTCGGCATATGAAGGAAAACTATTAGAGTCGGTTTTCATTACGTCAAATAAAATGTTCGCGACATCGATGATTCGAGGACAGAGTGACCGGAATTCCGCTTTAAAGTTTGTCCATGAACGGTCATTGGACACCCAATCGTCCAGCCACGTACGCGCATCGCCCTTCAGGCAACGCCCTATACGCGACAAGCACTCACGGTCGTCCCAGCGATTAATCTCGCAACCTTTATCAACCTCTGCGCACCAAACATCGAAATCGTGAACATTAGGGTCAAAATTCGAAATATAATAATGACTTGGCTTGGTAATGAGCGATGTTAACGCAGTCACAATCTTATTTGTCACTTCGCAAACCGGTTCAACCGGCGGTGCGGTAGATTTACTTTTAGCAACAGGCAATGGCGGCGTATGATCACGTACTGAACGTGGCGGTTCAGAGACAGAGGTGGAGAGTCTGCCTTCAATTGCATTTAATCTAACAAGAATCGTGTCAAGTGCCTGAGGACTAACACGTCCAGTACGCGAATTATCGCGACGCCGCTTATGAGAACTACGATGAGAATGAACATGACCCTCGCGGGACCTACTACGATGTCTACGTGAACTATTAGATCGCTTCCGAGAGCGGGAAGACCGTCCCGCCATTGTAAAATCAAAGTGTACTTACGGTTTGTCACAACTCACCACCAAACTAAACTAAAGTTAACTAATTTTTTTTTTTCTTTTTTTTTTTTTTTATTAATCAGAGACGACAACGAGCAAGACTGTGGTCTATCCCACTTCTGATATTACAAACCAGAATAGAAGGGGATTTATTTTTTAGAAAAGAAGTAATGTCACCGTAAATAGTCTTTAATTTTAGAACCAAAACTTAATCAAAAATTAAATGAAAGTAATTCAAATCTAGCTTAATCTAGTGGCAAGGAAATACGTCCGTTCCGTCCGAAAGTCGCCGAAAAAGTGCTCGAGCCGCGCTGTGTCGCTAAGTCGAGCGATTCCCTATTCTACCGCTCTCGCCATGTGACGTCACGATGACGCGCCGCCACTTGTACCCGCTTCTTGGTCTATTATTGCTAATAATAGATAGATTTAATTATTATATATATCTCTATTCAATATTAACAAAACACAAAAGAAATAATCGGAATAAAAACATAATTTAATTGCCATTTTCAAAACTAAAGCTAAATAAAATCAAATCATGTAGTGATAATAAAAATTTACAACCATCTGCCAAATTTCCTGAAGGACGTGGACGGAACCGTAGCATTTAATTCCATCTGATGCCTGTAATGTGATATGCAATAAATCATTTTGACTTTTGACTTTGACTTTAAAAACAAATAATAGCTAAATTACTCAGTCAGTATTCGGTGTGAGCGGTAGAATGATGTAAGCTACCTGGCAGCCAACCGTAAGCCCTCCCGAAATACCGGGCTAGTATCAATGGCTACTGATGCTCGAATTGTGTAGCTTGATCACTTGATCCACTAATGTTAAACGTCATCAGATCACCGTTTCATCTTTGGCCAAAATATTAGCACTATTGGACAAAGTTTTCTCTCATCATGAGAGAGCTTAATAATATTAAATCTCGGGACGATTGACACCAATAATTGACCTAGTCCCAAACTAAGCAAAGCTTGCACTATGGGTACTAGACAACGGATAAACATACTTATATAGATAAACTAGCTGTTGCCCGCGACTCCGTCTGCGAAGAATAGGGGTATAAAAAATAGCCTACGACCTACCAAATATAGTAAAAAAAATTATAAAAATCAGTCAAACCGTTTTGGAGGAGTTCCATAACAAACAACATGACACGAGATTTTTATATATTAGATAGATAAATAATTAAATACATATTAAACATCCAAGACTCATGCACAAACACAAACATTCTTGGGCTCTAGTTCCCTTGCTGGTCCAGCGCTGATTGGAAAATTCACATAAGTACCTACATTATTGGATTAGACCGGCTTTTCAGGTGGGCTGGTTTCCTCGAGAAGTCCTTCACTGTAAACATCGTGGTGATTTCAAATATAATTTTGCACATTCCGAAAAAATCAGAGACGCGATCACAGGCTCGAACCCATGACTCTCTACTTGAGAGGCCACAGGTCAAACCACTTGACCACCACGGCTACAAGTTCAAGTCTTAAGTTTTTATATTTTTTTAATTTTGAACTCCGTAGCTCCAATTTGGAAAACTTAAACATTAAAGTCATTATACTGGCGACTGCAGTCGCTGTTTTAGTTCTTTGATAAAATGATAAGAGATAAGATGATAAGATAAGACTTTATTTTTCAAAACACAGGCACACACAAATACAGAATACATAGTTACATCAGACTAAAAAAGAGTGGATTAAAAATACATGAAATAAAACAGCGCTAGAAACAAAAAATAGGGAAAGAAATAAAAGAACACAACTGAAACAGTTAAATTTAAAATGAATGCCATGTGTCTGAATGAAATGCGGTATCTTCACTTTTCCAATTTACAGGAAATGTACAGCTTAATAGCAAAACAACACGATATGCGCTTAAATTCCGCTCGCTATCTTCACTAACTTCTACCGGTCGTATTAGAGCTGCACAGCAAAACCATAAATCTGTTCTAAAGCTAGGTATTAGTTCAAATTGTCTTGTTCACGACACTACCCGCCCCCCGCCCCAACCCTACCGCAGCCACGTCCTTCTTTCAAATAAAACGTTAAAGCCAAACCCAAATGACGCAAAATGATCAAACCAAATTCTTATCGGAGGATACTGTTGTATAAATATAAAAGCTGACATTATAACCATGATACAAAAAATTACTATACTAAACGGGACTTATCTCGCAATAAATATTTATTTACCTCGACGTTTCGGCCACATTGCAGCAGCCGTGGTCACGAGTTAACTGAAGTGTAGGGTGGTTTCTTCGACCAAGCGTCGTAGGGTCAACAACCGCTGATGATGCCATTGTCATTGTCATTGTCATTGTCATTTATTAATTGTTTTCATGGGTACATTGGATCTTACTGGTACTTATGCTTCGGAGAGAAGCGAAACACGTGTCCGGGATTTTGTTTATGGTTGTGGTGGTGGTGGCTTTCTTGGTGGTGGGTTCAGTTACGTTTGCGTTAGTTATTTACGTTTTTATGCGGAGGGGGAAGCGGGTTAAATTGCAAAAAAAAGCATTTTTTCAGCGCAAACGTAGCTGTTTCGCACGACTTGGCCTCACTACTTAGCGGAGGAGCAAGACAGGTATTCCATTTATTTTAACATGGATCTCCGCAGAGTAACGCCTGAATCTATACTCGCAAACGTTGTTTTGCCATATAAATTAGCCTACGACCTATTCTCAGACCTAGCGAACATAAAGAAAAAAGTTTCATAAAAATCGGTCTAGCCGTCTCGGAGGAGTTCTACAACAAACACCGTGACAAGAGATTTTTATATATTAAATAAATAAATAAATAAATATTAGGGGACAATCTTACACAAATCGACCTAGTCCCAAACTAAGCAAAGCTTGTACTATGGGTACTAGACGACGATAAACATACTTATATAGATTAATAAATACTTAAATACATAGAAAACATCCATAACTCAGGAACAAATATTCGTGCTCATCACACAAATAAATGCCCTTACCGGGATTTGAACCCAGGACCTCTTGCTTCGTAGGCAGGGTCACTACCAACTAGGCTAGTTAAATTAGATAAGATATTAGATAAGAATAAGGAAAAGAAGAAGAACAGTAACTGTTTTTGCATCTTAGGCTATTACTAGAAATGCATTAACGGATACCAAATACGGGCTAATGCCCGCTCGTCCCAATGGAAAATGAAGTGAAAGTAATTAATACTGATATTGAAATCGTTTGTAAAGGAAACTCTAGTTCATAGCAGTTCTGTGATAAATTAACTGTGCGAGTTTAAACGACGGGCTATATAACTAGGTACATATTTTAAGTGTTTAATGACTTGAAATGTTTCTATCGTATAAATGATGGACGAAATTGAAGTAAGGCACTAGAGAAAGAAGAGCTTATACTAGTATTCATATTTAACTTTGAAGAGATAAGTTTTTGTTAAAAAGTAAATGATTTACTAAGGGCCCTTTTTACTGATTGTGCTTTTTGTTGACTCCGATTTTCGAAAAAGAAAAGAGACGAGAATTATCCTAAAAAAATTGAACTGACTCCAAAAACCACAAAAATAATTTGGTACTGATCTGGTTGAAATCGGTGTCTTAGCATTTAGTGTTAAGTTCCAAAAGTTTAATGTCAACTGCTCGTCATCTTTTACGAAACATTACTTTTTAGGGTTCCGTACACTGAAGGGTAAAATGGAACTCTATTACTGAGGCTCCGCTGTCCGTCTGTCACCAGACTGTATCATCTCATGAACCGTGATAGTTAGACGGTTGAAATTTTCACAGATGTGTATTTTGGTTGCCGCTACAACAAATACTAAAAAACAGAATAAAATAAATATTTAAGGGGGCTCCCATACAACAAACATGATATTTTTGCCGTTTTTATAGATAATGGAACGGATCCGTTCGTGCGCGTGTCCGACTCGCACTTGGCCGGTTTTTCTGTTTCAAAGACTTTGATTGTCCATCATTAGTTCCACTTCGCCATTGTACTATGTAATCGAATCGAAACACATAGGTAAAATACTTATCAGTGAGTAGTTCTGCTACTAAAATTCTGAATCTGTGTATTCTGTATTCTGTATAATTCATTCAATAATTAATAGTTATTTTAATAATTATAATTTTGACTAATTTTTTTATTAGATTATCTGATTTACTGTAGATTATAAATAGAATAAGAATTTTGCATGCCAATGTAACTGGCTAGACATGTCACGGCACTGTACACTCCTCTACAACATATTTTGTAATACCATGTCTAAAGCAGAATAAATTTCATTTCATTTCATTTCATTTCATTTCATTTCATTTCATTTCATTTCATTTCATTTCATTTCATTTCATTTCATTTCATTTCATTTCATTTCATTTCATTTCATTTCATTTCATTTCATTTCATTTCATTTCATTTCATTTCATTTCATTTCATTTCATTTCATTTCAATTCATTTCATTTCATTTCAATTCATTTCAAAACGTTGAACGTTAATCGTTGAGGTTGCTCAACGTGCTATGAAAAAGGCTATGCTCGGAGTTTCTCTAAAAGATCGAATTCCTAACGAAGTGATCCGACAGAGGACCAAAGTTATCGACATAGCCCACCGCATTAGCACGCTGAAGTGGCAATGGGCCGGGCCATATAACCCGAAGAACCGATAACCGTTGGGGTAGACGAGTTCTTGAGTGGAGACCACGGATCGGCAAACGTAGCGTACGACGTCCTCAAACTCGGTGGAGCGATAATCTTCGCAAGGCGGCTGGCAAGAGCTGGATGAGAGTGGCCGAGGATTGTGCTCAGTGGCGTGCCATGGGAGAGGCTTATGTCCAGTAGTGGACGAATATAGGCTGATGATGATGATGATGATGATGAGTAGTTCTAGTGGCCTTCTGTAGTCTTCTTTATCAGCTCCATTTTACCAAATGGTGATTTCCAACACCATATTCACGAGTTGCTACAAAATATAGTTTATCAGCGCGTTGCGACACATCTCGGTATAAACTGTCCCTTAAAAACTTCTCGAGTTCTAGTAGACCCTCTATTTTTTCAGGCTATAAATAAACCTGTACCAATTAGAGTAACAGATAGATTAGCACAGAGTTAACATTAACCATGACATACTGCAGGTCTTCGCTATTCAAATGAAGGCAATTTGTTACCACCCGATTTATGTGCCAATTGTGGAACACCAATTTATTTATCGTCCTTTGAAGTATATATTCAAGTAGGTATTGGTAAAACAATGTGGGAATTTCTCTCCAAAAAAGGTTTTAGGTGTTGCAATAGAGAGATCACTCACCAGCCAGATGTTATGCCTGGGGACTGAAGTCCGAAGAAAGAGAGTTGGAAGTTGTATGTATCTGAGTTGAGTTCCAAGGACCGGAAGATGCAGTGTAAGTAGGTCTCCAGCATGATGGAGCGATGACTTGGATCATCATCATCCTCTCCTAGCCGTATTCGGCCACAGCGACTGTTTCCTATAATTCAGAGCGTCGCTGATGCGCTCTCAGGTGGCTGACGTAGCCGATTTTTGCAGCGAATGTTCTGCCACACTCGCCACAGGTCAGCACCCCTCCGACGTAGTTACGAGGGGCGTTCAATATAAAGTGAGAATGAGATGCAAACTCTTTTAATATTACGAAATTAAATACTGGCCGGTAAAGCTAATCTATCTAGCTGATTGCTATGAAAAAAAAAACTAACTGTCTTTTGTTTAAAAAAATATACGGTAATTTCTTTGCAATGCTATTGAGTACGTTAGCGAAAATGGAGAAAATTGAACTGCGCGCCTTTATCAAAGACTTGTATTTGAAAAATTTTTCTACGGACCAAGTCAATTTGGATTTGCGGGACACTTAAGGGTCTAATGCTCCTCCGTATTCGACAGTCGCACGTTGGTGCGCCGAATTTAGACGTGGAAGAACATCGACAATAGACGACCCCCGCTCCGGACGCCCTACTACAGCAGTAACTGAAGAAATTGTGAAAAAAGTCGAAAACTCAGTTTTGGCGGATCGTCGTGTCACAGTTCGTTTTATTGCTGAAAATGTAAAGATTTCAACGGAGAGCGTGCATAATATTTTACATGAACGCTTGGGTATGAAAAAGGTATCTGCGCGTTGGGTACCAAGAATGCTTACTGACACGCAAAAACAAACTAGACTAGAGATTTGTCAAGAAGCTTTGAACCTGATGCAGCAAGACCGGGAACTTTTTTTGGCGCGATTTATAACAATGGACTAAACTAAACATGGCTCCATCATTACGACCCTGAAACGAAACTGCAGTCTATGACATGGAAAAGACCATCATCTCCAACTCCGAAGAAATTCAAGGTGAGCTCATCTGCCGGTAAGGTCATGGGCTCTGTTTTTTGGGATGGTAAAGCGGTATTAATGATTGAGTATCTCGAGCATGGAGCCACTATTACGGGCACTTACGCCAAACAAATAGCAACATTGCGCAATGAGATCCGCGAAAAACGGCGAGGTAAACTCTCGAAAGTTGTGCTGTTCCACCAGGACAATTCCCCGGCACACAAGTCCGCCGTTGCAATGGCTGCAATTCGTGATGCTGGGTTCGATATCCTTAAGCATCCTCCGTATTCACCAGATCTTGCTCCCAGTGATTTCTACCTATTTCCGAGATTGAAACAATACCTGAGAGGCCAGAAATTTGAAGACGACGACGCGGTAGTCGCTGCAGTACAAGATTTTTTAAGTACTCAAGATGAGACCTCTTTTAAAAATGGAATTTTAAGTTTAGAAAAAAGATATACTAAGTGTATTATGCTAAAAGGTGACTATGTCGAAAAATAAAATGACATTTAGTAAAAGTTGTTTATAACATACTCATTCTCACTTTTTATTGAACGCCCCTAGTATAGGTTATGGCCACAGGTGGTCTGGCCTTCAGCTCGTCGCGTTTAGCGTTTAATCCGCTACAGCGACTAGCCTCAAAGTCACTACTTTATTATGCAGCGTCTGCCTCCATTGTGGTCGATCTTTTGCTAAAGCCTCCCACTTGCATAAGGTTGCAGGGACACGTTGGATGCGGACGGCACCAATGGAGGCCTATTCAGTGGACATCTTTCGGCTGAAATGATGATGATAATGACGATCCAAATTGAGAAACTTCGATAGCGCGATGTAAAATGCAGCGATTTCTCTAATAAATAAATAAATCTATACATATAATAAATCTGTAAGAAGTCGGTGTCTGTACATTGAAGATATTTGAGAAAAACTGCCACAAGGGCTATTTATTAGCGCAATAGAACCCAAAACAATGATTTTTAGAATTATTGTCTGTTTGTCTGTTTGTCTGTGCGTTTGTGCGCGCTAATCTCAGAAACGGCTTAACTTAGAAGGATGCGGTTTTCACTGATATGTTGGTATTTTCTTGGATTAACATTTAGTGTTTGTTTCATTTGAATCGGTTCACAAATAAGAAAGATACGTCTATTTTAAGAATTTATCGAATTGTTTTTAGAAGAATTGTTATTAATTTTGCCGAATCTTCGGTTAATATATTATAGGTTTTGTTAATTTTGTTAATTGTTAATTATAGTCTCTTAAATGATGATTTAAAACTTTTGCCAATATAAATTTAAAAGAAAATGGATAATACAGTACATAGAAAAAAATTCCAACATAAAATGAGCTGACAACAATATAGTAGACTATACTAAATAGGGTTCATCTTAAGTTGGACATCACACAGGCGTGGCAGGGCCTATATAAAGCTGAAGAGTTTGTTTGTTTGTTTGAACGCGCTAATCTCAGGAACTACTGCTCCGATTTGAAAAATTCTTTCAGTGTTAGATAGCCCATTTATCGAGGAAGGCTATCCTATAGGCTATATATCATCACGCTTACACCAATAGGAGCGGAAGAATGTTTCAAAATCGGGGGTTGGGAGTACGGAGGTGAATGTGAACCCGGGGTTGCGGGGGGGGGGGGGTATTTTTTTTATATCGAGGAACTAAGGAGAGCCATAATTGATGAAAAAGCAAATTGGATAAAAAAAATAAGCTGCCCAAATTACTAATTCCACGCGGACGGAGTCGCGGGCAAAAGCTAGTAAATAATAAATAAATATCACGGGACAATTCACACCAATTGACCTAGTCCCAAAGTAAGCTAGGCAAGCTTGTGTTATGGGTACCAGGC
The DNA here is from genome assembly GCA_947859365.1 of Archips crataeganus. Classification (NCBI taxonomy): domain Eukaryota; kingdom Metazoa; phylum Arthropoda; class Insecta; order Lepidoptera; family Tortricidae; genus Archips; species Archips crataeganus. The sequence goes on along the minus strand of OX402060.1, from coordinate 18,756,125 downwards.
AATGGATAAACATACTTATATAGATAGATACATACTTAAATACATATTAAACGGGTATGTATTACAATACCGAAGTACGAAAGACCGAATGTATTAAAACATCGAATGGGTCAAAAGACCGAAACGATTTTTTTCTAAAACCGTTAACTTTTTAAGATTGTTATAAAACAAACCTAACCTAACCTAATGGGTTCTGTATGATGCCGTTTTAATAAATTCTGAGAAGCTTACAGTTTCAGAAAAAAATCGTGTCGGTCTTTTGACCCATTCGATGTTTTAATACATTCGGTCTTTCGTACTTCGGTATTGTAATACTTACCCATATTAAACACCCAAGACCCGAGAACAAACATTCGTATTTTTCATACAAATATCTGCCCCGACACGGAAATCGAACCCGGAACCTCAAGCTCCATAGGCAGGTTCTCTAACCACTAGGCCATCTGGTCGTCGACTAGATGGCGCTAGAAATTGCTACAACACAATTGGCAACCGTTCAGATACATGTACAGACGCGAAATGAAAAGGTCGTCACTTTTTGATGTCAACGAGTTAAGATCAAAAAGTGAGCTACTTTAAAATCAGAATTTTGTATGGACTCTTTTATCTAATACTAGCTGTTGCCCGCGACTCCGTCTGCGAAGAATAGGGGGGGGGGGGCGGAATAAAAAATAGCCTTTGACCTATTCTCAGACCTACCGAGTGTAGAGCAAAAAGTTTCATAACAATCGGCCAAGCCGTTTCCGAGGAGTTCGGTAACAAACACCGTGACACGAGATTTTTATATATTAGACTAGCTTTTGCCCGCGACTCCGTCCGCGTGGAATTAGTAATTTGGGCAGCTTATTTTTTTTATCCAATTTGCTTTTTCATCAATTATGTCTCTCCTTAGATCCTTCCGGAAGAAGTGAAACTTCATAATAAACCAACCCGCTCCCAATCCGCCCCCAACCCACTCCTAACCCGCCCCCAACCCGCCCCCAAATCGCTCTCAACCCGCCCCCAACCCGCTCCCAACCCGCCCCCAACCTGCTCCCAACTCGCCCCCAACCCGCTCTCAACCCGCTCTCAACCAGCCCCCAACCCGCCCCCAACCCGCTCCCAGTCCGCCCCCAACCCGTCCCCAACTCGCTCTCAACCCGCTCCCTACCCGCCCCCAACCCGCTCCCAACCCGCCCCCAACCCGCTCCCAACTCTAACTGCGCTATCTAACACTAAAAGAATTTTTCAAATCGGAGCAGTAGTTCCTGAGATTAGCGCCTATAGATGTTTTACTTCAAAAACCCCCGATTTTGAAACATTCTTCCGCTCCGCTCCGCTCCTATTGGTGTTAGCGTGATAATATATAGCCTATAGACTTCCTCGATAAATGGGCTAACTAACACTGAAAGAATTTTTCAAATCGGACTAGTAGTTCCTGAGATTAGCGCATTCAAACAAACAAACAAACAAACAAACAAACTCTTCAGCTTTATATATTAGTATAGATATAAAAATCTCGTGTAACGGTGTTTGTTACCGAACTCCTCCGAAACGGCTCGACTGATTTTTATGAAACTTTTTTCTCTGTATTCGGTAGGTCTGAGAATAGGTCGTAGACTATTTTTTGTACCCCTATTCTTCGCAGCCGGAGTCGCGGGTAACAGCTAGTCTAATATATAAAAATCCCGTATCCCGGTGTTTGTTATCGAACTCCTCTGAAACAGCTTGACCGATTTTTATGAAACTTTTTTTCTCTGTATTCGGTAGGTCTGAGGATAGGTCCATAGGCTATTTTTATACCCCTATTCTCCGCGGACGGACATGCGGGCAATAGCTACTTTACTTATAATTATATTTATGCTATTTTTTTACTCTCGGTCTTATTCGTGGTACGCAATTTCGACCACTTTGCAGCGGCGTGGTTACGAGTGGTTGATTGCTCAACAATACAATACAATACAATGACTCTTTATTGTCCACCACAAAGAAATCAATACAGAAAAACAAGTATGTACATGGAAAAATATAAGGTAAGCAATAGGCGGCCTCATCGCTTCGGAGCGATCTCTTCCAGGCAACCTTTTCACAAAAGAATGATAGCAAGGAATTTATTACTGCAGGTGGTGCAAATAAATAAAAATAAATAGTAATATAAAAACAATTACAACATCAAACACACATAGACAAAACAATATACTTTTAAATATATAAGCAGGTTATAATTTTATGTACAAGATAGTAAATAGTGCTCCTTGAGTAAGGATCTGAAGATAGGTAAGGATTGAGCACGCCTTAGGTTTATTGGCAGGGAGTTCCACAGCCGAATAACCTGGACAGTAAAAGAGTATACATAGAATTTAGAGTTGGAAAAGGGGACAGTAAGGAGAAAGTTTTGAGAGCATCGAACAGAGGTGACATAGGTAAATCGCTCTTTGAGGTAGCAAGGAGTTGCAGGATTAAAAAGAATGTCAATCAAGAATATCAACGTTGTGAATGTTATCCACAGAAATAATAATAAAGAGGATAGAAGTGCCTTAGATGCGTGACCTTGGCGCCGCGCTTGTGACTCGTAGGTCACAAGCGCGCGACTTGTGGCTCAGTGCTATTTGAAACGTGGGTATGACAACAAGTGCTTTAAAATGGTGTTTTGCAGCATTAGCAATTGCGGAAACTCGTCCACACTGTGTAATTACACTAATAAGGGGATTACATTTCATTGGTATGTATTAATTTATTGTAATAATGCGGTTTATATCAAAATACAACTTGAGAAAATATTTCATTATGAAATATTGGTTTACACGTTATTAACACGGAACTTCATATACCATTGCTACTCATGCCCATAAAAACGCAGATCGTTTTGAATTATACGCAGCAATGTAAAGTAATTTTTGATAACCCTTCCGTCTTGCACAAAAGTTCGTGGTACGGACAAAAAAACAGGTTACGACTAGTACAGACATAATGCCGACGCGGCCAATAAATGGCGCCGTTGTGTAAATGTGGGTATGACTTACGTTGAGTGTTATTCAACGCTATCTCTAAGGTGTAAGGTTCATAATTGTTTGTAAGCAAAAATATTAGTAATTGTGTGCGTGATTGCGTAGTACGGTTCCGGTCTTTTGCATGTGTGCATTAACACAGTAAGTAGAGGGGATGAAGTAGCGACACGAGTTCCGGAAGAAAATAGGAACTAAGGCATTTCTGTCCTCTTTATTATTATTTCTGTGATGTTATCAAAATGTCGAGATAATACACTGTCGCATTATTGTTGTTGTTGTATTGTATTGTTGTTATGAGTCTACAGCGTTCTAAAGGGATTTCCGGTTATGAAGTTACACGCTCTATGTATCCCCGTCAAATAAAGTAACCAATTTAATTTGAACTACAATTTAAAGTATAAATAAAATGAACTTGAATTTGAGAGCAATAAACGTGTCAAAAACTTGGCGCACTATCGCGAAATGGATAGTTTCAACCATTTATAAAGTTCACTCGTCTCTGGCAACAGTTTGAAACACGACTGTTTTCAACTCGTTCGAATTGTGTAGATTTTTCATTGTACATTTTAAGGTTTTACGGACATTTATAGGAGGTACGCCATTTTATTTAAACAGTTTTTGATTAAAAAAAATGTTTTACATACAACAAATATTTTCCATACCAATATTTGAGAAGCCGTGTTGGCCTAGCGGTTTGACCTATGGCGTCTCAAGCAGAGGGCCGTAGGTTCAAATCCCGGCTTGCACCTCTGAAAATCATCATCATCATTGCAGTCGAAAGACGTCTGCTGAACACAGGCCTCCCCCAAGGTCTGCCAAACGTCTGTTTGTGTCCTCCGTCATCTGTAGAGGTCTCTGAGTTTTTCGGAATTTATCTGCGAAATAAATTTAATATTCCATGAGCTTTACGGTGAAAGAAAACATCGTGAGGAAACCTTTATATACCTGCGAAGAAATTCAATGGTGTGTGTGAAGTTCCCAATTCGCTATGGGCCCGCGTGGCTACTACGGTCCAAACCCTCTTATTGGAAATCTAATGGTAATTAACGAGGGAATTCCAGAAATTTATATAGTGGTATTCATAATCGTGGCATATATAATATAGTACATATTAAATTACATAAATTTTAAATTATAACATATTTACAGTTGCATAAGATAAACCCGTGCCAGTGCACCAAGGGTGACTTTGTATGGCAAACCAACAACAGAGCTGAGAGTTCTGTCATTAAATCTCTCTTTACATATACTTTATTAACTAAATGAACTGAAACAATTACTTTGCTCACCCGCGATCTTACGATAGTTACGTCTATGCAAGAAATGTGCGTTCATGCAGTTCCTCCACCTCCACACTGTACGAACACACACAAATCACATAAACCCCACCATCACCACCACCAAGCTACACTTGCGCGTTTCGAACTCAACCAGAGCTCATCTTCAGAGTTACCACAACCGTATGCTATGCTATACATAGCATGCACACATAGCATGCATACAATGTATACATAGCATGCATAGCATACGGTTGTGGTAACTCTGAAGATGAGCTCTGGTTGAGTTCGAAACGCGTCAGTGTAGCTTGGTGGTGGTGATGGTGGGGTTTATGTGATTTGTGTGTGTTCGTACAGTGTGGAGGTGGAGGAACTGCATGAACGCACATTTCTTGCATAAACCTAACTATCGTAAGGTCGCGGGTGAGCAAAGTAATTGTTTTAGTTCATCAATATGGACCTCCGCAAAGTAACGCCTGATTCAATAAATTATATACTTAATTTTATTATAATATAATTTGTATAATACGATACCCGTAATATCAGGTTTCTTAACTATTTATGTTTAGGTACCAACTAGCTGTTGTCTTTTCGACTTCGTCTGTGAAGCATTCGTTTCTTGCTACACCCTGGCAACTATGCAATTCGTTATAAAAAGTTTCCTATATGTTAATCCCGAGGTCGTACGCCGTATTGTCTAACGCTTCTGACGCTTGCCTTCGCTTTCACCATCTCTTTCTGTCATCATCTTATACCGTTTGACAGAAAGAAATAGTGATTGCGAAGGCAAGTGTCAGAAGCAAAGTCAAAGTCAAATTTCTTTATTCAATTTAGGCATAGGCAGAGCCTCGAGCACCGTCGTCGAGTTGCTTGTTTGTCTGTTTTTTATCGGATACATTTTGGAGAGTGTGCGCAGGAATTACATGATTTAATTCCTCCATCTCCATTTCACCAACGGACATCCAGGCGGGGGGAGCGTCTTCATCCTTATGTGGTTAGTATTCTTCGCGTCATCCTTCCTAATGCGAACTGCTAAAGAATGGAATTCGCTCCCGTCGTCTGTATTTCCTGATAAATACAACCTAGGTCTCTTCAAGGCTAGAGTGAATAGGCTGTTACTGAACCAGTGAGGTACACCTTTGGCCTCATCTACACTTTTCATCAGGTGAGATAGTGGTCAATCACGGGTCAGTTTTAAGTAAAAAAAAAAAAAAAGGCATCAATTGATGCTCCTATGAACGTCGAAGAATCTACCACCGGTTCGGAAAAAACCCTGTTAAGAAGAAACCGGCAAGAAACTCAACAAGGTATATTTTAAAGGTAAGCATTATACAATAAGCCTGCAGGTTATAATTATAAACTATCTGTATGCCAAATTTCATCAGAATCCGTCAGATTATTTTAGCGTAAAATAGTAACAAACATCCACACATCCATTCCATACATTCATACAAACTTTCACATTTATAATATTAGTAAGATTATAGTAAAAAATGCCGTGGTAGTCTAGCAGTTTAACCTATGGTCTCTCAAGTAGAGGGTCGTGGAGTAGGGCCCGGGCTCGAACCTCTTAAGTTTTTTTAGAAATTTGTGTATGCTTTACGGTAAGGGCATCATGAAGAATCCTGCACACAGCTGCGATGGAATTCAATGGTGTTCGTGTGAAGTTCCCAATCTGCACTGGGCCCGCGTGGGTCAGTGACGTCATCTCGTTCTGAGAGGAGGCCGCCTGCAGTGGATGATGATTAACATAGTTATTTAAGATTTTTGTATAACTAACTTTACTATTCTAAGGACAGGGGTTTGTGCAGTCTGAAATAAAAGATTTGATTACGTTTTTGGTTATTAGATTATATTTAAATAGCAGTTTGAATTCAGTTTCAATTACTTGTAGTATTTAAACCCTTACTAGAGCTCGCCCTCTTTAGGTTTACCACCAATTCCTTATGACGTCTCCATCAAATCCAAATACAAACCGCAGACTGCAACCTCTATCTTCAGATCAGTACTATTTTTGTTCACTTGGGTTTCAAAGCTTCGGTATTTATTCACCAGCTCCTGGAACGCAGGACCAGGGTACGGAGTCTCCTTGAACTTGTTTTCAAAATCCGACAGTCTTTTCATTACATCTTTTTCGTATTTACCTTGACGAGCATCAACCACTGCAAAAAGTCGTTCAATGTTATTTTATTCATTGTCATCGTCATTTCAGCTGAAAGTCCACTTCCGAACGTAGGCCACAAGGTTCGCCAAACAATTTTAACCAAGTCGTCGCTCCCATCGTATTGGAGGCCAACCTACACGCCACGATTACCTACGATGCTAGTCGATAATCTTTTGGCATCGGCCATCAGTTCTACAAGCGATGTGCGCTGCCCACTGCCACTTGAGGCTCGCGATTCGGTGACTTTAGTTGTTGCGCGGATGTCATCATTTTTTTTTTCTTATTTTATTGAACTGAAACTATTACTTTGCTCACCCGCGACCTTATGATAGTTACGTTTATGCAAGAAATTTGTGTTCATGCAGTTCCTCCACACACAATACAAACAGCCTAACGTCATTTGGCAGCATAGTGAACGGTTGCTATACTCCGAGGATGAGCTCTGGTTGAGTTCAAAACGCGTCATTGTAGTTTGGTGGTGGTGATAGTTGGGTTTGTATGATTTGTGTGTGTTCGTGTGGAGGTGGAGGAACTGCATGAACACACATTTCTTTCATAAACGTAACTATCATAAGGTCGCGGGTGAGCAAAGTATTTGTTTTAGTTCATTAATATGTATCTCCCTAAAGTAACGCCTGATTCAATAAATTTCTTATTCTAGTTACGAACAACATGATTCGATCCGGCCGGTTTCGACCATGGCAACAGCTTCAACTCCGTTAATGTCCGATCATGCGCTCGCAAGTGCAAGTATCTCCCTAAAGTAACGCCTGATTCAATAAATTTCTTATTTTACTTACGAACGACATAATCAACGTTCGGACAGAAAACTCAAGTGGCAACCATAATCGGAAGACGCAGCATTTGCAGGCATCCCACTAGTGGACCGGAATCGCGAAAGTTGCGGACAAAGTGGTCGTTCATTGTGGCACGATTAAGGGATTTGTTAGATCAAATTGCCAGAAACGTTATTACCTACTAGCAAAATTTTCCTATGCCTTTTTTTAGCCCTTCGGGCAGATGCAAACTTAACATAATCTAAACCTACCTATGTTTCTCTGTCGATTAGAATTGGGAAAAAACGCGATTGTGAAAATACGTACCAGTAAAAAACTATTGTGGGAAAAAAATCATTTAGGGGGTGTTTCACCACCTTATTGTCAAACTGCTGGTTACGTAACCAATGAATAAACTAAGTACTGGACAAATCTGTCAGCTAGTGTTTTTTCAGTTTCACCACTCCGGTCCTGTGCAAACTAAGTACCACTTAACTAATCGTGGGTTTAACAAAAAGTCGGAATGGCAACGTCGCATTTCACGACCACGCGTTCCTGTACGCACACTTTCGTTCAAAGAGTCACTCATTATTAAAGCAAAAGAAATGGTTAACTATATAATTTTTGAATACATTTATTGTTTTTGCATAAACAAATATGTAACATTATAATTGAGCCAAAAACGGTATTTAATTACGATACTTTGTTAACAATAACAAAGAAAAATAGAATCACGTAAAACGAATCGAAAAGTGGCGCCAAACCATTTGACAGATAAACTTTTTTTTAATGGCGACATACAAGTTCAGGTAGAACAAACGATTGAGCCACTGAAAAAAAGTTTGTTATTAAAAAATATTACGAAATTTTGGATTTATTTTTACATACTAAAAGTGTATCTACATTTTTTTATTCAAATCTTGATATTTAAATTATTTTATGCAATTTAGCATGACCTCTTTCTTTAAAAAATAAAAAATACTTAGATTTATTTTTCTGAAACCGGCTGAAGGGCTCTCCAACCATGGCCACAAAAATATAAACTAACTTTATGTGACGGATAAAAATGCTAAATGCCTCCTGATCTGATGGTCAAATTAAGAAACAGTTTGTCCGTCACTTAGCGCTAATCGAGACTGGTGAAACAGAAATTTTAATTCCATCTGTCAATTAAGGTTATGTTTAAGCTAATCCGAACTTTAAGAAAAGTGGTGAAACAGCCCCTTAGGAAAAAATACGAATGGAACTTTTGCTACTAGGAAATACAGATTTTGGCAAATTAATCTAACAAATCGTGTTGTGTTGTCTTGTATATAATTGTTTTGTATTGTATTACCTTCCACACAATCTTTGCTTATATTGAGAACGCGATCCTCAGTGCACATAGCATAAGCCTTGATGCTCGAATTTGATATTTTCGTATCGTTCTTTTCGACAGTTATTTCCGTCCCTATAGCCACAAATTCACCACATGACTTGATTATATCTCCTCTTGTACATGTATATTTATATTCGGACAAATTCTTCAATCGGCATGTTTCTGAAATAAAAAAGTTGTCTCTGATTAGCGATTGTAAAGAAGGAAATTCAACATTATGCATTTATATATATTTATTTATGTTTATGTAGTTTGTTCCCAGAACTCGTCCGTAGTTTCGTTCAATATGGCGTCGAATGAAGTCGTGTGTCTCGGAATAAGTTGAAATGGCCGAGCCCTCTATGTCCAAACTGTTAATATTTTGTTCATTCAGAACGGAATGAATGATGCCGAATGGAAATATCCAACATCGTTGGTTTGGTTGAATTCATTCGACTTTGAGCAAAAGATGTAAAATAAAACAAGACAATGAAAAAAATTACCCGTCTGAACATCACCATAACTGAAGAGGGTGATAATGTAATGACTGACGTGCCATTTACATACCTACATTGATATTATTTTTTTCACTTTTTTAAAAATTAATTAACCAGCGCTTGCTACCCTTTTCACCATCTCTTTCCATCATCATTTTATACCGCTTTGCAGAATGAAGTAATGAACACGATAGCAAGCGCCCGCTCGTTAGACAATATGGCCTCACTTTAGGTCTTAGGCTGGGGCTACACAACCGTAACGTGTAATGTAAATTTTACGTATAATATTGAGGATTATCTAAAATATTTAATACATTTTTTTTAACACCTGTAGATACTCTATTTGAGACTAGGGATCGCCAATGCGATTCGGAATTATTTCCAAACATATCTGTCCATGATAATAGTCATTAATATTATAGTACGCCTTAGAAATTAATATCTACTTCACAATTGATTTGAATTTTGCATCCGTTTGGTCGGTTATTGTTTTCGGAATTTTATTATAAAAACTTATGCAACTTCCCAGAAATGACATTTTGGTTTTAACCAGTCTGTAAGATGAAACTTTAAGCTTCCCTGTGTTTCTAGCAGCCTTTGGCTTATCGACGTTAGTGGGAAAATCACATATGTTTTTTCTTACATACATACATGATTCTTCAAATGTATACAACGACGGCAGGGTTAGAATACCTATTTCCTAAAAAAAAAAAGATCTTAAAGAATCGCGTGTCCCTCAGTTATAAATCACTATTGTTACAGAACGTGATGGATTGCATTACACGTTACGTTCATCTGGACCCAGCTTTAAATATAACGTAACTTATTTATTACCTGAACAGTAAGGCATTTCGCTATTCCAAGTCCCATTGATACATGCAGGTTTTTTTTCTCCCACCAGTTCTGTTCCGTAACGGCAATTATATTCGAGAGCGAAGTCGTTGAAGCCAAACTCCGAAGTTTTATTCAAGTTTATGATGCTGTAGTTTCCATTTTTAATAAAATCTGGTAAAACGCAGACACCCCTGAAAAGTGCAATTTTTTTCTGAAATAATTTCCGTAAAAGTCACTATTGTTGACAACATATTGGTCATAATACTAATACTGGGTTATTTGTAATTCACTGACATTCTCTTAACCCTGAATTCCTATCACTCAAACAAATGTTATTTGTTTTACGACTTTTTTAAATGAAGCACTTTTTTTCCCATACTACACAAAGTATCCTAAAATAAGAGGTAATCTCAAATTTTCAAAACGTTATTACACCAAAAATATTAAGTTATGACAAAAACCGTAAAACAAAAAACATTTGTTTAAGTGGTAGGAGTTTAGGGTTAAAAGGATGCTAGTGAATTACAAATAACCCTGTATATACAGCAAAGAAAACAAAAGTTGTATCTTGTGTCTTTTGCACTTTTATACTCTTGCAGTGTCCTTGCAGGGTTTGATTCAGTTTTTGTAACGTATATTTGTTATTACATTAAGTAGATGAGCTCTCATCTGACCTAAATAAAAGTGGAAACTGAGGCCCATGGACAATGGGCATGAGCAGAGATTGGAATTTTCACGGCAAAATATAAGACTGTCAAGCTAGTGTTAGAACCAATTTTTTATCGATATCGATAGTTGTGCAATAGAAGAAAAAACGGTCCACTAAATAAAAAACAGAAATTTAGCTCAGGTTTGTATAAAATTATATAGAGACAGATGCAATTTCTTCCTCGAAGTCCGCGTTAGTACACACAGCAGCACATGACATTTTATTTGGTTGTGATAGTGATAGGAGTAGATAATCATTAATTTATCAACATTCTCTGGGACTAGCCCGTTTCGTTTATCACCCGACCTAAAATTCTGTATTAAATATGTTTTTTTTTATTTAGTGGACCATTTTTTCTTCTATTGCACAACTATCGATATCAATAAAAAATGGTTCAAACACTAGCTTGATAGCGACAGTCTTATATTTTGCCGTGAAAATTCCGATTTCTGGACATGAGGAAACTAAACATATGGCCTAGGCGCTGCTTACTCTGGGAACTAACTAAGGCATATAATACCTCTATGCTAGTAATTTCCCCGCTTATCTTACTCCTAAACCAGAACACAACAATGCAAATACTGCTATAATAATAATAATAATAAATCGTTTATTGGGTAAAACAAATTTGTACATTGGTATGATGGTGTTTGAGACCACCTAGTAGGTATATTAACATACCTGTATCAGGAGGCCTCGCTCTTCTATTAATAAGAAATAAAATCGGATCAAAGTCGGAGATATATTCACACTCTGCCACCTCAACGCTGCAATTTATTGTCAAAATTTTAATAAGATTAATAGAAGCCGTACTTTGTCAAGGTGTCAGAGCGCAAAGACATCACCGACCCCAACCGATCGTGCCAGTTATGTTATCTTAGCATAGATTCATAAACGATTATTATAAAATAATTAACAAAAATTATCAGTAACTACCTATACTTAAATTTATACTAAACCACAGGTATTCAATTTAGATGTTTACATGTGCGTGTGTGTGTGTGTGTGTGTGTGTGTGTGTGTGTGTGTGTGTGTGTGCTATTAAAATAAATAAACTAAAAAACTATAATAATTATTGTCCCAATTGTTCTCAATGTCAATTATTGACTCCCATTAATCTAATACCAAACTGGGTAGATGTACAAACTTAGAGACATGTTAAACGTCCAAGCCGTGGTGGCCTGCTAAGCCGTGGTGGTCTAGAAGCCGTGACCTATGGCCTCTCAAGCAGAGGGTCGTGGGTTAAAATCCCGGCTCGCATCTCTGAGTTTTTCGGAATTTATGTGCGAAATTACATTTGAAATTTACCATGAGCTTTACGGTGAAGGAAAACATCGTGAGGAAACCTGCATACATCTGCAAAGAAATTCAATGGTGTGTGTGAAGTTCCCAATCCGCATCGGTCCCGCGTGGGAACTACAGCCCAACCCCTCTCATTCTGAGAGGAGGCCAACGTCCACGACTCGAGAGCAAACATTCGTATTTTTCATACAAATATCTGCTCCAACCAGGATCGATCAACCTCAATCTTCATAGTTAGGTGCTCCAACTGCTTGACTATCTCGTTGTCTTTGGCGAAAGGCAAACTGGTAAGATGGTAATAGCTGCCGTACCCAAGGTCTATCAGCTACGCATCGAAATTTCAACGCAAATAAAAGCATTTGAGTCGAGTTTGTGCAGAAATAAAAAGTACAATTTTGTCTCCGTGGAGATAAACTCACAGTACAGCAGGCTTCTGTTCAGCCATCAGGGCATATCCACAATACTCCGTCTGAACTTTGCAAATGTCGGGGCACACGCCATCTTTTAAGTTCAATTTATCTGCCGTACAATGGAACAACAATCCCAGCATATGCCTCCTGCAACGACACATGTTGTTAACTGACTTATATTGTAAGAAGTATTGTTCTCTACGAGATCGAATCAGGAATGAGGAGATCCGTAGAAGAACAAGGATCACTGACATAACGAAACCGATTAGCTTGTTGAAATGGAAATATATGGCCGTTGGGGCCAAAAAGTTCTCGAATGGAGACCACGGACTGGCAAGCGCAGTGTGGGACGTCCACGAACAAGACGGACGGACGTTTTGGTAAAAGCCGCAGGTTCAAGGTGGATGCAAGCTGCTTCCAACCGTAATGATTGGGTATCATCAATGAGGGATCGTCTATCGCCAGCAGTGGACGCCCTGTGAGTGAAATGATGATGATGATGATATTGTAAGAATATGGAGACGGGCGGCAAAATAAGATGTGGCATCAGAAGGTCCCCAATAAGATGGACAAAAGGTGCGACCACTTAGATGCAGGAAAGGCGGTTGTTGTGGACCTCTGTAGGGGACGCCTTTGTCAAGCAGTGGACGTCTTTTGGCTCATCATCATCACAGCCTATAGTCCCACTGCATGGCACAGGCCTCCTCTCATTAGAGAAGAGTCTTTTAGCTGATATGATGATATTGTAAGAAGTAATGGTAGCCTAGTAGTTTGACCTATGGCCTCTCAAGCAGAGGGTCGTAGAAGCCTTGGCTGTCTCATGAGCTTGTTGGAATATATGTGCGAAGTTACATTTTGATAATATTTAAGAAATTTGGGTTGTGTGTGAAATTCTTAATCCGAACTGGGTCCACGTTGGAACTGTAGGCTAAGCCGTCTCGGTCCCAGAGGGACCTGTGCCCAGCAGTGGAAGTGTGAAGGCCCGAGATAAAGTAGTAGATAGTTACGTGGTATTCTTGCAGTTTGCGCGCGTTTCGTCAGAACCATCTTCGCAGTGGAAGGCTCCGTCGCATTTGTGCTCCTGAAGCACGCAGGCTCCATCAGCACATTGCCACTCGTCCCTGCTGGTAGTTAAAATATAAAGATGAATTATCAGGAGCCATTGCAGGTGGATTCCAAGTGCTACCTAACTGTCAAGTGCTGACTGGGCATGCATTTTCCATTGTGGTTCCATTGCATGGGAACTTTGGGGGTTTGGGTTGTGGAGAAGGTAACAAGGGATATTTTGTTAAAGTTAAAGAAAATGAAGCGCGGCTTTGCATGGATGGGGATAACTGTATAAATAAACATTTTCCTAAAATGCATGGCTACTTCGTTTTATACATCTCACTAACTCACAAAAACACAAAGCAATAAATTACGATTACTTAACATGCTACAGGATACATCACTCCACATCTACTACACGAATATTTTGCCTGTTCTACTTTACATAAAGATCATTATAAATCTCGGAAATGTTACTCCTCGATTTTTGAATATTATTTTTACGGTTTCTTGTTAGGAATTATTTTCCTTTTAATTATACTGTCATTAGAACACGACGAAAAACCAGTTACGATAGCCACAGATGGGCTGAAACGGTATTGTTAAACAATAACAAGACTACGTCGCTGTAATAATTAATTAAATTGAATTTTTATCATAATGTTGTTGTAGTGGCATTAGAAATACATGTGACTTGTCTGTTTATTACAGTTTTTGAGATAGCCCTTTGACAGACGGATGAACAGTAGCAACCGTAATAAGGTTCCGTTTGTTACCTTCAGGTAGGGGACCCTAAAAATCTCTCTAACGCCAGACCCCTATTTAACCAACATGACAATTGACATGCGATAGGTGACATGCGACCACTTTTAAAATTAATTATTTTTAATGCTTATGAAAATGACAGGCACTCTGTTATTATTATCATTGTTTGTATCTAAATTTCAAACTCGATAATATTTGTAGATTTGTAGGTAAATCTTGACATAAGATTGAAGCTGTGTCAGGTTTGTGCTACAATTGTAGTGTTTCGTGGTTTATCTTGATGCTATTCCCATACATATTTACTAGCCTTTGCCCGCGATTTCACCGCGACGCACAAATACATCCTTTGCAACCACCGATCTAAAAAATCCCTTACACAGTGAAAAGTATTTTACTGTTATACTTAATCACTATAATTATAACTTTTAAAAATAACATAAAAACATGGAATTAACTAAATATCAGGTAAGGTTAGGTAACTAATAAGAAAATTTAATTTAACTATATACAAATCAACGAATTACTATTACTTAACACGTTACATCTACATATAATTACCTACTTGCGTGCCAAATTTTAAGTCTCTAATAAATATAGTTGCAGAGATAAGGCCAATTTGAAGAGAAAATATAAATCCCATTTATGCCCTATCCCGTGGAAATTCCGAAAAATCCCTTCTTATTGTACCTCTATAACACTCAAGGTAAGTATATTATTAAATAGCAAGTCTTTAGGTTTAACGGTTCGGGCTGTGCGTTGATAAAATATCACTCAGTCAGTCAAATTTGAATTTGGAATATATAGAAGACTAGCTTTTGCCCACGACTCCGTCCGCGATGAATTACTAATTTGGGCAGCTTATTTTTTATCCAATTTGATTTTTCGTCAATTATGGCTCTCCATAGTTCCTCGATATAAAGAAATAAACACGCCCCCGCACCCCCCCCCCCACCCCGAACCCCCCGCACACCCGCATTCACATTCACCACCGCGACCGTACTCCCAAGTCAAACGTGCCTCTAGAAGTTTTACTTCAAAAACCTCTGTTTGGAAACATTCTTGCGCTCCGCTCCGCTCCTATTGGTGTTAGCGTGATGATATATAGCCTATGTCCTTTCTCTGGCTCTAGACTATCTGTGTACCAAATTTCATTTAAATCGGTTCAGTAGTTTTAGCGTGAAAGCGAGACACACAGACAGACATACAGACAGACAGAGTTACTTTCGCATTTATAATATTAGTTAGGATTAGGATAGCGACAATTATCACGGTTGGTGAAATAGGGGGTAGAGAGCGCAAAAATCTTATGAAAACGATAACTTACCCACACGGTGGTCGCTCTGTTGTTGTTGTAGCATTGCCATTTATCGTGTCTGCATAAGAAGAACTAACTTCCGTTGTAATAAAATTTAGAGTTGTCGTTCCGACATGGTCTGTAACGGCAGCTGCTTTCCCAAGCAAAACCACTGATAAATTACAAATAAATGATTAATTACTTAACATAAATGTTCTTATAGCCACATTACTTGAAGAACAGATGACAGTGGGAGGAGAAAAGTTCTTGAGAGGCGGCCATAACTAAGTCAACATAGCTCGAAGAATCGCCAGACTCAAGTGGCAGTGGGCAGGGCGCATCGTTCGTCGAACAGATAGTCGATGGGGCCAAAATGTTCTCGAATGGCGTCCACGGGCCGAAAGACTCAGTGTAGGCCTCCAACGAGGTGGAGAGATGACTTGGTTAACCTTTTCAACGCTCTGTCAAAAACAACAGCTCTCACTCATACGCCATGACATCGAAATGTCAAACGCGAAGTGAAACTACAGAAATGCATATAGGTAGATATCGCCCTGCACGCCGTGACTGATATATTAAAAAGTTAAAGCTCGGGAACGCGTTGGATGTGGTGGCGCAGGACCACTCCGTTTGGCTAACCTTGAGTCTTTCGGTCTAAATAATGATGATTCACAATATCGGAAGAACCAGCGTTAGCAGGTCTTCCGGTAAACTTGCTGACAGGCCATGGATGACGAAAGCTTCCACAGCGTCAGCAAAACAACGATGAAGTGGAATACCCTGGGGATTTTGTGGGTAAGCAACCTCCGTCCGGACGGGAATCCTTTAAATCCACCACATGTCTTCAGGACATAAAAAGCCTCCCTCTAGGCAAGAAATAACGAGGCATACCCGAAAGCAAGTGTTCGTTCATTATGGCTTTCTACAGTGGATGCATTTCAACAGCTGATAATGATGATGAAGTTCCTTCATAGTGAATGAAATGAAAAAATTCAAATTACTTAAGCCCAACCCAACCCAACCCCAGCATAATTTGGTCACACATACGTTTGAAAATAAGGTTAAAATGTCCATCATGCATCTAAAGTCCCTTCCGCAGCTAACAAAAAGCTGATAACTTTGAAACGGCTGAAATAATTTTGATTAAACATGTCTAAGAACCATCGCCAAAAAATCTGCTTTCGAATCTTTTTCAAATAAGAAAACCACACCCAAAGCGGTTCACCCGTTAAAGAGCTATGATGCTACAGACAGACACACACACACACACTCTTCTTTTTGTGTCGGGGGTTAAAAATACACGTTAAAAATTCACGTTTATTATCGAGCCCAATATGTTTCAGGCTAATCCGTAGCTGGCTGCTAAACGCGCACCATTGAGGAGGCGTAGATCATACACGTGAGTTATCCGTACTTTTTCACTATGAATGAGTCTTACGGTAGTTTTATGTTCAAAAATGATTAAGTAAGTATTAATAATATTATAACTCACAGTTAGCAGCTATATATAAATGAAGTAACATTATGAACCGCAAGCGACAGGGTCTGACAGCGATGTGGTGTTTTGTGCGTGATTAAAATGACTTAATATATAATTATAATGAGGAAAATATTCATACTGTACCTACATTATTAAGTATTAAGCCTAAAGTGGATATGTTTTCCCATTCGCTGCTTCTCGTGAACAAGGTCACAAAACAAAATGGAATGCAATTTGATTTCAAATCTTACTATTAAAAGATATAATATTAAATGCAATAGCGTTTCATTTTGAGTTGTGCCACTGTTCTCCATAAGCAGCGATATGTAATCCAATAAATTAGTCGAAGGTTAAGGGGAAAATTAATTCGTATTAATTTTGGTTTTGATAAGTAAAAATATGTGTTCAAAAATTTAACATCGGTAGGTAATAGTATGAACTATTCTGTAACATACAATTATACATTCATCAACATCATCTCAGCTCATAATGATAAATTATAATAGAAATACTAAAAATAATTTCAGAGTGCATCCATATTATTATCCTGTTAGCAACGATGATCGGTATTGATTTTGTAAACTGTGTATATAACATTCCACTGCAGGGCATAGACCTCCTCTCAGACTGAGAGAGCCCAAGCCATAGTTCTTAACCGTTTTTGTATCACAATGGAAATTTTGCAATCAGTAATTTTGTACGATTAGCTACCGGTCAAAATGGCCCCGTAATGGTTTGTACTACGGTATCTCAAGCATAGAATCGTGCGTTCGAGACCAGGCTTGCACCTCTAAATTTTCCGGAATTTACGGTGAGTGACAACAACGTGAAGAAAACTGCAGATATCAGCGAAGACATTCAATGGTGTAAAGTTTTCATTCCACACTGAGTCTGTGTTGTATATAGGTTGGAATGTAAATATTTTTCTTCAATACGATCGGGGTTGATTCCCGAACCTTATAATGATGATTTGTTTTTAAATCCATGAATGCAGTTCTTCTTTTCACTAATATTGATGACATGGTTTCTTAGAACAGATCGATGGCCATGACGTATTTAAACGTGTAATCGTAAAACGGCAACTTTACAGGAAAAATAAAATCAACTTTAACAAGGATAACTGACAGTTCTGGCAGCCGTTATACATATATGTGCTATATATCATTAGATAGATATTAAAATTACCTTCAACACTGTGTAAATATTTTACCCTTATTTTTAACCATTTTCCCGTGAAAAACCTCTTTATTTTTTATTCAAATCATAAGTATTCGGGTAATTTTGTGTTATGGCTCATTGCAACGTTATTCGTGTTAAAATGTTTAATTGCTTTAGCGCAATGTACATTATCGTCTATTTTTGTAGTTTATTTGATTTCGCATTCGGCGCTTGCAATTTTGTTCGTGTTAATTTAATTTAGTTAATAGTTAGTTTGCACGAATCATGTTAACAAAGTTTAATACGAATACACGAGCAAAGTAATATTACTCATATTGAAATAAAAAAAATAATTGCAGAAAACCATTGCACGTTTATTCGTGTATAGTAACAAAATGATTAAAACGGCAACACTCTCTTGGAATCTTATTCGTGTTAATTTATTTGGAAGTGACATGTAAAAGAGTCCCTTACGGTCCACTTGCAGAATAAACGTTTTGATTTTTCATTTTGAACGCGAGGCCCCTGGTGCGACGCAGATAAACACCGCTGGCGTCACATCACAGTTGCGTCGACGCTGCGCGAGCGCTGACAGGACCACTACGCTCAAAAGACGCTACTGTGGGTAGGGGTGGTGGCGGAGTGTAACAATTACGAAATATTAGCAATCTTTGTACTAATAATCGGTTTAAAGAATTTATTTTCTCAAAAGAAATTACATTTCGCTACAGACTTACTACATAATTGGCGCCGAGCGCCGGCATGCGGACTCTAAACAATGGTAACACAAGCAATCCAAACAGCAGTACCAAACAACGTTGCACAATACAAAAACACCAATTACTAACTATAATAAAACATTTGTTAGATAATATGAATTTGTTATTGAGTAAGACGGGTAGAAATAAAATGAGCTCGCTCTCGCAAGTACGCCGACTTGCAGTGTGAAGTGCAGGGCCGTAATCAGGTGATCGAAATTTCATTTGAAACGTGGGCTTTGAGTTTTGATTGGCCGGTTTTCTATTTAATACCCACGTACTTGGAGGGCACTTAATCGCAACAGACCAAGAAGTTAGTTAAGTGTATTAGGGGCGTTAGTTGCCGGCAAGGGGGTGAGGTAAGTTTTAATCAAGAACATTAATTACGCCGGACAAGTTCCCGGCGTAATTGAAACCCGCCTTAAGCTGCGATCTGAAATTATGAGCCGTCTTTGTACAAGTTTGATAGCCAGACCTAAACCTAAACTGAGATGACCATTAAAGATAGAGTGAAGAGAAAATTAAAATGTCAGTTTTGTAAAATGCAAGCATTACCTTCTGGGTCTGACAGTTGGATTAACATCGCCATTTTATTACGAGTAAATTCCTAAAAATTACGTCTTAATTTGGGTTTGGTTAGTATTACAAGTTGTATCTGGAAATTGCATACGTTTTATAATAAACTAGTTGTTGCACGAGACTCCGTCTGCGAAAAATTTGTTTATCGCTATCACGGGGTAACTATGCAATTCTCCGGCATAAAAACAACCTTTTGTTATTTCTAAGGTCTCAAACTATCTCCATACCAAATTTCATGTAAATCCGCTCAGCCGTTAGTGCGTGATTGAGTAACAAACATCCGAACATCTTCACAAAATTTCACATGTATTTTATACCTATAGCCTACGGTACGCAGTGTGGCCCGCGATAAATAATTTTCCCGTAGGAAAAGGTATTCTACTTACTAATTTTAAGTACCTAGGTACTTCATAATTATATAAGTTACTTCCTGTTTATAGGCACAGGCTAGTAAAGCAATATTGTGAAACTGTAATTTAGCTATGTTGGGAAGAGTGGAAAAAAGTCCATGTATCCCAACTGGTTGGGATAGCCAGTTGGGATAGACGGAACGACCTGTTTCCTCGCCAAATTTCCCTTCAGCATAAAGCTCATCGTAAATTTCAAATGTCAATTCGCTCATGAATTCCGCAAAAAACTCAGAGACCTCTACAGATGTCGCAGGACGTCTGTTTGGCGGACCTTGAGGGAGGCCTAAGTTTAGCAGACGTCTTTCGGCTGCAATGATGATGATGATTTCCACTTATACGTAGTTACTCAAACCCATTCCCATTGGCTGGTGACACTGTAATGGCCCCTGTTCAATACCTCGGTGCTGCCACCTCGCGCTAATCAGGCACGGCTGCCACTGATGTCGCATTACTCACGGACCTGCCGAGCCTGGATGTGGCCACTCATTAAAACTGTCTCTTTTACTCTTACCAGATTTTGTTCGCGCCAAAATAAGTCATAATTGACGTTATCTTCCTTAAGAGGGTACGATGGCTGGGAGAATTTTGAGAAATAGGTATTTTAATGAAATGTCGCTGTCTCGCCCGAACCCCTCCGTGTCAGTACAGCGAGAGCGGGACAACTGCACCTCAGACCGTTAATAGGCGCGTAAAATTGATCAAAACAGCATTTTGTAATCCCTTGTTTTCTTCTCGAAAACTGGGCCAATAATTTTTTTTTTTCATAAATAATTAGAGGACAGATTTAGCTATGCCCCTGTGTTTTCCTTTTTTTGTTTATAGGAAGGATTCTTTTCTGACGAGTGTCTGAAAATGACGTTGAAATTGGGCAATTTTTTCGGTTTTTGAAAGCTCATATTTCTTATGTTAATTGAAATATGGGAAAAAACGAAACATAGGGGCATAGCTGTGGTAGATACAGATTACACAGTAAAAAAAATTTGGCTCTAAAGCCATTATCCAGGGAGGAAACAGGGGATTACGTTTGTATGGAGAAATGGTGCGCATCGAACCCTCTTAAATCCATAACGTCCTGCGCAAACATCCCATACTTTATTTTCATTTTAATTTTCATCATTTCAGCCGAAAGACGTCCACTGCTGGATATAGGCCTCCCCCAAGGCTCGCCAAACAGATCGGCCCCGCGCCATCCGCATCCAATGCGTTCCCGCTACCTTCACCAGATCATCGCTCCATCTTGTCGGAGGCCTACCTACACTGTGTCTTCCGGTCCGCGGACGCCACTCGAGAACCTTTCGGCCCCATCGACCGTCAGTTTTACGGGCGATGTGCCCTGCCCACTGCCATTTAAATGTAGCGATTCTTCGAGCTATGTCCGTGGCTTTAGTTCTTGCGCGGATCTCATCATTTCTAATGCGATCCCGCAGAGAAACTCCAAGCAAGCTCCTTTATTTTACCCCTTTGATTAAATGATCATTTCTAAAAAAAATGCTAGTAAGATTTTCGACTCCGATTAGCAAAAAAAATACAAGCAGATAGATTGAACGATACTGAGCTCAACTAACATACTTAGTTTCCCAAAATGTCCTAATTCAATTTGTATGGTAACTGAGTCAATATCAAAAAATCGTGCGTGCAGCTCCTCCGCACGGAAGAAGTGAAACTTCGTAATGTGGAAATGAAAAAGGCACTTATACATCAATATGAACCTTATTGCAATAACCCAAAGCAAAGAAGCGGCTAGTAAGCAACCAACTATAGCGCTAGCGAAACAAGTTATATAACTCGTCGCTAGATGGCGTTGCTCCTCGTGCGCACGTTATTTTCAATATTTTTTCTTGATTTCTCGTAATTCTCAAAGATATTCAATACTTTTTTTTACTAAATACGTTTAAAATACTTTATTCTACGATCTACCATTAAAATAGTTTTGATTTTTACAAGTTTTCATACTAAACCACGCAATTGTTCTGGATCGCACTGATGAAGTTTTTAACATCCGTTAGCATATACATATACAATGCGAACGTCTCGTAAACGTCAATTTGCGTTGCGTTGCGTTGCGTATTTAACGCAACGCATTTAACGCAATTCTTGTTGGAAGTCGCATTAGAAGTTTCACTTCAAAAATTGTACACAATTGAGGGCAATTGAAACTTTGGGCCCATGGTCGTCCGACACAAAAAAGTTTGTAAAAGAAGTGTCGGACAAGCTCTTCGGCGTCTCAGGCGACCATAGGGCTGGTACCTTCTTTGCCCAGCGCCTAAGTTTGGCGGTGCAGAGGGGCAACGCGGCCTCCGTCCTGGGGACGATGCCCCAAGTGGGCGACCTCCAGGGTATTTTTTATTTGTAATTTTTAGTTTTGTAAAATTTTGTTTTATTCTGTCAACCTTTGATTTATAAAAAATAAAATATAAATAAAATTTTAAATACCAATTGAGGGATTTAATCAAAACAAAACTTAATTGATTCCTTTGTGGGACGCAAGTTACCCATATAATTTGTATGATTAACTTTCGTTACACAAAGGAAGATATCGTGATTT
The DNA here is from genome assembly GCA_947859365.1 of Archips crataeganus. Taxonomy (NCBI): domain Eukaryota; kingdom Metazoa; phylum Arthropoda; class Insecta; order Lepidoptera; family Tortricidae; genus Archips; species Archips crataeganus. The sequence continues at coordinate 18,733,776 of OX402060.1, read as the reverse complement.
GGTTTTCATTAAGCCCTTACTAATTGTACAATTATTTTGAAAACGACCCAACTTCCTTTTGACGTGACAACGTCTGATAAATCGATGAACCCCGGCCGCCGGCTGCAAACAAGAAAAAAACTAAAAAACACGCTTTAAAAAATAAAAAATAAATTTTAATAAATTTCAATTCACTATTCTTATAGTGCAGTAAAAAATCTTAATAAGCAATTATTATATTGTTATATCCAGATCAAAATTTGTAAACAATTCTAAAAATTGATAAAATAAATAATAATAGTTTAAAATATTTTATTGTAAAAAAAGCGTGGGGTGCATGGTGTCAATTGTCAAGGATTGTCATTTTGATAACATCTTAAAAAGCACCCCACGCTTTTTTTACAATAAAATATTTTAAACTATTATTATTTATTTTATCAATATTTAGAATTGTTTACAAATTTTGATCTGGATATAACAATATAATAATTGCTTATTAAGATTTTTTACTGCACTATAAGAATAGTGAATTGAAATTTATTAAAATTTATTTTTTATTTTTTAAAGCGTGTTTTTTAGTTTTTTTAAACTATTATTTATTTTCTATTTTTTATTTGCATTTTTTTCTTTCTAACTTTACCCCCTAAACCCAACCCCCCAACATCCCCCACCCCATTTCCCCAAACCCCACCAAACCCCACACCCTTACCCCCAATCCCCTAAACCCCCCTTACCCCCTCCTCATTTTACAAACCCCCGAACCACCTAAACCCAACCCCCCTAACACCGAACCCCCATACCCCCGGAAACCACCCCTCCCCTCACCCCCGCTACCCCCACCCGTCACCTGCCCCCCCCCCCACCCCACCCCTCCCACACCCCCACCCCGCCACCTACCGCCCCTTCCAGTTCCATCATCAAACCCTTGTTACCATCTAGGCCTCTTACCCCCTCCCCATTTCCCACAACCCCCCAAAATCACTTACCCCCGAACCCCCCAACACCCCCACCCTATTTCCTGTAAACCCCCCCCCCATCCCCTAACCCCAACCGCCACACCCTAACACCCAACCCTCTGAACCCCCGACCCCCTTACCCCATACCCCATTCCCCCCCCAACCCGCCACCTACCCCCCTTCCAGCTCCATCATCAGACTCTTGTTACCATCTAGGACCAAAGTACTCGTCAAAACGAATCAAACTAGCCCAAACTCGATGGGGTTGTTTCGTTTTATTGTGGAGTGCCTTTGGCCATCTTCCAGCTCCATCATCAGACCCTGGTTACCATATGGGATCAAAGTGCTCGTCAAGACGAATCAAACGGGCCCAAACTCGATGGGGTTGTGTCGTTTTATTGTGGAGTGCCTTTGGCCATCTTCCAGCTCCATCATCAGACCCTGGTTACCATCTGGGATCAAAGTGCTCGTCAAGACGAATCAAACGAGCCCAAACTCGACGGGATTGTGTTGTTTTATTACATGGTTCCTATGGCCACCATCCAGCTTCATCATCAGATCAGCTCCATGTTACAATAATATTGCATTGTCATCCAATTTACACATATGTGCAAAATTTCAGCTCAATCGGAAACCGGGAAGTGGGTCAAAATTGCGCCCTAAGGAGTCGGTTACAAACAAACATACAAACATACATACAAACATACATATAAACATACAGGTGAAGCTAATATAAAGCGTGTAAAAAAGGATGACGCAATGTAACGTTACGTAACGTTACATGTACTTACAGAGCGGAGAGGGCCAGTTGCAATAGAGCGGCGAGGGCTGCAATATTACGTAATACAATCTTAGTACTAGCGCTCGGGTAATTCTTTTTTTATTGAATGTTTTGTTATGACGTTGTCACGTTAAACCTATCGTCCGTAAACCGACTTTTTTGTTACCACGAACCATAGACTTTTGGTAACGAAAAAGGAAGTTTCCATACAAACGAAATTAGGACATTTAATTGAGCTCAGTATCATCCAAGCAAGCATAGCCTATATTTTTTTTGCAAATCGGAGTCGAAAATATCACTAGCAATTTTTTTTTGAGAAATGCTCAGATGGAAAAATAATGTTCTGGGGCATGTTGCATAACAAAGTACAACTTATATTACAAGCGGAACTCTCGCTTCAGTTATAATTAACTAGAAAGGGAGTTCCGCTTGTAATATAAGTTGTACTTTGTTATTGTTATGCAGGTAATTTTCCTCCTAATATTATAAATGTGAAAGTTTCTATGGATGGATGGATGTGTCGATACAATACAATACAATACAAATATTCTTTATTGATCACCAAAAAAATACAGAAAAAATATTCATAACAATAAAAAAAAACAGGCAGACAATAGTGTCGATGTTTGTTACTCTTTAACGATAAAACGGTTTGACGGATTTTGATGAAATTTGGCACTCATATAGTTTATAACTTGGATTGACATTATGATACCTACTTTGTATCTCGAAAAATGGCATAGTTTCCACGGGATATCGATAAATGAATTCTTCGTAGGGGCAACAACTAGTATTTATAAAATAAATCATCATCGTCTCTGCTCACTCTAATAACTTGTTTTTCACTCGCGTACGAGTGGCTAGACGAACTGCGGGACGAGCCACGAGACGAGAGTGTGAACAGGCGCGCCTCGCGCCTCGTCTCGTGATTTGCCTTCATTTTGAGGCTCGCGTCCGGAGCGAGACGACGAGGCGAGGTGCGAGGCGAGGTGACGAGGCGAGAGTGTAAATCAGGTATAAGGCACAGGCTTCTCAGAGTGAGAGGAAGGGCTGTAGTTCCCACACGGGCCCAGTACGGATTGGGAACTTCAAACACACCATTGAATTTTTTCGCAGGAATTCAGATTAATTCCGAAATATACGTTTTTAATACACTGTAAGGCACAGGCCTCCTCGCAGAAGAAGAGGGTTTTAAAATAACACAATTAACCCTTCTTTTAGGCAGTCAATAAATTTTGTAGCCGGGCCATTCTACTTTTCGTTGACCAGTCATTTTTAGTAATGTGCTCTTCAAATATTTTTTTTACAAAAACGGTAAAGTGCTTGGTTTTATCATTAAAGATTTAAATAAGCACATAATTAAGCTTACATTTAAAATTATCACTACGCATAAAAAGTAATCATTATTATCTATAAAGTAGGTAACGCAGTGGACATGCGTGTCCCCGCCATTTGTATGGAAATTGGTGTATTTTCCGCTGAGTTACCAATTTTTCCCACAAAATTTCTTTGAATTTAAAGTTTTTTTGCTTTAAAATATTAAGTTTAGTTATTTCAGTTTTCATATAAGATATTTACACTTGAAAAAAATCACCAGGTATGCCTTATATTTACGAAAGATTAATGGTTCCTTAAAAGTAGAATGGCCCAGCCACTAAACTAGGAATATGGCGAGGCTTATTTGTTCCTTCAATTATCCCGCTTATTACGGATACACAATCAGCTATGATGGAGGCATACCACAGAAGATTGGTTTTCCGCAAATATGTAGATATCAACAAACGATGCATTTTATTTTCCTTATTACATCAATACCACATGAATAAATACGCAACAGAATAAAAAGTTTAAACAACGTCGCGCACGCATTACACTACTACACGCACAAGTCGCACAACATATGTGTGCGTGACCTGTCACCCCGGCGCCACACATATTACAAATGTTTGAACACAGTTATTTGATCACATGTGTAGCACCGGTATTTGCTTATTTGTTCAATAGAACATCCATACAATCATCCATAGATCAAATATGTGTTCAAATATGTGTTGAAACATTTGTAATATGTGTGGCGCCGGGGACAGACAAGACCAGCGCCCGCTCGGAGACAAACCGGTTTGAACTAGCTCAGTGAGTAGACAAAGTTCAGGTGTGCCGCCAGCGACGACGCGACCGTTTAGCGTTTAGCAACATAGTTCGCGTGTTCGGTTGCTTTTAAAGATGCCTACCTGTTGTAGTGTTTGTAGTTATACAGATATTAGATAGGTACTTAGGTACTTGTTTGAATAAAATATTTTGTTTTTTTTTTTTTTGTACCGAGCGATAACCCTATGATAATTATAGGTAAGAATTTCGAGCTCTGTTCGGAAGCTTTTATTCTGTTCCGTATTTATTCATGTGTCAATACCTACATCAAGCAGCTACATTTTAATGGTAGGTACATATCAAAGTTTTTTAGTGTAGGTCATTTTATTTATTTATTTATTTTAGTTCGCCAACTGGTGCAACACTACAAAATTAACAAAAGAACAATGCGTTTGTAATAATAAAAGAGTGATAACCCAATAACGGGCAAACACAGCAAGAATATTAATAGAATCGGTGACAGTGAGGAACGTGGCTTAACTAATATTTTAACTCTAAATAGCAAAATAAAACAATATAAAATACAAAAAAATGTTATAAAAGAACTAACTTTTAAAGGGGTTAAAATTTAAAACTACTGATTAAAAAAAAAGTTTGAAGTAAAAAAAAGCAAGAACGCACAATAGGAGAAAAACGGTGAAGACACGATATCAATTACCTGTTTTGAAAGATCACGAACACAAGACGCCGATGATCATCATCATCATTTCAGCCGCAGGACGTCCACAGCTGGACGTAGGTCACCCTCACTTATCAAGATCCCAATCATTACGGTTGGAAGCGCCTTGCATCCACCGTGAACCTGTTGCCTTTACCAAATCTTCCGTGGGTAATTTTTAACCGACTTCAAAAAAAGGAGGAGGTTCTCAATTCGGTTGTATGTTCTTTTTTTTTTTTTTTAACGTGTGTTACCTCAGAACTCCGTCCTTAATGAACCGATTTGGAAAATTTTTTCGTTGTTTGAAAGCATATGCTTCAAGGTTGGTCCCATTGTTACCAAAATCCAGTTCTGATGATGGGATCCATGAGGAATTGAAGAAACTCCTCAAAAATTCAAGAGAAACGTATAGCGATTTTAGTATTTTCGGTGACAAATCGAGCATTTACATTCAGAAAGTATCATGGAACTCTGTAATAAAACGACACAACCCCGTCGAGCATTAAAAATAGAATTTTCAACATAAACTTATTTCGAAGTCAAACTGATGATTTTAACCTACGCATCTATTTTAAACAGAAACAACTAAAAAGCAAAAAATAAAAAATTTTAAATAAAAAATTAAACCTCCTTCAAAAAACATCCAAAAAACTATGAAATAATAATGGAACCAAACCGACCACAATAAGCATGAAAATATCTTTCTTCTAATCTGTTCGAAGTCGGTGCCTCAGCACAAGCCAGCAGGAGTGTGAAAGCCCTATAGATAGTAGGTATGTAGGTAAGTTAGATTACTAGGTCCACTCCTGCTGCTGGCTCGAGCTGAGGCATCGACTTCGAACAGATTAGAAGAAAGATATTTTCATGCTTATTGTGGTCGGTTTGGTTCCATTATTATTTCATAGTTTTTTGGATGTTTTTTGAAGGAGGTTTAATTTTTTATTTAAAATTTTTTATTTATTTTGTTGTACCTTTTGACTTTCTTTTGAAGTGAAACTTCTAATGCGACTTCCAACAAGGTTGCGTTAAACGTTTAACGCTACCATACATACTGTCGAAGCAAGTACACTTGGTACACATCTCGCATTGTATATATACTAACGGATGTTAAAAACTTCGATAGTGCGATTCAGAACTCATACTGTCTGTGCAAAATGTATGAGAATTGATTAAAGCGCCATCTAGTGAGTAATTTAAACCGGTGCGCCTCGATAGATATAACAACATTTGATATAACTGTAACATTTGGTACAATGCTACATTTGATATAATGCGATTTACTCAAAAAGCAAACTTCGGAGGATTGATATTAATTCTATTTGATATGCGTTAGGTTAGGTTAGGTTAGTTTATTTTATAAAAGAATCGTAGAATGTTTACTTCTCGAGTAAATCGAATTATGTCAAATGTAGCATTATACCAAATGTTACAATTATATCAAATGTTGTTATATCTATCATTACACACCCAATTTAAACACACAGCTGCATAAGTAAATTTAGTTCTTTAAGTTATTGCAATAAGGTTCATATTGATGTATAAGTGCCTTTTTCATTTCCACATTACGAAGTTTCACTTCTTCCGCGCGGAGGAACTGCACGCACGATTTTTTTTTAAAGTTCCTCGTCTCTTCCAGTCGAAATAGATTCCTGGTAGCTCTTAGACTCGTCCCAGAAGCGGTGCGTGCAGCCGTGCGCTATTGTACCGCACTTAGCGTCGATTGCCGGCGTTAGCGGAGCCCCGGCGTCTAATGCTTCAGGCTATAACACTCGAATACGGGAATCAGCGATATTCTGCTCAAATTAGTGGTAACGTTCATGACGATGTGATTTAAAATGGTAAGTATTCAGCGCAGAAAATCGGTGCAGGTCGCCGTGCTAAAGCAAAGTGGCATCTGAAAGCGAGTTTCGTGAAAAATAAAGTTTTCTAAAAACAGTTTTAGACATAGACATAGACATGTAGTAAAAGTTCAAGTAACCGCGCGACCAGGGTGGTAGCACGCGGGTGAGCGTTTGGCTGCCGCCGTGACGTGTGACTCCGAGAAGAAGGGCTACGGATTAGCCCGACACATGCCGAGTTAAACTCGTTTTAAGATGTGAGTGATTCGTTTATTTTCACTATGAGTGAGTCTCACGGTATGTAGTTTCATCTTTATGCATGACGATGAAAATACAAAAACCAATCCAATGGTTGTCCTGTCCAACTCGTACTTGACCGGTTTTTGTATTTTCATCTGATTTAGGTTTCCTCACGATGTTTTCCTTCACCGTGAAGCTCGTGGTAAATTTCAAGTGTAACTCAAATTCCGAAAAACTCAGAGGTGCGAGCCGGGATTTGAACGTGAGGTGACCTGCTGCATACAACTGCGAAGAAAATTTGTGTTCTATGAATGTACCATACAATGCATGTGTTAGCCAATAAATGTAGATAATGTGATTTCCGAAACAATAAAATAAATTATTTATATTATAGTAATAGTACAATATTAAACTGTAATGTTGTATCAAGTAGGTATTAGGTTTAAGTTATATTGTAGTGCCCTATTACAGGGTTTCATGTCTGGGAAATGTACTAGTTTTTAAGATCCAATGTACCCATGAAAACAATTAATAAATGACTAAATTACTAAAGAAATTCAATGTTGTGTGTGAAGTTCCCAATCCGCACAGGGCCCGCGTGGGAACTACGGCCCAAGCCCTCTAATTCTGGGAGGAGGACTGTGCCCTGCCGTGGGACGTTAACAGGCTGGGATGACGATAATCTGATGTAGAAACACATTTTTGTGTCTGGCGCAACTTCTGGCAGTTGCACAGTGGGATATTTTGCTATTCCATCTGGCCAAAAGTCAAAAATCTCAAATTCAATGCATGTAAAAAAAATACTACCTGTCGTAATCCAGGTGGTCGCCGAACAATAGACAACCCTTCATACCACTCCCACTCCTTTCTGGACCCGCGCCGCAGCAGTCGAAAGTTGATCGTTTTGTCTAAACTGCACGCATCGCTTATTGGCATATTTACCGTACGCATCCTTTAACATCGAATATCTTTAACTTGTTCGCTGTTATACAAAAAGTGATAATGGGTGACGATAATCCAGGTAAGAGTACAATAATTTATTTTATAGTTTTTTTGCATATTCTTTGCTGTTACATTTACAATATATAATACTAAACAGAGAGGTTTTTTTTAGTTCATTTTTTTCGGTTTGTTAAAGTTATGAGGGGTTTTAATTACGCTCTCGGGTGCTCTCCGATTTATTTTTAAATATTTTTATACTGAAAACATCTTCTTTATTATAACCATAGAGAAAATAGGTGCCTATAAGTGCCTATTATGTTAATAAACGCGATAATTGATCATCATTAAATAAAGATGTTTAGTCGTTTATATCGTTTTTTTTATAAATAAAATATATAGATATACAGATTCCTTTATTTCCAATTGTAACCAATATTAGCTTTTACACGTCAAAATATTAAGAAATTCACAATAATATTATCGTCAAAAAAGTAAAAAAAAAAAACCATATGCATCCAAATACGTCTTGTTATATTATAAAAACAACCAAAAACATCTAAATATTGTTAAGATCCGCATGAATCATTTTGGCCAGCTAGAATCACAAAATGTCCCACTGTGAGTTGGCATGTAATATTGTATATTTTAATCATATATAAAGAAAATATTTATTACACAAACTAAAAATTTACATGAAGCAGTATCCGGTGGACCCCAAACTAGGCTGAGCCTGTATCTTGGGACCCGTTGAGTTGGATAACATAGTACATTTTTATTTTTATAGTACACATTAACCAGATAAGAAACACATGATTTACAAACTGAGCAAGGACAGGAACACAATAATAATAAAAAATAAAAATCAATGAACTAATAAAGTAAAAACAAAGAATAGCGAAACCTTCACACTAAATTAATATAAAGCGAGAAGCGAAAGTGTATGTGTGTGTGTGTGTGTGTATATCAAAGTACATAAAGTTACAAACTAAAACAGCTGTTTAAATTTATACTTCTTAGAAACTAATTAAAATAGATCAGCTAAGCGTAGGACCGTGTATAGCTAGCTAGCTAGCCAAGAAACATATGAGTTTTATATGACCACATGTGGTCTTCTTCATCAGTTCTTCTCCACCAAATGCTATTTTTTCTGAATGCAAATGCTTAAGTTGTCCCTGAAAATACTAAAATCACTATACCTACACTTTCCTTGGTTTTTTGAGGAGTTCCCTCAATTCCTCCTACATGCCATCATCAGAACTGGACTCTGGTAACAACGGGACCAACCTTGAAGCATAATGCTTTCAAACAATGAAAAAATTTTCCAAATCACTTCATAAATAACGGAGTTCTGAGGTAACACACAAAAAAATTTTTAACAAAAAATTAAACCGCAGAAAAAACTGAAAAGCAAAAATAATACCTTTTTTGTTTGACCTTAATCTAGGTACCAGTTTGAAGTCGGCGCCTCAGCACTTAGCCAGGAGGAGTGGACCTATAATCGTCTACCTGATTGGCTTCTATCACTCCTCCTGGCTCGTGCTGAGGCACCGACTTCAAACTGGTACCTAGATTAAGGTCAAACAAAAAAGGTATTATTTTTGCTTTTCAGTTTTTTCGGCGGTTTAATTTTTTGTTAAAGAGTTTTTATTTTATACTTTTTTTCCATCATTGGGGTATTTTTTTTTCCAAATTTATAATACCAACTTCAAGGTATACCCTATCTATCCAATAAAAAAGAATTATGAAAATCAGACTACTCTGTAAAAAGTTAGTCAATCATCCCCTGTTTTCCTACCCTTAGGATAGGAATATTATTTCCAAATTTAAATGGGACCACCCTTGGGGTATACGCTTTCCAATAAAAAAAGAATCATCAAAATCCGACTACTCTGTAATAAGTTATGCGTGGTCATATAGTGCAATCAGTAACTGAACAATCAATCATCCCCTGTTTTTCTACCCTTAGGGTGGGAATATTGTTTCCAAATTTAAATGGGACCACCCTCGGGGAATACGCTTTCCAATAAAAAAAGAATCATCAAAATCGGACTACTCTGTAAAAAGTTATACGTGATCATACATAAAATATATATATATATATATATATATATATATATATATACGTCGAATTGAGAACCTCCTCCTTTTGTTTTCGTCGGTTGATAAAAGTCGGGTTACGGACGATAGTTTAACGTGACAACGTCATAACAAAACATTCAAAAAACAAAAATGAATCCAGGCGGTCACCCACCCAAGTACTGACCGCGCCCGACGTTGCTTAACCTCGGTGATCGGACGAGAATCGGTGTCTTGTCAAATATCTTGAAAGCGGTGCATCCTACGGCAAAATCAATGAAATTTTCATCCCCTTTGGAGCCCCTGCACCCCCCCCCGCATCCCGACTTCCAACTGGCCTTCGCCGCTCTCTTGCAACTGGCAATCAAATCGGAGCCGAACAGTCAGCTCCTTTCCGCAGCTAACAAAAGAGCTGATAACTTTAAAACGGCTAAACTAATTTTGATGAAATATGTCTAAGAACCATCGCCAAGAAACCTGCTTTCAAATAAAAAATGTGCTACCAAATGTGAGACCAAATTTGTCGTATTGATTTGATTCTAACATTTGGTAGCACAGTAAACGGTTGCAGTACTCTGAAGTACGCATCAGTGTAGTTTGGTGGTGGTGATAGTTGGGTTTGTATGATTTGTGTGCGTTCGTACAGTGTGGAGGTGGAGGCGCTGCATGAACACACCTACCTACACACACACAAAAACACACACACACACACACACACACAGGGGTGACCTAGGTGACCTAATTGCGTTGGGGGGTTTTAAGGGTATCTATTGTTTCAATGTAGCAAGAAATTAAAAGTAAACTTGATAAAAGAATCGTGCGTGCAGTTTCTCCGCGCGGAAGAAGTGAAACTTCGTAATGTGGAAATGAAAAAGGCACTTATACATCAACCTTATTGCAATAACTTTAAGAACTAAATTTACTTATGCATCTATGTGTTTAAATTACTCACTAGATGGCGCTTTTATCAAGTCTCATACAAATTAGCGAAACAAGTTACATAACTCGTCGCTAGATGGCGTTGCTCCTCGTGCGCACGTTATTTTCAATATTTTTTCTTGATTTCTCGTAATTCTCAAAGATATTTAATACTTTTTTTACCAAATACGTTTAAAATACTTTATTCTACGATCTACCATTAAAAATAGTTTTGATTTTTACAAGTTTTCATACTAAACCACGCAATTGTTTTGGATCGCACTGACGAAGTTTTTAACATCCGTTAGTATATATACAATGCGAACGTCTCGTAAACGTCAAGTTGCGTTGCGTTGCGTTGCGTATTTAACGCAACGCATTTAACGTTACGCTTGTTGGAAGTCGCATTAGAAGTTTCACTTCAAAAAAATATAGAAAACCGAATGTGCCCTCCAAATTCTTATAATTTACATTTGTTTTGAAAGTTTTGAAACTAACATATTATGTATATTCGTCTCTGACGACAATTTGAACATTAATATTCAAATTTATCTACATAATGCTACAAACTAAAACAGCTGTTTAAATTTTATATTTTGCTATCTAAGTAAGGGTGCGTTGGGTCGCGCAGCAAACTAATCTTTTTTTAGGTTTAAAGACATTTTATTCTCACATAAGATATTATGCAAGCAAAAATATAAGTATAATATGTCGTCGTAGAAACAACAGCAAAAACAGAATAATACAGTCATAATTCACTATAAACATAAATTTACGTTAATGTTAAGTACATCTAACTTGTTCAACTCATTTTATAGGAAAGGTACTGATTAGATTATACATACAGGGTGTATACGGGGGGGTGGATCAAACGAAGACCAAAGGTAGGGAACCTCAGGAGCTACCGAATCGACCCCCATGTATGTTCAGCGATTTTCATTTGTTTCAGAGTTATGAGTATTTTAGTGAAAATTTCAGAAATGTCGGATTTCAGGTATAATTTCTTAGTGGTAGCTAAATGAATAGTACGACCGTGAATTTTTTTTTTGAAGTAGTGAGATAGCGGATCTAACAAATAACAATGCCATTTTAACTCGTGTCATCATAAATTTTACAACAAAAAATAAAACTCTTAATAATTTGAGTACATTAAAATTTTTCATAAATTTTCACACATAGGTTTTTTTTCTGCAAAGTACTTCAAAAACTACCTTAGTTTATGAAGAATAAAACCAGTAATTTTTTTTTTCAGATAGTCCCAAGGCATCACTTAAAAATAATATGGAAAGGGCACTAGTAGTAAAAAACACTTTTTAAATCGCTACCGAAAAGTAACTTTAAATAAGACTAGTGCATTAAATTACATCATTTTTTATGAAAAACACATTTCAATGTTGATAAAAATTAAATAACAACAATTTAAATGATCTAAATATCCGCGAGTTAAGAATGGTGGAATCTAAATTGGTGAGTAAAATTTGATTTAAAAAAGTTTTTTTTTCTTCTTCTTTTTCAAATATTACTGGCCATTAGTACCTATCGGGTTACCAAAAAAAAAAAAAAATTAAGAACAGTTTTGAAATATTTTTCATACAATTAATTAAATTTGTTATCTAAAGAGACAAGATGCATCAATCTTATTAATTACGTAATGAATGACCAAGAAAAATATTTCAAAACTATTCTAAATTATTATTTTTTTGTTAACCCGATACTAATGGCTAGTAATATTTGAAAAAGAAGAAGAAAAAAAAACTTTTTTAACTCAAATTTTACTCACCAATTTAGATTCCACCATTCTTAACTCGCGGATATTTAGATCATTTAAATTGTTGTTATTTAATTTTTATCAACATTGAAATGTAATTTTCATAAAAAATGATGTAATTTAATGCACTAGTCTTATTTAAAGTTACTTTTCGGTAGCGATTTAAAAAGTGTTTTTTACTACTAGTGCCCTTTCCATATTATTTTTAAAGTGATGCCTTGGGACTATCTGAAAAAAAATTACTGGTTAAATTCTTCATAAACTAAGGTAATTTTTGTAGTACTTTGCAGAAAAAAAACCTGTATGAAAAAAATTAAAAAAATGACCTTTGAAAATTTATGAAAAATTTTAATGTACTCAAATTATTGAGACTTTTATTTTTCAACCGACGAAAACAAAAGGAGGAGGTTTTCAATTCGACGTGTATTTTTTTTTTTAATGTATGATCACGCATTACTTATTACAGAGTAGTCGGATTTTGATGATTCTTTTTTTATTGGAAAGCGTATACCCCAAGGGTGGTCCCATTTAAATTTGGAAATAATATTCCTATCCTAAGGGTAGGAAAACAGGGGATGATTGACTAACTTTTTACAGAGTAGTCTGATTTTCATAATTCTTTTTTATTGGATAGATAGGGTATACCTTGAAGTTGGTATTATAAATTTGGAAAAAAAAATACCCCAAGGATGGAAAAAAGTATAAAATAAAAAATTTTTAACAAAAAATTAAACCGCCGAAAAAACTGAAAAGCAAAAAATAATACCTTTTTTGTTTGACCTTAATCTAGGTACCAGTTTGAAGTCGGTGCCTCAGCACGAGCCAGGAGGAGTGATAGAAGCCAATCAGGTAGACGATTATAGGTCCACTCCTCCTGGCTAAGTGCTGAGGCACCGACTTCAAACTGGTACCTAGATTAAGGTCAAACAAAAAAGGTATTATTTTTTGCTTTTCAGTTTTTTCGGCGGTTTAATTTTTTGGTAAAAAGTTTTTTTGTTGTAAAATTTATGATGACACGAGTTAAAATGGCATTGTTATTTGTTAGATCCGCTATCTCACAACTTCAAAAAAAAATTCACGGTCGTAGGTCGAATAGTTTAGCTACCACTAAGAAATTATACCTGAAATCCGACATTTCTGAAATTTTCACTAAAAAGCTCATAACTCTGAAACAAATGAAAATCGCTGAACATACATGGGGGTCGACTCGGTAGCTCCTGAGGTTCCCTGCCTTTGGTCTTCGTTTGATCCACCCCCCCCGTATAGACCCTGTATATTGGCGAAGTCGCTTTTTGAGAGAGTTGAACGAGCTTACATTTTTAATTTCTGTACGATTAGTATAAGTTTTACTTCACCAAAATACTTCTCGATCGCGTTTACGTAAAAAAATCAATTACTAGGGAAACATGGACAGCGCCTCCGCGACCGCGTGTCGCGTAGTTTCCTTGTGGTGCCAAAAGTTCGAACTAACATGGAAATAAGTTTATGTTAAAAATTTCATTTTCAATGCAAGGTTTTTCGCTGACTGTACTTTTTGTTGACTGTACATGCATTGTCAACCAACTTACATAAGTATACTAAATTTGAAGTAAATCCGACCACTGGAAGTGGGTCAAATTCAACGTCCAAGATTTGACCCGTACATACATAATATGTACATACATTGCATTGCTTGCAAGTTAATAAAAAGCTTTTAAAAAGATGGTTGCGTTTGAGGGAGCGCGCCTGTACAACAAAACAAGATACCTTCAGTACGCTCAGTATAAGTTTTACTTCACCAAAATACTTCTCAATCGCGTTTACGTAAAAATTTCAATTCTATGGAAACATGGACAGCGCCTCCGCGACCTCGCGAAAAACCTAGCATTGAAAATGACATTTTTAACAAAAACTTATTTCCATGTTAGTTCGAACTTTTGGCACGACAAGGAAACTAGCACGGGCACTATACTTTTTCGTTTTGTAAATAGTAAATTTGTGTGAACATTTTTGTTAATAGTTTTACGTATAAAAATACAAATGTTCTTTATGTATACCTAGTTGATAAATATTAATTAATTTCGTGTTGTTATAGACTTTTCTTGTTGGTGTAAGATAGTGAAAAGTGTGGTTCAAGATATTTACAAGGCACTTAGATATGAGGAGCGCAGGGCACACTGTAGAACTAATTTGGAACTCTTTGGCCAGCAGAGGACGTCTTTAAGCTAGTAAACTACTGCCCGCGACTCCTTCTGCAAAGCATAAGGGTAGGTAAACAAAAAATAGCCTACGACCTATTCTCAGACCTACCAAATACAGAGAAAGAAGTTACATAAAAAACGGTCAAGCCGTTTCGGAGGAGTTCGATAACAAACACCGTGACACGAGACTTTTATATATTAGATTTTTATGACATGCCACATTGATGCGTTGCGTCGTCGCACGCGACATTTCAATGGATGGACGGACAAGAGACAAAGCAGGGGGAGGGTGGTGCCATTGCCAGACATGCAATCCGTGTCATCATCAGACATAGAATCAGAATCAGAATCAGAAATAGGAATTTAGGGGGCAAAATTTAATGACAGGTAGGGACTTCCTTTATCGATAAATTGAACTATCGACGCTATTCCTATATACTAGTGATCGCCCCCAGCTTTGTTCGTAAGTCTGTATTTTTTGCAAGTCTTATTTCGGAGACAAATAACTATGATAAAGTTTATACAAAGCATATTTTAAATGATAGCTGCTGTACTATACTGTTGAAGAAATATATAGTACGCAAAAATACTATATTTCGGTCAGTCCTTACGCATGCGGTTGGGTAGGCCATTTTTACTTTACTAATATTTAATTAATCAATTTTCGCTATTTTAAGTATTTTGTACTATTTTTTTCAGAGTACTATATTTTTTGTACTTTGGGCTCGGAAATACTATATTTGCTTAAGAAATAGTTGGCAATCCTAGTAATGAGTACCATTGCACTATAAAATATTAACAATACTTAAGGCTTCGTAAATTTAAAATTTAAAACGTATGTCAAAGCAAATGTCAACTTTTCTTGTTTGACAATTAGTTTCAAATTATGTATGATATATGGTATAGTTTATCTCTATAGAAGTTATTGATTCTGTTTCACAAAATTGGTCGTTTCCTCTCCTTGAAGTTCAAAGGTAGCCCACCCTTGATGCTCTGCACTATGTTCGCTCTGGGGTCCACTATGGGGTGGCGCAGAGTCTCCGGCGCTGGCTCCACGGTGAAGCGGGACAAGATGGCCGCCAGGCCTGCCATGGACTGCATCAGACCCAAACGCTCACCTGGAACACGATTAAATAAATATCATGGGACAAGGTGACACCAATTGGCCCAGTCTCAAACTCAACAAAGCTTGTACTGTGTACTATTAAAATATACGATTTATAATAAGGCAAGGGTTTTGCTGAACAAGGGCCCAGTGCGGATTGCGAACTTAACACACACCATTGAATATCCTCGCTGGTGTCTGCAGGTTTCTTCACTGAGAGGCGTGAATCCGGGTTATATTATCCACGAGCCTCTGCTTAAGAGGTTTTACGAGTAGATCAAATGAATAGGCTACCACGGCTGCTTTTTTACCATGATCACACCTCTTGAAAAAGACTTGATCTAGGTAGTTGACTTTTGCAAAATACAAGAGCCAAGATAAGACGTCTATTCATGTATTTGTTATTAATATTAATAAATAGTTATACTAACCAATGCAAGCCCGAGGTCCTGTGCCAAACGGTAAATATATACTTTTCTGTACCGAATTAAACTCGTCAGGATGGAACCTCTCCGGACGGAACACTTCTGGACTCTTCCAGTACTTCGGATCATTGTGTAACCCTTCCACCGGAATTATGATGGTTACATCGTTGGTAATCGTCAAATTAAGATCTTTAAATGTATAAGGCCTTGCACTCTTCCTGATCAAGAACCCAAGAGATGGAAACATCCTCATACCTTCTTTGAAAGACCATTCAAGGTAAGTCATTTCTTTCACCGCTTCGTAACTAAGCTTATTATCGTACTTTTTAAGTACCATATCTATTTCAGTTTGCAGCTTTTGCTGTACCTCTGGATGGTAAGCGAGCTGGTGAAGTGTAAAACTAGTGGCTGAAGATGAAGTTTCGAAACCAGCTGCAAAGAACACAAATACTTGCGCTGCCATCAGAACATTGTCCATCTCTAAAGTGGCTTTTTCTGGAGTGCCATCTGGTTTAAGGTTTTCAATCGATTCGCCAATCATTGTACCAGCTTTTTTACTCTCAAGTAATAGGTCAATAAAATCATTACGACCCGATGGTTCGTAATTACGCTGTTTGATAATACTGTCGACAAAATCGATTATATCTTGTTCAACTTTTCCCAGGTATTTTAAATTTTTGGCAGCTTGAGGAACCAGTTCTTTTGCCATTAGAATGAAGCCGTCCTTCAATCCAAAATTAAAAATCTTGGCACCCAGCTTGCGGAAAGGTGATTTTTCATCGTTAAGTGAGTCTGCGTCGATGCCAAAGCCACAAGCACCGATGAAGTCAGTGGTGTATCTGGCCATGAGATCACGAGCGTCGATAGTTCGACTGTTGACTGCTGCGGTGAGCGTCCGATCAC
The DNA here is from genome assembly GCA_947859365.1 of Archips crataeganus. Lineage (NCBI taxonomy): Eukaryota > Metazoa > Arthropoda > Insecta > Lepidoptera > Tortricidae > Archips > Archips crataeganus. Next base: position 18,716,859 of record OX402060.1, on the reverse strand, counting down.
GCAGTCGTTCCGCGCGTTCCACGATGAGCGGAAACATTGCCTTGAGCTTACCGCTCGTGAACGCCGGTGTCATGCGCTGACGTAGCAGCCGCCACAGGTCGCCATCCGCGAAGAACAGATTCCGCATCAGAGGTTCCCTCGGAGTCTCTTTAGAAATGATACCGCGAGGGTAGAAATGAATAAAGTCACTTACAAGAATCTGCTTTATAATATCAGGATCTCTGATTACCAGCTCTGGCTGAGTAGAAGTAAAACATCCAACTAATTTTTCATTTGGATAATTATTATATCTTTCCGTTGACAATTGAGTAGCACTCTTCTGCATAAGAAACATAGGTGCACCATTGCCAAATATGGGTATCGGTTTTATATATGTGATACCTCTTATTTTCCAATAGTTAAAGTTTCTTGTGCTGTAGAGGTACAGAGCGACAAGCGCGACAAGGACGATAGCAATTGTAATCATGTTGCCAGGTTTTTGCACATTGAGACAGTTGTTTTACTTTCACGTTAATTTATATGTTATTTGTTATCGCTTCTATCAAAATAATTACGTGATTATATGTTCGCATGACTGAACTTTGTGACTAAACAAAAATCAAAATGTGGAATTCGGCAGTTTGATAATGGCCGGTTTATCAGAGAAGCCTCGTATCTTATCTATCTATACATAATAATAAAACAGTAGAAATTGGTTGTCTGTACATCGAATGGATTTAAAAAAAAATAGTGTGGGCGATAAAAAAAGAGTAACAGAACATGATTAACCATTTTTTGTCACTTTTGTCTGTTGTCTGTATATACACTACTGAACTGATTTTCTTACGGTTTTCGCAGATAGATGAAAATTAACTTGCAGCAACATGTAAGTTCTGTTTTAGTAAAATCAAGTATCAATGGAAAAAGTAATCGTCGTTTAAATATACCTACTTATAAAACAGTACCGTGACTAACTGACTGACTGACAGACAACGCACAGCCTAACAACTGGTGCTAGAGACTTGATATAGGAGAAAGGATTTTACTAAATTCGCGTAGGATAGGAAAATATCCAAACTTTGTTTGTTTCTTTGTTTGTAGGGGGTAATTTCCGAAACCACTGATGTAATACTGTATATCTGCCCGCCACGTTAAATCTTAATCCGTTCAGCCGTAATTGTATGTTACGATGTTTTTGTTACTCGATAACACGAGGAAACACACAAACAACATACATACTTCTTCAAAAACTTTCTCATTTATATCTATAATAGTAGTGGGATAATGATAGTTAAAGAAAGAATAAGAAATCGTGCGTGTAGCTCCTCCGCGCGGAAGAAGTGAAACTTCGTAATGTGGAAAAGAAAAAGGCACTTATACATCAATACTGCCGTCGTAAGAAAAAGGGGCACAACTACTGTAGCATTTTTTGTGAAACAGAAAAAGCCTAAGTGCACACTTGTTCTTTGTAAACTTTTTTTTGAGCAAGTTTGCAGTTGTGCCTTTTATAAATACGACGGCAGAATATGAACCTTATTGGAATAACTTAAAGAACTAAATTTACTTATGCATCTATGTGTTTAAATTACTCACTTGATGGCGCTTTTATCAAGTCTCATACAAATTAGCGAAACAAGTTACATATCTCGTCGCTAGATGGCGTTGCTCCTCGTGCGCACGTTAGTTTCAATAATTATTCTTGATTTTTCATAATTCTCAAAGATATTTAATAGTTTTTTTTACTAAATACGTTTAAAATACTTTATTCTACGATCTACCATTAAAATAGTTTTGATTTTTACAAGTTTTCATACTAAGCCACGCAATTGTTTTGGATCGCACTGACGAAGTTTTTAACATCCGTTAGTATATATACATTGCGAACGTCTCGTAAACGTCAACTTGCGTTGCGTTGCGTTGTGTTGCGTACTTAACGCAACACATTCAACGCAACGCTTGTTGGAAGTCGCATTAGAAGTTTCACTTCAAAAATGAAAGTGGTTAAAAATAATAATGAGTTAATAACTGATAATCTTTGTAGCGTTTGTATGAATGTCAATGTGCATCCTAACGAATTTATAGCAAACTTATTGCAAAGGTGGTCCAGTTTAACAAAGGTAATCAATTGTTTAGGGTTTGTGTATCGCTTTATACATAACTCTAGAAATCGAATTAATAAATTACACGGACCATTGTCTGTTCACGAAATGAATGAAACGTTGAACAATTTAATAAAGTTCTCACAGATCGAATCATACCCAACGGAATACCAACTTCTTAAAAATAATAAACCACTTCCTAAGTCATCTAACTTAATAAGTCTAAACCCTTTCATAGATGAATCGCTGATTATAGTGGGGGGTCGCTTAAGCTTGTCTCACTTCGATCATAACAAAAAACACCCTATCATTTTACCACGCAATCATCAGCTGACTCTGCTCGTCATGCAGAACGAGCATGTCAGATTGCTGCACGCTGGGCCTCAATTATTATTGTCATCAATTCGAGAGCGTTTTTGGCCAATACACGGTAAAAGTCTTGCTAATAAGGTCTTTCAAAAATGTGTGACGTGCTTCAGGGCCAACCCAAGGACACAAGCTCCCATTATGGGTAACTTACCAACAATGAGGGTAACTCCTGCGCCCCCATTTCTTGCTACGAGCGTTGATTACGCGGGACCTTTCATAATAAGGGACAGGAGAGGACGCGGTTACAAGACGAGTAAATGTTATATCGCTTTATTCATTTGTATGACTACTAAGGCAGTTCATATTGAGTTAATTACGGGTCTGCAGACGTCAGCGTTTCTTTCGGCTTTCAGACGATTTATGTCTCGACGAGGAAAGCCTAAGGAAATGTTAAGTGACAATGGTACGACATTTCATGGGGCCTGTAATGAAATAACCGAACTTTACAAATTTTTAAATGAAAACTCAAATGAATTGTTAACTTCTTGTGCACGTGAGGGAATAAGTTGGAAATTTTTGCCGGCATATACGCCACACATGGGTTCTTTACATGAATCCGCTATTAAAAGTTGTAAATACCATTTAAAACGAGTACTAGGCAAAGCATTGTTGACATATGAAGAATTTAGTACGATACTAGTTCAAGTTGAAGGAATTTTAAATTCGCGTCCATTATGCCCTATTCCAAATTCAAACAATGATGAAATTCTAGCCCTAACGCCAGCCCACTTTTTGATAGGAAGAACACCTATTTCGATGCCTGATTACGATTATGTTGATATCCCAACCAATCATCTGACTCTTTACCAACAGCTCCAACAGCTTCAACAAGATTTCTGGCGTCGGTGGTCCAGGGACTACATAGGACTCCTGCAAGAGAGGACAAAATGGAGAAGCTCCTCGGGTCAGGGACTCCGCGTCGGCAGCATGGTGCTGGTGAAGGATGAGCGGCTGCCAACCAGTCAGTGGCCGCTGGGCCGCGTCGTCGGATGCTGCCCGGGACGAGACGGCGTCACGAGGGTCGCCGAAATCGACACTGCTAAGAGCGTCATCAAGCGCGCGTTCAACAATATTTGCCCGCTACCAAATAATGTAATAAATTAATGTAGCTGTAAGATAATATTTGCAATGTTTACAACCCTTTTAATCCCATCTATTTCTTAATATAATTTGTAATTACGTAACTTAACTAAGATTTACCTATTTATTTGCATAGGTACTTATTAGCACTGTAGTTAACTGTATTGTATAAGATTAACGATTAATAAAACTCGTCAATTAGTTGCTACGTATTAATGTTGCTGTTATGTAATTGCGTAACTTAACTGAAGACTTACCTATTTATTTACATACACTTGCATACTTATTTGTGTTGTAGTAATCGGTATTTAGTATTAACTGTGTACGAAGTTTAATAAAACATGTCGATTTGTTGTTTTATTTCACGAGCTAGGAAGGTAGTAACTTGATACCATAGAAATCTTAAACACATTTACATTTCCGTTGCTATTTCCAAATTTCCTTAAGTATCATTTTCACTAAAAAGATTTCTATGGTACCAGCTTGATACTATAGAAATCTTAAAACCTACATTTCCGTTGTTATTTCCATTTTTTCCTTAGGTATTATTTTTATTCAAAGATTTCTATGGTACCAGCTAAATGGTAAATAAATTACCATATATAATTATATAATAATATAAATCACCTTTGGGCCGGGAGTATGTCTGCGACAGCGCCCTCTCACAGGTATCGCTGTAACTCCCACCTCATTTTGGTGGTTTTCTAGTTAGCTTTACCAATTGCGAGCTAGTTCTAGATCTAAGCGACAGATGGCGTTATAACTAGTAGATATAAGCAAATTTTCATTGTATCGAGACACACTTTAATAAAATCATCTAGCTATCAAGAAGTCTTTTCCCTCTCCACTCCTGCCACTTCTTCCACAAACGAACAAGTAGAAAGACGTCCACTGCTGAACATAGGCCTCCCCCAAGGCTCGCCAAACAGATCGGCCCTGCGCCATCCGCATCCAATGCGTTCCCGCTACCTTCACCAGGTCGTCGCTCCATCTTGTTGGAGGCCTACCTACACTGCGTCTTCCGGTCCGCGGACGCCACTCGAGAACCTTTCGGCCCCATCGGCCGTCAGTTCTACGGGCGATGTGCCCTGCCCACTGCCACTTAAGTCTAGCGATTCTTCGAGCTATGTCCGTGACTTTAGTTCTTGCGCGGACTTCATCATTTTTAATGTGATCCCGCAGAGAAACTCCAAGCAAAGCCCTCTCCATCGCCCTCTGAGTGACTTTGAGCTTCCTTATAAGACCCATCGTTAGCGGCCACGTCTCAGTGCCATAAGTCATCACTGGCAACACACACTGGGGGGCTACTCCGAAATTCGAAAATCGAAGTTCGCATCGTACCGTCTCGCTCGCTCTCGTATTAAATGCTATTAGAGTGAGAGGAATGGCATGATACGAAGTTCGAATTTTGCACTTCGTAGTATAGGCCCTGGTCAAAGACTTTTGACTTGAGACACTGCGGTATATCGGATGACAAGATATTGCGGAACTTCCCGAACGCTGCCCAGCCGAGCCGAGCCGAGTCTGTGTTAGTTACTAACAGTTGAAGCGTGAATCAGAGCATGACGCAATTATTGTAATGTTAATAATTATTATGATTTTAGTAGATAACATTTACGAGTATAGATTTATCTGATAAAATCAAATCATTATCATAGTTCAAATTTTCCAGTTTGTCTTGCAGTTCGTATATTGCAAAGTTCAGTCAACCACTATCAGTGAACGGTATTGTTATAACTCGAAGGGCAGTATGATTTATTAACACACGCGTTCCAATAATGTTTTAAATGTATTTATTAAATAACAAACATATTATTTTAAATAGCACATAACACGCTCTAGCGAAGTCTATATGACAAGAGGGGGAAGGGGAAATAGTGTTGCCACTGATTAAATACAGGCTCTAACACTCTTCCCTCCTTTACCCTTTGAATAAACTTGCACTACTCAACGATGACTATATATAACAAATTTTTCTCAAACATGCTATGAAATATTGACGTTATGTTCCTTAAAATACGCCACGAACTGTCACGTTGCAGGTGCGGCTAGACGAGAGGTCAATAATGGAATTTCATACAACATTGCTGGCCAAGGCCAGCAAAGTGATCGTCTATTGTTTTATGTGACACAGCACCATGACGTTTAATAGGTCGACGTGGTCGACGTGGATGGATGGATGGACGGACGGATGGACGGACGGACGGACGGACGGACGGAGGGATGGATGGATGTTGATGGATGGATGGATGGATGGATGTTGATGGATGTTGATGGATGTTGATGGATGTTGATGGATGTTGGTTGATGGATGTTGATGGATGTTGGTTGATGGATGTTGATGGATGTTGATGGATGTTGGTTGATGGATGTTGATGGATGTTGGTTGATGGATGTTGGTTAATGGACGTTGATGGATGTTGATGGATGTTGATGGATGTTGATGGATGTTGGTGGATGGTTGTTGATGGATGTTGATGGATGTTGATGGATGTTGGTTGATGGATGTTGATGTATGTTGATGGATGTTGATGGATGTTGTTGGATGTTGATGGATGTTGATGGTTGTTGATGGATGTTGATGGATGGATGGATGGATGGATGTTGATGGATGTTCTTGTTCATGGATGTTGACGGATGTTGATGGATGTTGATGGACGTTGATGGATGTTGATGATGTTGTTGGTGATGGTGATGGTGATGGTGATGGTGATGGTGATGATGATGGCGTTGATGATGGTGGTGATGATGATGATGCATGTTTGAGAAAAACTCTATACAAGCCTTGGCCACGAACAGGGATTGCCGGCCTCGTATCTCTAGATGGCCTCGTTAACACTCGGCCATCTATAACTACTCGGCCGGCAATCCCCTATTTCGCGGCCGCTGCAGTAATGTACTATTATTCTAAAGTTTGACTACAGTTTTGTATTTGGTTTGTATGTCGTTTCCATTTCAAACCTCCCACATCTATAAAATAGGTAACTCCAGGAATAGACTCTCCCGCTATAGTTCCCAAGATCCACGGCTTAGATCCCCGCCCGCCTATAGTCTCTCACTACCACCTTTTGACCCACTGTGAATGAGATTTCTTTATTTCCTTTGTGATATTTTGTCGTTGTTTCTTGTAATTTTGTAATATCCTCTGATATAACGACCGCTTTAGCCTAGTTGGTAGTGACCCTGACTACGACGCAAGAGGTCCTGGGTTCGAATCCCGGTAAGGGCATTTATTTGTGTGATGAGCTCGAATATTTGTTCCTGAGTTACGGATGTTTTCTATGTATTTAAGTATTTATTTATCTATACAAGTATGTTTATCGTCGTCTAGTACCCATAGTACAAGCTTTGCTTAGTTTGGGACTAGGCCGATTTGTTTAAGATTGTCCCCTAATATTTATTATTATTGTATAGGAGAAGGCCTAAATAGGGAGAATCTAGTTCTAAGTTCTCTGCCAAACATAAGCCGTGCCGGTGTGACACCTGTACTCTTATGGGCAGTAGTACGATAATCAAATAAGAATAAATTTAATGCATACATAGAAGTGTGACCACTTTCCATATTTTTAGGGTTCCGTAGTCAACTAGGAACCCTTATAGTTTCGCCATGTCTGTCCGTCTGTCTGTCTGTCCGCGGCTATGCTCCGAGACTGTAAGTACTAGAAGGCTGTAATTTGGCATGAATATACATATCAGTCACGCCAACAAAGTGGTTAAATAAAAAAAACTAAAAAAATTTTTTTTAGGTTCCTCCCACAGACGTAAAGTGGGGGTGATTTTTTTTTCTTAACTAACCCTATAGTGTGGGATATTATTGGATAGGTATTTGAGAATAAATAGGGGTTTTTTAAAACCATTTTTTGATAAATTGAATATTTTCGGAGATATTCACTCCGAAAGTTCAAAATAATGTGTCCTACCCCTCTAACTTTTGAACCGCACGTCTAAAAAATATGAAAAAAATCACGTAACTTAAACTTAATAAAAACTTTCTAGGAATATTATTTTCAACTTAATCAGTTGAGTAGTTTCAAGTTTTTGTAAAAAAATATTTCTAAACTAAGATTGTAATTTAAACCTACATTGCAAGCATATTTTTTTCTTTAAGTACCTATAAGATCACGCTAACAGTATCTTCTTTCAAATAAAAATAAAAAATATTACATCTGAAAAACAATCAGCATTCATTCATACCAGTTCTAGTAGACTGCAGTAGATTAGTTACCCAATTCGCCGATAGATGGCGCTGTACCGCCGACGTTGGGTCCAAAACAACCACATTAATAAAGTATGCAAAGATTTTTTCGTACTTGCTACGGAACCCTATCTTGGGCGTGTCCGACACGCTCTTGGCCGGTTTTTTTTAAATGTGTTTTGAAAGTGTCCACAAAACGCTCTGCGGCCCCGTTAGTGGCCGGGCTATATGCTGGGGTGAGGGTATGCGCCACCCCAGTCGACAAACAAAAAGTCTCAAATTCCTTGCTCGTAAATGAGGTGCCATTGTCAGTTACTAATTGAACTGGAAATCCTAAACGTAGGTACATATAATTCTTTAAATTTCTGTATAGTCAAGTTAGATTCTATATTAGCCATTTCAAAAGCCTCTGGCCATTTGCTGAAACTATCCATGATGATATCCATTTTACCTTGAAAAGGTCCTAGAAAGTCCGCATGAATCCTGTACCATGGTGATGGTGGTACCGGCCAGCAATGTAATTTAGTTTTTTCCGAATTTTTCCTATTAGACAAGCATATCATGCATGATTCGATCAAATTATCAAGGCCACCAAAATATGACTGTGACATTGATTTCATTCTATTGCTGCCAAAATGGCTAACATGTAGTTCCGATAAAACCAATTCATACAATTTTATTTTATTTTATTTAAAGTTATAGTATTAATTTATTATTGTTATTTTTTCTTAATATTTGTATGTGTTTAATAATAATAAATATTTGTATTTAATAATGCTATTTAACACCGATTAAAGTACAACTTGGACATTCATACAATGCTTTAGGAATTATTCTATGTCCCCAGAAGTGACAATCTCGATCAACACTAATCTCATTCTTTCTTAGGTAAAATGGTTTCAGATCATCATTTAAGTTACTGTACTCTGGCCAACCATCTCGGCAGTGTCTAAGCACTGTACTTAAAATACTGTCCCTTTTTGTGATTGCGAAATTCAGTGATTTTAAATTTGATTCAGTTATATTTTGAATTAGATATTCAAGAGTGTTACAGAAAATCGCTAAATCTATTTCACGCTCTTCTTTACGTGGTGACCGTGATAAGAAAACGGCTGGATTTTTACTTGTTATATTTAAAACCTGACAAAAAAATTGCATAGGTAATGCTGAAGTCTTTTAGCAGCCATTTTTGGGATTGATTTGTAAGGTCCAAATATTCTCACAAGTGCTGCATTATCTGTTTCTAGTTCAAACTGACGACCATAGGTATAATTATAAAATTTAGATATGCCAAAAATGATTGCCAGGGCCTCTTTATCTAGAGTACAATGTTTTTGTTCCCGTTCATTCAATATTTTACTTGCGTAAGCGCGGCGGTATAAATAGGTAATAACGGGCCAATTTCCACAACTCAACGTCTTTTACGCGCCTATTTACACACACACAGCTTAGCTTAGTTACACAGCTTGATAGTAGCGATACCAAGAATGATATAAATACACTCGAGTATCTCGATTGATTTTATTGTGTTAACTTAGATTGTGCAGTATGTTAACGCTTGCTATCTGCCTCGTCGCGCTAGTCGCTTTTTACTTCTACAGCATCAGAAACTTCAATTATTGGAAAAACAAGGGAGTCAAATATGTGAAACCCATACCCATATTCGGCACGGGCGCCCGCAACTTTCTTATGCAGTACAGCGTCACCCAAGCGACAATTGAGACATACAAGAAATTTCCCGATGAGAAGATACTAGGAATTTTCAACTCATCGCGGCCACAGCTGATCATAAGGGACCCAGATGTAATAAAACAGGTTCTTGTGAGTGATTTTATTCATTTTTATCCACGTGGCCTCAATCCGCATAAAAAAGTTATATGGCCGATGATGCGGAATCTGTTCTTCGCGGATGGTGACCTGTGGCGGCTGATGCGTCAGCGCATGACGCCGGCGTTCACGAGCGGCAAGCTCAAGGCGATGTTCCCGCTTATTGTGGAGCGTGCAGAGCGACTACGCGAGCGAACACTTACAGACGCCTCTAAAGGCCGGACCATCGACGCACGTGATCTCATGGCGAGATACACTACTGACTTCATTGGCGCTTGTGGCTTCGGCATTGATGCTGACTCTCTTAATGACGAGGAAGCACCTTTCCGCAAATTGGGCGCAAAGATTTTCCAACTTGGAGTCAAAGACAGTCTGGTTGTTATGACCAAGGAGATATTTCCTGAAGCTGCTAAGAATTTAAAATATTTGGGTAGAGTTGAACAGGAAGTAATTGATCTTGTAGAAAGTATACAAAAACAGCGTAATTATAAGCCATCAGGACGCAATGACTTTATTGACTTATTGCTTGAATGTAAGCAAGCAGGAACAATGATTGGAGAATCTATTGAGCACATCAGATCAGATGGCACCCCTGAAAAAGCATCTATTGAGTTGGACAATGTTCTGATGGCGGCCCAAGTGTTCGTGTTCTTTGCAGCTGGCTTTGAGACTTCATCATCAGCTACCAGTTTTACTCTTCATCAACTCGCTTACCATCCTGAAGTGCAGGAAAAAGTGCAAAATGAAATAGATACAGTGCTGGCAAGACATAATAATAAACTTAGCTATGAAGCTGTGAAAGAAATGACATATTTAGAATGGTGTTTTAAGGAAGGCATGAGGATATTTCCTTCTCTGGGTTTTCTGCTCAGAAAATGTTCGAGACCGTACACGTTCAAAGATCTCGACGTTACCATTGACGAAGACGTGGGCATCTTGATTCCAGTGCAGGCATTGCAAAACGACCCGAAGTATTGGGACAGCCCTGAAGTTTTCCGTCCAGAGAGATTCCATCCTGACGAATTTAACTCTATTCAGAAAAGCATCTACTTGCCGTTTGGTGTAGGACCACGGGCATGTATTGGTAAGTTTTTTCTAAACAAATATTTCACTCAGGGAACACACATAATTAATTATATGTATTAGATTATGTTGCTGTCATGATTTAATTATTTTTATTTGTAGTATGTCTTAATAATGTAGAAAATTATGAGCACTTAACTCAAAGGTATGTATTTATAAAGCATTAATCATAGACGTGTATCAAATTTGTTATTTTTTCTGCATTACTTTTGCAATTTTGTAAAAAACTTCTGCAGATCCTAACGACAGATCAAAAATATCTGCCCTATAAATATTATGTTTGGTTGATTCCAGGTGAGCGTTTGGGTCTGATGCAGTCCATGGCAGGCCTGGCGGCCATCTTGTCCCACTTCACCGTGGAGCCAGCGCCGGAGACTCTGCGCCACCCCATAGTGGACCCCAGAGCGAACATAGTGCAGAGCATCAAGGGTGGGCTACCTTTGAATTTCAAAGAGAGGAAAATTCAAAGCGTTGCCCAGTAAAGAATCCATTTAACTTAGAATTAGTTGTTCTTCCAATGATCTTGATACAAGGTTGTGATCTTAATAATAAAGTATAATATGGATTACGTACAGATACGTTAATTTTCGTTTACCCTTGCCTGACCTGTGATATGTTTCAATAAATTGTTAAATCATAAATCACAAATCGTTTATTTATTGTCAGAAAGTGAGTAATTATATAGATGGTAACAAAGATTAAAGTTCGTCAAAATCAACCAGTATTTGGCGCACAATTGTTCGGTTGCTACCACGGATATAGATACACATAGATAACGCAATGCTCACGATTTGTATTGAAACCAAGCGTGTCGAATTTTAACACTACTGTGACGTCACAGCCGAAATTTAGTGATGGGAAATTCAAACCACAGACATAATTACAATTAATCACAACGCAACGAGGCATTTTCTTAGTTTTCGCGGACGTCCGGCTGCAACAACTGACGCACGCGAACTGTCAGTAGTGGCGGCCAACCCGACGCTTTGTCGGGGTTCGGACACGCGAAGTAGAAGTAGATGCGTTATCTATGTGTATCTATATCTGTGGTAGATACGCTTACCGCATGTCGCTGAATCAATAAAATGTCTAAATATATAACAAAAATAGAAATCATAAAACTAACAATAATTAAAATATAAAATGTCAATGTCATGCAATAAAAGTGCGGATGCAATGCCAATTGTATAAAACAAAACAAACGTTCGATTTAATGTATTATTTTATGAAGACATTTATTTTATATCCAGATCAAGAGTTTTGATTCCTGTCCTTAACTACACTAATGATAATTCATGCGCATAAATACGATATTACTTAAACTATCATACGAAGGAATGAGTATTAATTATTATTATTCGGTAAATTTTGTGTTAGAGAACACGAGCGAGACGGCCACTCGTTAACCGGTTTGCTCAGCCACGAGGGACCCTCCCACCAGAGTGCGCTGCCCGCTATTTTGTCTGCTGGCAGCCCTCGTGACAATAGATCAGCTGGGTTTTCCTTAGTTGAAATCCAGTGCCAGTCCTCTGTATTGGTTACAGAGTGTATTTCAGTTACTCGATTTTTTGCAAAGCAATTATATTTGGTAGGCTGTTGTGATTTTATCCAAGTCAGTACTACCATTGAATCGCACCAAAAAAATGTTTTTTCAAATCGGCATTTGAATGCGTTGTTTACTTTATTATATAATGTTGTTAGTAAACACGCAGCACGGAGTTCAAGCCTTGGTATTGTTTCATTACGCGCTAATCTCGACTTAGCGCATAACAAACGAGTTATTATTTTACCATACTTATCTATAGAGCGCGTATAGATCGTCGCTCCGTAGGCAGTTAACGAACTATCGGAGAAGCCATGTAGTTCTAGGATGATGTAATTGGTTATAAGTGCGTGCCTGGGTATTTTTACCGAATTTAACATAAACAACTTTTTGTAGAATGATTCCCACTCGTTACTTAGTTCGGTCGAAAGTGTTTCGTCCCAATCGGATTTTATTTTCCATAATCGTTGGATAAAACATTTAGCAAATATTATTACGGGTCCTAATAAGCCAAGTGGATCAAAAATAGCGGACGCTAAAGATAAGACCTTTCTTTTAGATAAGGTTTTTGGCAATGGTTCAATTTTTAGTGTGTACATTAATTCATCACTAGAGCTAGACCATGTGAGTCCTAACACTTTTTGTGTGTCACTTCCAAATGTAGTTGGTGGTATGTCGGTTTGAGAGTTAGTAGAATTACTCACGATTTTTTGTATTAAGGGGGAGTTAGACTTCCACTTTCTTAGGTAGAAATTCGCTTCACGTAAAATTCGGTCAATATTAACAGCTGTTTCTGCTACTGTCTGTTCGTCGTCACCTCCGTACCATAAGTCGTCCATATAAAAACTGTGAACTATTGCATCAGATGCGTCGGAGAACCGGATTTTGTTTTCGTTCGCTAACTGCAGTAAACACCGCGTAGCGATATAGGGTGCGCACTTTAAGCCGAAACTAAGAGTGGTTAACGCATAGGTACGTAATGGGTCAGTTGGATGTTCGCGCCATAATATACATTGAAATTTTTGTTGTTTAGGATTTATGCATATCATTCTATACATACGTTCAATATCGGCATTTACGACAAATCCATTTTTTCTAAATCTTAATAAGATATCGAATAAATCATCTTGATTTATTTTACCCTTATATTGGATGTCGTTTAAGGATTTGCCTGTACTAGTTTGGAATGATGCGTCCATTACTACTCGTAAAGGAGTGGTAGTTTTATTTAGGTTAATGACGGCATGATGGGGAAGAAAATTGCAAGGTTCGGTATCCCTGTATTCGATCATGTGACCCGCGGCCATAAAATCTCTCATAAAATTTACATATTTTTCCTTGTATTGAGGATCGCGAGCAAATTTTGACTCTAATGATTTGAATCGTTTATACGCAACTGGACGCGATGGGCCTAAGGCCGTGATTTGCTCTTTTAACGGAATTGTCACTACAAAATTTCCATCAGAATTTATTTCGTGTTTATTGAATATTTTCTCACACTGTAGAATATCATCATGTGGAAATTCTTCCCTGGAGTGGCATTTTTCTGCAGCCCAAAATTGATTTAATTCATTGTTATTTTTATTTCGTATAAAGTTACATCTCACACCCTGCGATAGTGTGCGAGTATTAAACACTCCCGATACTACCCAGCCCAGTCGAGTTCTTTGAAGTATCGGCAGGCCGTCGCCTAATCGATATTGACCAATACATAAAAGTTGATAAAATTGTTCTGCCCCTATAATCATATCTATATCACCGCCTTGGTAAAATGTATCGTCTGCTAAAATAAATCGACGTGGAATGTTAAAATGTCGGACAGTGGCGGTATATGAGGGTAGTTTACATATGTTAGGTACAATAAAGCAAGATAAATTTGTCGTAAATGATTCGTCGCGTGATTAGAGGGTTACTTCGCAGAACTGATTTATGTTAGTTACATTATCGTTAAATCCTAGTACTTCCATATTTATTTTACGGATTGGTAATTTTAATTTCTTATATGCTTTTTCGGTTATGAAATTTGATTGAGAGCCCGAGTCGAGTAAAATTTTACATGTATGTGATTGGTTATTAATATCTAACACCTTGACTATCGCGGTAGATAAAACTATTTGTTTGATTTGACTGTCGTTGCCATCGAGTTGGCCTAGTATCACATTGGATTCTCGTTGATTTGTTAATAAATTAACCGACTGTGGTTCTACAGTAGGTACGATGGGCGGTTGGTAGCTTGGAAAAGTTAGCGGTTTTGGTTCTGATTGCGGCAATTTTGTGTCTGAGTTACTGATATGTAGAAGTGTATGGTGCTTACCCTTGCAGGTCTTACAGTTACTTGCACGACAGTTAGGTAAAATATGATTCGTGCCTAGGCAATTCGAACAAATACCTAATTTTCTAACCACACGAATGCGGGATGCTGCGCTCAGGGCCAAAAACCTAGGACATTGATTGATGTAGTGCCCTTCCTTGCAGTTGGGGCATTGATTACGCTTGGAGCTAAAGGTATTATGTTTAGGTATTACCTTATTAGTCTGGGTTGGAGAGGAAGTGGTTACCAGCGCCTTATGCGACGGGCCGGCGTGGTGCTCGGGTTGGGCAGGTGTGGCGTGACTCAGCGCTTCCTGAAGGTCCGCCTGTGCCCGTAGAAATGTTTTGAATTCCTGTAATGTAGGTAGTTCACGGGAGTTTATTTTTTCTTCCCAACGTCGTTGCATTGTTTTTTCGAGTTTAGAGGCGAGAAAAATATTACTAATAAATCCCAACCTTCGGTGGAAATATTTATCGATCTTAGGGTTCTTAGATGTTTCGAAATATTATCGGATAATGTTCGTAGGCACGTGGCAGTACTGGCAACAGTGTCGACATTAAACAGAGCTCTTAAATGATTATAAACGAGTAACCTAGGGTTATTATATCTTTCACATAGTAATTGCCATGCTATAGAATGACTTTCTTCGGCGTACTCCAATGAACTGACCACTTCTAGTGCATTAACGGTTAAACAGCTTTTTAAGTATTTAAATTTCTGTATCGGTTTTAAGTTAGTTTGATTTATAAGTGCATCAAATGTGTCTCTAAATTCTATCCAATTTGTAATTACACCATTAAATGAGGGAAGAGAAATGTCTGGATATTTAATAAACTCACAAGTTGCCTGCGTTGATTCGCGAGCCTGGGCATCCATGACCGGGTGTTGGGTCAGGCTGCCGCTCCGCTTCAAGTATTCCTTACTTAAAGACACAGATTGAAAATAAGTATTCTCAAACGTCTCCCTCTCAGATAACTGTTGATCGACATCGGCACTAAGAGTCTCAATTTGATCCTGTATGGTTTCGAATTCCTTAAAAACTTCAGTTATTCTAGCAACCCTCAATTCTAGATCAATTATATGCTCAGCAGTTAAAGGAACTTGGCCAAGTTTTGATAGAAATTTCTTGAACAAAGTTAGCTTTCTCTTAACTACCCCCCTCATTTTTATTAAATCGCTTATCTTAACGCTCTCTAACATTGTATGTTCGGAATCAGATCCAGATGACGACATCGATTACTAAATATGTTAAACTAAGCAAACTAGTTGTACCTATTTGAGAATACTTAGGTGATGTTAAAGTTGAAGAAATTAAAAAATGCAAATAAATATGCCCAAAAAATTAACAGCCAGCCACTTACTTGATAACTTGTTACCACCTATCGATAGCCCTTCGACCTTTCTCGACCTCTTCACCAACTTTTCTTCTTTCTTCACGCTCGGTTTTTCTTTGTCTTGATCGTTAATTTGATTTTGAAGGTAGATATAGCTTTAGACGCTCTGACCTTAAATGCAATCGTCGCTTTCTTAGTAATAATCGGTATATTCGGTTTCTTGATATTCCAGATTCTAGTTATCTTTATAATTTTCTGTGTATCTTTCCCTGTTTTCTCCGCCAAACTTCTATGCGACGTCCTACGTTGATGAAAGTACGCCGCGCCTTTTTCTCTTGCCACGCGATGCTCGGGTATCGCCTGCTTCGCCTGGCCGTAATATTTGCGTATTCGATTCTTTCGATAAGAGTTTCTTCTTCTTCGTCGTCGGGGTCACCAATGTTCGTTTGTGGAAGAAGTGGCAGGAGTGGAGAGGGAAAAGACTTCTTGATAGCTAGATGATTTTATTAAAGTGTGTCTCGATACAATGAAAATTTGCTTATATCTACTAGTTATAACGCCATCTGTCGCTTAGATCTAGAACTAACTCGCAATTGGTAAAGCTAACTAGAAAACCACCAAAATGAGGTGGGAGTTACAGCGATACCTGTGAGAGGGCGCTGTCGCAGACACTACTGAAATGATGAACTAACACAGAAATTACTAGAGGAAGACTAAATATGTTAACTAATATTGTTGTGAGTTATTGTCCCGCACTGAAATCATTTCCAAAAATCCATCCATCGTGCTCGTGGTTGTGCTCAGGTGTTGATGATTTAATTTATTCATATATTAATTAGTATTGGGGGTGTAGTGGAGCGTCTTGTACCCTAAAAAGTTGGTAACGTTTTTGAAGTGAAACTTCTAATGCGACTTCCAACAAGGTCGCGTTAAACGTTTAGGGGGTATGAAAGCATTAGTATATATACTAACGGACAATTTCGACAGTGCGATGCAGAACTCATACTGTCTGTGCAAATTTGTATGAGACTTGATAAAAGCGCCATCTAGTGAGTAATTTAAACACATAGATGCATAAGTAAATTTAGTTCTTTAAGTTATTGCAATAAGGTTCATATTGATGTATAAAAGTGCCTTTTTAATTTCCACATTACGAAGTTTCACTACTTCCGCGCGGAGGAGCTGCATGCACGATTTTTTTAGAGGGGGAGCACCGTGGGTGTATAAGCGGTCTACAATCTCTCGCCAGTTTCTCCAAGACCACACCCCACACCCCATGGCCACACCCCGGAAAACCATGAGGGTTCAGGTCCAGGTTCAAGGACGAGGGGGCTCGCACGCTTCGGCGGGCGAGTCTAACTGCGGACGCCTCCCGCAATCTGCACGAAGCCTGGCTCGGTGCAGAAAGCAAACCACGCTGATAAGCAATGGATTTTGGCCAATACAGCGAGTCAGCAAGGCAATATCGAAGGCCGAGGGCGACAGTTTGAGGTCTAGGTCGGTTAGAGACTGCATCTCAACTCACTTCCAATCGTAACGGTCCCCCGTTCCACTGGACCCAAGTGAGCTAAGACGAGAGAGTGCATCTGTGCCTGCGCAACCACTTACGCACTTAAATATATCCCGCGCAATTGACTGCTTCTGTTTGTTGGATTTCGAATAAGTCTTAAGTCCTGCAGCGATGGGCGGCGGTAGAGAGGTCGGGTAGCGGTGCACACCCAGCTTTGTCCAAAGCCTGCAAGTGGGCGACTCAAGGAGAGTGGTCGTTTTTGCGCTGCATTGGGTCGACAGCGTGAGCTGGGCAGCACCTTGAGTAACGGAGCAGCCCTTTTCAGGGAGGCACTGCTCCCCTCGTTCAGTCGGGGCACAATGTGTCCCAAAATGTGTCCCAAAAAATGCTCGTCCCATAATTACGGGGGGATTAGCAACCGCGGTTGCCTAAGCACCCCAAATCATCGCGGTCGAAAATACAATAATGTATAAAAATACACCTAAAATGGTTTTTGGCGCCTGTAATGTGCGTACATTGCTTGACAAGTAACAAAATTGTTTCAGTTCATTAATATGGACCTCCGCAAAGTAACGCCTGATTCAATAAATTTTAAACCACGTTGTAGGTGCAACAAGATGTTTTTTTTTCTAACAATTTCTTCCCCAGCTATCTCGCCCTCTACACACACATACATAGACCATATAGGCTTAAGCTTAAATCCTAACTCACTATATAATTCACAGGGTAGTGAATGCAATTGGCCAGTGATCTGATATAACTAATGTATCTAAACTAATACAATACAATACAATACAATGACTCTTTATTGTACACCACAAAAAATACAATACAGAAAAACAAGTACATGACAAAAAAGAAATAAGGTAAGCAATGGGCGGCCTTATCGCTTCGAAGCGATCTCTTCCAGGCAACCTTTAAAAAAAGAAAGAAAGAAAGCAAGGAATGCATTACAGCAGGTGGTGCAATATAAAATTTAATAAATAATAGTAAAAAACAAACATTTTATTAAAACAACTGAAAACATCTAATAATACACATCATAAAACATACATAAATAAGTGATACACAATATACTTGTAAATAAATGGACACAATAATACAATTTTCAAGCACAGGATAAAAGATAGTGTTGCTTAAGCATAGATTTAAAAATGGGCAAAGATTTAGCACGCCGTAGGTCTGTCGGTAGGGAGTTCCATAACCGAATAGCCTGGACAGTAAAAGAGTACACATAAAATTTTGAATTGGAAAGAGGGACAGTAAGAAGAAAGTTCTGAGAGCATCGAACAGAAGTAACATAGTTAAATCGCTCATTGAGGTAGCAGGGAGCTGCAGGATTAAAAAGAATGCCGTAGAGAAGGTGTAGAATGTGTGAATTACGGCGAAGGCGGATTGGGAGCCACTTGAGCTGTGATCGAAAATAGGAAACATG
Organism: Archips crataeganus; assembly: GCA_947859365.1. NCBI lineage: Eukaryota > Metazoa > Arthropoda > Insecta > Lepidoptera > Tortricidae > Archips > Archips crataeganus. Next base: position 18,698,094 of record OX402060.1, on the reverse strand, counting down.
ATCGTACTTACGTAGACCAAATATGAACCGAATGCACAGATTTTGAATTCGCTCAAGTTTATTAAGATGCTCTAATAATATGAGGCAACTCCTGTACCTGGGCTGTGAAACGGCCAAACCTGGCTGCAGGCCACTGTGGGCCTCACTCGGACGGCGTCTCGTGCCCGACGTCCCAGCGTCGCCGAAAGCCGCCACACTGCGCAGACCAACCTGCTTCACAACCACCAAGCCTCCTTGAAACGCTTCTACACGAAGCCACAACAGCCATACTCATGGCCGTGTCTTAACACCTCCTGTGGACGGATCACGGATTAGAAATAACTTTAGACTGGTTCTTAAAGGACAGAAGGAACCGGCTTGCTCAGTTCGGTGAAGGGATACCATGAAAACTTGGAAACTACATAAGCACGCACCGTGGAGGAATCGCGGACTTGCTTAGTTGCCTGGGTCGCGCTGTCGACTCTAACGAAGGTGCAAGACCTCGGACACCACAGCAATCTACAACCAAAGATCAAGGATTAGCGTTGTCGACCCAAAGGAAAGGCAGGGCTCCAGTGGCTTGGCCACATACCAAGTGCTCAGGAAGACACCGCGTGTGACGCTCCACGACACCCACTTCTACCACATCAATTCACTGCACTGAAACAAAATGAAAAATAAGTATACCAGGACGCTAACAGCGCATTCCACGCTCTTACCAGGTCAGTCGAGAGAAACTCACCCATATCAAAGATTAATTCCGATTTGGAACACGACAACACTCCGAACATCAACAAAATGGCCGTCCACCCAAAACCGGCCTCGTTCACGTAGCGTAGAGCTATCACCATTGCCATGTACGGTTTTTTTTATTGAAGCACATCACTGGAGTCATAATCCAAATTTTAAGTCCCAAAACCAGCACCTACGTCCAAAATAATTATTTAATCCGCATCCCTGCAACGATTTACGCAATCGAAGATTAATTTGAATTGTCTCAAGTTAATTGAAAAAACGCCGAAGTGTGAGAAAGATGGAAGAAACATTGACTCAAACGGCCCTGCTGTCACCTGTCAAAATGACAACCTTACAACACCCCTCCTCCCAGATAAATTTCCCGGGAAAAAGAGGGAAATTCCAGCTGGCCCCCTGCTATATCCACATAAATTATGAATCACTAAGCCAATACATGAAAAATCCGCTGCACCAAAAAATAGTGCGTGGAGTCCCTCCGCGCGGAAGAAGTGAAACTTCATAATAAAAATAAAGAAACTAGGCGGTCGGTCACTCATCCAAGTACTGACCGCACCCGCCGTTGCTTAACTTCGGTGATCAGACGAGAACAATACAATACAATACAATACAATACAATACAATACAATGACTCTTTATTGTACACCAGGAATAGTAAGCAATACAGAAAACAGGTACACAGAGAGTAAGTTACAAGGTAAGCAATAGGCGGCCTTATCGCTTAAGAGCGATCTCTTCCAGGCAACCCTTTACCAGAAAGAAGGAAGGACTAGTTTACAGCAGGTGGTGCATCAACAGTGGATCAGAAAATTAAAACGCAACAAAAAATAGTACATCTACTCATACATATATCGTACATATAATAAGTACACGTCTAAAACAAATATAAGCATTGGGATAAACAGCCACATATAAATAAATAAACTATAACAAAGCTAATAATTACAAGAAGACAGATAGTACACCTTAAGCATTGATTTAAAGATTGACAGAGATTTTGCCCGTCGTAAGTCAATCGGCAAGGCATTCCACAACCGAATAGCCTGGACAGTATAAGAATAGACATAGAATTTGGAGTTAGAGAGAGGCACGGTAAGGAGAAAGTTCTGAGAGCATCGAATAGAAGTTACGTAGCTAAACCGCTCTTTGAGGTAGCGAGGAGTTGCAGGGTTAAAGAGAATGCCGTAAAGAAAGAACCGGTGTTTTTGTCAAATATCTTGAAAACGGTGCATCCTACGGCAAAATCAATGAAATTTTCATCCCCCTTTGAAGTCCTAGCATCTCCTTCCCCACCCCCCCGGTGTTTTGTCGAATATCTTGAAAACGGTGCATCCTACGGCAAAATCAATGAAATTTTCATCCTCCCTTTGAAAGCTCCGCACCCCCTCTCCCACGGCCCCTTCTCCGCACCCCCCCCCCCCCTCATCACCACCCACACCCTCACCCACTCGGTGTTTTTGTCAAATATCTTGAAAAAAGTGCATCCTACGGCAAAATCAATGAAATTTTCATCCCCCCTTTGAAAACCCCACACTCACCCTCACCCCCCTCCCTCCCCCTCACCTCACCCCTCTCGCAAACGTCTCGTAAATGTCAACTTGCGTTGCGTTGCGTTGCGTATATAACGCAACGCATTATACGCAACGCTTGTTGGAAGTCGCATTAGAAGTTTCACTTAAAAAAAAACTGTTTTTAACCACCTAGTGAACACGGTATCAAAAAAAAAAGCTAGTCAGGGCTATCCGTTCGGTCGCGGGACCGTTGCCGGCCAGCTCACGACGTGACAGAAATGAAAATATATAAAAAAAACGAGTGCGACCACAACCCAACGGTTGGTTGACGATCAACACTCACTCTCGAAAGGGTTAAACAGACCCGCCTATACTATCAAAGAGTGGTCAACGTCGGCGGCGCGGTGAGCGAGAGCGACCAGCGCGGGCCGCGCGTCCGACGTTCACTCAATCTCAAAACAAAACAAGTCACCACAAAATAGTTATTTATGATACAAGTGCGGAAAGTAGGCAATTCCCAACGAATGGCGGAGATCTGAACACACGAGCGAAGCGAGTGTGGTTTAGCCGACATGAGTTGGGAATTTCCTACTTTCGATTCGACCCGTATATCATACAACGTTTTACAATGCATTAGGCGAGGAAAAAATTGGGGCGAGGAAAAATTTTCGGAAAAAGATGGTGCGTTTTTATTTACCTTTCATTGAAGGAAAGTCTCGTTGGTGTTTACATTTATTTCAGCATCGACTTAGTCGGCAGGAGGCTGTCACATTTGTGCTTGGTAGAACGTCAGGCGGCGTTAAATCCGATGTAAATTCATCACTTGAACTCTCCATTTTAATTAACTAAACTAAAATCAATCTCCGGACTAAATTCATGAACATTACTTTGGCGGGTTTTCATGACAGGCGCGAACGAGTAACCATGATTGGTTCGTGTTACGCCATGCGCGCGCACTAAAAACTCATTGGTTGACAGGCGCGAACGGGTAACTATGATTGGTTCGTGTTACGCCATGCGCGCGCACTGAAAGCTCATTGGATGAATTTCGATTGCGCGCGCATGATGTCGTACGGTCCGAAATGGACTTGAGGAATTATTTTAGTACCTACTAAGTTATTATTTTTTTCAATACTTTTGACGAAATTAAAATTTGTGTGTTTTATTATTTTATCAGTAAATATTCACTTGGTTGCAAAGCTGAATTATAAGAGCGCGCGCAGACAGAGAGCGGTCTGGAGTTCCGCGTTCCGCGTTCAGAGTTCTGTGTTTTGACCGCTCGAGAGTTCCGACCGCCTGCTGTGTGCATTATCGTAAGGGACTCGGTACATTCGAAAGAACGCAGAACTCGGAACTCGGAACGTGGAACTCCAGACCGCTCTCTGTCTGCGCGCGCTCTAAAGACACAACTCACTAGTCTTATTTTTTAAGCACTAGTTTGGACACAACTTTTTGAGATTTGGCAATTTAAAAAGTTACTTTTCCGCACGCGTGTGGAAAAAAAATTCATACAACTTTTTTCACACTTGCTGAGGCGTGCTGGGATGACTAACTTTCTATAGATATGTTGATCAAGAGGCACTTTCTGAGCATGTGCATTGTAAAAATAAAAACGTAACACACCATACTCGAGATCAGTCGGCGTTGGCGGCACGGCGTGCGAAGGCGACTGACGCGGGCCGTGCGTTGGGGCGTGGGTGTGGGCACCCACCTACTCCAACAATACACAAAGCAACTAATTGTATAAAAGAGCATAAACATGCATGTAAAAGAAAGTTGTAAAAAAAAGTGTCAGTGTTCCAAAAGATCAATCCTTGCTTTGTAGGGCAAAAAGTGAGTAACGGCTAATGTCAACCTACCCCACTCAGTCAGTCAGTCCCTTTCTGGTACCACTTTCATTATCTTTAATATGCCATTTTCCTACAGACTTGCCATCCCCATCCTCCAACTCATAAACTAATTTGGAGAGTTTCCTAACTACACGACATTTTTGTCATATTTCGGGGCCAACTTGGATGCAAAATACTTAGATGCGTCACTTTGTTTAAAAGAGCGTTTTCAAACAATATCTCCAATCTCAAACTTCAGATCTCGCCGCCGCTGATTGTAGTATTTAGCATTTATCTGGTGGGACTTCGGTAACTCCTCCTTAACATAAGCAAACACCTGTTTAAGCTCGCCCAAGTTATTGTATAGGACGAAAAGACAATTTCGACGATGCCTTCAAAATCTTTGTAAATATTACCATCAGCCACGGCCTCGCGATCGTGCACCAAAAAAAGGGGTGTAACCCGTAGCCAAACTCACCGATGTATTTATCGCAAACTTAGTTTTATGGAATTTATTTTAAATTTATTTTATGGATATTAACGCTGCCCTGCAGACCCTAAAACGCAGTAAGAGCAAAAAAGCGATTAGACCATTATGTTCCTTACGCTGTGCTTATTATAGTTCAATATTCAACAAACGTAGAAACCCTCTTACTGCGTTTTAGAGTCTGCAGGGCAGAACGTCCCAAGTGCGATAGTCGGTACCGACAAAACTAGAAACAGCTGTCAAAATCGTAAGATTTTGTCTCTCCACAAGATTCACCTGGGGCGAATAAACAGGGCCAAAATGTACTTGAGGTATTTGATATTTGCAATTTAATGATCGAACTTCGTGCACAGTTCTGCGTTAACGTACCGCCTATCCCAAAATCGGAAGCATCGCAGTGAACGGCAAAAGGTTGGTCAAAGTCGGGGCAAGCCAGAACCGGAGCACTTGCAATTGAACTAAATGTTTTTATAAAGCGTCTGTAATATGAGGCGGTTCCTAGAAAACGCTTCACATCTTTTCTAGAGGCGGGGGTGGGAAAATCTCTAATAGCACTAATTTTATCAGGATCCGTTCTCAGCCCATGCCGTTCAACGACATAGCCCAAGTTCTTCAACTGACTACGGAAAAAACTTGATTTGGCCAGATTTATCGTTAGATTCGCCTTTTCAAAACGAGCAGCCACGGCAAGCAACAGAGTCAAAATGTTCCTCAAAGGTAGCCGACGCACAGATTAAATCGTCCAAATATGACCAGATTTTTCCTTCAAATTCAGGGCCAAACAATCTATCCATCAGACGCTGTTGCGTTGCTGGTGCTGAAGTCAAACCGAAAGCCATCACTTTATACTGAAATAGACCACGACCAGGAATTGTAAAGGCCGTCTTTTCCTTCGATGACGGGTGTAACGCAATCTGATGAAAGGCTGATTTTAAATCTATTGATGACAAATATTTGGCCTCTTTCAATCTATCTAATATTTCTGAGATATATGGTAAGTCGAGTTTGAAAACATCATTAAGTTTACGACTGTCCAAGCAAAATCAAAGAGAACCGTCAGCTTTAGGTGCTAAAGTAACGGGACTATTCCATGGGCTAGTGCTAGGCTCTACTAGGTCGTCTCGCAGCATTTCGTCTAACTGTCGGTTAAGTTCCCTTAACCTTTCGGGTGACATCCTATAAAAATGTTGTTTGATGGGTATGGCATCACCCATGTATGGTACACTACAACCTAACTACGTAAGGCTTGTTCCAACCTTACACGTCTACTAACTACGAACGTACGTCTATAACTGGAAATTGTATCAGAATCTTCTGCCATTTCTTAACAACTGTGACCAGATAAAGGGCGTTTAAAACGCTCGAATAATAGCCCAAATAATATTTGTTTTTCGTTATAATCTTAAACGTATATTTAGATCATTAGTCCCGAGATCTACAATTACCATTAACATGTTGATTTTCTCTACAGAACAACGCTTGGTCCTTTCCTCTCTTTGAAATTCAAAGGTAGGCCTCCCTTGATGCTCTGGACTATAATGGCTTTAGGGTCTACTATGGGGTGTCGCAGAGTTTCTGGAGCCGGCTCTACGGTAAAGCGGGACAAGATGGCTGCGAGGCCTGCCATGGACTGCATCAGACCAAGACGCTCAGCTGAAATTGATCACAGATATTGTTTTAAAAAAAAGTTTGGCGAAAGAACTTGCAGAAGTAGCCCTGCCTTTTAACTGTTTTGAATCTTCCAAAATTGACAAAAATTATGACAAACTGTTGGTGAGTAGCGGTACAACGTGGAAACTCCTGAACTTTATTGCCTAATGTCTTTGCTTTTCAATAGGAGTATACTAATTCCTTTACCAATTAAGGCAAGCCAAAGGTAGAAATGTTGTTATTGTGTAAAATTTTTGTTAAAAAAAATAGACTTACCAATACATGCACGTGGTCCAATTCCAAACGGCAAGTAGATGCTTTTCTGAACGGAGTTGAATTCTTCGGGATGGAATCTCTCGGGACGAAAAACTTCCGGGCTGTCCCAATACTTTGGGTCATTATGCAATGCCTGCACCGGAATCATAGTGCCCACACCTTTGTCAATAGTCACGTCAAGATCTTTGAATGTGTACGGCCTCGAACACTTTCTGGTCAAGAATCCAAGAGATGGAAACATTCTCATGCCTTCCTTGAAACACCATTCCAAGTAATTCATATCTTTTATAGCTTCATAGCATAGTTCATTGTCATGTCTTGCCAGCACTGTATCTATTTCATTTTGCACTTTTTTCTGCACTTCAGGATGGTAAGCGAGTTGATGTAGAGTAATACTGGTAGCTGATGATGAAGTCTCAAAGCCAGCTGCAAAGAACACTAACACTTGGGCCGCCATCAGAACATTGTCCAACTCAATAGATGCCTTTTCAGGGGTGCCATCTGACCTGATGTGCTCAATAGATTCTCCGACCATTGTCCCTGCTTGTTTACATTCAAGCAATAAGTCGATAAAGTCATTGCGACCCGACGGCTTATAATTGCGCTGTTTCTGGATACTGTTAACGAGATCAATTACCTCTTGTTCTATTTTTCCTAAATATTTTAAGTTTTTGGCAGCATCAGGGAAAATTTCTTTGAGGATAGCTACTATGACCTCTTTAACTCCTAAATGGAAAATCTTTTCACCTAGCTTACGGAAAGGTGCTTTCTCGTCATTTAGGGAATTAGCATCAATTCCGAATCCACAAGCGCCAATGAAGTCAGTAGTGTATCTTGCCATGAGGTCGCGAGCGTCGATAGTCCGGCCTTTGTTGGAGGCAGCAAGCGTGCGCTCGCGCAGCCGCTTAGCTCGTTCTACTATGAGCGGGAACATCGCCTTCAGCTTGCTGCTCGTGAACGCCGGTGTCATACGCTGACGCAGCAGCCGCCACAGGTCGCCGTCCGCGAAGAACAGATTCCTCATCATCGGTTCAATGACAGTCCTATGTGGGTTCAAGCGACGTGGGTAAAAATGAATGAAGTCATTTATTAGGATCTGGTTTATAATATCCGGGTCCCTGATGACCAGGTCCGGTTGGCTTGAGCTGTAAATTCCGACTATCTTTTCATCAGGAAAGCGTTCGTAGACCTTTGTTACACCTTGAGTCAGGCTTATCTGCATGAGGAAATTGGAGGTAGCACTGCCAAATAGTGGTATTGGCTTTATATGTTTGACTCCTTTGTTTTTCCAGTAGTTGAACGTTCTTGTCGTGTATAGGTATAACGCGGCGAGCACGACGAGAATTATGGCTAGCGTTATCATTCTGACTCTGACGAGCTATCTATTCACAATAAACATTAGTCACACAACTGTGTTAATTTATACATCCTCTTTAATCATTGTTATCAGAATGAGTTATATCGTACAATATTGTCACCTGGCTGAACTTTTCTGCATATCTGTTAGACTTGTAAAGTTCGACATCATGATTATGATTGGTTTATCCTGATATCCTGTCGTTTAAATATTGTTGTACTATGCCCATGACAAATATGTAACATACGAATAAATTTTACCGTTTAGTATGGCTGTAAGCTGAATGTTACAAATATAAATTATTAATATAGACTTAGTTTTTATGTAGTCTATTTTAGATTTCGGTTCTCTTTACTAATACTCTTATATATGATGTACCATGTACCATCAATCGTTCAAGAGTTAACTGAAAAAGATCCTTTTAAGGGATAAGTTTGCATTTGTGAATCTTTTCATCTTGTTATCAGTTAATTTTATTTGTTTAAAGTACGGTTAGCTGCAGGAAAATGGTACGTAAGAATAAGCATTTAAAGGCTAAAAACTTTACAAAGTACAAACACTTTATTATATAAGAAAAAAAAGATTTTTTTCCAGGCATGTTAAGCCGCAAGCAAAATCTTGTATAACGTACATTATTTTATTATGGCTGAGTAAAATGACATATCGCTGTCATTAAACCATCTGACCCAAAGTACCGGACGCAGCGATTAATGCTAAGCTGAGCAAGTGTCCGATTTGCAGCCGCAATGACACAGTCTATCTTTAGCTTTAGTGTTGTTTTTTGTTTTGTAAAAATATTGATGATGTGTCTTGTGTTGTAGTAAATAAATGTATTTTCTTTCTTCTTACCTTCTTTATAAATTAATACAATCATTTAAAAGCGAATAAGTTTTCCGGGTGCGCCGATGGGATTCGAACCCACGTCTCCTTGGTATGCGCCCCAACCTGGGTGTTCTACCAATTGAACCACGTCGCTCCCAACCGACTTCCCGAAATTCTTAATTCTAATAGTTGTGATGGATGTTACCACACGCCACTCAACAGTACCAACAGTGCCAACGCGTATGTAAGCGATTAAGAATTTCGGGGAAGTAGGTTGGGAGCAACGTGGTTCAATTGGTAGAACACCCAGGTTGGGGCGCATACCCAGGAGACGTGGGTTCGAATCCCACCGGCGCACCCGGAAAACTTTTTCGCTTTTAAATCTTAGTTTCGGTGAGCAGACGTAATAAAAATAAATAATATTTAATACAATCATCGTTATCTTCTGCAGTCTTTATATCGAATACTCTTACTGGCTATACGACTTCTATGTATTCATACTAAATACAAACTGAAACATGGATGCACAGAATAACCCAGAAAAGAGACCAGCGCTGGGAATCGAACCTAGGTCCTCAGCATTCCGTGCTGCGTGCTAATGCTAAAACCCATACACCACCACTGGTCGGGATTTAGACTCAATTTTTTCCCATGCATCTCGGAAACGGCTTCAACGATTTCGATGAAATTTGGTATTTAGGGGATTTCGGGGATAAAAAATTGATCTAGCTTGGTCTTATCTCTGGGAAAACGCTTGTTTTATTAATGGGCGCTATGCGCTTGTAACTTGTACCTAGCTTGTGTGCATTACTTTATACTTACTCATGCTATTTTTACGATAAGTAGATAAAGATATACTCGTAATGCTTAAAAATCACGAAGTATTTATAGCTACTTAAAACCAAGCGAAGGTTTTTAAAAAAATGGCCACGTGGGAAGAGAACACGTGCTACTTTTGACGTGACAACGTCTAATAAATCGATGAACGCCGGCTGCATACACGAAAAAGGATGACGCAATGTAACGTTACATGTAAGTACATGTACGTGCATGTATCTACAGAGCCGCGAAGGCCAGTTTCAAGAGAGCCGCGAGGGCCAGTTGCAAGAGCGGCGAACGCCAGGATGTACAATTCGTGGTGCCGGGGGGAAGGGGTTGAAGGGGAGGGGCAGAGGGGTTTCAAATGAAAATGGGGATGAAAATTTCATTGATTTTGCGGTAGGATGCACCGTTTTCAAGATATTTGACAAAACACCGGTTCTCGTCCGATCACTGAGGTTAACCAACGTCGGGCGCGGTCAGTACATGGATGGGTGACCGCCTGGTTTCAATTTTGTTTTTTGAATGTTTTGTTATGACGTTGTCACGTTAAACTATCGTCCATAAACCGACTTTTTTGTGATCGGTACGGCCTCTAACCCAAGTAAGACGTTGCCCATTAGTGAGGTAGTGGTCATTTACGGCGGGTCAGTTTTATGTAAAAAAAATATTACAAATCTGAAAATGTGTTTGTTTGTTTATTTGTCCTTCTTTCACGTCGAAACTGAGCGACGGATTGCCGTGATTTTTGTATGGACATAGTCGAAGGCCTGGAGCACTAATGTCACTACATAGGCTAGGTACTTTTTACCACGGGAAAATATCTCATTCCCACGGGAAAACACGTTTTTAATCTACTTCAGTGGGGGCGAAGCTAGTTAAGCTAGTTAAGGAATAATTAATTAATAATAATTACTAATTACTAATTATAAATATAATTATAATTACTAAAATTTGTGAAGCTGTGAATACACATGGCCGTAGCTTGCACACTAGCATACCAGCACCTTGCACGAGCCAGCTACTGTCATGTGTATACGCTAACTGGCATGCCTGTAACTGGCACGCCGTGGCATGCAAGTAGCTAGCACAACATTTGATTTACTTACATGCCCGTTGAGGCAGGGTCGCGGGGGGTTGCCGAACTGTCACGTGTGAACAGACGCGACAGCTACGGGCATGCCAGTATTACTTGCAAAATGTATCCGCATTGTGCCAGTTACTCGTACGTGCCTGTAACTTTCATGCCAGCTACTTCCCGATTTACGGGCATGTGTATTCCCAGCTTTACACGGAAAAATCTTGATCAAGTGCGGGTAGTTTGAGATACAGGTGCTGATTCTAATCGGGATCAAGTGCGGGTAGTTCGAAAGACTCGAGCGGCTAAACGAACTTGACACCCTACACTTCAGTTAACTCGTGACTATGGCTGCTGCAATGTGGCCGAAACGTCGAGGTAAATAAATAAATATTTAAAGCGTGATAAGTCCCGTAAGTTTAGTATAGTAATTATGAGCGAAAATCACGAAAGTTTAAAACAGTATATTTGTAACACGGGTCATTCATGTTTTAGTAGTCAAAGTATGCCCGGCATAAATAATAATTAATAATAATAAATCGTGGGACAATTTGACACCAATTGACCTAATCCTAAACTGAGCAAAGCTTGTACTATGGGTACTAGAAAACGGATAAACATACTTATACACCGTGAAATTTTAGTGGTTGTTTTCCCGAAACGAGGTGATTTAGTTTCGATTGTACAATCGATTTATAATTACTATTTTGACTAGAGTCAAAAATCCAATTGTGAAAAACGAAAGTCGAAAATGACCGCAAACCAATAGTAACGCTTCGTTGGTACAAGTAGCGTACGATCGTACGATAGGTTAGGTACCAACGAAGCATTACTATTGGTTTGCGGTCATTTTCGACTTTCGTTTTTCACAACTGGATTTTTGACTCTCGTCAAAATAGTAATTATAAATCGATTGTACAATCGAAACTAAATCACCTCGTTTTGGGAAAACAACCACTAAAATTTCACGGTGTATAGATAGACAAATACATACTTCAATACATAAAAGTCCAAGACACAAACACAAACATTCGTTTTTTTTCACACAAATATCTGCCCCGACCGGGAATCGAACCCGGGACCTCAAGCTTTGGAGTCAGGTTCCCTAACAACTAGGCTATCCGGTCGTCCGGTGTTTCACAATTGGGATGTCCCAATTTTTGACAACGTATAATAAATCGAAAACCGTTTTGAGAAATAGGCTTTGTGAAGTGTTTTCAGAAACCAGATTCCAAAAATAAGATTAACTGAATTAAATAAAGAAAATTTAAGTAATGACCTTCATTTGACCCCTGCAGTGAATCGTCACAAAGGCAGATATAAAGCAGGTCTACACTCTAAAGCAAATTGACAGTTTGAAATGCTGTTGTCCTGCTTATAATAGCAAAGAGTGACAAAGACAGAACTTTAATCACATGGTGCGCACCTGGCTTTAAACAGTTGTCATTTATCGTAAAGTCCGAAATGTACCTATACGAATATTTCCAATGTATTTTTACAAATTTAATTATTAAATTACTACGTTACAAGTAAATATGAAAGAATTTAAAAATATCAGATTTTAATAAAAAATATCTATTTACTATCACACCATTAAATAAACAGGAATAATTGAAGCTGAAAGAAGAGAAATAAATAAAACTATTTGTAATGGTTCATTTAGGACCATAAGCCGTGCTTGTATTATTGACAGTGACAAGACAAATCAGTAGTGCCGCAGATTTTATGTACGACTTGAGTTTTTCTAGGCAATGGAACGTGGCTCTCTCACTGTGACGTCATCCAACGTATTTCTGAAAAAAATTATAAAAATTAAATACTCAACCAACCAATTCAAATTCGACCAATTCAAATTCGATGAAAATGGTATCTTAAAATATCCTATTCTTTCCAAAAAAAATATAAAACTACAGGTTATTTTTTTTGGTGCATCCCAATTGTGGTCACGGTTGGCTTTTCGTTCGACCTGACCTGATAAAGGACCACGGATTGGTTCGAAACGGTTTCCCGTACGGACTCGTGTTTCTTATTTTAGCAATTATGTCTGTGCGTCATAGTAGGGTAGTTCATCAAGACGTGGGTAGCCTAGTGGTTTGACCTATCATATGGTCTCTCAAGCCCTCTCATTCTGTGAAGAGGCCTGTGCCCTGCAGTGGGACTTATATCAGCTGGAATGATGATGATAATCATAATAGTTTGACACGCAAACTGCTCAATACGTACCAAATTTGAAGCAGATTCCATTAAGGCTGCCCGTCCACTGGAGCGGAGCGAGGCAGCAGAGCGGTGAGCGAGATAAAAATCCACCAATAGAATTGCATAAAGGAGACGAGGAGCGGATTGTATTGATGGATTTTTATCTCGCTCACCGCTCCGCTGCCTCGCTCCGCTCCAGTGGACGGGCAGCCTAACCGTTGAAGAGTTTCGTCCTGCGGAGTATAACTGATCAATTGTTCATTTCGTGATGACCGTAAAAAATAATAATTTGAATGCTCCTAACTTTTGGGAGTACCGCCCTGGCCACGTACGAGCCAAGAGCTACGGTGCAACGAGCGTGTTCTCTGTACATTGCGTGTGGTGCTAGATGACCGCTGAATAGGGATGTTGACACCATTAAAAAATAATTCGAAGACACGACTCCAGTAAAAAAAACGCTTTATTTTAGCCCTGAAAACCAGATTATTTTTCGATTAACTGCAAAATTAGATTTTTTGTTGCTTTAAAACAAATAAATAGTTAGTTAATTGAGTATGCGAACAAGTGACGTCATATGTTGCTATTGCCATTCAAACTCTATGGGAGAAATGTGTTTTGACAGCTCATAAAAAGTACGTCAGTTGATTGGTGGTGTCAACATCCCTATTGTGAGCGTCTTGGCAGCGCAATGAACAAGGAAGCTTGCCAACCCGTTTCGTAAGGGTGGGTAGTGGTCAGCTAATTTCGGTAATTACAGTGCCGTGACGATTATTTCGAGACGTGTGGCCGGGGTGGGCAACGTGAGTTATTAAATAATAGGATCCCCATGATAGAATGGTTTCGACTGTAGGATTTTTGCATCGTGTACTATCATACAAGAATAAGAATAAGATTAAGAAATCTTTATTTCGCAAAAGTAACATCCACAGTCGAGGTCAAAAATATCTTTACACATTACTACCTGGTCGCTGTCACTCAGTGTTTTTAATTTTATATGAAGTTGTCAGAAGGCATACAGTGACATGGTACTAAAGTGTAAAGATATCTTTGACCTCGACTGTACACGCTAAGAAGAAAAATAAAAACAATAATTAACCCTTTAACTCCGGGTGACAACCAGAGTTGTTTTGGGCCCGCATCGCTGCAATACGGGTGACAACTCCAGTTGATCGAGAACGGGTAAGATTTAAAAAAATATTTTAGCTAATCTAGACCTTATGCCTTGGTATTAACTGCTAAATTATACAGTTAGATTAGTGTAGATGCAAAGAAAAAAATACCACAATATTTTGATAGATGGCTCTGTAGTAAATATAGGTTTGAAATTTCCGCTTTTTTACTGACAACTATGGTTGACACCCGTACTGCATAAGTGCAGATTATTTTTTACAAGATGGCGACGATTAGTGTTGTCTTACATTTTATCGAGTTGTCATAGCAGTGAGGCCGGTGAGTACTTTGATGCGTTCTCCTTTACCCGACTGCGTAGACGGAAGGGTTATGTGTTTGACCCGTATGTAAGTATGTATGCATGTACCTATGTCCATTCCTATGTCCTCTCGTAACTACACAACGGCTGAACCGATTTTAATAAATGATACGTCATTGGATTCGTCTTAATAACGCGAGTAACACTGAATACATGAAGTTTATGAAAAATTAAAATGGCGGATTTTTGGCGCCAAATTGTGAGTCTTCAAAAAATTTTTTTATTCAAACCTATCGAGTAGGGTATCAAAATAAAAGGATTTTAAAAGAGATTACAAAAATATATACAAGTCATGTGTTTAAATTTAATTTGGAATAATAAATTGGCAATCAATGCATTAAAACAATGACGTACCTACTTACTCAGATATCTTTGAGCAGTAATTTTCTCTATGAAAAAAAATTTGGAAAAATAAGTACGTACATATATCAAAATTGGTTTTGAACTTTAACTAAAAAGCAACTGATTCCTAATTCAAATACTCAAATCTGGGTCGCAGGAGGTTACACTAAAAAGAAAGAAATAATAAAATAATCATAAAACTAAAAACCCGCCTGCGGTGTAAATAAAATAATAAATTAAAAAATCAAAAAAACCCGCCTGCAGAAATACTGAAAAGGTGGAAACAAGATAAAACAAAAATAAAAAGCTAACTGAACTCAACGAAAGAAATCGAAAAAAAACTAAACATTGAAACGAATTTAAATAGAATGTATGTTCTTAATAAATAAATACCAGGAATTTGGCACCCATTTAGATGTCAATTATTTTGTCGGGGAAGTCGACAGCCATGCATCGCATATTCTTAATAATGACCTTGGCTCCCATTTTCACATTTATGTTTTGATGGGATATCATTATTTTTAACCGACTTCAAAAAAAAAGGAGGTTATCAATTCGTCGGTATGTTTTTTTTTTTTTTTTTTTTTTTTTTTTCTTTTGTATGTTTGTTACGCGATTACTCCCTCAATTGTGAACCGATTTTCAAAATTCTTTTTTTGTTTGAAACAATATACTCCTGAGGTGGTCCCATTGGCACCAAGTCAAGATCTGATTATGGGATCCTAGAGAAATCGAGGGCAACCTTCAAATTTTACAGGCAAACCTATAGTGATTTTAGCATTTTTAGTATCAAGTGAAGTATTTGCATTCAGAAAGTAACATTTGGTAAACTGGACCTGATGAAGAAGACCGTAGATGGCCAACGGAACTCCTCAATGGTTCAAATCTTGCAAGTTAAATTTGACCCACTTCCCGGTTTCCAATTGAGCTGAAATTTTGCAGACATGTGTGAATTGGATGACAATGCAATATTATTATGACATGGAGCTGATCTGATGATGGAGCTGAAAGATGGCCATAGAAACTCTGTAATAAAACGATACGACCGCATTAAGTTTGAGCTCATTTGATTTGTCTTGACGAGTACTTTGATCCTAGATGGTAACTAGGGTCTGAAGATGGAGTTGGAAGGTGACCATAAGAACTCCGTAATAAAACGACATAACCCCATCGAGTTTGGGCTCGTTTGATTCGTCTTGACGAGTACTTTGGTAACCAGGATCAAAAAGTACAGTCAGCAAAGAGTGCCTGTTGTATCGCATTATGTTGATTGTTCTAAAATTTTCTGGCGAAGAATGTTTGGCATACCGTTGAAAGTCCTGAAGCATATTTGTTCGTCGTTATATTGATAACAAGAACATCGAATTACCTACAACGTTTTATTACTAATATTAATTGGCCAAAGCAGTCCTAAGAATTGTGTAAGTTATTCACCTAAACTATAGTAAGTAGGTATGCCACCTACAAAGAAAAGGGGCAATATAAAATACCTACAAACCATCTCTCGCTTAACCTTGTTAGGTTCGTTAGTTATCTTGCGTCCCGTAGAGTGGGAATGGAAGTCAAGTCTGCGGAGGGGGGCTCGGGGGGCGAAGCCCCCGCATTAAAAAATAATTTCAAACCATCCCCCGTTTAACCTGGTTAGGTTCGTTAGTTACCTTGCGCTCCTCAAAGTGATATTAAAGGGGGGGGGGGCTCGGGGGGCGAAGCCCCCCGCAATAAAAAAATACTTTCAAACCATCCCCCGTTTAACCTGTTTATGTTCGTTAGTTACCTTGCGCTCCTCAAAGTGATATTAGAGGGGGGCTTGGGGGGCGGAGCACCCCGCAATAAAAAACCTGTCAAACCGCCTCCCGTTTAACCTAACCAGATTCGTTAGTTATCTTGCGTCCCTTAGAGTGGAAATAGAAGCCCGCTGTTGGAGGGGGGTCGGGGGGCGGAGCCCCCCGCAATAAAAATACTCTAAACCACCTCCCGTTTAACCTTGTTAGATTCGTCAGTTATCTTGCGTCCCTCAGAGTGGAAATAGAAGCATCGCTACCGGAAAGGGGACTCGTTCGGCGGAGCCCCCTGCAATAAATAATACTTTCAAACCATCCCCCGTTTAACCTGGTTAGGTTCGTTAGTTACCTTGCGCTCCTCAAAGTGATATTAGGTGGGGGGGCTCGGGGGGCGGAGTTCTCCGCAATAAAAACAACTGTCAAACCGCGTCCCGTTTAACCTAACCAGATTCGTTAGTTATCTTGCGTCCCTCAGAGTGGAAAATGAAGCCTTGGTACTGGAAGGGGGGCTCGGGGGGCGGAGCCCCCCGTAATAAAAAAAACACCTTCAAACCACCCCCTGTTTAACCTAGTTAGTTTCGTTAGTTATCTTACGTCCCTCAGAGTGGAAATAGAAGCCCCGCTGATGGAGGGGGGCTTGGGGGGCGGAGCCCCCTGCAATAAAAATACTCTTAAACCACCTCCCGTTTAACCTGGTTTGACTCGTCAGTTATCTTGCGTCCCTCAGAGTGGAAATAGAAACCTCGGTACCGGTAAAGGGGCTTGGGGGGTGGAGCTCCCGCAATAAAAAATACCTTCAAATCACTTCCCGTTTAACCTGGTTAGGTTAGTTAGCTGTCTTGCGTCCCTCAGGGTGAAAATAAAAGCCCCGCTCTTGGAGGGGAGGGGGGCTCGGGGGCAGAGCCCCCCGCAATAAAAAAATCTGTTAAACCATCTACCGTTTCACTTGGTTAAATTCGTCAGTTATCTTGCGTCCCTCAGAGTGGTAATAGAAGCCTCGCTACCGGAACGGGGGGCTCGGGGGGCAGAGCTTTTCGCATTAAAAAAATACCTTCAAACCACCCCCGTTTAAGATAAGATAAGATAAGATAAAAAAAACTTTATTTTTTCACAACACAAGGCACACACAAAAAAAAACCTGGTTAAGTTCGTTAGTTACCTTGCGATCCTCAAAGCGTAAACAGAAGCGGAGCTTCGTTTACTGGCTACGCCTACGCATCTTTTTTATACCAATACAACTAAATATTTGTTCCTGAGTTATGGATGTTTTCTATGTATTTAAGTATTTATTTATCTATATAAGTATGTTTATCGTCATCTAGTACCCATAGTACAAGCTTTGCTTAGTTTGGGACTAGGTCGATTTGTGTAAGATTGTCCCCTAATATTTATTTATTTATTTATTTATTTAAAGCCAAAAATAAAAAAAATTAAATAAAAAATAGAACCGCCTTCAAAAACACCCAAAAAAATATTAAATAAAAATTTAACCGACTATAATGAGCATTATACCTACTATCTGTTGGGCTTCCACCACTCCTGCTACCTCGTGCTGAGGCCCGACTTCAAACAGATTAGTAGAAAGACATTATAATGCTCATTATAGTCGGTTAAATTTTTATTTAATATTTTTTTGGGTGTTTTTGAAGGCGGTTCTATTTTTTATTTAAATTTTTTTTTGTCAAATAAGTAGGTCCACTCTTTCATAATTAGCAAAATTAATTAAAAAGCATAAATCGTAATTAAAGTAATCAAATAATCGAATTTTCAAGAGCAAATGCACGAGTTATTCTACAAAATACCCAAATTGCTATAAGTGTATCTACCAAAAATATTTGAAGAGTTCCCTCAATTTCTCCACGACCCCATCATCAGATTCTAACCTGGTGACAATGGGACCACTCCAGAAATATACCCCTTCAGTCAAAAAAGGAATTTACCAAAACGAGTAATAAATGACTGAGTTCTGAGGTAACAAGCAGAAATAATAATAATTATTAAAACTTAAAAAAAAAACATTATTTTCTGACTTTTTTATTTGTATACACACAATTACCAAGCTGGATGTAAAATTTCAATTTTCTAGGTCACCTGGAATAGGATTAGGTTTTTGATTATTAGTCAGTCAGTCAGTGATAAAAATGCCGATTTTTAGACGATATTATCTCTACAGGTAACCGTTCCACCTATATTTGTGAAATTTGGGGGCTTAGTTGATCTGAAGGGTTTTAATACATACACCAAATTTCATGTTTTTAAGTCAAATAGATTTTGAGTTATTGAGGGGTCAAAAGTAACGCCTGAATCAATCAATTATAGAACCTTACATAAAAAAAATAAGGATGTGATACGAGCAAAAAGCGCGAGTGCCTATTTGGCCAGAAAACCGCTACTAGGTTTAGTTTCTCAAACAAATTGGTCATTGCCGTGATTTTACTAAAAAACCGGCCAAGTGCGAGTCGGACTCGCGCACCGAGGGTTCCGTACAAATTTATATGTATCTATGAACATCCAGTCTTAGCAGACCCCTGCTCCTAAGCAAAATGTGCGTAGTGTGGGATCATTGTAGATTGGTTACTGATATAGACAGATAGAGAAAAAAAAATCATGCTTTTCGTAATTTTTCCTTTATTTGTGGTATAAGACCTTGCCTCGTACCAAATTTCAAGATTCTGAGTTCACGGGAAGTACCCCGTAGGTTTTGATTCCCTTGCGCGTAGTTGCGAGTTTGAAAATATGCGGCATAAATTGCTGTTTCTTTTGATTGTGTTGGCTTAGAAGTTTGATTTTTTCACAGCTCCATGGGACAGTAGACCTGAGAATTTGATATGAATTTAAGCTTGATACCTCCACGCGTTCCTGAGAAAAAGGGTCTTGACAGACAGACGGACGGACGGATGGACGGACAACAAAGTGATCCTATAAGGGTTCCGTTTTTTCCTTTTGAGGTACGGAACCCTAAAAAGGATTTTTTTCTAGTCTACTTATTAGTAAAACTTTTGAAAGCACAAGGAAATATAAAAGATAACATTTCTATTACTCTTGTTTAATCTGTGGAAAATATCGACCATCGTATCGATATACGCACATCACTATTATTTACAAACTGCAGACGTGTTTTTATATCACGTTTTAATTGTTGATTTTCTTGTAATTTACTAGTAGTAATAATGATTTTGGTAGTTTAATATGTCCAATATACTATAAACAAGATATTAATCAGGTGAAACAGTTAAAAAACAGTGGTAGTAACTCTAAATTATTCAGTTTCTTAGTGTGAAATATTAAGGGTGAAATATGATAAATTAGTGATTGTGAGTGAAAAATATGACTAGTTATCAAATCTGCATAGAATAATGAATGTGTATGTGAAATTTCAAGTCTGTAGCTGCAATAGTTTTGAAAATATAGGTAAGTGAAACAATGTCACACCGCCGCCTATCGTCAAAATCAGCCCGTATTGCACGGTGACTTAGCTTTTGAGGCCCCGGAGTTAAAGGGTTAAAAATAGACATAATATACATATGCGAAAAAGGAGTCCACTCAGCACTCGTCGAGTCACGGTGGCCCGACGGTGATATTATGTGGATCCTGGTTAGCATCCGATACAGAACCGCTGTTCTGTTCTGGACAAACCCACAAACTCTCCCAATATGACTAAAACATATCTGTCTCTTTTATTAAACAACAATCAGAATTTAAATCAAAATAGGTACCTCGTAAGTTGTACACAAACACTGTAGCCCACATCAAGGATTCCCGGTGTTTTGATTTTAAAAATTATACTAACATGTTTCATCATCATCAGCTTATCGCAGTCCACTGCTGGACATAGGCCTCTTCCAAGGCGTGCCACAACACTCTGTCTTCGGCCCCTCGCATCCATCCGCCGCCAGCGACCCTCTTAAGGTCATCCGTCCACCGTGCCTCAGGACGCCCTACACTACGTTTCCCCGTCCGTGGTCTCCATTCGAGGACTCGTCTGCTCCACCGCTCATCAGCCCTGTGACAAACGTGGCCAGCCCAACGCCACTTCAGCAAACTAATTCTTTGAGCAATGTCGATGACTTTAGTCCTTTGTCGAATAATGTGATTGCGGATTTTACCCTTCAAAGAAACCCCTAGCAGTGCTCTCTCCATAGCTCGCTGAGCGACCCTGAATTTATGGATCAGCCCCGCAGTCAAGGTCCACGTTTCGGCTCCATAGGTTAAAACATAACATGTGTATAGCTCTATTATTTTTTCATTTAAAAATTTGTTCTTTACGTACATTAGGCTTTATTCTTGCATTCCTAATTGTATTTCTGTTAGTCCAAAGATTTTATAATTATAAGTTACTAGCTGTTGCCCGCGACTCCGTCTGCGAAGAATAAAAAATAGCCTACGACCTATTCTCAGACCTACCGAATACAGAGAAAAAAGATTCATGAAAATCGGTCGAGCCGTTTCGGAGGAGTTCGGTAACAAACACCGTGACACGAGATTTTTATATATTAGATAATTAAGTTACAAGTTAATTATGAAGTATCTTTTTCTATTTATTTTTTTCAACTTCTTTTTTTATAACTTTTACGGTCATCCCGTGAAACCATATATTTCAAACTAAATACAAACTGAAATATAGATGCACAGAAAAAACCCCAGAAAAAAGACCAATGCTGGGAATACCAATGCTTCTACCAATGCTTCTAGACCAGTGATGGTGTAGGGGTAAGCACGCAGCACGGAACGCTGAGGACCTGGGTTCGATTCCCAGCATTGGTCTTTTTTCTGGGGTTTTTTTCTGTGCATCTATATTTCAGTTTGTATTAAGTTTGAAATAATTAAGTTATTTACGGCTGTATTTATTATATTTCCATCTGTGTCCTTTTCACTTCGAACACCTGTTCACCCTACGTCCTCTAGGTAGGCCGACTGCGGCGGGCATTGAGATATGCTGCCGTTTTTGCTCACTTTATCAAACTCCTGGTAACTAAGAGGTGCCATATTGCTTACTTGTCGTGGACTGAAGTATTCCTGTTACTGTATTCAATTGAATATACAAGCTGTTTGCGTACCTATAGTGTGTAGTCGTCTTCATAGATTTTGTCATAAGTCCCATGGATTACGGCAGAAGGAGTAGGCTATCTCATTAAAGACGCTCAGCTCAGCAGTGACGGTTAGGGTCGTGACACTCCCCCCGCAAAGCGTTGTTTTAAAAAATATCTGAAAAAAATCATAATATTATTTTTTTCCGTTCCAGCTCCACTGGGATAGATTTCACTTAGCCAAGTTTATAATATAACTATTTTAGATTATTATGTGATACTAACATAATATTGAAGTTCAATTGTTACTAACGAATTGTTGGGTTTTTCCTACCATCGGAAATAGGCTCGATCCAAGGTATGATGGATGAAACTTATTTTCGACCCATGAAAAAAAACAAGCTCGGATTCCTTGAATGCAAATCCAAAAATTATATTCCAAACGTTATAATAAACTAAACTGTAATACCTTAACAAGCAAAATAATCCCCCGACACAAAGAAAATGTTATAAGTTTGACCGCTATGTGTGTGTATACATGTGTGTTTCTGTCTGTCTGTCTGTGGCATCATAGCTCTTAAACGGATGAACCGATTTGGATGCGGTTTCTTTTTATTTGTAAGAAGCATTTTTGGCGATGGTTCTTAGACACGTTTCATCAAAATCGGTCAGCCGTTTCAAAGTTATAAGCTCTTTTGTTAGATGCAGAAGGGATCTTAGGCGCACAGTATATTTACTTTACTTTCAAACATAATGTGCGACGAAATTGCGTTGGGAGTTTTCAATTTTTTTAATTATTAGTTATTTTCTTAATAATAAAATGACAAATATATTTAAGGATTTCCAAGGGAACCGACAATATTTCACTCAGCGTTTTGGTAAAAAATAGAGTCTTCGTGATTTTTATGTACCACGGATACAACTCCTTACAAGCTGTAATAGCTAAATATTGCAATAACACCAATACATTAAACGAGTGATAAGTAGTATTTAAATAAATCAATTCAGAGTGCTTAGTATAAGTTTTACTTCACCAAAATACTTCTCGATCGCGTTTACGTAAAAAAATCAATTCTATGGAAACATGGACGCGCGGCCGCGGATGCGCTGTCCATGTTTCCTAGTAATTGATTTTTTTACGTAAACGCGATCGAGAAGTATTTTGGTGAAGTAAAACTTATACTAAGCGTACTGAAAGTATAAAGCATCACCACTATTACCGAGACATACTCTAGAATAAACTGCCGGGACAAAAACATAGCAACTATTGCCGCCATATTTCATTTGCTATTTTTAACGTATTTGAGTCCTAAAATATGGAAAAGTAAAAAAACTGTGGTCATATAAAAAAGAAGCCGTGGTGGCCTACTGGTTTGACCTATGGTCTCTCAAGCAGAGGATCGTGGGTTCGAGTCCGGGCTCGCACCTCTGAGTTTTTCGCAATTTATGTGCGAAATTGCTTTTGTAATTTACCATGAGCATTACGGCGAAGGAAAACATCGTGAGGAAACCTGTATACAGAGAAGAAATTCAATGGTGTATGTGAAGTTCCCAATCCGCACTGGGCCCGCGTGGGAACTACGGCCCACGCCCTCTCATTCTGAGAGGAGGCCTGTGCCCTGCAGTGGGATATAAGAAATTACTGTCTAACATTGTCAAACCTCAATATAAGAGTAATTGTCATATTTATTACGGAAAACGCTAATTTGATACACGGGTGCAGTTAAGTGAAGTGTCTTGCTTGAGCTTGTATGGCAAAGCCGACGATTTTAGAACCGCTTGCGTGATGGATGCGTGCAAATAAATTCGTAAGTCGAAAAACGATTCATTCATATACGAGCAGTTTCACACTAAGTGGCTTAGTTACATCAAAAAGCATAAGTTAAAATACCACGAAATTGAGTGCCAATTTTGACTACCACGGCAATCGGTGCCTTTACAGCAACGTCACCGTACCTACATATACATGGCAAGATAAAAAAACCTTGTAAAAATATTCTTCACCGTATCATGCATTGCTGCAAGCTATTTCCTGCTCCCAATTACTGAGATATCAAGCTCCTGACACACGCGAATACCGTTATTTCTCTGAAACAAGTTAAGTCAGAAAATCATTAGGCGCAGTCAAAACGGGCTTCGTATGACATCCCCGCGTACCTATTTCATAACAACACCGTGTTCTACCCACTTTCATTGTACCTCCGTCTCTGTCGTACTTGAGGGATGAGAACAGGATGCATGGGTTGATAAAGGGAATATGAAACTGTTCTAATAACCGTGCTAATAGTCGATCTGCGAACCATTTCCCTCGAACACCTGCCGAAATCAATTTTCCGCTTCACGGCACACAATTCGTGTATCGTTTTTAGGTTCCGAGGACTGTATAAAATACGAATGCGGGTGTTGCATTTGCGAAGCTTTCAATTAGGCAATAGACAAGAATTTCATCTATACTTGTTACCTAGAACCCGTGGTAGTCCGGTTGTTTAAGCAGAGGATCGTGGGTTCATCCGGACTCGTACTGTACCTCTCTTTTTACAATCTTTTTAGAGTTCCGGAGCCAAAATGGCAAAAACGGAACCCTTATAGTTTCGCCACGTCTGTCTGTCCGTCCGTCCGCGGCTTAGCTAAGAGATTATTAGGGCTTGAAAGCTGTAATTTTGCATAGACATCTGTAGCAATTATCCTGACAAAATGAAAAAATAAATTGTACTAAAAAATTTTTTAGGATACCTCCCATAGACGTAAAGTGGGGGTGAATTATTTTTTCTCGTCTAACCTTATAGTGTGGGATATCGTTGGATGCACAGAAATAATAATAAAGAGGATAGAAGTGCCTTAGACGCGTGACCTTGGCGCCGCGCTTGTGATTCGTAGGTCACAAGCGCGCGACTTGTGGCTCAGTGCTATTTGAAACATGGGTATGACAACAAGTGCTTTAAAATGGTGTTTTGCAGCATTAGCAATTGCGGAAACTCGTCCACACTGTGTAATTACACTAATAAGGGGATTACATTTCATTGGTATGTATTAATTTATTGTAATAATGCGGTTTATATCAAAATACAACTTGAGAAAATATTTCATTATGAAATATTGGTTTACACGTTATTAACACGGAACTTCATATACCATTGCTACTCATGCCCATAAAAACGCAGATCGTTTTGAATTATACGCAGCAATGTAAAGTAATTTTTGATAACCCTTCCGTCTTGCACAAAAGTTCGTGGTACGGACAAAAAAACAAGTTACGACTAGTACAGACATAATGCCGACGCGGCCAATAAATGGCGCCGTTGTGTAAATGTGGGTATGACTTACGTTGAGTGTTATTCAACGCTATCTCTAAGGTGTAAGGTTCATAATTGTTTGTAAGCAAAAATATTAGTAATTGTGTGCGTGATTGCGTAGTACGGTTCCGATCTTTTGCATGTGTGCATTAACACAGTAAGTAGAGGGGATGAAGCAGCGACACGAGTTCCGGAAGAAAATAGGAACTAAGGCATTTCTATCCTCTTTATTATTATTTCTGTGGTTGGATGGGTCTTTTAAAATGATTTCAAGGTTGTTTAGACGATTTTCCGATATAGTGATTCGTTCGCGAAAATATTCAACTTTTAACTGCAATTTATGTATCTATGTATGTATCTAATATATAAAAATCTCGTGTCACGGTGTTTGTTACCGAACTCCTCCGAAACGGATTGGCTGATTTTTATGAAACTTTTTGCTCTATATTCGGTAGGTCTGAGAATAGGTCATAGGCTATTTTTTATACCCCTAGGTGATATGGCAAAACAACGTTTGCGGGGTCAGCTAGTATTATTGTAATAATATGTATGTTATAGTTAAATTTGACCCACTTCCCTGTTTCCAATTGAGCTGAAATTTTGCATACATACATATGTAAATCGGATGACAGTACAATATTATTATGAGATGGAGCTGATCTGATGATGGAGCTGGAAGGTGGCCATAGAAACTCTGTAATAAAATGATACAATCTCATCGAGTTTGGACTTCTATTGTCGAGTACTTTGGTAACCAGAGGCAAAAGTACAGTCAGCAAAAAAGCTTGTATTAAAAATAGAATTTTTAAAAAATACTTACTCAGAATTTATGTGTGATATTACATTTGAAATAGACCATAGCCAACAATAATACAGCTTTATAGCAATGAATGACTGAAACATCTGTATATTTCTGACGTCGAAGAAGCCGCGCGCTTATATTCTAAAATAAATAATGATAAAGACATAAATAGTAGTACCTACTCGTAGTATCATATTTTTTTGCTGTCTTTTCAGAAATTGATTTAGTTGATTGATGGCCAAGCTGAATGGATAGGCCAGCCTAGATTGTATCGACAGTCATAAATCACAACGAATGTTCTTAGACATTTCATGATATTTCTCACTGTATATGTGTCATGTTCAATCGCATTCATGACAGCTGTACGCTTGTTAAAATATACGAGGCCGTACACATTCAAAGATCTTGACGTGACTATTGACGAAGGTGTGGGCATTATGATCCCGGTGCAGGCATTGCATAACGACCCAAAGTATTGGGATAGCCCCGAAATTTTTCGTCCCGAGAGATTCCATCACGACGAATTCAACTCCGTTCAGAAAACCATCTACTTGCCGTTTGGAGTTGGACCACGTGCATGTATTGGTAAGTCTATTTTTAAGGTTCCGTAGTCAACTAGGAACCCTTATAGTTTCGCCATGTCTATCCGTCTGTCTGTCTGTCTGTCTGTCCGTCCGCGGCTAAGCTCAGAGTCTGTTAGTACTAGGAAGCTGTAATTTGCCATGAATACCTATATATTTCAGTCACGCCGACAAAGTGATTAAATAAAAAAAAATAAAAAATTTTTTTAGGGTACCTTCCATACACGTAAAGTGGGGTGATTTTTTTTTCTCGACTAACTCTATAGTTTTGGGTACCTATCATTGGATAGGTATTTGAATATAAATAGGGGTTTGCTAAAACCATTTTTTGATAAAGTGAATCTTTTCTTAGGTAGTATTCACTCCGAAAATTCAAAATAATGTGTCCGGGCCTCTAACTTTTGAACAGCAAGTCTAAAAAATATGAAAAAAAACACGTAAGTCAAACTTAATAAAAACTTTCCAGGAAAACTATTTTAAACTGAATCAGTTGAGCAGTTTTTAAGTTTTTGTAAAAAAATATTTCTAAACTAAGATTGTAATTTAACCGCCATTGCAAGCATTTTTTTTCTTTAAGTAAGGGTTTTTTATTTATGGAGTACACAGGAAAAATTAGGTAGTAAATTGAAAAGTGATGAGTGTCCATTAAATTCTGTGAATGTGAATTATTTTAATGAATGATATGAATTACATTTGACTGCATTATAATGTTAAAATTAATTACTATTTATTATTATTATTTTTATATATTTGGAATTGGCGCTTTTATTATCATTTCTTCTATTGATGAATTATTATTGACTGAATTGTTATTAATCTATTGTAAAAAAATTAATTAATGTTGATTGATTTTTTTTAAATGTACATATATTTATGTTATCATTTGACATTAATCTTGGTATTTTTATAATTTTAAATATTACTGAAGGAATTGTTTTTAGGTGATGATTTTATTAATTTATTGTTATTATTAATCTAATTAATTGGATAGACTATTGCACGTCTCTCAGAGACAGGACATGATATAATGCTACTATATACCTTATTAACATCTATGTAAAAACTCATGACTATGCAATAAATAATTTTGAATTTGAATTTGAATTTGAATTTAGGTACCTATAAGATAACGCTAATAGTATCTTCTTTCAAATAAAAATAAAAAATTGAAATTGCTTACCTTATTTCTTTTTTGTCTTGTACTTGTTTTCCTGTATTGTATTTTTTGTGGTGTACAATAAAGAGTCATTGTATTGTATTGTATTGTATTGGTTCATATAATAAAGAATTACATCTGAAAACCCATCAACATACATACTAGTTCTAGTAGACTGCTGATTAGATTAGTTACCCAATTCGCCGATAGATGACGCTGTACCGCCGACGTTGAAATTCTGCGTGCGGTGGGAGTTGGGACCAAAACAACCACTTTAATAAAGTATGCAAAGATTTTTTCGTACCTGCTACGAAACCCTATCTTGGGCGTATCCGACACGCTCTTGGCCGGTTTTTTAACACTAATTTTACACAATAACAAGATTTCTACCTTTGGCTTGCGTTAATTGGTAAAGGAATCAGTATACAAGATTGGTTTTTTGGTGTATTTTTTATTTTTCAACTCCAAATTTTTACTTTTACGGTCATCCCGTGAAATCCAAAAAAAAAAGTTGTCTGTAACGTCGGTTTACGGACGATATTTTAACGTGACGACGTCATAACAAAACATTCGAAAAACAAAAATGAAACCAGGTGGTCACCCATCCAAGTACTGATCGCGCCCGACGTTGCTTAACCTCGGTGATCGGACGAGAACCGGTGTTTTGTCAAATATCTTGAAAACGGTGCATCCTACGGCAAAATCAATGAAATTTTCATCCCCCCCATCCAGGCACCCCGCATTGTACATCCTGGCGTTCACTGCTCTCTCTTTTACGGGACATGTACGTTACATTGCGTCATCCTTTTTCGTGTGTGCAGCCGGCGTTCATCGATTTATTAAATTGAATTAGTATACTTACTTCTATTGAAAAGCAAAGACATTAGACAATAAGGTACAGGAGTCTCCACGTTGTACCACTACTCACCTACAGTTCGTCATAATTTGCGTCAATTTTGGAAGTTTCAAAACAGTTAAAAGGCAGGGCTACTTCTGCAAGTTCTTTCGCCAAAACTAGTATTCTAACTAAAATTCGTATTATATTGAGGCGTACCCATTACAACGTAAGGATGCAGTCAGCGTGGCACGGGCATTCGTAATTTAATACTAAGATATGGTACACCAGGAGCGATAACAACGGATCGCGGCACAGAGTTCGTGTCAGCGACAATGGACGAAGTATGTAAATTACTAAAAATAGATAAGTCTCACTCAACCGCTTACCATCGTCAATCGATAGGTGCACTTGACAATATTATATGGACAAACATCTTGCAGTTTTTATTATAACTCAGTGTGATGGTCACCCAGATACATGGAGCCACTGGTTACTATTCTGGTGTTTTTCGTACAATACAACGGTACATAGATCAACAAAATATTCACCATTTGAACTTGTTTTCGGGAAGAAATGTGAAATTCCCAGTAACTTACGGACTACAGTCGAACCACTGTATACTGAAAACAATTATGCTCTAGAATTAAAATATAGATTACAAGTAGCTCATAAGGATGCTAAGAATACTTTATTAAAAACTAATCAAGGCACAAAAATCTGTTACGATAAATCAGTGAATCCGGTAATGTATAATAAGGATGATTTAATTTTAATAAAAAATGAATGAAGAAAAAAATTTGATAACATTTATAAAGGACCATTCAAGGTTGTTTGATTCAAGACGATGGAGTTAATGTTAAGATACAAGTAGAAGGAGGAACTGATTTCATTCATGATAATCGGACTAAACCATACATGTTTTAGTTTAACTAACTAGTTAACTAACTAGTTTTAATATTACTTATAACACCTTAGTTTTAATTATATTAGTTGTGTGTTTAATGATGCCATGACTCATGACATCCACATTTTTATACAATGTAAATGATGTATACAAATGAAACTGCAAAATGTGTTAGATATAGTTTATTGTCTAGATAGTGTCTATAAAATAAACATATTCCAGCGCTAGCTGTTTGTTTACATAAGGTGAAGTGTGTAGCGTTACATGTTGTACTTAGATATAACATACTTACATATAGATATAACTTTAAGACACATTGCACGTGTCGCTAACTAGCTTAAAGGCATTTAGTTATAATACAAACGCTGATCAGTGAACTCGTCTTTGATTCCACTCCACATCATCCCACATTGACCAGTAGTAAAAAATAAGCAGTAATTAAGTATAGTTTATAAACTTTCTAGGTATATTGGAGTCATCGATTACGCGAATTACGAAAGAAGGTCGTTCCTACTCAGGTTTTAGGTCGCCAAAGAAAAACAAACCGAAAATAAAAAAGAAGATACAATTAGACGATTTTGACCTCTGTGTGATACGTAGGAAAATAAGTACACGAGTTTTATACGGTAAAAAAAGAAGTACCGACACGAAAAAAATTGTTGACAGTATTGAAAGAGGACATAAATTTCCCTGGAGGCAGAGAGTCATTACGTCTTATTTTGAAAAAACTAGGTTATAAATTCAAAAAGTGTCGAAATCAGAGACAAATTTTCATGGAACGATTTGATATAATTACTTGGCGAGAAAAGTATTTAGACGAAATTGACAATGTTCGAAAAAAGAACATACCAATAGTATACAATAGGAAATCAGATCATATAATTGATATCCATGTGGACAAGTTCGTGATTGAAGTTGGCTCTGACACCAGTGACACGTCTGACTCTGAAAGTGATTCCAATAAGTCACTTTCTGCATTTGAATTTGAAGCTAATTGCCCTATGGGCACCCAATATTTGGATTCTGATTTTGACTACGGCGAATGAAAGTAATTCAAAACGAGTGACCGTTGCTCCGACTATACTGAACTATTGCCATATAAAAAAGAACATTAGCGCCCTCTTGACAATCTATACTAATCTAAAAAAAAAAAAAAAAATTGTTTATTTGAAAAACATAATGTCTGACAATAATTACCAGGGGTCCCCGCACTAGGCTTCGCCTGTATCGCGGAGAACCAGATAACATTTTATAGCAGAATCTAGTTAACACCATAATAAATAACAGACTTATGTATTTAACTTAAGAGAGAAAAAAAAAACAAAGTTTACTCTACTTAAAACTAAATAAGTGGTTGAGCAACATAGGTAAATGTGCTTATACAGTTATTTAAGACATCTTATCCAATATTGCTTCTGATTCATCTATACCTACTAATATTATAAAGAGGAAAGATTTAATTTTTTGTTTGTTTGTTTGTTTGCAATAGGCTCCGAAACTACTGGACCGATTTCAAAAATTCTTTTGCCGTTAGAAAGCTACATTATCACTGAGTGACATAGGCTACTTTTCACCGCAGGAAAATAACTTTTCCTACGGGAAAATAAATATATCGCGGGCGAAGCTGCGGATAGAAGTCTAGTGGTCATATATGTATTTTTGGTTTACCTTTACATTTGCGAATTACTTTTTTTTTCAAATAGTTTTTTTTTACATCAGCACCATGTAAGATAAATAAAACGAACGATAGCCATCTTACGACTCATTTATTTCTATCTCGCTCTAACCTATGATCTTAACCATTGTTTCTATGTCACTCACACACTACAACCTAACTAAGGCTTGTAGCAACCTTACACGTCTACTATATAACTGGAAATTGTATCAGAATCTTCTGCTATTTCTTAAAAACTGTGACCAGATAAAGGGCGTTTGAAACGCTCGAAAAACGCCCAAATAATATTTATGTTTCGTTATAATCTTAAACGTATATTTATATCATTAGTCCCGAGATCTACAATTACATTAACATGTTGATTTGTTTTACAGAACAGCGTTTGGTCCTTTCCTCTCTTTGAAATTCAAAGGTAGGCCTCCCTTGATGATCTGAACTATGTTGGCTTTAGGGTCTACTATGGGGTGTCGCAGAGTTTCCGGAGCCGGCTCTACGGTAAAGCGGGACAAGATGGCCGCGAGGCCTGCCATAGACTGCATCAGACCAAGACGCTCACCTGAAATTGATCACAGATATTGTTTTAAAAAAAGTTTTGGCGAAAGAACTTGCAGAAGTAGCCCTGCCTTTTAACTGTTTTGAAACTTCCAAAATTGACGCAAATTATGACGAACTGTAGGTGAGTAGTGGTACAACGTGGAGACTCCTGTACCTTATTGCCTAATGTCTTTGCTTTTCAATAGGAGTAAGTATACTAATTCAATTTAATAAATCGATGAACGCCGGCTGCACACACGAAAAAGGATGACGCAATGTAACGTACATGTCCCGTAAAAGAGAGAGCAGTGAACGCCAGGATGTACAATGCGGGGTGCCTGGATGGGGGGATGAAAATTTCATTGATTTTGCCGTAGGATGCACCGTTTTCAAGATATTTGACAAAACACCGGTTCTCGTCCGATCACCGAGGTTAAGCAACGTCGGGCGCGATCAGTACTTGGATGGGTGACCACCTGGTTTCATTTTTGTTTTTCGAATGTTTTGTTATGACGCTGTCACGTTAAACTATCGTCCGTAAACCGACTTTACAGACAACTTTTTTTTTTGGATTTCACGGGATGACCGTAAAAGTAAAAATTTGGAGTTGAAAAATAAAAAAATACACCAAAAAACCAATCTTGTATACTGATTCCTTTACCAATTAACGCAAGCCAAAGGTAGAAATCTTGTTATTGTGTAAAATTAGTGTTAAAAAACCGGCCAAGAGCGTGTCGGATACGCCCAAGATAGGGTTTCGTAGCAGGTACGAAAAAATCTTTGCATGCTTTTATTAAAGTGGTTGTTTTGGTCCCAACTCCCACCGCACATAGAATTTCAACGTCGGCGGTACAGCGTCATCTATCGGCGAATTGGGTAACTAATCTAATCAGCAGTCTACTAGAACTAGTAAGTATGTTGATGGGTTTTCAGATGTAATTCTTTATTATATGAACCAATTTCAATTTTATTTTTTTTTTATTTTAAAGAAGATACTATTAACGTGATCTTATAGGTACTTAAAGAAAAAAATGCTTGCAATGGCGGTTAAATTACAATCTTAGTTTAGAAATATTTTTTTACAAAAACTTAAAAACTGCTCAACTGATTAAGTTTAAAATAGTTTTCCTGGAAAGTTTTTATTAAGTTTAACTTACGTGTTTTTTTTTCATATTTTTTAGACTTGCTGTTCAAAAGTTAGAGGCCCGGACACATTATTTTGAATTTTCGGAGTGAATATCTAAGAAAATATTCACTTTATCAAAAAATGGTTTTAGCAAACCCCTATTTATATTCAAATACCTATCCAATGATAGGTAC
Source organism: Archips crataeganus (assembly GCA_947859365.1). Taxonomy (NCBI): domain Eukaryota; kingdom Metazoa; phylum Arthropoda; class Insecta; order Lepidoptera; family Tortricidae; genus Archips; species Archips crataeganus. The sequence continues at coordinate 18,665,595 of OX402060.1, read as the reverse complement.
CCAAAACTATAGGGTTAGTCACTTTACGTGTATGGGAGGTACCCTAAAAAAATTTTTTAGTTTTTTTTATTTAATCACTTTGTCGGCGTGACTGAAATATATATTCATGGCAAATTACAGCTTCCTAGTACTAGCAGTCTCTGAGCTTAGCCGCGGACGGACAGACAGACAGACAGACGGATAGACATGGCGAAACTATAAGGGTTCCTAGTTAACTACGGAACCTTAAAAATAGACTTACCAATACATGCACGTGGTCCAACTCCAAACGGCAAGTAGATGCTTTTCTGAACGGAGTTGAATTCGTCGTGATGGAATCTCTCGGGACGAAAAATTTCGGGGCTATCCCAATACTTTGGGTCGTTATGCAATGCCTGCACCGGGATCATAATGCCCACACCTTCGTCAATAGTCACGTCAAGATCTTTGAATGTGAACGGCCTCGAACACTTTCTGATCAAGAATCCAAGAGATGGAAACATTCTCATGCCTTCCTTGAAACACCATTCTAAGTATTTCATATCTTTTACAGCTTCATAGCATAGTTCATTGTCATGTCTTGCCAGCACTGTATCTATTTCATTTTGCACTTTTTCCTGCACTTCAGGATGGTAAGCGAGTTGATGAAAAGTAAAACTGGTAGCTGATGATGAAGTCTCAAAGCCAGCTGCAAAGAACACCAGCACTTGGGCAGCCATCAGAACATTGTCCAACTCAATAGATGCTTTTTCAGGGGTGCCATCTGACCTGATGTGCTCAATAGATTCTCCGACTATTGTCCCTGCTTGTTTACATTCAAGCAATAAGTCGATAAAGTCATTGCGACCCGACGGCTTATAATTGCGCTGTTTCTGGATACTGTTAACGAGATCAATTACCTCCTGTTCTACTTTTCCTAAATATTTTAAGTTTTTGGCAGCTTCAGGGAAAATTTCCTTGAGCATAGCTACTATGCCGTCTTTAACTCCGACATGGAAAATCTTTTCACCTAGTTTACGGAACGGTGCTTTCTCGTCATTTAGGGAATCAACATCAATTCCGAATCCACAAGCGCCAATGAAGTCAGTAGTGTATCTTGCCATGAGGTCGCGAGCGTCGATAGTCCGGCCTTTGTTGGAGGCAGCAAGCGTACGCTCGCGCAGCCGCTCGGCTCGTTCTACTATGAGCGGGAACATCGCCTTCAGCTTGCCGCTCGTGAACGCCGGCGTCATACGCTGACGCAGTAGCCGCCACAGGTCGCCGTCCGCGAAGAACAGATTCCTCATCATCGGTTCAATGACAGTCTTATGTGGATTCAAGCCACGAGGGTAGAAATGGATGAAGTCATTTATTAGGATTTGCTTTATAATATCCGGGTCCCTGATGATCAGATCCGGTTTGCTTGAGCTGTAAATTCCGACTATCTTTTCATCAGGAAAGCGCTTGTAGACCTCTGTTATACATTGAGTCAAGCTTATCTGCATGAGGAAATTGGAGGCAGCACTGCCAAATAGTGGTATTGGCTTCATATGTTTTACTCCTTTGTTTTTCCAGTAGTTGAACGTTCTTGTCGTGTATAGGTATAACGCGACGAGCACGACGAGAATTATGGCTAGCGTTATCATTCTGACTCTGACGAGCTATCTATTCACAATAAACATTAGTTACACAACTGCGTTCATTTATACGTCCTCTTTTATCATTGTTATCAGAATGTGTTATAATATCGTGCAATATTAACACCTGGCTGAACTTTGCTGCGTATCTGTTAGACGTGTAAAGTTCGACAGCATGATTATGATTGGTTTATCCTGTCGTTTCAAATATTGTTCTACTATGTCCATAACAAATATGTAACATACGAATAAATTTTCTTTTTGTATGTAATGTAATATAAATTATTAATATAGACTTAGTTTTTATGTAGTCTATTTTAGATTTCGGTTCTCTTTACTATTACTCTTATTTATGATGTCACATCAATCGTTCAAGAGTTAACTGAAAAAGATCGTTTTAAGGGATAAGTTTGCATTTGTGAATCTGTTTATCTTGTTATCAGTTAATTTCATTTGTTTTAATTACGGTCAGCTGCAGGAAAATGTAACCCCCCGCCCCTCCCCCGCCCTCCCCAGTGTGGTGACCTTTTCTCTGCAGCTGATTGTACAATAAAGATTTTCCATACTTAAGTTGAATATTAAAATGGCCAAAGGCAATTAAATCTTAAATAATGATTTTATGATAGAGCTGAATTTTATTAACTAAATATTTATTTAAGTATATTTGTTTATTTGATTATTGGATCTTGACAAAATGATAAAACATGTTTATTAATGTATATTGCATGCCTATGAAGGTGAAACAATGGACCGTATTTAAATATTAACTTCTGTATTTACATTGATTTCAAGCAATAAATTAATAAAATAAATAAATAAAATAAATAAGATCAGTATAATGCTATACGCTAAACAGCAACAGCCCAAATAATCAGACAAAAATCACAAAAATTAAAACATTAAATGGTACGTAAGAATAAGCATTCCAAATTTGAAACTTTACAAAGTACAAACACTTTATTAAATAAGAAAAAAGTTTTTTTTTCATGCATGTTAAATTTCAAGTAAGATCTTGTAAGTCATACATTATTTACTTATATGATTTTATTATGACTGAGTAAAATGACATATCGCTGTCATTAGACCATCTGGCCCAAAGTAAAGGACGCAGCTATTAATGCTAAGCTGAGGCAGTATCCTATTTGTAGCCGCAATGACACATTCTATCTTTAGCTTTCGTGTTTTTTTTTTGTTTATTGAGAAACAGTCACACATAAATGTGGGAGATGGGTTTATTTGTAACCAATAAATTTCAAATTTTGACGGTTAAAACAGTTAACTTGAGTTCGTAAACAACTTAGTCGCTCAACCGCTCCCACCGCCTGTGACGTGAAGTTGTTCAATCGCGAACACGGCACTACCAGTGCTCTGAGCCGTCTACGCAGTCCAGGTAATGTCATTATACTTGTAATTTACTGCTTTACTGATGTTCTCTTGTTAATATTATAGGCAGTCATGCTGTCTGTGTGTAATTAAATGTGTACTAATTTTAATAATTATGTTACTGGTCAGGAAATGAAGCCATTGTAAGTAAGACCTTGTTATTTAGGTAAATCTTTAAGACTACATAGTGATTGTTTAACTTATATCCCTTGCTAAGCTTACCTCTTATTTAAATAGTGATATTTCATGCTTAATCTCAAAATAAATGCCTACCCTGTTATAGCTACATGCACATAAGTGAAATAAACCGTTGGCTTTTTAAATGTTGTTCGTCTACTTTTTTCTACCTCTCCCACATAAATATGAAATTTAAATAGATAACAGTAAACAGACGTATAGTTTCCTTAAGCGATTGGTTAAAGAAAACATGGCCAACCAATCTATTTATGCCGCAAAGGGTCTAGCAGGCTAAGCGAACAAGAAGTACCCCCAACGACGGATTTGGTCATATTCATATTCATATTCATATTCATATTCATATTCATATTCATATTCATATTCATATTCATATTCATATTCATATTCATATTCATATTCATATTCATATTCATATTCATATTCATATTCATATTCATTTATTCATATTATCATTCTTTCAGGTAGTGTACTGGCAAGTCCTAAGTGCACTCTATGCTTAATATCAGTCCTCGATCTTCTTTTGTTTTCGAGTTATTCAAGATAATGTATAATAATCAGCGTATCATTGAAAGTGGCATATTTTGTAAACTATTCGAGTTAGATTAGAATGACAATGATAAAACAGGCTACAAAATGCATATTTTTAACCCGCATCGTGTCCTTATACTTCAGTATGTAAATAATAATATTTATTGATTTTTTTTACTTCTTGCGGAGGTCCGCCTTCAGAAAAAATATGCATGTTTGTGCGTCATGTCAAAAAAACATTATCGAACAAGTAGTTACGAGCATTTATAAATAAAGTATTATATAGTGCAGAGTGTAGATAAGTTAGTATGTAGATATATAATCTCTTCTAATAAACCTATTTATAATGCATCGACGATGACATGTCAACGTTGATAAGTTGATAACATTTGACACATAATTATTATCTGCGCAAATTTTCGACACTCCCAACGCAAGGGAATCAAAACCTACAGGATACTTCCCACGAACTCAGAATCTTGATATTTGGTACGAAGAAAGGTCTTATAGCAAAGATAAAGGAAAAATTGCGAAAAGCATAAATTTTTTGTCTGTCTGTAACCATAACCAATCTACAATGATCCCACACTGCGCACATTTTGCTTAGAAGCAGGGGTCTGCTAAGACTGGGTGTTCATAGATACATACAAATTTGTACGGAACCCTCGGTGCGCGAGTCCGACTCGCACTTGGCCGGTTTTTTATAACTTAAACCACCAACTAAAACGTATTTTGACCAGGTAAGGAAAAAGTGGGTGTCGTATCAGGAAGTCAAAGAACTGGCCGAAAACTGTGCGGAGTGGCGGTTACTCCACCGACAAGAGCATAGCTCTTTTTATTATTATTACTAGCTTTTGCCCGCGACTTCGTCCGCGTAGAATTCCAATTTGTGGTAAAGCCTCTTCATCTCTTTCATTGTATAAAACAAAAATCCGGCAACGGCAACATCCATCATTATTATCATTTCATCATTTCATCATCATCAGTATCAGTTAGTGAATATTGTAAATCCCGTTTATTCTCTATCCCGTGGGAATTTCAACAAATTTGTCCTTATTCTATGCAAATTTTCGCTTATTTTTATCCCACGGGAATTTTGCATTTTCCCCGAGAAAAAGTAGCCTATGTCCTTAAAAGTGTAGCTTTCTACCGGTAAAAGAAGTTTTAAAATCAGCCTCGTAGTTGAATTCACTTATTTTTTTCCCGTGGGAATTCTGCTTTTTCACGGAGAAAAGTAGTCTATGTAAATAATGGTTGGTGTAGCTTCCTATCGGTGAAAGAAATTTTCAAATCAGCCCTCAAGTGATATTCACTTCTTTCTATCCCACGGGAATTTTGCATTTTACCGAATAAATAGTAGGTAGCCTAGCCTATACTAATAAAGGATAGTGTAGCTTTCTATTGGTCATTTTTTTAAAACTCAGCCCCGAAGTTAAATTTAGTATTTTCTATACCGCGGGAATTTTGCATTTATCCGGAAAATAGCATCCTATGTTAATCAAGGACAGTGTATCTTTTCTATTGGTGAAAGACATTTTAAAATGAGCTCTGAAGTTGATTTTTTTTTCTATCGCTAGGGAATTTTCCCGGAAAAAGTAGCCTATGTCAATAAAGGATCGTGTAACTTTTTACTGGTAAAAGATTTTTTTTTAATCGGCTCGGAAGTTTCAGAGATCATCTATCCCACAGGAATTTCAAAAAATCCTGCAATAAGTTTTTTTGCTGTTATGTATGACCATTTACGTTTATTACTTATACTGAATTTAAAAAGTTTAGAACTTAATTGTAGTTACGGAGATAGGATCCAGTTGATTTGAGTATATAAATCCTGATTTATCCTTATCCCGTGGATATTTTCAAAATTATTGAAATTAGCTTTATACCTGTTCTTAATAGTCTACTTGCATGCCCAATTGGAACAGTTTAGTAATCTTCGTTATGGGGATAGGGTCACTCTCGATTGATGAAATATATACATCCCGTATATTCCTTATCCCGTGGGAATTCCGGAAAATTCTTTCTTATCGGATGCCTACGTCATACAAAGGACACATCCTCCCAGTTTCAGGTCTCTACATACAGCGGTTTAGGCTGTGCGTTAATCCGCCAATCAGTCATTTAGGACTTCAGGACAAAGCATTTTATATGTATTTGCATTGCACCAAGCTTCTATGCGAGTTCAACAATGATGTTTGAATACTCAATTCGATTTTATTCGAAAAAGGTTGAACTCACATAAAAGCTTCATCAATCATCATCATCATTTCAGCCGTAGGACGTCCACTGCTGGACATAGGCCTCCCTCGTTGACGCCCAATCATTACGGTTGGAAGCGACTTGCATCCACCCTGAACCTGCGGCCTTCACCAAAACGTCCGTCCATCTCGTTGGTGGGCGTCCCACGCTGCGCTTGTAAAAGCAAAAGCTTGGTGAAATGCAAATACTTATTATAATTAGTTATTATCAGAGATCAGATCAGGAAGTGGTTGACAAACGTAGACAAATGTTTTGCAAAATTTGAAGTTTCGTTTCGTTTACTTTGTGTCAAAATAAAAAGTAATTTAAATCAAAAGCGTTAAGGAGTATTGATATCAACTTCGAAGCAAATCACCCCCAAAATAACTTTCTACTCCTTTTTAACCCCGTCAAGGGATGAATTTCAATAAAATACGAAACACGTCTTCCATCAATTCTGTTAAAGAATGTTTATGCAAAATTTGAAGTAGATTGGACCAAGGAATCACGTTGTCCCATACAAACTTTGCCCCCCTTTTTTACCCCCTTAGGAGTAGAACTACGAAAAATCCTTTCTTATCGGATGCCTACGTCATACAAAGAACACACCCTCCAAGTTTCAGGTCTCTACGATCAGCGGTTTAGGCTGTGCGTTGATCCGTCAGTCAGGACAAAGGATTTTATATGTATAGATTAAGCATAAGCTTTTATTTACTTTCACCTGTCCGGTTGTCCCGACATCCGGCTGAGCTGAAATTCTGTTTAAATCAGATGACAATGCAATATTATTATGACATGGATCTGATCTGATTATGGAGCTGAAAGATAGCCATAGCAACTGTGTAATGAAAAGACACGACCCCGCCGAGTTTAAACTCGTTTGATTTGAAAAATACTGTGGTAACCTGGGCAAAGAGTACAGTCAGCAAAAAAAGCTTATATTAAAAATATAATTTTTAACAGAACGTTTTAAATAATTTATTGAATCCGGCGTTACTTTGCGGAGGTCCATATTAATGAACTGAAACAATTACTTTGCTCACCCGCGACCTTAAGATAGTTAGGTACGTTTATGTTTCCTCCACCTCCACACTGTACGAACACACACAAATCACACAAACCCAACTATCACCACCACCAAACTACACTAACGCGTTTTGAACTCAACCATAGCTCATCTTCAGAGTAGGTAACTTAAGGCCCTACCGAGCTTTTGGCGCATTTATTGCATTCATTTAATCTTGTGCTGTATCATTACTAGCAAAGATTTAGTCCTGAAATTCATGTGTAAGATATTTGAGGATTCACTCTAATGACCAGTGTTAATCGAAACACGATTACTTGTAGTTCGCTCTATAGAAAAAAAGTCCAAAGTTGTCTCTAAAAAATAAAATAAATAATAAATTCCTAGTATGACTAAAATACTGCACGGCAGGTCATGACTTTTTGAATGTTAATTAAACAAGATGTTTTCTAGGGCGTAGTGTTGCTACATTTTTAAAATGTGTATTTGTTTGCGAGCTGCGTGTATTACGAGCAGCAGCATATAAACAGTTTAACCAACCTATCTTGAGCCATCGTGCTTCCTCCTGTCCGATAGTTGTTGCGTTAGTTCTCCTCGGCCATCGGACGGGGAACTTGTGTCGCTTGCGCTTACGCACGGCTTTCATTCTAGCGGCTCTCACGCACACATACACGAGTGTGTTAGAAAGATCAAATTCACATATACGAGATTAAATATATCCAATCTATTGCTCTTATTTAGCGGGGCCAGGAGTTAACGGAATACAAAATAATGAGTTTATGATGGTTTAATAAGTATATTTGTAAAGTAGGAACAACCAACGTCACATCAAAAACATTATTTCAAATTATATATTGTATTTTAATATAACTATTATTGGTTACTAATATACATAGACAATAGTCTCCATACATAAAGACATTATTATATAATACCACAGGAATTCACATAATATCAATTGATCAAACAGTAGTGTATAAACCTCTATAGCAAGGGAACTGAGTACTTAACTGTGATCTCGGCGACGGCTCGTAGCAAAGTGCCGTCTACCTGAGGAAGGCAGCCTTTTATAGCCTGGCATCGCAACCCGGGCTTGTCGTCAACACGTGACGTCAATCGTAAAGGAAAGTACTCAGTTCTTCACTAAAAAGAGTTCTAAGTCTAATTACATTACAAACTGAAGTATATTATATTATATTAAATAACATGACTATTATTACTTTCTTATTTACTATGTTTTACATAAATATTCTAACAAGTGCATAGAATACCTAAAATCGATTAGCGCCAAAATCTCGGTAGTGCCGAGAAAACAAAAAGCCATCTCCAGTGCACTAGTCACCCATGCCATAACAGTTGCAAACTCCCCGCTACTTTCGCGTTCTTAAAGCGACTAAATCACGCTATAAGACTCTTGGTCGGTTCTTAATCGGGACTCCGGAGCATCACCACTTTATTGTTATGAAGCGTTATTAGGCGACGGGCGGCGGGCCAAATTGGCTCGCCTGCTTTATCACCCGCGAACTTCGTTTTGTTTATGAGAGTTGGCGCGAGATAGAATCGGAACGAACTTTAGCGAGTTCGCCTGATAACCGAGTGTGAGTTTTTATGCTGTTACAACCGGTGTAAGAGTTCTTTTGAGGTTCATCAGCATCATCATTATACGTCATATACGTCTAGCGATTCTTCGAGCTATGTCCGTGACTATTGTTCTTGCGCAGATTTTTTCATCATTTCTAATGCGATCCCGCAGAGAAACTCCAAGCATAACACTCTCCATCGCCCTCTGAGTGATTTTGACCGGAAGACGCAGTGTAGGTAGGCCTCCAACAAGATGGAGCGACGACCTGGTGAAGGTGGCGGGAACTCATTGGATGCGGATGGCGTAGGGCCGACCTGTTTTTATTATTTCTTGTTGTACCAGCCACAGTAATACATAATCGGTAAAATTTTCAAACCTCTAGCTAACGCGATTATAAAGATCGAGTTAAAAACGCTGAAAAAAACTTTAGCTTTATTTTATTTTAGTAGGTATAGGTAAGTATATATGTATCTGTTATTATAGTTATTATAGCGGTAACAGAAATACATCATCTGTGAAAATTTCAACTGTCCGTAGTTTCATCACGGTTCGTGAGATACAGTCTGGTGACAGACAGACCGACGGACAGTGGAGTCTCAGCAATAGGGTCCCGTTTTTACCCTTTTAATGTTAGAGAGGCCAGACAAACAAACTAGTGGGTCACCTGATGTTAAATGATCACCACTGACCATAGACACCCGCAGCACTTTACGCGATGCCAATGCGTTGTCGCCCTAAAAGGGAGAGGAAACAGGAAAGGGAATAGAGGAGGGGGAGAAGTATTGGGCCCCGGCGCTCTCACTGACCGTACGAAACGCAGCAGGAGTACTGCTGATTCACGCCGGTGTTCTGTGAGAGGGTGGTAACTGCCCCGGACGAGCCGGCCCATTCGTGATGCAGCGGCTATCTAAAACATGGCTCTACCACTACAAAACCCTAAAAAGAACCGTGAAATCATCCCACATTACACCGCTCTCCTTCATTGGTCGCGAGCTCCCTGAGGTGCAGCATTGTCAGTCCAATGACGATAATGGTGATGCTCTGCTTTTACGTCCTCATCTAACGTACGCGGCTAGCCTAGCCTGTAGCGATCGCTACTAGACGGGATTTATCGCGTCGTAAAACCTGAGAGAGTCTAATGAAACGGCCTCGTCACCCATTTGTCGCGCGCCGTACGTGTCGGAACAGGCGGGAGACTTTAAGCAGTAAGCTACATTAATGAACTGAAACAATTACTTTGCTCACCCGCGACCTTACGATAGTTACGTTTATGTAAGAAATGCGTGTTCATGCAGTTCTTCCACCTCCGCACTGTACGAACACACACAAACCCAACTATACCACTATACCACCACCAAACTACACTGACGCGTTCTAACTCAACCAGAGCTCATCTTCAGAGTAGGTACCACAACCGTACGCTACGATACCAAATGTTAGACTACATCACTAAATATGCTACCTACATCAATAAATAATTGGAGCAATTACTCTTTTTCCTTTCTTATTCGAAGCTACCCAGACTACTAAGTCACGACCATGATCATCATAAGCTTGTGTCAGTCTACTGCTGAACATTGACCTCTCCCAGGCACGCCACTGACATCAATCTTGACCTCATCGCCCTACCTAGCTACAAGAAACTAGTATAAAAACACTACGTTTGCCAACACCCAAGGCCACGAACCTTTATCAGTCCATTGCGTGTGCAACCAGATAATCACTGTGCGGCGAGCGTCTCGGCCACGCAATGAAAGGAGAAAACGCTCGCCGCAACGCGCGGGCGCTTGCCTTCGCTTTCACCATCTCTTTCTGTCACCATTTTATATCGTTTGACAGAAAGAAATCGTACGCGCGTTAGACAATAATATGGTCGGTCCCCATTCAAGAACCAGTCAGCCCCACAGCCATCAGTTCTGCGATATTAAGTGGTACCTGCCATTTAAGCTTGCTAATGCGCTAAGGTATTTTTCAACCGACGAAAACAAAAGGAGGAGGTTCTCAAGTCGACGTGTATATTTGTTTTTTTTTTTTTTTTTATGTATGATCACGCATAATTTTTTACAGAGTAGTCATTTTTTTAATGGAAAGCGTATACCCCGAGGGTGGTCCCATTTAAATTTGGAAATAATATTCCTACCCTAAGGGTAGGAAAAAAGGGGATGATTGATTGTTCAGTTACTGATTATACTATATGACCACGCATAACTTATTACAGAGTAGTCGGATTTTGATGATTCTTTTCATATTGGAAAGCGTATACCCCAAGGGTGGTCCCATGTAAATTTGGAAATAATATTCCTACCGTAAGGGTAGGAAAACAGGGGATGATTGACTAACTTTTTACAGAGTAGTCTGATTCTCATAATTCTTTTTTATTGGATAGGGTATACCTTGAAGTTGGTATTATATAAATTTGGAAAAAAAAATTACCCCAATGATGGGAAAAAAGTATAAAATAAAAACTTTTTAACAAAAAAATTAAACCGCCGAAAAAACTGAAAAGCAAAAAATAATAATACCTTTTTTGTTTGACCTTAATCTAGGTACCAGTTTGAAGTCGGTGCCTCAGCACTAGCCAGGAGTGGATCTTCTACCTGATTGGCTTCTAGCACTCCTCCTGGCTCGTGCTGAGGCACCGACTTCAAACTGGTACCTAGATTAAGGTCAAACAAAAAAGGTATTATTTTTTGCTTTTCAGTTTTTTCGGCGGTTTAATTTTTTTGTTAAAAAGTTTTTTAAACTTGGTTCTTGGACGAATAATTTCGTTTGGTCGGGAATTCTGTGTTTCAGAAAACCAAACAGAAAACGAAGTGTTGGTGTCTATATTAAAAGGTTGATGGAAGATTAAGAATGTGGGGAGCACAAAAACAGGGTCAGCAGTGGATGTTCCGCTGCTATTTTTAGTAAAAGATACATAATATCTAATATAATAACGACCGCTTTAGCCTAGTTGGTAGTGACCCTGCCTACGAAGCAAGAGGTCCTGGGTTCAAATCCCGGAAAGGGCATTTATTTGTGTGATGAGCACGAATATTTGTTCCTGGGTTATGGATGTTTTCTATGTATTTAAGTATTTATTTATCTATATAAGTATGTTTATCGTCGTCTAGTACCCATAGTACAAGCTTTGCTTAGTTTGGGACTAGGTCGATTTGTGTAAGATTGTCCCCTAATATTTATTTATTTTATTTTATTAATATAATAGATACATAATATTAAATGTCTAAGGCAAAACTTTGCGTACCACAGGACACCTTAGGACAGTCCCACGTCGCATGGCACTCTCAGAAAAGAATCCACGAGTTGTGGGGCCTACCTATTATGAACGTCTGCCCGCCGAAATAAAAGACCTGAGCGAAGAGGCATTCGGTCGCCGGGTGAAAAGCCTTTTGATGGATAACCCTCTGTATTTTTTAAGTGAGTTTTTGGACATAATTTTTTCTTAACATATTTTTAATATTGGTAATTATGTTTTAATTAAATTTATTTTGTTATGACGATCCCTATTGGAAATACCATTTATTTGTAGTTATTTTTGTACTTTCATTGACATAATTAATTATTTGATTTTGACAACTCCCACTTGGGGACGAATTTATTTTGACATTTCCATTTTATTAATTGTTTTTTCATCTTTGGTTATTTTTATTATTGTATTATTATGTTTTGTTTTTTATAAATTTTTGACGATCTCAGCATAAATTCTTATATACTGACTTTAATGTATTGTATAATGTAATTATTATGTCTGAGTGAATAAATAAACTAAATTAAACTGACTATAAAAATCTCGTGTCACGGTGTTTGTTATCGAACTCCTCTGAAACGGCTTGACTGATTTTTAAGAATTTTTTTTCTCTATATTTGGTAGATCTGAGAATAGGTCGTAGGCTATTTTGTATACCTCTATTCTTCGCAGACGGAGTCGCGGGCAACAGCTAGTATAACATAATCGTTACAATGTTCATTATTTATACGCCTTCCAAGGCAATAATTGCTTTACTGTTGTTTAGTAACCCCACTGCGAGGAATTACCGCTGTTAGCGCTCTAATGGTGAAATAGGAATACATAGTAATTTACTAAGACGTCGACGTGTGCCTGAACAAAGCTGTAAACCTACGGCGTGGTTTTTGTTCAATTTAGACTGAAAATTAGGACCTAGAAAGTCAGTGGTTCCATTAACAAAAAAAATATTTTATTCATTCAACATGAAATTTTGTAAGTGGTTATTAAATTACCATAGTCAACGGCCGCTAAGAAGTAAATCCTCACACATTGAACAACTATGATCATCATCATCATCATTTCAGCCGTAGGACGTCCACTGCTGGACATAGGCCTCCCTCATTGATGCCCAATCATTACGATTGGAAGCGATTTGCATCCACCCTGAACCTGCGGCCTTCTCCAAATCAAAAAAAAATAATATTGACAATGTCAACCACACAAAAATAAATGCTATACATACTTGGTGCTTGTGACAGAATTTTTTCCTATAGGCACCTCGCAGGAATGTCTGTTGGCAAAATTTTGACGTGACAACGTCTTATAAATCGATGAACGCCGGTTGCAGGCACGAAAAAGGATGACGCAATGTAACGTACATGTACGTACATGTAACGTACAAGAGGGAGCAGTGAACGCCAGGATGAAAATGAAAATTTCATTGATTTTATTAATTCATTCAATTAATAGTGCAAGTTTACAGTTTACCACCAAGTCACTTACATACTAGAGAGTATATTCTTAATAATAAACAAACAATGTCAGTGTACAATAGAATATACAATAGAATAGATTTTGCCGTAGGATGCACCGTTTTCAAGATATTTGACAAAACACCGGTTCTCGTCCGATCACCGAGGTTAAGTGGGTACGATGCGCACCATTTCTCCATACAAACGTAATCCCCTGTTTCCTCCCTGGATAATGGCTTTAGAGCCAAATTTTTTTTACTGTGTAAATCTACCACAGCTATGCCCCTATGTTTTTCAATTAACATAAGAAATATGAGCGTTCAAAAACCGAAAAAATTGCCCAATTTCAACGTCATTTTCAGACACTCGTCAGAAAAGAATCCCTCCTATAAACAAAAAAAGGAAAACTTAGAGGCATAGCTAAATCTGTCCTCTAATTATTTATGAAAAAAATAAATTTATTGGCCCAGTTTTCGAGAAGAAAACAGGGGATTACGAAATGCTGTTTTGATCAATTTTACGCGCCTATTAACGGTCTGAGGTGCAGTTGTCCCGCTCTTGCTGTACTGACACGGAGGGGTTCGGGCGAGACAGCGAAATTTCATTAAAATACCTATTTCTCAAAATTCTTCCAGCCATCGTACCCTCTTAAGCAAAGTCGGGCGCGGTCAGTACTTGGATGGGTGACCGCCTGGTTTCATTTTTGTTTTTGAATGTTTTTTTTTTGGTTAGTTGAATAGAATTAGTAGGCCGTTGCAGCTTATTCTGTCCAAGAGACTTAAAGTTACTTGACACCAAAAGTCGGTCATTTTCTCGTCCCCTTTTTAAACTACTCAAGTGTCTATTCAACGCTTTCAGTTCAGAGGCTTGGCGAGTGGGGCCTAATTGACGCTTCCGAGCGACCGCTATCGCCGGCCGATCGCTTTGAGGACTCGTTAAGGACAACTTGGTTCTTTTGAAAGGGCCGCCATATGTGTATTTTGCCGCTGTCATGTTTTCATGTCACTGTCTACGCTTTTTAACTACGTATATTAATTCAAATTCAAATGCTTTATTGCAGACCGGAGTCCATAGGTTGTTAGTATTACATGCATCTTACTTTCTAAGGATCAGTATTACATTATATTTTATCATTTCAAATCAAGCATAATCATTAAACATAGTCAAATAATCCCAATAAATTAATCATAATTAAATGTCAAACTCATAAAATAACCGTAATAAAACTAAATAACCAAACATTTAATAATTAAATAATAATAAAAATAAAACTTAACATTGAAATTTATTTGACTAGGTTCAGGCTTAACTTATTTAATACTAGCTTTTGCCCGCGACTCCGTCCGCGTGGAATTAGTAATTTGGGGAGCTTATTTTTTTATCCAATTTGCTTTTTCATCAATTATGGCTCTCCTTAGATCCTTCCGGAAGAAGTGAAACTTCATAATAAACCAACCCGCTCCCAATCCGCCCCAACCCGCTCTCAACCCGCCCCCAACCCGCTCCCAACCCGCTCTCAACCTGTTCGATAAATTCTTAAAATAGACGTATCTTTCTTATTTGTGAACCGATTCAAATGAAACAAACACTAAATGTTAATTCAAGAAAATACCAACATATCAGTGAAAACCGCATCCTTCTAGGTTAAGCCGTTTCTAAGATTAGCGCGCACAAACGCACAGACAAACAGACAAACAGATAAACAGACAATAATTCTAAAAATTATTGTTTTGGGTTCTATTGTGTTAATAAATAGCCCTAGTGACCGTTTTTCTCAAATATCTTCAATGTACAGACACCGACTTTTTACAGATTTATTATATGTATAGATCATAAATGACCGGTCTGTCACCTAAGTGCACAAAATTCCAGTGCCGCACAACTGGACAATCAAACCTATCAAGTACACCGCTCAGGAGGCTGTTGGTACTGTCACGCACTCTGGTCATCAGGGAGGCCACACGTTTACGCACTATTGTCTTAAAACCATCCGTGTTGGCTTCTAGAAACATCCCCGAAGCACTGCACCAGCGAGGCAGTCCCAACAGCATCCTGAAAGCATTGTTGTATTGGACACGCAAGCTATTCAGCGACTTCTGAGTATAACTGGTCCACAGGCTGCAAGTGTAAAAGCTTTGGCAGTAAGCCTTAAAGAGAGTGATTTGGACATCACGTGAGCACCCTGCAAACCGGCGGACCAACATATTAATATAATATATTAAAATCTTAGCCAGAAATTTTATAACCTTGAAATTATAATTTCTAGCTACTTAAGTGTTACGCGCCAGACTTATGTGGCAGTGGGCAGGGCACATCGCTCGTAGAATTGACGGTCGGTGGGGCCGAAAGGTTCTCGAGTGGCGTCTGCGGACCGGAAGACGAATTCTAGGTAGGCCTCCAATGAGATGGAGCGACGGCCTGAGGCCGTATTGTCTATCGCTTCTGGCGCTTGCCTTCGCTTTCACCATCTCTTTCTGTCATCATTTTATATCGTTTGACAAAAAGAAATAGTGATTGTGAAGGCAAGCGCCAGAAACGTTAGACAATAAGCCTGCTGGTTAAGGTTGCGGGAACGCGTTAGATGCCGATGGCGCAGGGCCGATCTGTTTGGCGAGCCTTGGGGGCTATGTCCAGCAGTGGACGTCTTTCGGCTGAAATGATGATGATAATGAAGTGTAAACAACCAAAGAGAAGTGTTGTATCTTGGACCACTTTTAATGAATGAGTGAGTGTTTCTGCTAAATTATCTTTGCAGGAGTGTGCATATGGGTTATTATTTTAAATCGACATTGTGTAGACAACTAGACATTGGCAGTCTTAAAAAAAAAAAAAACATCATCATTTCAGCTGAATGACGTCCACTGCTGAACATAGGGCTTTCCTAAAGTCGTCAATCAGACGGTCTGCGCTATCCGCGTCCAACGCGTTCCTGCAATCTTATTTAGATCTGCTTCTTGTTGGAGGCCTATAATACTGCATTTTCCGGTCGGTGGACGGCATTCGAATACCTTTTGATCCAATCGGCCAGCAGTTCACGAAATCAGTTGTCGTATTACCTAAAGACCGCTCAAGCAAACCAAAGCAAAAAGTGTTTTTCAAAACATCCGTAAAAAAACTGGTAAAATCCCGGGATTTAAATTAAATTGCTAGACTTTATGCATCCTACAAGCAAAGTCGCGGTTAAAGGCTAGTGTTTCAATGAGAAAAAATGGGTGGTTCGAACAACCCAATCCGGTCCGCTCCACGGAACCATGTTTACGGTCCGCAAAACAAATCTTAATTACAACCACCGCATTTATTGAAACGGCATTTTATGAAAATGTAAAAAGAGCCTTTATTTATGAACAAAAACAATTCAGGATGGGGCATATTTTTTCATTTCCTTGTAAATAAATTCACTTCGGGCAAGCTCCGATGCGCTTAAGTCGACAATTTGGGGAACAGGGCCTAACGAGGGGCGCTTATATTGTTTTACAAGACCCGTTTAATTAGATAGAGGCCTTCAAACTGGTTTTTTATCCGGCTTTCCGCATATTTTCGCGCTCCGCTGAAACTTCGACGTTTAGAACGCTTAGGGACGGACCCGTTTATTTTTTATACTTAATGAGCGTGATTCTTGGTAGTAATAATTATGAATTAAAAAATTTAAAAAACCCCACGCTATAACTTCACTCGTATTACTATGATTGAACATTAAGTCAATGCCCATTATGCATCTAAGATTCCTTCCGCAGCTAACAAAAGAGCTCATAACTTTGAAACGGCTAAACCGATTTTGATGAAACGTATCTAAGAACCATCGCCAAGAAACCAGCTTTCAAATAATAATAAAAAAACCGCATCCAAATCGGTTCACCCGTTTAAGAGCTATAAATAAAAATAAAATAAATATCACGGGACATTTCACACCAATTGACCTAGTCCCAAAGTAAGCTAAGCAAAGCTTGTGTTATGGGTACTAGGCAACGGATAAACATACTTATATAGATAGATACATACTTAAATACATATTAAACACCCAAGACCCGAGAACAAACATTCGTATTTTTCATACAAATATCTGCCCCGACACGGGAATCGAACCCGGGACCTCAAGCTTCGTAGTCAGGTTCTCTAACCACTAGGCCATCTGGTCGTCTAAAGCTATGATGCCACAGACAGACAGACAGACAGACACACACACACACATAGTGGTCAAACTTGTAATTTAGCCCCCCTCTTTTTGTGTCAGACGTGACCAGTACCACTACCATGAGTTTACAGTGACCGTACTCGATAGCGACTGCGTAAATGATTTGTATGAAGAATTGTGCAGCGCCTCTAGCGGTCACTTACGGAAGTAAAGATCGCTAGTATGAGTACAACGGTAAATAACCTATCGAAATCCAAGCGCTAGCGACTAACGTTTTGTAGCTGTCGCCATAGAACATCGGTACCATGAGTCACAAATTTGACAGACGTTATCGAACAACACCGTATCGACTGTAGTTAACTCTCTCACTAGTAAGTTGGAGGGTGAAAACTTATAAGAACCATCGTTTAATACATTATTTTAATTATTTACTTATCAAAATAATGTCGGCTAGGCATTATTTGGCATGGAATATGCTATTGAGGGCTGTTTATGAAGGCGAACGACGAGAACACGGAAAATTTCACAAGCTAATATCCACTTCTGTTAACACTCTAAACCACATTCCTCAAGTTTATCTAACCACTTGTAACAAAATATTTGATCAATTGATCATAAAAACTGGGGTCACTGTATTGTATCACCCAAAATGTACCTTATAGGGACTGGTACTAAATTAACGTTACTAGAATGTTTATTTAAAGTTTCCATATACTCGACCAGTAATTGTAATCGAGACACACTAGTCCGCATCTTTATAAAAAATAAATACCGAAAAATAATAACAAACAACAACAACAGCTTAGCGTGTCAACTAACTCACTATAACATCTTAACATCTATCTATGGATGCACTCCATGAACTGTCACACTGATGAAATAACCAAAACAAATTCAAGAACCACGTACGCTTTACATTACCACACTGTTCTATGACGCTTTAAATTAGCAGGGTTATTTCTATATTTTTAATGGAAGGACTTGGATACTTAGCTTTTTGCCCAATATCATGCTCACTCAGTCTTTTCAATATAGTTAGAAAGAGACAGCACAGTTCGATGTGAAGTTAGGCACGTCAGTCAGTCACGTAGCGAAAACTACACGAAGGATCGAGTTAACGTTAGCGAGTATAGTAAACGTTAACGTGACTCATGGTACGAGTTTAGTAGAAAACTATTCGAAGCTCGTTTACTCGCTATCGACTGTAGTAACGTAATGTGTGTTTTCGATAGCAACTCATGGTAGAGGTACAGCACAGCGTCTGGAAACAGGTCGAAACGTAGAAGTAATTTTATGTATAAGTAGTTCGTGATTGAGTCCCGAAAAATATTAGCCATTTATGATCTAATTTTGAACCAACAAAATAATAGTTTCCTTTAAACCCTGAGGGAAATTAAAATCCGCGCGAAGTCGGGAGGCGGGGAGCTCTGCTGGCCTAAATAATTTATTGCGTAGTAGATCTAAGGCAGACAACAAAAGGGAGCCTCGTTAGTAATTCATTTGTATACGCTTTGTGTACCAGCCCATCTATTCCATCGTTTCATGTTCAGAAATTGTGCCTAAACTAGCTTTTTCCTACGGAATCGCTCGGCCTGGGCCTTACTACGAAATTAAAAGTTCGTATCGTCCAGTCCCTGTCACTCTTTTGTTTAATCCTATTAGAGTAAACGAAACAGCACAATACAATACAATACAAATATTCTTTATTGATCACCAAAAACAGTACAGTGACATTACAAAAATAAAAATTCAGGTAGACAATAGGCGGTCTTATCGCTAAAAAGCGATCTCTTCCAGACAACCAATTACTCAGAAATTAATAAATATCAACAGACGAATGTAGGTGGCAGAAATAACAGACAAGAGAAACGCAGTATTACTTAATAGACAACAAACAATAAAAACAATACAAATATAATATAAATTATATAAATAAACAAATACATTCAATATAATACTTATACACTACATATACTTAATACAAAATATCAATGGAAAAAAATGCACGATATGAAGTTAGAAAAAAAACTCTGCCAAGTGCCAGTCGGAAGGGTTCACGAAGGGTTCCGTACCAATATCTATAAAAACCGGCCAAATGTTAGTGTTATCAGACCCCTGCTCCTAAGCAAAATGTGCTCAGTGTGGGATCATTGTAGATTGGTTTTTGATATAGACACACAGACAAAACATTTATGCTTTTCGCAATTTTTCCTGTATCTGTGCTATAAGACCTTGCTTCGTACCAAATTTCAAGATTCTGAGTTCACGGGAAGTACCCTGTAGGTTTTGATTCCCTTGCGAGTTTCAAAAATTTGCGGAAATTGGCTGCATAAACGGCTGTATCTTTTGATTGCGTATTTGACCTGAGTATTTTTTGATATAAATTTCAGCTTGATACCTCCACTCATTTCTGAGAAAAATGGTCTTGACAGACGGACGGACGGACGGACGGACGGACGAACGCACGGACGGATAACAAAGTGATCCTATAAGGGTTCCGTTTTTTCCTTTTGAGGTACGGAACCCTAAAAACGGTAAAAAAACACGTTTGTTGCATGGGAGTCCCCCTTAAATATTTGTTTTATTTTAATTTAATTATTTATTTATAAAGTGAAATCTATACTAATATATAAAGCTGAAGAGTTTGTTTGTTTGTTTGTTTGAACGCGCTAATCTCAGGAACTACTGCTCCGATTTGAAAAATTCTTTCAGTGTTAGATAGCCCATTTATCGAGGAAGGCTATAGGCTATATATCATCACGCTAACTCCAATAGGAGCGGAAGAATGTTTCAAAATCGGGGGTTTTTCAAGTAAAACTTCTATAGGCGCTAATCTCAGGAACTACTGCTCCGATTTGAAAAATTCTTTCAGTGTTAGATAGCCCATTAATCGAGGAAGGCTTATAAGCTATATATCATCACGCTAACACCAATAGGAGCGGAGCGGAGTGGAAGAATGTTTCAAAATCGGGGGTTTTGAAGTAAAACTTCTATATAGGCGCTAATCTCAGGAACTACTGCTCCGATTTGAAAAAATCTTTCAGTGTTAACACCAGGCGGGTGGGGGGGGGAGGTTGAGGGGGGTGAGGGTGCGGGGGTGGTGTGCGGGAGTTTTAAGGGGGGATGAACATTTCATTGATTTTGCCATAGGATGCACCGTTGTCAAGATATTTGACAAAAACACCAAGTGGGTGGGGGGAGGGGGGTTGAGGGGGGTGTGGGTGCGGGGGAGGGGGTGCGGGTGCTTCGGAGGGGGGATTAAAATTTAATTGATTTGCACCGTTTTCAAGATATTTGACAAAACACCAAGGGGGTGGGGGGGAGAGGGGGGTTTCTGAGGGGGGATGAAAATTTCATTGATTTTGCCGTAGGATGCACCGTTTTCAAGATATTTGACAAAAAAAAAGTAAAACTTGAAGTAAAATTTTTATAGGGCACGCTTGACTTGGGACGAACGCGGGTGTGCGGGGGGTGCTGTGTGGGAGGGCGTGCAGGGGGTGCGGAGGGGTGCAGGGGGGTTCGGGGTTGTTGTGCGGGGGAGTGCGGGAGGGAGCGGGTTGGATGGTGCGGGGGGTGGGTTGCGGGGGGGGGGATAATTTTTTCAATATCGAGGAACTGAGGAGAGCCATAATTGATGAAAAAGCAAATTGGATATAAAAAAATAAGCTGCCCAAATTACTAATTCCACGCGGACGGAGTCGCGGGCAAAAGCTAGTAACTATTCTAACTATTCTATTCTTGTATTCTGTGAATACTTCAAGCGTCTACCTGTTGCCGTTATCATTATCGAGCAAATACGAGCAAAAAAATCACGTTTGTTGTACGGGAGCCCCCTTAAATATTTATTTTATTCTGTTTCTTAGTATTTTTTGTTATAGCGGCTCCCAAAATACATCATCTTTGAAAATTTCAACTGTCTAGCTATCACGGTTCATGAGATACAGCCTGGTGACAGCCGGACAGACAGACAGACAGACGGACGGACGGACAGCGAAGTCTCAGTAATAGGGTCCCGTTTTTACCCTTTGAGTACGGAACCCTAAAAACCGGCCAAGAGCGTGTCGGACACGCCCAAGGTAGGGCTCCGCAGCCGTTACGAAAATATCCTTGCATATCTTATTAATTTTACTATTATTTATACCTACTGTCCTTATTTGACTTTATTAAACCTTCGTGTCCATAGAATTGAATATCAAGTGATACGTTTTATATCTGCTAAAACAATATGTGCAGCGCCGTAGTTTCAAACCAAAGTTCCGGGTTGCATAAACTCACTGCAATAACTTAAACAACGGTGAATACACACGCATATTCAAGGCAATCAATTCATACAAACTTCTCTTAACATGTTTGCTTGGCGCGCAGAGTAATTAACCAATAGACTAGCAACGTCATATAATGTGGAATACTTATTTTGTTTCGCCGTGAAGTAGTGAATAGTCATGCAAAATAGCTGAAAATGTAGTTTTTCATGCAATTTTCCCGCCTTTCCTCCACATTAAAAAATAACCACCGCAAACACAATTAAACTCACAGCCAAAAAAGAGCCATAACTATTTATAAAACTTCCGCAAAGTGACGCCTGAGGCCTGTTTTACACGGTACGGTTTGGCCACGGCATCGAAACCGTGTCGAGTTTGTACTTACACTACGCGGTAAAACAACGGACGGCGCAACATCGGTACGATTCTGTGCACACGGCGGCGTGCTAAAACCACCATAGTAGCCCGTACAATATTAGAAACCGTGTCTAGACGCGGATTATTACGGCAAAAAAGTGTGTTGTACAGTCGGCCAAAAATATGGTCTACCCCCCTACGGTCGAAGTTCATTTGCACGTCATGATACAACGAGGGCAGTGGCATACAGTGAGTAACATGATGACAGTGACTTAGGGATATTTAGATGTCACAGAAACCTTTGTCAAAACTGGTAGACCACTTTCTTGGTCGACCGTACAAGAGGCTTGAATCTATACATTATATGAATGACGGTGTTAGACGCAAACCTACTTCAGGCGTTGCCGAATTAGTCTTGCCACTCTGCAGGTTACTTCCTCAACGACTATGAGTCCACCCGTGACTGCAAACAGCTGAAAATGTTGGACGTTCAGATAACTACGATATCAAGCTAGTTAAAATACTCGTTTCCGTTCCTAGTAGTTTTACTTGATGAACAAATTAATGATTTAACTTAGTGATGACATATGGATCCGAGACGTGGTGCTTCACTATAGGCCTGATGAATAGGCTCAGAGTCGCTCAAGGAGCAATGGAGAGGTCTTGCTCGGGTTTCTTTACGGGATCAAATCAGAAATGAGGAGATCCGGAGAAGGACAAGGTTCATCAAACCAAACGGATTACCTCGTTGAAATGGCAACGGGCGGGCAGGCCATATAGCACGCAGAACAGATGGCTGTTGGGGCCGAAAAGTTCTTGAATAGAGACCACGGACTGGCAATCGCAGCGTGGGATGGCCACCAACGAGATGGACGGACGATTTGGTGAAGGCCGCAGGTTCAAGGTGGATGCAAGCCGCTTCCAACCGTAATGATTGGGTATCAATGATGGCCTATGTCCAGTGGCTGAAATGACGATGATAATGATGAACCTAGTTGCTAATAAAGTATACACAAAATCCGTGGTAGGGCAAAGACCTCCCTTAAAGAGTTTCTCAACGATCGGTCCTACGTTGTCCGCATCCAAGCATTTCTTGCAACCTTTACCACATCAGCGGTACACCTAATTGGTGTCCTTCCTATGGTAAGACCCTTCGTGCATTACGCTACACAAATCTTCGATCATCATCATCATCTCAGCCTAAACAGTCTTCACAGACGTAAGTGGTCGCGGGCAACAGCTAGTTTAAAAAAAAGTAACGTAACTAACATTCCATATATGTCATTGATAATCGCCTTCGAACCTTAACGCTTAAATGTGCTACCCAAATTCTATAACTGGGTCTTTTATAGCATATGGCTTACGCTTGCCAATTCAAATAAAACACACACACACACACACATGTGGATAGAGTAGCGTGCATGTCTCTTCAATTTGCACGGCGATTGGCGGGTATTTGCATAAATCTGCGGCAAAATAAACGACGGTTCAACAAGTGATCGACGTTAGCATAGTTTTTATAGGACAATACTGAATGACAGTCGTTACGATATATCGGTGGAGCTGCAGTTTAAAAATTGAATCGAAATTGTCCCGTTTTATTTTTTGGGATATTATGATAATATCAAAAACTCATAATAGTACTACCTACATCTGAAATATCGGAATTATGTGAAACTTTAGAGATCCGCTATAGATACACAACGTTACTTCCTCCGCAGTATATATGTTTCCACACAGTTTCCATTCTACGAAGTAACATGATACAACGTATTCCTACGAAAATGTTTTCACTTAGCCGTAAGAAAACCCGCGCAGATAAATTTAATCCTCTACAGCCAAGTCATATATCAGAGTTATTGCTGTCGACGTATTTGTCTTAATATTCTTCATGGGGGCGATTAGCGCTCGTTGCTAATTATACCGCTGCGAGGCTGTTCATTAATGTTCGTGTTAAGTTTATTGTGCGACTATTGTGACTATTGTGCTGATATTTCCAGGTTTGTTTCTTAATAGCCCATGTAGAGAATGAGAATCTTACGCGAGATTTTTTTCAATATAACTTTTTATTATTTCGATTTCGGTTTCGATTGGGAATTGCACATTTTACTTTTTGTCATTTTGGTACAAATGTCTAAATATACAATGGTTCAGAATGTCTCACTTTCTAAATGTACAACGGTCAAAAGATATGTAAATGTAAATATGTCAAAATTAATAAAAGACAAATAATTAGATGCCACGAAAACCTAAGAGAATAAATCCGAATATGCTCAATGGGTTTGAAAATCCCTTTGTCAAATTGTACAAAAGATGTCAATGAGCACATTTAGTCAATAAAATTGCATTTTGTACATTTTGACCCCAGAGTATTCTTTCGTAAAAACTTCCAGTCACAAGGAAATTTAAACCACAGTGAATGCTGCTATTTATTCTAATAGGGATGTTTCCTAGGTAAAAAAATAATATTTTTTATTAGTCCGTATTTTACATTATCAAAAAATATTAGACACGTAATTTTTCTTTTGACAATTAAACAAAAAATGACGAAGATATGGCGCGTTGAAGTTCCGCGTGACGAGGCGTGACGTCACTTGTTCCTAAAACGCTCATACAAAGTGTAGGAACAAGTGACGTCACGCGAAACTTCAACGCGCCATATCTTCGTAATTTTTTGTTCTATTGACAAAAATTGAAGCTACAGAAATGTCTCAATCAATACCCCAAGGGAGTGTTATTGGATGTCTTTTGTTCTTGATTTATATAAATGATCTGCCCAAAATTATGAACACTTCATGCACCCTTTTTGCTGATGACATCTCTCTCTTGATCCCATGTCAAAATGAACAAAATTTGAGTGAGTCTATAACCGCGGTCCTCTCGAGTATTGTGGCTTGGTTAGACGATCATAATATGAAATTAAATATCGGCAAAACCAAACTTATACAATTCAGACCCTATCAAAAACGAAGTTTAGACATACATTATACGTTTCAAAATTGTACTTTGGAATGCGTTAATTCTTTTCCACTCCTGGGCATACATATCGACACTAACATAAACTGGAAAGAACATATAAATACTATATCTGCAAAGTTGAGCCGTTTTACCTACGCTCTATATAAACTAAAAAAGTGCACCAATAAAAAGACAGCCATAAGTGCCTATTATGCATACGCTTCAACTGTTCAAACTCCAAAAGCGCTGTGTTAGAATTCTAGTAAATATAGGCAACAGGATAAGCTGCAAAAATCACTTCAAAGAACAAAAAATCCTAACGTTAGCATCCATGTATATTTTGGAAGTATCCATTTTTGTAAGGAATAACATATCACTCTTCCCACAATATAACCGTCCGTCAAACTTACGCCAAAAAAATAGACTGGCCATTCCTGCTTCTAGATTAAAAATGATCCATACAGCGCCCTTTGCTATGTCAATTAAAATATTTTAATATTAAAATAATTAAGAAATTAAACAAGAAAATAACATGAACATATTTAAGCACCGCCTAAAGGCATTTTTGAGTGAGAAATCATACTATAGTGTTCAAGAATTTTTTGATGAAAATTGATATTGATTTTATTTTATTCTAGGATATGTAAAAAAAAATGTTATCTATGACTTATTATTTATTATTTATACCGTGATAATTAAATTGTAGTTATTGCTGAATGTGATATGGTGTAATTGGTAAATGCGAATGCGTGAGTAGGTATGTATTTGTAAAACTATTTATCCGTTAAATTTTAATTTTAATTAGCTGTAATAATGATTAATAATGTTTTAAATAATAGTGTATAATTATACTGACATATTATTAATGAAATGCGTATCTGTCCTACTATTGCTGTGCCCTTACAGGGTTCACATTGAAGCTGTATTTTATTTTGTAACACCAAATGTACAATGTGAAACGCAATAAATAAATAAATAAAAAATACGTATCCAATATTTTTTGATAATCTAAAAGACTGACTAGTTAGGAAAGTAGCCTATTTAAATTACATGTTGCCCGAAGCATATTCTGCCCCTAAAATATTCAAACAAAATGACTTGTTGGCACAAACATTTTAGTACTTTTTTAACAATCCTACATCCCAAACATTTTATGCATTTTGGCATTTGTACCAAAATTACCTGTTGCCCAATCGTGTGGTAGTGTTTAAAATTCTTGAAACTAAACTGGACTTGAGGTCATGGTCTAGTGGTTTTGACCTATGGCCTCTCAAGTGGGGCCCAGGCTTATATAGTAGCGGAATGAATAGGTTCGTAGTCACTTTTTGACCTTCCTTAACTCGTTGATATAGAGTCGAAAAGCGACGACCATCATTCCGCGACTGTACCTAGGAATTTTTCGGGTTTTTTGAAGAGAAACTTCTAATGCGACTTCGAACAAGCGTTGCGTTAAATGCGTTGCGTTAAATACGCAACGCAACGCAACGCAACACAAGTTGACGTTTACGAGACGTTCGCATTGTATATATTCTAACGGATGATAAAAACTTCGTCAGTGCGAACTAAAACAATTGCGTGGTTTAGTACGAAAACTTGTAAAAATCAAAACTATTTTAATGGTAGATCGTAGAATAAAGTATTTTAAACGTATTTAGTAAAAAAAGTATTGAATATCTTTGAGAATTACGAAAAATCAAGAAAAAATATTGAAAATAACGTGCGCACGAGGAGCAACGCCATCTAGAGACGAGTTATGTAACTTGTTTCGCTAGCGCTGTAGTTGGTCGCTTCTTTGCTTTGGGTTATTGCAATAAGGTTCATATTGATGTATAAGTGCCTTTTTCATTTCCACATTACGAAGTTTCACTTCTTCCGCGCGGAGGAGCTGCACGCACGATTTCTCTTTTTTTTGTGAGCAATCATATTTTAAATTTACCATGAGCTTTACTGTGAAGGAAAATATAGAGAGGAAATCTGCACACACCTGCAAAAAAATTCAATGGTGTGTGAGAAATTTCCAATCTATACTGAACCCGCGTGGGCACTGCGGCCCAAGCCCTCTCATTCTGAGAGCAGGCCTATGTCTATGATGACAATGATAAAAAAATGATTGTGTTATGCTTGTTTGTAATGGATAAACTCAAAACTACTGAACCGATTTAAAAAAACTTTCACTAATAGGATGCTATATTATCAGCGAGCAACATAGGTCATATTTTCACCCAGAAACGTGTAAAGTTCCCGCAGGATATGGACAAAGTTACGAGCAGCAGTAGTCTATAAATTGACTTCAGCTTTTCATCGTAAAATGACGGTTTTGACGTGTGTTTTATTTGGGCTTCGCAAAATGCTTTCTAGCATAGAAAACGACGTTATGGCATGCGAACTACAAAAAGTTATGTAATTCCAATCATGCTTTGATCGATCAAGGGTTCGAAACGACTTTATGCGCAACACGCGATGCTACCGTTAAAATACTAACTTGCGTTTTAAATTTTGGCTGAGATCGTAGCTCAGCTCTAGCAATATTTACTTAGTTCTAGAAAGAAAGAAAGAAAGAAAAACATTTAAATAAATAAATAAATATCACGGGACAATTCACACCAATTGACCTAGTCCCAAAGTAAGCTAAGCATAGCTTGTGTTATGGGTACAAGGCAACGGATAAACATTCTTTTCATCATCAGCCTATGTTCGTCCACTGCTGGACATAGGCCTCTCCCATGGCACGCCACTGAGCACGATCCTCGGCCACTCTCATCCAGCTCTTGCCAGCCGCCTTTCGAAGATCATCGCTCCACCGAGTCTGAGGACGTCCCACGCTACGTTTGCCGATCCGTGGTCTCCACTCAAGAACTCGTCTACCCCAACGGTTATCGGTTCTTCGGGTTAATTATTATATAGATGACATTCTAATATAGATAGATAAATACATATTAAACACCCAAGCCCGAGAACAAAATATTCGTATTATTCATACAATTATCAGCCCCGACGCGGGAATCGAACCCGGGACCTCAAGCTACGTAGTCAGGTTATCTACCTACTAGGCCATCTGGTCGTCAAAACACAGACACACACATTGTGAACATTTATTCGTAATAATTGTGTACAATAAAGAATATTGATGAAAATTGAAAACTAACTAACTAACGTACAAACTAACACTAAGTAACTGCTGCTTTTTTTTTGTTTTAGTGTTGACGAAATATTTAATGGATGTGTTTGGAGCTGTAAGGAATTCAAACACAATATTGTATTGTTTATTGAATAAATATGTCTATGTCTATCTATCTATCTATCTAATACCTTTAAACGAGCAATTCTTGTATATATATAATCAGGATCTCGGAAACGGCTCCAACGATTTCGATGAAATTTGGTAAGTGGGGGTTTTCGGGGATGAAAAACTGATCTAGCTATGTTTCATTTTCAGAAAACCGCTTTTACTCGTGTTTTCCGGCTATTTTTGTTTGCATTAGAATACAAAGCTAAATTTCGCCGGCTTCGAACAGATCATAATAGCACCGTAGAAATCGGGTGGTCGCGGATCCAGCCGACCTCGGTTCGATTCCACGTTTTTTTTTAAGGATTTTAGTTTTTTTTTTTTAAGTTTATTTTTCATGAGAAAACGAAGTTTCTTCTTTTGTGAGAAAAAGTTACTTTTTTATGAGAAAAAGTATTATAGGGAACGTGCAGTAACTATAGGCGGCAGCACTAATGCGACAAAAGAGACACTATGCGGACAGTAAAACAAAATTATCAAGGTAAAGCATTCAAATTGATCGCACCCTTATGACACCAGTTGGCAGCACCGTCTATGTGCACGTTCCCTATTGGGAGCAAAGAACAAGAAAAACCGGTTGTCTGTAAAGTCGGTTTACGGACGATAGTTTAACGTGGCTCACCCCCCCCCACCCCCTCCGGTTTTTTTGTCAAATATCTTGAAAACGGTGCATCCTACGGCAAAATCAATGAAATTTTCATCCCCCCTTTGATACCCCCACGCTCCCTCCCCCGCAAATATATAATCAGGATCTCGGAAACGGCTCCAACGATTTCGATGAAATTTGGTATGTGGGGGTTTTCGGGGATGAAAAATTGATCTAGCTTGGTCTTATCTCTGGGAAAACGCTTGGTACCGAGTTTCTGCCCGAGCAGAGCTCGGTCGCCCAGGTACTATCTGTTATATTCTAATGACCTAAAACTAAATATTTGTACACTTGCTTGCAAGCTGAATAGTTTTAGTTATTAGAATTATGACTACACAAGATTATCACAAAATGGATCCCATCCTCGGAATTTTAATTCATTCCTAATAGTTCAGGTGAACGAAGCAAAGGATAAAAACTAGGCTTACGAATATTATTATTATTATATTATTATTATTATTCACTGGACACATTAACAGTCACACGAGCACTGACACACTCGACATGCACGCTCATACGCATGCACGTATGCACACACACACACACAACACACACACACACACACACACACACACACACACACACAAACATTGTTTAAGTTAGTAATGTTTAGTTATAGTCTTAGTAATAATAATAATTTTAATAATTTTAACGACCGCTTTAGCCTAGTTAGTAGTGAACCTGCCTACGAAGCAAGAGGTCCTGGGTTCGAATTCCGGTAAGGGCATTTATTTGTGTGATGAGCACGAATATTTGTTCCTGAGTTATGGATGTTTTCTATGTATTTAAGTATTTATCTATCTATATAAGTATGTTTATCGTCGTCTAGTACCCATAGTACAAGCTTTGCTTAGTTTGGGACTAGGTCGATTTGTGTAAGATTGTCCCCTAATATTTATTTATTTATTAATCTTTATTCTAACTTACCTTCTTAATTATCTACTTACCTAAGTACTCAAATGTTTAAGTTTTTGGAAGAGCGAGGCCTCCTAACACAAGTTCCGACTTAATGGGAGGTCTCAACCTTATAATTATTTAAAAATTTAACCTGTGTTAAATGCAAATAAAGTTTTTTTTTTATTATAAATACGAAAGTTTGGATGTTCAGATGTGCGCATGTTTGATATTCCATCATGCAAAAACGGCTCAACGAATGTGAATGAAATTTGCTACATACCTACTTTGTATCCCGGAAAACTAATGAAAAATTATTCACAGAATCGCGGACAATAGCTACTAACTAATAAGTAAATCCGTCAGTAGATTCCCAAAAACTCAAAAGACATATCCAATTTGAAACATCTTTTTTTATCCTCTGTGAGGCACATGCCACTGTCAATATACCTACATTAAATCCAAAAGTAATTAACTTAATTTCGTCCGCAACAACCAAAGCGTTGACCCTGAAGGCCCCAATCGGCCCAGGCGTGGGCAAAACCGCGCACAACTAAATAGGCCGCATGCCGCCGCTGATTTACCGCTCTGAATAAATATACGCTTTTGTTCGGGACCCTTGCGCTTGACCGGCGTACACTGGAGGACAAAACAATCGAATAAAAATTATATAGGTACCTACCGCATACAGCACAAAATGTTCATCGTCATGCCAGCCTGTATACATCATCATCATCATTATCCCAGCCTATATACACCGTGAAATTTTAGTGGTTGTTTTCCTGAAACGAGGTGATTTAGTTTCGATTGTACAATCGATTTATAATTACTATTTTGACTAGAGTCAAAAATCCAATTGTGAAAAACGAAAGTCGATAATGACCGCAAACCAATAGTAACGCTTCGTTGGTACAAGTAGCGTACGATCGTACGATAGGTTAGGTACCAACGAAGCGTTACTATTGGTTTGCGGTCATTTTCGACTTTCATTTTTCACAATTGGATTTTTGACTCTAGTCAAAATAGTAATTATAAATCGATTGTACAATCGATACTAAATCACCTCGTTTCGGGAAAACAACCACTAAAATTTCACGGTGTATGTCCCACTGCAGGGCACAGGCCTCCTCTCAAAATGAGAGGGCTTGGGCCATAGTTCCCACGCGGGCCCTGTGCGGATTGGGAACTTCACACACACCATTGAATTTCTTCGCAGGTGTATACAGGTTTCCTCACGATGTTTTCCTTCACCGTTAAAGCTCATGATAAATTTCAAATGTAATTTCGCACATATATTCCGAAAAACTCAAGAGGTGCGAGCCGGGATTTGAACCCACGACCCTCTGCTTGAGAGGCCACAGGTCAAACCGCCAGGCCACCACGGCTAGGCACCGGCGGCCTGTATACGTCCCACTCCAAACGCAGGCCTCGTCTCAGTATGAAAGGGTTTGGTTTTATTCAATTGATTTTCTACCATAAATGGTAAAGGGGCATGGTCGAATCTTTGTGTAGATTTTTGTGGTTGCTATGTGCACTATCCCTGAAAAAGGGTTCAACGTCATAGAGATACAATGAAAAAAAAAATCTTTTTTTCGCTTCATTTTCAATTTTATTATTTCGTTGTTGTACTGGCAATATAAATGCACGTTACGAGTATAAATTCATTTCAGTTATCTATCTGTTACGGTAATAAAAGCATGCTGTATAAAGTCACTTATTTTACACTGTCACTAATTTATTTAGAATAAATGGGCATACCTGCAAAATAGCGTCTGTTTAAAATATTCACGTTTATGGCTCTTTTAGGAGCACGTACTCACATCCACCGTGTTCCGCTTACCGTGTGCTAACAAAACATAACAAAAACTTTGAACCCGTACAACTAGACGTTTCAATTGGCCCCGCGTGTACGCTAGAGGAGCCGTCAGCATGGCAAAACAACCCATAAATCCAGTGGACATGCCAACCCTTCCGCCCTCGCCCCGTGCATCTGTCTCGGTATGGATGGAAAAATAATTGAGAGGAATGTTTTCATTGTATTTGCACTGTTAAACAACATGGGACCGCAAGGTCTGGCCTTGCGTTGACGCTGGTTCATTAGGTAGCTCCTCCAATTTTTTCAGTCAGCCATTATTAGGGTGCCTTTCCACCAGAGATGTGCTATGCTACGTTGCTATGGATGTGTCTGATATCCACCAATAATGTTCATTGGTCCACATAGCATAGCACTGGTGGAAACGGGTTCAACTAAGCTATGATTTTTATATGTAAAGATGCGTGCCCTGGATGCGTGCTATGGATGCGTGCTACGGATGCGTGCTATGGATGCTTGCTACGGATGCGTGCTATGGATGCGTGCTATGGATGGTCGCGAGCCGTGTAGCAATGTCCCCCCTCACCGCGCTGCCGCTCCGCGCGCCCCTGACGATACATCGCATAGCGCATATTCCTCGCACAGCTACATAGCTTAGCATTGGTGGAAACGGTCACACAGTTTCGTAGCGTACGTAGCTTTCACATCTTCGCAGCATAGCTGCATAGCACAATTCTATTGGAAAGGCACCCTTAAACTGTGAGTTTTGCGGTGAATCGTAAGTGTCATACATTTTTTGTTTGCGTCTCTCCTGTGGACATAGCAAAGGTTAAGGGTGTGTAATAGCCAATGTTTTTTAGTCAAGTTTACGGCATGACCAAAAATAAATCGTAAGTTTGCTGACTCGGAGTCACTAATTTTATATCCACAGGAGAGACGACTTTTATTTTTTACGCTATGCATGACCCATAAACTGTCTTATAATTTTTATTCGTGTTCTTCAATTCTAAAGGTCGTGCCGTTCCTGAAATGCTTTGTGGGGGTAAAAAAAAAGATAGTGCGTGCAGTTCCTCTGCGCGGAAGAAGTGAAACTTCGTAATGTGGAAATGAAAAAGGCACTTATGCATCAATGTAACGATACAATAGCATACATTCAACTATTTACTACTATTTCAATAACCACTCAAAAGCTGGTAACATTACGAGTGGTAACTTTTTAAATCGCCCCGTTCGGCTGGCCATTCGAAGCTATACGGTCGAGTTGAAAACATTTAACCTGTAACTAAGATTTTAACTGTGAATGTGCATTTACATAATAGATATATCAGTACAAATTAATCTGTGTTTTGCTCAGTGACCATCCTTTTGATATATCGATCACATCTCAGAAGTGGGATTACAGCAAAATCAAGTAATTTGCAACGCCCAGTGGATTGACAAGGTACAGTTTGATTTTTTTTGTTTGCGAAATAGAAAAACTAACTTTATTGTGATTAACGACTTAATGATATTAGTAAATATCGATGTTATTTAAAAGGCAAAGAATCAAGATAATAAACACTAAATAATTATTTGAGAAAGTTGTACAGCTAACGGAGCTAAGTATGTACCCTGACTTAATTACTTTTAGTTCTTACGATTTGTGTGCACGATACTTAGACGCTATTAAGTAGTTATTATGCTTTATTCTATCCCGTGAAATTAAAAAACCGGCCAAGAGCGTGTCGGACACGCACAAGGTAGGGTTCCGTAGCCATCACAAAAAATCAAGTAATATTTTCCTAAGGATTTCGTATGTGTACGGAATCATCCAAGTTTAGGTATGTTTTATACCTTAGGCTACTATTTACTCTTAAACAACAAATAATTTCCAAGCAATCTTAGCCGCTATAATTTTCCTAGTCAATTTGATATATTTACTACCATTCTGAATTATTTCAAATTTTTCCACCTGACAGTTTAGATTTTAGAGGGGGGGGACGCTCGATTTTAATGAAAATTTTCACTTTAAAGTTGAATATTTCGCAAACAGATCACTGAATAGAAAAATCATGTTAGCAACCCCACAATGATTTTAAAAGACCTAACCAACGATACTCCACACTATAGGATTAGTCGATAAAAAAAAATCACCCCCCCTTTACGTC
This sequence comes from Archips crataeganus, assembly GCA_947859365.1. Taxonomy (NCBI): domain Eukaryota; kingdom Metazoa; phylum Arthropoda; class Insecta; order Lepidoptera; family Tortricidae; genus Archips; species Archips crataeganus. The sequence goes on along the minus strand of OX402060.1, from coordinate 18,631,854 downwards.
TATGGGAGGTACCCTAAAAAAATTTTTTTTATATTTTTTTATTCAATCACTTTGTCGGCGTGACTGATATATATATTCATGCCAAATTACAGCTTTCTAGTACTAACAGTCTCTGAGCTTAGCCGCGGACAGACAGACAGACAGACAGACAGACGGACAGACATGGCGAAACTATAAGGGTTCCTAGTTGACTACGGAACCCTAAAAAGGGAAGTTAGAAAATTCAAATACCCTGAAACTACCGACAAGGGAAAAGCTGCCTTGGACTTATGAAATAAGGGTAAATTTGGATCGAATACTGTATAATACTTGGATAAGAAGTGCCAGTGTTGTGGAATCGACGGTCCCCAAGAGCAAAGTATTGGGTGCGAGAATGTGGTTTCAAGTGGTTGCCGTTGTTGGGCTCGGGTTGGAGTCTCAATGTTTTCGTAATAGGTAATCTAACACTGGAGCAACTTATGGATGCCTCTCGGTTATATGCTTCTAATTTGTGTGGGATCGTTTGTGTTTTTATAGTTGTGAATGAATGGCGTTTTTTTTATTGCTTTGCGACTTTGTTCTGTGGATTGAGAGGCCTCGAATGTTCATGAACGACTTTGTTCAATGGAGTACCGAAATTAAATAAACGTCTTATTTGCATATAAGACATTATCCATCCGAGTTCTGTGTAAATATCGGGTCGTATGTGGGGCTGATTATGTTTTGGCAATACTAAATATGATACCAATACTTTGTAATATATCAGAGTATATTAATTTAATAATTGCGAGAACTTCGAATTAATAAACTAGCAATCAACAAAAAAAAATGTTCACTCTGACTCGTACGGTCTGTGCGTAACGCCGGTGCAAGTGACGTTGCGCCGCGGCGCGGGTGGTGCGTCTTGTTTTAAACAATATCGTAGGAGTTCATGCCACAGTGTACGTCGAGGCGTTTTTCATTAGGGACTATGTTCAATTGGGTATCTCGGTGAATATAACACAAAATAAATGAATAAAAATGTAGTCATGTAGTTCGTTTGATGCTTAGTTTAAATCTGTATGAAAAGCGATTTTATTTAAATCAATAGTTTATTGATTCATGTCTGTCCCATGATTATGGTAGGGTATTCTTGTTTTGTCTAGAATGAATAAAATTTAGTAAAAGAAATATTAATTCAACCTGTTTACATTAACAATAATTTTCCGGGTTACCTACTTGCCCCAAAAATAGAATAGAGCCAAAGTAGAGTAAAGATTACAATGAGCAGTCTCACAGTAGATATTATTTTCGAGTTCCAGAAAATGGAAAATGACGATGGTTACGTCTATGACCGACGCCGGCGAGAGACGCTGACACCTGATCTTCATGATGATGGCGAGCAGTGTTGCGGCAGTCGCCGTCAACGTAGCAGTGAACACCGTCGACGCAGCAAGACGAGACGCAAGTTTGAGCAACGACACCGGAGGAGTTCAGGTCATAGCAAGCCAAGCAGGCGTTCAAGTTATCTTCTTACGAGGACACGGGAAGATAGCAGTAGCTCACAAGAGCTCAGACGAAGCCGCAGTCGTAGTCGGAGGAGGGCTAAGAAACGTCATCGTAGTCACAACAGCGATGATTCGGAGAAAAGTTATAATTTATATAAACGGATACGATTTGTAGAAGATGAATTAGAAAAGGAACGGGAATCAAAGAAGACGAGTAGGAACAGTGAAGACATGTCGAAACCTATCGAATCTGAGGCTGCTAGTAAAGCGGTTGCTGAAGTTCTGAGCGGAGTACTGGAACGTCGTAGTAATGAGCGTGAAAAACCGCGAAAAGAGACATCTGATTTTCTCGAACAATTTATAAATATTTTTAAGGATAAGGCAGCAGGACATGGTGAATCGTTCCATGGTCTGCACAACGTAATTCCTGAATTTGACCCAATGGTCAAGGAGCAAACGATCGATGTATGGATTAACAAAGTCGATGAATGTACAGATATTTATAGCTGGAATGACAAGCAAACGGTTCACTATGCCCTGCCTAAACTGATTGGACATGCTAAAACTTGGTCAGAGTGGAAGCAATTACTAAAAGAGTCTTTTCCATCAACCGAAAGCTTTGCTGAGCTGCTGACCGAAATGCTTAGTAGAAGGGCCCGCCAGGGAGATTCGCTTGAATTATATTACTATACTAAGATTAACCTGCTAAATAGATGTAAGGTGCTTGGTAGGGACGCGGTTGACGGCCTAATTTTCGGAGTTGAGGATAAGGGAGTGCGTTTAAGTGCCCAGGCAGGGAAATTTGTCAAGCCTGAAGAAGTCCTAGAATTTTTCAAATCTATAAAAACTCAGATTAGAGAAAATATCGAATTTAAAAGTAACAATAATTTTAAAGATAGACGCTCTCCTAATCCCGCATCTAGAAATCTGCATTATGTACCTCGGAACAATGACATGACTGAATCTCGACCCAGGAGTGTTCCTATTGTTTGTTTTAATTGTATGGAATCGGGTCACCCGAGTTTTAAATGCCCTAAGCCTAAACCCATAAACAAATGCACTAAATGTGATTTTTTCGGTCATAGCTCGACTGATTGCCCTAAAAAAAAGTAATATTATGCCCAAAAGAGATAATAAATCAAAATAAAACTAAAAATGTTCTAGAAGTTACATGTCCAGAAACTGAAAATGATAATAATGATGATGATGACAATGACAGCGCTAATGATGATTAGGATACTGATCGACTTGAATGGATGATACTGAGCAATGATAATGACGATGACATTGACTGCTTTTAATTAAGATATTGATAGCGTTGATAACGATGATAACGATGATGATTGACTTCGATGATGACGATGATGATTGACTTTGATGATGACGATGATGATTGACTTTGATGATGACGATGATGATTGACTTTGATGATGACGTCGATGATTGACTTTGATGAATATTATGATAATTTGCTGATGATAATGGCAATGATAGTGATATGATGATACCGATGACTATGAAGGGTGTTTCAACACAGGGCAGGAGTGGCAAATGATTAGCCGCCCATGAGTGTTGAACATCGTGGCCTCGCATTAGTGGGTGAAGGAAGTAGCCCCTTATGCGCGGCCATACTTAAGTATGTACCCGTCTACTAAATTTTTTTAATGATGTAAAAGAAACGAAGGGACTCGTTTTGCGTCGGTTGGCCGACTGTAACGATACAATAGCATACATTCAACTATTTACTACTATTTCAATAACCACTCAAAAGCTGGTAACATTACGAGCGGTAACTTTTTAAATCGCCCCGTTCGGCTGGCCATTCGAAGCTATACCGTCGATTTGAAAACATCGAACCTGTAACTAAGATTTTTTCACGACACTGCTCGAAAATGTGGCCATAGATAACCTAAATCCAGTACTCAAAACTGCCTATATATGTACATTTAACAGCTGACTCATTTATGGCGCACAAACACGACAACAAAGTTACACTAATCGAAAACAGGACGTATCAGTATATGTATTTCATTATACGATACGACTTTTTGAAAGATAATTTCTGAATTTCATTCCTGGCGTGCTGAAACGACATTATTGGACCAATGAACAGTAATCGTCTGCTGCATGCGATGGATGGATGGATGGATGAATGGATGGACGGACGGACGGACGGACGGACGGACGGACGGACGGACGGACGGACGGACGGACGGACGGACGGACGGACAGACGGACTGGATGGACGGATGGACGGGATGGACGGGATGGACGGGATGGACGGGATGGACGGGATGGACAGAATGGACGGATGGACAGATGGACGGGATGGTCAGGATGGTCGGATGGACGGATGGACGGGATGGACGGGATGGACGGGATGGACGGAATGGACGGATGGACGGATGGACGGAATGGACGGGATGGACGGGTTGGACGGGATAGACGGGTTGGACGGGATGGACGGGATGGACGGGTTGGACGGGATGGACAGGATGGACGGGATGGACGGGACGGATGGACGGAATGGACGGGATGGCCGGAATGGACGGGATGGACGGGATGGACGGATGGACGGGATGGATGGACGGAATACACGGGATGGACGGGATGGACGGGATGGACGGGATGGACAGAATGGACGGATGGGCAGATGGACTTGATGGACAGGATGGACGGGATGGACGGGATGGACGGGATGGGCGGGACGGATGGACGGATGGACGGGATGGACGGGATGGACGGGATGGACGGGATGGATGGATGGACGGGATAGACGGGGATGGTCGGATGGACGGGATGGACGGGATGGACAGGATGGACGGGATGGACGGGATGGACGGGATGGATGGATGGATGATTATGATGATGATGATGATAATGATTTCCTCGCATTAGTCGTGAAAAGCACAATGTTTAGTCTCGGCCAAAAGTGCAATAGATGGACTCGTACTTTCGAGGGCCTCCGCTACGCGTCGGCCCTCAAACAAACTCGTCCATCTATTGCTTACTTTCCAGCCTCTACAACAATGTACTATAACTGTGAATGTGCATTTACATAATAGATATATCAGTACAAATTAATCTGTGTTTTGCTCAGTGACCATCCTTTTGATATATCGATCACATCAATATGAACCTTATTGCAATAACTTAAAGAACTAAATTTACTTATGCATCTATGTGTTTAAATTACTCACTAGATGGCGCTTTTATCAAGTCTCATACATTTTGCACAGACAGTATGAGTTTTAAATCGCACTATCGAAGTTTTTAACATCCGTTAGTATATATACAATGTGAAATGTGTACCAATGTGTTTAAATTACTCACTAGATGGCGCTTTTGTCAAGTCTCATAGATTTTGCACAGACAGTATGAGTTCTGAATGTGCGGCACTATCGAAGTTTTTAACATCCGTTAGTATATATGAAATGCGAGATAAACGTAAACGTCAACTTGCGTTGCGTTGCGTTGCGTTGCGTATTTTACACAATGCATGTAACGCAACGCTTGTTGTAAGTCGCATTAGAAGTTTCACTTCAAATATAAAAAAACATCTAAGATATTTATGATAAGTGACAACCCTAGCGAGAGACTTTTTCCACGCCATTCTACGTCTTCTTTTCTCTCTCTCTCTCCCTTTGTGTATATTTTTCTCTTGTTACTTGTAAATTTCATATTCCTATGTATACCAGAGCTCATCTTCGGAGTTGGCACCACAACCGTACGCTATGCTAACAAATGTTAGAATGTGTTTTGTTGTGTTTGAGTCTAACATTTGGTAGCATAGCGTACGGTTGTGGTGCCAACTCTGAAGATGAGCTCTGGTTGAGTGCGAAACGCGTCAGTGTAGTTTGGTGGTGGTGATAGTTGGGTTTGTGTGACTTGTGAGTGTTTGTACAGTGTGGAGGTGGAGGAACTGCATGAACACGCATTTCTTACATAAACGTAACTATCGTAAGGTCGCGGGTGAGCAAAGTAATTGTTTCAGTTCATTAATACTTCATTCACCTCCGCAAAGTAACGCCTGATTCAATAAATTCATTATATCTTCAGCATTTGTCAGGGAGATTGCCCTGATAGTAATTCCAGTTATAATTTTAATCTGCTCTTGCTGATTTGCTGATTTGATTTGGTTGGACCAGCGAGTTGTGATTATCATCTCGGTCTAGGTATAACACGATCCACTGGAGTACAAAATAAGAGGGCTTGGGTTGTAGTTCCTACGCGGGCACACTGCGAATTGGGAACTTTACACATACCATTGAATTGCTTCTGGGTGTGCACGTTTCTTCCTCACCCTATAACTCGTAGTATATAATTTCGCACATGAATCCTGTAAAAGTCAGCGGTGTGACCCCGGGATTTCAACCCGCTTTCAACCCACTCCTTGAGAGGCCATAAAGTCGAAGTCAAAGTTAAAATATATTTAAGCACTTATGAATTTTGAGAAATCACCACTGGTTTGGAAAAAAACCTTTTGAGAAGAATTCGGCAAGAAACTCATCAAGGTAAATATAGCAATAGTTACCAGCCATAGATCAAACCATTATGCCACCAGTTTTTAGTCACAACTAAGTAAAATAATATTCTTTCAAACAACTTATAATTACTTGTTTTGTTTTGTTTTGTATATTGGATCTACTGAAAATCAGCGTCATTATATTTTGAGATAACTCCCAAAATCATTATCTTGTTTTTAATTGTTACGATTTAACATTTACCTATTTTGTGTTGGGTTTTGATCAAAATAAATCGTTCTTTCTTTCTTTCTTACATTTTAGAACTTGCAATACCCTTACGGAATTCTTCCACGTACTCTCGCAAATATCTCCAAGCGGGATGTCCAAGTTTTTGCAACTCATATCGGATATTAATAAATTTTAAAGACGAATCCGAGTTATAAAAACCTCCACACGTTGGACTCTGTAATGAAATTCTCGGATGCATCCGGCTACTCTAGTTGCGCGTTCCTTTTGTAATGTTTGCTCGCTCGGCGCATAATTAAAATGTGCGACAGTGTACAAAGTGTGTTAAACGCTCCTGCTTTTCATTAATAAAATATCGTATTAATTGAAAACACGAAGTGATACAAGTTTTGTAAAATACATATTGAGGCTTACATGTTTTTGTGCTGAAAAACTTTTATATTTTCCGACTCGTTTTAATTAAAAATAGGGATGACGAATGGGTTAAAAATATGTCGTTCTATTTAGTTCGTCAGTTAGGTTATGGAAAAATATGGGACACGTATTTTTTGGTTTATCAAATTATTAAAAATCGACAAAGGCATAGTTCATCAAACTTCCGGAGTGGGGGCTTGTGACGTTACTCCTAGGTAAAAATTGTACCATATACTGACGTCACTCGAAAGTTCTAAGCACTGTATCCTCGTCATTTTTTGTTTGTCAAACAAAAAAAAATACGTGTACAATATTTTTTACTAATCTAACTGATGGACTAAACAGTTTTTTTTAGTCGTCTAGCTTATTCGTCCATTCAATTTGTTCCAAATTTACAGGAATGGTGTACTTAGTTTTTACCCGACTGCCGAAGGAGGGTTACGTTTTTCGAGCGTATATGTATGTATTATTCTTTGGCACGCCCTGCAGCCTAAACGGCTCAATGGATTTTGAAGTGTAAGGTGTCATTAAATTCGCCTCAGTTCCGAGAGTGACATAGGGTATGTGTTTTCCCGGAATTTCTATGGGAATGGGAATTATACAGGCGGGTTTTTTTCATCTGGTATTGAAATGAACTTTTGTGATCTAAACATGGACGGACACGGGAACAGAGGATGTCTTGCATTATGTGATAACGAAGGAAATAGGATAGCATCCATACTAATACTACAAATGCGTAAGGTATTCTTGCCTGTCTGTTACCTCTTCACGCTTAACCCCTCGTTTGCGGGAACTGAAAAAAAAATGTGCATTCTACTCTCAAAAACAGATGACATCAATGGAATATATACCATTAAAGTAAATCTAATTTTATACTTAGATTAAAATAAAAATACAAAAAGAAAGGCTTAAATTTCGCACAGATCCGTGCCTTAAGCATGCGAGGGATTACGCCGTTGATCTGAACCTAGTTAAATATTACTTATATTATAAAAATGTATTTATTTTAGATCCTCGCATCCAGACCTTTATGCTCCCAAATCAAATTCATTATTCAGTTATTTGTGTAACACGTTCGTGTTTGGGCAATATAAACGTATAAGTGTAAATTTTCAATTTAATCGGTCTAGTAAGTTCGGAGAAAATTTGCTGTGGCTGTCGCACAGACACATGAGTCCCGTATTGTCACTTATACATATAATGTGGAACCTGAAAAAAGGTTGTACATAGTTCAATAATGCTTTAGATTTACTGTATTTCTTATGCTATGACGGAAAATTTTAATGTAGTGAGGAAAATTTTGTACTTATTGGATATTATGTGTGCAATGCAGGGCCGAGAGATATTATTATGTATTACATGAGAAAATGAAAGCTACAACAGCTTCATATTAGTTCCTGAAAACATTTGTTTTTAACCCCCGATACAAAAAGAGGGTTTTTTTTTAGCAGTGGGACGTATATAGGCTGAGATGATAATGATGATGATTACCTAACTAGACGTTTCGAACACCTTGCAGCTGTCATGGTCACGAGTACACAGAAGAGTAGGGTATCACGTTCATTTCGCTTTTTCCGAAGATATCTGCGACGCCCACATTTCGCCCACAGGTCGCTACACAATGTGGATAAAACGTTGAGATAATAAGAGTAATAATACCAAAAATCGCGAAATTTTAATACAATATTTGTTCCTGATTTATGGATGTTTTCTATGTATTTAAGTATTTATTTATCTATATAAGTTTGTTTATCGTCGTCTAGTACCCATAGTACAAGCTTTGCTTAGTTTGGGACTAGGTCGATTTAGTGTAAGATTGTCCCCTAATATTTATTATTTATTTTATTTGACGACCAGATGGCCTAGTGGTTAGAGAACCTGACTACGAAGCTTGAGGTCCCGGGTTCGATTCCCGTGTCGGGGCAGATATTTGTATGAAAAATACGAATATTTGTTCTCGGGTCTTGGGTGTTTAATATGTATTTAAATATGTATCTATCTATATAAAGTATGTTTATCCGTTGCTTAGTACCCATAACACAAGCTTTGCTAAGCTTACTTTGGGACTGGGTCAATTGGTGTGAATTGTCCCATGATATTTATTTATTTATTTATTATTTATTAATAAACTAAACTTTACACAAAACTAAAACTAGATTTATGTTTTCACTGCAAGTGGTCCTTAAACCTTAGTATACCAATAGTTAGTTTGGATATCGTTTTAGTCAATCTAAAAACAACCTAGAATCTTTTACCAAACAGTCCATATTCGCCCGCGTTGGCAGTCATAAAGGGTGTTATAGTCCGTCTCTTTTACGGGACCAATTTGTAGGAAGCGCGCTCGGTTTTGATATTGAAACTTTATAATAAAATAATTTGAAGATATTTTTCATAAAAGCGGTAAAGCTTTATGGGCGACGGGATGTGATTTAAAACAAATACGGTTATTTCAAGTTTGCTAGGAAACCGCATACGCGCAAGTTTAATGGAATCTTTAAGAGTCTACCAATGACGTTCAATGCTATTTTTAAAAAGACTTTATATTAAATTGGTCTAATTTTATGGAAGTAAAAAAAAAATAGGATAATCTTGATCGTATTCCTTAACTCCTTTTTGCTTCCGACTTTTACCCTCAAAGTTTCCGGACTTAACGGTATTAAATAAATCTTATATGTTACTAGCTGTTGCCCGTGACTCCGTCTACGTTACACGGGGGTATAGAAAATAGCCTACGACCTATTCTCAGACCTACCAAATATGGAGAAAAAAAAATCATAAAAATCGGTCGAGCCCTTTCGGAGGAGTTCGATAACAAACACCGTGACACGAGAATTTGATATATTAAAAAAAAAAAGAAATATTAGAAGATAGACTAGCTGTTGCCTGCGACTCCGTCCGCGAAGAATAGGGTCATAAAAAATAGCCTACAACCTATTCTCAGACCTACCAAATATAGACAAAAAAGTTTCATAAAAATCTGTTAAGCCGTTTCGGAGGAGTTCGATAACAATCACCGTGACACGAGATTTTTATATATTAGATTTTTTATTTCTTAACAAATCTCTTTTCTTTCTTTTCCAAATATCATCCTCACCATCTCGACCTGTACACATCCCACTGTAGGGCACAGGCCTCTCAGTTGGCCTTACTTCCCACGCGGGCCCACTGCGAATTGGGAACTTCACACACCTTAGCATTGCTTTGCATCTACACAAGTTTGCTCACGATGTCTGTCGTTCACCGTAAAGCTCATGGTAATTTTTAAAACTAAATATGTCGAAAATTAACATCAGACCACAGCTCATATAAACGCTATACAAGTATCGCGTCTTTTCACCGGTATAGTCAAATCGCCCCACTTCCAACGTGACGCCCCGGCCGGGATTAACGGCGGGCGATAGTGGGCCTTTCACACCATTAAAAGTGTTAAAAAGCGAGCAGCCGATACAGTCGCGGGGCGGCAGTGAGAGCGTTACTGACTTGAGCTTACTCCGCATTCGCTGCCAGCTGTCAAACTCGAGGTTTCTTCAGGTGCCACAAACGCATATGTGCGTTCAGTGACTGATAAACTATGACAGCGTGTCGTGAAGCGGGTCGGTATAATTGGATTAGGTACTTACTTACTCCTCACTTCACTGGCAGATAAGTTACATTTCTTTTGGTTACAAACTAGAAGTTGCTCAGATAGGTTCAGCGGCTTCCTAAAAGACCTTTACTTCAAGGGCCGTAGCCGGTTGTGCTTATGTTGGGGTGATTAGGGCAGACAGCGAAATGATACAAAGGCCAATTTAAATTAACAGTGTATTGTTTTACCAACATGCAACGATAAAAACAATTTCATAGATTGCAATAATTTCATAACATAAGTTGTGTGACGAAGAACGGTACGTTCGAGTTAGGAATGACCTCTTATTAGAATACGTTTGGTAACGCGCACTGATTTTAAAGCGTGGGCAAATTCACGCTCGCACTGGCCAGTGGATAAATAAAAGTTAGTGCACTTACGGGATCTTCGGGACTACCTCGACGATGACGGGTGAATCACGCTAGGCTACGGAGGCCGTAGCCTGCGGAGTATGTTCGGGGACCCTCAGGCCGTCGAACCCAACTAGCCAGTAGCTAGGTGAGGCCTGGGGGGGAAACCGGAGGCTGCGCCCGATGACCGCGGTGATGGTTAGTGCGGGGTGCAGTGCGCGGGCAGGCATGAAGCCCTTGGCATCGCACTATGTACTGCAGGATCTGCCCGCCAGAATCCTGAGCCTACGGGAACCGAGGCGCGCGCGGTCAGCCGCGGCGCGCGACGGGGGTGAAGTAAGGCGTTGACACACCCTTGGCTTCGCGTAAACGCGTCAGGCCGCCTCTAAGCCTGAGCCTTCGGGCAATCAAAAGCGAGCGCGGTCACGCGCGGCTCGCGTTGCAAATAGGGCGCGGCATTCAGGCTCGGCGCGTAGCAGGGGTGATGAAGGGCGTTGAAATCTTCTTGGCGTCGCACGAATGCACCCGGCCGCCCTCTCAGCCGGGGCCTACGAAGAATGAGTGCGGCGGCGCTCTCACACCGCGAACGTCACTACGCGGCACAACTCGCGTTTAACACTGTATTTGTGGCGATACTACAATCCGCGGCACATTACTAAGCGACCGCAACGGCCTGCCAAGACGTTCGGACCGACGCGGTATGCGCGGGCGTGATGTTTTTGTCCGATTGTTTACATGCGGGTTCGGAATGTCAAACGCGCGCGATAAAAATGCGTACGTGAGCTCGCGAGGAGCGCCGTGCCAACACTGACGTTTCACTCGGGAAACTCCTGCGCCAGTTCCTTGTTACGCTCCGCGGCGGGATGCTGTCTCAAATTAGCATGACGCGCCGCTGTCAATGTGCGCCGTTAGGGAACGCATATTTCGCTAAATGGAATGGTTTTTGACAGGTGTCTAACTTTTCTAATAAAAAGATACCGTCTCGTTTGAAAAATAAATTTATGACAGTTCCGCGTCTGGAATTTACTGAAATACGTTTTGTTGTGTAAAACAGTGATAATAAGTGTGTAGCTTATGTCCTGGCGATGAAATTGGTGTATCGCATGTGGTTGGGAGTAAGATAGTTTAGTGAGGAAGTGCTTGTGAAAGTTTGCGATAACACATGGAGTTTCTGTGGTGAATTCGACTCCTATAGCTACTGAAGGCCTGGAATATGCTTGTTACTCGTTAGATTAAGAGTTTAGCTACACGTGAGTACATATGTCTTATTCCAAAACATGTTATTCATGTAAATATTGACATGTCAAAATCGGTATTGAGTTTAAGGTTATGTTGTAGTAATTTGTACTACAATACCCCCCTTGTCAGGAAAAGAGGTTAAGCCGAGCTTAACCGCAACAGCCGGTATAGCCGGAAAAAAAAATCTTATGCCCTCATTTAGGTATGCATGCGACTTAATATCGTTAAGATTAGGGAGTAGAAAATCAAACTTATCAAGTAAGTGATCCTAAAGGCTAAGCATGCGTGTTGAACTTTATCAACGTCTAACACTAATGCCTGGACTCCGGCCTATGTGGATCCGGTTCCTGGACTATGATCCTAACTTTCTATCTAATACGCCTAGAATACCTAAATTACTACCAACGAGCTATGGTAGGTCATGCCATGTTATGATGTTTATCCTAACTTAAAGTACAAGTATATGTATATTTATTTTATACTACAATATACATTTTGTACAAGAGGTACATGACAGTGTGCGCACACTGTCAAGTTCTCACTATATACAGTAGCACACCTTGTGGTGGTGGCTACAGCAAATCCTAGATGTGTGAAGTGTCAATAGACTTCACACTGAAATTTAAAGTTCGATAATTGTGATAGCTATCAAGAAAGTATGAGAAAAAACTTAGTTTTCATTTTTTCTCTAAAAGTACTGGACCGATTTTAATCCAGTTTGCACTCCCTGGTACCTAGGGTAGTACAGGTACACATAAATTTTTAATTTTTCAAAAAAGTTGAGTTTGACACTTTTTGTAAAAAGGTGTACTGTGTACAAAAAAGCAAAACAAAGTCAATGTCGCGCTTTGGTATACACCTTATGGCACTTTTATGATGTCCTTGGCATGATATTTTCCTGTTTTACCCGTGTCAATGTCTTGTAGATCATAAACGACATCTGAGTGCTTCTTCGTAACTTTGCTCTTGACGAATCTCGGGGCAAGTTTCGCTGAGAAGAAGTGTGCCGCACTTGACTGTACAAAATTACGCCTCCACACGGTATCTCCCACGCTTAGCCGGAGCTCTCGGCGGCGTAGGTTATACCGGTTCGCGTTTTGTTTGTACGCTTTGGTCAAGGCGTCTGTTACACGGTTGAAGATATCTGCCAAGTCATCTAGCGTGTTAGCTTTGTTAGACCGAGTTGCGAGCTGGAGGTCGTCTGACGAATGTGGTGCGTTGCCACGTATGTGATGCAACGCGCCGTCCGCGACGAACTCACGGCCTTTTGCCAAGAAAAATGGTGTATATCCCGTTGCAACATTGACGGTGCTATTCAGTGACATCTGAATATGTGGTAGGTGCTTGGACCAGTTTCTGTGGTCTTCCCCCACTAAAATAGCTAAGCAGGTTTGGATCGTTTGGTTGTATCGCTCAATAGTGTTCGATTGTGGCGCGTAAAAAGCTCCGTAAAATATCCTGGGAATTGAATGTTTCGAGCAAAAGTTTTTAAATTCTCGACTTTGAAAGATCGTGGCGTTATCGCATATGAGAACGCATGGTATGCCCTCTTTGGTCAATATCTCAGACTCTATAAATGATGACACTGTTTTGGTGGTTGCAGTTCTTAACGGGTGTAACCAACAATATTTAGTAAAAACGTCTACAATTGACAGTATGTAGACGTGACCAGAATACGATTTAGCTATGGGGCCGATGATGTCTATTGACAAAGTATGCATCGGCCTATCAACCTTCTTCTGGTTAGTCATGTGCCCGTGCGGCGGGTTATTGGAGTGTTTATAAGCTTTACACTTCTCGCACGCGGACACATAACTTTTCACGTCTGCATACATGCCCTTCCAGTAATAATTTTCCTTAATTTTTGAAAATGTTTTAAAAGTACCTGGGTGCACCGCGTTAATTTCGTGGTTTTCCTTCATGCACTCTGGTATTAGTTCTCGTGGAATTACTATTTTCCACTCGGTAGCGCTAAGTAGTTGCGACGATGGTTTGCTATACCTTAACAACATTCCATTTTTTATTTGGTAATTTTTGTGGAATGTTGGGTTTGATTCTACGTTTTTAAATAATTTATTATACCAATCGTCGTTAGAACTGCTACCACCAGTAAATGCAACTGCCTTGAGTTCAATTCGAGATAATATATCTGGGACTACGTGGTTCGAGCCTTTTCTGTGTCGTATCTCGAAATTGAAGCAAGACAGCTGCATCGCCCAGCGTGCTAAACGACCAGAAGGGTTGTTTAGCGACTTCAACCATTTGAGGCACATATGGTCCGTGACGACCACAAAGTGAGTACCGTCTATATAAGGGCGGAAATGATTTATGGAGTCTACCACGGCCAACAACTCGCGCTCTGTAGTGCTGTAGTTCCGCTCGGTCTTGGAGAGAAGTCTCGAGTGGAATGCGACGGGGTGTTCTATGCCGTCGATCTCCTGAATAAGGACGCTCCCGATGCCTACCGACGAAGCGTCGGTGTGGATTTGGAATGGTAGGGAAAAGTCGGGGCAAGCCAGTACTGGAGCCATGGTGAGAGCTTCTTTGAGCGCTAGGAAGGACCTTTCTGCTTCTTCTCCCCAGGCTATGGCGTCTTTTCCCTTCTTTTTTCCTACCAATGCGGTCATCGGTGCGACTATGGTCGAGAACTTATCCACGAACCTGCGGTAGTATGAGCACAGACCTATAAATGCGCGCAATTGCCTAGCTGTTGTTGGTCGTGGGAAGTTTTTAATACAGTCCAACTTTTGTGGATCTGTTTGTAAACCTTGAGGGCCGATAACATAACCAAGATATTTCAGCTCGTCCTTACAGAACTCGCATTTGTTGAAGTTAATTGTCAAACCCGCTTTGCTTAAAGCGTCGAAAACGTCGTTTAAAATTTCAAGATGTTCTTGAAAGTTACTTGTGGCGATTAGTAAGTCGTCACAATAACCAAAGATTTTTTCACCATATTTGTGATGAAACAAAGAATCCATTAAACGTTGCAATTCGCAACCGGCGTTTGATACACCAAACGGAAGCCTACGGAATTCGAAAAGTCCTCTGCCTGGTACAACAAAAGCCGTTTTTTGACACGATGTTCCAGAGCCGTCCACGTTGTCGGAGTTACATAAAGATATTTGCCAGTAAGCGGCAGACAAATCAATTGAAGTTAGATAGCGAGAACCGCGCAAATTATCCAAAATCGAACTTATGTAAGGTAATGGGTATGAGTCTTTGACTGTGACATCATTTAATTTTCTTGCATCTAAGCAAAACCTAAGAGAGCCATCTTTTTTTGGAGTCATGACGACTGGATTTGACCAAGGCGACTTAGACGGTGCTATCACGCCCAGCTCTAGCATTCGGTCTACTTCCTCATTTAAAGCCTTAAGTTTGACTGGGGAAAGCGGATAGTACCGTTGCTTGATTGGTGGTCCGGTCGTCAGGATCTTGTGCTCGACTATGGATGTTTTGCCTAAACCCCTCTCCTCTGTACTTATGGTTTTGTATTTAGCTATGACCTTATTTATTTCGATTGCTTCCAAAGGAGAGAGTTGTTGCTTTGGAATTATGGCGCAAACACCGGTATTACCTTGTGTTTGTGTCACAATTCCATTGCATGTTGTTGTGCTGTGGTTTATTAAATTTATTAATCCAACTTTATGCATAAAATCCATACCCATTATAAAGTTATCGATTACGGTTGGTATTACCAAAAACGTGGTCTCGTAAGTTCGATTTCTGAAAATGATCGGTAAAAGTAAAGTGCCTATGACGTTAACTTTAGAGCCGTTCGCACAAGTTGCACTTGAGCGTACGGGTGTTAATTTGAAACCTAGTTTTAACAAGTTTTTGTGGTATCCGTTACCAATAATATTTAAATTCGCGCCTGTGTCCAACAGTCCCTTGTAAGTTTCAGATCCAATGTCGAAGTCGATGTACAGTCTATTGTCACCATCAATGACTGATATGCCAGGGGTTACCGTTCCTAGATGGGGTGATTTATGATCTGTTTCGGTGAACCCTGGGGTATCTAGTTTTTTGGGCTATTGTTTGCCTCCAGGTGTGGCCTGCGCTTAGGGGGGTTGCATTTTGGGCAGGTATTTGACAATACCCCTCTTTGTCCACACTGGAAGCAAACAATGCCGGGTATAGTTCGACATTGTCTGTAAGAGTGACCAATTTTTTTACATTTTTTACAGGTCACTGAGATATTTGAGGTGAATTTTCTACTATGCTGTGTATTTACAACAGCCACGTGATTCGACTGTTTGTTTGATCTGGATCCGGAACTGACAGTGGGTGGACCGGCGTAAGCTTCGAGTCGCTTACCCAAAATGATCAAGTTTTGGATAGTGTAAGTATCACCGACAGCTAGCAGTTGTGCATACATAGGCTGAATATTGTGTTTGATGATTTCGATAAGGCTGGTCTCTTGTAATGGGGACACCAACCTCGAATTCATCGTCTGCATTTCCAGTATGTATAAATGTAACGGCTGTCCTGGTAGCTGTCGGTGGTCTCTAACTTTCTTTTCTAAAGCGTAATCGCTATCAATGGATGTGAAAAAACTCCTGAATTTGGTTTGTAACTCCGACAGGGTGGTGACGCTGTCTCGTATCTGCCTATAAAAATCTAAAGCTTTGCCACTCAATAAGTCGGGAAAACATTTGAGTACCTTGCGCTCCGACGTATCGCGGCTGCGCATATAATCATCGAGCCTAAGGAAGAAATCTGCGACGTCCGATTCGCCCGTGAACTTTAAGTTCCACGCTCGTAAGCTATCCTCGCGTATTACGTGTACAACGCGTTCTTCAGAATCTGCGGTCGGCTGGTGGTACATTTCGCGCCAGTGAGGTGGTTGGTCTAAGATTCTGGACACAAGCTTCGGAGCTTCCAATGTGTTTATGGAACGATACTGTCCGGTCGCGGCGGTCGGCGCGTCTGGTTGATTGGATGGACCGGGGGTCGGTTCATATGGGTCTCGATTTCCGCGCGGTCGCGTGTTAACGAAACTAGGACCGGGTCCTAAGTCAAAACTTGAGGTTGTCGTCGGTGGGTCGCGTCTGGTGATTTCAATTTCGTGATATAATTCGTTTTCGTGGTCCGACATGTTGGCAGCTCGTCAATGTCTGTGTGGTCCCGAACAAGTGTGATAATAATAACAATAATGACACTTCTCAATGGAGAAGGTGTTATATAAATTGTATCAACTGCAAAGCATCTATTATGATGCGCAGTAAAATAATTGGGGAATATATTTAATTGTAATTGTTCAAATTGTTTGTTGTTACTATGCTACATTCTCATAGTACAACTAAAATAATTAAATTAATTAATTGTTACTTGGTCGGGTACACACAGATGCACAAAAAGACTTATAAGTACAGGCAGGTTACCATATTGCATCAAAAATATTCAATTTGTTTCAGAAAATATGGCCATGTTATAAAAAATACAATTTAACTATCAGCTGTCCGCTAATCACACCAACAATATTTAAATTTAGTGAAACTATTTTTTCCTATGTTAATTACAGTTTTTTGTTATTGATGTTGTATACTAATATCGACTAGTGAAGGTAAATTTTATAATTAATTGTTTTTTTTTTTTTTTTTTTTTTTCCCAAAGTTACATTTTTTTTTTTTTAAATTATTATTATTTATGAAGCTGAATAATAACGTTAATAATTAAGGTTCGGGCGCCAAATCTGTCGTGAAGCGGGTCGGTATAATTGGATTAGGTACTTACTTACTCCTCACTTCACTGGCAGATAAGTTACATTTCTTTTGGTTACAAACTAGAAGTTGCTCAGATAGGTTCAGCGGCTTCCTAAAAGACCTTTACTTCAAGGGCCGTAGCCGGTTGTGCTTATGTTGGGGTGATTAGGGCAGACAGCGAAATGATACAAAGGCCAATTTAAATTAACAGTGTATTGTTTTACCAACATGCAACGATAAAAACAATTTCATAGATTGCAATAATTTCATAACATAAGTTGTGTGACGAAGAACGGTACGTTCGAGTTAGGAATGACCTCTTATTAGAATACGTTTGGTAACGCGCACTGATTTTAAAGCGTGGGCAAATTCACGCTCGCACTGGCCAGTGGATAAATAAACGGCTTTTGTTGTACCAGGCAGAGGACTTTTCGAATTCCGTAGGCTTCCGTTTGGTGTATCAAACGCCGGTTGCGGTTGCCGGGTCCCTGTTCGGGCGCCAAATCTGTCGTGAAGCGGGTCGGTATAATTGGATTAGGTACTTACTTACTCCTCACTTCACTGGCAGATAAGTTACATTTCTTTTGGTTACAAACTAGAAGTTGCTCAGATAGGTTCAGCGGCTTCCTAAAAGACCTTTACTTCAAGGGCCGTAGCCGGTTGTGCTTATGTTGGGGTGATTAGGGCAGACAGCGAAATGATACAAAGGCCAATTTAAATTAACAGTGTATTGTTTTACCAACATGCAACGATAAAAACAATTTCATAGATTGCAATAATTTCATAACATAAGTTGTGTGACGAAGAACGGTACGTTCGAGTTAGGAATGACCTCTTATTAGAATACGTTTGGTAACGCGCACTGATTTTAAAGCGTGGGCAAATTCACGCTCGCACTGGCCAGTGGATAAATAAAAGTTAGTGCACTTACGGGATCTTCGGGACTACCTCGACGATGACGGGTGAATCACGCTAGGCTACGGAGGCCGTAGCCTGCGGAGTATGTTCGGGGACCCTCAGGCCGTCGAACCCAACTAGCCAGTAGCTAGGTGAGGCCTGGGGGGGAAACCGGAGGCTGCGCCCGATGACCGCGGTGATGGTTAGTGCGGGGTGCAGTGCGCGGGCAGGCATGAAGCCCTTGGCATCGCACTATGTACTGCAGGATCTGCCCGCCAGAATCCTGAGCCTACGGGAACCGAGGCGCGCGCGGTCAGCCGCGGCGCGCGACGGGGGTGAAGTAAGGCGTTGACACACCCTTGGCTTCGCGTAAACGCGTCAGGCCGCCTCTAAGCCTGAGCCTTCGGGCAATCAAAAGCGAGCGCGGTCACGCGCGGCTCGCGTTGCAAATAGGGCGCGGCATTCAGGCTCGGCGCGTAGCAGGGGTGATGAAGGGCGTTGAAATCTTCTTGGCGTCGCACGAATGCACCCGGCCGCCCTCTCAGCCGGGGCCTACGAAGAATGAGTGCGGCGGCGCTCTCACACCGCGAACGTCACTACGCGGCACAACTCGCGTTTAACACTGTATTTGTGGCGATACTACAATCCGCGGCACATTACTAAGCGACCGCAACGGCCTGCCAAGACGTTCGGACCGACGCGGTATGCGCGGGCGTGATGTTTTTGTCCGATTGTTTACATGCGGGTTCGGAATGTCAAACGCGCGCGATAAAAATGCGTACGTGAGCTCGCGAGGAGCGCCGTGCCAACACTGACGTTTCACTCGGGAAACTCCTGCGCCAGTTCCTTGTTACGCTCCGCGGCGGGATGCTGTCTCAAATTAGCATGACGCGCCGCTGTCAATGTGCGCCGTTAGGGAACGCATATTTCGCTAAATGGAATGGTTTTTGACAGGTGTCTAACTTTTCTAATAAAAAGATACCGTCTCGTTTGAAAAATAAATTTATGACAGTTCCGCGTCTGGAATTTACTGAAATACGTTTTGTTGTGTAAAACAGTGATAATAAGTGTGTAGCTTATGTCCTGGCGATGAAATTGGTGTATCGCATGTGGTTGGGAGTAAGATAGTTTAGTGAGGAAGTGCTTGTGAAAGTTTGCGATAACACATGGAGTTTCTGTGGTGAATTCGACTCCTATAGCTACTGAAGGCCTGGAATATGCTTGTTACTCGTTAGATTAAGAGTTTAGCTACACGTGAGTACATATGTCTTATTCCAAAACATGTTATTCATGTAAATATTGACATGTCAAAATCGGTATTGAGTTTAAGGTTATGTTGTAGTAATTTGTACTACAAGCGGCATAAGGTGAAAGTCACGAAAATTGCTAATGGGTGAAGCTCAAAACGTTAAACACCTTAAGCTCCAAACGCACAGACAGCGGAGGCGTGGCGGTGCGGTGGCGGTGACGGTTGTCATATTCTAACTCGTATGAACGAGTTCGCGGTACGGAACCGCACAACCGTTCATACAAGTTAGAATATTACAACCGTCACCGCCACCGCACCGCCACGCCTCCGATGTCTGTGCGTTTGGAGCTATAATGATGGTAGTTAAAATTCGTATGAATGTTTTCCATTGTAACACGCTAATTAACCATAAAATTGTAAGGGTAATTTTCGTCTACATGTTCAATGGAACTTATTCTAGACAGCCGTTTTATATGGCTAACTACACTTTATCGTGGCCAAGTTTTGAGAGAGAGTTATTATTATCAAACATCGCAAATTATACTGCAAGAGCACGCGCAAGCACTATGCCACTGACATAGCTCAAAGAATCGCCAAACTCAAGTGGCAGTGTAGGTTACATTGCTCGTAGAGCCAAAACTCAAGTGGCAGTGGTAGGGTACATCACTCGTAGAGCCAAAACTCAAGTGGCAGTGTAGGGTACATCGCTCGTAGAGCCAAAACTCATAGGCCCAAAGGTTCTCAAATGGCGTCCACGGATCGGAAGATGCCTCCAACAAGATCGAGCGGACCTGGTTAGTAATAATAATAATTTATTTATTCAGATAACAATAAAAAAATAAAAATAAAAAATAAATCTTTATTCAAAATAGGTTTTTACAATATAAAACTTAAGTCTTAACAAATTAAAAGTGAAGAATGACACATGCCTGAACTAGGAAGATCCTGTGTCTCAGGTGAAAAAAGGACTTACACAACTAGACATAACTATATGAATTAAGTTAAATTTAATTAAATTTACACTTGCAGAAAAAAGAAACCGCTATGTAGGTAATCTTAGTACTAAGGTAAATTAGGAAACATTATTAACAATAACATAATAAGTAGCTATTATCAAAACAATGCAATACAATACAATACAATACAATGACTCTTTATTGTACACCAGGAATAGTAAGCAATACAGAAAACAGGTACACAGAGAGTAAGTTACAAGGTAAGCAATAGGCGGCCTTATCGCTTAAGAGCGATCTCTTCCAGGCAACCCTTTACCAGAAAGAAGGAAGGACTAGTTTACAGCAGGTGGTGCATCAACAGTGGATCAGAAAATTAAAACGCAACAAAAAATAGTACATCTACTCATACATATATCGTACATATAATAAGTACACGTCTAAAACAAATATAAGCATTGGGATAAACAGCCACATATAAATAAATAAACTATAACAAAGCTAATAATTACAAGAAGACAGATAGTACACCTTAAGCATTGATTTAAAGATTGACAGAGATTTTGCCCGTCGTAAGTCAATCGGCAAGGCATTCCACAACCGAATAGCCTGGACAGTATAAGAATAGACATAGAATTTGGAGTTAGAGAGAGGCACGGTAAGGAGAAAGTTCTGAGAGCAATGTTTATTTTATCAAGGTCAATAATTTAAACATATATTAGATACTTATAAATCCGTTTATGATGTGTTTTCCAATATTGCTTGTTGTTGTTGTTGTTGTATTTATTGTTTTGTTTACATTGGGTTGATTGCCTAAGCCTTGCAGGTATAGTGATGATTTGCCAAACAATAAGTAACTAAGTAGGTAATTAATATTATAATTAACTGCAACAATCCTACAATTTAAGGATTTAGGTTAATGATGTATAAAGTGTATTTTTTTTTTCTGAAATAAACAGTTTTAATTTTTTTTTTTTTTTTAATACATTTTTTTATTAGGTACGACAATGAAGTATCAGTGTCATCAAAAATTGCGAACTGGGTTAAAGTCTAAACTTAAGAATAATTATAGCGTAGGAGTAAATTTTCAACCTCACATATTACTGACTCAGATACACAGAAAAGATCTAAATCATCGATTAAGTTAACATTTATACAAATAAAACAAACATAAAATAAGTACCTAAAAGAAAAGTTCTGAAAGTAACTTGGAAATGGTGTTCTTAGGCGTCTTCATAGTCTATTGAATTAATGTCCACCACCATGTGTTTAGACGACCAGATGGCCTAGTGGTTAGAGAACCTGACTACGAAGCTTGAGGTCCCGGGTTCGATTCCCGCGTCGGGGCAGATATTTGTATGAATAATACGAAATTTTGTTCTCGGGTCTTGGGTGTTTAATATGTATTTAAGTATGTACTAGGGGCGTTCAATAAAAAGTGAGAATGAGTATGTTATAAACAACTTTTACTAAATGTCATTTTATTTTTCGACATAGTCATCTTTTAGCATAATACACTTAGTATATCTTTTTTCTAAACTTAAAATTCCATTTTTAAAAAAGGTCTCATCTTGAGTACTTAAAAAATCTTGTACTGCAGCGACTACCGCGTCGTCGTCTTCAAATTTCTGGCCTCTCAGGTATTGTTTCAATCTCGGAAATAGGTAGAAATCACTGGGAGCGAGATCTGATGAATACGGAGGATGCTTAAGGATATCGAACCCAGCATCACGAATTGCAGCCATTGCAACGGCGGACTTGTGTGCCGGGGCATTGTCCTGGTGGAACAGCACAACTTTCGAGAGTTTACCTCGCCGTTTTTCGCGGATCTCATTGCGCAATGTTGCTATTTGTTTGGCGTATAATGTGCCCGTAATAGTGGCTCCATGCTCGAGATACTCAATCATTA
Source organism: Archips crataeganus (assembly GCA_947859365.1). NCBI lineage: Eukaryota > Metazoa > Arthropoda > Insecta > Lepidoptera > Tortricidae > Archips > Archips crataeganus. Next base: position 18,609,335 of record OX402060.1, on the reverse strand, counting down.
ATACCCCTTTACCATCCCAAAAAACAGAGCCCATGACCTTACCGGCAGATGGGCTCACCTTGAATTTCTTCGGAGTTGGAGATGATGGCCTTTTCCATGTCATAGACTGCAGTTTCGTTTCTGGGTCGTAATGATGGAGCCATGTTTCGTCCATTGTTATAAATCGCGCCAAAAAAAGTTCCCGGTCTTGCTGCATCAGGTTCAAAGCTTCTTGACAAATCTCTAGTCTAGTTTGTTTTTGCGTGTCAGTAAGCATTTTTGGTACCCAACGCGCAGATACCTTTTTCATACCCAAGCGTTCTTGTAATCTTTACATTTTCAGCAATAAAACGAACCGTGACACGACGATCCGCCAAAACTGAGTTTTCGACTTTTTTCACAATTTCTTCAGTTACTGCTGTAGTAGGGCGTCCGGAGCGGGGGTCGTCCATTGTCGATGTTCTTCCACGTCTAAATTCGGTGCACCAACGTGCGACTGTCGAATACGGAGGAGCATTAGACCCTAAAGTGTCCCGTAAATCCAAATTGACTTGGTCCGTAGAAAAATTTTTCAAACACAAGTATTTGATAACGGCGCGCAGTTCAATTTTCTCCATTTTCGCTAACGTACTCAATAGCATTGCAAAGAAATTACCGTATATTTTTTTAAACAAAAGACAGTTAGTTTTTTTTTTCATAGCAGTCAGCTAGAAAGATTAGCTTTACCGGCCAGTATTTAATTTCGTAATATTAAAAGAGTTTGCATCTCATTCTCACTTTATATTGAACGCCCTCGTATCTATCTATATAAGTATGTTTATCCGTTGCCTTGTACCCATAACACAAGCTATGCTTAGCTTACTTTGGGACTAGGTCAATTGGTGTGAATTGTCCCGTGATATTTATTTATTTATTTAATGTACCGTAATTCTGCAGATTTCTTAGCGGGACAGTCGGAATCGCCAGTTGTGTGATTACACGGCTTCTTAAAGTGCAGGCAAGTAGCACACTTAGGTACACACAATATATCCATATTTTTGTTAAGCTTGCAGGAACGCGTTGGATGCGGATGACGCAGGATCGGTCTGTTTGGCAATCCTTACGGAATCCTTCAGCAGTGGATGTCTTTCGGTTGAAATGATGATGATTCTTATGTAGGTATGAACTTTCGTTATTAGGCTGCGTACCCACCTAATCCCTAGTCACACCGCTGTAAGTGAAGCCACTCCACCACCATGCATTGGCAACACTAACGATAGCTATCTCGCCCTGAATGCCCTTTGTGCGATATTGGTGCGGTTCGATGACCCCTTACACAGTTAACGGTTGTGTCGAAGGTTTTCGTACATTAGGGCGCGTTTGAAATTTAAGGGAACATTCTGGTAGAAAAAGAAAATGTAATATTAACAACTGGCGCGTGAATTTTTGGTCTATTTGAATCGAAATTCCAGATTTCTACAGGTTGCATAAGTCGTGGTAGCCTAAAGAGGGTCGTGGGTTCGAGACCGGGCTAGCACCTCTGAGTTTTTCGAAATTAGTGTGCAGAATTAGTACATATCAAATTTACAATTAGCTATATGTATAGTGAAGGAGACCTCCACACACCTGTGAAAGAATTCAATAGTGTGTATGATGACTGACGACTACATCTGCGACCCAAACCATCTTATTCAGAGAGGAGGCCTGTGCCCTACAATGAAACATATATATATAGACTGGGATTAACGAATATAGTTCTCTTCATTTAAGATCCGCTTCAAATTGTGATTATCTTAGACGTATGTCCTAAATTTAGTACCTACGCTTATTGTGCTTAAGTTTGCTTGCACACTGTATAATTAGCAGTGATCGGAACTCTGGTTGCAAAACCTTAACAAAACTTGCCAAGCGGGCAGGAAACAGTGCTTACAGACATGAAAATATTAATAAACTACTGAAAATCTGAGATTTCGATATAGAGTTAAATTGAACACTAATCTGCTAATAATATTCTTATTTTTCTTGGTTGGAAATTCTCCTTAATGTCAGCTTTAAAAGTTTTGTTAAAGTTTTGCGCCCAGAGTTCCGATCACTGATAATTAGGTGTACGGTACCGTAAACCGAGTTGACTTTGAGCTGCAGCGCGACTTTAAAAAGTAGTTTGCCGACCAACTCATGCATTTTTGTAAGCATTTGCTATTCCTTGGCAATGTCTTCATCGATCTGCTTTTTGTCTACAATGTCAACCATCTACCTCATATGGGCAATATCAATTTTATAGCGATTTTTTAAGTATCAAAGTTGAACCATTTTTATTTTTATTTTATTGTGAGAGGAAGGCAAACGAGCAAGCGGGTCATCTGATGGAAAATGATCACCACCGCCCATAAATATCAACAACTCAAAGAGAGTCGCCAATCTGTTGCCGGCCTTTAAAGTAAGTACATATAAACCCTTTTCTTGAAAGCCCCGATGTCATAGTTGTCTGGAAACACTGCTGCCGGAAGCTGGTTCCACAGTTTCACCGTACGTGGCAGGAAGTGTCGAAGAAAACGTACAGTGGTAGACTGCCATTCATCGAGATGGTGACCATGGAACTTAGACTTACGGCGGCAAGTGCGATGGTGGAATTTTGCAGCAGGCAGCAAATTAAACAATTCTTCAGAGCACTCGCCGTGGTATATCCTATAGATTACACAAAGAGAACCTACGTCCCTTCGCATGGACCAGGAATTCAAACGATCGGAAATCAATGACTAATCACTAACAAGTCGAGCTGCTCTATGTTGAATGTTGTCAAATGGAAGGAGAGGGTATTGGATATTTAATCAAAGGCACAGTTTAAGGTATTCGAAAACACTTGCCCTGTTAAATGTCAAGTTATTTACTCAAAACAACAGCACCTGACGACTAAGCAGAGGGCTAAACGCTTCACCCGTGTTGCAACTTCAAAACAAACACCTAGGGAAACTTTAAAAACTCGTACCAAACTAAGTTACTAAGCTACGTTCAAGATACTGCGGGTCGAGTGCTGGTCTTAAGTTTATCTGATTTTAAGTACTTGGTTTCAGCCCGTTAACATTTAATCCAGCCATTGCGGCACACTCCGATTTGCTTTTGTTTTCGTCCTAAATAAAGGTCATTGTGCTTTATTCAGGACAGACGTCTAACCAAATGATTAGCAACACGGGTTTTTTATGTATTAGTAGTCGAGATAACTCAAAGCTCAAAGTCACTCAGAAGGCAATGGAGAGGGCTATGCTCGGAGTTTCTCTGCGAGATCGCATTAGAAATGATGTAATCCGCGCAAGAACTAAAGTCACCGACATAGCTCGAACAATCGCCAAACTCAAGCGGCATCGCTCGTAGAACTGATGGCCGATGGGGCAAAAAGGTTCTCGAGTGGCGTCCACGGACCGGAAGACGAAGTGTAGGTAGGCCTCCGACAAGATGGAGCGACGACCTTGTTAAGGTTGCGGGATCGCGTTGGATGCGGATGGCACGGGACTGTTCTGTTTGGCGAGCCTTGGGGGAGGCCTATATTCAGCAGTGGACGTCTTTCGGCTGAAATGATGATGATGATGATGAGTCGAGATATGCCCGATGTTATCATCATCACGGCCTGCAGGACATAGGTCTCCTCTCAGAATGAGAGGGCTTGGGCTGTAATTCCCAAGCGGGCGTAATGCGGATTGGGATCACACCCACGCATTATACACCGTGAAATTTTAGTGGTTGTTTTCCCGAAACGAGGTGATTTAGTTTCGATTGTACAATCGATTTATAATTACTATTTTGACTAGCGTCAAAAATCCAATTGTGAAAAACGAAAGTCGAAAATGACCGCAAACCAAAAGTAACGCTTCGTTGGTACCTAACCTATCGTACGATCGTACGCTACTTGTACCAACGAAGCGTTACTATTGGTTTGCGGTCATTTTCGACTTTTGTTTTTCACAATTGGATTTTTGACTCTAGTCAAAATAGTAATTATAAATCGATTGTACAATCGAAACTAAATCACCTCGTTTCGGGAAAACAACCACTAAAATTTCACGGTGTATATCGGCCGTCAGTTCTACGGGCGATGTGCCCTGCCCACCGCCACTTAAGTCTAGCGATTCTTCTAGCTATGTCCGTGACTTTAGTTCTTGCGCGGATCTCTTTTACTGACACGGTATCTATAGCAGTTCTACGTTTCTTGAAGAGAAAATAGTTTTATGTAGTTACTCAATCGCTTTCTCGACGGCGGCGATGCGTCTTTTGATTATAGCCAAAAGACGTCCCAGACGTCCACTGCTGAACATAGGCCTCCCCAAAGGCTTGCCAAACAGATCGCTCCCATGCCATCCGCATCTAACGCGATCCCGCAACCTTACCCAAGTCGTCGCTCCATGTTTTGATGATCAGATGGCCTAGTAAGTAGGTAGAGAACCTGACTACGACTACGAAGCTTGAGGTCCCGGGTTCGATTCCCGCGTCGGGGCAGATATTTGTATGAATAATACGATTATTTTGTTCTTGGGTCTTGGGTGTTTAATATATATGTATTTAAGTATGTATCTATCTATATAAGTATGTTTATCCGTTACCTTGTACCCATAACACAAGCTATGCTTAGCTTACTTTGGGACTAGGTCAAAATTGGTGTGAATTGTCCCGTGATATTTATTTATTATTTATGTTGTTGGAGGCCTACCTACACTGAGTCTTCTGTATAAAAAAAATACATCACCAATTCACAACATAATCTAACAACAACCACAACTTTACTGTTAGTAAGCTAATATTTACCTTCCCTCGTAAAGCTTAAGCGCTACCAAAGTGCCTAAAATAAATCAATGGACAACCTAAGTCCTTAATTAAACTGATCCACACACAGGTGATAAGGCGACAGCCAGCTCATCAATATACAACCGCATACCTACGTGCGTTTGCCTAGTATACATATAAGGACATAACTCAAAGAGACCTCGTAATTATCGTCCTCGTATATTAAAATGTGTTAGTCGGTTATGAAGATTGCTTGGAAAGATTATCACAAAACAAACACTTTCAGAATTAATACTTTTTATTAACGCACAGCATAACCACTTGCTAATAGTGTTACCTCTAATCTGAGAGCCATGAAAATGAATCTTCCGATCTATGTATATAAGTATATATTTATCTATATAAGTATGTTTATCCGTTGTCTAGTACCCATAGTACAAGCTTTGCTTATTTTGGGACTAGGTTAATTCGTGTGAATTTTCCCATGATATTATTATTCTTATATATACTATTCTTCGCGTGGGCGGCTCTAGTCCTCTCATTCTTATAGGAGGCCTGTGCCCTGCAGTGGGTCATATATAGGCTGTGATGATGATGATGATAGCTGGGTTTGTGTGATTTGTGTGTGTTCGTACAGTAAGCAGTATAGCGTAACTATCGTAAGGTTGCGGGTCAGCAAAATAATTTGTTTCAGTTCAAAATAAAATAATTCCACACTGTGTATATTTTACTCACTGCGTACATTTTACTTAGAAGCATGGCTCTGGTAACACTGGATTATTATAGTTAGGTACTGATTATTGTAAAATTTGTACGGAACCCTCGGTTCGCGAGTCGGACTCGCACTTGGCCGGTTTTTAAAGACTAGACTAGACTATCTGTTAGTTACAACCATTATAAAACCACGTTGACACTTCCCGTTAGACACTACTTATTAACATCCGCATTCCGCTTGTGACTTTGTTTTCGTCTGTTCAAACAGATACGACTTTTTTGTTTAGATTTTTATTTACGTCTACCCCTCGGAACCCCCTGCTGATAACGCCGTGTGTACCCTGTTATTTACACCGTCATTCTACTGAACCGTAAATATTGGCACACGGGGTGGGATTCCAACTTATATTGTTTTTTCAACTCCATTGGTTGCCGTTGAAATTACGTCGGATTTGTGAGGCCACGTCACGCGAACGATGGGAGTTGACGACGATATTGCGGGATTAAATGGGACTAGGTGTCTTCTGTGACACGGGATCTGATTCCGGCTCGTGCCCTATAATTTTGGAGACCCATAGATTGAATGACACTGAGAAATGATGAAATCCGCGCAAGAACTAAAGTCACCGACATAGCTCGAAGAATCATCAGACTCAAGTGGGTGAATATTCGAGCGTTTTGACCGCGCGGTTAAACGTCATTACCATTCGACGATTATTACCACAACCGAAGGACGAATCGCGCGAAATTTCATCAAACTAGATTCAGCATCGGTACTGTCTTAAGTTTTCATAAAAAGTTAACCCTAAACATCGTACATTTTAATAATTTCTGCTCAAATGGTAATGACAAAAAAAACGCCGTAAAAACGCTAAATATTTACCCAGTGGCAGTGGCAGTGGGCAGGGCACATCACTCGTAGGTCTGATGACCGATGGGGGCAAAAGATTCTCGAGTGGCGTCCATGGACCGGAAGACGCAGTGTAGTTAGGCCTCCAACAAGATGGAGCGATGACCTGGTTAAGGTTGCGGGATCGCGTTGGATGCGGATGGCACGGCACCGAACTGTTTGGCAAGCCTTGGGGGAGGCCTATGTTCAGCAGTGGACGTCTTTCGGCTTAAATGATGATGATGATGATGATGATGATAGATTGACATAATAACTCGGAGAGTCGCCAGACTTAGATCCATAACTGACTGGCGATTTGCGAACGTATTGCCGCGTCGATAGGGCTGGGTGCCTGGGACGCCATGATGGCCATGATGTAAAAATCTAGAAAACGAAATATGTGGTAGGTAATGAAAGATGAGACGAACGAGGACAGCCCAAATCTCAATTATAATAAATTCCCAAAAACTTTGATAATCTATGTTTTGCAAATTAATATTCATTGGTAAAATCAGTTCATCACTATGCATAGGTACAACTTTATCATTATGATCTAATCTAAATGCGATTTCAAGTACGACATTTTAAAACAAACCTATACTTTGAAGTATCACTCTAGCTAACCATTTGACTAATTAAAAATCACAGGCTCCCAACTCCACACAAAAGAAAACCTTAACACAAACGTATTTAAGTTCTTATTCGTAGGTTACAATAACCCAATAACGATAGCGCGACGGACGACGTAACCAGCGATTTTATAATACACTGCGTGTTTTAGCATTTAGCCGTTCGTCACTGAGCGCCTCTACCCCCCAATGAAATGAAAAGCTACTAACCGCGTCGTTAGTCCTGTAAAATAGGTGGTTGGGGTACAAAGATAGTGCAATGAAAAGCGTGACGAGCGCGTCCAGGTAGAAACGTGTTGGCGAAAACATGAAATTAGCGTTGAGCGCGGGCAAGTAATTATCAGTTACGGTTAAAATTTGGACTGTAATGGTCGACCCGGAAGGAATGATTAATGTCAAAGTCAAAGACAAAGTAACAAGTTTGATTTGAATTATCTTTTATTTTTTCAACTTATTTTTTTTTACTTTTGAGTTATAGATGTTTTCTATCTATTTAAGTATTTATTTATCTATACAAGTATGTTTATCGTCGTCTAGTACCCATAGTACAAGCTTTGCTTAGTTTGGGACTAGGACGATTTGTGTATGATTGTCCCCTAATATTTATTTATTTATTTATTTATTTATTTAACGGTCATTCCCTGAAATCCATAATAAATAATACAGTCATTTATTTCAAACAATTTTCTGGGGTTTTTCTGTGCATCTATGTGTCAGTTTGTATTTAGCATAGGTATTTAGTATGAAATATAAAGACAAAGTACTTTTTAATATACAGGGTGGAAAGATCGAACGACACAGCAACTACCTTAAATATTGGAAATATATCACCAACGACCAGATGGCCTAGTGGTTAGAGACCCTGACTATGAAGCTTGAGGTCCCGGGTTCGATTCCCGTGTCGGGGCAGATATTTGTATGAAAAATCAATACTAAAAATATACTTGATTATGGACTTCACCGACAAAAGGATCGAGATCTAAATGGGTGCCAAGTTCTGCAGGTAATACTGAAATCTATTTGTAAGTTCAAATAACATCTTAAACAAGTATAACACTCTATTTCTTTGGTTTGATTACTCCAACAGTGTTTTATATTTATAAATATAAATTCCTAAATTTAACTATCTAATAATTTACACAAAGTAAATAACTTATGTTAAATTGAAGCTTAACATTTGACTTGGTTACTTTTCACATACAAATCATCTTATATTTGGCTAATCTATCTTCTACATTCAATTTGCTGGCAAATATACTTTCTTCTTTTGTCTGATATGCTCGTTGCGGACCCTATCTCTCAAAGAGATACCGAGCATCTCTCCATGGCACGCTGAGCGACTCTGAACTTATGGACTAGTCCTGTGAGTGTCCACATGAGTCCTCCTGTGAGTGCCCTCTTGTGAGCTCAATGTCACGCAGAGGGCGATGGAGAGGGCTATGCTTCGAGTTTCTCTGCGAGAACGCATTAGAAATGATGAGATCCGCGTAAAAACTAAAGTCACGGACATAGCTCGAAGAATCGCTAGAATTAAGTGGCAGTGGGCAGGGCACATCGCCCATAGAACTGACGGGCGATGGGTCCGAAAGGTTCTGGAGTGGCAGTGCAGGTAGGCCTCCAACAATATGAAGCGACAACCTGGTGAAGGTAGCGGGAACGCATTGCATACGGATGGCGCAGGGCCGATCTGTTTGGCGAGCCTTGGGGGAGGCCTGTGTTCAGCAGTGGACGTCTTTCGGCTGAAATGATGATGATGATGATGATGATGATGAGGACGGGCGATGGGTCCGAAAGGTTCTGGAGTGGCAGTGCAGGTAGGCCTCCAACAATATGAAGCGACAACCTGGTGAAGGTAGCGGGAACGCATTGCATACGGATGGCGCAGGGCCGATCTGTTTGGCGAGCCTTGGGGGAGGCCTGTGTTCAGCAGTGGACGTCTTTCGGCTGAAATGATGATGATGATGATGATGATGATGAGTGTTCACGTCTCTGCAGCGTAAGTCATAAGTGACATAACTGGTAGAACGCACTGATTGAACAACTTAGTTTTCAGGCATTGTGGCAGGGAACGGGGGCGGGTTACGTCAAGATATGACGAAGCTTCTGAAATGCTGCCCAGCCCAATCGAATCCTCCTGTCGGTTTCTTTTCCTGCGTGGACTGATTAAGTTTAATATGCATGCACACAGAGCCCCTGTTTGCGCAGGCTTCCAAAAAACACGCTTATGTAACAAGAGGCGTATTTAATTTGTTCATTAGGTCGCCGGCCATATTTCACCCGCAACGACTCATGCCGCAGATTTATCTCTCTCTCAAATTTAAAATTACCATTTGATTTTCCCGGCATTGTTCACAAAAATAGCCTCAGAGATACGCCAAGACAAATGTGAAGTTGCTTTGTTTGTGGCGAAATATAATAAAAATGTAAGACGATAAAGTGGTGTGATTTATGGCGGCTGCCGTGGCGGGCAAATAGATACCTAGTCAGTGAGCAGCGAGTTAGATTTTTAACTCGTTCTAAAGGTTTGTTGGGGAAATATTGAGTTGCGTCTTTGAGATTCTAGTGTTATACATTTTGCTGGGAAATCGTATGATTTAAAGTCCTTTACTTTCTTTTTGAGGTGTGTTTATAATATAATATTATACCTAAACTAGTCTCAAAATAAAAGGCCCTTTTTGACAGTTCACGCCCATGAAGTTCTCTATTCTTTACCGATCGTAATGTTCTGAAGGTAATTACGTTTTTCATTGATGGGCACCGCCCACTCGGCTAAGTGCAGTGCATAACATTTTTCTCATATTGTCCACAGACTATTAATAATCAGTTAAGGAAAAAAATAAATCGAACAAAATATTTTCAAAAACTCAAAGATGCGAGCCGTGATTTGAACACACGACTGCTTGAGAGGGCATTGGCCAAACCGCTAGGCCACCACGGCTCACTTAGTAGTTTCCTGTAAAGTACGATTCCAGGGCAGGCGAAAAAGCATACAATAACACTAACTGTTGTGTTAGCATTGAAACAAAACGATACGTATCGCACTCCATGCACTTCTGTATCGTGTGGGCTGAGCGACGCTGTCAGTTAGATATAACAAGCCTGTTTCAACATGTTTAGAAAGACGATTTTGTTAATTCGTGCATTGATAGTCACGATTGATAACTTTGAACCTATCCTACTAATATTACGGAATTTACAAATGACAAATTTTGTGAGGATGTTTGGATGTTTACATGTTTGCAAGTTTGACTGTTACTCAATCACGGAATAATGTAAGCATTGAAAAGGAACTTGGCATACAAATACACAAAGATCATACTAAATACTAAATGTATAGAGGCGTCGCGATCCGAAGCAGACAGAAGAGACGGGGCGGAGACGCGGCCAGCGAACAAACGACGCGGACTGCGACGCGCCCCCGTCCCACGTCTCTTCTATGTGGCTTGCGCCTAACTTATTCGAATCAAGCTATTATACACATAATACCCAGCCGTTGCCTAGCCACTCGGCAAAAAGCAAATCCAGTCCACTCCAGTTAGTTTAAACGTAATCTGTACACTAAATCCACCCTTAAAACGCGATATTTCCGCTCCGCGGGCAGTAACGGCCTGGTTATTGGCACTTGCATAACTTTTTGGTGGCTTAGTGGGCGACTGTACCGGCTAATTTTATACTTGACCCATATTGGAGAAAGATTTTATAGAGTTTACCACGTGAGCAAAGTTTTCTTCTCATCGCAGAAATAAACTTTTACCGTTACTTTGCGTAAAATCTACGTTTTTAGTCGAAAATTGTTTAGTAAAAAAGCAATGGTAGACAAGTGGTTTGGCCTATGGTCTCTCAAACAGAATGTTGTGGGCTAAGCTCGTTTCTAGAAAAACTGCGTCCGCATGGGATAATGCCCACGGCCACATAGTACGGACGAGTCCTGAGCTTGAGCCCCTGCGAACAAAATCAATAGGCTACTTTCCTAACTAGTCAGTCTTTTAGATTATCAAAAAATATTGGACACGTATTTTTTATTTTGTCAATTAAACAAAAAATTACGAAGATATGGCGCGTTGAAGTTTCGCGTGACGTCACTTGTTCCTACACTTTGTATGAGCGTTTTAGGAACAAGTGACGTCACGCCTCGTCACGCGGAACTTCAACGCGCCATATCTTCGTCATTTTTTGTTTAATTGTCAAAAGAAAAATTACGTGTCTAATATTTTTTGATAATGTAAAATACGGACTAATAAGAATTATTATTTTTTTACCTAGGAAACATCCCTATTGCGTCAGTGTGTAATTCCCGATCCGTAGGCACTGGGCCCGCGTGTGTACTACGACCCAAATCGTCTCATTTTGAGAAGAGAGGCAGACTGTGTAGATTATAGGGCACTGACTTTAATTATGATGGAAAGGCATAAAGATGGTAAAAATAAATTTAATTACGGAACGACATGTTACAGTGATTGATGGAGCCGAGCTAGAGAGAGAGACATTCAGTGTTGCCAGTCTTAAGGATAAAGAATATTGCCATATTAATTTGTTGGTATTGCCAACAACCTCTATAGCACATCATCATCATATCAGCCAAAAGACGTTCGATGTAGAACCAGGCCCCTAATACGTTCCACAACGATCGATCCTGTGTTTCCCGCCATCCAAAAGGTTCTTACGCCCTTTACTAAATCGTCGATCCTATGGCACATCTTCCAGTTTGCGGTCGCTACTATAGAACCTTACTGCCCCAGCGGTCGTCACTCTACGAGCAATGTGGCCTCATGCGTCTTCTTTTTAGAATTAAATCCATCGATATATAATTTAGATCACATAAAATTTCAAACACATTGTCTACGACAGCGCCATCTGTTATTTTTATCGCTGTGACTTCACCTTTAATAGTCAGCTTAAACATACATGTTTAACATCTGCGAGTAAGTTCTAGATCCAAGCCACAGATGGCGTTATTCTAGTAGGTAGATATAAGCTGATTTAAATTGTATCAAGAAAACAAAAAAACACTATAAGAATAAGAAGTCATTTAAACACCTCTCCAATACTGCCATTTACATATTTCACGAACGAACACACATAATCCAATAGTACAATTAACTAATTTAAAAAGCCGTTATTGAATACTAGTACTTAGATTAATAGATTTGGGGCGCAGCCTCAAGTATCGGAAAACAATAGAATCATAAACGAAATTAATCCAGCGAATTAGCACCGGTATTAGTTCAGATTAAGGTGACTTTTAATACTGTATTATTTACAGTGTTTTAAACTTAATAGAGTGAATACTGTCGTTAAAACACAGCAAGTAAGTCACTAAATACTAATGCTACAAATATTATTAAAAAAGTCGGGGTAGCCTAGTGGTTTGACCTATGGCCTATTAAGCAGAGGGTCGTGGGTTCGAGCCCGGGCTCGCACCTTTCAGTTATAACAACTGCCTAGAGGCCCCGCATCGCTAAATTAAATAGTATTCGGAGTAAAAATTTTTGTGTTTTTTTTTATCCTCGATGACAATAAGTATTCTTGCTTCTTTTCAATGCATGCTACAAGTAGCTTTGATTTGATTTCTTGCGTTGTCTGCGGTTAAGCGGACTGAGTGGCGCAGGGATGTGCAGAAGCAGGTCGGTGGGTTTAAGGAACAGCGTCAAGCTGACCTCGACACTAAACGCGACGAGCGTTTGTCCCGGCCACCTGCTGCCATTCATTATTATTTATGTGGGCTGCGTACTTACTTGCCGTCAATGCGGCGTGCGTTCGCAGCAAAGCCATCTTAGAGTTAGCGCCAATAAATATAATTAGGAGTCGAAATGGTCGCCATGGCCGAAATCGGTCGGATCATTCATTCAATCGCATTCGACTGGGCGGACGATTTGGTAAAGGCCGCTGGTTCATGGTGGATGCAAGTTGCTAGTAACCGTAATGATTGGGCGTCAATGAAGGAGGCCTATGTCCAGCAGTGGACGTCCTACGACTGAAATGATGATGATGATGATGATGATGATGATTCATTCAATCCGGCTCTAAGCGCAAATACATAAATATTTTGAGTTTGAGTATGAAGATGAAAGCACTAGACTATTTATCATCACGTTTGAAAATTTCATTTCAGAACTTTCGATATTAATCATGTTTTGCATCAAATGCAGCAAATGTATGCAGCGTTTAAATACTCGTGGATTTTTTTTATTTAATTGGTAACACGAGCAGTGGAGCAATATTTTACAACGCGCTTTAAATGCATTATTAATGTTTCGAAAAAATCTACGTAAAACAAAAGCGATCGAAAAAACATGTACATTTTGTGGACGGTTACATTTATAATCTTTTTATCCCGCTACTAAATACAAGCCTCCTCTTACAATTCCCACGCGAACTCGCGAATTGGGACCTGCACACTCACCAATAAATTCCTGTTTTATGATGTTTATCTTTGCCTTTAAGCTTGTGGTAAATTTCAAATGAATGTTACTTCGCACATGAATTCAGAGAAAATCAGAGATGGCGAACCTACAATCCTCTGCTTAAGAGGGTACGATGGCTGAGAGACTTTTGAGAAATAGGTATTTTAATGAAATGTCGCTGTCTTGCCCGAACCCCTCCGTGTCAATACAGCGAGAGCGGGACAACTGCAGCTCAGACCGTTAATAGGCGCGTAAAATTGATCAAAACGGCATGTCGTAATCCCCTGTTTTCTACTCGAAAACTGGACCATAAAAATTATTTTTTTCAAAAATAATTAGAGGACAGATTTAGCTATGCCCCTATGTTTTCCCTTTTTTTGTTTATGTGAGGGATTCTTTCCTAATGAGTGTCTGAAAATGACGTTGAAATTGGGCAATTTTTTCAGTTTTGGAAAGCTCATATTTCTTATGATAATTGAAATATGGAAAAAAACGAAACATATGGACATAGCTATGGTAGATACAGATTACACAGTAGAAAAAATTTGGCTCTAAATCCATTATCCAGGGAGGAATCAGGGGATTACGTTTGTATGGAGAAATGGTGCCCATCGTATCCTCTTAAGAGACCATAAGTTGAACCACATGGCTACCACCGTGACTGAAAAAAAAGAACTTAAAACAATGTCGATGGCAGTAGTGCTTCTACATTTAATGCAATGATAAAATGCAGTCGGAGGCATGGGAGTCAGTAACTGCATGAGATTTAGTGTATTTTTTTTACGTTGTTGATTGCATTCTATCGTTACATTAAATTTTGAAGCACTACCATCGACATGTTTTAAGTTCGCTTTAAAGGTTTCGACTTTTTTTTCGATTTCTCTCCTTGGGTTCGATTAGACTTTTATTGCTATTGAATATTTTATATGGTCTCGATCTTTTCAATGTATTTTTCAGTGTTTTCAGGCGGGTTTTTGAATTTTGTTTTTTTTTTTTTCATTACTGTCATTTATTGACAAGTGATTTCAAACAACTTCATTATTGTCTTAATAAATTTGCAAATTTTGCAACCATAGTTGCGAACATCCATACATCCGAACATCTACAGAAACTCATTTATATTATTAGTGGAATACGATTAATTTTTGTGCTTAAGTTTCTATAACTATTAAAAAATTTTAAATCCCCAACGCAATTTAGTCCATTAATCCCTGCCGCAGCATGCAAAAGAGCTGATAACTTTGAAACGGCCAGGCCAATTTTTATGAAACATGTCTAAGAACCATCGCCAAGAAACCTGCTTTCACATAAAAAAACCGCATCCAAATCGGTTCACCCGTTTAAGAGTTATGATGCCACAGACCGACAGGCACACACACAGCGGTCAAACTTATAAAACCCCTCTTTTGTGTCGGGGGTTAAAAAACCAATTATTACGAGCCGGGATTCCAACCCACGTAGCGCACTGTAGCCGGAAGCTAAAATAATTCCAATTTGTTATCAAAACAGCTTTATTTTGTTAGGTTTATTTTTAGTACAATATTAACAATATATGTACATTAAGTGACGCCTCGGGCAAGATCGTCGCCGCCCTCCCATACATTATTTAGCTTTGTTTAAATTTTGTATAGATACTTCTTGTACACTGAGAGTTTGAGGTGGGACATACTGGTGGCCTGTTCATCGCACATTCGTCATTCCGGCTTACACAGGGTGGAAACATCGAACGCCGTCATGGAAGGCAACTTGAACCAACTTAAATATTGGGAACCACAGCATGCCAAAAAACCATCAGGCATAAAGGGTAGCCCCACCCAAAAGATGGCATCCAAAGCCACACAATGGGCCCAAAAGATTTCGGACCCACCCTTCCATCGCAGGGCAAAAGAAAGGAAGCCCGTAGTTATAGATAAATGCATATGACAGGAAATCCCACCAACCCAACCAATAGCTCTAAGTAATTGTACAGAAACGGACGAGGGTCGGTCAAGGAATAAACCAACGGGTAAAAACATAAAAGACCGACCTAAGCACCCCCCAGTGCCCAGCGTGAGAATGCATGCTCCTCTCCCGGCCTTCCAGCAAATGGCTGAGGCAGGACACTGTGGGTAGATTAAGTCCCCTCCCTACCCCTCCCCTCCTCAAAATATAAAGCACACGTTTTTTGTATTAATAATCAATAGAGAAGGGGACTTGTGACCGGGTTTTTTAGTCCGTGCAAGTCGGACACTGTCTGGCCCTCCATTCCCAGTTCGTCCGAAGGGATTTTTCCCGAGCACAAGTCACTCTTCCTACCCTAAAGTAAAAAATAGCAAAGACTTCGCGTCTTTGGCCCCTCTGGCGACACATTAAAAAAAAAATATATATATATTGAGAACGGCACATGCAATACAAAGGAGAAATTCCTTTATTTTTAAAAACAATAAATACTGAATTTATGGCTTTTTGAAGTGTTTCAGTTCATTCGAATTTTTTTGAAGTGAAACTTCTAATGCGACTTCCAACTAGGTCGCGTTAAACGTTTAACAATACCATGGGGGGGTATGAAAGCATTAGTATATGTATTGCCGAAGCAAGTAATCTCGCATTGTATACTAACGGATGTTAAAAACTTCGACAGTGCGGTGCAGAACTCATACTGTCTGTGCAAATTTGTATGAGATTTGATAAAAGTGCCATCTAGTGAGTAATTTAAACACATAGATGCATAAGTAAATTTAGTTCTTTAAGTTATTGCAATAAGGTTCATATTGATGTATAAGTGCCTTTTTCATTTCCACATTA
This sequence comes from Archips crataeganus, assembly GCA_947859365.1. Taxonomy (NCBI): domain Eukaryota; kingdom Metazoa; phylum Arthropoda; class Insecta; order Lepidoptera; family Tortricidae; genus Archips; species Archips crataeganus. The sequence continues at coordinate 18,593,184 of OX402060.1, read as the reverse complement.
CGAAGTTTCACTTCTTCCGCGCGGAGGAACTGCACGCACGATTTTTTTTTATTGACTTTCATTTCGTTTGTACGAAAATTTCTTACCTAATTTTTAGGGACGCAAATGTAACCTAACCTAACATATTATAGTGGCAGCAGCACAGAGTACTTTACTTTGGCAGCAGTTCGGTCTGTCCGTGTAGTTCGTTACGTTAGTGCATAGAATATCTAAAATCAATTAGCGCTAAAAGCTCAGTGCCCCCTTAATTTTCTGGTGACATGGCATTGTTTTAAACGTCTTAATAGCTTCCACCTTGTTGCTGGCGAGAAGCTGGCGATGGTATTGTCGGTAGCGGGCTCGGCGGCGGTGCTGGCGGCGGCGCGTGCGGCGCCTTCGCCCGTTTCACCGCCCCCGCGCGTCCCGCGGTCTTTCATGGTACAGACCATGGAAGGCGACTTACCGCTCGTCTTCCACGCATTACTTACTACATGAAGAAGCAAACCAACAGACATGTTGAATTATACAAATTCGGCTTTACAATAAAACTATAACGTAGTATTTGACCAGTGTGTGTTGCCAGTGATGACGGAACTGAGATGTGTCGCTTACAATAGGCCTCATAAGAAAACTCAAGGCCACTCAAAGGGCGATGGAAATTGCTATGTACGGAGTTTCTCTGCGGGATCGCATTAGAAAAGATGAAATCCACGCAATATCAGATCTAAAGTCACCGACATAGCTCGAAGAATAGCCAGACTCAAGTGGCGGTGGTCAGTGCATATCGTTCGTAGAACTGATGGTCGATGGCGCCAAAAGGTTCTCGAGCAGCGTCCACGGACCGGAAAACGCAATGTAGATACCTAGGCCTCAAACAAGTATGAACCTTATAGAATATGCAAAAGTTGAGTTGTCTACTGGATCGTCTACTACTTAATAGTTCCCGCGGAATAGTGATAAATTATTCTATGCAGGTGGAGTCGCAGAAAACATGTAGTGTTTAATAAAAAACAAAAATACAATTTACTCACGTAAATATTGTGATCATGTACCTACATAACTACTAAATTGTAATGTAGAGTGGAGTGGAATAAAATTGTAAGCCGTGGTGGCCTAGTGGTTTGACCTACGGCTTCTCAAGCAGAGGGTCGTGGGTTCAAATCCCGGCTCGTACCTCTGAGTTTTTCGGAATCTATGTGCGAAATTACATTTGTAATTTACCATGAGCTTTACGGTGAAGTAAAACATCGTGTTGAAACCCGAATCATCTGCGAAGAAATTCAATGGTGTTTGTGAACTTTCATTCTGAGAGGAGGCCTGCGCCCTTCAGTGGGACGTGTATAGGCTGGGATGATGATGATAGAGTGGTTAATTTCCCCGAATCATCCATATGTACATTATAATGGTGGCTTGTCACACTCGTGAGCAGTATGCACACATGTGTCTATTTAAACGCCCCTCGTAAATATGTAAGAGTGGTTTTAATTAAACGCGTCCGTCAGCGCCCCACTTGACACCCTGTCGGCGCTGAAGGGCGTCTTCCATTGATCAGCGGGGTTTGATACATCAGCAGTTTGAAACGTCGCTTTGGTGTACAAGGTGGAGCGGTACCTTTATCTGAGGGCACGTGATTTTGCTTTTAATATGGGAGTTTAGCTGTAGTTTCTATGTTATCATAAGCTTGTATTTAAATTGCAATATTGGTATCATCGACGAATCTGACTCAGCTGGGCAGCGTTCGGGAAGTTCTGCAATATCTTGTCATCCAATATACCGCACTGTCTCAAGTCAAAAGTCTTTGACTAATGTGTGTTGCCCAGTCATGACTCATGACTTATGGTACTGAGACGTGGCCGCTAACGATGGGCCTCATAAGGAAGCTCATGGTCACTCAGAGGGCGCTGGAGAGGGCTGTGCTTGGAGTTTAGTTTCCTTAAATGCTGAAATCCGCGCAAGAACAAGAACTAAAGTCACCAACATAGCTCGAATAATCGCCAGACTCAAGTGGCAGTGGGCAGGCTCGTAGCTCGTTGCTCGTAGAACGGATGGCAGATGGGACCAAAAGGTTCTTTAGTGGGGATCCTATCGATGTTTAGAAAATTTTATTTCCGAAGGTTTAGAATCCCGAAAACTTCATTTGTCCGAAAGCATTTTTTTCTGAAACTGTAATTATTTCAGGATTTATTTCAGGACCATCGTGTAGAAAGAACCCTTTAGGTTAGGTTAGGGTTGTTTTATAAAAATCCTGAAATATTTACAGTTTCAGAAAAAAAGGCATTCGGATAAATGAAGCATTCGGGATTTTAAATATTCGGAAAAAAATAATTCTAAATTTCGATAGGTAACCTGAAACGCTTTGGATGCGGATGGCACAGATTCGATTTGTTTAGCGAGCCTTGGGGGAGCCCTATGTTCAGCAGTGGACGTCTTTCGGCTGAAATGATGAATGGTGATGATGATTCGTATCATTGTCATCATCATCCCAGTCTGTATACGTCCCACTGCAAGGCACAGATCTCTCATAATGAGGGGGTTTGGACTGTTGTTCCCGCGCCACAGTGTGTCGCCTAGAACAAGCTAGCTGGACAATATTATTTGTCGATGCCATTAAGTTCAATCGCGTTTATTATGAATATTCATAAACATTTTAACTACTTTCAGTGCATGGTTTCACCTAGAATTCAATAAAATAAAAGTTTAGTAAAAATATATATCATATTTATTATTACCACACACAAATAAAATAAAATAAATTTTAAAATTGTTTAAATATAAACAAAATTGTAAACCACTATGTACTAGCTGATTACCTAGCTTAGGTAATATGTAGGGACATCATTAACCTAATTGGGAGTTAAAACTAAAATGACTAACTAAATACCTACATGATAAACAAATGAATAATTAATTAATTACGTATTTCATTTACAACACAATACAGGGTGTTACAAAATAACCCCTAAAGCCTGAAACCCCATGAACAGTAAATAAAACTGTAACTTTTCGCGCTGTTCTTTTTTTTGTAAAAAAAATGTTTTATTTTTTTTATTTAGCCTATTTTTGTGTCCCACTGCTGGGCAAAGGCCTCTCCTCTCTTGCTCCACTCCTGCCTATCAAAGGCGAGCTCCCGCCATCCCAAAAAAAAAATATACTACCTAATTTAATTCTTTACTGGAGTACTTCCATACCCTTCAGTTATTACGGGTAATTTTGTAACACCCTGTATAACAAAACATACTCGTAAATGAATAATAATAATTAATTCTACTTATTCATAATCACTTAATTCTTCTTCAGAAGAATCCTCTTGTATATAATCATTAGATGCTAAACTTAACCTACGAACTGTATTTCTATTTACCTACATTACTAAGAGGCTCTAATACCACATAGCGACACAGCAGCAGCGTTGCGGCTTGCCGCAACATTATGCTGAGTGGGGCCCAATTTATACTATTCGATGATTTTTATTTGTATCTTTTCCTGTCCACTGTATTTCCTGTGTATGGAATATGTGTAAATAAACATCTCTCTCTCCCTCTCTCTCTCTAATACTAAATCTAAAACCTCAGAAGGAAGAGAACCTGTCTTTTATTTAGGAACCTCCCTGAGACTGTTAATAATAGGATCAGACGTAATAAGCAGCATGTTAAGCAAGTCTCTATTCGTGGCAGTATGTGACAGCTTTTCGGGATTGAGTTAAATCATCAACACGTCGACGTTTGGTCTTTGAACTGGCATCAGCGAAGTGTACAATCTTCGGTCTTCCAGGGCCAGCCAGTGGGGGCTCAGACGATGTTGATGGCTCTACAGGATCGAGTAATGTATGGAATGTGATATCACCCCCTAGCCATGTCTTATCGGATGCTAGAAAGCGGTCTCGACTTCTGTTCGAATTCTCCCATTTTTCCAAAAATTTCGCTGAAAATCGTGAAATAACTGCTTTGATCTCCTTCAACGATGGTTCTATTACGACGCTCAGGTTATGTTTTGATGCGACAAACTTGAAAAGTGCAGCATTTTTGCCACTTTTGGGAGCTTTGACCCATTCCTCAAAACATTCCATTTTTGAGATAGTAAAAAAATAGTCTGAAAAAAATAGCCAAAAAAAAGTTAGGGCAAATTCGGGCAAGAAATTTTAAGTTGATTATAAACTATAATAATGTGTCTTTTATTTGGCAAAAAAAGTAGCTCGGGGAAACAGGGGGATTTTTACTTATAGTCTTTTAAATTCTAAATTTAAGATTTTTTTACTGATTTCTTTTAAATAACGAAATCTTTCTAACGAACAGATTAAATCATAATGAATTTAACAGTACAAAAAATATAAACTTACCCTTTGTTATCAAATCAATCACAAATTCACCACACAACTTTTAATAACAACAGACGCGAAGTATTTGTATTAGTAGCCAATATGCAACTAATTTTATGCATTTGAGTCGGACTATCTTTTATACTTACCCTCCTGATCGTAAATGTTTTAACTTAATATCTAAACAATACCTGTTATTGTGATAAGCAACTAATGCTCTAATTACCCTCATTAACAATCTTTAGAATTGTTAATGTTGTTTTTGTCCAGCTAGCTTGTTCTACGCGACACATTGTGCGCGCGGCCCAGTATGTATTGAGAACCTCACACCCGCTAACGTCAACTAATCAGGTGCACAGATATTTCCAACATCAGATTAGTAAAAAAACGGTCTAAGCACTGAATTAGGGCGTGGCCCCACCACCAGGTGTGAGCGGCAATAACTCCCGCATTACCATCACAATGGCGCCGACGGCCGCAACAATTCCTGCCCATTGAGTGGAGTTCGCTCGTTAAGGCGAATAAATAAAGTGGGGGAAGCCCTTGACGTCTGAACGACGCTCCCAACTTTCCACTTACACTCTAAAAAGTTATCTTCAACCTTATGTTGTAAATAATAAAGTGTGCGTGAACGTTTTAAGGCTACGGTGTTGGTAAATCTGAAGCGAGTCCGCGATCGTTGCGTAATTGCTTATGGGCCTTTATATTTAGCTTTATTCGGGGATTCCTTTGTGGTGGGGGTTGTTTGCGCGGTCTGAAGGCTCTATTACCCCAGTATGGACCCGCTTAACTTATTCACGCTTGCTGGTACTTGCGTTATACGAGGGAACGAGAGTTTTTGGCAGATAAGAAGGGCTGAGCTCGAGGCGGATCTGTCAAAAAATTACTCGTCTAAGGGTGAGGCCGTAATTTTGCGTTGCCGGAGCGTAATTTTGTGAGTCGTGAGCGGCAGAATTTCGGTTCGCGCCATACAATATGCGGGCCATCACGTGACACTCACGTGACACAATGTATGGCGCAACCGAAATTCTGCCGCTCACAACTCACATACCTGATTTACACTCTTGCCTCGTCACCTCGCCTCGCGCCTCGCCTCGTCGTCTCGCCCCGGACGCGAGCGTCAAAATCAAGGCAAATCACGAGACGAGGCGCGAGACGCGCCTGTTCACACTCTCGTCTCGTGGCTCGCCCCGCAGTTCGTCTCGCCACTCGTACGCGAGTGTAAACCAGGTATCAAAATTACGCTCGTGTGGCCTCACCCTTAGGGTGTTTCTCTACCAAAAATGTGCTATAGGTAACGCCAAGAAAGTTGAAGCGAATGATTACACACACACAGCTACATAAAGTACTGATTGCAAAAAAAAGTAGTGAGTGAATGAAAATGTGAGTTATAATTATGATCTTATGATGAAATACGCAATACTGTGCATATTATAATTTTTCTTTTTTATATTACTTATTTTTGAAACTAATAGGAAATATTTGCAAAAAATCGGTATTTTATAAATGCGAAAAATATGCTTATGTGATTTAAATAAAATAGATTAAAATATTTAATTTCTGTTTTGTTTGAGCTAGAAGTAATATTTTCCTAAATAATTCTTAACGAAAGAGGTTGAAGAAATTTTCAGTCAATCTTGTAATTCACTGTTGAGTCGGGTGAACTTGCTATCGGTACGAATAAATGTCAAAATCTCGCTGTCATTAAATGACATGTTGTTGTGTGCGTGACCCCAACTCTCGTGGCGATACCTATATGGTACGTTGCTATGGATGCGTTCGATATCCACCGATCATATTTTTTGGTCTACATAGCATAGCAATTGTGGAAACGGGTACAACTAAGTTTTGTTTTTAAATACCTATATGGAAAAATGCGTGCTCTCTGGATTTTTCTCGAGCGGCTAGATAGCATTAGTAAAACCGGGCAAGTGCAAGTCGGACTCACGCACCGAGGGTTCCATACAAATTTTTAGGTATGTCAAACATACCTAAAAATTGTTTTGTAGGAATTTTGAATTTAGACGTTTTACACAATTTTCTTTTTTCAACAGTCAAATATTTCAATTTATCGGGTTAGACCCCGCAACCCTCGATATTTGGGGATACGCAACAATAGAAAGATTTATTTATTTATTTAATTAAATAATAACACAGCATGACAGTCAAACCATGGCACTGTGAAATTCAAACAATAGAAATAATCATAATATGAGATAGCAACTTACAGCAAGATACATCTCAGCAGCAGCAGATCAGCAGATCTCTCTCCAGGCAGATGTTATGTCTGGGAACCAAAGTCCGGAGGAAGAGAATTGAAAGTAAGTAGATAGAGATACTTTTATAGCGCGATGTACCAACGATGACTCGATTTTTTTTTAATAGCCTGTTTTTGTGTCCCTCTGGCTAGCCTAGGCAAAAACTTTTTGCTCCACTCTTACCTATCATACGCGAGCTGCCGCGATCCAATCAGCGGATTTAGGTTAGTCTTTGCCAGTTATTAAATATCCTAACTAACCCTTAAACTATCACCATTGTAATCCACACGTCTTAATGCGAATAAAAAAAATTGAATTTGTATTTTGAATTTGCAACCCCAAAAAAGTAGTTCCTGACGGCTTAAAACTCTATAACAGACGAACAGACATCCTGACACACAGCGGAGGCAAGTAGCCATAGAATCCATCTTTTGGATGCGGACCCGTAAATAATGTACATAATTGTTAGTGCATGCACGTGGAAGCTCCCGTGTGCTATCCTGCTTTGATGTTCGAATCTAATAATGTTTTCAGCACGCGACGAGTAAAAAGTTGATTATTGCACCAGCGACAACGCGCTGGGCTTTGCGAGGTTTACGCCCCTGCTTTGAATATGCCCGTGAAACCTGTACTTTTAAGGATATTCTATAGAATCGGAGCAAACAAGAAAAATACCTCTTCCTAGTCTTGAAGAAAGGTCTGATCAGGAGTACCCGAAACCAGCGAGCGTGTGTGAAAAGACTAATGAGTGCTATGGAAGCGAAAGACGTTTGCCAGGATCGTAGCAGGTGGAAACGTATAGCCTCTCAGGCTTGAACCCGCAACCCCCTGCTTGAGAGGCCACAGGGCAAACCACCAGGCTCACGGCTTTTTAACCCCCGACACAAAAAGAGGGGTGTTATAAGTTTGACCGCTATGTGTGTGTGTGTCTCTGTCTGTCTGTGTGTCTGTCTCTAACGGGTAAGCCGATTCGGATGCGGTTTTTTTTATTTGAAAGCAAGTTTCTTGGTAATGGTTCTTAGACATGTTTCATTAAAATTGGTTAAGCGGTTTCAAAGTTATCAGCTCTTTTGTTAGCTGCGGAAGGGATCTTAGACGTAGAATGGGCACTTACTTTATTTTCAAAGTACATATTTATGTTTATTTACTTTATATATATATTCAGATATACTTCCTCGGTTGGCGGTGGGCGGGCTAGTAGCTGAATATAGCGATTATCAAACGCGAATATCGTCTCTGTTAGGTTAGGTTAGTAGCTAATGTAATCTTTGGTATTACTAAGTAACCTCGACCCTTCCTCGACCGCAAACATACAGTATACTTATTGGCCAGGAAATTAAAATACCAGTGACAAGTAACTGGCGCACGTATTTCTATCTTAGAAACACATCAATATTGCTGTACCTAAGTAGACAACACATAAATCTAGTGTGTTTGCGGTTGCAAATCGGACACTGGCTCAGCATAATGCTCAGGCGTTTATAGCACCCCAGCGCTGATTTTCAGTAAGCACCGTCGGTGACCCTCAGATCGCAATACAAATATAGTACACACTAATTACTAAGACCACATGAATAGAAAATTTGTACATTGTGAAACATAGTGAAAGTTTACGGATTACTCACGTCTTAAAACACGTTAAGGCACGTTAAAGGCACGTTCACATTCACCGCCGCCGGTATCAGTGTCGTCGAACAGCAGCGCGAACTTAGCGGCAGCGCGTAGTGCGCGTTTGCCAGCCGCCGTGACGTATGGCTCTGAGAAGAAGGGCTACAGATTAAGTTAAACTCGTTTTAAGACGTGAGTAATCCGTATATTTTCACTATGAGTGAGTCTTTCTGTAGTTTCATGTTTAAAGTTTATTATGAATCATGTTTATCTTCGTACAAACATGATACAAAATGTGCAAGTTGCTCGCACGAAAATGTGCGATCTAGAGACATGTACACGCCGTTCCAAAAGTGAGCTGCGGAGCCAAATGGCAACGGCTTCCAAGGGATCCTAGTTGACCGCCAATTATGCCTCTAAATTCTATCAGGAGGGTATAAGGCGCGTCGTAACTACGAAGTAAACCAGAAGCGAGTCCGAGCGCCCGTTAATTAAGCCGATGATCGCCGACACACACACGCACGGGCATGTGAGCGTTAACCAACCACCTTCACAGTCTGTTTTACCCAGTACGACTCATATGCCTCGATCACACCCACCGAGTAAACGGGCGAAACAGTAGTCTCGGCCGAGTACCGAGCGCCGAGTGCTGGGCCGAGCGCTCGGCCGAACGAAGCGGTGAGACAGTAAAAAAATAATAAAATAAAAAATAAATATCACGGGACAATTCACACCAATTGACCTAGTCCCAAAGTAAGCTAAGCATAGCTTGTGTTATGGGTACAAGGCAACGGATAAACATGCTTATATAGATAGATACATACTTAAATACATATTAAACACCCAAGACCCGAGAACAAATATTCGTATTATTCATACAAATATCTGCCCCGACGCGGGAATCGAACCCGGGACCTCAAGCTTCGTAGTCAGGTTCTCTACCTAAACTCGAACTGGTCAGTAGCTCGGCCCCCGTTCTATCTATTATGCCAAGATCACACGTACCGAGTAAAATCGTGCGAGTAGCATTACATTGCAGGGCCGCGGGGCTAACGAGTAACAAGTGACCGATTGAGAGCCGCAATGTAATGCTACTCGCACGATTTTACTCGGTACGTGTGATCTTGGCATTAGGCCGAACACGTACTAGGCACTGTCTCGCTCGCTCACTCGGCAGGTCTGAATGTTCACTGTCTCGCCACTCGCCCACATGAGAACTGAACTGACTGTGCTAATTTCAAAACACGTGTGAACAGCTACTCGCTTACATCACTGTCTCGGCCGAGAAACATTTTACTGTCTCGCCCGTTTGCTCGGTACGTGTGATCAAGGCATAAGGATTTGCCACACTGGATGCGTTCTGCGGTATGCACGGTCAGATCGCATGTCTATACAAAATATATGGAGACCGACAATTTTGTTCATACATAATGCGGGCTGCGTTCAATTTGACCTGACCACAAACCGCAGAACGCATCCAGTGTGGCAAATCCTTTAACCCGCTTCGTCCGCGCCCCAATGAAATTCACGGTCAACTCCCGGTCTCTATCCGGCGGGAAATTCCAAAAATCCTTTTTACTGCATCTCTAAGATCCTAAAGGAATGGTTTCCTAATGAAATTGGGTCCCATTGAATGGAATATACCTACAAAACCCGCTTTTTCCTTATCCCGTGGGATTTTCCAAAAATCCGTAAATTAGTTTTTCACTGATATATTCACTTAATTGGATCCATGCCAAACTTCAAGTATCTAATAATTATAGTTACGGAGATAATGCCATTTAGAAGCAAAAATATAAATCCCATTTATTTCTTATCCCGTGGGAATGTCAAAAAATCCCTTCTTAGCGGATGCCTACGTCATAATAACTATACGTGTGCCAAATTTCAGCTCAATCCGTTTAGTGGTGTGAGCTGTGCATTGATAGAATAAGTCAGTGACGGTTGCCTTTTATAATTATACAGATAAAGTGACTGCATACACCAAGCACCCGACCGTTGCGTTACGAAAATGACGAATCTCGAAGTGTGGTACAAAACGTAATGTTATCGATTTTTATTCGTGATCGATGTACACCTTAGTTTAGACATCTTCGTCGACGCAGCGCGGGTGTGGCATACAATGCGTCGATTCGCGACACAATGCAACGCAACACGCAACGCACCATTGGGGCGTCACCTAAGACCACCACCACCACCACTGTCAATAAAAATCCGGACTCGTGTTTTGCCTCCCTCCGAAGCATCATCCTATCGATTGAAGATAATCACGGCTAATAAATACCAAGCGAGCGCGTTGAAACGTATTGGTTTCAACAGGGCATTGACTAGAGTAATTTAACGGGTTTAGGTGGGTTCCTTTAGTCTGACGTGTGAGTACGTGGATGTTGGTCTCAGAGTGACAGCAGTCAGTTTTATAACGGAAGTAAAAGAGGACTTATGTTTAGTTTGGTTTTAGTTTATAATGTATTAATTACGACCTATGGAAAGGGCTATACTCGGGGTTTCTCTACGGGATCGAATCAGGAATGAGGAGAACCGTAGAAGAACAAGGGTCATCGACATAAGCTAACGGATTAGCTCGTTGAAATGGCAATGGGTATCAATGAGGGAGGCCTATGTCCAGCAGAGGACGTCCTGCGGCTGAAATGATGATGACGATATAAAATGTACCTACCCTAATCAGAACACTTCAAAATTCAGAAAAGACAAAGCTGGGCTCCAGGAATCGAACCTGGTTCCTTATTAAGCCGTTACGCGTGCTCACCCGAATTAGCTTAGGCTCCAAAAACTTAATCTCCTAAAATGTATGTTCCAACTCCCGAAACACACATTTTCTCAATAGGGAATTTTCTCGAAATGCACACTTTAACACATGCACATACATGCATTTTCCCAATAAGTGCATTTTCCCAAAAAATAAACTTTTCCAAAACGCACACATTCTCAAAATCTCCACGGATTTAAGAAGTCCGTTTATATAATAAGCACAAATACCTAGGGCTCTTTGGAAAAGTGCACTGTTCCGTATTTCTAGAAATTATCGTCCAGCTAGCACAAGGCGATCATTTTGTTTTCTAACTAATTTTTAATCCATATAAGTCGATAGCAGATGCGAACCAAACGCTTTCCAAAAATGGAATAACGAAACGCAACACCTCTAAGACAGTGCTGCCAACGTAAAATAAGTACTTCTTCGAAAAAAAAACCATACCGCCGCTCCGCTCAAAAATCCAAATTCAAAATTCGAAAAAACTCTAAAACTAGCACCAACCAGACGTAAGCGTCTATTGAGTCCAGATATACGCCTGTTGGACGACAAATCACAAGGAGCAAGCAATCAGCAGCGTTCCTGAAGCCTAGGTAAGTGTCTGCATATCTCTATTGTCTAGTGTCTCTTTGCTATCGAAGAATATTCCCCAACATGTACATTTTGGGAAAATTTACCCAGTGATAAGTGCACTTTATGAGACCTTTATGTGTACCTTCCGTGAAAGTGATATTTCTAAAGAGTGCACCTTTTGAGAAAACTGAGAAAACCTGCCAAAACATGATCATCTAAAAGTTTCGTTTCACCTAATAAATCTTAAAAAAACAATCAACGACAATTCATCCTTTTCACAGCTCACAAAATCGATGCTTCCATACTTCATAATGCGATAACTTATATACATTCGGCGCCCTACGTCGCAAAATGTGCGATAAAACTTTGCATCGCGGTCATTTCTATCGACGTCTATCTTGCTCGTTAGATGGCTCTGTTCCAGAGGTTCTCAACCGTTGCAAATATTTTTATAACTAGCTCTTGCTCGCAATTTTATCTATAGCCTGCAGGCACTTTGCACTTTCCAAAGATTAAAGTAGCCTATCATTCAAAGTTGGAGTAGATTCTTATTCTTAATTTTTTATCGGTTCTTTAGTTTAAGAGACATGCGCCTTAGATGAGACTTGAGGATAATGTTGACAAGATCCAATAGTTAACTCAGGTAGCTAAATTACGGATGGCGATGGTGTTGATCGAAATCTTTTCAATTTAAGTTTTGAGTTTAACTCTGTGAGCCCTAGTGTTGTTTATTAAGAACAAATCAAATTGTAAGAAATAAAAAAATAATAGCTGCCGAGTGTACTATATAAAGTACAAAAGACCAAAGTTATAAATTTTCGACTCTCATCTAATAAGCAATAATCTGTTAAGCATTACATCTGTTAGAAAAGGTCTAAGCTCAGATAGTTAAAAACTAAGTCTGATTGTTTGAAGTCATTTTTAATACAAGCTTTTGTATTGGCTATATTTTATTTTTATAGACTACTTGCATAGTCATCCGTACCTACCAAGTTTTAAGTCAGTGCCATTAACCCTTTACACCCGAGAGAAAAAAATCTCTAACAGCTCCGTGCGACATTACGTAACTTTATTATTACTTTATAAGGAGTCAAGGAAAAATAACAAAAAAATCCTGACTGAGCTGGTCTTCCACAATCAGACCCTCACGTTCGTGTGGCTCAGGAATAATATGTAACTCGCACGTTCGTGAGGGTCATGATGTGATTGTGTATAAATTTTACATTTAAACGGTTATTGAAGAATTTAAATGAATAAAACACAGTTATAGAAATAATAACTAAGTAACTCATAATTTAGGCACTAAATCACAGCAATTTCTCAGGCAGAATTACAAAATAATCAACAAAATTATAGTTTTCATAACAAAAAATGCTAATTTCTAGCTTAGTTGAGACAATTAATATCTAAATTAGTAAAATTACATGAGATCGTAATCAGACATATATGTTTTGATGTTATTCCTTCTTATGATACAATTTATCTCTCGATATGCATAAATACACGTCGCATTTAATTTTTCATCGACTACCACAGTCTTCCATGCGACATGTCCGAGGGGCCTTTGAATGGAAAAGAGCTTGCAGATTTCAGAGGCGGTCGTTTTTAATTCTACGCCTGTCGTACATCCTAGCGATCTCTTTCATGAAGTCGTTGTCAATGTACTCATGAAAGTACTCTACCGGGGAGCGGACAGGTTTCACTGGTAGCGAGGTGTAATTGTGTGGCTTATCCGTAAATAGAACTCGCTTCCATGTTCGACTTCGAGGTGCGGGTGCTGTTAAGAATCTTCCACTGCATACATTTCCCCGTGTATGGACGCCTATTCGAACATTTCTAGGTAAAGATTTCGACCTACCTCGACCTGGTCGTCTTCTAGCTCCGATTTGCAACGGCGAAATAGGGGGCTGTGATAATGTCACTAGTGGTGGAGTCGCTGGTCGCGGAGAAGGGGGTGGAGAAGATACTCGCGGAGAAGGGGGTGGAGAAGATACTCGCGGTGAACTTAACGGAGAGCGTGACCGTGGCCTTACTTCATGCAGAGTAGAAATTTCTTCATCCAAGAGCAAGTCGCCATCATTGGCTAGGTTTTCGAAAAAGTTAGGCACATCTTTCAAATCATCGTCATCTAAACCTTCAATTTCTGACAGGATTTCGTCTGCGAGCAGATCATCTATTATTTTATCGGTCAACGGAGCTCCTAAAATAAGCAAAACATCCCGGTTAGTAAGTCAAGCGTATACATAAATAAGTTATACCTACTAAACCAACATCACAGTACACAACCGAAACCGCACGATCGTGAGAGTTCAATGATACGCAACGCAACCGAAATCACACGATCGTAATAGTTAAAATTCAAAAACAAATTTCATATATGTATTTCATTCGAATCAATGCAGATTAATTAAAATATATCACACAAACAAGTACTCTTTGCAATCCGATAGTAAATTATGAAGATATTTAATGGTAATTAGTAAAAAAAAACCACTTACGATAGTGAGTCCGACGTTCAAAGAACACATCGATCTCCCACGCCACGTCAATGAGACTGACGAGTCCCGACGCGTACGCATGAGCCTTCTGTATTTCTTGTCTCATTCTAGCATAGCCGCACGATCGATCGACATCGGTTGTGTTCGCAAAAGCGGTTCGCCATACGAGAAATATTTTTTCAAAATCAACACTCACGATCGTTTCAAGTCGAGTGTAAAGGGTTAAACGTTGAAGAGTTCCGTTCTGCGGATTATGCGGATATGATTCTGACTAGAGCACCACAATTTTACTAACAGATTTTTTTTAGTGTATTGTCACCGAGCTTTTATAAGTACTTACCTATGCCAAATTTCAGCTCAACCAGGCCAGGAAGTGGTCGAAAAATGGTTTTTTAAATTTTGAAACCGCAACTTACACTCATACGTAAAAACCTACATACGAACATTGTAAGATTAATAAAATCTTGTTAAAATCACCTTTCTTTCAAAAACATGATTATGGTAATCATTAGGTAATTTCTCATACAGCACCTATACTTAATATTTGAAATAAAATTCTCCCCTATTCCCTTTCCTTTTTTGAAGGCTGGCAACGGATCAGTGACTCTTTGAGTTGCTGATATTTGTGGCTGGTGGTGATAATTTTCTATCAGATGACCTGGGCCCAATTGCATAACAAAATACAAGCAAGTAGTATTAGTGAATTTCAATACAAAATAGCTAATACTATTAGCTTGTTAATTTGTTATGCAATTGGGCCCTGCTTGCTCGTTTGCCTCCCTCACGTAATAAAAAAAAAAAACCGAATTTTTGTTTCCGAATTATGTACTAAATACCAATTTTACTAAACTGTCAGTCAATTGAAATTGCAAACAATGTAAACAAACCTTGTATTTAAAATGTCTTTAATTTCCATTTTCCCTCATCAAATACTGCTAAATCCGTGTTTTATTTAATCAATACTTATTACAACACTATCCTAAACCATAAAAACAATATACAAGTGCTAGAATATGGATATTTCATTAAATGGTTTATTTTTATTTACATTGTTCGCAATTTCAATTGACAGCGATTTTATGCGAAACTAACCGCACAAGTAAAAAAATCAAAATGGCCGCCCAAAAAGGTTGAGAACCGCTTAGTTAATTAGACGTTTGGTATTCAGGGCGGGGGTGCTATGGGGCCGGTCTTAGCCGAATGGGCTAATAAAGGGCCAACGTTAGGACTACCTGGGCCTTACCACTGCCTTTAGGCCCGGCACGATTATGTTACGGCTGGGAATGGCCCACTACGGCGACGTTTAACTGTGGACGAAGTTATTCTTTCAAACTCAAAACGAGCACTGATTCTTTACTGTGGGTAGGTTTTTTGGGCGGTGTTTCATATGCACTGTTGGCTAGCACCATTACGGTATATGATGATGATGATGTGCTCCATGTCGTGTCCGACAAAGGCGAACCTTTAAGCTCATTTGTCACTTATGTGCCCGAATATGGCTGGCAAAGCCAAACTTTGTTTTGAAGGTTCTATTACAAAGTGCGCAATGTAGTTGACCACTATCATTGTATGTGTAAGTGTAGGTAGGTCTCGGACGGGTCTTTTTAATAAGGCGTTTGGCATCCAGGTGCTCTAAGCGATGCGTTTCAAAACCTGTAATAGCCTTATTTACAGAGCTGCGCCATTCTGGTCTCTGTTTCGCAAGATCTTCCCAACTCTCGCATGGGATATTACATGCGGTGAGGTGGCGCTTGAGGACATCCTTGTAACGCAAGAACTGGCCTCCAGGAGTCCGCTTTACCTCCTTTAATTGGGAGTAGAATACGGCTTTAGGGAGTCTACCATCATTCATACGCACAATGTGTCCGCATTACCTAAGTTGTCCTTTAACTACGGTATATAGCATGTACGTAATCATCATCATCATTTCAGCCGAAAGACTTCCACTGCTGAACATAATCCTCCCCCAAGGCTTGCCAAACAGACCGGTCCTGCGCCATCCGCATCCAAATCGTTCTCGCAACCTCAACCAGGTCGTCGCTCCAACTTGTTGGAGGCCTTCTTACACCGCGTCTTCCGGTCCGTGGACGCCACTCGAGAACCCCATATCAGCCATCAGTTTTACGAGTGATGTGCCCTGCCCACTGCCACTTGAGTTGGTGGATATTTGTGCTCGAGTCTTAGGTATCTATTTAAGTCTATCCGTTGCCTTGTACCCATAACAATAACATAACAATTGCTTACTTTCTTTACTTTGGGGCTAGGCCAATTGGTGTGAATGTCCCATGATATTCATTACTTATTTATCATTTCAAGCGCAAGACGTCAACTGCTGGGTTAAAGTTAGATAAAACTGGTAGGTACACTTTTCATTAAGTGAGATAAGAGCAATTAAGGGAAGTTTTATGTAAAAAAATATAGACAAAATTTGTCGCGAGCTTTACAAAGGTAAAACTCTTCACAGGTGTCACAGCAACCATAATAACCCTACTTCGGCCAATCGGCTATAAATAAACCAAACGGCCAAGCGTTAGCGCCACCGTCGCTTCCACTCCAACCAACCAACTTAAGTCATAGAAGCAATCATAACAAATCTAAGTTGTAAGTTTGAACCATTCAGGCCAACTTAGGGGGAAGGCAGTCGGGCAAGTGTAATGCACTCCTCGGAGCCAAGTTCTAGAGTAATGCGGGAACTTGGAGGGGGGAGGGGGCCATATAATTGGCCAATAAAGGAAGAGACGGCGCCAACACTAAGTCCGAGGTCCAAAGTGTGTGCAATAGTAAGTAAAAGTGAGTGAGGAAAAAACTCGGGCGATGAAAAGTTAGTTGTTGTTCTCGTCTCAGCCTTTATACGTCCCACTGCAGGGCACAGTCCTCCTCTCAGATAAGTTTCCTCGCGATATTTTTCATCACCGTAAATCTCATGGTAAATTTAGAATATAATTTCGCACATTAATTCCAAAAAACTCAGAGGTGCGAGCCCAAATTTGAACCCGCGGTCATTATGGGTCATAACAATTTTTTGTTCGTGGCTCTGCTGCAGTCATAGCAAAAGTTGAGTGGTTAAGAGCTATTATTATTCTTTAGTCAAGTCTACATCGACGTGTAGAACACCTAGCCAACTTTCGGCCCATTTAAATAAATCTTAAGTTTGCTGACTCGGAGTCGCTAATTTTATGTCCACAGGAGAGACTACTTTTGTTTCTTAAGCCGAGTTTAGACTAGCAAGAAAAACCGTGCAAGTAGCATTACATTGCGGCGCTTGCTTGATCACTTCAATCTCGTTCGCCTTACTGTCTCGCAATGTAATCCAACTTGCACGTTTTTTCTTGCAGGTCTAAACTCGCCTTTACGCTATGTATGACCCATATGCTTGGAAGGCCGTAGGTCAAACCACTGGCCTATACTCCATTTAATTTAGAATTATAAACCACAACAATATTATATTGCGGCTCGTGAACTGTAATCTCTTTACAATTTTTACTAGAGTAACAATTGACGACACGCAAATAAAGTGACATTAAAACAATTTTATTTTGCGGCTCCCAGACTATTATTGTACTGTACTATTTGCTAGGTAAGAAATAGTTGACGAGCCGCAATATAATAATGTTGTGGTTTTAAATACTAAATTAAATGAAGTATACCTATACCACGTCTTGAAGTTATTATTAATTCACATCAAATAAAGTCACAGTTCTCTCGCACAGAAATGCATCGCCTATAAAGTAGGCACGGTGACCGCTCACCTGCCCCTCTACTTTAGATAGGGGGCTCAGACCGCACTTTACGTCACCGCAATATCTTCACGGAGGGGGGTGGAATAGGTAGACATACGGTGGTAGACAGTAGACGTCAGTAATTTCTGGCCATATATTCGTTTAACAAAAACATTAGATATACAGGGTTATTTGTAATTCACTAGCATCCTTTTAACCCTAAACTCCTACCACTTAAACAAATGTTTTTTTTGTTTTACGGCTTTTTGTCATAAACTTAATATTTTTGGTGTAATATAATAATTCTGATAATTTGAGTTTACCTCTTATTTTTATGGTATTTGTATGGGAAAAAAAGTGTTTCATTTAAAAAAGTCGTAAAACAAAAAACATTTGTTTGAGTGATAGGAATTCAGAGTTAAGAGGATGTCAGTGAATTACAAATAACACTGTATTAAATAAATATCACGAGACTATTAACACCAATTGACCTGAGGCATAGTGTCCAACGCACGAGCGCTTGCTATCGGATTTACCTACTATTTTTTTCTTTCTGTCAAACGGTGTAATAAAGCTATCTTACACCACCACCACCACCACGACCACCATCCACCATTGACATCATTCAGTCATCATCAAGATGACTTTTTGCGATGTTTCTTGCGGCGCATTCTTCTTGGCAATGACGGTCCTTACGAAAGTGTGTTTGTTTGTATGTTTGTTTGTCCTTCTGTCACGTTGACACTGAGCGATGCATTGCCATGATTTTTTGTATGGACATAGTTGAAGGGCTGGAGAGTGACATACTACTACTTTTTATCACGGGAAAATATCTCATTTCCACGGGAAACACGTTTTAATCTACTTCAGAGGTGCCGAAGCCGCGGGCATCAGCTAGTAGCATATCCGTCAACCGTTTAATTAAAACTGGTTGAACTGTTTTCAAATATTTGACTTAAAAAAATGAGAATCACTTTTTAAGTTTAATTATAGCCATTTACCAAGAACACTCGATACTACCCACCTACCTACTACCTACTCGATCCTCGATCCTTTGGCTTTGCGGAGGGATGTGGCGTCTCTCTGTATATTATACCGTATCTATCATGGGGAGTGTTCTGACGAACTGTTCGAATTGCTGCCTGCGGCTAAATTCCACTACCGCACTTCGAGGAACCGTTTGTCTTTCCATCCTCACCATCTTGATGATTGGCATTCTAGTACCGTGCGTTTTAAGCGAAACTTCTTTCCTCGCACGACAAAGATCTGGAATCAGCTTTCTGCGGCAGCATTCCCGGAGCGTTACAACTTAGGGATCTTTAAAAAACGAGCCTACCAATTCCTAAAAGGGTCGGCAACGCACCTGTGATGCCCCCCGTGTTGCGGGTGTCCATGGGCGACGGTGATCGCTTTCCATCAGGTGACCCGTCTGCTCGTTTGCCACCTCTCATATAAAAAAAAAAAAAAAAAAAAAACAACTAACATAACAATATTTTTATGGTTCCGTACCTCAAAAGGAAAAACGGAACCCTTATGAGGGTACGATGCGCACCATTTCTCCATACAAACGTAATCCCCTGTTTCCTCCCTGGATAATGGATTTAGAGCCAAATTTTTTTCACTGTGTTATCTGTATTTACCACAGCTATGCCCCTATGTTTCGTTTTTTTCCATATTTCAACTGACATAAGAAATATGAGCTTTCAAAAACTGAAAAAATTGCCCAATTTCAACGTCATTTTCAGACACTCATCAGAAAAGAATCCCTCCTATAAACAAAAAAAAAGGAAAACATAGGGGCATAGCTAAATCTGTCCACTAATTATTTATGAAAAAAATAAATTTATTGGTCCAGTTTTCGAGAAGAAAACAGGGGATTACGAAATGCTGTTTTGATCAATTTTACGCGCCTATTAACGGTCTGAGGTGCAGTTGTCCCGCTCTCGCTGTACTCACACGAAGGGGTTCGGGTGAGACAGCGACATTTCATTAAAATACCTATTTCTCAAAATTCTCTGAGCCATCGTACCCTCTTGTAGGATCACTTTGTTGTCCGTCCGTCTGTCTGTCAAGACCCTTTTTCTCAGGAACGCGTGGAGGTATCTAGCTGAAATTTATATCAAATACTCAAGTCTACTGTCCCTTGGAGCTGTGAAAAATTCAATCTTCTAAGCCAACGCAATCAAAAGATACAGCCGTTTATGCTGCAAATTTCCACATATTTCCGAAACTCGCAAGGGAATCAAAACCTACAGGGTACTTCCCGTGAACTCAGAATCTTGAAATTTGGTACAAAACAAGGTCTTGTAGCACAGATAAAGGAAAAATTGTGAAAAGCATAAATTTTTTTGTCTGTCTGTCTATATCAGTAACCAATCTACAATGATCCCACACTGCGCACATTTTGCTTAGGAGCAGGGGTCTGATAAGACTGGATGTTCTTATATACATATAAATTTGTACGGAACCCTCGGTGTGCGAGTCCGACTCGCACTTGTTTGATGCTTACACAACTAATCATTCTTTGGATAACTTACGCCAAACTACACCCTGAAATGCATTTTACGAAGATAAACAAATACTTCAACGCAACTACTTCAAGTGTCACATCTATGCCGTATAATCTTGCTTCACTGTCTCCATTCTGTGCATGCAGATTCTAACTATAATCTTTAGGTATTAGGGCTTAAGTTACAGTGACAGAGGGCAGGTTTTGGGACGGTTTCCCGCGACCCGGCGCGGATTTTCCGGACTTGTCACACTTAGGGTTGTCAAATTGATATCGGAATAAAAATAATCCTTTTGTTCCAGAAATCCAGCTAACAGAGTAACAAATGTCACCCAAATCCGTCCCGTCATTTTAGCGTGACAGAATAATACACACACACGCATACATATGCACGCATGTTCTCACGTATGTACCTAAACACGTACGCCCGCAAGCACTTGGACGTTTTCTATAAAAAGTATACCCCTCACTTTTTTTAAATGGCGAAATTTTGGGGTTTTGTTACTCAGAATCAAGAGAGCCTTTGGTTGTGATGGATGATAAACAAAAATGTGCTTAATTTTCGATACAATTTTATTGTGTCAGTTTCATGACGTTTAGATTCACTTCGTCCACATTCCCATTTCGTTCACATTCCTACTTCGTCCACATTCCCACTTAGTCAACATTCCCATTTCGTCCATATTCCCACTTCGTCCACAATCCCACTTCGTCAACATTCCTAGTCGATTTTAATGCGGTTTTCGCTATCACTTGCTTAAATTCTCAGGGGAGATTTTAGGAAGTTTACAAAATGGGAACGTGGACGAAGTGAACCTAAACGTGGTATTACACTGTATGAAAAGAACGTCACTAAACTGGTCCAAAAAATAAGGACACTTTTTTCTTTATTTAAATGAATGAATAGTACTCGTGATTTTAAATAAGGAAACCCCAAAATTTCCTCATTTATTAAAAAAAAAGTAAAGGGTAGATTTTCTCTTAAATGCCCACTTACGCACGCACACAAGCTTTTGCATTTTTAATAGATATTAAGATTATACAAACCGTAAGAAACAAAAGTTGTCTATCCTGTGATCATAAAATTAGTGACTACGAGTCAGCAAACTTAAGTTTTTATTTAAATGGGCCGAAAGTTGGCCAGGCGTCCCACACGCTGATGCAGACTTGAGTAAAAAATATTAGCTTTAGACCCTTAACTTTTTTCATCCACAGGAGTGTATGACTTATTAATAATATTCACTAGTCACTGACAGCGCTACACATCATCATCATTCATCATTTCAGCGGAAAGACGTCCTCTGCTGAACATAGGCCTCCCCCAAGGCTCGCCAAACAGATCGACCCTGCTACATCCGCATCCAATGCGTTCCCGCCACCTTCACCAGGTCGTCGCTCCATCTTGTTGGAGGCCTACCTACACTGTGTCTTCCGGTCCGTGGACGCTACTCGAGAACCTTTCGGCCCTATCGGCCGCAAGTTCTACGAGCGATGTGCCCTGCCCGACTGCCACTTAAGTCTAGCGATTCTTCGAGCTATGTCCGTGACTTTAGTTCATGCGCGGATTTCATAATTTCTAATGCGATCCCGCAGAGAAACTCCAAGCATAGCCCTCTCCATCGCCCTTTGAGCGACTTTGAGCTTTCTTATGAGGCCCATCGGTAGCGGCCACGTCTCAGTGCCATAAGTCATCACTGGCAACATACACTGGTCAAAGACTTTTGACTTGAGACACTGCGGTATATTTGATGACAAGATATTGCGGAGCTTCCCGAACACCGACAGCCCTACACGCTGCAATCTAATTAAATTCTACGTCGAGACGTTTGGCATTATTATCTCCGTAATTACTCAAGTTCAGGAAACAAAGATTGTTGTTACAACGCTAATGCGGGTATAATATGCGGAGCAACTTTGCGCCACTCTGTTTAGGTTTCTTGGGTGTTATATCAAGGATCAGTGGTTAATTGTATAAAATAGAGTAGCCTTAGGACGGAATAGAAATGGCGTGCGAGATAAATAATCTGCTTCACGAGTTCAAAATCGTGAAAAATAAAGATGATGCTCCTAAAAATATATATGACAGCTCATTGGATTTGGTTGGAATGACCTCAAGAAACGATTCAAGATTTTACTACACATAATTACTTCATCAACCGTACAGGTAAGGAGTGGAATTCCCTGCCTTCGACTGTGTTCCCTGAACACTACAATTTAGCCGTTTTCAAGTCTAGGGTGAATGAGCAAGCGCACTACTACTAGGCAAGCGTGTGTGCCCGGCACAGAAGACACGCTTGCCGTCACCAGAACCGCCGCCAGCCACCAGCATCGCTAGTGCTGCCAATACAGATCCAGCGCTCCAGTATCCAAAAAACTGCTTTTTTACCAATTTCAATGTTTTATTGTAGAATTCTTGTTATCTTGTTTTTTAATGAATGTCGGTTTCATTAAAGCTATATACGCGGAAAGACGTGTTTAATTGATAGCAAAGACTCATCAGACCCTTAAGCTCCAGTTATTAGCCCTTAAGGCTTCAGTCTGTTAAGTACACCTACGTTCCAAATCGCATGTGAACGAAACAAGAAATGTGTCTTGTTCAAATCACTCAGTGTTTATTTTGTATGTTGTGCGTGGAAGATGAGTGGTAAGCCGCCCTGCATGGTCTGGAGGAGGAAGGCGCGCGGGTTCGGGCGCGGAGGGGGCGCACCCGGCACCAGAGACACGCTTGCCACCGACAGCACCGCCGCCAGGCCCGCCACTGACACCACCATCGCCAGCTGCTCGCCTGTAACAAAATGCCAGTACAAATCTACTCCAGTAGCTTCTAAACTGCCAGTACAGATCTACTTCAGCCCATCTAGTAGCTAACAAACTGCCAGTACATATCCACGTCAGTACTCTAGTAGCTAACAAACTGCCAGTACAGATCCACTTCAGCACTCTAGTAGCTAACAAACTGCCAGTACAGATCCACTTCAGCACTCTAGTAGCCAACAAAGTCTGCAAGTTCAGATCCACTCCAGCACTCTAGTAGCCAACAAAGTCTGCCAGTACACATCCACTCCAGCACTCTAGTAACAAACAAAGTCTGACAGTACAGATTCACTCCAGCACTCTAGTAGCCGACAGTTTCTGACAGTACAGATCCACTCCAGCACTGTTCGGTACAGCGCCATCTACAGTCCATTTTCTGAACTAAATGACTTGCTAATTAATTATAACGATCGATGCCCGTTGACAACCATGCATCTCATTAGTTCCAAATTTAGATACAACGGTGGTGGCGCTAGTACTGTACATCAATATAAATAAGGTTTTTAGAGTCTGTTTGCCTATGTTCCATGGCATTCGACCTCGAAATATAAGCTTCCAAAAATCTTTCCCTCATTTTGAGCAACCAATTTTAGAAGCACTCCTAGTAGTCCTGTGTCATGTAGTGGGACTTTAGGCTGGGATAAGAGTTAGACATGTGTACGTGAATAAGGAAAGGAATAAGTCCGTGCTACGCACACATAGCTTTACGGTGAAGGAAAACATCGTGAGGAAACCTGTACACACCTGAGTAGAAAACAATGGTGTGTGTGAAGTTCCCGATCCGCAGTGTGCCCGTGAGAGAACAACGGCCCAAGCCCTCTTAATCTGAGAGGAGGCCTGTGGCCTGCAATGGGGCGTATATTAGGCTGAGATGATGATGATGACGATGATGATGATAATGATGATGATGGTGGTGGTATAAAACTAATTGAAAAGGGAAACTATCACAGGTCAGAGGCTTGACAAGTTAACGAGTAAATAGTTGGTCAAAACTAAATATCGAATACTTATTTGTCGCATCATGTTACTACGGAACCCCTACGGTGAGCGTAGCCCATCGCTCACTTGGCTGGCATTTTTAACCCCTCAAGTCCTCGCGTACTTTACAAAGTACAAATTCACAGTAAGAATAACTACCGAATATGGAGTACAAATTTTTCAATGAAATGAGAATTTGTTTTTCCCAGAAATAGTTCCCAAATCCCAAAACTGGATGTTTTTAGGGCAGACTGTAGCACTATGTCTTTTAAAAAAGTCAGAACTTTCGAGTACTATATCGACCATTATTTTCGTATCTATACGTAACCGTTACAAGAGGTTAATCAAAGCAAGTTTGCTTACCCATGCAAGACCGCGGTCCGGCTCCAAAGGGCAAGAAAGCAAGTTTAGCGTCCTGTTTGAGATTGTCCGGATGAAACCGCTCCGGACGAAACTCATTCGGATCCGGGAAATACGAGGGATTCCGGTGAAATGCGCGAGTGGACATTATGATTCGTACCCCCGGGTCTAGTGGCCCCACACCCGGGAGACAGCAGGGTCTTGAAACTGCTCGGGCAAGATTACCCACAGGTGGAAACAAACGCATGCTTTCTTTCAGAGCGCATGTCAGGTACGTCATTTCTTTAACAGCTTCATAAGTGATATTATTGTTGTGTCGCGATAACGTTGTGAGCACTTCAACCCTCGCCTTTTCTTGGGCTTCTGGGTGCTGCGCCAACAAGTGCAGCGTGTAGCTGGTAGCGTTAGCGGACGTTCCGAATCCCGCAGTAAAGAAAATAAACGCCTGCGCGGCGATCGCTTCGTCATCCATGTTCCACAAACCGTCTACTGTTTTTTTCTCAGTTTGCTCCTGTCTGATGCCCATTAGCACGTCCATAAAATCATTTCGGGCAGACGGCTTGTAATTTCTAACCTTTTGAACAGTTTTTACTAAAGTCAACAAATCTTTCTCA
The DNA here is from genome assembly GCA_947859365.1 of Archips crataeganus. Taxonomy (NCBI): domain Eukaryota; kingdom Metazoa; phylum Arthropoda; class Insecta; order Lepidoptera; family Tortricidae; genus Archips; species Archips crataeganus. The sequence continues at coordinate 18,568,189 of OX402060.1, read as the reverse complement.
ACCCTACCATAATATTTTATTTTGCTGCATGCTCTGGGGAATAGCTGTTTTAAGATTATGACGATCATGTCTATGATATTGTAGCGACATAAGTTGGATCCTATTCTGTATAAAATATTGTCTCTGTTATTTATCGAGTTGACGTCGAGACCGAAGCCGTAAGCGCTGATGAAGTCGACGGTGAAGTGAGTCATCAACTCGCAAGAGTGGATAGGGGTGGGTGAGAGTTCAGCCACGTACGCTCGCAGCCGCTCAGCCCGTTCAGCCACCAAAGCAAAAGCAACTCGAATGCGCCCCGAGGAGAAACCAGGAGACAGCATTCGTCTAAGCGAGCGCCACTGGTCCCCATCCACTGTTAATATATTACGCCACAATGGTTCGACCTGTTCCACAGGTAAAACATTTAAACCACGGCTCTCATAGCTGATGAAGTCAGAGACCAACACATGTTTGAGGAGCGCAGGATCACGGATAAGAAGTTCTTGGTGACTTCCTGTGTCGAGGCCGATGGCAACGGCATCCGGGTATTTAAGATGTATTCGCTCGGTATAATCAAAAATGCTTTCTTGTAGGAAGAAGAAGCGTGCGCGGGTGCCCAGCAATGGCCAGGAGCGTTCGTGTGGCAGGCCGCGGCGCCGCCAGTACTGGCCGCGCGTCCAACTGTACGCCCACAGCACTCCTAGCAGACACACCACAAGCAGCAAAAGCATGGCATATGCTACTGATCATTCTAACGAATTGATTGATATAGTTATCTATTCCTGTTCTAAATTTTACGTGTTAACTAAATAATTTTTATATGAGTATCACGAGAGCATTAAAAAGTGCACGGTTTACGTGTTCATGCAATGTGGTTTTATTTAGCAATTTTATTGCGTTATTGTCAGTTTTGTGATTCCAGGTAGTCACGTCACGACCAACGACGAATGATAGAATTTAAATTTCACAGCACGTATTAGTTTTGAGTAATAAAATCAGACTTTTATTTTTTATTGATAGAGGGAGGCAAACGAGCAAGTGGGTCACCTGTTGGTAAGCGATCACCACCACCCATGAGAACCAGAAACCCCAGAAGGGTCACTAGTCCGTTGCCGGCCTTTAAGGGAACAATACACTCTTTTCTTGAAGGACCCGATGTCATAGTTAGTTGGAAACACCGTAGACGGGAGTTGATTCCACAATTTAACTGTGCGTGGCAGAAAATGCCGACGGAAACGCACAGTTGTAGATGTATATTCATTAAGGTGGTGACGGTGGAACGCAGACTTACGGCGCGACGTGCGATAGTGGAAACCCGTAGCTGGTAATAAATTGAATAGCTCCTCGGAGCACTCCCCGTAGTAGAGCCTGTAGAGCACACAAAGAGAACCTACGTCTCTTCGCAAGGAAAGGGGATCCAAACGACCAGAAACTAGCGGGTCGCCGATAAGTCGATCTGCGCGACGTTGGATACGGTCAAATGGAAGGAGAAATCATTGGGGCGCCCCCGCCCAGAGGTGAGAGCAGTACTCTAAGTGCGGCCGCACCTGGGCCTTATACAGTTGAAGAAGGTGCTTTGATGTAAAGTACAGCCTGGATCTGTTCAATACCCCAAGCTTTTTCGAAGCCAATTTGGCTTTTCCCTCCAAATGACTGCGAAATTGAACGTCACTCGTTATGTCCACGCCGAGAATCCCTATGCTGGATTGGATATCCAAGGGAGCGCCATCAAAGCGGGGAGATAGCACGAACGGGGACTTTTTCGCGGAGAACACGCACACCTGCGTCTTTGTGGGGTTGAATTTAACAAGGTTAGCCCTGCCCCAATCCGAAACCTTTCCGAGAGACGTCTCAATTTCGGACACAAGTTTAGTTCGGCACTCAGCGACATAGTCCCGAGAGGTGTCAGCTCGGCCAGAGTATCTTACATCCCCCGTACTGTCTTCAGCATAGCAATGAATATTACAAATCTGTAATAAGTCATTGATATGCAGAAGAAACAGGGTAGGGGATAGTACACAGCCTTGCGGTACACCAGCGTTCACGGGCATAAGATCAGAGCATGAACCGTCGATAACGAGCTTGATACTCCGCCCTGAAAGAAAGCTAGCCGTCCACTTAAAAAACGTACGTCCACGTAAAATAATTATGATATCTCCAAAATTCTGATGAAGGTATGAAACAAGCTGGCCAATATAATATCGGACCAGTATAGACTCACAATCAGTGCAGGGTTCTATAGCCGTTAGTCTACAAATAAACAAAAATACGTTGTTGCAGTTTTTTCAGGAACCAGCAAAAGTGAACCTTCCTCATAATCATAATAACCTAATAATCACTACATGTATAAAACAAAGTGGCTTCCCGCTGTCTGTCTGCCCATCTATGCTTAGATCTTTAAAACTATGTTACGGATTTTGATGCGTTTTTTTTAATAGATAAAGAGTGATTCAAGAGGAAGTTTATGTGTATAATACATGAATAATTGCACCCGTGCGAAGCTTTATATACCTTTTCACGACACTGCTCGAAAATGTGGCCATAGATAACCTAAATCCAGTACTCAAAACTGCCTATATATGTACATTTAACAGCTGACTCATTTATGGCGCACAAACACGACAACAAAGTTACACTAATCGAAAACAGGACGTATCAGTATATGTATTTCATTATACGATACGACTTTTTGAAAGATAATTTCTGAATTTCATTCCTGGCGTGCTGAAACGACATTATTGGACCAATCCACAGTAATCGTCTGCTGCATGCGATGGATGGATGGATGAATGGATGGACGGACGGACGGACGGACGGACGGGCGGACGGACGGACGGAAGGACGGACAGACGGACTGGATGGACGGATGGACGGGATGGACGGGATGGACGGGATGGACGGGATGGACGGGATGGACGGGATGGACAGAATGGACGGATGGACAGATGGACGGGATGGTCAGGATGGACGGATGGACGGATGGACGGGATGGACGGGATGGATGGAATGGACGGATGGACGGGATGGATGGACGGATGGACGGATGGACGGAATGGACGGGATGGACGGGATGGACGGGATGGACGGGTTGGACGGGATGGACAGGATGGACGGGATGGACGGGACGGACAGGATGGACGGGATGGACGGGACGGATGGACGGGATGGACGGAATGGACGGGATGGCCGGAATGGACGGGATGGACGGTATGGACGGGTTGGACGGGATGGACAGAATGGACGGATGGGGAGATGGACGGGATGGACAGGATGGACGGATGGACGGATGGACGGGATGGACGGGATGGACGGAATGGACGGATGGACGGGATGGATGGACGGAATGGACGGGATGGACGGGATGGACAGAATGGACGGATGGGCAGATGGACGGGATGGACAGGATGGACGGGACGGATGGACGGATGGACGGGATGGACGGGATGGACGGGATGGATGGATGGACGGGATAGACGGGATAGATGGACGGATGGACGGATGGTCGGATGGACGGGATGGACGGGATGGACAGGATGGACGGGATGGACGGGATGGATGGATGGATGATTATGATGATGATGATGATAATGATTTCCTCGCATTAGTCGTGAAAAGCACAATGTTTAGTCTCGGCCAAAAGTGCAATAGATGGACTCGTACTTTCGAGGGCCTCCGCTACGCGTCGGCCCTCAAACAAACTCGTCCATCTATTGCTTACTTTCCAGCCTCTACAACAATGTACTATTTCCTACTCCTGTTCTTTTATCTGGTTTTTACATGGTCGCGAACAAATATATAAGAACATAGATAATATGGCTTCAGAAAGTCTATACTTAATCTATTCGCCATAACAGCACTTGTGTCGTAATGTCGTTATTACGATACACCTAGCTGCCACATAATATTAAATGTAGGGTACACTCAACACTAAAGCCCAGTTTAGACCTGCTGAGTTGAGTAAAGTAGGGTACAGTCGGGTACAGTAGGGTAAAATAGGGTACAGTCGGGTACTGTAGGGTATAATAGGGTACAGTTGGGTACAGTAGGGTAAAAAAGGGTACAGTCGGGTACAGTAGGGTAGAATAGGGTACAGTTGGGTACAGTAGGGTAAAATAGGGTACAGTCGGGTACAGTAGGGTAAAATAGGGTACAGTAGGGTACAGTCGGGTACAGTAGGGTAAAATAGGGTACAGTAGGGTACAGTCGGATACAGTAGGGTAAAATAGGGTACAGTAGAGTACAGTCGGGTGCAGTAGGGTAAAATAGGGTACAGTAGAGTACAGTCGGGTACAGTAGGGTAAAATAGGGTACAGTCGGGTACAGTAGGGTAAAGTAGGGTACAGTCGTGTACAGTAGGGTAAAATAGGGTACAGTAGGGTACAGTCGGGTACAGTAGGGTAAAATAGGGTACAAAAGAGTACAGTCGGGTACAGTAGGGTAAAATAGGGTACAGTAGGGTACAGTCGGGTACAGTAGGATAAAATAGGGTACAGTTGGGTACAATAGGGTAAAATAGGGTACAGTAGAGTACAGTCGGGTACAGTAGGGTACAGTAGGGTAAAATAGGGTACAGTAGAGTACAGTCGGGTACAGTAGGGTAAAATAGGGTACAGTAGGGTACAGTCGGGTACAGTAGGGTAAAATAGGGTACAGTAGGGTACAGTCGGGTACAGTCGGGTACAGTAGGGTAAAATAGGGCACAGTCGGGTACAGTAGGGTCAAATAGGGTACAGTCGGGTACAATAGGGTAAAATAGGGCACAGTCGGGTACAGTAGGATAAAATAGGGTACAGTTGGGTACAGTAGGGTAAAATAGGGTACAGTTGGGTACAGTCGGGTACAGTAGGGTAAAATAGGGTACAGTCGGGTACAGTAGGGTAAAATAGGGTACAGTCGGGTACATTAGGGTAAAATAGGGTACAGTAGGGTACAGTCGGGTACAGTAGGGTAAAATAGGGTACAGTCGGGTACAGTCGGGTACAGTAGGGTAAAATAGGGTACAGTCGGGTACAGTAGGGTAAAATAGGGTACAGTAGGGTAAAATAGGGTTCAGTAGGGTACAGTCGGGTACAGTCGGGTACAGTAGGGTAAAATACCCTACTGTACCCGACTGTACTCTTTTGTACCCTATTTTACCCTAATGTACCCGACTGTACCCTACTGTACCCTATTTTACCCTACTGTACACGACTGTACCCTACTTTACCCTACTGTACCCGACTGTACCCTATTTTACCCTACTGTACCCGACTGTACTCTACTGTACCCTATTTTACCCTACTGTACCCGACTGTACTCTACTGTACCCTATTTTACCCTACTGTATCCGACTGTACCCTACTGTACCCTATTTTACCCTACTGTACCCGACTGTACCCTACTGTACCCTATTTTACCCTACTGTACCCGACCGTAACTGACTGTACCCTATTTTACCCTACTGTACCCTACTGTACCCTATTTTACCCTACTGTACGCTACTGTACCCTATTTTACCCTTCTGTACCCGACTGTACCCAACTGTACCCTACTGTACCCTATTTCATCCGACTGTACCCTACTGTACCCGACTGTACCCATTTTACCCTAGTGTACCCGACTGTACCCTACTGTACCCTATTTCACCCGACTGTACCCTACTGTACCCGACTGTATCCCATTTTACCCTACTGTACCCGACTGTACCCTACAGTAGGGTACAGTACAGTACAGTAGAGTCGAGTCGTAGGAAAAATATTGTATGCAACGGTGTATAATTTGGTCTTAACGGCTCGTGCAGTCTTCCATTGCGATACTCGCATTCGCTCGTATCGCAACTCACGTCACTCGCCTTTTAAGACCTCACTTATACAACAGTTGCATAAAATACTATTGTACCACAACAATACATATTTCGTAGTTTTTGAGTAAAATGACTGTGACATACGGATAGAGGGACGGACATGAAGAAACTGTAATTGTTCCGTTTTTGCTATTTTGGCCATGAAACCCTAAAAAGGCCAGGTTCGGCAGATGTCAAAATTACTAACTTACTTACTTTCGCTGGCTCAGCGACCCGAAGTGGATCTTGGCCTCCGACATCAAAGTGCACCATTCCTTCCTGCTCTGTGCCAAGTCTGACCAATCGGACACGTCCAGCTCTTTCAGATGACAAAATTGTATCAGTATAATCTACTTACCAATGCAAGCACGTGGTCCTGCACCAAATGGCATGTACGCAAGCTTTGCTTCTGCCGTGAAGTTGTCCGGATCAAACCGTTCTGGACGGAATTCATCCGGATCCGGGAAATACCGGGGGTCCCGGTGAATCGCGCAGGCAGACACCATGATGCGTACACCCGGGTCTAGTAGTCCCACGCCTGGGAGGTGACAGGGTCTTGAGACTTGTCGAAGGATATTTCCTACCGGGGGGAACAATCGCAAACTTTCTTTCAGAGCCCACGACATGTAAGTCATTTCTTTGATGGCGTCATAAGTTATTACACCGTCGTGCCTCGCCAGTGTTGAGAGTACCTCAGCTCGAGCTCGCTCCTGGACCTCTGGGTGTTGCGCGAACATGTAAAGCAGGTAGCTGGTGGCGGAAGCGGACGTTTCGAATCCCGCCGCGAAGAACAGAAACGCCTGCGCCGCTATTAGTTTATCGTCCATGATCCACACGTCGTCCGCTCTGTTTTCCTTAGCTTGCCGCTGTTTGATGTCTAGCAATAAATCCATAAAATCGTTCCGCCCACTGGGCTTGTCATTTCTTTCTATCAAAATACTATTGACCAAATCAAAAATATCTTGCTCAATTCTCCCTAATAATTTTATTCTCTTGCAGGTTCTAGGGAACATCTCTTTGAGGTTTATGCCGATATAGTCTACAATGTTGTAGCGAAATATTTTGCAGGCGATTTGGTATAAAACATTGTTTTCGTTGTTGATCGAGTCTGCGTCGAGGCCGAAACCGTAGGAGCTGATGAAGTCTACGGTGTAGCGCGACATGAGTACTCGCGCGTCGACGGGGGTGGTATCGAAGCCGGCCACACGTGCGCACAATCGTTCAGCGAGCTCCCTCAGCAGCGGGATCACGACTCTGAGGCGCGTGCGCGCAAAGGCTGGCGCCAGCGCGTGACGAAGCCAGCGCCACCGCTCACCATCCATCGTCAGCAAATTATACCGCAGCGGCTCAACATCTTCCACAGGTAAATCATTTAATCCCCGATTCGCAAAGTTAGCGAAGTCGGTGATGAATATTTGTCTGATGAGTGCGGGATCACGGATCAGGAGCTCGCGGCGCGAGCCGCTGTCGAGGCCGACTGCACGGGCACCTTGGTGTTTCACGTATATGCGCTCAGCGTACTGAAAAAGGTTTTCATGCAAGAGGCAGTTCCACGCGCGGCTGCCGAGTAGAGGCCAGGAGTGTTGGTACGGCACGCCGCGGCACCGCCAGTACTGGCCTCGCGCGTAACTGTACACCCACAGCACTGCTACCAGACACACCACGAGCACCAAAAACATGGTAATGTAACAGTTTGTTCACATTACCAAGATGTCTATCGATTTATGAAAAGTAATTTATTTTTAACTGACTCCGAAAAGAATGTGGTTATCAGTGCGGTCGCAGTTTTATTATGTTTTTAAATTGTTTGTGCTGTGTGTCACGAACAAACGTGTTATTACGACTAGGTATCTCAACTAAAGTGGGTTTAGATTAAATATTAAAACATGATTTGCCTGATTGCATAGGAAGGTGTAGACAGGATAGTTGAGGTCACACACACAACGACAGTCATATAATGTCAACGGAATTTTGTTATTACAGTACTTAGTGTTCTTTTTTCGTATCGATAGCAACTAGTCAACAGCGAACTGTAAAAGTTTTTGGGGTGTTTTAATTTTGAATATTTCCATACATTTGTTGAATTTCAAAATGTACTGCGTCGTATGACCATTAAAAATTCGACTAAAAACCTTAACAGGGGTGTTCACTCAATCTTATCTGGTAACCTCCTGTGTTGTGTAGTATGAAGGATGATATAGACTGGATTGGCAGTCGCCATAGTACGGATCGGCCGCGGTTTTTGTAGTTCGATTATTAAATCTAGATGGCGCTGAAATATAGCCAGATGCTTTGAAGGCAAAACAATAAGACTACAGATGTTTCATATTACTACAAATGTATTATTATGCAATATTTTTGAAAAATAAACCATTTAATTTTGTAGTAATATGAAGCACGTGTTTAATCATTTATTATAGGAGTACTTCTGTGAAGTTTCGAATAAAATAGTCGAACTAATCTTGTTTCCCCATACAAACTTTGGGCCCTTTGGACCCCCTTAGAGAGTGAATTTTGGAAAAAAATTCTTAGTGCACCCCTAGACCTTCTAAGGAATCTACGTGCCAAATTTGGAATCTCTAAGCCCAGCAGTTTGGGCTGTGCGTTGATATGTCAGTCAGTCAGTCAGTCAGTCAGTCAGTTTCTTCTTTTATATATTTAGATTTCGTGTCACGGTGTTTGTTATCAAACTCCTCCGAAACAGCTTGACCGATTTTTATGTAACTTTTTTGTCTGTATTTGGTAGGTCTGAGAATAGGTCGTAGGCTATTTTTATACCTACCCCTATTCTTCGCAGACGGAGTCGCGGGCAACAGCTAGCCAATATTATAAATGGGAAAGTGTGTTGATCTATTATTATTATGTTGGTACGGATTTCCGATCACGGGCCCATGGGGACCCGGTCATTTGAAAGGCATACGTGGGGCCGAAGCCAACATGAAGAGGCCTTTGGTACCATATAATATAAATGAGATGGGCGCAACTATGGAGGTCTATCCCCTAATACACCATGAGGATGTGCTAGCGGACAGTCCCCCACAGTTGCCAAACTATTGCCAGGTAGGAAGTGACATGGAATTGGCTATGGGGTTGGGATGTTGTGGACAGGATTACCGGGCTATGGAGTGAGATAACGGACACCTACCATTTCAATATCTCATAAACTGAACTTTTGGTAGGCGGTGACTCGCTGTTCACTAAATGGGCCCCTCAAACTATTGCCCGCTCGGGGCAACGAGGCGGCAACATTGGTGTGAACGGCTAAGGATGGAGAGGTGTCCCTGGACTTTAAACTTCAAAATGCCAACTCGCCACTTACGGCCAAACACATCCATCCTTCGAGCATTTAGCTCTTGCGCTCCACTCTAGGCAACCAACAAAGGCAAACTAGAGGCGGGGTGGGTGTGTAACTGTGTCTGAGTGTGTGTATAAGCGCATGTGTGTATGTGTACCCCTGGAGGTCTCGGGTTATTATTATTATTATTATTATTTATATTATCAGGCAGGCAGTTGAGGGCAACTGATAAATCTATTACCTCTTCACGCTTAAACCGCTGAACTAACTTGATTTCTAGACCACTATAGAACCATGTCATAATGAATTAATTTGTTTATCTTCTACGATCTACGACAGTGATTATTGCGTGAAGTATGCATGATGACATCGCGATCTTTGCGAACATTGTGTCAACGATAATGAATAGGAAAGGAGTTTGCTTGTAGCCAACTTATAGCTTACAACTTGAATTGTCACTGTCCGTCTGTCAAAACTTCTTTTTCTTCTCATGTCATGGAGCGAAAACGGTTATAAACTTTTACGTTTATTGCATGTTGTAATCGGAAAGTTGATAATTTTATGACCCGCACTGACATTGTAATTATCTAAACTTTCAGTCAGTTGAAATTGCAAACAATGCAAACAAACCTTGTATTTAAAATGTCTTTAATTTCCATTTTCCCTCATCAACTACTGCTAAATCCGTGTTTTGTTTAATCAATACTTACCACAACACTATCCTAAACCATAAAAACAATAAACAAGTGCAAGAATATGGATATTTCATTAAATGGTTTATTTACATTGTTCGCAATTTCAATTGACAGCGATTTTAATAGTATGCGACAAGGTTCTACAGTGGCCTAGAAATCAAACTGGTTGACTGTACAAGGGTCAATCGATATGACCCTCGTGAATAGATTAATTTTATCCTGGTGTAATTATTTACAAGTTCTACTGCATCAATTAACCAGCATAATTGTGTGAAGGACTTTGAAGGATAAATCCTTTATTAAAGACGTATTCCTAATTCCAGCGTAAAGAGGCTGACATAATAGGTAAACATTAAATATGCAAAAGAATAAACATGTAATCAGAAGTATAATAGCGGGCAAAACCGAGTATAAAATGGCAGTACTGACCAAATATGGGTTACTTGAGTAACCTGTTATTTTTTATTACTAATTAGTGGTATCATTTGTCACCCGGAGCATAGTAATAATAACGAATCGATTGTTACCTTATTTATTAAAATCGGATGAGTAGTCTCGACGCTACGGTGGAACACACATAAATACAAACAAACATAGACTGCTAAAATAATTACACTTCCTATTGGCTTTGCCGTAGTCGTGTAAAAAGTAGCCACGTCAAAAATTCAGCTTTAATTCAGCATAAGTTCTTTGTGTAAATTATTCAATTTAAGAATTTATATTTTAATATATCAAACACTGTTATAGCAAGAGAAAACAAAGAAATAGAATTTTATATTTGGTTATGGTTTTATTTCTTCTAATAAACAGATTTTAGGATTATCTCCTGAACTCCACCATTTATTCCTTATACCTTAATTCTTTTGTCGGCGAATCAAGCATATTTTTAGTATTGAACTTGGCTAATAATTTTCACTATTATATTTTAAGTAGAATTACTTTTACAGGAAAGGTGTAGCTATCATTCTTATTTAATACTAGCTTTTGCCCGCGACTCCGTCCGCGTGGAATTAGTAATTTGGGCAGCTTATTTTTTTTTAACCAATTTGCTTTTTCATCAATTATGGCTCTCCTTAGTTCCTCGATATAAAAAAAAACAACCCGCCCCGCACCCCCCTGAACCCCCCCGCACACCCGCGTTCACATTCAACACCGTACTCCCAAGTCAAGCGTGCCTATAGAAGTTTTACTTCAAAAACCCCCGATTTTGAAACATTCTTCCGCTCCGCTCCGCTCTGCTCCGCTCCTATTTGTGTTAGCGTGATTATATATAGCCTATAGCCTTCCTCGATAAATGTGCTATCTAACACTGAAAGAATTTTTCAAATCGGAGCAGTAGTTCCTGAGATTAGCGCGTTCATACAAAAAAACCTGTTCGATAAATTCTTAAAATAGACGTATCTTTCTTATTTGTGAACCGATTCAAATGAAACAAACACTAAATGTTAATCCAAGAAAATACCAACATATCAGTGAAAACCGCATCCTTCTAGTTTAAGCCGTTTCTGAGATTAGCGCGCACAAACGCACAGACAAACAGACAAACAGACAATAATTCTAAAAATCATTGTTTTGGGTTCTATTGTGCTAATAATAGCCCTAGTGACAGTTTTTCTCAAATGTCTTCAATGTAAGACACCGACTTGTTACAGATTTATTATATGTATAGATATAGAAGATAGGCAATTTTATGCTGAATGCAACATTTGCCAATCCAACAAGGTTTTTCTGTAAGCAGCCAGTTGCGCATCATTAAGCAATCAATCAATTGACCTAGAGAGTCCCAAAGTAAGCAAGGCTTGTGTTATGGGTGCTAGGGAACGGATAAACACACTAATGTATAGGGTATTTTTTTAATAAGTGCACAAATTTTAATATGTGATACAGTGTCATTAAAATAACAAATTTCAGTATTTTTCGTTATAATTTTTTTCACTTATTTTTTATTTTTCATAGTAACTCGACCAATTTATTGGATGAATTACTATGAACAACCCAAATTTCAAAATGTAAAAAAAAATCTTGAACAGATAATCGTGACCTATTAACGATACTGAATCACGTATCAAAATTTGTGCACTGATTAAAAAATTACCCTTTAGATAGATACATACGAGGGGCGTTCAATATAAAGTGAGAATGAGATGCAAACTCTTTTAATATTACGAAATTAAATACTGGCCGGTAAAGCTAATCTATCTAGCTGATTGCTATGAAAAAACAAACTAACTGTCTTTTGTTTAAAAAAAATATACGGTAATTTCTTTGCAATGCTATTGAGTACGTTAGCGAAAATGGAGAAAATTGAACTGCGCGCCGTTATCAAATACTTGTATTTGAAAAATTTTTCTACGGACCAAGTCAATTTGGATTTGCGGGACACTTTAGGGTCTAATGATCCTCCGTATTCGACAGTCGCACGTTGGTGCGCCGAATTTAGACGTGGAAGAACATCGACAATGGACGACCCCCGCTCCGGACGCCCTACTACAGCAGTAACTGAAGAAATTGTGAAAAAAGTCGAAAACTCAGTTTTGGCGGATCGTCGTGTCACGGTTCGTTTTATTGCTGAAAATGTAAAGATTTCAACGGGGAGCGTGCATAATATTTTACATGAACGCTTGGGTATGAAAAAGGTATCTGCGCGTTGGGTACCAAGAATGCTTACTGACACGCAAAAACAAACTAGACTAGAGATTTTTCAAGAAGCTTTGAACCTGATGCAGCAAGACCGGGAACTTTTTTTGGCGCGATTTATAACAATGGACGAAACATGGCTCCATCATTACGACCCAGAAACGAAACTGCAGTCTATGACATGGAAAAGGCCATCATCTCCAACTCCGAAGAAATTCAAGGTGAGCCCATCTGCCGGTAAGGTCATGGGCTCTGTTTTTTGGGATGGTAAAGGGGTATTAATGATTGAGTATCTCGAGCATGGAGCCACTATTACGGGCACATTATACGCCAAACAAATAGCAACATTGCGCAATGAGATCTGCGAAAAACGGCGAGGTAAACTCTCGAAAGTTGTGCTGTTCCACTAGGACAATGCCCCGGCAAACAAGTCCGCCGTTGCGATGGCTGCAATTCGTGATGCTGGGTTCGATATCCTTAAGCATCCTCTGTATTCACCAGATCTCGCTCCCAGTGATTTCTACCTATTTCCGAGATTGAAACAATACCTGAGAGGCCAGAAATTTGAAGACGACGACGCGGTAGTCGCTGCAGTACAAGATTTTTTAAGTCCTCAAGATGAGACCTTTTTTAAAAATGGAATTTTAAGTTTAGAAAAAAGATATACTAAGTGTATTATGCTAAAAGGTGACTATGTCGAAAAATAAAATGACATTTAGTAAAAGTTGTTTATAACATACTCATTCTCACTTTTTATTGAACGCCCCTAGTAAATACATATATTTAACACCCAAGACCCGAGAACAAACATTCGTATTTTTTATACAAATAGATATTTGCGGGGCAGATGCCCCGACACGGGAATCGAACCCGGGAACTCAAGCTTCGTAGTCAGGTTCTCTAACTGCTAGGCCATCTGGGGCCTGTTGCTTAACAAAGTACAACTTATATTACAAGCGGAACTCCCTTTCTAGTTAATATAACTGAAGCGAGAGTACCGCTTGTAATATTAGTTTTACTTTGTTAAGCAACAGGCCCCTGGTCGTCAAATCAAATCAAATCACATCTTGTAAGAAATGTTGCAATAAATAAATACCGAGTACCGTTTCACAACGTGCCTAAGAAAGTAGATGGCAACAATCAACATCAAAAACACAATCTCCGCCAGCAAACGTAAATATCATCCCATACTTTATAGCCAGTATTTTCACTCGAAACAAAACAACGAATCAGCAGAACGTCACTTTATAATATCGCAGGCAGTTTACGACGCGGTAGAAAAATAGGGGCGCCGCGATTGTTAATTCAGTTACAATAAAACTGTTGTTGTGCGCGGCTAACGGCTTGACAGGAGGAATGTTTCCGGTTCCGGTGGCCCGGGACGCAGCCGCGCCGTGGGCGAAACCGGGCCCGGATGCTTCACCGAAACGCTGGATTCTCCGACCTCTGAGTAGTTCGCGAGTTACCTTTTGGTTAATATATTATTGTGTATTGTGCTGAGCTTCCTGTACATTTAATAGAAATACTCGGATGCAAACTTCGCCTAATGTACTGCTTGAAGAAAATAAGCATTCGTGTTTCATCGAATATTTGTTTTTTTTTTTTATTATGAGAGGCAGAAAAACGAGCAAGTGGGTCGCCTGGTGGAAATATATCAACACCGCCCATAAATATCAACAACTCAAAGAGTCACTAATCAGTTGCTGGCCTTTAAAGGAAGTATAAACCCATTATTTGAAAGCCCGATGTCATAGTTGTCTGGAACCACTCTGCTGCTGGAAGTTGATATTGAGCCCTTGATGCGCGAGTCCGACTCGCACTTGGCTGGTTTTTTATTCCTTGATAGATATCCACAAGCGAATGTGGGTTGGGTAGTTCAATGACCCGTCTTATTAGCCTCCCAAAGGCAACGTTCGGCAGCTAATTAAATCAGCGAACGATAGTGCGGGGATAATGCTGGCCGCTACTTACAAACTATGTAGCTGCCGATCGTGGCTTTACTCTGGGCATTTCGGGTTCTAATATATGTCCACGGACTGGAAGACGTAGGTAGGCCTCCAACAAAATGGAGTGACGACCTGATTAAAGTTTTGGGTCCGCGTTGGATGCAGATGGCACGGGACCGATCTGTTTGGTGAACCTCGGGGGAGGCCTATGTACAGCAGTGGACGTCTTTCGGCTGAAATGATGATGATGATACCTAGGAATGACAGCAGAATTAGACAGTTTTTTATCCTTGCCAGTGTCAAGATGAAGACAGTTTTAAAACATATCGGTCTTTGTTCGGTGAACTACCGCCCAAGCCCTCTAATTCTTAAAGACGGCCTGTAGTACACATGCGGGGATGAAATGAAAATGAATTTATTTGCATTAAGCGTGGGATTTAATCGATGTTAGTAAAATTTATCGTCTTAAAACTAAATGTGAAAATATAATTACATAACCATGTCAAATAATGATGATGATGGTCAGAGCCATATTTTAACAAAAAGCTAACCAAGATAAACCTGTCTAACCAGTAGAATAGGACCTGTTACTGCCAGGGCTGCTTCTAAAGCATGACTAACACTATATAAGGCATAAACCGCAAGATAACCGTTGCAGAGCATAATCCGATGTTTTAGGTGGAATCAATAGGGCACGTACGGCGAGATAAGGCGCTGGACCCTTGTCACGCCACTCGATATTACTTACAATATTACCTACCCCACGCGTAGGGATATTTTATTTCACACTGGCTTGCCTACAGTTGAAGCGGAACAGCGTTCATCCTTCCTACCAATATTATAAACGTTTACTTTGTATGGATGGATGGATGTGTGGATATTTTGTCACTGTTTCCCGCTAAAACGATTTGACGGATTCTGATGAAATTTAGCACACGGTTTACAATTCTACTTAAGTTATGCAGATAGTAAGAGTATCTGTTAAGTTTCTTGCAAATTATTTCAGTTTGATTCCTCCGTGTCAGATTATTATCCAAATTTAAACTCAAAAAATTCGTTTATATCAGTTTCTTCATCATCATCATCATCATCATCATCCACTGGTGGACATAGGCTTCTCCCGTGGCTCGCCACTGAGCACGATCCTCGGCCACTCTCATCCAGCTCTTGCTAGCTGCCTTGCGAAGATCATAGCTCCACCAAGACTGAGGACGTCCCACGCTACGCTTGCCGATCCGAAGAACACGTCTAACCCAATTATTTGATCATTATATGAAATTGCCACGTTAATTGGTTTAGTTCTTTGTCTAAAATTTATAATTTTCGTATATAGTGTCCAAATTAGTATAAAGATTATCCTATAACCATGTATTATTGAATATAGTGATTTATTAATGTTCCATTCATATATATTTAAATTTTCACTTCAGAATATAACTGTGCTATCAGCAGCGAAAAGTACCATGGGACATTCAACGGCGCCCTTGGTAATTCATTTATGTAGATAAGGAAAAGCAAAGGACCCAATACGCTTCCTTGTGGTATACCATACATAATCTCGCGAAAATCCGAATCTCCAAGATAAACAGACAGACGAACGGACATGACAAAACTATAAAAGTTTCTTACTAAACGCTGTTACCGTGTTATAATTAAACGTTTAAGATGTTTGCTAGACACGGAAATTCTTACATTTTACTGTTAAAGTGTCTTCAATTTGATTAGTTCCGTTATTTATTTTGAAACAATAATTGTCGTCACTCTTGAGGTCAGATTTACTATTATGAGGACTTATTCTAATGTGAAGTTTATAGTTCATTGAAACAAAATTTGACGTGGGCTGCAGGAGGATATGTCCGGGAAGAAGAGCTACCTATGGTTTAGTCCGAAACAATTGAGTTAAACTCAATTAAAGACGTGAGTCATCCGTACATTTCACTATGAATATACATTGTGTTTGGCAAACAAAACACTAAGTAATTAATTAAAATGTTACCAAAAAAAATGTTTACACACAAATGTCAACTAAACTTCTACTTCATTGCTTGGATATCTAATTCTTGTGCTGCCACGCTGTTGCCTCATCACTGTGGGGTTAGGTGATGTCATATCGGGTAGGACTAGATACAAAGGAGTGAAAATCGCCACGAAAATGTGTCGATGTTCATTCAGGGTACGGTCCCAATTTAAATTCAACGGCTATCATAACACGCAATATACGTATAAAGATTTCATTTGGCGAAACTGGTTAGCATGTGAAATTCCCAGGAATAAATATGACAACTTATAAATGTACTTTTCACTTCTCATGCTCTTAAAATGTTAGTTTAGTCTCTGCGTATCGGGACTAAAGCTGCTTTTTTATCTCTAGGGACTAAAGTTTTTTTTTAATTTACTTTGGAAAACTCTTAACAGCCAATCACGGTGTTTGTGAATGGAGGATTATCGACGTTTTCAGTGATTGTGTATAGACAATTTCTAGGGCGTGGAAATAACCTCAAATAGACAACAGGTAAACATATTAAAAAACTACCTATTTAATTTCGTGAAACACTATTAATGACAACGAATGTGAATCTATTTAATTATATTAAAGATTAATTAATATTATTATGCATAGTCCAATTAGTTTTAAAATAGTCAAGTTTGAATCTGTTGGCTAAATATGCAAGCATTTAAAGCAATTTTATCTACTCTCATATCGTAAAATTCGAATTATAAAATTCAAAAAGAGTTTATATTGACATACTTTTTAAACACAATACCGAAATATTAAAAAAAACAACATATTATAACACTTCTCTTCTAACGAAATAATGTTATAATACAATTTTTTTACCATCACGATACAGGGGCAAATCCAAAAAGTTTATATCACCAAGTTTTGATTCCAATTTTCACTTGTATGTGGCAGCGCCCGCTTTAGCGCATGCGCGCACATGCGCGGTGATGTACTGAGTTTTAGCGCCATTCCATTCATACGTGTCGTTTTGTTGTACGAATTTTCGTGGGAAAATTTTGTTCTTGCTTAAAAATATCTGATATCAGTGAATGCGAAGAAAATTTTACTCCGCCCGATATTTTAGATGTGGCGAAGGAAATGACTCATAATTTATTACTAGCAAAGTTCAGAAAATTAATAAAATAAATAATAAATAATAAATATTAGGGGACAATCTTACACAAATCGACCTAGTCCCAAACTAAGCAAAGCTTGTACTATGGGTGCTAGACGACGACAAACATACTTATATAGATAAATAAATACTTAAATACATAGAAAACATCCATAACTCAGGAACA
This sequence comes from Archips crataeganus, assembly GCA_947859365.1. Classification (NCBI taxonomy): domain Eukaryota; kingdom Metazoa; phylum Arthropoda; class Insecta; order Lepidoptera; family Tortricidae; genus Archips; species Archips crataeganus. The sequence goes on along the minus strand of OX402060.1, from coordinate 18,550,513 downwards.
AATATTCGTGCTCATCACACAAATAAATGCCCTTACCGGGATTTGAACCCAGGACCTCTTGCTTCGTAGGCAGGGTCACTAAATTATACGATAAATGCTATCAAGATTTTATGGCATGAAAAATGCAAAAAGGCTACTTCGTTTTTAGAAAAATGTGTGAGAGAAGATAAAATATTGTATGCAACTGTACGTAATTTGGCCTTAAAACACTCATGTGACCCTTTATGAAACTCGGCTACGCCTCGTTTCATGAAACCACATTCGTGTTTTAAGGACCCCTATTACGATACAGTTGCATAAATAGCTATTACAAAAAAACATAAAAGAAATGAAAAACCACGCAACATAATTTCTGGCTAAGTACAGTAATTTATTTGAACAGATTATTCGTATTGAGCGTACATTGTAAAAAAAGTAATATTGTAATTTTGTAAAAAAAGTCGTTTTTTTCCTCGCATTCAAAGTGAAAAGTAGAGTGTTTAACGCGAGACTAAATATCTTGTGTCATTATGGCTTGTTATAGTCCCTTGTTGTGGAACTCTGAGGGAGGCCTTTGTCAAACAATGGACGTCTTTTCGCTGACGTGATGGTGATGATGACAATCTAGGCTTGATCCTGTCAAATCTGTAACTAACTAACCCATGTCGTAGAATTTATCTCGATTCCTTCGTTCTCGATAAAACCACTCTAACTAATAGTTATGTTAAAAGTTTTTAAGTATGTCGCATTCTTCACACAGTGCAACTGTCGCGCGCTTTCCTACGACGCAGCGAACCTACTTAAAGTGGGGCGTTTAAAACTAAACTTTTTCAATTATTCCGCTCAGTTTATTGGCTCCGATTCTTGGCTTACAAGTAATTTGATTTCGCACGAATTCAGGCTCCGATCTGATTAGAGAACTTTGCCTTTTTGGCGGTATATCGACGACGATACGATGGACGATGTTTTTAAGACTACAGTTCAAGCATAGATTATTTATACACTAAATAGAGTGTCAGTAGCAAACACTGGCATACAAAACATCCAACAACCCATTTGACAGCTTCATATTAATACTTATCACGTTACGTCATTCAGACTGAAGGGGGACACAGGGGAAAACTGACATATAAGCCAACAGTTGGCTTATATTTTTCGGAACGTTTTCATGCCGCCTAAGCTCTATGAGTTCAAGCTATGGTCACAAATAACTTAATAGTTACTACGTAACAGATAAATGATTCTGTACAAAATCTTAAATACCTACCGTGATAAAAGCCTACTCCGTCTCGTTAGGAATGGTTGCGTGCTGAATTATACCTAATTGCGTGAGAATAAAGTTCTTATCGCTTCGCAGCCGACAGCGACAGTGACGCCAACAGTAACGCCAACAGTAACGCCAGGGCTGGCTGTTTGGATAAAAATATAATTCTAGGATCATTATATGATAAATAAACTCCTTTGGCCGTTAAAAATCTCGGTCAATTCAACAAGCGGTCGTAAAAGCCGGTACTATTATACATATTCCCCAAACTCATGACTTTGTTGTTTCAAGTCCAAGCTTTTTGTTAGTTATTAAGACCTGATCAAATTCTTAAGAACAGTAAAAAGTTTTCCTTAAATAACCAAATTCGCCATCCTCTAGACCTAGAGGCCGCATAATAAGTTTGCGAAAGAAAACGGATTAGCATTTTTCAAACTGATACTGCACTAGACCTTGGAAGAAATGGGTATCAAACGAAATATACCTACACATATTATTATATCAAGGTTTTTTTTTTTACTTAATAATAATAATAGCCATGGTGGCCGTAGTAGTTTGAGTTTGACCTATTATGAATGACCTCTCATGCAGAGGGTCAAATGTAATTTCGCACATAGGTAAATTCCGTAAAACTCAGAGGAGAGGAGAGGGGATTCTGAGAGGAGGTCTGTACCCTGCAGTGGGACGTATTTAGGCTGGGATGATGATGATGATGGTGAAGAGGGGCATGGGTTCGAATCCGGGCTAGTAGCTGTGAGTTTTTTCGGAATTTACGTGCGAAATTACATTTGGGATTTACCATGAGCTTTACGGTGACGGAAAACATCGTGAGGAAACCTTCGACGAAAAAATTCATAGGTGTCTGAAGTTCTCAGTCCTACTCACTGGGCCAGCGTGGTAACTACGGCGCAATCCCTCTCATTCCAAGAGGAGACCTGTGCCCTGCAGTACGACATATATATAGGCTAGGCTGATGATAATGATGATCTTTGCCTGTTCCTGCAAAAACATTGACGACAGCCAAACAGAAATACAAAGAAATCAAAGGGGATCCTAAAAATGAAACAATATGCAAATATTTCTTCAGAAAATAAGAGACAGATTCCAGAATACCTGAATAAAGTGCTTTCGAATATTTGAGTTAGTCTGCAACTCGAACTAACGCAAAGTGGAATAAAAATTCCTTCGGGAAAACTATTATTTTATGGCCGCGGCATGAAACTACCTACTATGCGGAGGGCAGGGACCTCGAAGCGACCTCTGGTGCGTATTACAGTCGTTTCAAACTCGTTTTTAGGGTCCCGTACCCAAAGGATGTAAACGGGACCTTATTACTGAGACACAGTCACATAGTCCTATCTTCTAAACAGTAATAGCGATGTTGACGCCATTAAAAATAATTCGAAGGTTCCAGTAAAAAAAACCAGCCAAGTGCGAGTCGGACTCGCGCACCGAGGGTTCCGTACAAATTTATATGTAAATAATAAATAAGAATATATTTCAAACTAAATACGAACTGAAATATAGATGCATAGAAAAAACCCCAGAAAAAAGACCAATGTTGGGAATCGAACCCAGGTCCTCAGCATTCCGTGCTGCGTACTTACCCCTACACCATCACTGGTCTAGAGGTTAGCGACGAATCTTTCCCATACATCGTACATTTCAGTCTATTATAATCACCGTATGCAGTGATAAAGCGCGCATCTATGTTATGCCCTCTATCGAGAGACTTAACACTCCTTCGGAACTAACTAACTAACTTTTTGGGTTCGATTCTCAGCATTGGTCTTTTTTCTGGGGTTTTTTCTGTGCATCTATATTTCAGTTTGTATTTAGTTTGAAATATATGGTTTCACGGATGACCGTAAAAGTTATAAAAAAAATGAAGTTGAAAAAATAAATACAAAAAGATACTTCATACCATATGTATCTATGAACATCCAGTCTTAGCAGACCCCTGCTCCTAAGCAAAATTTGCGCAGTGTGGGATCATTTTAGATTGGTTACTTATATAGACATACAGACAAAAAATTATACTTTTCGCAATTTTTCCTTTATCTGTTCTATAAGACCTTGCTTCTCGTACCAAATTTCAATATTCTGAGTTCACGGGAAGTACCCTGTAGGTTTTGATTCCCTTGCGAGTGTCGAAAATTTGCGGCATAAATAGATTGGTTACTGATATAGACAGACAGACAAAAAATGTATGCTTTTCGCAATTTTTCCTTTATCTGTGCTATAAGAACTTGCTTCGTACCAAATTTCAAGATTCTGAGTTCACGGGAAGTACCCTGTGGGTTTTGATTCCCTTGCGAGTGTCGAAAATTTGCGGCATAAATGGCTGTATCTTTTGATTGCGTTGGCTTAGAAGTTTGATTTTTTCACAGCTGCAAGGGACAGTAGACGTGAGTATTTGATATAAATTTCAACTTGATACCTCCACGCGTTCCTGAGAAAAAGGGTCTTGACAGACGGACGGACGGACAACAAAGTGATCCTATAAATAAAGGTTCCGTTTTTTTTCCTTTTGAGGTACGGAACCCTAAAAAACATACAGAAAACACAAAAAAAATCTTCGTGGCAATAGGCTCAGGCTCAGCATAAATGCTGCCGGTTAGGAAGCCGGCGGCGCTGATTTTCTCTCGGCGGCCCATCCGCGGCGCGTTAAACACAACAATACGGGAAGGGCAGAGCTCATAATATTAAAAATATTTACAAACAAATAAACATACGGTTCAAAGTTCAAAGTTCTTTATTGTTTGTGAGGATTAGGTTACATTGATGATACAAATAACAATCTCATATAAAGAAACACCAATGCTCTACCTTTTCAGGTGTACAAACAAACACAAAACATTATAAAATAGACTATTAATTAAAAACATCAAGTAAAATGTTATAAATAAATAAATCGAATTAAATAACATAATCAAATCAAACTAAATAAATTAAATTAAATCTAATCAAACAATAATAAATAAAATCAAATCAAATTAAATTAAATCCAATTAAACTACATAAAATTAAATTAAGATGAAACAAATCAAATTGATTATGATGATGATGATGATGCAGTGAAATCAAATCAAACTATCGTAACTAATATTATAAATGCGAAAGTAACTCTGTCTGTCAGTCTGTCTGTGTCGCTTTCACGCTAAAACTATAAATTTGGTACACAGATAGTCTAGAGCCTGAGAAAGGACATAGGCTATATATCATCACGCTAACACCAATAGGAGCGGAGTGGAGCGGAAGAATGTTTCAAAATCGGGGGTTTTTGAAGTAAAACTTGTAGGTATAGGCATGCTTGACTTGGGAGTAGGGTGGTGAATGTGAACGCGGGTGTGCTGGGGGGTTCGGAGGGGGGGTTCTGTGGTGGGGAGGTCTGGGGGGGGGGGGTGCCGGGGGGTAATTTTTTATATCGAGGAACTAAGGAGAGCCATATTGGTGAAAAAGCAAATTGGATAAAAACAATAAGCTGCTCAAATTACTAATTCCACGCGGACGGAGTCGCGGGCAAAAGCTAGTATTAAATTTAAGAACAAATAAAACAACTAAAGGGAAGATAAAAATATAAGAAGAAGGGGGGAATCTGGCAGTTCTTTTCTATGAAATTGCAGGGCAGGGTCATACCGGCTCGGGTAGCTATAGAGACGACTCGGGTGGAATGGCTTGTTTTGTGTTTTTGTTACTTGTGCCTAAATAAATAATTATTGTAGGTATTAATGATGCTTAGCACTGTTTTGCTTTGTTGTTTAATGTTTTGTTGTATTTATTTTAATTAGTAAGTAATATTTTGTTCTCGATCCTCTGGGCTGTGGCAGAATATCAGTGTTTTGCTCCTATGAGCAATGTTGACCACTGAGCCACGGCCCTTTTGCTCTACTGCAGCGCATACAGACAATATTAAATGTTTTACTTTTAAGTTTATACTGATATCTGTATTTTTGTTAATTTTGATTGTGTGTGCTTGCAGTACCAAATAAACGTCTTTATCTATCTATCTATCTATCTATCATATCCATAGCCTTAGGTAATCTTGTGGTCTTTGGGGAAGTATCAATTTCCATCATCATCTCATTCCCAGCCTAACATACATATTATGTAGGTTGACAACGCAAGTATTATTAACAGAAATAACAGTAAGCAAAAAAGGTAGGTACTTCTTCTTTTTCTTATCAAGCTATATACAATATACACATGCCTCCTCTCAGCCTGTCCCTGGGCTTGGGCTGTAATTCCCTCGCAGGCCCAGTGCGGGTAGGGAACTTCACACACACCATTATTAAAGACCGCTTTAGCCTAGTTGGTAGCGACCCTGCCTACGAAGCAAGAGGTCCTGGGTTCGAATCCCGGTAAGGGCATTTATTTGTGTGATGAGCACGAATATTTGTTCCTGAGTTATGGATGTTTTCTATGTATTTAAGTATTTATTTATCTATATAAGTATGTTTATCCGTTGCTTAGTACCCATAACACAAGCTTTGCTAAGCTTACTTTGGGACTAGGTCAATTGGTGTGAATTGTCCCATGATATTTATTTATTTATTTATTTATTACCATTGAATTTCTTCGCAGCATGTTTTCCTTTTCCGCAAAGGGCATGGTTAATTTCAAATGTATTTGTAGTTTGCACATGAATTTTCTTAAATCAAGTTAAGTCGCAAGGTAAATTGTAGTAACTTGTTAATCCACATCCAGTTATACGTCAAAGCCTCCAAAGTGGGGAAAAAATAAAAATATGAATTTAGGGATTATTTTATCGGCGAGATGATTTTTATCTCCATGGCGATAATCCCACGCCGAGAGATATTTGTTACGGTAATTTTATTTTCCTCTTCTAAAATCTACCTGTTCAAACAGGTAGTAATGGTATTTTATATACTTTTTAGGGTTCCGTGCCCAAAGGGTAAAAACGGGACCCTATTACTGATTATTAAGCTCCACATTGCAGAGAATTGTGCACTACTACATACAACAGGTCATTTTACTTAAGTTTTTCACCATACAAGCAAGCAAGAGGTCCTGGGTTCAAATCCCGGTAAGGGCATTTATTTGTGTGATGAGCACGCATATTTATTCCTGAGTTATGGATGTTTTCTATGTATTTAAGTATTTATTTATCTATATAAGTATGTTTATTCGTTGCTTAATACCCATAACACAAGCTTTGCTAAGCTTACTTTGGGACTAGGTCAATTGGTGTGAATATGGGACTATATATTTTTTTTTATACCTAATACACAAATAACATAATGTGTGTTAATACATAGTGTATTGTTTGTTAGTGATAGCTGAGCATCTATATGGCATTTCGGCGGCGAAGTTATACTTCGTTGATTTCAATATTAGAAAAACAATATTGACGAGTCTTTTTATTGAAAATCGCTTTAACAAAAAATACCAATGCTCGACACTTCAACGCCCAGTAGATGACACCCATCTGTCACCTCTCAACTATGACATAAGATTGAAGGTGCCATGTATTAGGTCAGTGTCGAGCACAGGGACGTATAACTTATACCATACTCGTATTATATCCTTGCTAATTGTTACATATTTGCTGGGACTTATTTTTAAAACGCGTTTTACAATAAACCTTACCTTCTTTCTAATGCTAAAATCATTATCATAAGAGAAGAATGTTTAAAAATTAACTTATCCCTTACAGGGTTAAGTTAATTTTTTGGTATTGATTTTCGGGATGGGATTGTATTGTATCTTCTTACGAAATGTTAAGTAAATATGTACCGATATATATCTCAATTGTTACCACGTTTTCTTTTACCAATCGATTAAGGGAACTATATTTATGTCTATTTACAGTTTATCTATTTCCATTTCATATTTATGTATGACTATTTGTTTCTCAATAAAAAAACGAAGCACCCTTAGACTCCGGGTCTGTATTACAATTTTGTGAAAGGGTCATTTTCAAATTTTGCGCAGAGCACTCTGTTAGTTTTTGTATATAGCTACCACTCTGTTACCAATATTACACAAATGTAAGCATCTTTTTCTGTTCCGATAATCAATAAATATCTGTTATTTAATGAAATTATAAACTTTTTATAACAATTAACGATAAAAGTAGGTATAAAAACAGAGACTAAATATAAAATTAACATAATTAAAACTAACTTAAAATAGCTAAACAAAAATTAAAAACTAAAAATTACCATCTAAATTTGGACCCTTAGGTAGGGTGCCCATCACGCAGGCAGCATTCCCACGTTGAATTGCTATAGCAAGTCTTTGTGCGAGAAAGCTGCCTATACATATATACTTCTGTGATTACTAATCATCAATTATTTCACTCAAATAACGGAAACAACTTTTTTAAGTTGAGACAAGCTGCCTGCGCAAATTCGAAAATGACCCTATAATTATCATCATCATCATGATCCCAGCCTATATACGTCCCACTGCAGGGCACAGGCCTCCTCTTAGAATGAGAGGGGTTGGGCCGTAGTTCCCACGCGGGCCCAGTGCGGATTGGGAACTTTACACACGCCATTGAATTTATTCGCAGGTATGTGTGCATGTTTTCACACGATGTTTTCCTTCACCGTAAAGCTCATGGTAAGTTTCTAATGTAATTTCCTGTAATTATGTATAATTATAACTATGTATAACTAAAAAAGATGCAGGGATACCCGAAGTAAATTAATTTAAATTGAGCCGTGTGTGTCCGCTGATAGAAATATTTGCAACTAGCTTTTTCCCGCGACTCCGTCCGCGTGGAATTAGTAATTTGGGCAGCTTATTTTTTTATCCCCCACCCCCCACCATACCCCCCCCCCCCCCCGCACACCCGCGTTCACATTCACCACCGTACTCCCAAGTCAAGCGTGCCTATAGAAGTTTTACTTCAAAAACCCCCGAGTTTGAAACATTCTTCCGCTCCGCTCCGCTCCTATTGGTGTTACATAGGCCCTGCCACGCCTGTGTGCATGCCCAACTTAAGATGAACCCTATTTAGTATAGTTAACTATATTGTTGTCAGCTCATTTTATGTTGGATTTTTTTTCTATGTACTATCCATTTTCGATAAATTCTTAAAATAGACGTATCTTCCTTATTTGTGAACCGATTCAAATGAAACAAACACTAAATGTTAATCCAAGAAAATACCAACATATCAATGAAAACCGCATCCTTCTAGGTTAAGCCGTTTCTGAGATTAGCGCGCACAAACGCACAGACAAACAGACAAACAGACAATAATTCTAAAAATCATTGTTTCGGGTTCTATTGCGCTAATAAATAGCCCTAGTGACAGTTTTTCTCAAATATCTTCAATGTACAGACACCGACTTGTTACAGATTTATTATATGTATATGTATAGATAGATAGATAGATTGAGAAAGCATTCTCGCCGCCCTGTTGATAAAGAAATTTAATATTCATTTCTATTTATTTCCCCTCAGATTTATTCATTCACGCCGTCAAAGGAGCGATATAGAAGCAAAATCCTACGTAAGTAGGTACTAAGAGCCTCCGTAGCGACAAAGCCCCGAATTTAACTTTGCGATACGTCTAAGGAGGTGCTGAAGTATTTATGCTAAGGGAATTGTATTAATTGACTGAGCCAGTTCAGTTCAACACATTGTTTGCAACGTTTTAATTGGTATAAAATCCAATGAACTGTTTTAATTAGAGATGATGGCGTTCGTGTGCAAGGAAGTAAATACGAATATTAGGCGTGAGTTTTTCCATCAATAATTCACAAGTTCATAATATTCTTAGAAACCAATCTTTTCGACTTGTTGCGAACTTCGAAATTCTAAGCCCAATCATGTCGCGATGAGCTCCGTGGAAGAGTTTATTATTACTCGATGTATGTATATTTCGACTGCCGCAACAAAAATTCGATTCACGAAGTTCTCGTACCAAGTTAGCAGTGAGTTTCCAACTCATCGCTGCGGCCGCGCCCGGAATCCATGTCTTTTTGCCGATACCGCGAACCCTCGTTCAACGATGTAAAGCTTATTTTACACTACGGAAACGTAGCATATATCCCGGAGACAAGATTGGGAACAAAATCAATAGAGTTGATGAACATCTGTGTAAATATTTAGCGGCAGACGTTTTCAACGTTTGAATTTGCAATCCCATGTGTCGCCCGGACGACTCGGTTACGTACAGCGAGACAATGTACGGATGTATATAGATTTATCTTTTACAATTTAAATGCTGCGGAGATCCAGTTTTATCGTCGACTTAATTTACATTTCGTTGCAGTTTTTGCATTTATGCAGCATTTTCGGGAGCTTTACTTGTTGCGATTCGTTGTTCTTTTTTAAAACTATATTGTTTGGGACGGATGAAGCCGAGCAATACAGGGCTTAGCGTCGCGGGTGAATAATTTATTGCTTTTATAGAAAGCGAAATAACGGGAGTGAATTTAATTAATTACTAACTATTCGTAGTTAAACTGTCCTTCTTTTTGTTAGCGGCACAAAGCGCGGGCTACATTGTCCTGCCACAATGGATTCGTCGAGGAGAGCTGAATGGAGATTTTATTCCTGTACTTATCACTACTTACATAATTTGAGCGCAAGTTTTTGCATCCGACTTTGTTCGGAATTCGCTTTAACTTGGAACAATGGTCGCTGTCAAATAAACGTAGTTCCTGATTTATTGCTTTTCAAATAGTTGCACAGTTGGCTGGGACTCAGAAAGCGAAATAAATTTTCTAGGAAAGAAAATTCTAATTCTTTCTAAAATGAACGACTGTCAGCAACTATACGTTTATTCTGTTCGTTTATTTATTTTTCACGACACTGCTCGAAAATGTGGCCATAGATAACCTAAATCCAGTACTCAAAACTGCCTATATATGTACATTTAACAGCTGACTCATTTATGGCGCACAAACACGACAACAAAGTTACACTAATCGAAAACAGGACGTATCAGTATATGTATTTCATTATACGATACGACTTTTTGAAAGATAATTTCTGAATTTCATTCCTGGCGTGCTGAAACGACATTATTGGACCAATCAACAGTAATCGTCTGCTGCATGCGATGGATGGATGGATGAATGGATGGACGGACGGACGGACGGACGGAGGGACGGACGGACGGACGGACGGACGGACGGACGGACAGACGGACTGGATGGACGGATGGACGGGATGGACGGGATGGACGGGATGGACGGGATGGACAGAATGGACGGATGGACAGATGGACGGGATGGTCAGGATGGACGGATGGACGGATGGTCGGGATGGACGGGATGGACGGAATGGACGGATGGACGGGATGGATGGACGGATGGACGGATGGACGGATGGACGGATGGACGGAATGGACGGGATGGACGGGTTGGACGGGATAGACGGGTTGGACGGGATGGACGGGATGGACGGGATGGACGGGATGGATGGGTTGGACGGGATGGACAGGATGGACGGGATGGACGGGACGGATGGACGGGATGGACGGAATGGACGGGATGGCCGGAATGGATGGGATGGACGGGATGGACGGTTTGGACGGGATGGACAGAATGGACGGATGGGCAGATGGACGAGATGGACAGGATGGACGGATGGACGGATGGACGGGATGGACGGGATGGACGGAATGGACGGATGGACGGGATGGATGGACGGAATGGACGGGATGGACGGGATGGACAGAATGGACGGATGGGCAGATGGACGGGATGGACAGGATGGACGGGATGGACGGGATGGACGGGACGGATGGACGGGATGGACAGGATGGACGGGATGGATGGATGGACGGGATAACGGGATAGATGGACGGATGGACGGATGGTCGGATGGACGGGATGGACGGGATGGACAGGATGGACGGGATGGACGGGATGGATGGATGGATGATTATGATGATGATGATGATAATGATTTCCTCGCATTAGTCGTGAAAAGCACAATGTTTAGTCTCGGCCAAAAGTGCAATAGATGGACTCGTACTTTCGAGGGCCTCCGCTACGCGAAGGCCCTCAAACAAACTCGTCCATCTATTGCTTACTTTCCAGCCTCTACAACAATGTACTATTAAGTGAATTTGGCCATAGTTTTGTCAGTTACAAAATTACTTGGATAACATTACTTTATGTTGTAAATATTCCGACCATTCGCTCAAAGCGTTTCGTTAAATCTTTTATAACGACGTCTGTTTTGGTGGGTAGATATATATAATTTAGGACTTTACATGACCAGAGTGAATTGGCTGCTACTAAACCAGAGCTTTATCTTCCTTCTGCGTCACTTGCAGTTACCATCAGATGAGATAGAAGTCAATCGCTAGCCAGTTTTTAAATAATATAAAGATGTTAAGCGGATAAAGTTCTGTTGTTAGTCAGCATTTAATGCACTGTTACGGTACATAAAGTAAAACTATTAGCGATGAACTAGGTTTATAGACATAGATAACTAAACTCGTCTCATAAATGACTCGGACATTTCAGAATCGAACTTATAAATTCCGTTTATTATATTCCGTAGGAATTTCAACGAATCCGTCCTTATTCCTTGCCTAAATTTTAGGCAACCCCTATGAAAAATTTCAACCTTCTAGGACCATAGGTTCAAGCCGGGGATTTCATTGATAAGACTAAGTCAGACAGTCAATCATAGGTATTTCAACCTTTTAGGGGCAAGGGTTTGGACTTGGCGTTGATGAGTCAATCAAGTTAAAGAGGACCTCGTAAACGGCACTAACCGTTTCGATGAAGTTTTGTTTTGGTTTTGAAGAGCGAACAATCTATCTGTGGGAAGAGCTGAGGCTAATAAAACTCACTTTCCTGAAACGTGCACTTGCAGATTGAGCCTTTTCTCAGATGCAGATGGTACAGTTTCGCAGAAGTTACACTTTTTCCAGAGAGCCGTATGTGGGCATATTATGTAAACGGCCGTTTCACATACAATGTGCATTTCGGGAATGTGTGCGTTTTGGTAAGTGTATTTACTTTTTGGGAAAACGCGCTTATCTATTGGGCAAAGACATGTGTATGGTAAAGTGTTTATTTCGAGAAAATGCCGATTCAAAATTAAGTTTACATTTTGTGGAGCTTTTTAATCGACTTCTGTTTGAAGTCGGTGACTCAGCACGAGCCAGCAGGAGTGGACCTCGTTGTCTACCTTACCATCTATTGGGTTTACACCACTCCTGCTGGCTCATGCTGAGGCACCGACTTCAAACAGATTAGTAAAAAGATATTTTCATGGTTTTTGTTTGTAGTCGGTTCAATTTTTACTTTACAACTGATTTTTTATTTTTAGTTTTTGTTTGCTTTTTTGGAGAATGTACACATTATAGAAAAGTCGATTACCTAAGCCCTAGGAAGCTCTGCGAAACTCGGTCGCCCAGATACTACGTTCAAAGCGAGGCAACGACACGTCAACCAAGGATAGGTTCGCTGAGTCCATTAGTACATTAATCTTCATTGCTTCTTGCTCCGAAACTAATAATTTTTAGACGATCATCATCATCATTTCTCAGCCTAGGGTAAAACCAGGATAATTGCCCCAGGGGTATAATTGCCCCGATTATAATTACTCTAGTTTTGCGAATAAATCATATTTTATTTGAATTACTTATCGAGAGACTTCCCAGCTACCACCATTTATTTACATGGGAAGGCAAAATGCGAACAAAGTTTTTAGGGGATAGTTGTCTCGTTTCGGGGGAGGGCATCTATCCTATACGGCATTGACTGATATGGATCAGGACCAAATGAAGAGGTCTGCTAAAATCGCTAATACACTGAAAATACATATTCAAGAAAATGTTTTTTATTTTTTTTAATTGGTCGATGATAACACAAAGTACCGGCTGGGGCTGGGAAGTAGTTCCCACGTGGGCCAAGTCATAATCATCATCCCAGCCTATTTACGTCTAACCCAGTGCGAATTGGCCACTTCACACACACCATTGAAGTTCTCCGTAAGCGTGTGCAATTTTCTCACGATGTTTTCCTTCACTGTAAAGCTCACGCAAAGTTTCAAATGTAATTTTCCACATAAATTACGAAAAACTCAAAAGTGCAAGCCTAGACTCGAAGCCACTACTTAGCACAGAGTCCATTAAAGCTTTAATAATCTTCGTTCCGTCTCGCTCCGAAACTAATAATTTTTAGATGTTCGAATATATGAAATTATCTCGGAATAAGCCTATCGCGTATGATTTATGACATGTGCTCCTCGGGAGGCTGCGGGGCCAGATTATCGGATTTTTACATGTCTACAGTAAGTCCCAAGTTCCCTCGCGTTCGAAGCATTACTATTTATTTTTATGTAGCAACCTCTTTGCTTTGATTTTGGAGATTCTAGGTTACCAGCCAGCTACATAATATGAGCTTTGTACGCACTGAAATTTTTGTATGTTTGAGTTAATTGAGAGTGAATTCTCGATCGGTGCAGATTTAATCTGGGTATTATTTATACAAAGTACATTGTAATTTTCCTACTAACGTCGATAAGCCAAAGGCAAAAGCAAAAGCAAAAGGCAAAAGGGAGAATTATCAATTTGGACAGAGGACCTCATAAAATACGATTTTTAGTGAAATCCATAAGACAAAAGAGTATCGTAAACAGTAGATAACTTGAGTTTATGTTAAAGGGGCGCTGTGGTGTTTGCCTGATCCGGCCACTTATAAACATTGTCCGGGCGCCGGCCACTTACCCGGCACTCGGAGCCGAGGTCACTCGAACAGCCCCGGTTAAATCTCGTAAGACGCTCGCTGTTCAGATAAATCCCTATATTATCGTTATTGCTTCCCGAAGGATCCTCTAAGGCGAGTATTGTACGTTTTTCTGTTCGTATTTTTCAATCTATTGGTCTCCTTGGCTGGCGTGCTGCTTGCATGTAATTTCAACACGAAAAAGGGTTGGATTTTATTTTGTGAAATAACCTTCTTAGTCTACATATTCTGTTATAGGTACAAATACCTACAAATATCTAAGCAATGGGGCGTTCGCTCCTTTCGATAAAATCCTTCTAAGGGTTCTGTACTTTAAAAGAAAAAACGGAACCCTCAGGATCACTTTGTCCGTCTGTCAGTCAAGACCCTTAATCTCAGGAACGGGTGGAGGTGTCAAGTTGAAATTAAAGCCATATAGACCCTTGAAGCTGTGAAAAAATCAAACTTCTAAGTTATCGTAAAAAAAGATACGGCCGCTTATGCCGCACAGAACGTATACTTCGACACGACCGTCTTAGCCTAGTTGGTAGTGACCCTGCTTACGAAGCAAGAGGTCCTGGGTTCGAATCCCGGTAAGGGCATTTATTTGTGTGATGAGCACGAATATTTGTTCCTGAGTTATGGATGTTTTCTATGTACTTAAGTATTTATTTATCTATATAAGTATGTTTATCGTCGTGTAGTACCCATAGTACAAGCTGTGCTTAGTTTGGGACTAGGTCGATTTGTGTAAGATTGTCCCCTAATATTTTATTTTATTTTTTATTTTTTTAACTCTCAAGGGAATTAAAATGTATAGGGTATTTTCCGTAGACAATAGACCTAGTAATGAAATTTGGCAAGTAATACCATCTTATACTACAAGTTGTTTAAAAATTGTTTTGCGATTTGGCGAAATATTTCAACATAAATGTGTATAATAAATACAGTAATGTTACAATAAATTTAAAAAAGTACAAGGGAAAATCTGAAAAATATACATATTTGCAATTTTGTAAAGGTTCCCGGACTTTCCAATATAAAATGATCCCATACTGCGTACATTTAACTTCAAAGTATGGCTCTGCTAACACTGGATAATGTAATAATAGATACGGCTGTTTACGGCGTATATTTTAACATTCCTACAGATTTGTACGGAACCCTCGGTGAGCGAGTCCGACGCGCACTAGGTCGGTTTTTTATTTATTAGGTAAAGAAACATAAAAAAACTGCAATTGTATCTGCCGTTGTTATATAAATCATTTTGGTCCTTCTAGCTCGACGACCCTTTGTGGGGTCTAGGCTCGCCAGCAATATTTCACCATTTGTCTTTTAGTATCATCGAGATTGAAGGCAAGCAAGAATGAGAAGTATCGAACTAACTCTTTTGTCACCTTGCACCATGGAATGAAAAGTAACATATATAATTATGTTTATCTTACAGGTTTTTGTGTTTTCACTGATTTATTGTTTGTAGCTGTTGCCCCGACTCCGTCTGCGAAGAATTCATTTATCGCTCTCCCGCGGGAAATATGCAATTTTCTGGGATAAAAAGTCCAGGTCGTAAGCTATTTGTGCGCCAAATTTCATCACAATAAATTGTTAATATTAGTAAGATGGTACTTATCAGCGAAATTTAGCATAGACATATTAGTCATGATATGTTATTCTTGTGCTTAATTCTCTGGCATGTTTACTGTATTGGTGTTTCCTTTTCTCATTATATTATCTTTGACATGTTAACATTTAATTGAATATTTATTGGATAAAATTGTAGGTTAATAATTTTTAGCATGTTGACTTTAGGTACTTACCTAAAACATTGTCCATACATCGGTCGATTGTGACGCACTACTCAATTATGTAACATCTGTATATTTATCGACAATTTGGCAATAAATGAATTTGAATTTGAATTTCTGTGCAGGCGTGAGCAGGTTTCTTCACGCTGTTTTCTTCGTGGTAAAGATCATGTTAAATTTCAGATGTAATTCCGCGCATAAATTCAGAAAAACTCAAAGGTGCGAGCCCATACTCAAACCCACAACCCTCTGCGTGAGAGTAGCTTTTAATTCATAATCATAATCATTTATTGTGTATGAAATTCAGGCAACAAATACAGGACACCAAACTATGGTTTCACCAAATTCTACCCTTACAGGACCCTACTTACACCTTACTACCACTTAGGACCTTACTTCTTACCTTTTCACTAGTTTTCCACTGTGATACGAAAACTAACCATGCAACATTGTTTGGGTATTTTTTTTTGTCACACTGGAACTTTCTAGTCAGCTATTTTGTATGGCTTACCTACTACCATTCAATGCAGTGCAACTTTTTGACCTCCATCTGTGACATTGAACGAGCCCCTTTGATAATTTAAGCGCAAGTTGGTAGATGCAAATAAATTATTCCAATTCTCATTCATAAAATCCTTTTATTTATGATGTTCCGCAGCATAATTAAATGTTATCGTCATCAGACTAATACTGATGCTAACGCAATTGTTAAACCACGCTTAAATTTATACGAAATCATAAAAGGTTACTTATTTAAAACAAGAAAACAATTGAACTCGAGATATTTTGCGTTAAATAGTCTCTGAAAGTCCACACACCACGAAGAACAGAGCATTAGCCTTGATATCCTTTCTTGCGGAGGGATTCGGGCATGGCGGCGGGCGGCGGGCGCGGCATACCCGTGTATACCTTGAAAGCGTCGTAGATGAACCACTGGAGTCCCGTAAGGGTCCCAATCATGATGATACGCGCCACCAGCCCGCGCCACACGCCCAATGGCCCTACTTCAGCCAAGATGGCGCCGATCGACGAGCTCGGATCCTTGTTCAATTTCGACACAATGGTATCCGACGGATGCGACACGATGGCACACAGTACCCCGGCGATGTAGCCCGCAGTGAACGTCACAATCAGCTGTTCACCCTTAGAGCACTGTTCTCGCGGCTTAGGCACCACGTTGGCGTACAGATACTCCACCGTCTTCTCGAACGACGAAAACTTCATCATCGTGTACGGCACCTGTCGGCCCCAGAGAGGGACTAGCCCTTTGTAGAACACCCCGAACCCTTCCGTGGCCATCATGTGGGGCATCGCCGTTCGCATCTGTGAGGTGTACCCGGGTGTCGTTTGGATCCGCACCTTCGTAGCTTCAAACGGGCACAACACGCAGTCTGCAATCAATTCCGCGCTCGCAGACGCTGCTAAATACATGTATGTCCGATACATATACGCCGTTTCCTCGTCGACCATCGTCGCGAATTTGTATTTGAAATATTCGTACCCGGAGAATTTGAAAGCACCTTGCATGGAATAGCCTAACAACGTGGGCGCCCAGCCTTTTACCAGGTTGCTGAAGCCGCCTTCCGCGAACGAGATGGAGAAACCCTTGAAGATGGACTGGTACTTTTTGGGGTCGACTTGCAGCCGGCACTTGACCAAGTCGAGTGGCGTCAGGAAGGCGTGCGTGCTGCCGCAAGCCGTGGCGCCGCCGGCCGCGCACAGCTGGAAGTATTTGTTGCTGAACATCTCACACGAGAATTCTTCCTTGGGTTTAGCCATTTTGGTAGGCTTTTTGTTTCGGCCGAGTTGTTAAATTTCGCTTCCAGATCAAACTGGAGTATATTTTCTTAAGAGTCTTGTTTGTAACGAGCCGTGCCTAAGGTGACATTTTGACGGATGTTTTCTTTCTTTGACTTTATCATTGACAAGAGCAGAAACGAGTGGAACCTCTCTGCGTGATTCTTGAATGATTCACGCTGTCATCGTTCATCAACAATTACCTCCCATTTTTCGTTCTTTACATTTTTTTTAACAATATCGTAAAACTATATTATATTGGCAAAATTTTAATCTGATGGACAGAGCCATATTTCTTTAAAACTAACTAATTTTTGAGCACTGTCGGAACTCGTTGAAATAGTGAAAGATGCTATCGTAAAGTTCCGTACCTGTATTTGCTCGTTTAATCGAAAAAAGATTCAAATGTAGTGTTACACATGAGGTCATACCTACAATGCCCTAGGGTTAGCAAGTAGCCGTAACCCGAGGGTTCTCCCGCGTTAAAAACTTACATCGAGATTTGCCTGAAAAAATACCTTTTTGACAAGTTCACAGTCCAATGAGGCACATGTGCCTCATGGGTGGTTTCACGTCCATGCGGCACATGCGCTTCATGATTTTACGTTTCATGTCATTATTACTATTGGGACGTGTGGAAAGAAGACATTGCTGTGCTGTGAACCTGTTAATGCAGACGAAGTCGAAGCGTCACCTTAAAACCCTCAAGTACTTCAATACCCTGATATATTACATATCGCTTATGAAGAAGAACACTGACATAATTACAAATTATTGTCATTTCAAAAGTAAACTTTTTTCTGATTACGTAAAGTTTAGTTTTGAAATGACATGAAAATGTTCTTCTACATGAGCGAATGATTATATTAAGTTCTTGGACAGCGCTCTCTATTCTTATTTAAAGTTAAAATTATTTATTATCCCAGGAGAACGCATTACCGGGATATTGAGTGTCCTATGTCTCATTTCAGATTTTTTCCTATCTGTACGCCAAGATTCATTCAAAAGTTATTATTATTTTCAGAAGTTATTGCATTTATAAGTAATTGCAATGACTAATAAAATAAACATCCAACATCCAAACATCATTTATAAATGTCGTGTCACTTGTTTTTGTTATCGAACTTCTCCGAAACGGCTTGATCGATTTTTATGTTTATTTTTGCCTATATTTAGTAGGTCTTAGAATAGATCGTAGGCTATTTTGTATACCCCTATTCTTTGCAGACGGAGTCGCGGGCAACAGCTAGACTCAAAATAAAACAAAAAGTAAAATTAAAAATGTATTTATTTTTCGATTTGCCTAAAGCTATATTTTAATCCTTACAGAGCTAATTTTAATTCTAGTTATGACTAAAAATTATATTATCTCATTTATCATTTGTATACACATATTTACAAAATAAAATAAGTTTATTGCATTTTTGTACTTTTAAAACTAATATAAAAGGCCAAAGATTTCTTAAAAGATCCAGTCTACAAAAATTCCTAAAATACAAATGGCTTTGAAAAAATAAAAATAAACTTACGAATGAAAATAAAAAATAAATAATTTTCTTAAATCTAAATAAAAGCAAAATAATTTTTGAATAAAAAAAAACATCTATTACATTTTAAATTGTAACATCAACATTCTGTTCCAAATCACCACACAAGAAACTACAAATATAGTAATACAAATATATAATAGTGACGGGAAATAAAATAAAAATTGTAAAAACTATGAAAAAGTTATTCGACTCGTTTTAGTTTCGTTCTTGACATTAATTAGTACAACATAACTTAAACATTAGTGACGTGGTAAATGTAAAATCGTCACCATCGATAAAATCAAAATGATCGTAGTTTATTAAAGGCTATATGCATAGCAACGTCGCACTTAATACTGCCGACGAGATCGTCCGGCTAAAAAACACTTGGCTCAGTCCTTAAGTTATAGTGTGATCGTTTCTGTGCCAAGCGCATGCTACGAACTCTACAGTAGCAATGCCAATTTAAAGCGAAAAAGCTCACGTCAGTGTCACTTTGACAGTTAAAGTATTAAACTGACAGGACTTTAAAGTGATGCTCTACTATTCTGATATCGATAAAAAGATTGGGAAAAATGAGAAAAATATTCGCGACACGATCTCAGGGAAGTATGGCCCCACCCCCAATAAACATTAGGTATTATTAATTAATTTATCTTATGCAATATTATTATGTTGTATTGCATGGGAATCGACACATATTTTGTGTCATTGTAAAATGTACTATTCAAATTATGTAAAAACAATTGGTAACGTAAATTAAACCAGCGTATTCAAAGCATACTTGAATAGGTTCGATCTCACTACAATATTAGTAAACATTAGTTTATTATTATTTATTATGGCAACTCCTCGTGTACCTACTTCGTAATAAAACTAAATTTTCTCATCGCACATGTCAGTTAAATTTTTAATATGACTCATTTGATTTGGCAGTGTATCATGAACACTTATTTCAATGTAGCGTAAAATATTTATTATTTTCTAACGTAAGTCTTCGTTACTCGTGAATGAACTTAAGTTTAAAAATAACAACGAATTCAATTTCATAAATTTTGCCAATTCGCATACTGTACAAGGTATACCACAATACGTACGTCTGCCGACAGTTTCGAGGCGATTTCACCCGTTCACAGACAAATTTAATCTACATTATGTTAAAATGAATATACCTGTGATTTAAAATAAAAAAATAACTGGATTAGTCTGTGTCGCTGGGGTCCGATTTTACAAATTACATCACTCAAAAATACCATTCTAAATTGGTAAAAATCTGTGTAAGTATTGCTACAAAACTACAGCACAAATACAATTAGCGACTAGTTGACAAGATTAATCAATCTCTAGCTGTAATTTCCTACAACACGTTCGTATTTTCACCATGGGATTTTAGAGACGTGTTATTTCAAAATACGAAATGCTCCAGATTTACACTAGATCAATGTAGATTTGAGAGTTTGTTTTTTAATTAAATTTTAAATCAAAATTTAGTCTGGGACAGGATGAAATCGTCTCTAACCCGCTAGACATACCGCCTCAGCAATCAACGTTTAGGCGGCGCGATCTTCACAGACACGTACAGCCTCAGGGGCGCTGGTACACTCACGTCCACACTCCTTCGTCTCCTGCCAGGGGGGGCTACGAACCTCGCTTCTAATTCCAGCTGCTGCTCGAGTACTGTGGCTGGCTTGAGGTGTTTTCGTAGTCTGAGCGCCCAAGCGCCATCTCGTTTGGAGAGCACGAAGTTTCTGTCGGCGTCCCCGTACGCGATGCGGTAGTGCGCGCGCGCGTCGCCCTCTGCCGGCAAGAGGCGGAGCAAGGGCGCGCGGCCCCACGTTTGCTTAGGTGTCGCTGTCACGACGATCAGCTCGGCTTCGGGCTCGAGTAGTGAGCGGCGGCCTGGAAACGTTTCATGTTAATTTCAATCTTATCAATACTTTTCTTTTCATTGGCTTTCACCCTTGCTGTCTTATACTAGAAATGTATAGGTAGGTACTTAGCTAAATGTAAACAAACATGAACAACCAATAGTTATGGCGTCTGGTTAACCAGCCAAATTCAATATTTTGTAAATGACTTTCACGCGTCGCATTATCGACATACTCCTTAGTTTAGTGCTTGTTGTTTGATCAGTAGTTAAAGATACTAATAGTCTAATTGCCTTTGAAATGCGTCAACTATTGTTATGTTTGCCATATATTTTAACTATTAGTTTGTTTAACTATTGATCAAACAACGGGCTCTTAGTCGCTTAAAATAAGTATCGACGTACTCTTTAGTTTAGTCGCATAATAATTTATTATGTCGATAATGTCGAGTCGATAATGCGACGCGTGAAAGTCAATTAGGTACAAATATTGCATAATAATTTATTATGTCGATAATGTCGAGTCGATAATGCGACGCGTGAAAGTCAATTAGGTACAAATATTGCATAATAATTTATTATGTCGATAATGTCGAGTCGATAATGCGACGCGTGAAAGTCAATTAGGTACAAATATTGCATAATAATTTATTATGTCGATAATGTCGAGTCGATAATGCGACGCGTGAAAGTCAATTAGGTACAAATATTGCATAATAATTTATTATGTCGATAATGTCGAGTCGATAATGCGACGCGTGAAAGTCAATTAGGTACAAATATTGCATTTGGCTGGTTAACTCGACGTCGTAACTGTTGGTTGTTCACCTTTGTTGCCATTTAGTTAATTACCTAAACATTTCTAGTATAACAAGGTGTAGGTATTTTGCCAATGTCGACCGACGTGTGGTGACAGACGGACAGACAGACAAACAGACGGACGGGCGGACAGCTTAGTATCAGTAATAGGGTCCCATTTTTACCCTTTGGGTACGGAACCCTAAAAAGGACCTTTAAAGGAAAATTAAGATCTTACTGATCCGCAATCACAGAAGCAATAAAAATAATTTTCAAATGATGCGCTTCCATACAATGTTAGACAGATTTTTCTGAAAGAGACGTGAAAATGGCCCACTGAGCAATAAGTTATACTAAATTAATGTCGGTTAAACAAGACGCAGTTGGTATGAAATTAGCTTGTAAGAACGTTTTTGCGTGGCATTAATGACAAAGCTTTGGCTGCTTCATGTAAAATTTTCCGTTGTAATTTGTTCTAGTCTGGCTCTCTGTACTTATTTAAATTTCAATTGTCTAGCGTTATTGTTTTATAATTTTGTAATTAACGCTTCTAAACGCGTGTTTTTTCTAACTACTAATTTTACTCTCAATCAAAATTATATCAGCCCTTAGAAACAGTTATTCGATCATATGATATTATATTACGTATAATCTTCCACGTAAAACAATCACGCGTAATACGAACGAAATTATTATTTAATAATTAGTACCAGACAGTAGACAGCCTTAATTACTTGTCTTATAATTAATTAACTACAGGATATATTTGAGTTTGTCTTCAACAAATAAACATGACAGAAATCCTAAATCTAGTACTACTTTGTGTAGGTATATGAAATAGCTCTCTAATTATTTTAAAATATGGCGCGTAGCAACCACACTTACACTTGTAGTTAAATCGTAGACATGACTAAGGGCCTGTTGTTTGATCAATAGTTAAACTAACTCTAATAGTCAAATTTCCTTTGAAATGCGTTAACTATTGTTATTTTTGCCATACATTTTAACTATTAGTTTGTTTAACTATTGATCAAACAACAGGCCCTTAGGGCTGATTTTTCAGTCCCCAGATAGAAGTATCTGTCAGATAAATTCAAGCACTGTCCTTTTTAGGGTTCCGTACCCTACGGGTAAAAACGGGACCCTATTTACTGAGGCTCCATGTGCCCGTCTGTCACCAGGCTGTATCTCATGAACCGTGATAGCTAGACAGTTGAAATTTACACAGATGATGTATTTCGGTTGCCGCTATAACAACAAATACTAAAAAACAGAATTAAATACATATTTAAGGGGGCTCCCATACAACAAACGTGATTGTTTTGCTCGTTTTTGCTCGATATTGATAACGGCAACAGGTAGACGTTTGCAATATTCACAAAATATTTAGTTATATATTCACTTTAAAAATAAACAATTAAAATTAAACACATATTTAAGGGGGGCTCTCATAGAACAAACGTGATTTTTTTGCCGTTTTTATAGATAATGGTACGGAACCCTTCGTGCGCGAGTCCGACTCGCACTTGGCCGGTTTTTCCCTATGACTTGAAAAAAGGAAAGCGATAGTTTTAACTGATGGATACTTTTATCTGGATTTGGAAAAATCGGCCCTAAATCTTCATAATTTAACAAAGTATGGTAAAAAGGAAAATTGAACCATACAGTTTTTCACGGGCGTTTGTACCTTACCCATACAAGAGTCTCCTTCCGACCAATTAGAATAATTCGGATCCTTTTATTTGCCATAATTTCA
The DNA here is from genome assembly GCA_947859365.1 of Archips crataeganus. Taxonomy (NCBI): domain Eukaryota; kingdom Metazoa; phylum Arthropoda; class Insecta; order Lepidoptera; family Tortricidae; genus Archips; species Archips crataeganus. The sequence goes on along the minus strand of OX402060.1, from coordinate 18,527,044 downwards.
GTAGCCATAACAACGATTGCCATAAAATACACCGTGAAATTTTAGTGGTTGTTTTCCCGAAACGAGGTGATTTGATTTAGTTTCGAACAACCACTAAAATTTCACGGTGTATAGAGCGTGCATTTTTCAGGATTTTTTGAAATGTCAGACAGTAGTTTAGGTTAAATTTGTTTTACAAATAACAATTGTGAACAAAATACCGTTTCAGATATTAATTAAATTATGCCAAATGAAAATTATAGAAAACGACACATTATAGGCTATGAAATTAAGGCAAACGACACAGCACCAAAATAATACTCTCCCCAAGCCACAATTAAGAGCGCAAAATTACTCATACGTCTACTGTCGTTTTAGTATTGTTTCGCGACTTTCTTTACGCTGGCTTTCTTTGATGCCAAGTAGTCAGGTGTTTAGATGCCTCCGACGAGCTGTATAATGTATAAATACATAGGTACATTATGTACTTACGTCTCGATCGCCGCCTTCGCCGCCTCATGACAGTCGTGCCGTTCGCGAACACAATGCCCTCATCGGGGGTTCTTCTTCTGCGGCCGTTCATCTGAAAATAACGCACTATTAAGACACTGAATTAACAGGGTTTTTTTGTGATGGAGTTGTCCTAAAATATATCCTAAGTAGTGGATAACGGGATGGAACGCTAGCATAAAAATAAATAGCTCTTTTTAAACAAAAAAGAGGTTTCCTATAACACTTTTTTAACTTTTTGCCTCACTTCACTCGCTCAGACGCTTGCAAAATTTCCTGCCTCTCCAAACCAAAATTACCCTAGCTCAGTCTCTTTTACTTCCTTTGCTCGACTATGGTGATGTTGGTTATTTGGACCTCGCTGAGGGGTTGCTTGACAAGCTTGACCACCTTCAAAACGTGTGTATCCGGTATATCTTTGGTCTCCGTAAATACGACCACGTTTCTCACTTTCGCGCACAGCTGAGGTGGTTGCCCATCAGGGAGCGTAGGAACATCCACGTTCTGTCATTGCTTTTCAACACTCTTTTTAATCCTTCCGCCCCTTTATACCTTTCCGAGCGTTTCAGCTACTTGGCTGAAGGAAGCCAGCATCGTTTGCGGTCGAGTACCAATCTCCTTTTGGCCTGTCCTTCTACTTCTTCCAAAATTTACTCAAAATCATTTACTGTGCAATCTGCTAGACTGTGGAATCGATTACCCACCTCCATTAGGCAATCTCCCTCCGTGGTGTCGTTCAGGGAAGTTTTGAAGAAGATGTGGCTCACACCATCACTTTAATATATTGAAAACACTGCTTATTTATTCTATGTATTTTGCATATATATGTTGTATATGGTAGTATATTTTTATTAGGTTTCTTTATATTATGAGTTTATGTATTGTATTTACTAAAAGTTGTATTGTAGCCTTTGCTTTGTCCGACTGTATTATTTTGACTTACTCTTTGTCGGTCCCTTACTAAATGCTCCTTTCATCCACTCAAGGGTTGACTGGTAGAGATCCCTTAAAGGGATAAGTTCGCCTTTGTACATGCATTTCAACGGGTGTCAATAATGTATTTCTTTCTTACCTTATTTTTGTACAATAAAGAGTTCACATACATACATACTTTTTTTTTGTAAATTTCCGTCGATATTTTCGTCATTTGTTATTTTTTTGTTCGTTACCTATTAGATGTCTTCGAGGTGCTCTTGGAAGTGTGGAAACTACGGCCTAAGCTCTCTTATACCAAGAAGAGAGCTGTGCCCAGCAGTGGGACGTATACAGGCGAGATGACGAATAACTTTTTTCAACACAGTTTTTACCATGTTGCTAGCTCCCGTTCTTCATATTTCCCAAACATAATAATGTTAGCAATTACCTCCCAAAACAAACCGAGAAGTCACGAATCCGAAGCAAATCATAAAGGTAGCATCAAAACCTATTCAGGCAGCCATCGGTGCCGATTACGTCGGCGATAAACCAGCCGAGGGCGAAACGCTATAAAATAACTTAGGGCCAATAATTATGCGTTTCGAATTCACGCCTAAGCCGGGGGGGTAAGCCAGATATACGGGGATTAGGGGCACAATTTATACGCCCCCCTGCGTAGGTAAAGACAGTCGAGAGTGTCCACTTGAGGGCACTAATCTGCGTGTTATAATAGACTTGCTAATGAGATCGCTGATCGCTTATGTGGGGAACGGCTTTGCAATACGGGTCGATGTGTTGATAGTTTCAAAAGGCTATAATTAATAGGGTGCACAAGCAAAGCAAAAAGCAAGTTTCAGCCTTAAAAAAGGCTCGAGCCTAAAAACAGACCAGAGTTTTAAAAAAAGCTGGAGCCATTTAAGTTATATATTTTTACTGAGACGAGTCTTGTTTTTCTTTAACCCAGCCCCAAAAGGACATCCAAGGCTTTTAATTTAGGGCTTAAAGGCTCTAGTCTTTTGGAACACTAGATGGGTCCCACTCAGTATAATGTTGCGGCAAGCTGCAACGCTGTTTTTCAGTGGGACCCATATGGCATCGAATTTGAAGACATAGGAGGTCAATAACCTATCAAAGTAGTTTATAATATCACGTGTAAACTTAGTAACCCTAGACTTTAAACGGATAACAAGTTGTAATACCGCATAATTCGGCTCGCGCTGGCTCTCGTCTCAAGCGGCTCGATGTTAAACAGCCCGTCGGTGAACTTGAAACTTTTTCCCGATTCAATTCTAATAAGTTATAAGCACGCACCATTAGGTAAATGTGTTGAGCGTGTACCTAACGAGTTTGGACCCAGTTGGAATCGTACGCAAACAAATGATTGTTGTAGAGCTGTATTGGCAACCGGGAAATCGATTAAAGTTTAGAGTTTGCTACGCGTTACGATAATGTTTTTTACGAGTACCTATGATTCTTTACTCGAAGGAAGTTACATTTCAAATATTACTGTGAGCTTTCATCATCATTCAGCCGAAAGACGCCCACTGCTGAACATAGGCCTCTTCCAAGGTTCGCCAAACAGACCGATCCGATTCCAGAAACCTTAACAAGTTTTATATGTAGTATCTTTTTGTATTTTGGGGGGCCGTTCAAAAGTCATACAAACTTTTAGCATAATTCACCATTTGTCAGAAATTATCATTTCGCATAACTCTTTTTTCTCAGAAACCATTGATTATTCAGGAATTTTGAAATGATTATGATTATCCCGTAGGATAGGTTAGGTTAGGTTTGTTTTGTGGGTCGTGTGGTGAGGCTTTACGTCCCAGAAGTTGGTCGTATAACCCTCCGCCCTCGGGCGCGCGGGCTGCTTGCGGTCCCGGCGGCGCGCACCGTGTCTCGCAGGAACTCGCCGCTGCCCCGCGCACTGGCGTCTCTGAATGCGCTCCTGGCATCGGCACCAGAGTGTGACCTGCTTGCAAGTCGATGGCTGACTGTGTGTTCAGAATGCTTGAGATTTTGCGAAAGGATTGATGCTAGACTGTCTAGTATTTATAAATAATGTATTTGTCTGTAGATTATAAATGTTATTATCTAAGTAGTTTAAGTTTCTCGGTGTATTGGTTTCACTGTAATGCCGTGTAAACTTTTTTTACAATAAATAAATAAATAACACTTCTGTACTATTAATGGATTCAGAGCAAAAAGAGTTATGCGAAATGATAATTTCTGAAAATGATAAATTCGGACAATAGTTCTTATGACGATTAAATAATTACACACCCGTATTTTGGACCTGGGTTCGATTCCCAGCGCGGTCTTTTTACTGTTTTTTTTTCTGTGCATCCATGTTTCAGTTTGTATTTAGTATGAAATATCCAGAAACCTTAACCAAGTCGTCGCTCTGTTTTGTAGGAGGCCTACCTAAACTGCGTCTTTCGGTCCGTGGACTCCTTTCAAGAACTTTTTGGCCCCATCGGCCACAACTGCGAGGAAATTCTATGGTGTGTGCGAAGTTTCCATGCACTTGGCCCGCGTGGGAACTGCGGCCCAAGCCCGCTCATCAATTTCTACGTAGGTCTATGTAGATTTCCTTACTACGTTTGCCTTCACCGTAAAGCACGCGGTAAAGGCAACGAATAAACATACTTAAATACATAAACATGTTAAAACATGCTCGGGGTTTCTTTACGGGATCGAATCGGGAATAAGGAGATCCGTAAAAGAACCACGGTCATCGACATAGCCAAACGGATTAGTTCGTTGAAATGGCAATGGGGAAGCCATATAACACGCAGAACAAGATGGTCGTTGGAACCAAAAAGTTCTCGAATGGACCACGGACTGGAAAACGCAGCGTGAGACGTCCACCAACGAGGTGGATGGACGATTTGGTAAAGGCCGCTGGTTCAAGGCGAATCCAATCCGCTTCTGACCGTAGTGATTGAGTATCCATCTATGTCCAGCAGTGGACGTCCTACGGCTGAAATGATGATGAAGATGATGAAATACATGTTAAACACCCAGGACTCGAAAACAAATATGCGCATTTTTCATAAATTAATTTGCAGTTAAGTTCTCTAACCACTAGGCCATTGGGACTTCCAAATGTTTATTAGTATGTAGCTGTAAAGCTAGTACCGATCTTATTTTTGACACTGTCTGTCCTCAGCTTTAAAGCCAGGGCGTGTTCAATAGTGATTACGTGTAACGATGTATTGATGACACGCTCTGACGTAGGTTCCAATAAAATTACATTTTAGCACGTCTACAGGTTTTGGAGACTTTTAATTATTACTAGGGGCGTTCAATAAAAAGTGAGAATGAGTATGTTATAAACAACTTTTACTAAATGTCATTTTATTTTTCGACTTAATCACCTTTTAGCATAATACACTTATTATATCTTTTTTCTAAACTTAAAATTTCATTTTTAAAAAAGGTCTTATCTTGAGTACTTAAAAAATCTTGTACTGCAGCGACTACCGCGTCGTCGTCTTCAAATTTCTGGCCTCTCGGGTATTGTTTCAATCTCCGAAATAGGTAGAAATCACTGGGAGCGAGATCTGGTGAATACAGAGGTTGCTTAAGGATATTGAACCCAGCATCACGAATTGCAGCCATTGCAACGATGGACTTGTGTGCCGGGGCATTGTCCTGATGGAACAGCACAACTTTCGAGAGTTTACCTCGCCGTTTTTCGCGGATCTCATTGCGCAATGTTGCTATTTGTTTGGCGTATAAAGTGCCCGTAATAGTGGCTCCATGTTTGAGATACTCAATCATTAATACCCCTTTACCATCCCAAAAAACAGAGCCCATGACCTCACCGGCAGATGGGCCCATCTTGAATTTCTTCGGAGTTGGAGATGATGGCCTTTTCCATGTCATAGACTGCAGTTTCGTTTCAGGGTCGTAATGATGGAGCCATGTTTCGTCCATTGTTATAAATCGCGCCAAAAAAAGTTCCCGGTCTTGCTGTATCAGGTCCAAAGCTTCTTGACAAATCTCGACTCTAGTTTGTTTTTGCGTGTCAGTAAGCATTCTTGGTACCCAACGCGCAGATACCTTTTTCATACCCAAGCGTTCATGTATAATATTATGCACGCTCCCCGTTGAAATCTTTACATTTTCAGCAATAAAACGAACCGTGACACGACGATCCGCCAAAACTGAGTTTTCAACTTTTTTCACAATTTCTTCAGTTATTGCAGGGCTTCCGGAGCGGGGGTCGTCCATGGTCGATGTTCTTCCATGTCTAAATTCGGCGCACCAACGTGCGACTGTCGAATACGGAGGAGCATTAGACCCTAAAGTGTCCCGCAAATCTAAATTGACTTGGTCCGTAGAAACATTTTTCAAACACAAGTATTTGATAACAGCGCGCAGTTAAATTTTCTCCATTTTCGCTAACGTACTCAATAGCATGGTAAAGAAATTACCGTATTTTTTTTAAACAAAAGACTAGAGTTACTTTTTTTTTCATAGCAATCAGCTAGATAGATTAGCTTTACCGGCCAGTATTTAATTTCCTAATATTGAAAGAGTTTGCATCTCATTCTCACTTTATATTGAACGCCCCTCGTATGTTGTGTGGTGTGTGGTCGCAGAATTGCAATTGGTTTTAGTTCTTGGACATTATCCTTTGATTTTCATAACACACGGGATACGGGAAAACATCGTTCTGCATCCCTCCGTCGATATCAGCTCGTTCTTTCCCACAATCTTGTGCTGGTCTCTGACGGAGAAGACCGGCGAGTCTTATGTCGTCATCCTCCGTTGAAACTATAATTAACCTTGCAACTGAAGTCGTAATAGATTCATTAAAGGAGCTACAGCGCAGCGAATATTCGGGCTATCCTCACCGCATTGAACCACGTCGCATCCAACCGACTCCCCCGAAATTCTTAATCGCTTACATACGCCAACAGTGGCGTGTGGTAACATCCATCGCAACTATTAGAAGCTACGACTCCTACGTTCCAAATCACATTGGAAATGCGTAAGAAATGATGTACCACATCTATTTATTCAAATATTATTCTTTTTCGCTTTTAAATAATCTTAGATTCGGTGAGCAGCCGTACTGCTAATAAAATAAATAATATTTTTATCCTCACCGCCTCTAGACTTTTTAACATTCTCAAATGCTATCTTCTTTCCTTTCTTCTTCTGCTTAGCAGTTTGGCGAAAATATTTTTAACTTGTTATTTTTGTAAATTGTGGCTTAATAATAAAAAAACCGTCGAACTTGGATCCTATATTGAAACCATACCAACCTTGCAACTGAAGCATCCCTCCGTCGATATCAGCTCGTTCTTTCCCCCGATCTTGTACTGGTCTCTGACGGGGAAGACCGGCGCGTCCCCGATGTCGTCCGGCGGCAGGGCTCCGTCGAGCGCCGTGAGGCAGTGGCCGGCGCCCACGAGCTGGTAGCCGGTGGGGCAGCCGCACTGGTACGAGTCGCCGAAGGCCGAACAGCCGAAGAGGCAGCTCGCTGTCGCGCAGCCGCCTGCCATCTGTTGGAGAGTGGACTTTACAAGGTGTCGTTCTTTTGCGTTTAATCTATCAAGTTCTTTTAGATTTGTAGGTATTAATGATAAATATCGTCGCTGAAAGGTCTTTCCATAACTCCTCGACTTAGCACCATAACATTAATGTGGCACTGCCATATAACAGTGCCTCCTACGTGTACTGCGTGCTCTCAATCTTATTCTGCTCATCGCAGCTTTTTTCCTATAGCTCCCTCTATTCTTACTAAGTAATACTTCTTAATTTTCTCTGAGCGTTCTACTGCCACTACCTACCCTCCGGAAAGCAATCAACGCCCACAAGGGGGCTTTATCGCCCTCGTTAAAAACCTATGGTATATTAAATAGCCATGTAAAATCCAATAGAATGTGAGCCTGTGTTGTGTAATGATAATTTAAAAAATACTATCCAATATCAAAATTATTGAAATTGTTGATAATGTCACGGTTTAGTTCAAATGCGATTAAACTCATCAAGTTTTGAATTGACGATTTAAATTTCTTTGGTTTCTTTGCGAACTACACCTTCCGCTGGCGTTCGTGTCGTTACAGTGTTTTATGTTTAGTTTTTTAAATGGGTACCACTGAAAAACAGCGTCGATTGCCGCAACATCATGCTGAGTGGGATCCAATTCATACTATTCGATGTTCTATTTGTATCTTTTCCTGCCAAATGTTATTTTTTTCTGTGTATCGAATATGTGTAAATAAATCTCTCTCTCTCTCTCTTACACACACACACACAATACTGGGTCTGCCAAGTATTATTCACTTCGAAATTGTTAGGACGCGCTAAACATTTCTGATGTTTTGAAATTACCTGTAAACAGACGCCGTGCTCGCTGTCCCAGCCGTAGCCGCCGGGGCAGCCGCAGCGGTACGCGCCGCCCATCGGGAAGCACGGCGACGCGCCGCACGGGCCGGCCGCGCACGCGTCCGTGGGGACGCACGCGCCGCCCGCAGCCCGAGAAGTGCCTGTCACAACACACATCGGTGTATATTGATACATCTCAGTTGCAAAACGTGCGATGCTGGAGATGGGTATTCAAGATCTCCATTTTTTTAAAGATATAAGAGGCGCACGAGCGACTGGGATCAGTGGTAAATGAGCATCACCACCCATCGATAACCATAAACACCAAAGGACTCCGATGCGTTGCCAGTCTCATCGCCATCATTTTAGCCGAAAGACGTCCATAGCTGAAAATAGGTCTCCCCCAAGGTTTACCAAACAGACCCGTTACCTATACTGCGTCTTCCGGTCGCCATTCGAGAATCTTTCGCCCCATCGGCCATCAGTTCTACGAGCGATGTGCCCTACCCACTGCCACTTCTGTGTTTTATGCCGGTGACTTTAGTTCTTGCGCAAATTTCATCATTTATCGACCACTAGATTAATTTTGAGGCACAAATGCTAACGGTAACTTGAGAGATGTCGGTAGTAGGAGTAGTTACCGCAGCTACCACTAGTCGGTAAGGAAGGTAAGCATGAGCATTACCGGCGGGGCACTCGCAGTGGTAGGAAGCGGCATAGTTGCAGCAGGGTACATCTCGATAGCAAGGGGGTTACCTGAGGGGCAGTCACAGCGGTAGGAGCCGGCGTAGTTGCGGCAGGGCGCCTGGCAGCGGCCGGCGGCGCACTCGTCGCGGGCGAGGCAGCGCGCGCCGGCCAGGTCCAGCCGGAAGCCGCGCGGGCACACGCAGCGGTACGAGCCCAGCAGGTTCACGCACTTGCCCGGCGCCGGGCACAGCCCCTCCTCGTGGCACTCGTTCACGTCTGCACCACAAAAAATATATACATCCATCAATAGTAGTAGTTTTTAATTTTCTGATCCACTGCTGATGCACCACCTGCTGTAAACTAGTCCTTCCTTCTTTCTGTTTAAGGGTTGCCTGGAAGAGATCGCTCTTAAGCGATAAGGCCGCCTATTGTTTACCATTGTAACTTTCTCTCGGTGTACCTGTTTTCTGTATCGCTTATTATTTCTGGTGTACAATAAAGAGTCATTGTATTGTATTGTATTATAGTAGAGTAGATTGTACAGTCGGGGTATGTACGAAAACCTTCGTCAGTTATTAAATTCAATCCCTTATAAAGTCACTCAGAGTAGTCAGAGTACACTCTTAGTACCTTTCGAAACCAAAGTACTAAGTAGACAAGTTCATATAACATTATACTTATTTCTTATGATATCAAGGGCCAAAATAGTATACGCCTCTGAGCTATATCTGCTTTCATACCAACATCAAACTTTTTGAATACCCTAGTCAAATAAACAACTCCGAAGAGGTCCAATCAAATTATGTTGTATTTAATTTCTCAATGTTTGTCAGTATTTGTTTATGGTTCAAGCAAATGTCGACTTTAAGGTGACGAAGCTTTTCTTACCCTGACTGTACAATGAGAGCATAAAACGTGCCATTTAAAGCCTTCCATAGACCGTAGCGTGCCCAGCGCGTTGTATAACACTAAATCATATACTATGTGCTGCCTTGCCGGTGTGTCACCATGTATACGATTCAGAGTTATACAACAAAATCGGCATGCTCCGTCGGCGTCGCGCGCACGCCCTGCGCTGCAGTCTGTGGAAGCCTAAAGGCTTAAAGGGTAAACCCGAGACTTTTATAGAGCTGCTTATTTATTTTTTTATTTTCTGGTTTGACGTTTTGACAATGGTTAGAGATCCTTAATGCCAAGTTATAAATATGTTTATTTTTTACACCTGTGTCCTGTATTAATATTTGTATTTAGATAACCAAATGTTGTAATTAAATCCAGTTATCTCACTTCACTCTCAACTGTATTCGTCGGCTCTTTGCTGAACAACTCACCGATACAGGCGTCGCCACGCTTCTCATAGCCCTCCTGGCAGGAGCACTCGTAGGAGCCGTCCGTGTTGGAGCAGGTCTGCTGGCATGTGTGCGTGCCCTTCTCACACTCGTCCACGTCGCGGCAGTTCGCTCCGTCCTCATCCACCTGGTAGGTGAATTTTTGCATAATTTATTTACGCCGAAACTTAACTTGCCGAAATTTTACGAGTATTTGGCATGAATCTATATTTGTTGTTGGAATAACCATAATACTCGAATAGTATGTTAGATAGCATAATATTGACATGGTAGAATTTCACTACGCATAACTACTCGTAATAATAGGTTTAGGTTATGTTAGAGTTGTGTTAACTATTCGGAATTCAGAAAATATGCATAAAACTAATAGGGATATTGACATGACCAATCTACTGACGTACTTTTTATGAGCTGTCAAAACACAATAATTCTCCCATAGAGTTTGAATGGCAATAGCAACTTATGAGGTCACTTGTTCGCCAACTCTATCAACTGACTATTTATTTGTTTTAAAGCAACAAAAAATCCAATTGTGCGGTTAATCGAAAATTAATCTGGTTATCAGGGCTAATAAAAAGGGGCCAGACGCGTTGTCACACCAGGTTAACTGCAAGGCTCCTATTTCTAGCCTATTTGCCCTTCGGGCATCTATAGATACCTAACGAACCTAACCAACCTACTTTTGCGGGATAAAAATGATTTCTGACGAAAGCGAAAGGATAAGTCTCTATAGTGGTGTGACAACCTGGGGCCTGTTGCATAACAAAGTACAACTAATATTAGAAGCGGAACTCTCGCTTCAATTATATTAACTAGAAAGGGAGTTCCGCTTGTCATACGAGTTGTACTTTGATATGCAACAGGCCCCTGGTGTGACCACTAGTCTGGCCCTAAAATAAAGCGTTTTTTTACTGGAGTCACTACCTCGAATTACTTGTTAATGGCGTCAACATCCCAATTCAGCCAAAAGTGACTGACCTCGTATCCGGTGCGGCACATGCACTCGTACGAGCCCTCGGTGTTCCTGCAGAGCTGGTCGCAGGGCGGCGGCCGCGCCGCGCACTCGTCCACGTCCACGCAGATGTCGTTCGCCGCCTTGTATCCGCGCGGGCACACGCAGCGGAAACTGCCACAAGACGACATAATTAACTAACTTTAATTTCAATACTAGATGAGAAAATACCCGCCTGTATAATTCCCGTTCCCGTGGGAATTCTGGGAAAATATATATATCTTATGTCACTCGCGGAACTGAGACGAATCTAATGACACTTCACACTTTAAAATCCATTGAGCCGTTTAGGCTGAAGGGCGTGCCAAAGAATGATACATACAAATACATACGCTCGAAAAACATAACCCTCCTTCGACAGTCGGGTGATAAACAACACCCCCTTAGCATTATGGGGTATGATGAAGGCAATGTGCTAGTAGCAGCTGCAATCAAACGTCAACTCTTTTCACCACGTATACATTATTGTCTGCTCAGAAGGTCAAAAGTTTTTTTTTAATTATTATTATTATTATTAGAGGGAGCAAACGAACATGCAAGTCATCTGATGGAAAATGGTCACCACCACCCATAAATATCAACTACTCAAAGAGTGTCACTGATCTGTTGCCGGCTTTTAAAAAAGGAGAGGGTTAGGGGAGGGGGAGAGGTATTGGGTCCCTGGCGATCCGTTTATTTTCACTATGAGCTGCGATGTTGCAAAGAAAGTTACGAAATATCACCAAGGAGGAAGGTAAGGGTACAAAAATTATAAAAAAATAAGTGTATGACGCATCCCCCCCCCTCGCCGGTAAACGAGGTTATTCAAATATCTTGGAACATTTAAATGAGAGTGGAGAGTTTCGGTATTCCATAAATATTATTCAGATGCAAGCCACATAGAAGAGACGTGGGGCGGGTGCGCGTCGCAAGCCGAGTCGTTTGTTCGCAAGCCGCGTCTCCGCGCCGTCTTTTCTGTCTGCTTTGGATCACGAAGCTTCTATACTTTAGTATGAAAACTAATTCAAGGGGCGCCGCTACTGCGATAATGCACCTTCGTCCCACGTCTCTTCTGTGTGGCTTGCGCCTAAGATCTGCGATATAACCTCAAACTCACCTGCCAATAGTGTTGACACATCTGCCGGGAGTACACAGACCGGGCATCGCAGCGCACTCATCGACGTCTCCGTAAATATCGGGCAAGAGCTCCGAGCCAGTTCCTCCGCCGCCGTGTCCGCCGTGGCCCCCGTGGCCGTCGCCGTGGCCGTCGCCGTCCGCGCCGCCGTGGGATCCAGGCGGGGACAGGTTCTCGGGGGTGCAGAGGTCTTGACGCTCGGGGGTACCAGGCTGGGGGCACAGCTCGCATTCCGGACCCCAGGCTACGCCGAGTGTGCAGCAGCATATGGCCCTGGGAAGGGTGGTATTAGATTATTTTTTATTACAAGCTTTTATTTACTTTCACCTGTCCCGTTGTCTGTGTGTCATCAAATCTTGCAAGTCAAATTTGACCCACTTCCCGATATCCGATTGAGCTAAAATTTTGCATAGTGTAAATCAGGTGACAATGCAATATTATTGTGACATTAGAGCTGATCTAATGATTGAGCTAGAAAGTGGCCGGCCATAGGAACTTTGTAATATAACAACACAACCCCGTCGAGTTTGGGCTTGATTGATTCGTCTTGACGAGTGCTTTGGTCTTAGATAGTAACCAGGGGCAAAAAGTACAGTCAGCATAAAAGGCTTGTATTAATTACTCTTTGGAGAAGCCTGCGTGATAATTCTAAGAGGTAAGGCCAGTACACCGTAAAACAATAATTTGGTTCCGATAGTATGAGCGATTCGCATAAAATTCTTGTGCTACTCAGAAAGTCATGAAAATTGTAAAGGATTTTTAATCAATACAAACAATTGCGAGGTGTCTCAGCCACGTTCATTTCAAATCGAAGTTCAGCAATGGACGTCTTTCGGCTGAAATGATAATTGGCTTGGTACTCACTTGGTGACTTGCATGGGTACAGCGGGCGTGGACACAGCGGCGCGTGGCCAAGGCTCGGGCACGCAGCGGCCGGACACCAGAGAGCGGTGGCACGTGCCCGTACGCCGATCTGGACACAGACAGACAGGTTTACTAACCTTCCAATCAACTTTACTCAGCTTTTTTCTCAATAACATAGCGGCTGAATGTCTTGGAAATGGAATAAAACTAACAAGTTTTCCCCGATGATTTTCAAACGTTTAAATTTATAAATAAAACAGTTTATGGATTTGAGGCAAGTTTATAGGGGCGTAAGTAATAAGTATAATAATTATTATGTGTATAGAGGGTGCTGTCTAAGGACGTTGAGGTATTAGCTTCGGCTTTAAAAATGATGCCTTAAGTTCGTCTGCATTCAATAGATGGCGTTGTTCGAGCGACCGTTGTGCTTTAAAAACCTTTCGGACCGTTCTATCCGTTTCCCAAAACATCCACTCTAAAATAACACTATCTTTGAATGACCGTAAGCCAAAAGGACCGTTTCTCATGGCCCGATTCTCTAAAGCCCGCTCCTCACTCGCGGCGCGAACGCCCGCGAAAACCGCGAAACGCGAGTTTAGATGTTGTTCACGCCTTCGCATTCGCGCTTCGCGCCATTCCTCGATCAGTGTTGGTTTTTGGCCCGCGACAAAGGGTTCGCGGCGTGCGAACATGAACGCAGCTACACGAGCGGGCTCTGTAGAGCGGGCTTTAGCATCCGTAGTTAAGAAAATAAAATGATGGGAACGGATATCAAGGCAAAAGTATCTTTTGGGACAAGCACATTTATGAAAACGAGTAATTTCGGAAATGGTTGTGACGGCAACGGTAATTTCTGGATTAGCTCATTTTGGGACACTATCTTTTGGGAGAAGCCAATTTTGGAAAACGGATTTCTTAGGAAACGATAGTGACGGGAACGGTCATTGCTGGATTACCTCTATTTGGGACACTATCCTTTGGGAGAAGCACATTTCGGGAACGGATTATTAAGGAAAATATAGTGACGGGAACGGATGTTTTGGGTAACAGACAGAACGGTCCGAAAGTTTTAAAAATGTTACCGTTTGTTTCGAGGCCAGACTAAACCAAAATTTCTCGTAAAGTTATTTCTGACAAAGGCTCAAGCTAGTTAAAATTAAGCCGGCATCTCACCGATGCAGACGGTGCCGTCATCACTGGGCTCGTATCCAGGGTCGCAGTCACACGTGAACCCGCCGTCGACGTTGACGCAGACGCCGGGGGAGCAACGGGCCGGCTCGTCCTCGCACTCGTTGATGTCTTCGCACGCGTCGGGCGCGTCGTGGGGGGCCGACGTGCGACGGTAGCCTGCGAGGGGTTAAACCATTAACACGGAACAATTCGCACCAATTGACACAGAAGAGACGTGGGACGGGGCGCGTCGCAGGCCATCGCATCCATCACGCGTCCATCTTGGCCTACCTAAATTGCGTCTTCCGGTTCCTGGACGCCATTCAAGAACCTTTTGGCCACATCAGCCAAAAAGCGAAACGAGCGGGTGAAGTGTTGATATAAAATAATTCATGAGAAAGATTTTTTTGACAATTTTTATTTTAATACCACTGTACATATTGGCAGTAAATTAAATAGTGATGATGTCATCATAAAACAATAAGTCTAAGACCTGACATGATATTAGTAAAAAAAAACTTTATTTCAATTAACTGAAAAATTACTTCATAACTAGCAATTGCCATACAAAATCTATAGAAAAATTGTGTTTTGTCAGCTCATGAAAAGTATGTCAGTTGATTGGTGGTGTCAGAGATACTCTGTTGAAAATTGCTTGCAGTGGGAACTTCTGCAAGATGGGCCCTGACCACCAAAACATTTTTTTCTTTCTTCAAATCAAAGTTAAAATTTTCTTTTCATCATTATTAATTAATTAACCGCGACCTTGAGTGAAGAATTGCTCACCTAAAGCCAAGTTTACACTAGCAAGAAAAATTGTGCAAGTTACATTACATTACATTACATTATTAGTAGTCAATCACGGGTCAGTTTTATGTAAAAAAAGGCTGTTTTGGGGGTAGTTGCATTAGAGAGATCTCTCTCCAGGCCTATGTTATGCCTGGGGACCGAAGTCCAATGAATGAAAGTTGGAAGTTGTATTTATACAGCCGAGTTGAGAAACTTCGATAGTGCGATACAGGATGTATTAATTAGTTTCTCAAGGGATGACTAGATGGCGCTAGTAGTCGCTATACTGTAAAGCGAACGAGTTTGAACTGTTCAATCAAGCGCCGCGATAAATAAATAAAATATCACGGGACAATTCACACCAAACTGACCTAGTCCCAAAGTAAGCTAAGCAAAGCTTGTGTTATGGGTACTAGGCAACGGATAAACATACTTATATAGATAGATACATACTTAAATACATATTAAACACCCAAGACCCGAGAACAAACATTCGTATTTTTCATACAAATGTCTGCCCCGACACGGGAATCGAACCCGGGACCTCGAGCTTCGTAGTCAGGTTCTCTAACCACTAGGCCATCTGGTCGTTAAAATGTAATGCAACGATGTAATGCAACATGCACAATTTTTCTTGCAGGTGTAAACTATGCTTGAAAATTCAGGACTCACCTTCAGGACACTTGCACTTGTACAGTCCGACGGTGTTCTCACAGGCGTGGGGGCAGGGCGAGGGGTCGGCGGCGCACTCGTCGATGTCCCGGCAGTGGATGCCGTCGGCTGCCACCACGTAGCCGTACGGGCAGGTGCAGCGGAACGAGCCCGGCGTGTTGTGGCAGCGGAACGAACAGCTGGCGAGACCCTCGGCGCACTCGTCGATGTCCACACATGTCTAATGGAATGGATGATACGGACTATTAAGTAGGCATTCATGTCCTAATCAGTGGAACAGCTGTTCAGGCTCTGGACAGATACTGCCGGCGTTCAGTAATTGGAGAGGTGCTTGAAGAAGATCCATATCATAATACAGTAAAAGATACCTTTATCGAGCCTCGAAATAGTTTTTTTTAAACAGGGACGTTATTTAAATAATTTGAAGGTTGTCGGCCAATAAAACTATCAGTGCAATTTTGAATCTTCTACAGTGGTAAACAGTGGTAGGTAGTTGACACACAGTGCCTACGAAGTGGTCAACGTCTCGGTAGGGTACGAGACGTGGAACAAGTGAAAGGACACTTAAGGTTCTTCCAGACTCGAACAAAGTGTGAGGAGGTTTCACAATTCTTCAAAACCCTGTCCTGAATTGGAGTATAACCTCAGAGGTAGTTTGAGTCCGTAAAAAGGACATAGGATAATTCAATTCCGAAAATCACCATTTTAGGAGGGATTGATGAAAGGGGGTGGCAGCTTGTGTGAGGAATCAATAACCATTGAACCGATTTAGATGAAATCTGATATAAAGATAGCTTACCCTGTAGCATAGAATGGCTTCACCTTTTTTTACCAGTGTTAGATCCACGGGTTAGACCTTGGGAAGGCCACAGCATAGTATTTATCCCAGAAAATTGCTAAGTTCCAGCGGGATAGCGACAAACGAATTCTTCGCAGACGGCACCAGCTAATATTCGATACATCTCACTCACCTGTTCAGGTCCTTGCGTGAATCCCTGGTTGCAGCGGCACTCGTACTCCCCAGGCTTGTTGGTGCAAGTCCCGTTGCCGCAGATCCGAGGGTCTACCAGGCACTCGTCGGTGTCGACGCAGGCCAGCCCCGTGTCGTCGAGCTGGTAGCCGTCGGGGCACTCGCAGCGGAACGAGCCGTCCGTGTTGATGCAGCGGCCGCCCTTGCAGATGTCCGGACGGACTTCGCATTCGTTCAGATCCTGTTGGAATAGTGTGGGTTCGAGAAAGCTTTGATAGATGAAGCCGTGAAGCGTTACAACCGCCGTATCCCGTGTGCTACCAAAATATAAGGATAATGCCCATGAACCAAAACCACTACAAATACAGATATTGTTGGCTAATTTTGAATAATTTTTGGAGGTGCACTATTTTTGCGAAATAATATCTAAAGGATGTGAAGTAGTGGTTCAGGGACGTAAAAAAAAAATTGAAGCTGTTTATTTCAAGCAAAAAACATTTTACATAACATGCAAAACGAGTCCTTAAGAGGGTACGATGCGCACCATTTCTCCATACAAACGTAATCCCCTGTTTCCTCCCTGGATAATGGCTTTAGAGCCAAATTTTATTTTACTGTGTAATCTGTATCTACCACAGCTATGCCCCTATGTTTCGTTTTTTTCCATATTTCAATTAACATAAGAAATATGAGCTTTCAAAAACTGAAAAAATTGCCCAAATTCAACGTCATTTTCAGACACTCAACAGAAAAGAATTCCTCCTATAAACAAAAAAAGGAAAACATAGGGGCATAGCTAAATCTGTTCTCTAATTATTTATGAAAAAAATAAATTTATTCGTCCAGTTTTCGAAAAGAAAACAGGGGATTACGAAATGCTGTTTGGATCAATTTTACGCGCCTATTAACGGTCTGAGGTGCAGTTGTCCCGCTCTCGCTGCACTGACACGGAGGGGTTCGGGCGAGACAGCGACATTTCATTAAAATACCTATTTCTCAAAATTCTCTGAGCCATCGTACCCTCTTAATCCTAATTTTAAGGATTTGAAGGAAGGACGTAAAAAAGTGTACGGTTTTAGTTATAATTATATATAACAAGTAAACATTGTTTGCTGATGTGTCAGTGTTGTCAAAAAACCTAAGGACTAAGACCTCCTTTTTTAAAGTCTGTTTAAAAACTCAAAACTCAACAAGAAACTAATCATATTCTTATTTCAGAAAATTGCACATTTACGCAGCTATAACTGACAGGTTATGTTGTCGACTAATCAAATCCGAATGTTTTTGAACCGCATAGAACTCGTATCTATAAATGGGTAAATATGCGTTGATAGGAAGTTACCTGAGTGATATTGGGCCGTCCCATACCGCCCTGGCAGATACGCAAGAAGTCTGGTGAATCCGGGATGGGGCAACGTTCGCAGTGTCGGCCCCAAGCAGCTCCTACACACATAATAGCGAGTACAATTATGAGAATAGGTCATCACTAAATCACTAAGACAGACACCATGGAACCAACTTCATACGGTGAAAAACCTGCAGGCTGCAGTACCGTATTGTTTAACACGCGGGCTTTTGTGACAGCATTCACCTTTTTTTCTACCCTCATCGTATACCATGCGAGAAAAAGAATTGTTCAAAAAGTTTTTGATAAAGTGCGGTAGACAATAAAGCCTCATGTAAAAATGGTGCTAAAAAAATTCAAGTCAAAGAGTTCATTATGGTATCATCTAGGACTTGGACGTAAATATAGGTACAGTATGTAACTGAACGAGGAGCAAAGCCTGTGAATACCTGGTTGATGGCCAAGTGGAGTATGATGGACTGTCATACTTTATACTAACTTTTTAGTACTTTTCATTTGGTCTATGTATCTAAAGTTACATAATACCAAAACACTTATGTAATCTAATTTTATAGGTATTGACGACACGAAAAAAGTACTAAAAGTTAGTAAAAAATATACCATTCCATCATACTCCACTTGGCCATCAACCAGGTACCTATCAGCTTTGGTTTTCGTTCAGTTACTAACTGTACAGACAGGGAACAAAAAGACAGAGATAAGGTTATCTAAGACCATGATGAAGTAGTATCTACCGTCAGAGCAGCAGCACTCAGGGCGCGAGAGGTGCAGCGGCCGGGCGCGATGGCAACGTCCGCTCGACCATTCGTCGTAACAAAGCTCTTTGCGCTCGTCCACGCAAATCGCCAGCTCCTCGTAGAAACTCCAACCAGGAGGACAGATGCAACGGTACCTAGAAATAAGTTCTAATAAACGCTTCTTGCAAAGGAGTTTGTACGGGCTGCTATTGCTATTTAAAAACCTTCTAAAGGCTCACTATTTGTCACTAACGTAATCCTCGCTCTTTGACCCTTCTTTATTCTTTTTCTTTTTTTTTTATAATATTGTTTCTTTAATTTCCTTTTTAAATCCTTTTCTCACATGCGGCCTTTTGACATTTTTTTCCATTGATATTTTGTATTAAGTATATCTAGTGTATAAGTATTATATTGAATGTATTTGTTTATTTATATAATTTATATTATATTTGTATTGTTTTTATTGTTTGTTGTCTATTAAGTAATACTGCGTTTCTCTTGTCTGTTATTTCTGCCACCTACATTCGTCTGTTGATATTTATTAATTTCTGAGTAATTGGTTGTATGGAAGAGATCGCTTTTTAGCGATAAGACCGCCTATTGTCTACCTGAATTTTTATTTTTGTAATGTCACTGTACTGTTTTTGGTGATCAATAAAGAATATTTGTATTGTATTGTATATTGTATTGCTCATATACCAAGTAGAACTGTTTGTTGCTTAACTGTAGAGTCACTTTATAATAAGAACTCACTGATAATCCCGAATAATAACCTTTATTGATAGTAATGCGAGCACACGTTACATGAATGAGTGTTAAACGTGAACTAAAAAATTTACACAATCAACGTAAAATGTGCTGAGCGCGCAATACGTCAATGTCGATCGTACAGAGTTTGCATCATGATAACGTTAGGTGATGAATTTGATCTTCTGATTATAGGAAGCTAGGTCACGAGGAGGCGGTCTATCGAGAAAACCGCATCTCCTCAACAGGTTCCAATTGGCAGGATCAGCAGGCCAACTGCAAACCCTATTGGTCCCATTGCCGAATATAGGGCATCATCATCATCAATATTAAACTCAAACACTCGTTGCCCACAGTGCCATAAGTAGTACGGGCCTGCAATGCATCACCTATCAATAAACGCTTATCGATTCGTAGAAGAATGAAGAATAAGGGCCGGCGCCCACTGACGGCATGGCACGGCGTGGCATTTTATTACTATCAAGTTATTTTGAATCTTATTTCAATGAGTTTAGAATTCATATTACTTTATTGGTTATGCGTTGCGTCGGCCCTCAGGACGTCGGGGCATCGTGGTATCGAAATAAAGTAACATGAATTCTAAACTCATTGAAATAAGATTCAAAATAACTTGATAGTAATAAAATGCCACGCCGTGCCATGCCGTCAGTGGGCACCGGCCTTAAGTTGCAGAATGCCTTGATTTTTTTTCCACACACTTGAGGATTTTTTCTACCTAAATGAAAGTTTATGTTTATCTTTATCTTGCGAAGTTTTCATGTAAGTACGTTCAAAACTTGTCCGTTTCAAATCTGGTCAGTTGAATTTCACGTAATTTTTTACCTCGTAATTGGATTAACTTGAGAATTGGTACGTATATGTATAGTAGGACAATGCAAGTACATTGGAACAGTCAAAGTGCAGACAGCATAAAAGCTTGTGTAATATTTTAAATACAAATAAATGAGTTTCAGTTTGTAACACTTTCGCTACGCTCGTAACCAGTAACAGAGTTTTTCCGCTTTGTAGCGAAAACTGCCTACGAACACAGGGCTAAATTCAGGAACGGCCCAACACGGTTTGCGAGCGGCAATTCAGTCGTTTGGGAGAGGATAGGAATGGGTTGAGCTTGGGATGAGCCTTATTTTCCTGTTAATTCGCTTTGTTAAATAAATAAATAAATAAGGCTCATCCCAAACTCAGCCCAAACCTCACGCAAACCAGTGATTTTTGGTATTCCTGAATATAGCAGTTCAAACCAAACCCAACCCAAACGATTGAATTACCGCTACCAAACCCGTGAAGGCCCGTTCCCGAATTAAGCCCCAGAACATACTGTGTGGGTTCTTGGCGCTGAATGTGATAAGCTTATTATCACTTACCCGCCATTGAAGTTGTGGCACTCTCCGCCGGCGCACACGTCGGCTATCTCGCGGCACTCGTCGCGGTCCACGCAGCGCTTGTTCGCGAGCCGCCAGCCCTTCGCACATGAGCACTCGTAACTGGAACAAAAAATAATCTTTATTAACTACTACTACATTCTGAGAGGAGGCCTGTGCCCTGCAGTGGGACGTATATAGGCTGGGATGATGATGAACTACACTACGCATACACTATAAAGTTCGTTCCAAACTTGGATAATTACCGTCGAAAATTTTGGGAGGGGTAACGAATAAGATGCCATGAAAATGGATACAAATGTGACAGAAAATATTAGCGTTTTCGTCTTTTTGACATGATTTGAACGCACATGTGCATCTGCGGCGCTAGTAGAAGCCTCAGATTTGACGTCCGACAGCGAATGCGTCAAAGGGTTTCATTCCCGATCCCGTGAGAATATTCCAATAACAAATTTATAAAATAGAAATCGTAGTCCATCATAAAAAAATCCCGCCTTAAACATGAGACTCACTCATAGTGAAAATAATGCGCGTTTGGCAGCCTCCGTGACGTGCGACTCTGAGAGGAATGGCTACGGATTAGCCCGAAATATGTCGAGTTAAACTCGTTTTAAGACGTGATTGATCCGTTTATTTTCACTATAAATTCCCTCCTTTTTTGAAGTCTGCTAAAAATGATTTGTGAGAGACCCAATGGTGTTGTTGCACGCGTGATCTCCGTCGGCCCGCAGGGCTGGGGCAGCGCGGCGCACACATCCACGACTGGCACAGTCAGCTGTAGAGAAAAGCCACCCCCTTGGCGAGGTCACCGCCGTTACAGTCGGGTACATTTTCTCTGCAGTCCAAAGCCGCGTATCCACTAGAGGCAGCCTCGGGCCGAGCGGCTGCCCCGCTCCGAGGCCGCGCAAGTGGAGACGCTGGCTCAACCTGAGGCGCGCCGCGACACGAGGCAAATTCGGCGCCGCGAGCCGAGTCATATTTTGTCGGTTTTTTAGCGTGCTCAAAGGAGCCTCAGACTGAGCGATAGATTTGATGGAGACGGGCGCGTTGCCTCGGGTCGCAATGGACAACGAATCAGCAATTAAATTAATAAAATTGTACGAGTGTTACCGTGTTCTCTGGGATCTGTTTAATAAAAAGTATTACGACATTTTTTTTTTTATGATGCTCATGACAATTAAAGCAGCAGCCGCTCTACGCGCGTCTGGCGCCATCGCGTCTTTGCTTTAAACTGGGTCACGGATCACGATGAGGCGTGTCGCCTCAGCTTGATCCGCAACGTGCATCGGGCCTATGCGTCAGGCCGAGCAGCCTCAAACTGAGGCTGTTTGCCGCAAGTCGAGGCTGCTCGGCCTGAGGCTGCTCTAATGGATACGCGGCTCAATACGCACCTTCCGATGGTGTTGGTGCAGGCGGGCTCCCCGTCGGGCCCGCAGGGCTGCGGCAGCTCGGCGCACTCGTCCACGTCGCGGCAGTTGCGCGCGTCGCCCGTCAGCGCGTACCCGCCCGCGCACTCGCAGCGGAACGAGCCCACCGTGTTGCGGCAGCGCCCGTTGCGGCACACCATGCCGCCCTCGCGGCACTCGTTCACGTCTGGTACAATATTACGACTAAACTGATATTTGCTCAAAAAGTCAAACATTATTCAATTTAGGCTAAAGCCGGAGCCCCATTGCTGCGCACGCTACGCACGAACACGTTATACACGTCGCCCACGTGGGTCCATGGGTCTGGATACGTGTGTCAACATTTTCACAGCAACCAATGCACGCACACGTAAAACGTGTGGGCCACGTGGCTTCGTTGGTCAGCTGTGTGTGTCTGCGTGACTACGGGCCGGGTCGATTTCAGAGCGTTTTGTCAGCGTTTTTTAAATTTCATTAGTGTCACTCGATTATTGCTGTAAAATAATGATAAATCGCGACAACTTTGGATAAAATCAGACTAAGCCTCGGTACCGCCACACATTTATATAAAAAGTTAACTCTGATCATCATCCCCCTCTGCAATATTTACGTCGACGGTAATGAAAAAAAACGCGGCGCTCAAAACGCTCTGAAATCGACCCGGCCACACACATGCACACACGCGCGTTTGGAAGGTGCGGGGGGGGGGTCGTAGCGTGGACAGCGTGGGTCGCGGTGGGGCTTTGCCTGCCACGCGCGCTAGCACTTCGGAACAGACCACGCGTGTATCAGTGACGTTATTTCGTGCGCAGCGTGCTCGGGCACTACTGTGGAAATATCTACCTACATTTTCATATAAAGCGTTTTTGTACCCACGTGTGTAGCTTGACCGTGCGCAGCAGTGGGGTTTCGGCCTAATACTTATGAAAGTCGAAGGCACATCTGTGATACACAGATACAACTGTGCAAAAAGCATAAAGGATTGTAGATCACTGATATGGACGTCCGCAAAGCATCCTTCAGTTTATTTTGTAAACATGCTTACCGATGCAGTCATTGTTAGCGCCAGGCTTAAATCCTTCGTCGCAATGGCACATGTAGGAGCCGGGAAGGTTTTCGCAAGTCCCGTTCCGGCAGAGCGGCCGCGGCCGCGCGCACTCGTCCACGTCGCGGCACGCGTTGTCGCGCAGTGTGTAGCCGGGCTTACACTCGCATCTGTCCACGAAGATGAAGATTATTTACGGGCGTAAAATCTTAGAAAATATAGGGCTCGTATTAGGTAACTAGTAGTCGCAGATTTCAATCAATGTCTCTCAAACACCTTCAGTTTTTGCAGCGTCGACTTGGACTTGCATAGGATGTAAGATGATACAGGAGCTTTTGAAAAAACTAATGGCAATTAGGACGGTGTAAGAAGAACAGTTAGCTGATAAAAAATTCGATACTAATTGTAAGATATACTGGTAACTGAAAATGCTAATGCCGAACGATACACCTAGTTTCAATAATGGAAATGCCGATATGGATTCTGTGTTCTATGATAACATCGATAACTATAGCAACTGTGCGAATATATTCGTAGGCAGCAAGCGGGGATCGGAACAGGAGAGCTGACGATCAAGCACAGTGGCATACCATAGGAGATGACTGTACCCAGAAGATTGTCTCAGGCCTATAATGATAATGATAAACAGATTTGTAGTAGCCAACAGTGTTCGCCGTGTTTGTAGAGCCAGATATCTTTGCACTCGTCGACGTCCTCGCAGGAGCCCCACGAGGAAGTGATTCGGTAGACTAGCAGTGGCAATCATTGGTACCAGACAGATTAGCGATGTAACTGACCTGTAGGAGCCAACAGTGTTCCGGCACTCGCCGTGCTCGCACAGCCTGGTATCAGCGCACTCGTCGACGTCCTCGCAGGAGTCCATGGAGGGGGTGAGCCGGTAGCCGGACGGGCAGCGGCACTCGTACGCGCCGGGCAGGTTGACGCACTGCGCCAGGCCGCGGCACGGCGACCGGTGTTGCCCGCACTCGTCCACGTCGCGGCACAAGTGGGATGTGTTGTCGTATTCGTAGCTGGAATGAGAGCATCGAAATATACCCTCTGCTGAATGGCATATGATATTGCTGGATCGACGAAGTCCAAAAAGACTGACTGAAAACATTTTGTAAAGGAAAGGGACAAATGGCGGAAGTTAGTTTCGGAGACCAGCATCTACTTTGAATCACAGAGGATGCGCAGTAAATAAGAGTGGCATCTACTGATCTGTCTCAATAGAGTGCACTTAAGACTGATACCACAGTTAAATCAAGAAATCTGAACAACTGTTCAGGGTTAGGTGTTTAGAGTAGAATTAATTAGGAAGTATCTATACAAGTCTAAAATGTAAATCCAAAATCTTTCAAAGAGATCAACGTCTCAAGTTGCTGTGGAATTCTGCTGCATCACGTACAATAGGTACTTGGTCTTCTAACAATTTGTACATTACTATAGAAAGAGTGCGATTGAACACTGATCGGTAAACTTCAGAGAAATAACATAATAGCCAGGACAAAATTGACCTTTTCTATCACGTAAAACAAAAGAGCCACATTATCGAACTGAAAGACGCAGAATTGGGGATGTCTAAAAAAAATTACCAGTGGTTTTTATATTTTTTTTGTATAGAAAAGTCAATTATAAGAAACTAATTTCAATATTTTGTCATTTAGTTCTCTACTTTTTTCAAAATTAATTATTGAAACTATTTTAGTTGATGACGTCAGATTATAATTGAGGGCTCCCACAATGCCAAATTTCTAAATCTTTCTGAATGCGTTCGATAAGGTAACCCCTTTAATTATTTTCTGCGTAGTGGTACACTATACACTCTGTCACTTTACTGGCACTGTCAAAGTGCTAGATGTCAGACAGCGGGTCCAAATCAAACTCCGTAGTATAATCCACGCGTAAATTGTGAAGAATTCTAACCACACAGAATAAAGTACGACTTGAACCGGTCACGCAATTTACACCAATGTCAGATGAAGGTCATTGCTTATTTGTTATATAATAAATTCATTATATAACATTAAAATTAAATAACTACAGAAAACGAGTTAAAAAGCATTTATCTCGAAATGGTTTTCGATTTACTATACATTGCAAAAAAATAGACATCCCCAATTGGCAGGCCTACCACTGAAGGTGGATGCAGACAGCAAGTTTACTGTTGTAAATTGTGTTTCATTTTAATAGAATAGAATAGAATAGAAAGATGTTTATTTCCCTAGTTCAAGTGTTGCATTATATTCACAGGTCAGTGTGTGTTCGGCCTGTGAGTGTGTCAGGTTACTTACAGTCTACTTATGTTTGTCTGAAAGATCTATATTAGTGACTAAGTGGTGTGTGCTGTGTAATTTCATTTTTGTTTTAAGTGGGAGGTCTTTGTTCAACAGTACACGTCTTCCGGCTGATGACGATGACATAACCACAGATAAAACAGTTAAGACAGTTCCGTTACCCGTGGTCGCAGCCGCAGGTGAACCCGCCGGCGGTGTCGTGGCAGCGGCCCGGCTTGCACAGCTGCGGCATGATGGAGCACTCGTCGATGGGCTTCGTCTCGTTGGTCACCGGGTTGATGTACTCGCCGGGCTTGTCGCCGCAGAGAGCCGTGTGCTCGGGTGACGTCTGAAAATGGAAACGATTGGGTCATACACACCGTCAGAAACAAAAGTTGTCTCTCTTGTGAACGTAAAATTAGGGACTCCGAGTCAGCAAACTTAATATGGGCCGAAAGTTGGCCAAGCGTCCCACACGCCGATGTAGACTTAACTAAAAATATTGTCTATAGACCCTTAACTTTTGCCATGTCCACAGCAGAGACGCGAACGAAAAAATGTGTATGACCCGGTTACTGTAGGCAATATCCTGGAAAGCTGTGTATCAAAAGGTAATAAGACAAGTTACTCTTATGTACTCGGAATCAGAGTCGCTTTTACAACTTGTTTTCATCAATGAAAAGTAAAAAACCGTAGTGGCCTAATGGTTTGACCTATTTCATCTCAAGCAGAGGTCGTGGGTTCGATTCCGGGCTCGCACCTCTGAGTTTTTTTTTGGGATTTTTGTGCAATATATTAGAAATTTACCATGAGCTTTATGATGATGGAAAACTTCATGAGAAAACCTGTACACACCCGAGAACAAATTCAGTGGTGTCTGTGCAGTTCCCAATCCGCACTGGGCCAGCGTGGGAATTACAGCCCAAGCCCTCTCATTCTGAGAAGAGGCCTGTGCCTTGCGTTGCACTGCAACGTATATAGGCTGGGATGATTTTGATGATGATGATGATGATGATGATGATGATGATGATGATGATGATGATGATGATGATGATGATGATGATGATGATGATGATGATGATGATGATGATGATTATGATGATCGTCATGATGATGATGATGATGATGAAATTTTGAACAAAAACTTATTGATATAGTACGCTGCAGAGTAACAGGGTCTGCGTAAAAACTAGCTGGTCACTACCTTGTCCGGGCAGGGTTCACAGGGGGCGCCCCAAGCGCGGCCGACGCTGCAGCAGCACAGGTACTTGGTCTGCGGGACGCCGACTGCCGAAGAGCACTGCTGCGTATCTTCATCCCAATCCATGTAGCATTGCCGCTGCCGCACGTCCACGCATTCCTCTGGAAAGACCGCGATAGATTATTCTTCAACTTCTTATGAGATCAGAGCCCGTATTGTCTAACGCGCTGGCACTTGCCTTCGCTTTCGTCATCTCCTTCTGTCGTCATCTTATACCGTTTGTCAGAAAGAAATAGTGAAAGCGAAAGCAAGCCTCAGCGTTTTAGACAATAAGCGTACAGAAGCTGGCTGGGGATCTGACTGTTGTCATTAATTGCTTAAGTAATATGGTCTATTGGAAAGCACGCGCCACGGAATTTCCTGTGTAGTACGTATCTGTCATCTAAAAACAAGACGAAAATTAAAATTCCGAACGGGAAAACTGTGGGACGGTATTGTCAACGCATCTCATCCTGAATCAAAAGCTGATCCATCGACAAGACAGCCTATTGTTAGACTTTTTGCAAGAAAATAGTTCTTGGTAGACTAAAGCTTAAGATTTTGGAGGAGGAGTGGAAGCTTATATCTGGTCTACTAGCCAGATATATTGACAAAAGTTCGTTTGGTCGAGGGTGTCTAATACTCTCTTGACCATGAACGAGTTCCAGTAACAGCAGAACAGAGGCCCATAATGCCTAACGCGCGGACGCTCGCGACCGCATTCACCATCTCTTTCTACGCTCATTCTACACCTTGTGAGAAAGATGTAATGAAAACGATTGCCATTCCGAGTGCGTTATATAGGCACAAGCCACATAGAAGAGACGTGGCACAAGGGCGCGTCGCAGTCCGCGTCGTTTATTCCGTCTTTTCTGTATGCTTTCGCACATTTAAGCATGACAACTGATTCAAAGCGCCTTAGGCTGCGTTTCCACCAGAGATGTGCGAGGATGCGTTGCGAGGGATGTGTCTGTCATGAACCAATAAAAACACTTCATTCACTTAGGACCTTTTAAATGAAGTGTTTCTATTGGTTCATGACAGACACATCCCTCGCAACGCATCCTCGCACAGCTCCGGTGGATACGCAGCCTTAGACAATAAAATCCCTGGTTTCCCAGGCGGCAGCCATTACAAACAGCGGGAAAGAAAGAGAGTTTCAACTTACTCCCATTAGGCATCGCCACGTAACCCTCAGGACACAAGCAGACGTAGGAGCCGGGCATGTTCCGGCAGACGCCGGGCCCGCACACGTCCGGCACGGCGCACTCGTCCACGTCCTCGCACTTCATCTCGTCGCCGGACAGCTGCCAGCCCTCGCCGCACGTGCACACGAACGAGCCGAACGTGTTGGTGCATGTCCCGTGCTCGCACAGCGCCGGGTGTTGTTCGCACTCGTCTATGTCGGCTAGAGTTACCACGTATGATGGCTGGAAGATGAAATTATAGCTAGTGAGATGGTGGTTTAAAGTGAAACTTACCATAAACCATGATTTACCTCTTTACCACTCTTTGTTAAGTTCCCGTTATCTTATGAGGCGATATCTATGATACCATCTTTGTTAATTTTTATTATTACTAATATATTCGACTAAACAGAAACGGCATCACAAAAATAGTTATAATAAGTGGTCTATTACGTTCTAAGGATGGATAATAAAAATATACTTGAAACACACCGTTGTGAAGTTTCTGATCTTGCTGTTTTGCACTAAAATAAAATAAATTGTGACTTACCGGTTCCAGTACAGGTTGGTATCCGGAGCCTCCAGGACAAAGTTGCCTGTAGGCTTCAGAGCCGGGTTCTGGGCAGAGGTCACAGTACTTGCCCCACGCCGCACCTAGCACAGGAAATATGTCCAATGAAGGTTTCTGTGACAGACTATAGCCAGTGTGGTCTGACAGCTTTAACATTTGTAGGATTGGTTTAGAACACAATGAACCAATCACAAGCACTGCAACGTCAAACGGATCTTACGATTAGGTTTACCAAACGGCCCTATTTGTGCACTAAGATTGGCAACCTTACTCATGGTCTGGTTAACACTCTCCACTGTATTCATTTTGAGTGAACGTGCAAGTTCTTACCAACAGAGCAGCAGCAGGCAGCCATTGTCCCGTCTTCAGATAACTCGTCGCTGTCTGTGCAGTGTTCAGTACCAGAGCGGAGATCTACTTTGCCGTAACAGCGAGCTTTCCGTGAATCTGTGAATGGCATAAGTAATAAATTATCAGTTTTTAGATTATCAAGTCTCTTCCAACCGAAGCCGTGGTGGCCTAGTAGTTTGACATATGGACTCTAAAGTAGAGGGAGTAAGGGGAGTTTTTCGAAATTTATGTGCGAAAGTACATTTGAAAGTTACCATGAGCTACGGTGAAGGAAAACATTGTGAGGAAACCTGCACATACCTGAGAAGAAATTCAATGGTGTGTGGGAAATTCCCGCATGGTCCTAAGTCCTCTCATTCTAAGAGGAGGCCTGTGCCCTGCAGTGGGACGTATAAAGGTTCGGATAATGATTAAATATCTTCTAAAAGTATTTCGCTTTCCAAGTAAAAGATGTCCGTCTCATAATAGACGAATTCGTAGTTCTGTGAGAAACGACAGAAGCAGTAGCTGCCAAAGTTGAACGCCAATCGCCATCCAGTCCCAAACTAGTGTAATTGACTAATATCTGAATAAAAAGCGTTCATTTTCCAATAAGGATGCATATCTCACCAAAGCAAGCTGTTCCGTCAGAGACGAGTTCGTAGTTGGGCGGGCAACGACAGACGTAGGAGCCTTCCGTGTTGATGCAGGTACCGTACTGGCAGGACTGAGGGGACTTGCACTCGTCTACGTCCGTGCAATTGAAGCCTGGCATCACTGTGAAAAGAAAACAAGAATAACATTTGCAAAGAACCCTGTATCCTTAATGAGAAGAAGAATAATAAGAGAAAAATAATAAGAAAAAAATTTGCAAAGTAATAAAGTAGGTAGGGTAGTCAAAGAAGCAGACTAAGAAGGGGACACTTGAAGGCGAAGTTATATGAGGAACTAGGCGTTATTGTTTAATGCAAGAGAACTAATGTTGCATCAAAATCAAATTGTGGAGGAGAGGCCTTTTCGTTCATAGACATTAGAAGATAAATAAAAAAAAAACTAGGAATGATATCGATTTTTGTTGCTACTTACGATCATCCACACTGTCTGATTGGTATCCCTTGTCGCAGATGCATTTGAACATGCCGTATGTGTTGACACACTTGCCAAACACGCACACGTTGTCGAAAGTCGCACACTCGTCCATGTCTGAAAGTAAACATTCGAAATGGTCAAAAATAGAAATCAGGGTGAACTTAAAAACAATCAATCAATTTTGTTAAGTTTTCAAACCACATAATTATATCCATCCTAGTAGCACATTTTTTGTACCAAGATTATAATAAAAATAGACAAAGATAGTCTTAAATTCGGCGTAGATCAGCATCCAGACAAACCAGAGGTTAAGAACGTACCTACCGAAAGCGGCTGCCTATCAATACCTATCCTACTAATGACAATGTTCTGCTTGGTGTTGTAGCTTTTTTTGGAATTGTTCTGTTATCAGTTAGGCATTGAGGTTAGTATGTGTAGTATTAGTGTCCTATCTAACTTACCCAGGCAAGAGCGAGCGTCGGGCGAGCGAGTGAAACCGACATCGCAATCACACTCGTAGCCGCCGGGCGTGTTGCCACAATGCCCATTCTCGCACAATGTCGGGTCGTTTGCACACTCGTCAATGTCCGTGCACACGTAACTGCCGAGAAAATCCAAGTTATGGTCAAAGAATACCATTCCTCTACTTGAGAGCTTCTTCAGTGGTATCGAGACAGCTACAGCCTCATTGTGGTGACTCACCCGTCGCCTTTGTATCCGGTGTCGCATAAGCACATGAAAGAGCCATCGGTGTTTCGGCAGGTGGCACGCGGGTGGCAGCCGCCGTTGTTGGTGAGACACTCGTCGATATCCTCACATTCGCTGCCGTCGCCGCGCCAGCCCTCGCGGCAGCGGCATTGGAATGAACCCTGTAATAAAAATACAAATTCTAATAACCAGAGTGACGAGATGAATTGTGAGGCAGGACACGAGAAGCGTGTGTGAACGAGCCGTCGTGAGTCGCCTACTGCTTCGTTCCGACCGGCGCTGCGCTTTGGGAACTGTTTTTTGGGTATGAGTCAAAGGACTATACTCCGGACCCTTTCATTTGCTATAATTTCACTTGCCATAATAACGTTTGCCATAAAATATGTAATTACTAAACTAAACGGGACTTATCACGCACTAAATATTTATTTATTTACCCCGACGTTTCGGCCACATTGCAGCAACCGTGGTCACGAGTCAACTGAAGTGTAGGGTGTCAAGTTCGTTTAGCCGCACGAGTCTTTCGAACTACCCGCACTTGATCCCGATTAGAATCAGCACCCGTATCTCGAACTACCCGCACTTGATCAAGATTTTTTAACGGCACCCCATCATGAGTAAAAATCACGAAAGTTTAAAACAGTATAAAATATGTAGTCTAAGAAGCGTGCATTTTACAAGATTTTTTGAAATGTCATACATACAGTAGGCTAGGTTTGATTTGTTTTAGAACAATTCTGAAGAAAACACTGTTTTAGAAATAAATTTAATTGTTAGATGAAAATTATGGAAGAAATACATTATGGCTTATCAAATTACGGCAAACGATAGAGAACCAATCAAAAAACCGAAGGCCGACAAGGAAAAAGTACGTCAGTCGATTGGTAGTGTCATCCATCATCTCTATTCTCACGGGAAATTTTTGGAAACCCCATTCGACTCCCAGGCCTGATGCGCGAGGCTGGTGACTTAATGCTGTTCGTGTTACCGGCAAGTTGACGCAGTCAGCGCTGGGGTGGCAGTCGCAGGTGGCCAGCTCGCACTCGTCGTCGTCCGTGCAGGCGGGGCCCTGCTCCGGCTTCACGCTGTACCCGTCGGGGCAGCGGCACACGAAGCTGCCGATGGTGTTGTGGCACTCGCCCGCACCGCACAGCTCCGGAACCTGCCCAATCAATTAAGGTTTTTTTCTCAAAAATATCCGTAAAAGTTGACATTATTCTTTACATATCAGAACGTGAAGTGCATAGTTTATGGTCAGTAAAAAAATTAAAAAGTTAAAAACATTGCAGGCTCGATAACTCGACAACAATGTCGTATACAAATTCCATTATTGTCGAGTCTCAAACTTTTTAAAAAGTTAAAACGGCCATGGTAATAAGTTGGCACTATTCGTATACAGCCAATTCAAATGACCGGTATCAGTTGTTTTCTTGGAACTCCAGACTTTTTTTATTGTGTTTGAAACAGCTTGTGGTGTTTTCGGTAGAAAAATACACCTGTAGTTTTTTTTTTAATGAAAAAAGGCGGGAAAGGGTTAATGACATTTAATTTTAAGTGATTTGCAATTCTTTGTACATATTTAAGTTAATAAAAGTTTATTCTATTTTTTTTCCTTCACCATTTTTGAGGAAAGCTTTATATTAGTCTCGGCTGAAATAGCAATTGCTGGCTTCGTATTAGTTAAACGGACTCGCAAGCTCGTCCGTTTAATACTCATACTCAGCCAGCAATTGCCTACTTCCAGGCCACGACAATAATGTACTATTAATGATTGCCTGGATTGTCGTCCAATTTACAAAAGCATACCAAATATCAAATCAGTCTGACTATTCGAAACGAGTGAAATATGATTTGCAAGGAATCAACTGATGAACATACTTTGACTTCTAAGTTCACATCTACAAATTGCAAACAATATGTGCTCTTTCTTGAACCTTGTATTGGAAAGATTAGAAAATTTTCGTGAATTAAGTAAAATTATAGCGGACACATGAAATTGCCTTAGATATTAAATTGGGAATTTTTATAAGAACTATTTTTATAACATAGGTTTTAAACCGTGCAATGATGACAGCAGTATTTCACATATGTACTATAAGGATCGGTTTGGCCGTAGTGATTTTGCGGCTTAAAACTTAATAGTCATTTAAAAAAAAATTGATTCCTTTGTGTATGACTAACTCTTGTTACACGAAGGACGCGATCTTGATTTGGTTTTCATTGAGCCCTTAATGCAAGTTTTTTTTTGAAACGACTAATTAAAGATTTTCACTAAAAGTAAATTTGACTGACAGTCAGCCTTATCGTTCTTTTTTTCTGTCACAATAATAGGTAAAGCAGCTAAAGATTATCTCGTCTTCTTCCTGAGTGCAAAAAATGGGCAAGGAGAACGAGGTATGAAAAATCTGATTTGTACCAGAGCCTGTGACTCGCTAGGTCAGGGTTTCTTAAACTTTTTGCAGTCACGGACCCCTTTCACAATTTAAAGAACTCCACGGACCCCTGTCAAAAAAATGTTTTGGTATTTATTTATTTATTGACTTATTTATTTACTTAATTGAAGATATTCCGGCCCCGCGCCCCACACCACACAATTTCCTAACAAATACATTTACAAGCTGACCTACTGCGGACCCCTGATACACATGCTACGGACCCTTGAGGGGTCCGTGGACACCACTTTAACAAACCCTGCGCTAGGTCTTCCCAACCTCTAACAGAGCTCGTTCAAACTAAATCCAACCAAAAACAAAACTATGTCTTTCCAAGCCCTTCTTCCGTTCGTACCTCAGCGCACTCGTCGACGTCCAGGCACGTCGGCTTGGAGCCCTCGGGCGAGGGCAGCAGTCCCTCGCCGCACTCGCAGCGGTACCCGCCGGGCGTGTTGCGGCACTCGCCGCCGCCGCAGGGCCGCGCGCCGCCCGCGCACTCGTCGATGTCGCGGCACGTGCGCCCGTCCGCGCGGAGGTGCCAGCCCTCACTGATGAACAAGAATGGCACGAGTAATGGATCTGCTGACGGGTGCAAATTATCTACCTATATTCTATATCTATCTATACATACTATAATAAATCTGTAACAAGTCGGTGTCTGTACATTGAAGATATTTGTCTAAGTTAAGTATGAAGTATCTTTTTCTATTTATTTTTTATTTTCTTCAACTTCATTTTTTTATTACTTTTACGGTCATCCCGTGAAACCATATATTTCAAACTAAATACAAACTGAAATATAGATGCACAGAAAAAACCCCAGAAAAAAGACCAATGCTGGGAATCGAACCCAGGTCCTCAGGTTGTCTGTTTGTCTGTGCGTTTGTGCGCGCTAACCTCAGAAACGGCTTAACCTAGAAGGATGCGGTTTTCACTGATATGTTGGTATTTTTTTGGATTAACATTTAGTGTTTGTTTCATTTCAATCGGTTCACAAATAAGAAAGATACGTCTATTTTAAAAATTTATCGAACAGTTTTTAGAAGAATTAATAAGCTGAGGAGTTTGTTTGTTAGTTGTTTGAACGCGCCAATCTCAGGAACTACTGCTCCGATTTGAAAAATTCTTTCAGTGTTAGATAGCCCATTTATCGAGGAAGGCTATAGGCTATATATAATCACGCTAACACCAATAGGAGCGGAGCGGAGCGGAAGAATGTTTCAAAATCAGGGGTTTTTGAAGTAAAACTTCTATAGGCACGCTTGACTTGGGAGTACGGTGGTGAATGTGAACGCGGGTGTGCGGGGGATGGGGTTGGGAGGGGGTGAGGGGGGTTTGCGGGGCGGGGGGGGGGGGGTTGCGGGGGCGGGTAATTTTTTTTATATCGAGGACCTAAGGAGAGCCATAATTGATGAAAAACAAATTTGATAAAAAAATAAGCTGCCCAAATTACTAATTCCACGCGGACGCAGTCGCGGGCAAAAGCTAGTACTATAATAAATCAGTAAAAGTAAAGCTCTGTCTGTCTGTATGTAATTGCTAATCTCCGAAACTACTGAACGGATTTTCTTGCGCTTTTGGCTGATAGATGAAGCTTAAATTGGAGCAACAAATAAGCTTTGTTTCATTAAAATTGGGTCACAATGAAAAAAGTTATCGTCGTTTAATCTATATTGTTCGAGCATTGTAATCTTTTAACGACCGCTGCGCTTTAGCCTAGTTGGTAGTGACCCTGCCTACGAAGCAAGAGGTCCTGGGTTCGAATTCCGGTAAGGGCATTTTATTTGTGTGATGAGCACGAATATTTTTTCCTGAGTTATGGATGTTTTCTATATATTTAAGTATTTATTTATCTATATAAGTATGTTTATCTATATAGTACAAGCTTTGCTTAGTTTGGGACTAGGTCGATTTGTGTAAGATTGTCCCCTAATATTTATTTTTTAATTTATTAATATGAGGGTAAGTCACAATACTACGGTCGGTAGGCGGCAGACAGAAGAGCTTTCCACTTTTCCATCGCCCGCCCATTCCTTATGAGTATACCTAGAGTTTTTCCTGGTACGAACGACGTGTGGTTAGTGTTTGACGTCATAATAACATCGATTCGGTTTGGTAATTATTATTCATATTTTTTAAGCGTGTCACAATAATATAGTAAATATCAGATGGAAAGTCACTATCGTTGCATCGTTCGTGCCAGGATAATCTCTAGTTATGAGCGAAGCCCAACACACTAATATCACAGTGAAGGTTGATTCATGAACACAAAGTGCCGAGGTCGAGCCGTGCCACGGACGAGGCATAATGACAACATCTACAGTAAAAGAGCCCTTAAAAATACATTTTTGATTTTTATGCCTGGGCTGTAAGTAATACCTACATTTAGCTCCACTTACCGACACTTGCAGTGGTAGGAGCCAGGTGTATTCACACATTCGTGTTGGCAGCGCGTCTCGTCTTCAGCGCACTCGTCGATGTCTTCGCAGTGGCTCTTCACCGTCGACTGCGCGTAGCCATCATCGCACACACACTGGTAAGTCCCCATCAGGTTCTCGCAGGCGCCGTTGCTGCAAATGCCTGTGGAGGGTTGATTTATGTAGGCTTATATAGGCATTTTGTTTGCAGCTTAAACAATACCAGAAATGATAAAATATTAGCCTACATATTATTACCATTTAGCCCTTTCGAACCGGGTTGATACGATCGTGACGTTTAATGGCAATAAAATTTGAACTTAATTATCATTTTGGTGATTCTAAATTATAAAAAAAATATAAGTACATTTCACAAGGTCCATTATTGTTAACACTTTTCATACTCAGTTAGTTTCGAAAAGGGTATTGTAGTATAGTCGACCAAGTAAGTGCTTTACCATTTTATATGACAGTTCCTACATCAAAGTAAAAACAATAAGGCAGATTGTCACATTGACTTCTAAGTGAAAATAGCCTTTGATGTTTTAAGCCGTACAACTGACATTGAACCTTAGGGCGATAAAGGAATTTCTTGGTTGACTATACACCAAGAGCTATATTTATACCTAAGGATGATTTATACTAGAAAAAGCTGTGGTGGCTTAGTGGTTTCACTAAGGACCTCTCGAGCAGTGAGTCGTGGATTCGAGCCCAGACTAACCTCTGTAGGTTTGGGTATTCACGTGCGAAATTACATTTGAAATTTACCATTTACTTTACGGTGAAGGAAAACATCGCGAGGAAACCTAAACACACCTGCAAAAACATTCAATGGCGTGTGTGAAGTTCCCAATCCGCACTGGGCCCGCGTGGAAACTAGCCCACTTATTCTGAGAGGAAGCTTGGCCGAGATGATGATGATCATCATCATCATCAGCCTATGTTCGTCCACTGCTGGACATAGGCCTCTCCCATGGCACGCCACTGAACACGATCCTCGGCCACTCTCATCCAGCTGTTGTGCCAGCCGCCTTGCGAAGATCATCGCTCCACCGAGTCTGAGGACGTCCCACGCTACGTTTGCCAATCCGTGGTCTCCACTCAAGAACTCGTCTACCCCAACGGTTATCGGTTCTTCGGGTTATATGGCCCGGCCCATTGCCACTTCAGCGTGCTGATGCGGTGGGCTATGTCGATAACTTTGGTTCTCTGTTGGATCACTTCGTTACGAATTCGATCTTTTAGAGAAACTCCGAGCATAGCCCCATAGCGAGCATATGATGATGATAATCTTACCAAACTGGCGACTTGACTGACCTGAGGTGATGGAGCACTCGTCCACGTCTTTGCAGGAGAGGCGATCAGGCGAAAGCTCCATGCCGACTGCGCACTCGCAGCGGAACGAGCCCGGGGTGTTGATGCACCGCCCGCCGCGGCAAAGCCCTACCTCTTCCACACACTCGTCGATATCTGGAATACGTAATAGTACATTACTGCAGAGGCCGGGACGTAAGGGGTTGCCGCCCGAGTATCTAAGTTGACGGCCGAGTGGTACACGAGGCCGGCATGATACGAGGCCGGCAACCCCTGTTCCGGCCGAGGCTTGTATAGTGCTTTTCTCAAACATGCACCATCACCATCACTATCATCATCATCATCATCATCGTCGGCATCATGATGATGATGATGATGATGATGATGATGATGGTGGTGATGATGATGATGATGGTGATGATGATGATGGTGATGATGATGATGATCACCATCACCATGATGATGACGATGACGATGATGGTGATGGTGATGGTGATGATGGTGATGGTGACGGTGATGATGATGATGGTGATGATGATGATGGTGATGATGATGATGATGATGATGGTGATGATGATGACGATGCCGATGATGATGACGATGACGATGACGATGATGATGATGGATGATGGTGATGATGATGATGATGATGATGATGATGATGATGATGATGACGATGACGATGACGACGATGACGATGACGATGACGATGACGATGATGATGATGGATGATGGTGATGATGATGATGATGATGATGATGATGATGATGATGATGATGACGATGACGATGACGACGATGACGATGATGATGGTGATGATGATGATGGTGATGATGATGATGATGATGATGATGGTGATGATGATGACGATGCCGATGATGATGACGATGACGATGACGATGATGATGATGGATGATGGTGATGATGATGATGATGATGATGATGATGATGATGATGATGACGATGACGATGACGACGATGACGATGACGATGATAATGATGATGATGATGACGATGACGATGATGATGATGATGATTATGATGATGATGGTGATGATGATGATGATGATGATGATGATGATGGTGATAGTGATGATGATGATGGTGGTGACGATGATGATGATGACGATGATGATGATGATGGTGATGGTGATGTTGATGGTGAAATATTTCTCTAGGCAGATCACCATTACCTTCTTATTAAATAAGCGTAGTGGCAGAATATCATAATGAACCAGAACGCTAAATTTTTAAATGGCTAATTGCTATGATGCCATAGACCTATAAACGTCATGGTGCTGTATCACATGAAACAATAGACGATCGCATTGCCGGCCAAGGCCTGCAATTTTGTATGAAAATCCATTACATACCAGTTGTCTAACCGCGCCCGCAACGTGATACGTGCCGGCCTATTATTTGGAACACAACGTAAACATTACATAGCATGTTTGAGAAAAAATTGTTAGACATGTCAAAAGTTCATCTGTTCCTTCTTTCTTTCTTTCTTTCTATACACACACACACACCCTGCACCAA
Organism: Archips crataeganus; assembly: GCA_947859365.1. NCBI lineage: Eukaryota > Metazoa > Arthropoda > Insecta > Lepidoptera > Tortricidae > Archips > Archips crataeganus. The sequence goes on along the minus strand of OX402060.1, from coordinate 18,488,864 downwards.
TCAAAAGTGGCATCGAGCTGAAGAGCGCCGTAGAAGCGAGCTGGGCCCGGCGAGAAGCGGTGTAGTGAAAGCCAGGTACACTTTCTCCCTAATATTACCTATATCTACTAGGGGCGTTCAATAAAAAGTGAGAATGAGTATGTTATAAACAACTTTTACTAAATGTCATTTTATTTTTCGACATAGTCACCTTTTAGCATAATACACTTAGGGGGTGTTTCACCACCTTATTGTCAAACTACTGGTCACGTAACCAATGAATAAACTAAGTACTGGACAAATCTGTCGGCTAGTGTTTTTTCAGTTTCACCACTCCGGTCCTGTGCAAACTAAGTACCACTTAACTAATCGTGGGTTTAACAAAAAGTCGGAATGGCAACGTCGCATTTCACGACCACGCGTTCCTGTTCGCACACTTTCGTTCAAAAAGTCACTCATTATTAAAGCAAAAGAAATGGTTAACTATATAATTTTTGAATACGTCTATTTTTTTTTGCATAAACAAATATGTAACATTATAATTGATCCAAAACAGTATTTATTTACGATACTTTGTTAACAATAACAAAGAAAAATAAAATCACGTAAAACGAATCGAAAAGTGGCGCCAAACCATTTGACAGATAAACTTTTTTTTAATGGCGACATACAAGTTCAGGTAGAACAAACGATTGAGCCACTGAAAAAAAGTTTGTTATTAAAAAATATTACGAAATTTTGGATTTATTTTTACATACTAAAAGTGTACCTACATTTTTTCATTCAAATCTTGATATTTAAATTATTTTATGCAATTTAGCATGACCTCTTTCTTTAAAAAATAAAAAACTCTTTGATTTATTTTTCTGAAACCGGCTGAAGGGCTCTCCAACCATGGCCACAAAAAAATAAACTAACTTTATGTGACGGATAAAAATGCTAAATGCCTCCTGATCTGATGGTCAAATTAAGAAACAGTTTGTCCGTCACTTAGCGCTAATCGAGACTGGTGAAACAGAAATTTTAATTCCATCTGTCAAATAAGGTTATGATTAAGCTAATCCGAACTTTAAGAAAAGTGGTGAAACAGCCCCTTAGTATATCGTTTTTCTAAACTTAAAATTCCATTTTTAAAAAAGGTCTTATCTTGAGTACTTAAAAAATCTTGTACTGCAGCGACTACCGCGTCGTCGTCTTCAAATTTCTGGCCTCTCAGGTATTGTTTCAATCTCGGAAATAGGTAGAAATCACGGGGAGCGAGATCTGGTGAATACGGAGGATGCTTAAGGATATCGAACCCAGCATCACGAATTGCAGCCATCGCAACGGCGGACTTGTGTGCCAGGGCATTGTCCTGGTGGAACAGCACAACTTTCGAGAGTTTACCTCGCCGTTTTTCGCGGATCTCATTGCGCAATGTTGCTATTTGTTTGGCGTATAATGTGCCCGTAATAGTGGCTCCATGCTCGAGATACTCAATCATTAATACCCCTTTACCGTCCCAAAAAACAGAGCCCATGACCTTACCGGCAGATGGGCTCACCTTGAATTTCTTCGGAGTTGGAGATGATGGCCTTTTTCATGTCATAGACTGCAGTTTCGTTTCTGGTTCGTAATGATGGAGCCATGTTTCGTCCATTGTTATAAATCGCGCCAAAAAAAGTTCCCGGTCTTGCTGCATCAGGTTCAAAGCTTCTTGACAAATCTCTAGTCTAGTTTGTTTTTGCGTGTCAGTAAGCATTCTTGGTACCCAACGCGCAGATACCTTTTTCATACCCAAGCGTTCATGTAAAATATTATGCACGCTCCCCGTTGAAATCTTTACATTTTCAGCAATAAAACGAACCGTGACACGACGATCCGCCATAACTGAGTTTTCGACTTTTTTCACAATTTCTTCAGTTACTGCTGTAGTAGGGCGTCCGGAGCGGGGATCGTCCATTGTTGATGTTCTTCCACGTCTAAATTCGGCGCACCAACGTGCGACTGTCGAATACGGAGGAGCATTAGACCCTAAAGTGTCCCGCAAATCCAAATTGACTTGGTCCGTAGAAAAAATTTTCAAACACAAGTATTTGATAACGGCGCGCAGTTCAATTTTCTCCATTTTCGCTAACGTACTTAATAGCATTGCAAAGAAATTACCGTATATTTTTTTAAACAAAAGACAGTTAGTTTTTTTTTTCATAGCAATCAGCTAGATAGATTAGCTTTATCGGCCAGTATTTAATTTCGTAATATTAAAAGAGTTTGCATCTCATTCTCACTTTATATTGAACGCCCCTCGTATGTATTTATGCCCATCCAACTCTGCCTATCTCAGATCTGCACACAACAGATAGGCTGCACATAGCTCGAAGAATCGCCAGACTTAAGTGGCACCGGGCGGGACACATCACTCGTAGAGTTGATGGCCGATGGGACCAAATTTAAAGGTCCTCGAGTAGCGTCTACGGACCGGAAGACGCAGTGTAGGTAGGCCCCCAACAAGATGGAACAGGTTGCGAGAACGCGATGGCGCAGGACCGATCTGTTTGGCGAACACTGGGGGAGAGCTATGTTCAGCATCAGCAGTGAACGTCTTTGGCTGAAATGATGAGGATGTAGAGAAATTTCAGCTCGCCTCGCCTACAAATTGGAGTTAGACTTACCGACGCAGACCTTGCTGAGCTCGTCAGGCTTGTGGCCGGGGCGGCAGCGGCAGTGGAAGCTGCCTTCCGTGTTGAAGCACTCGCCGGCGCCGCACACGTCGTCCACGATGCGGCACTCGTTTATGTCCACGCAGGTTCGGTTCTTACCGTCCTGCACCAACAATTGCAATTAGATGGATGGTGAATAATGTTATGTGGTCTCGATTGTTTGTGTGGTTGTGAGCAATCATGTCTGCTGCCTCTTCTGGTGTATCCATACGTGTAAAATTCACGAACCAAATCAATTAAACGGTTTTGTGGTTTTATGGATCAGAAAAAGTTGTACTAGCCCAGTGGTTTGACCTATGGCCCCTCAAGCAGAGCGCCGTGGGTTCGAGCTGAGTTTTTTAGAATTTACGTGCGAAACCACATTTAAAATTTACTATGAGCAAACATCTTGAGGAAACTTGTGTACCTGCGAAGAAATTCAATGGTATCTTCATTGGACCCACGTGGGATGGGAGCTACGGTACAAGCCCTCTCATTTTGAGAGAAGGCCTGTGCCCTACAGTGGGACGTATATATGCTCGGATGATGATGATGTTTATAATGATGAACCAGAATACTTTCGAACTGATCATGTGATTTTATATTCAAAAATATGAATCCAAGACACGAACGACTTGACTTTAAAATTACCTTTTCGTATCCCGGGAAGCAATCGCACTCGAACGATCCAGGGATGTTCCTGCAGCGGCCCTGCCCGCACAATCCAGGGAACGCGGAGCACTCGTTCACTTCCATCTGCGTCGGATTGAACTTGTTGTCACTTCCCCAAGGGTTGTCGAAGCTTCCGTTAATATGCATATTGTCGATGTTGTTGTTCGTCCAGTCGTGGTTGTTGTTGCCATTAAAATTGTCATTGTTGTTGCTGTTGAACCAATCGTTGTTGTTGCCGTTGTTGTCGTCGGTCGTGCCATATATGCCTGTGTGGTTGCCGCCTGCAGGCCGGTCCCAAATCTTAGGAGGGAGGACTACTTCGGATATGCATAAGTTGCGGTAGCCGTCCGTTCCTGGAGAAAGAAGTTAGTTTTAATTTGGTTAGTATTACGCGAATGTATAGAGAATCAGGGGTGCCTAGTTTTTTAGGGGCAATTTCAAACATGTGCGTGGTGTAGTTTTGTGGTGTCTGGCATTTAATTTATGAGATAATCATCTTAGAAGCTCAGCTACCTATATTTGCAACATTTCTTTTAGATAATTTTCGTTCGAAGAGCAAAAACAGCTGGGTGAGTAAGTTTCTCAAGATGCAGCGTTAGCAGGCCTCCTAGTGGGTAGGCCGACGACGTTGCGAGAATTAGTGTTGCCTATCGATAATCCAATATCGACAGACTATCGATAGTATCGATTGGTTTTGGTCACTATTGGTTGATTTTGCAATGCTATCGATACTATCGATTCTATTTGAAATAAAACTGTCGATTATCGACAGTATTGCTATTATTTATACTATTCAATTTATACTTTTCGATGATTTTTTGTTTTTTTTTTTGTCAACTGTATTTCCTGTGTATCGAATATGTGTAAATAAACATCTCTCTCTCTCTCTTTCTCTCTCTCTCTCTCTCTATCAATAGTATTGCTCATAAAGCACTACCGATGTTATCGATACTAGCAACACGTGGAGATGCTATTGATATCCTTAATAATATTATAAAAGGTCAACTATCGATAGTCAAACTATGGATAGTTCTGCAACATTGGCGAGAATTGCGACTTATTGAAGGATGTAGGTGACAAGTTCTTGGTGGTCGTTTGTTCAACAGTGGACATCTTTCAGCTGGTGATGATGATAGTTACCTCGCTTAGGGCAGGGCTCGCAGCGCGCGCCGCCCCAGGCGCGGCCAAGCGCGGAACAGCAGCACGTGGCGCGATGCACGGCGCCTGGAAGCGGTCCGCCGCAGCGTCCCGCCGCCCAGTCCGTGTAGCACGCTTCACGACGCGTGTCCACGCAACGGTTGCCTGGGAAACCGACAGTCTTGTTTACATACAAACTCAATGCCGCTACAGACTTTCAGCAAATTTTTTAGGCTTACCAAGAGTTGTCGCGATCTTTAGGTCCTTCAGTCTCACATCGAGAAGACCCGAGAACCCTCAAGAAGGGAGAATGTAATAAGTTTCTAGTCGTTACGTTCTCGCGTGTTCCTCAATAAGTGTCGATTTTAGGGACGAAAGTGGAAGACAAATTCTTAAAAAGACCCAGCAAACCTCGCTTAGATTTATCGCTTTGAGTCTAAATGAGCTGTCAAACTTAAACACGGGTCGGAATAAGAAGAGCGGTGAAAAAGAAAAGGTGACGGCAGAAACACAAATTAATTGAACTCAAGGTCTTGGTCATTTTATCACTTTTTTTTGGAAGTCAGTCTAAAGTCAAGTTAACGAGATCAATAAAAGTTGCTCCAACAAATCAATGAAAAAAAGTTATGTATTCATAAAGTTACCGGTGGGATCAAGTGTGAGTCCTTCAGGGCAGTCGCAGCGGTAAGAGCCATCCGTATTAACGCATCGTCCACCTACACATAATTCGGCATCGAGCTCGCACTCGTCCACGTCACGGCAAGTAGTTCCATCCAACTGAAAACACAAGACATAATAATACTATATAGGCATCCTTCTTTCAATTTCATTTTAACTTATGAAGCCCAACCAACCAAAGCCATTATTTTTAAAATTTGGTAACTTCTTCCGGAGAACTATTACTGAATTTAGAAGGCTGAAAATCAAAATCAGTACCACATGAGGGCAGATACATAAAGAAGGAGGCAGCTTATTATTGTTAAATTGCAGTGAGCGCGGTACATTGCTCGTAGAACTGATAACTGTTTTTAAATCGCGGTCCTTCTACCAGAAGACGAAGCTCGAGTAGACCCTAACAAGGTGTATTTATGACCTGGTAAAGCTCGACAGATTCGTGAACGGTGCAGAAACCGCAGAACCGGTTATAGGGAACGTGCCCATCGACGGTGCTGCCAACTGGTGCCATCAATTTAACTGTTTTATCCTGATAAGTTTCTTTTACTGTCCGCATAGTGTCACTTCTGTCGCATTAGTGCTGCTGCCTATAGGGAACGTGTACATAGACGGTGCTGCTGACTGGTGCCATCAATTTGAATGTGTTACCCTGATAAGTTTCTTTTACTCTCCGCATAGTGTCTCTTCTGTCGCTTTATTGCTGCCGCCTATAGTTACTGCACGTTCCCTATTGAGGTGTTCTTTAAGGTAGGCTTATTTTCAACACTAGACGTCTTTCAGCTGACCATGATGCAAGAATAAATGCGGCCAAAGGACCGCTAAGATAAGATAACCAACCTTGACGAAACCCTTAGGGCAAGGGCAGTCGCTGGTGTCGCAAGGGGCGCAGGGCGAGCCCCACGCCAGTCCCACGCTGCAGCAGCACTCCTGGCGCAGAAGTGCACGCGGCGCCGCCGCCTCGCATTGCCCGTCCACTACGCGCCGCCAGCACGAGCCGCGGCGGTTGTCTAGATGATAGCAAACAGGTCAGCTAGAACTATTTTGAAAATTATTAAGAGCCACTCGCACAGTCCAGGGTTATAGTTAACACGGGTTTGTGCAGGTCCGTCTAATGCACCTCGCAAACTAGCCAAACAAGCAGATTAACTAAAGAAAAATGCGACCGAGTGCGCGACGTTCATATGGTTTCTGTAGTCTTGTCGTTAATCTGGTCGTTGCGGCCACTGGTTGGTGTCGTGGCCGTCTATTGCGCGAGGTGCCTGAGGCAGTGAGATACCCAATAAGTATTACAATTAATCTGTCTAACGACTTAAATATTGTTGCCTGGATCGGTACTGACGTGTGACCCTTCGCAATGAAGATGTATTTAAGATAGGTTAAGCTTAGATATTGTTGTTTATGAAGGACTGAATTAAAATGACTACTATTAGAACTAGCTGATTAAATACAATTATAAATTTCTACTTTATGCTAGAATGGCAACAAATTCAGTTTGAATTTTTTAGTACCTTTATTTTTATGCCGTGGTAGCTTAGTGGGTGGATTAAGCAGAGGGTCACGGGTTCGGACCCAGATTATTACGAGCTTTACGGTGAAGGAAAACATCCTGAGGAAACCTGGGAAAAATTAAGTTCTCAATCCAAACTGGACCCACCTGGGAACTACGGCCTAAACACCCTCGTTCTGAGAGGAGGCCTGTGCCCAGCCTTTGGACGTATACAGGCAAAGATGACGCTGATAAATAACTTTCTTTCAGAAGAAGAAACTGGTACAATATCTTTTCAAATGGTACTAATCCTGTACAGTCAAAGGGAGAAAATGAAATAAATCCTAAACTTACCGAGACAATGTCTGGCGCTGGCGTCGAGCACGAATCCGTTCTCGCATTTGCACTCGTAGCCGCCATGCGTGTTGATGCAGCGGCCATTGTCGCATGGGTTCACTTGTTCTGCGGCCAACGAGAATTCACTTTACACATACACATTACGAGTAGAATAAATTGAATGTAAAGGATCTACTTTCTGATAGTCTTTCTGCAGTGTTGTTTTTTTAAAACGAAGACGGTTTTGGATTTCGTCGTTGGTTGGAGGCGACATGGTGCAGTTAGTAGCAAACTTGGCGTGTATACCAAGATATGTGAAACCCGTCAGACCCTCACGAAAACTTATTCGTTTTAAAAAAATCTATATATCTATACTTAGGATGTCCAAAAACTCAACGTTATGGTTCACCGATAACGGCGATAACAGTTCTGGAAAACATAAGATAATAAAATCCAGATTACTTAGGTAATCCCTCGGAAGCGGAAAGTGAAAACGTGCATTCTAGTCTCAACTGTTTTATATGTATGGATACTTACAATTAAAAATGGAAAAAGAAAACCTTAAAGGCACGGATCCGAATCTTAAGCCTCCAATGGTTTAAGCGATAAATAGACATTTGTTCGAAAACATTTAATACTAAAAGTGATATGTAATGTGACTCTATTATCACTTTAGTATGTGACATGGTTTTTTCCCTAAACTGATGTAACTTGATCTCTCGCCCAATAGCAGGTTATCGTTGAGTATTGAGATACCTTGTATATTTCATTGGTTGGAAATTTAGAATAAGTTCAGAAATTTAAAGATCAGGTAATATAGGTATGCTTATAAACCTAAGGGTCAAACCTGACCTGCAGGCTAATTGTCTAACTCCCACGCAATCGCCATCGCGTTCATTTTTACAGTTCTTGTATGGGTTGACAATTGGTATCAGAAACAGCCAGCTGTCACAGCCATACAGAAACCGTCATTTCAAACCGATGTCGAGTGTCAAAAAAGTTGCACAATTATCCTGCTGGTCAATCTTTTCTGTGTCATTAATGATCATTTCAGATCGAATTGTCATCAACACTAAAGCAATCATTTTAGTTTTTATAAAGTCTTCAATCGGTTGCATGTTCATAGCTTTTGAGAAAAGCTCTTTCTCCAATACAACATCAATGTAATTAAATTAATCGGAAGGGTTATATGCATTTCGGAACGATTCCAATGTAAGTCATTAATTAAGTTACGCAATTAATTTTAAAGACGCATCCTTTACCAAATTAGCATCTGTTACAATCGTTAAATCATTAATCGATAAAATGAGGATTCATGATAAGTGCAATGTGAAAGTGCGTGCAACAGCATATTTAGATGGCATTGAATCGTCACAATATTAGCTTGATGACGATGGCCGATGCATGGCGTATGGAATGCTTCAGACAAAGTTCGGTAACCTGTAACGGGGAACATGGGGGGTATGTCCCCACGGTCATAATCGCTCGCGATGAAAAGGAGCTCACCCTCGCATTCGTCTATGTCGCGGCAAAGCTGCTCGTCGGGCTCGTAGCGCGTGCCTTGCGGGCACACGCACGTGAAGCTGCCTTGGGTGTTGCGGCACTGGCCTCCTTGGCAATACTAAGATAAAAATAAAGATAATTTATACAAAAGTTGATTTTTACAGAACAACTTAATAAGTACAGTCAAGGAATTTAATTCCCTACCCATTTCGTGAAAATGTCGTTCAACATTTGCAATGCATTAAGGTCGAAATGTCAAATGCAACACGCCAAAGCTAGCTCTTATGGTGACAGTTTGCAGTACGATATTCAAACTTAGGTGGGCTGGAAATTAAATTCTATGACTGCACAAAGTTTGCTTATAAATCTACGTAAGCAACTCATGAGCCCGAACAAGGAAATCCTGTGTTTCAGGCTGGAAGAGCTAAAATATACAAACACACAACAACAACAACACAACACACAGTCACACAGTGAAAAATACAAGTAAAAAAACCCGGCGCATGAAATTCAAATCTAAGAAAAAAGAAAGGTAACAAACACTATTTACATTGTATCTTCGTACGACATATTTTGTAGTGTCTCCAGCACTTTTTTGCATTTATTAATATTTAAGGGATAAATATACGAAACTGCATTTAATCTATTATTGAGCAGTGGTCCAACTCGATCCCGTAACCTTAACCAGGTCGACGCACCATCTTGTTGGAGCCCTACCTACACTGCGTCTTCCGGTCCGTTTTTAGTTGCTTTAAGATAAATTTGTATTGCTATGCAAAATCTAAAGAAAGTCATGTTTTGACTGTTCATAAAAAGTACGTAAATCGATATTCTTCATATTAAAAAAACTGACTGGACTTATATTATATTCAACAATATCAGCGAAGAAAATACCCGATATTTTGGCTCTAAATTGTATCTTTGGTCTGTATTAATTCGGTCCAGTACGCTTATTGTCTAACATGCGGGCGCTTGCTGTCGCTTTCGCAGTTTCTTCCTGTCAAACGGTATAAGATGGTGACAGAAAGAGATAATGAATGCGACAGCAAGCGCCAATAGGCCTCCAGGTTTCATTATTGCATTGAAATTATGGTACATTGCCATGTGGTTGGTAGAAGCTGACCGGCGGCCCCCTTTTAATGTTTTTTATTAGACCATCTTTGTAATTTTTGTTACTTGTTCTTTGCAAATAAATATATTATTACTATTATTATTACTATTATTGGCATTCAAATGATTTTTTGTCACATTTCCAGCTTTGCCAGGCTTGTCAACATAACAAAATCAAAAATACAAACATAAAATATTCATAATGCCAACTTACTGACTGGTGCATATCGCACTCATCAATATCTTTGCAGATCCCATCACCATCGGAATGGAATCCAGGGTCACAGATACACCGGTACCCAGGGTCCAGGTTCTCGCAGGCCCCATGGGCGCATATCCCCGGGATCATCGTGCACTCGTTGATGTCTGAGCCGTCGTTGTCCTTGCTCGGACCTTCGGGGCAGAGGGTCTCGAAGTCCCGGGAACCGATCTCTGGACAGGCCTTGCAAGATAAACCGCCCCAGCCTAAGGATAGACCTGGAAAACAAGGAAACGAAAGCTGTCTAACAATGGGAGTAAAACAGAATAGCATTGGAAAATTTTCAATTGACCTTAGATGATTCAAAGTTCAGCTATAGAAGTTCTTTTTAAACCTTAAAAAAGACCACTATGTGATATAATAATGATAGTTCATTATACAGGAAGTGATCGAAGTAGGCTTAACTGTAGTACTGCAGGTGGATTCCCTACTCTAGGTTAAAATTTGTTGCCGATTTCTACGGAAGTACCAACTCAGAACTTCGAAGTTACCTTTAGTAGAACTACAGCAACACTGAGACCTCGTGACTGGGGTGGAGCCCGGCCCGCTGCAATGTTCCTCTTCGAACTTCTCGTAGCACAAATCTTTCAACTCATCTGCAAAATAATACAAATCATTATATTTTAGACTGCAACATGTAGAAGAAACTCTATAACGAAATTTATCAAACTTGTTTTGCTGCATTAAACATTTTTCCTGTATGATAAGAGGAAAATTAGTTATGATCCATTACATTTGGGCTTCAAAATTCGCTTTGAATCATCATCGTTGTTATCATTCTCTTTTGCCAATAATGCTAGACCTAGCAAGTTGTAAGAAAGCCGCAGCTCTTCTGCTCAGCATAAAAATTTGTCCACTATTGGATGTTGGCCTTGTGGCAAGCCCTCCAATTCTGGCATTCTACTGATCGTCTGTTGCTGGCCTGCTGTCACTTAGCTGGCTCATAGCATAACAGCTCCCTTCATTCACTGAAACTTCACACATCAGCCAAAAGACCTCCACTGCTGAACAAAACCCAAAGCGTTCCACAACGATCGGTCCTGTGCTGCCCACATCCAAATGATTCTTGCGACCTTTACCAGATCTTCGATCCATCTTGTTGGAGACTCTCCTACGCCACTTAACGCCCATCTATGTTGACTCTAATGTCATGGTCTCCTTAAACTTATGCCTTTCGGCTCGTCGCGTTACTATAATTTACTTCCCACTTACCAAGACAAGTTCTGCCATCATTGCTCAGCGTAAATCCGGGCGCACACTCGCAGCGGAAGGAGCCGGGTGTGTTGTGGCAGCGGCCGTTTCGGCAGACGCGTTGCTCCGCACACTCGTCCACGTCGACGCACGCGCCGCGGTCCGGTGTCGTACGGTAACCAGCTTCGCAAACGCACTGGAACGATCCCTCGTTGTTCACACAGCGGCCGCCCTGGAAAATTGTTGTTGAAATAATTTTTAACCGACTTCAAAAAAAGGAGGAGGTTCTCAATTCGGTTGTATGTTCTTTTTTTTTTTAACGTGTGTTACCTCAGAACTCCGTCATTTATGAACCGATTTGGAAATTTTTTTCGTTGTTTGAAAGCACATGCTTCAAGGTTGGTCCCGTTGTTACCAGAATCCAGTTCTGATGATGGGATCCATGAGGAATTGAAGAAACTCCTCAAAAATTCAAGAGAAGTGTATAGCGATTTTAGTATTTTCGATGACAAATCGAGCATTTGCATTCAGAAAGTATCATGGAACTCTGTAATAAAACGACACAGACCCGTCGAGCATTAAAAATAGAATTTTCACCATAAACTTATTTCGAAATCAAACTGATGATTTTATCATACGCATCTATTTTATACAGAAACAACTAAAAAGCAAAAAATAAAATTGTTTAAATAAAAAATAAAACCTCCTTCAAAAAACATCCAGAAAACTATGAAATAATAATTGAACCAAACCGACCACAATAAGCATGAAAATATATTTCTTCTAATCTGTTCGAAGTCGGTGCCTCAGCACAAGCCAGTAGGAGTGTAAAAGCCCTATAGATAGTAGGTACCTATGTAGGTAAGTTAGATTACCAGGTCCACTCCTGCTGCTGGCTCGAGCTGAGGCACCGACTTCGAACAGATTAGAGGAAAGATATTTTCATGCTTATTATGGTCGGTTTGGTTCAATTATTATTTCATAGTTTTCTGGATGTTTTTTGAAGGAGGTTTTATTTTTTATTTAAACAATTTTATTGTGGAAAAAATTGGTCCAATCTAGTACCTACTCAGTATTGCATAGTCTACGAGTGAAAAGAATGAAATTAAAACCATGGTTTGTTCGTGCTTTGTTGGTAAAACTGGCTTCCCAAGTTTATCAGCTTCGAAGATCAGCATACTAAGTACAGGTCGATTCACAAGAGTCGGCACGAATGGATCGAATGAGTGAATGAAAGTATCTATGTGTTACCTATTTGAATACACTTCACACAAATTAAAATGTCATGCATCAGTCATTTTCCTACAAAACTGTCAAAGTGACATTGCTTTCGTTCATTCCATTCGCGTGCCAACTCTTGTGAATCGATCTGTAACTGAAATGATTTTTTAACAATGCAAACAGACACCTACAGATAAGACCCTCCCCGCGTTAAACGCTCTGCTATACACAATTAGTGCTAAATTAGCTATGAGGAGTATTCGTCTTCGCTTTCCATCAGGCGTTATTGTGGTCAAACGCAAGCATATTGTATAAACAAAAAGGTAAAATTTGGAGAAAATCATATTCCTTATCTTGGATGTGGTCTAAGATGGAGCATGCTTGATCAACCTAATTTTGTTTGATGTCAGAGCGTGTTTTTTTGGGCTGAGCTGGCAGACGCCGCTCAGCGCGCACTCGTCCACGTCACGGCACGCGTGTTTGGTCTCAGTTGGCTCCTACACTATGCATGAACCACCATACCTGACAGACGCCACTCTGCGCACACTCGTCCACGTCAGCACAGTAGCCAGCAGCGGTGAGGGCGAAGCCAAGCTCGCATTGGCATTCGTAGCCGCCGGGAGTGTTGCGGCAGCGGCCGCGGCGGCACACGCGCGGGTTGTCGCGGCATTCATCCACGTCACGGCATGCGTGCCCAGTCTCCGTCGGCTCGTAGCCCGTGTTACAGGAACATTCGTATCTGAACAAAGATTTAATATGACAAAACGTGCGATTTATGAATAAACTGTATCATTCCTACGTAAATTTTGTATTCTACGCCAAAAAACACTTTACCTCGCTACTCTACACATAAAAGTCGTAAGCATAGTGTGTCACTATCTAACTATAGGTATGTACAACATATACTTACGTCCCATCAATGTTAGTGCATTCTCCGTTGGTACACATACGTCCGTGTGTCATCTCGCACTCATTTTTGTCGCTGCACCTCAGACCGTTCTCCACAGGATCAAAACCAGGTGGACATCTGTAGATGTAAAAGTAGACATTGCTAAATTAAAATTCCTTAACCATTGTACTCGGTCAATAACCGTCGAAGGCTGCATCAAAAAAAGATTCTGCTAGTATTTGACCTGACGCAATGAATTGCCTACTTAATAACGCTGCAAAAAATTACCATATTAATACGACTGAACAATCAACTTCTGTATCGTACAGTCAAGTGTAAAAATATGTACTAAATGAAAGTTTCAAAAATAAGTACCACAGACTCTTATTCCGACGCAATAAGGCCGTAGTAACATATTTTTGAGTGGTTCGAATAGATACTTATTTTTCCACTTGACCCTACCTGCACTCAAATCCACCAGGCTTGTTGGTGCAGACTCCGCCGCGGCAGTACTCCAATGCGCACTCGTCGATGTCGATACACGTCGGGTTGCCGTCGACTTCAGCCGATTCTGCGCCGTCCCAGCAGTTGCACTGGTATCTGTAGCCAAAACATCAAAATTGCGCTATTTTAATCTATCTTTAAATGCCTGAAGCAAGAAGGTAACCTGGCTAACTTTCTTATTAATTAATTGTTCATCAAATATCATCCCAAATAATAATTAACCAAATACTAAAACATTCTACCTCGTGGCACTTTATCTCACTGAACTAAATCACAACTATAAAACGTTGTTTTTACCATTTTTTTTAATAACATGACACTACCTATCATTATAGGTAAGCAATTTCGGTGTAAACAATTAACCTGCACGTTTTTCACAACTTTACTGAATTCTGCAATAGTCAGAAAAGTGAAACTATGACATCAAACTTTATAAGCTGAATATAGAGTCCCTGAGGAACACCCCTTATTTCCTCACCCTTTATCCTTATCAACGCAGTCGCCAAGTCCACAGATGCCGTTTCGCAGCATGCACTCGTTGATCTTCGCGATAGAGTGTGGAATATCGTCTTCGTCGCCTTCTCCGATATCTAGCGTGTCGTTGTCACGTCGCCAGTTCGGTGGTATGGCACCACCACCGCACAAGTGCGTCCAGTCGACTGCAAATAAACAGGATTATCATCATCAACAAAAACATCAGGATCTAGAATATCCAAAACAGCAAACTAAATAGTATCTTTACTATCAATATCTTCACTAACAGCAGTATTTTCATAAATTTCTGCTAATGGAAGTAGCACAGTATATTCTTGTGGGATATTAGGAGTGCACGTCATCAAAATAGTTTTTTTTATTCGATATTTTCAACATTACATACCCTTAATTTTATGTATGTTCTTTTAAAGTAAGCACTCACGTGATCCCCTCGGTGGGCACGGAACACACATGTCACCCCACGCTCTTCCCATGTTGTATCCACAACAGCAGTCCCTATTGGAAAGAGACATGGACAGTCTGTCTGCACATTCTCCCGTTTCACTCATGTATGCATAGCAACTGCCTACGCGACCATCTGTAAAATAACATGATAATTAGTGTATAGGTAGGTATACCAAATTACGAAGACAGATCTCAAAGATTATCTTTAGCATGATTATATTGATTACACACGGATTATAGAATATTCCGAATAGTTATAATTAAATCAAGTTTTGAAGTACAACTTACCAATGCAAAACTTCTTGTCTGGACTGGGAATGAAGTGGGGATTGCACAAGCAGTAGTAGTCGCCTTCTGTATTTACACATTTGCCATTCTGTAAACGTGGAAATTTTTTAGCTTTAAAGGATTGTGGTGAAGGAATTTACAAACTAATTCAAGGGAAGATACCTTGAAGACTCATATGCACATGTTTCAAAATCCAAACTTAAAATCACAATTCATTTTCAAGAAATGAGTAAAGCATTTCCTTGATCAGCTATCATTTGAGTATTAAAAGGATCACTGGGAATATATTTCGCATTACTCACCGGACAAATATCAGGATCCTCACACTCGTCGATATCTTCACAGTTATTTGTAAGTTTGTGCCTCCTTTGTCCTGGCGGGCATTCGCACGAGAACGATCCTATGGAGTTGATGCAGCGACCGCCCTCGCAGAGACCCGGCACGGCAGCGCACTCGTCTATGTCCTGACGAAAACAATGAAATTCAGTAGGCAAAATGTTGCTTTAAGATAATTTCCCTACTTAAGTGAAATCTTGTAGCAAAAATCTAGCAGAACAAGATTTTAAAAGGGGCATTAAAAAATAAAACGTGACTATGCAAACACACATGCCCCGAAAAAGTAGGAAATACGAAATCGCTGTGCGCTGGGTTCATATTTTTATCTACAAAGTTTATAGGTAAGCCGTGGTCACAAGCCACCTTGACAAATTGAATGAATTTGAATTGCTTACTTAACAAATTTTAGCGTCAGTGGCAATTTAGTAGTTAACAGCCCTAGAAAGCTTCCATGTAGCGAAAGAGAATACTGCTTGATACCAACGATCATTCTAAGACAACAACTACAAAAAACAGTTAAATCTGTCGTTACCTGACACTCCTTTGTGGCCAGGTTCCTGAGGTGACCCGTGGGGCAGTCGAGGTCCCCGCAGCGCTCGCAGGGATGCCCCCACGCCACCCCCACCGTGGCACAGCATAGCTGCTTGGTGCACACTACGCCCTCCAATGCTCCCGTGCAAAGAGCGTTACGCGTCTCCGTGTAGCACGGCCCTGGAAAATCAAGAAGAATATTTAAGTGAAGAATGCTGGCGATGTAAACTCGGTTCGTATCCACACTCCGTCAATGGTCAGTAGTTCATTGTTTTTTTTACATGACAGAAATTTGACAATGAAAAGATATTTTTAAGGGAAATGATAGCTGATGTCAAAAGACATGGAAGCAGTGGAAGTGTTGAAGGTCGCTCGTGCCTATAATACCACATTCCCGGAATACGAGATTTTTTTAAATACTATAAATTACCTATTTACCACTAGCTTACCAGATTCTTGTTACACCACATTACAAAAACGAAGATTACTCAAGGAAGTGATTTTTTGGGTAAAATGCTTATTTTGGAGATCTGGTATAATGGGAATGTAATAAATAGGCCGTTGCCTATTACGTAATACTTTGAAAAATATGGTATTTTGGGAACTTGGTATTTCAGGCGCGAGCGTTGAAGTAGCCCTCCACTCAACAGTGGGATTTTTGTGGGCATAAGATAAGTAATAGCAAAAGTTATAGTGGTGTGGACTCTTAATAATTATCGAATCAATATCGCTTGTCAACATTAATATTAGCACCATCTGCCGTTGTCTGTGGCAGCTTTAGCAGAACAGCATTTGTGGGACTGAAAGCATAATGACTTGTACCCACCTGTCCGTCTGTCGATTTCGCATCTGGTTCCAGAAAGACCGTGGAAGCAGACGCATCTGTCCGGTGCTATACACCGCCCGCCGTGTAAGCAGGGCTCTCTGCAGATCGCTGAAAGGAAGAAAACAGTTTCAATCCAACATCTTGCTCTTAAGATCTTCTGTCACGGTACAATGTTATTGTCAACTGTCAAGAAGTATTTGAAATGAGACCTCAATCCATAAATAAGGTGTATTTGCAGAGATGACTTTTGAACGCCGTCTGGACATCTTATTATTAATATTATTCATCAGAACCGAAGACATTATATCTCAATATATTTTTGTGATCAGAACGAACGATTTAGCTCGCTGAGGAGCAACTACGCAAGCAATCTACATATATCTGGTACTTTATGGTAAGACTGTGTGAAATTGTGTTTATTTGCTTTTTGTAGTGAGAGAGCCATGTTGTAGCTAGCCGCTGCATCACGAATGGGCCGGCTCGTCCGGGGCAGTACCACCCTCTCACAGAACACCGGCGTGAAGCAGCAGTACTCCTGCTGCGTTTCGTACGGTCAGTGAGAGCACCGGGGGCCCAATACCTCTCCCCCTCCTCTATTCGCTTTCCTTTTTCCTCTCCCTTTTAGGGCCGACAACGCACTGGCATCGCGTAAAGTGCTGCGGGTGTCTATGGGCAGTGGTGATCATTTAACATCAGGTGACCCACTAGTTAGTTTGTCTGACCTCTCTAACATAAAAAAAAACAATTAGTGTTAGTGATGATGGTGGTGGTTAGGGCCAGTTTATTAACCGACTTCAAAAAAGAAGGATCTTATCAATTATGTTGTATTTTTTTATTTTTCTTACTTCAGAAGTCCATTATTTATAAACCAATTTGTTTTTTGTGGTTGAATAGGAAATAGCCCCAATCAGGTACCATTATCACCAAGTCAGGATCTGTGGAATGGTTCCTGGAGAAATTGAGGAAACTCTTCAAATATTGATGACTAGCTTTTGCCCGCGACTCCGTCCGCGTGGAATTAGTAATTTGGGCAGCTTATTTTTTTTATCCAATTTGCTTTTTCATCAATTATGGCTCTCCTTAGTTCCTCGATATAAAAAAAATTAACCCCCCCCCCCCCGCAACCCCCCGCACACCCGCGTTCACATTCACCACCGTACTCCCAAGTCAAGCCTGCCTATAGAAGTTTTACTTCAAAAACCCCCGATTTTGAAACATTCTTCCGCTTCGCTCCGCTCGTATTGGTGTTATTATAGGCCCTGGCCACGCCTGTGTGCATGTCCAACTTAAGATGAACCCTATTTAGTATAGTTTACTATATTGTTGTCAGCTCATTTTATGTTGGATTTTTTTTCTATGTACTATCCATGTTCGATAAATTCTTAAAATTGACGTATCTTTCTTATTTGTGAACCGATTCAAATGAAACAAACACTAAATGTTAATCCAAGAAAATACCAACATATCAATGAAAACCGCATCCTTCTAGGTTAAGCCGTTTCTGAGATTAGCGCGCACAAACGCACAGACAAACAGACAAACAGACAATAATTCTAAAAATCATTGTTTTGGGTTCTATTGCGCTAATAAATAGCCCTAGTGACAGTTTTTCTCAAATATCTTCAATGTACAGACACCGACTTGTTACAGATTTATTATATGTATAGACGAGCTGCTGCCCGCGACTCCGTCTGCGAAGAATTCGTTTATCGCTATCCCGCGGGAACTATACAATTTTCCGGGATAATAAGTATCCTATGTGTTAATCCGGATTATTAACTATCTGTGTGCCAAATTTCATCAGGATCCGTCAAACCGTTTTAGCGTGAAAGAGTAACAAACATCCATCCATACATACATACATACTTACAAACTTTCGCGTTTATAATATTAGTAGGATATAGATGATGGTGAGTTCGTCTATTGATGTGTGGGACTTACGCTCGGTGCAGAACTCGCCGCTCCAGCCGGGCGCGCAGGCGCAGGTGCCGTTGTTGCACGTGCCGCCGTTCATGCAGATGCGCCGGCAGCCGCCGCGCGTGCGCGCTGCAACATGGAAACTGCTTAGTGAGTTTCAGTAGAAAGTTGAGATAAAACTAGGATATATTTTTTTGGGTTCCTTGCCTGAAAAGAAAAACCGGCCAAGAGCGTGTCGGACACGCCCTGGGTAGGGTTCCGCAGCCGTTACGAAATAGTCTCTAAGCTAAGCCGCAGACGGACGGACAGACAGACATGGCGGAACAATAAGGGTTGCGTTTTTCGCCATTTTGGCTTCGGAACTCTAAAAAAGGAATCTTATCATCCCTCCTTTGTCTGTCTGTCAGGCAAAAATAATGCACTGTTGGCTTGCCTCAAAGAATGCCACAACGGTCTAACCAGTAATTTTATCTAGTTCAACAGTCCTCTTTGCGGGTGTTTGCGAGGTCTTCTAACACTCACTTTTCCAAAACATTTTAAGAAGCCAGATGCCCAGTTTTGATACCCAGCAACGCAGTCCTCTTGCAAGAGTATTTGTCACGGAAAGAGCAAAAGTTAAAGGTCTGGACAGCATAGCGCTGAGCACCAAGGTGAAACACCAGGGTAAGGATACAGTCTCCCGCCGGCGGGCAGGCAATAGGGTGCATTACATTAAACATTACACAGTTGCTGTTGTTGTAAACATATTGGGCGCCACCCAAGCACTCGACGCCCCCCTGTCTAGCCGACACAGCACTGAGGACTTAGCGGAGTAACCACTCACCGGGGTAAGGGTACAATCCCCCTCCGCCGAGCAGGCACGAGGGCTCCTCTATGCCGCCGGAATATCGGCTCATATTGTGCGCCACGTAAGCATCCAGCGACCCGCTGTCTAGCCATCACAGCACTGAGGGCTTAGCGAAGTAACAACTTACCGGGGTACGGGTACAGTCCCCCGCCGCCGGGCAGGCACCAAGGCGCCTCCATGTCGCCAGGACATCGGCTCATATTGAGCGCCACGTAAGTACTCGGCGAGCCGCAGTGTAACCATCACAGCACTGAGGGCCTGGCGATGTAACATATTACCGGAGTACGGGTACAGTCCCCAGCCTCGCCGCTAGGAATGCACGAAGCTGTGTCTATGCCGCCGGGACAGCGACACTTGTTGGGCGTCACGTAAGCGCTCGGCTCTACGCTTTCTGATCATCTTCCCACTGAGGGCTTAGCGAAGTAACCACTTACCGGGGTAAGGGTACAGTCCCCCGCCGCCGGGCAGGCACGAGGGCGCCTCCATGCCACTGGGACAGCGGCACATGTTGGGCGCCACGCAAGCGCCCGGCGACCCGCAGTCGGGCCGACACAGCGCTGTAGAGACGACGGCCAAGTAAAAGTTAAGTCAAAAATTAAATACAATAGAGATAAACGTTAAGAACAGTATCAATTTGAAACTCCACTGAAATCATAATTCATGTTCGAAATCGAAAATGAAAAAGTGAATGTATAATGCCTAATGGTTTCGGTGGCTAGGCGTCAGACACCGTGTATGCGCCAATAAACTGCTGATTTAATTGCAGGGGCAAAATGGCCATGAGTCGTAGGCCTTACTTAGACGTTTTTTTTTTAAATATGACTATGTCCAGTCCATCAAAGGCAGAGTCTAGTGAATTTTATCATTATTCGGTTAAAAAATCTAGAAAACGAAATATGTGAAGTAGGTAGATGGATGAACAGGGACACCGCGAATACGCTACAGCTCTTGTTGTTGGACATGTTTATAGAAATATATATTGATGTGGGCTCTACTAAATACTCCACAGGCGATGCCTGGAAACTCCAAAGTCACTCGGTGATCCCAGTAGACATTATTCACTTTAATAAAGTCAAATTTGAATACATACGAACTACACATAATAAAGAGTTGGGGCGCGACGTCCATCCTGGGCAGCAATGCGTGCTGTTCCGGCTGCGGCACACGTGGGGGCTGTAACAATTAAAAAAAACTTTATTAATGAACTTCACAATAAAAATGACTAAATTATACCCCGGGGTTATACTTAGTTAGACGCACAAGCGTTAACGAGTCTAATGAACTCTATTAACAAAAACAAAATCAAAATTACATTTTAGAAGTCGTAGCGTAAGAGTCCTGGGAAAGAAAAACAGAGTGTGTAAACCTGTATACGCCAGCGAAGAAATTCAATGGTGTATGTGAAGTTTCTAATCCGCAATGGCCCCAAGTGGGAACTACAGTCCAAGCCCTCTCATTCTGAGAGGAGGCGTCTGACCTACAGTGGGACGTAACTATAAATAGGCTGAGAAGAAAAAGAAGTACCTTTTTTACTGTTATTTTTGTTAACTGTACCTGCATTGTCATCCAACCCAGTTTTGTTCGTCAAATATGTATCAACTCAATCCGGCCACTGAAAGTGGGTTAAATTCGACTTCCAGGCAGGTTAAATAAAAGCTCACAAAAAATTGTTCCAACCAAATAATATCGAGAAATTCGAGACTGGTTAGAGAAGGAAACTAAATTACGATCTCTGCTGAGTAGACCTTAAAATTTACTGATCTAAAGTTTAACACTTGAACAAACACGCAATCATAACTAATCATTGATTGAAATTGTGAGATAATTGCATTCATCCTAGCCTATATGCGTCTCACTGCAGGGCACAGGCCTCCTCTCAGAATGCTCTCATGCAATCAGAAGCCCCCTGTGGGCCGTTGTTACCACGCGAGCCCAGTGCGTATTGCAAACTTCACACACACACACACACACACACACACACACACACACACACACACACACACACACACACACACACAAACACACACACACCACACCACCACCACCACCATTGAATTTCTTTGCTCATTAAATTTTAAACTTAATTTCGCACGTAAAGTCCGAAAACTCAGAGGTGCAAGCCCGGACTCAAATCTATCACCTTCTGCTTGAGAAACCACTAACCTAAAATCCACGGCTTGTTCATTAACTGGAATAATTACAAAGTCTGCAAATTCTAACTATGTATATGACAAGAGAATATGCTATATTAAATAACTTATTGTGAAAATTTTCTACAGTGGATCAGTAATCAAATGGCTTGACAAATGTATTGCGTAATGACTCAATTTAAATTGCCCATAAAACGTAGGCGTATTGTAACTTACATTACAACCATACAAAGACATCAAAACATTGAACAATTACACATTAGCATATAAACACAGTTTTTACAACTCCGAAATGTAAAGAAAATATAAATCACCTCACAAAAGCTGTCGGAATGACCAATACAACAATTACTGGCCAAAGCTTTATAAGTATGATTTATGACAGTTGCAGCCTTGTACAGTTGGCTCTAATTGTCCCCTTTGGTGTATTAGGCGTGAAGATGGATTTGATATGCCTTTTGGAATTAATGGACTAATTCACCGGGTCAGGTCGACCCCGATATGGAGACCTTGTGATGTAATCCTTGAAGCTTATCAAATCTAGTGCAGTCTCTATGTGCATCTTTGAATCAAGTTGCACTTGTAATAAAATATCGCCTCAGTATAAATAATAATCTCATCATCATCATTTAGGGCGCCCACTGCTGAACATTAGGCCAATTTGATACCCAACTATTACGATTGAAGTGGTGGTGGCCTAGTGGTTTGACCTATGACCTCTCAACAAGAGGGTCGTGAGTTAAAATCCCGACTCGCACCTCTAAGTTTTTCGAAATTTATGTGCGAAATTACATTTGAAATTTACCATGAGAATAACGGTGAAGGAAATCAGCATACACATGCGAAGAAATTCAATGGTGTGTGTGAACTTCCCAATCCGCACTGGGCCCGCGTGGGAACTACGGCCCAAGCCCTCTCATTCTGAGAGGAGGCCTGTGCCCTGCAGTGGGACGTAACGCAACAAGAAAAATTATGCATTTCTTCCTGGTCTAAGCATGGCTTTAGATGCGTGCTTGCTTTCCAATTGTGCTTCTTCATCAATAGATGGCACTAAAACATCATCTGGTTCATATTGACCTCTATAACCCATCCCGTGTCCCAAGCTAAACTAGTTCAAGGGTTAACCCTTCCATTCTCTCATTCAGAATGATCCAACAATGAGTGAAATTCAAGTCCTACGGATTGACGGCCGAAATAAAGTAACGCGATCTGCGTGGGCGCACGCGTGGGTGAATTTCACGCTTGTGGACCGCAGGAACTGATCCTGCAGTGATGAGGTTTGGAGGCCGTTGCAATTGCAGGAGATGTTGAGGAGATTAAGCTTTGGTTTAAGTTTAGGGGACCAGGCAGAGAACAAGATGCGGGTAAAAAAAAAATTGAGATTTGAACCCACGACCCTCTGCATTCAAACCACTAGGCCACCACATACGAGACTGTAAATGGAATGAATTTGGAGTGGTTAATCAAGCGGTGGTTGGATGCGGATGGCACGGGACCGGTCTGTTTGGTGAGCCTTGGGGGAGGCCTATGTTCAGTAGTGGACGTCTTTCGGCTGAAATGATGAATCAAGCGCCGCAATGTAATCCAACTCGCGTTTTTGCATGTCTATCCTTGTTTCTGATGCCCTGTCAGTCGTTCAAAGGTTATCTGGAAGGGATTCCTTTAAGGGAAAACTTCGACTTTGTGCATCTGCTTCTATTGTAATCTGTTAATATGATGAATTTTATGTACCACAAAGTGTTTTACATACATGCATACTGTTGAAAGTTCTCAGAATCACAATAGTTTTCCATGTTAAGCATTGCTGTTATTATATTATACTAGATCATTTATCGAGAAAAGATTGGTATGGACAAAAAGACAGAGATTCTTGATTCAACTACTTGGACTGTATAATGCGATGTGACCAAATTCTTGCATAGAAGCAGTACCTAACAATATTTGAGTCATTTGATGGCCTTGAAAGATCTTAAATTGTCACAGTGATTTTATTAGTAGTTTGACCTATGGCCTCTCAAGCAGAGGTTCGTGGGTTCAAATCCCAGCTC
The DNA here is from genome assembly GCA_947859365.1 of Archips crataeganus. Taxonomy (NCBI): domain Eukaryota; kingdom Metazoa; phylum Arthropoda; class Insecta; order Lepidoptera; family Tortricidae; genus Archips; species Archips crataeganus. The sequence continues at coordinate 18,465,342 of OX402060.1, read as the reverse complement.
GCCCCTCAGAGTTTTTCGAATAACTTTTGAAATTTACCACGAGCTTTGAACAGCGAAGGAAAACATCGCAAGGAAACCAGCATACACCTGCGAAGAAATTCAACAGTGTGTGTGAAGTTCCCAATCCGCACTGGGCCCGCGTGGGAACTACGGCCCAACCCCTCTCATTCTGAGAGGAGGCCTGTGCACAGCAGTGGGACGTATATAGGCTGAGATGATAATAATGATGATGATGATGATGATGATGAGTGATTTTAATAGTCAGCAAACTCAATGCCACCATGAAATTTATTGTAGAAGCTTTAGTGGGATACGATTCAATTGTTCGCTATACCTATTCATTTCAAAGAAACATCTTCCGACCTCCCGCTCATTTTTCTGCAAGCTCCCGCTCTCGTCTCAAGTAATGGCAGGATCATCTCACGCGTCAAATTACGCCGATGACGCGACCGACGGAAGGCACCTTACTCGCATGTCAATTACATGCGCCTGGGCATAGTATCAATGGCGGGAGCGATGACGAGATTGCTACATTCCACGCATTCTCTCGGCGACAAGGATGTTTATCGCACGTCCGCTTTTTGCCTTTGATGCGCCGTCTAGGAGGCAATTTTAATCTATTTTTTGTCATGAAATGTTAGAAATACACATTGAACTTAGTTGAGTATTTTTTTGCAATACATTGCAGTGTTTAAAGATAAAGCTTAAATGGTTTGTTCCTGATTCGTCATATTCCTAATTGGTCATATTCCAAATTCGACACGTTCCTAACTGGTCATATACCTAACTCGTCATATGCCTGATACGTCATATGCCTTGCTCGTAATAACATGTACATATATATCCCTGCACAAATTTTACATTATTTGCCATTTATTTTCTACTCCGCCTTAAGTAAATTATTGTCCTAAACCAAGGGTCTTCAACCTTTTTGAAGTCAAGGGCCTAGTATACTCTGATATTGGTTCGGTGGGCTGCAACATAATAAATCTATATCGTTTTAATTTCTATTCTTTTTAATCTCTAAATAGGTATAATTTGTAGACATGTGAATTTAATTTTGTCAATACAATGTCGGGCCGCCATGGATCCTGGCCATGGCCCGCGGGCCGCCGGTTGAAGACACTTGTCCTAAACCGTAGTAGGGGCTAAATTCAGGAACGGGCCTTCACGGGTTTGGTAGCGGTAATACAATCGTTTGGGTTGAGTTTGGTTTGAACTGCTATTCAGGAACGCCAAAAGTCACAGGTTTACGAGAGGTTTGGGCTGAGTTTGGGATGAGCCTTATTTTTGTTTCTTTATTTACAAAGCGAATTAACAGGAAAATAAGGCTTATATCCCAAGCTCAACCCATTCCTATCCTCTCCCAAACGATTGAATTACCGCTCGTAAACCGTGTTGGGCCGTTCCTGAATTGAGCCCCTGGAATATGACCAAATAGGAATATGACGAATCAAGAACAAATCGCTTAAAGATTAAATACGGATACACAAAACAGTATGCAAAATTTCGAAATTCCTACAAAATCGCTCATAGTTCTGGCGTTGGTTGGTTGGCATTGGAGACAATCCGTACACGATCAGACGCAAAATAAACATCGTTTGAACTCGGCCTTGACATTGAACTTCAACTATATTCTTACTGACCCCACGAAGTGTGTCGGCGCTCGGTCGTCGAAGGTCCTGGCGCCACGCCAGTGCCGGGTGCGGGGGGTGCTCAGCGGCTCGGCGCACGCGGCTGCTGCCAGAAGGAACAGCCACGCTGTCATCTTGGCACCATCACCCTGGAACATTACCTCAATTTGAGTAAAGTGAAGGCATTATTCGCGGTAGTTCATTTGGCTGTTGCTTCGAAGGAACTAGTGATATTTTTTATAGTAATTATGAACGCGGGGCCGACCTTTATGGAAGCCTTTAAGGGAGGCATTTGTCGAATGTCTTTTACGTGATATGATGATGAAAGGACCTGTGTATCAACCACGAATATAAGTAAACAGCATCAAGAAGCGTAGGTTCGAAACTTAACGTATTTATCACAACATTGTTGACACCAGTGACAAAATATCTAAGTTTATCTACTTTATCATGTGTACCGATTAATAATGAAGGATTCTGCACACTAAAAGTGCATCAAAACTAAACTTTTGAGTTTGCCACCAAAACTTGCGTGAACAGCAATAAAGGTTGGAAGTACAATTATGATTTACTAGCTGTTACTCGCAACTACGTCTACAAAGATTCCTTTATCGCTAACCCGCGGGAACTATGCCTTTTTCCAGGATAAAAAGTATCCTATATTTATTTATTTATTTATTTATTTAAAATTACAATTTGTACCTTAACAGCTAGAGCCAGACCGGTGCAAACTTATAGACTAAACAAAGTAGGATATGTATGTACATGTCATCATCATCATCATCATGTACATATTTAAGAGCTAGGCTTTTGTCGGTGGAGTGATTTCCAGCTTATTCTACATTCCGCTCTTTCCTTCACTTCTTTATATAATGAAACATTTATTTTTTTATTTATTTGCTCCAAATATATCCTTCTTAGTTGCCCTTATCCTTTTCATTTCTATCTTTCTTTCTTTTATAGTCTTAATGTATTATTCGCCCGCGATTTGAAAGGGATTGGAGTTGACAGTAATTCTATATGCTTACGTCAAAATATGTATGAAATGACAGTTCTGACAGTCCCATTCTGATTGCGGTTTGATAATATTTATCGTGCCGCAAGAAATGAGATGTACATATTTCAATCTAGGTTATAAACTGTGTGCCGAATTTCATCAGAATCTGTTAAACCGTTTAGCGTGAAAGGGTAACAAACATCCACACATCCATCCATACACACTATCACGTTTATAATATTAGTGGGATATCTAACTTGTGAAATAGTTAAAAATAAGATAAAGAGTCACTTCACTGAATTCCGTTTGTTAATTATTTTTTGTAACTAAAACAACGGTTCGACGTAAAAATAATGATAATAGCGAATGCAGATAGCTAAATATAACAAAGATTTATCTCGGGCAGTTATCAGCAACTGCATTTAACGACGAGTTTATCGTAAACAGTAACCAGGTCAGAGCCGAAATGCTCCCGCTTAACCTAAATCACGCCAGGGCCGTGCCACCCAACGGTTATGTAACTTCATTCTGGTGAGGATGCGTGGATACAAGATGAGGTTTCAACTGCTTTTCCGCAAAATACTTAGTTATTTTTAATATCTTCGTCACCATAATTTCAGCCGTAGGACGTCTACTGCTCGGCTCGACAACCTTCATCATTGATCCACATATATTTGTTCGCGTCTCAAGTCGTTCGATACTCAAGGTGTACCGGTCCAAGCACTGCTCTTCCCTCAATCGGATCCAAAAAGTAACCACAGCTCTTGGGTATGTGAGAAGGGTATGTACCCGCCGAACAGATTTTTCTCAAGTTATGTAGCTGTAAGTAAATAATTATTTTATCCACTAAGGATAGTTTATTATCATTGTTTACTTTAAAAAGCCGTGGCCTAGAGGTTTGAATTATGGCCTCTCAAGCAGAGGGTCGTGGGTTCGAGTCCTCACTCGCACCTCTGAGATTTCGGAACATGTAAGATTTACCATGAGCTTTACGGTGAAGGAAAGCATCATAAAAAACCTGCAAACAACTGTGTAGAAATACAATAGTGTCTTTAAAGTTGCCAAACGGCACTAACCATAATTACTAAAAGGTAGTTTAGGCGAATCTCGTTTCTCATGCTCATCTAAAGATGATCTGAATCTATATACTAATATAATAAATATTAATAAAACCACAGATAAAACTGAAGAGTTTGTTTGTTTATTCTAATAAATCGATGAACGCCGGCTGCGTACACGAAAAAGGATGACGCAATGGGTCAAGTGCAAAAATAAGTATCGATTTCATCCTCTCATAATTATGTACCAATACCTTAATTCGACGACATAAGAGCTATGGGACATATTTATGAGCAAGTTGCGTGCACCCATATTTTTACACTTGACTGTGCCTACAGAGCAGCGAAGGCCAGTATGTATATGAGAGCAGGCGAACGCCAGTATGTACAAGAGAGCAGCAAACGCCAGCTAGTATTTAATTGAGGGGGGTTGAGGGGGGGAGCGGAGGTATTAAATGGGGGATGAAAATTTCATTGATTTTGCCGTAGGTTGCACCGTTTTCAAGATATTTGACAAAACACCGGTTCGTCGGGCGCGGTCAGTACTTGGATGGTTGACCGCCTGGTTTCATTTTCGTTTCTTGAGTGTTTTGTTATGACGTTGTCACGTTAAACTATCGTCCGTAAACCGACTTTACAGACAACCGGTTTTTTGTCAAAATTATTTTAGTTCTGCAGAATCAACCGCAAACCTGTCATCGTAACTGACATTGGCCCAAGCCTTAAGGCCACCACTAAGAGAAATAATAATAATAATAACAAAAAGAGAGCGATCCACGAGGGAGAACGCAGAAATGGAGGCGCAGAGGGGCAGCGGGGGGTCAAGGAATCCGTGCCGAAATGATAACGATTCGATGACCCCGACGCACTATTTCACTGTAATACTATCAAACTATATTTAGTTACGTATCGGTGACGTGAAAGATTCACAACGTTTTATTAAGTAACTATTCGTACCCGTTTCGCACACAAAAACTATTACACCGGCCAATTGAATTGGTACTTGGGGATTTGAAAAATACCCAAGGGAATTTCCAAAAATTACTTTGTGGTTTTCATCTAACTTAGATGCCTGATGCATGACGAACGGATGCAAAATTTCATATCTCTTTACTAAGCAGTTAAGATTTTGGGATTTTTACCTGCCAAATTTCATTTAAATCCGACGAGCTGTTTTAAGGCCGATACAAAAATGACGGATCGGATCGTGCTCAGTGGCGTGCCATGGGAGAGGCCTATGTCCAGCAGTGGACGAGCATAGGCTGATGATGATGATGATGATGATGACAGACGGACTGTACTTCAACTGCAACGTAACTTACCAACTGCCGACTGCCCAAACATTTTCTATTGTAATTGCATTGCAGTCGGCAAATCTGCACGCGAACTGCATGCTAGCTGCGACTGAAATTTACCCTTTCTCCCTCCACGTTTGTCTGTTCTTCGAATGATATGACCTACCCATTGCCACTTCAACTTACATATTCTTCGAGCTATGACGGGGACTCCATCTTTGCCGAATTTCCGTATTCCAGATTCGATCGCGCAAAGAAACTCCGAACATAACTCTCTCCTTAGCTAGTTGCGTGAATGAACTTGCAAAAAACAGTTACCTACAATTAGATTACTTACTTACAATTATCTATATAATTAACTGACCTATATTTATTTACAACGACCTTACAACTTCTTAGTTATTTTCTTATCTGCTTTTGTCATTGTACTCCGTGTGTTTAAATTGTTACAAAGAACGAAACCGTAAACCTGTAAGTTATTAAAAACTAATTTAACTTTGTCTCAGAGAAACTCTGAAGTTGTTTTTATGCATCCAAGTTGAGAAACTTCGATAGTGCGATGAAAAATGTAGCAGTTACTCTGTTTATAGGAGCCCCTTAGGTGGTCGTGTAGCCTTATTAATTTTCAGTATGTCCCAGGTAAGAATAAAAACCATTCGAATATTATTCCATTTTAAGCATGCCGTCAAAAGTTTCTCGTCTCGCGGCTTCTTCGCATAGTCAGGTACTTTTCTATTTTAATCGTTTAAGTCCCAATTATTATAATTTTATTAGTCTGTATTTACGCCCCACTATTTGGCTAAGGCCTCTCCTCATGACCTCCATATCTTTCTAACATGAGCTATATTTCGTCACTTCCTCAGTTCCGCGTCCAGATCGTCTTGCCATGCTTTGGCCTGCCCTGCCGTTGGTGCCCGTCGAGCGGTACCCACCATGTGGCTGAGTGTGCCCATCTTTGTGGGTCAGACATGCCCAGCCCAGTTCCATTCAAGTCTAGCAGTCGCTTTTCCAACACCAGCGATTTAAGTTTTGGAGCGAATAAGTTAAAAATTAAAGAAAATCACAAACGTAGTTTTTCAAATCACTAACATTTCGTGTGATTTTGGTTTCATGGAGTCAAAATTAACTTGTAAAATGGTTGCGTGTTCAAAAATATCGAGAAATAATGCTGTGTTTGGTGACTAAGTGGTGCTACGGTCGCTACATATTCTCTATCCCCACGATAGTGTGCTACTGATCCCGGTGTTAGCCTATAAAATCACACACGAACCAGTGCACTACGCACCCACCGCCTGACTCATGCGCCCACGCACTTACAACATCGCTCATTGTCAGTTATTCGCTCCATTATCTGCGTATTGTTTTCTATTGTAAAGTGGACGGTTTCCTTATATGGAATTAAGAGACGTTGGACAAAGTTTGATGAAACTTGAAATCGTGTTCAAGGTCCAAGTCTAAATCTACAGGTGCTATTATTCATTATCATCCCAACCTGTACACGTCCCACTGCAGAGCACAGGCCTTCCCACAAAATGAGAGTGCTTGGGCCGTAGTTTCCACGCAGGTCCAGTGTGGATTGGGAACTTCCCACACACCATTGCATTTCTTCTCCCTCTACTCACTCCTTGTTAGTTCGCATTAGGAACGATGAAGCGTACATACTCGTATACATTATGTTGCTATTTAACAAATTTAGACTGCCATGATAATTATTTTTTAATTTTTCATAACAACAGTGTTGATTATTATCAAACACGTTAAGTAACGGAACTACCATATCGTCACTATTTCACCGTGTGTTATAATAATCAACATTTTACAAATAGGTCAAAGTGACAAAATATTACTGAATCGTAGAAAACGGGCCAAAGCACCCGTTATAGTAGTTGTGGGTAAATATTCAGCGTCTTTACGGCGTTTTTTTTTGTCATTACCATTTGACCAGAAATTATTAAGATGGATGATGCTTAGGGTTAACTTTTTTATGAAAACTTAAGACAGTACCGATGCTGAATCTAGTTTGACACAATTTCGCGCGATTCGTCCTTCGGTTGTGGTAATAATCATCGAATGGTAATGACGTTTAACCGCGCGGTCAAAACGCTCGAATATTCACCCTTGTGCGTATGGCCAAAATTGTACTTACAAAGGAACAAGAATGTGCCCAGATGCCATAGCCAGATGGATTAATGATTATAACTCCAATCTTGGAAACAGTCTGCTTACAATATAAAATAGACGACGTTCATATTGACTAGAGGTTCGTCATCATTCATTTCCATCTGTAGACACGTCCCACTGGTGAGCACAGGCCTCTTTTCAGATGAAAAGGGCTTGGGCTGTAGTTCCCACACAGTCGAAAGGTAGTGTACACCTTACACACACCATTTCAATTGCTAGACTACTGACTTGAGGTAAAACAACACCCAGTCATTTGGGCCAGAATACACTCATCTTTCTAATAACCAATAAGCATTCTTATAAACTAAGTTGACGGTTGACTATTAACAAAACGTTGTTAGAACCAACAAGTTATTCTAACAAAAACGCCTCAATACAACATGTACCTCAATCTATCTCAACAGATACACTATCTGCCTCACTGAGATCAAACGGGACAATAAAAGGAGCAATCGCTCGAGCAATAACTCTCGAAGGATCAATAGTTAGATAGTGTATGGCTGTTAATGAACTTTCCCCAAACACTTACACCGGTTTATTGTGATCTTTACAAATGATGGGGAGATACGAGTAGATGTCACGATCACGACGCGTCTGATGAGAAAAACGACCAAAACTGGAAGAAAATCAAGTATAGTTAAGTAACTTTATCAGACTGGGCTAGTCAAAGCACGCTACGTTATTACAAATTTCATGTTCTGCATCCTATAATATTTTATTATTATTTATAAAAGCTAAAGCTTGAAACGACAGATAAACGTATCGCAAAATTCTCGCTGAATCAGATGAACGGATTATTAGAGACGAAGTCGTGGACAATACTTTTTGTTTGTTAGTTAAAACTAGCTATAAACTTAAAACTAGTCATAGAGATTTGAAATAACTTGAAATCATTAGCAATTAATGCGGCAGGCATTTCTGGCTAGTCCGCAATGACTAAAGAGTTTCTCTGAGTAAGCCTGCAATAGCATTTGTGAATAAGACTTGAGATTGAAGAACAAAACTTAGAAAATAGTCGCATAATGCAAGGTTTCGTCACTTTCCGACTCTATGTCAACGAGCTAAGATCGAAAAGTGACGAACCTTTTCATTTCGCGACTCTACAACATAAAATTAACAAAAATTAAAATGAAGGCGCCAATTTTTTCTATCACATTTTTAGCAATTTATTTTTCTACTGTTTTATTTAAATGGCAGTTAATAACTTACGAGTATTGCCGCTCGGATACAACATAATTAACGACTTCTGATCTTATTACTTGTCAGCTAACATTTAGTTAAGCCTTGATATGGATGCAAGTGCTCATTGCTCAAGATTGAAATGTAAACATATCGTAGCAGGCTGACACTCGTTTATTAGTGCAGGGAACTGCCGCATTCCTGCTTTGCATTAAGGTTAGGTTCTATAAACATGACTCTATTAGAACGTAGGTTGTTTTGGAAGCTTTTCATCCTTATTCCACCTGCTCCTTTCTTCAACAGATTGACCAGAACACGGGGTCTCCACTCTTACGTTGTCAGTATTCCCAAAATCCGCACAAAGCGTTTTCGCTCGTCTTTCCATCAACCTACGGCTAAGTAGTGGATTACCCTACCTGCGACTATGTTTCCTGAACACTACACTACAACGTAGCCGCTTTAAAGTCTAGGGTGAATGAGCATTTACTAAGCAAGCGTGCTCCATCGTAGGCCTCATCTTCGCTTTCCATCAGACGCGATTATGGTCAAACGCAAGCCTATATTGTATAAAAAAACCGGCCAAGAGCGTGTCGGACACGCCCAAGGTAGGGTTCCGTAGCCATTACGAAAAAATCAAGTAATATTTTTCTAAGGATTTCGTATGTGTACGGAATCATCCAAGTTTAGGTATGTTTTATACCTTAGGCTACTATTTACTCTTAAACTACAAATAATTTCCAAGCAATCTTAGCCGCTATAATTTTCCTAGTAAATTTGATATATTTACTACTATTCTGAATTTTTTCAAATTTTTCCACCCATCAGTTTAGATTTTAGAGGGGGGGGACGGTCGATTTTAATGAAAATTGTCACTTTAAAGTTGAATATTTCGCAAACAGATCCCTGAATAGAAAAATCATGTTAGCAACCTCGCAATGGTTTTAAAAGACCTATCCAAAAATACCCCACACTATAGGGTTAGTCGAGAAAAAAAAAATCACCCCCCTTTACGTCTATGGGAGGTACACTAAAAAAAAATTATTTTTTATTTTTTATTTTACCACTTTGTCGGCGTGACTGATATATACTAGGGGCGTTCAATAAAAAGTGAGAATGAGTATGTTATAAACAACTTTTACTAAATGTCATTTTATTTTTCGACATAGTCACCTTTTAGCATATTACACTTAGTATATCTTTTTTCTAAACTTAAAATTCCATTTTTAAAAAAGGTCTCATCTTGAGTACTTAAAAAATCTTGTACTGCAGCGACTACCGCGTCGTCGTCTTCAAATTTCTGGCCTCTCAGGTATTGTTTCAATCTCGGAAATAGGTAGAAATCACTGGGAGCGAGATCTGGTGAATACGGAGGATGCTTAAGGATATCGAACCCAGCATCATGAATTGCAGCCATTGCAACGGCGGATTTGTGTGCCGGGGCATTGTCCTGGTGGAACAGCACAACTTTCGAGAGTTTACCTCGCCGTTTTTCGCGGATCTCATTGCGCAATGTTGCTATTTGTTTGGCGTATAAAGTGCCCGTAATAGTGGCTCCATGCTCGAGATACTCAATCATTAATACCCCTTTACCATCCCAAAAAACAGAGCCCATGACCTTACCGGCAGATGGGCTCACCTTGAATTTCTTCGGAGTTGGAGATGATGGCCTTTTCTATGTCATAGACTGCAGTTTCGTTTCAGGGTCGTAATGATGGAGCCATGTTTCGTCCATTGTTATAAATCGCGCCAAAAAAAGTTCCCGGTCTTGCTGCATCAGGTTCAAAGCTTCTTGACAAATCTCTAGTCTAGTTTGTTTTTGCGTGTCAGTAAGCATTCTTGGTACCCAACGCGCAGATACCTTTTTCATACCCAAGCGTTCATGTAGAATATTATGCACGCTCCCCGTTGAAATCTTTACATTTTCAGCAATAAAACGAACTGTGACACGACGATCCGCCAAAACTGAGTTTTCGACTTTTTTCACAATTTCTTCAGTTACTGCTGTAGTAGGGCGTCCGGAGCGGGGGTCGTCCATTGTCGATGTTCTTCCACGTCTAAATTCGGCGCACCAACGTGCGACTGTCGAATACGGAGGAGCATTAGACCCTAAAGTGTCCCGCAAATCCAAATTGACTTGGTCCGTAGAAAAATTTTTCAAATACAAGTATTTGATAACGGCGCGCAGTTCAATTTTCTCCATTTTCGCTAACGTACTCAATAGCATTGCAAAGAAATTACCGTATATTTTTTTAAACAAAAGACAGTTAGTTTTTTTTTTCATAGCAATCAGCTAGATAGATTAGCTTTACCGGCCAGTATTTAATTTCCTAATATTAAAAGAGTTTGCATCTCATTCTCACTTTATATTGAACGCCCCTCGTATATTCATGCCAAATTACAGCTTTCTAGTACTAACAGTCTCTGAGCTTAGCCGCGGACAGACAGCAGACGGACAAACATGGCGAAACTATAACGGTTGTCTGTAAAGTCGGTTTACGGACGATAGTTTAACGTGACAACGTCATAACAAAACGTTCAAAAAACTATAATGAAACCAGGCGGTCACCCATCGAAGTACTGACCGCGCCCGACGTTGCTTAACCTCGGTGATCGGACGAGAACCGGTGTTTTGTCAAATATCTTGAAAACTGTGCATCCTACGGCAAAATCAATGAAATTTTCATCCCCCTTTGAAACCCCCGCTTAGGGCGTTTGTGCACTACAAGACCGGACCGGAATTTTCCGGTCCGGAATGAGGAAAAGTCTACAAAAGTGTCCGATTCTTTTACGGTGCGATATGGAAAACTCTTTATTGTACATAAAAACACATGAAAATCACCAACACCACCAAGGGTGTTGGTTGGTTGTGGGTAAATCGGACACTTGTGTAGACTTTTCCCCATTCCGGATCGGAATTTTCCAGTCCGGTCTTGTAGTGCACAAACGCCCTTACTTGGTCGATAGTTCATATGAAAATGCTCTTCGCCAAATTATAGGGCGAAAATTTAGACAGTGCCATAACGCTTAATAGGGATGTTTCCTAGGTAAAAAAATAATAATTCTTATTAGTCCGTATTTTACATTATCAAAAAATATTAGACACGTAATTTTTCTTTTGACAATTAAACAAAAAATGACGAAGATATGGCGCGTTGAAGTTCCGCGTGACGAGGCGTGACGTCACTTGTTCCTAAAACGCTCATACAAAGTGTAGGAACAAGTGACGTCACGCGAAACTTCAACGCGCCATATCTTCGTAATTTTTTGTTTAATTGACAAAATAAAAAATACGTGTCCAATATTTTTTGATAATCTAAAAGACTGACAAGTTAGGAAAGTAGCCAATTGTCACAAACACGTGTTGAAGCCAAACGCGTGACCTAGACTAGGTCCAGCCAATCGTAATCCTAGGATTATCACACGATTTTACAGGCTTTTGAGCAGCTGACAAATGGTAGGTCACATTTAAAGGTCCGTGGCGGACAAAATAATATTGTTCTAGGTATACAGTTTCTGTTAACAAATTCATATCTATCATAACACGACCGCGCAGACACGGGCCGTGCCCGGCCAGTACGCGACGCGCAAAGAATATTCTGTCGGTGTCTGATACCACATAATAAGTAATAGTACTAACGTACAGAAGGATCACTCTCGAACAAAGGTCAACTTTAGGTATAAAAACTTTCCTACTCCTGCTGCGTGCACGCGAAATTAAAACTTATCGTGTGATACGAGCGTTCATATTCCGTTGGGCACCGCTCATCCGAAACCAAGGGCACATGGTTCCCACTCGCCCATATTTGGTAGGTATATAAATCAAGAAAGATAACAGTGTGTATTAATTCAATAAACTACCTTTAGTATGTAAGTAAGTTTTTAAAATATCGTTTAGAAGTCATTGTTTGTTGCAAAAATCACAGAAAAAAAAGATGCTTAATTACTCGCGACGCGGCTAGCGTGCGAACTGAAGGCCGCGCGACAACCTACTGCCATACTCCTCCCGGGAGGAGCGCCGGCCGAACATACCTAAACTGCGGAGTGAAACCCCCCTGCTGATACGCCACGTGTCTGATACGCTCGGTGTCTGTAGATATGGATCGACCTTAAGTAAGTTTAGCCAAGCGTGGAATTTAACCTTGGGTGAACTATCAACACATAATTTGACTTGTCTTTGTTGCTTTTTAACCCTATAAGGCGTAAGTGAAAAAGCCGCCTTGGTTTAACCACTAGGTTTGACCTATGGCCTCTCAAACAGAGCGTCGGGGTCGTAAGTTCGAGCCAGGGTTCACACCTCTGAGTTTTTAGGAATTTATGGACGGAACTACATTTGAAATTTATCATAAGCTTTGCGATTTCCTCACGTTAGGAAACCATGCGAAGTTCTAAATCCGCAATGGCCCCGCGTGAGAACTACGGCTCAAGCCTTCTCATTCTGAGAGGAAGCCTGTGTCCGGCAGTGGGAAGTTTACGAGGTGTTTTAGATGTGATACAAAATTAGTGTTTCTAGCTAGCGCTTCAGTCGATGCTGGACAATAAACAATGTAAGGCACATATATAAGGCATTATTCATATTTATTTTGCCTAAATTAAAATACATGCCTACAAATTATGGCCATTGGGCACCTCAAATTATTTTAAGACTTATTAAACAAAACAATTGAGTTAAGATTGAGCATTATACTGTCCAGAATCAACTGAGCTAGGCACATTCATTTTGTATCGCGTTTGATATTTTAACCCTATATGGGATGCTCCATACTTAGATAATTAGTTAATAGATTCACGTATAATACAGTGCTATGAGAGAGCTATACTCGGAGTTTTGAAATGACGAAATCCGCGCAAGAACTAAAGTCACGGACATAGCTCGAAGAATCGCCAGACTTAAGTGGCAGTGGGCAGGGCACATCGCTCGTAGAATTGACGGCCGATGGGGCCGAAAGATTCTTAAGTGGCGTCCGTGGACCGGAAGACGCAGTGTAGGTAGGGCTCCAACAAGATGGAACGACGACCTGGTTAAGGTTGCGGGAACGCGTTGGGTGAAGATGACGCAGGAACGATCTGTTTAGCGAGCCTTAGGGGAAGCCTATGTTCAGCAGTGGACGTCTTTCGGCAGAAATGATGATGATGATGATGATGATGATAATACAGTACTTGTCAGGCACAGTCATCTATATTAATTGCAATATAGTATAATGAAAAATACACATCCTACATCCTCTTATAGTCGACTGGCAACTTAAATACGCCTACAGTGAGTATGACAAATGATAAAACTTTTAATTTTAAAGCTCCATCTGTCAAAGCAACGGCAGTTTAACGTCAATTAGGATGGCTGTCAACGAGCAATGATGAACGCGATATGCGCACGCGCTCCCTTTGATCTATGAGGGAACGGAATTGATCAAATTGCGCTCGGGCAAGCGTGGCGCCATACGTAAGTTGGACGAAGCCAAAAGGAGAATAATTTGTAAACACATTATGAGATGCATTTTGATACACATATACAGGGTTATTTGTAATTCACTAGCATCCTTTTAACCCTAAACTCCTACCACTTAAACAAATGTTTTTTGTTTTACGGCTTTTGTCGTAACTTAATATTTTTGGTGTAATAACGTTTTGAAAATTTGAGATTACCTGTTATTTTTACGATACTCTGTGTATTTGTATGGGAAAAAAGTGCTTCATTTTTAAAAGTCGTAAAACAAAAAACATTTGTTTGAGTGATAGGAATTCGGGGTTAAAAGGATGTCAGTGAATTAAAAATAACCCTGTATACGGTGTATACTTAGGGGCTGTTTCACCACCCATTGATTAATTTTAATTGATGGATAAATGTGATCCCGTCTCCGTCTATTCGAACAAAACAAACAGAGACGGCATCACATTTATCCGTCAAATAAATTTAATCAATGTATGGTGAAACAGGGGGTTAATTTACTAAATTGTACTTACTTCGGTTTTTTAACAATAGTGATGTTGACACCACCAATCAACAAACGTAATTTTTTTTCAAAAAAAATTCTCCCATAGAGTTTGAATGGCAATAGCAACTTATGACGTCACTTGTTCGCCAACTCAATCAACTAATTATTTATTTGTTTTAAAGCAAAAAAAAATGTAATTTTGCAGTTAACCGAAAATAAATCTAGTTTTCAGAGCCAATATAAAGTAACTGGAGTCGTCTCTTCGAATTATTTTTTAACCTTTTGACCGCCACGCATCGTTTTTGTTTGGAACAAAATTGATTCTTATGCGGATGCGGGTAGGTTTAATTTTGTATTACCGTACTGTCGTCTATAGCCGACGCTGGCGGTCAAAAGGTTAATGGCGTCAACATCGCTATTGAGATGATGTAATGTAACCCTTAAACCTGTCTTCTTATTGAAAAATCAATACTCATAAAAATAAATCCCAACCAATACAATTTATCTTTTTTTTTTCAAAGATATGTAATACTTTGTAGGAAGTGTTTTACGCAAAAAAAACACAGGGGTAACGAAAAAACTGGATGTACACTACCGTCAAAAAGTTTAAGACCAAAATCAAAAAGTATTCAATTTATCGGCTAAATATCGCTCTGTCTTGCATTCCTCCAAGTAGAATGATAAGTTACAACGTTGTGCCACAGATGTTCGAGGCTTAAGCATTCCGAAGATTTTCACTTGGTACCCTAGGAAGCCGACACGATTTAGATTTTTATCACTCATTATCATTTTAGCACCTGGTTCTATTTATAAGTACTAAGATGACATATGAGGAACTGAGCAGTCGTTTGGTTTCAATTTTGAAGTTCTTAGAACAAATAATAACATTTAAATATCTTATTTATAAAAATATTTTTTTAGTAGTTATATTCTCAATCATTTTATCTTAAAAATGTATCGAAAAGAGTATTTGCTAACGATTAAAAGAAATTGATTACTAATTTAATTTGACGTTTTTTAGAAGAATTCATGAATTTCATGATAATAAAAGTAAAAATTGTTTTGGTCTTAAAATAAATAAATAAATAAATAAATATTAGGGGACAATCTTACACAAATCGACCTAGTCCCAAACTAAGCAAAGCTTGTACTATGGGTACTAGACGACGATAAACATACTTATATAGATAAATAAATACTTAAATACATAGAAAACATCCATAACTCAGGAACAAATATTCGTGCTCATCACACAAATAAATGCCCTTACCGGGATTTGAACCCAGGACCTCTTGCTTTGTAGGCAGGGTCACTACCAACTAGGCTAAAGCGGTCGTTAAACTTTTTGACGGTAGTGTATATTCGATTCAAAGTAACCTTATCTCTGTAACTGTAGCTGTTATGAAGACTTAATATTGGCTTCTGAGAGCAGGCCTGTGCCCTGCGCAGTGGGACGTATATAGGCTGGTATGATGATGATGATGATGATGATGAACATTGGCTTTTAGGATCATAGAGGTGCAGTCAGAAGGGATTTTCGGAATTTTCCACTGCGCGGGCGAATCTTACTATATATTTATAAAATAAATAATGGCAAGTGCCTAATAATTAACTTCTGATGTGAATGACGAAATAGCGGCGTTTCACGATTTGCCTAGTAAATTTATAATCTGGCGGATTTCACGATCGGGCGACAACATAAACAAGGCTCAATAATCATGCTCCCAATTGAGTAATGATTGACGCTGCGCACGCTTCTGACAAATGTGGATCGGATCAACGATCTACTTCGCTAGGTAACCACAAAGCCACACGAACTCACAAAAAATGACAAATAAATAATTGCAAGTCAGCCGATAGACGTCCACTGCTGAACATAGGCCTCCCCCGAGGCTCGCCAAACAGATCGGTCCCGTGTCATCCGCATCCTTAACCCAATCCCGCAACGTTAACCAGGTCGTCGCTCCAGGTGGCAGTGGGTAGGGCACATCGCTAGTAGAACAGATGGCCGATGGGGCAAAAAGGTTCTCGAGTGGTGTCCACGAACCGGAAGACCCAGTATAGGTAAGCCTCCAACAAGATGGAACATTATTGTGATTAAGTATAATTATGATTGTCATCATAACACACCATGTTTTTATGCAAATAAATGATTATTATTTATTATTATTATTATTATAAGTTTAGTATAATTACTGCATTTAATCACCTACCTATGTTATTTATTGGTTACCTATCAAAATTTAGAATTATTTTTTTCCGAATATTTAAAATCCCGAATGCTTCATTTATCCGAATGCATTTTTTTCTGAAACTGTAAATATTTCAGGATTTTTATAAAACAACCCTAACCTAACCTAAAGGGTTCTACACGATGGTCCTGAAATAAATCTTGAAATATTTACAGTTTCAGAAAAAAATGCTTTCGGACAAATGAAGTTTTCGGGATTCTAAACCTTCGGAAATAAAATTTTCTAAACATCGATAGGATCCCTATTTTATTATAATCCCACTTTAATGCTTAATTAAGTTGTATCAATTCTGATTACGTCTCCGACGTCACTCTGTGTTATGCCCTAATGAGCACTTAGACTGACAGATTTAATCTGTAATATGAAGATTATTATTAAAGAAGTGATTGT
Source organism: Archips crataeganus (assembly GCA_947859365.1). Classification (NCBI taxonomy): domain Eukaryota; kingdom Metazoa; phylum Arthropoda; class Insecta; order Lepidoptera; family Tortricidae; genus Archips; species Archips crataeganus. The sequence continues at coordinate 18,448,423 of OX402060.1, read as the reverse complement.
TCTTTCAGAACTGAAGAAGTAAATTGTCTTTTAGATAAACACGTTACAAGTCTTAAATATTTGAGTAATTTGTTTTGTTCGACGAATTTACATCTGCGTGAATTTTCTTTCCACGGGAACTTAACTTTTTTTGATATAAAAAGGTCCCGGGTCTGTCTATATTATGCAAAATATCTACAAAATCTGTGCAGCTGTACGCATGATTGAATGATATGAAAAAAAACACATTTATAACAATATTTAGTAGGTTAAACAGCGTATCAGTGTATCAGTAGTTCCTAGTATCGACACTGTGACCATACGCATACGTCACAACATAATTTGTTTTAGGCTTAAAACAACTAAATTTCATAATACCTTATTCACTAATACCCTAATACCCCTAATTTTCAAATTACCATGGGCTCATAATACCTAAAAATACCTAAAATTTCAAATTGTCTCCTCTTAAAATTTGAAATTTTAGGCATTTTTAGGTATTATGAGCCCATAGTAATTTGAAAATTAGGGGTATTAGTGAATAAGGTATTATGAAATTTAGTTGTTTTAAGCCTAAAACTAATATTTTGACTGGCTGACTCATCAACGGAAAGTTCAAAATCTTGGAGTGGTTCAATTTATATAGTGTAGATAAGGACGATTTTATCCAGAATTTCACGGGATAAGCAATTGGGGCTCAATTTGCGACCCGTAGTCTAGTAAAATCACAAGCACACTTACTTGGTGTTGTTGACTTTGTTGTTTTAGGGTATTATTCCTCAGCAACCCCTTTTAGTGAAAAGATAAAATAGAAACATACTTTATCTTTCCTACATTTCACAAAAAAAAACCAATTAACTATTTCTAAACTACAAACAAATGATATTTTTATTTCAATGACTCGAATCCTCTCGATGCCCGATTCACTTGTTTTTTTTTTCGAGATGTTTGAAAAGATATTTTCTAAGCGGCCAGTATTAAAAACTTAGTCGCACAGCTACTGCACGTAGCAAGGAGGTGCAAACGCGATAAACATGTATTTCTTTTCACCCGAATGTCGAACGAGGGTTATGTTTTTCGACTGTATGTATTTATGTATGTATGTATGTGTGTATCATTCTTTGGCACGCCCTGCAGCCTAAACAGCTCAATGGATTTTGAAGTGTGAGGTGTCATTAGATTTGTCTCAGTTCCGCGAGTGACATAGGATATATATTTTCCTGGAATTCTCATAGGAACGGGAATACTTACACCGGCGGGATTTTTTCCATCTACTTAGTATTGATTTGTAGGTCCATTTCTACTGACCAGAAACAAAGATGGATGCCATAAAAGCGGCCTACTCAAAATCCGCTTGGAGGACCCCCTTACAGTGCCGCTACTGATCGTATTTGTAGGAGTTTTGAATTTAGATATTTATTAAATAAATAAATAAATATAAATAAATATTAGGGGACAATCTTACACAAATCGACCTAGTCCCAAACTAAGCAAAGCTTGTACTATGGGTACTAGACGACGATAAACATACTTATATAGATAAATAAATACTTAAATACATAGAAAACATCCATAACTCAGGAACAAATATTCGTGCTCATCACACAAATAAATGCCCTTACCGGGATTCGAACCCAGGACCTCTTGCTTCGTAGGCAGGGTCACTACCAACTAGGCTAAAGCGGTCGTTAACGGCGTTAACGTAGTTATTCTCTTTTTAACAGCCAGTTATTTCAATTTATTGGGTCTAACCAGGCACCCCTCAAGGATTTGCCACACTGGATGCGTTCTGCGGTCGCGGTCAGATCAAATTGAACGCAGCCCGCTTTATGTATGAACAACATTGTCGATCTCTATATATTTTGTATAGATATGCGATCTGCGTGATGCGATGCGGTCGCACGCACGTGCAATATGTATAGAGACCGACAATGTTGTTAAATTTGACCTGACCGCGACCGCAGAACGCATCCAGTGTGGCAAATCCTTCAATATGTGGTTTTCATTTAGCCAAAGAATCTCGACCTACGGTAGGTATTTTTTTACACTTAAAATGAACGAACATAGGTATAGGTGAAAAATGTATAAGTAAAAGACCTGTTGTATGTATAGCTAGACCGTTTAAATGAGTCCTCGTCCACGCGGTACAGGGGCCGGGGGGTATGACGACAAAGCTATAGTAGTAGGTAACGTGTAAATATAAACAAATTGAAATTCCAAATTTTAAAAATTACTTAAGGATTTGCCACACTGGATGCGGTCAGGTCAAATTGAACGCAGCCCGCATTATGTATGAAGAACATTGTCGGTCTTTATTTATTTTGTATAGATATGCGATCTGACCGTGCGGTGTTCAATTTGACCTGGCCGCAGACCACAGAACGCATCCAGTGTGGCAAAATCCTTTAAGCTCCACTCCATATCAAACAGGCCATTTTCTTAAGTTTTTCACCTATACTCCTTTTTTACTCTAATTATTTCTTGGAATGCGAGCTATATTAAGTTGAACATCAGGGGGCACTGCCCAGCGCCCCAGGCTAAATTAAAACTAAACCGCTCATTAATTAACGTTTTTAATCACCATGAGCCATAAATTTATGACCGGTTAACGCATTAGCTATAGTAGATTAATTGTTTCTAGGCGTTTTTTATTTGTTATCAGAATAGGTCGGTCGGGTCACGCCTATTTATTGATATTCTGATACCGTGAAATGTGTTGAATAATTTCAAAAGTTAATTCGTTTTCAATTGAAACAGTTAGGTAGTTACCGTTAATAGTAAAGTTGTTGTTTGGAAAATAAATGAAGTGGCATAGAAAGGGCGTATTATAATATGTAAGTACCATGTATTAAAATATCGATTTTTCTTCTGAAATCGTAAAGTTTTAAAGATGGCTATTAAAATTAACCTAACCTAACCCTAACCTAATTGTACACGATGCCGTTTCAACAATTCCAGGGAATATTACGGCTTTAGAAAATAAAATCGATACCTACTAATTTTGACTAACTTTAGTTTCACTTGATTATAAATACTTGATGTTAGAAAATCCATTCAATTCAAAAAGAGACTTTATTGGATGTCATTTTATCTATTTGATCTTGACATAGAGTTTTTAGTGACTCCTTAAAGTTTCGATCTTATGTTTTTTTGATGTGATTATATTTTGACTTTTATTTATACTTTTTTTTTATTTATTATTATTTGGTCTGTGTGAGTGTGGACGTCACTTTATGCAGTAAAATACACCTTTAATAGGTTAAAGGGTGAACGACCTTCGAGATTAATGCAGACGGCAAGGCGCCATGCAACTGACATTGACAGTTAAACTGATTGATCGATAGATCCGATGATCTACCGGGGAACTTGTTTGCGAGGTGCTGTAGCAAAGTGAAGTAAGTTTTTTTTTAATTATTTACTAAATATTAATTTATTAGGGGTTTAATTATTTTTAAAAAAAAGTCACAGTGTCTTATTAAGTATAGTTGAAGTCAGATTTATTTTACTGATCAACTTAATTTTTTTAAATAATTTTTTGTGTCGACAAAAGCCATTTTTTTACATTTCGTGCACATATTTAAAAGTAGCACTCTACTTTATCTTCGAAAACATTTAAATAAATAAATAAATAAATAAATAAATATTAGGGGACAATCTTACACAAATCGACCTAGCCCCAAACTAAGCAAAGCTTGTACTATGGGTACTAGACGACGATAAACATATTTATATAGATAAATAAATACTTAAATACATAGAAAACATCCATAACTCATCCATAAACATTAATTTCTTTAACTCTTTGAGCCATTTTATTCACAATAGAATGTTTTCACATTAAGTTTCATACGCAATAAGTTTCCTTTTTAAGCAATGCGATGTTACTATCACTTTTTAATTTTCTTAAAGTTTTACAGATGGTCACAATTCATTTAGTTATAGCACTTATAGCACTTTATTCCTCATAATCTTTACATAACACATATCAAAGTCCTTTAAACATTATATAAAAAAAAATACTTACGTAAAAACTCGTCCGCAAATATTGACACACCGAATTTTCGTCAAGCCAGATTCGACCTAATTTAAACTGCAGAACTTGAGTAAACTTAAAAAAACAACATCGATCAACTTGATTGATGGAGTCGGGTAAACAACGTGCTGCCGGTGCGACGACCCCGATTCGACTATTATTAGGTTAGATTCTGACGTTACGTACGGACTAATTAATTTAAGGAATTCAGTTACACCCTTTCTACTAGTGGCCGTACTTTTATAGCGCGGGAATGAAGAAATTCGAATCTCGAAGCGGGAAATTTTGACAATAGAATTTTGTTGGGTCATTACCGTCTTCGTGTATGATTTGTATGTCTGATAGAAAATGTTAGACACTTAATTGAAAAGTTGAATGTCATTTATTTCTTGGTACGTTAAAAAAATTTGGTTTCTTTAGATATAGTCAAAATCATAAATGTACCTATGTATATACACCGTGAAATTTTAGTGGTTGTTTTCCCGAAACGAGGTGATTTAGAATCGAAAGTACAATCGATTTTTAATTACTATTTTGACTAGAGTCAAAAATCCAATTGTGAAAAACGAAAGTCGAAAATGACCGCAAACCAATAGTAACGCTTCGTTGGTACCTAACCTATCGTACGATCGTACGCTACTTGTACCAACGAAGCGTTACTATTGGTTTGCGGTCTTTTTCGACTTTCGTTTTTCACAATTGGATTTTTGACTCTAGTCAAAATAGTAATTATAAATCAATTGTACAATCGAAACTAAATCACCTCGTTTCGGGAAAACAACCACTAAAATTTCACGGTGTATACGTTACCAAGATGACAAAAAACATCTGTACACCTCTCATCTAGGCCTATAATACGTCCCACTGCAGGAACCAGGCCTCCTCTCAGAATGACAGGCTTGAGCTGTAGTTCCCACGCGGACCCCGTACAGATTGGAAACTTCACACACGATGTTTTCCTGCCCTATGCATATCATGGTAAATATCAAAGCATACTTTATATTTTGAAAATTACATTAATTTAACATTACAATCATGATAATTATCTAAAAATAAAAACCTTGAAAAATATAATAATAACTAGCTGACCCGGCGAACTTTGTTCCGCCTTAGAGGCAATAAATGAGCAGATTTTGGATTTTAATAAGTTCAATTTTTTATTAGGATAATAAATATAAATAAAAAAAATTAAGTATATTAATGATTCTTTATTGGCCATGTATTTTGGTGCATGGGTTGCACTCTTCAGTGAAGCACCTTGTGATAGACGTTTTTCGTTTTATTATCAGGGTTTGACCTATGGACTCTTAAAGCTGAGGGTCGTAGGTTTGTGCCCGTGTTTGCACCTCTTAGTTTTTCCTAATTCGTGTGCTAAATTACGTTTGAAGTTTACCATGAGCTTAACAGTGAAGGAAAACATCGCGAGGAAAGCTACACACACCTGTGAAGAATTTCAAATTCTCTCGTTATGGGAGGAGGCCTGTGCCTGATTGAAACAGGCTTATTTTATCCCAAGAACGTGCAAAGTAAAGTTCCCGCTGGATAGAAATAACTGTTTTGACCTATTTAGAAAATCAGAGCCAGTGAAGCTTTTTATTAGTGTTTTATTTAAATCAGGCCCTAAGTTCAATTCACTTATTTGTATCCCGTGGGAATTTTGCATTGTCCCGTAGAAAAGTAGCCTATGTCAATCAGGGATACTGTATCTTACTATTAGTGAAAGAATTTTTTAAATCGGCCCCTAATTTGGATTGACTTACTTCTATGCCCAGGGACTTTTGCATTTTCCCAAAGAAGAGTAGTCTATACCAATCAGGAATAGTGTAGATTTCTATTGGTGGAAGAATTTTTAAAATCAGCCCTGAAGTTGAATTCAGTTTTTTCTATCCCGTGGGAATTTTACATTTTCCCGATGAAAAAGTAGCCTGTGTCAGTCGGGAATAGTCATATCATTATCATATAAAAGAATTTTTAAAATCAGTGTGATGTTGAATTTACTTATTATTTCTACCCCGCGGGATTTTTTATTTTCCAAAAAGAGTGCCCTATGTTAATCAGACATACTGTAGCTTACTATTGGTGCAAGAAAAATTTAAAATCAGCCCCGAAGTTGAATTCACTTATTTCTATCCCGCGGGAATTTTGAATTTTCCCGAAGAAGAGTAATCTATACAGACCAGGAATAGTGTAGATTTCGATTGGTGAAAGAATTTTTAAAATCAGCCCTTAAGTTGATTTCAGTTTTTTCTATCACGTAGGAATTATACATTTTCCCGATGAAAAAGTAACCTACGTCAAATGGAGATAGTCATATCATTATCATATGAAAGAATTTTTAAAATCAGTGCCGAAGTTGAATTTACTTATTTCTATCATGTAGGTATTTTGGATTTTCCCGTAGAAAAGTAGCCTAGGTCAATCAGGGATAGGTACTGTAGCTTACTATTAGTGAAATAATTTTTAAAATTTGGATTGAGTTACTTCTATCCCGCGGGAATTTCGCATTTTCCCAAAGAATAAGTGTTCGGTTTTCAACCTTGATAGGAAAATACACCTGTCTGTGTATTCCATCAGAAATACTCTTCTGACCTGTCAAGGTGACAGTTCTAAAGCTCTCGAGATTCGGTCGGTACGCGCCGAGTGCTTGTGCGCATATAAAATATTAAAGTAAGTACGGTTTTCGGGCTTTATCGGACACAAAACATACACACACACACCCATACACCAACTCAAAGGTGGATCGAGCTGAAGAGCGCCGTGGAAGCGAGCAGGGCCCTGCCAGAAGCGGCGCAGTGAAAGCGAGGTACACGAAAACCCCCATTTTTATATCTAAGTATTTATGCCCGTCCAACTCTGCCTAGCGCAGATCTATACAATAAGAGTAGTCTATACCAATCAAGAATAGTGTAGCTTTCTATTGGTGAAAGAACTTTTAAAATCAGCTCCGAAATTTAATTCAGTTTTTTCGATCCCGTGGGAATTTTGTATTTACCCGAAGAAAAAGTAGCCTATATCAATCGAGGATAGTCATATCACATAATTCCCGCGACTCCGTCTGCAAAGAATTTTTTTATCGCTATCCCACGGGAAATATGAAATTTTCCGGGATAAAAAGTATCCTATATGTTAATCCAGGTTATAAACTATCTGTGTGCTAAATTTCATCAGAATCCGTCTACCCGTTTTAGCGTGAAAGAGTAACAAACATCCACCCATCCATACATTCATACTTACAAACTTTCGCGTTTATAATATTAGTAGGATAACTGAAATATATACTAATAATAATAACTAAATTTTAGACGACCAGATGGCCTAGTGGTTAGAGAACCTGACTACGAAGCTTGAGATCCCGGGATCGATTCCCGTGTCGGGGCACATATTTGTATCAAAAATACGAATGTTTGTTCTCGGGTTTTGGGTGTTTAATATGTATTTAAGTATGTTTATCCGTTGCCTAGTACCCATAACACAAGCTTTGATTAGCTTACTTTGGGACTAGGTCAATTGGTGTGGATTGTCCCGTGATATTTTTTTTTTATATATATTATTAAAGGGAGTATCGTGCTCGGGTGGGAACCCACGACCTCTTGAGAGATTTATAGGTCAAGCCACTATCTACCCCGAACTTGCAGATCAAATAGTTTTTACAGTCGTAATACAACGTGTGGGTGCATTTGTAGGTATTTAAAACATGGATTACTATTATATGGTTTCGGGACAACGGGCATGATCTTAATCCGTTCGGATCAAGTTATAAGCTGATCAATAACAATTAAAGAATAGCCGAAATAAAGTTCCAAAAAGAACAAATTTTATTTTACTACCTTTTCAATTGGTAAGGCACCCAAGTTTTGACGAGTTTGGAATATGACGAATCTGGAATATGACCAATTTGGAAAGTGTCGCATTTGGAGTATGACCAATTTGGAAGATGACGAATTAGGAACAAATCGAGGAAGCCTGTACCGTGGAGTGAGACAGACATATATAATAGTCTAGGATGAACCGCTTACTCACAACTGTTGGGACAAGTGCGCGAATTGTACATCTCTCAGCGTTGCCAGATGTCCTGTACCTCTACCACGAGTTTACACTAGTTTACGTGACCGTACTCGCTAGCGACGGCGTAAATTATTTGTATGGAGAATTGTACAGCGCCTCTAGCGGTCACTTACGGAAGTACAATTCTCCATACAAATCATTTACGCCGTCGCTAGCGAGTACGGTCACTGTAAACTAGTGTAAACTCATGGTAGAGGTACAGGACACGCGTAATCGACTACGCGTACGCATGTACGCGCAATCCGTACGCAGATGAACCGCTTGCTTGCAACTGGTGGGACTGCGCGAATCGAACATCTGTAGGTAGATAGAGTAGTCTATTGGTTAGTCCACGGTCCACATAAATCAGTGTGTTAAAGCACTCAGGTGTTTTCTCAGTTGTAACGTGGGAAGTGATCTCAAACGGAAGTTCAGTTTACGTACGCGTTCAAATTACGACTGGATCACGCTAATTATAGAGTTATTGAAGTCCGTTAATAGCTGTTACGTATATGACATGAACAGGCGGGGAAGCTGAACCGCGTGTGTGGAACCTTTTCGCAGTACATTTCACGATGATTTCTATGACAGATGGATTGGACATGATATTTGCAGCGAAATGGTTAAACTGGTACGCGATTCTATTGTACAGTCGGGATAAAAAGGAAAAGGGAAGGTTCGTCGCCTTAAAGTTGACATTCGCCTGCCTGTCAACATTTTGTCTCCAACCTGACTAAAACTAACTTAAACAACTAATTAACTAAAGGTGAGGCCGCTGCCAGAGCGACACAATGACTACCTAGGTACCTAACTTAGGCGTCGAACATACATTATCATCATAGCTTATTTTTTACTTAGGACAGGGGCAGACAGAAAACAATTTCACTTTCGAATCGATTCTCGAACTAAAGCTTACAGATAATTGATTGGTTTAGGCATTATTTTACGGAAGTCCATATCAACCACAACATCCCTACCCCGCCACCCCGTCACCGACTTTAGTAACGGAATAGCTAGGCAAAGACATTGTAGGTACCTAATTGTAATTCCAAGTTTATGGAATTTAAACAAAAAAGCAGAGGCGGTAACTTTACCTATTTAGGTACTTGATTTTTGTTGCGACAGGAGCCATTGCTTGCTGAGCCTTTTAAAGGTGTATAAAGATTTCGCCTTTTAACGACCGCTTTAGCCTAGTTGGTAGTGACCCTGCCTACGAAGCAAGAGGTCCTGGGTTCGAATCCCGGTAAGGGCATTTATTTGTGTGATGAGCACGAGTTCCTGAGTTATGGATGTTTTCTATGTATTTAAGTATTTATTTATCTATATAAGTATGTTTGTCGTCGTCTAGTACCCATAGTACAAGCTTTGCTTAGTTTGGGACTAGGTCGATTTGTGTAAGATTGTCCCCTAATATTTTTTTTTTTTACAGGTGGTGGTAAATCATTCCAGCATTTTGATGCAGCGAAACGAAACGTTTTCTTTCTTACACTGTGTACGACCGAACTGCTTAGCGTGTAACATCCCTCACCTTACTATAACCATGTAATAAAATAAAAAATATCACGGGACAATTTCACACTAATTATTGACCTAGTCCCAAACTAAGTAAAGCTTGTACTATGGGTACTAGATAACGGATAAACATACTTATATAGATAGATACATACTTAAATACATATTAAACACCCAAGACTCGAGAACAAACATTCGCATTTTTCATACAAATATCTGCCCCGACACGGGACTCGAACCCGGGACCTCAAGCTTCGTAGTCAGGTTCTCTAGCAGTGGCCTAGTGAGGCCATTCGTAGGTCGTCTATTAATTTATTAAATACGATAATAGGTGGGGAAGGGGACGGCATGCATGGTCGTGAGCCTCATACAGCAGTGGCAGGTGGCTGAGTGCCCTCAAAAAGTCAAAAATCCTAATATTCAAAGCTCACCCGCATACACTACACCCAATTCCCTTCACACTAAATCAATCCCAGCCTCACACTCTCACAACAAACTCCACATCTATCCGGGCGCGATCAGTCAGCTCCTGTTTCCAAACACTGAGTGCCCCTTTGATCCTAAGTAACTTGCTTCGCTTCCTAGTCGAATCAATGCACTCTGTTGATAGACATTCTGAACACCAGCTTAATCTAACTGCATGTAGGTAACTAGGTATGACTAGATGCAAACACAATTTCTCTACTGAGATAGCTTTTACGAAGCTTATGAATGCCTTAAGACAAGCTGTGAAAAAAACTGATTCTTGTGACCTGTTTAGACGACCAGATGGCCTAGTGGTTAGAGAACCTGACTACGAAGCTTGAGGTCCCGGGTTCGATTCCCGTGTCGGGGCAGATATTTGTATGAAAAATACGAATGTTTGTTCTCGGGTTTTGGGTGTTTAATATGAATTTAAGTATGTATCTATCTATATAAGTATGTTTATCCGTTGCCTAGTGCCCATAACACAAGCTTGCCTAGCTTACTTTGGGACTAGGTCAATTGGTGTGAATTGTCCCATGATATTTATTATTTATTTTATTATTGTGAAAATTTCATATTTGATGATCGGATAACTTAGTGGTTAGAGGACCAGACTACGAAGCTTGAGGTACCGGATTCGGTTCCCGGTCGCGGCAGATATCCGTTTGAATAATATTAATATTTTTGTGCTCGAGTCTTGGATTTTTAATGTATCTATTCTATACATATAATAAATCTGTAACAAGTCGGTGTCTGTACATTGAAGATATTTGAGAAAAACTGTCACTAGGGCTATTTATTAGCGCAATAAAACCCAAAACAATGATTTTTAGAATTATTGTCTGTTTGTCTGTTTGTCTGTTTGTGCGTTTGTGCGCGCTAATCTCAGAAACGGCTTAACCTAGAAGGATGCGGTTTTCACTGTTATGTTGGTATTTTCTTGAATTAACATTTAGTGTTTGTTTCATTTGAATCGGTTCACAAAAAAGAAAGATACGTCTATTTTAAGAATTTATCGAACAGGTTTTTTGTTTGAACGCGCTAATCTCAGGAACTACTGCTCCGATTTGAATAATTCTTTCAGTGTTAGATAGCCCAGTTAGATAGGGCGGGTTGGGAGCGATTGGGGGGGCGGGTTGAGAGCGGGTTGGGGGCGGCTTGAGAGCGGGTTGGGGGCGGGTTGGGAGCGGGTGGGGGGGCGAGTAGGGAGCGGGTTTGGGGCGGGTTGGTAGCGGGTTGGGGGCGGGTTGGGAGTGGGTTCGGGGGGGTTAGGAGCGGGTTGGGAGCTGGTTGGGAGCGGGTTGGGGGCGAGTTGGGAGCGGGTTGGGGGCGGGTTAGGAGCGGGTTGGGGGCGGGTTGAGAGCGAGTTGGGGGCGGGTTGGGAGTGGGTTGGGGGCGGGTTGGGGGCGGGTTGAGAGCGGGTTGGGGGCGGGTGGGGGGCGAGTTGAGAGCGGGTTGAGAGCGGGTTGGGGCGTATTGGGAGCGGGTTGGTTTATTATGAAGTTTCACTTCTTCCGGAAGGATCTAAGGAGAGCCATAATTGATGAAAAAGCAAATTGGATAAAAAAATAAGCTGCCCAAATTACTAATTCCACGCGGACGGAGTTATCTGTTGTCTAGTACCAGTATGGGTACAGTCGGCCAAAAATATGGTCTACCCCCTTCGGTCGAAGTTCATTTGCACGTCATGATGCAATGTGGTCGATTTTCCCTTGCAATAACATGATGACAGTGACTTAGGGATATTTAGATGTCACAGAAACTTTTGTCAAAACTGGTAGACCACTTTCTTGGTCGACCGTACTATAGACAACACAACAATGTAGTAACAACCTTTTTGTGTTAGTCGCTCCATAATTAATTTATTTATACATGTAGTATGTTAGGTCAGGGGTAAAATCACATAAGAATACTATTTTAAGCCGAGTTTAGACCAGCAAGATAAATCGTGCAAGTTGCATTACGATGAGGGCGTTGCGGCGCTCGATTGACCACTGCAAACTCGTTTGCTTTACGGCCGCGCAATGTAATGCAACTTGCACGATTTTTCTTGCAGTGTGCTCAGTATAAGTTTTACTTCACCAAATACTTCTCGATCGCGTTTACGTAAAAATTTAAATTCTATGGAAACATGGACGCGCGGCCACGGAGGCGCTGTCCATGTTTCCCTAGTAATTGATTTTTTTACGTAAACGCGATCGAGAAGTATTTTGGTGAAGTAAAACTTATACTAAGCATACTGGTCTAAACTCTGCTTTATATGATAAGGGGAACTGGAAAGTTTGTATTGTTTTCCTTGTTAATTTGAGATATTTCCTCCCATCCTGATTTTTTTACAAGCTTTTATTTAGCTCATTCCGTTCGTTTTATTATTTATTATTATTTATTATTCTTGGGTCAAATCTTAGAAGTCGAATTTGACCCACTTCCAGTTGTCGGATTTACTTGAAATTTGGTATACTTATGTAGGTTGGATGACAATGCAAGTACAGTCTACAAAAAGTACAGTCAGCGAAAAAGCTTGTATTGGAAATGAAATTTTTGACAAAAACTTATTTAACAATAAAATATTTTAAAGTATAATTATTTTTTCAAAATTTTTATACCAACAGTTTTAGCTTTTGATCAGCTAAGTTGGCCCATAATTTTCATCAGATTCCGATGTAAAAAATGCAGTTTACTTCCCTCCGTGTAAATCCGCCTTATTGTAGTCATTGCCATTGTGGTCAACCACAGTTTATTTTTCGCATATTTGTCAACACATTTAACCTAACGCATCGTTTATTTACTTTTATAGTGTTTTTATAGGTAACTAGCAACTACGTGACATTGAAAACAATTAATAGTCTGTTTATCGACGTTAACAATTTAACAAGAACAACTTTACTAAGATGTAGCCATTACATTTAGTCTATAAATATCAATGGTTTTATTATTAGCGTTAGTTGTAAAACTCTGCTGTACGTAATCATCATCCCAGCCTATAGACGTCCCACTGCAGGGCACAGGCCTCCTCTCAGACAGAGAGGGCTTGGGCCATAGTTCCCACGCGGGCCCAGTGCGGATTGGGAACTTCACACACACCATGGAATTTCTTATAAAAGTTATAAACTTAAAATGTAATTTCGCACATGAATTCCGAAAATGGGCTGGATCTCTGAGTTTTTAAGAAATTCCTATTTACCAAAAACCTCGTATTTAAAAAAACCGTGGTGGCCTTGTGGTTTGACCTATGGCCTCTCAAGCAGAGGGTCGTGGGTTCAAATCCCGGCTCGCACCTCTGAGTTTTTCGGAATTTATGTGCGAAATTAAATTCGTTATTTACCATGAGCTTTACGGTGAAGGAAAACATCATGAGGAAACCCGTATACACCTGCGAAGAAATTCAATGTGTGTGAAGTTCCCAATTCGCAATGGGTCCAAGCCTTCTCACTCTGAGACGAGGCCTGTGTCCTGCAGTGGGTGGGTGGGGGTGTATGTAGGCTGGGATGATGGTAATGATTTACCAAAGCTCAATCCGCCCCAGTAAGAGATGAGGTAACTTTGTGTTGTGACTTGTGACACAATAGCACTTAACAACGCAGTAATTCATAATGGCACGTAATAAAAGCAAACACAATGGCGAATTTGTGCGAAGTGTTTAGGCCAATGTCGACGGCATTAGTCTAGACTTGCTTTATGGTGACAGCTGGTATGGGAGCGGCATTGCCTGTGTTGACATCTCATGCAACCTCCATGCAACTAAATCGTTAGTTTATCTGTTGCATTTAATTTTTTTATCAGGCCTTTGCAACATGCATTGTTCCTAAGCAAGTTTCGAGAAAGTAAATATCGATCGTATTAAAGTTTTTAATGAAAAAGTTAGTGAAGATGTTTGGAGGTTTTAGATATTTACACTAATAAAATTAATAGTCAACTCCATGTACCCAAAGGCCATCTGCGCACCTGTATGATCCCAAAGGAATGTTAACGGAGATAGAATCGCATTTAATTTTAAAATATACCTAAATCCAGTACCTATAAATAGGTACGCATTTTCAGAAAAATGTGTACCCGTACTTTTTTTTAAAAACCTAACAAATTTTGGGTTATTTCTACTCAGAATCACAAAAGTGTTCCTCATTTAATTGTCAGTTTTGTGACGCAGTTAACCATACATGTTGTATGGACCGTCACAAAACTGACTAATAAATTTTGTATAGAAAATAAAGGATAATTAAGGCAAAACAGGTACATTTTTTGCTGAAAACCCCCAAGTATCCTTCTTATTGTACCTCTATATGACAATAAAAGTTTAGGTGTACCAAATTTCAAGTTTATAGCTGAGCTTCAGCGGTTAGAACTGTGCGTTGATAAATCTATACTAATATTATAAAGCTGAAGAGTTTGTTTGTTTGTTTGTTTGTTTGAACGCGCTAATCTCAAGAACTACTGCTCCGATTTGAAAAATTGTTTCAGTTTTAGATAGCCCATTTATCGAGGAAGGCTATAGGCTATATATCATCACGCTAACACCAATGGGAGCGGAGCGGAGCGGAAGAATGTTTCCAAATCGGGGGTTTTTGAAGTAAAACTTCTATAGCTCGGGATCTACTGCTCCGATTTGAAAAATTCTTTCAGTGTAAGATAGCCCAGTTAGATAGGGCGGGTTGGGAGCGGGTTGGTTTATTATGAAGTTTCACTTCTTCCGGAAGGATCTAACGAGAGTCATAATTGATGAAAAAGCAAATTGGATAAAAAAATTAGCTGCCCAAATTACTAATTCCACGCGGACGGAGTCGCGGGCAAAAGCTAGTATATTATATTAGTCAGTCAGACAGGACTTTGAATTTTATATCTATAAATAGATACTTACTGATAGATAAGGCAAGGTAGATAAAAAAAACATCCGTCAAAGTTTTATATTTCTCATTTGTGCTTTTTTTACAAAAATACGAGTTTGAGCCGATATAACAAAACACGTCTTCATTATTATTTCATGTTCTCAAACATATAATCAAACCAGTTATAATGAGCAACTACCTTGAAAAAAAAATCTATAGAAGATAGAAATGTTTAGTCACTTTTCAGTACTTTGGAGGATAATTTCTCCAAATAGGTTGTTTGGGCAGCTAAAAAAAATATGGGTCTGTTATTTTAGACTACTCTTTAACATTTAACAAAATGGGTTTACTAATGTTTCGCAACTATATTTTTCCCAGATGATTCATTTGGCAAATGTTTCATTTCCCAAATGTTTATTTTTTCTGAAACTGTAAACTTTTCAGGATTGTTATAAAACAAGCCTAACCTAACCTACAGGATAGTCCTGAAATATATCCTGAATAGTTTATAGGTTCAGAAAAAATAAACATTTGGGAAATGAAACATTTGCCAAATGAATCAGTTTGAGAAAAATAATTTGCCAAACGGCAGTACCCGAACAAAATTAATCAATTCGGAGCTGGACAGTTGGGTATCTTTCCTTGTGAGTTTTAAATTGAAAAAAAAAACCTGAAATTGTTTACGATGTTTAAAGATAAAGATAAAGATAAAGATAAAGATAAAGATAATTTAATATTCAACATGAGTTACAAATAAATACAGATGTTACAAAAAATTAAAACAGTCCTCCATGTTGTGCCTTTCGACGTACATTTTTTGTTTTCTTCCCTATTTTTATTTTACATAAATTTTATGAGTCCATTAAATTTAAAATTAAATACAGTGTTTCTTGAATGTATTCTCATAGCTTCAATATTTAGATGCTGTCGTCAACTTATCGGAAAACGAGGAAGCTGTTACAATATTGACATGCGCTATTCAAGTGAGAAAACGAATTTCGTGATTCACAATGTAGGTTAAAACACAAACAGTAACAGGCGGTTACGAGCACAATTTGCACTTGATAAAACTAAACTTATTACTCATGTAATCAAACAACTAAACAATTACTTTGAATACCTAGCGAGATATCATTGTGGGAGACAATGAAATAAAACTGGCACGCGACGACAGCTGAACGGGGTTTTGGAAACTACAATTTGGAGCGTGAATAAGTTATCTTATCCTATCCTATCTTACTTCCTACTAATAGTGAGATGTTTACATGTTTGAATGCTTATTAGTCTGTGCAAATTCTTCTTCAGAACATAATTCCTGCTCCGTCTTCGCATTCGAAGGTCTTGATAAGTCTACTGGTGCCTCTCACCCTCATGGAGACAGCTCGTGTTACTGAGATTTGTATTTTGACTTTTAACCAAAAAAATATTTGTGAGGTATGGTTTTCCCCATTTGGTGTTTAATTTGGATGCTGTTCTTTTCAAGAAATTGTTGTATTCAGTCCCTAAGGCTCTGTCATATGAGATTGATCGCGTACAAAGTGTTTCCAAATTAATACAGAATATTTCAGTGGATGGTTAGGCTAGTCTGACAGGACATCCCTGTAAAAGTTTGTCAGAAATAAGTTCACATAATGTATCCATTCTTCTTCAAACAATCAAACATTTCTATTTAAAAAAACTTATACGAGATATATCATACTTGTCCTACCATCCGCCGAAATATTATGGTTTAATTTTATGACACAGTATTTGAAATAACAACTTTAAACTCTTGTATGCCGCATATTAAATCTAGCGCGGATCCACATTGGGGTAAACGAAAATTTAAACTTTATAAAAAAGAATTTAAACTTAGTTTAAGTTCTTTTTTACACAACCATCATCTATTGTATGATGGTTATTAAATAACTTAAGATCGGAGAAACGTTACCGCTCGTTAGGCTAAGTAAGTTAAGTAACAATTCGGAAAACATATTGTTTCAGAAATGCCATCTGACAAATACAAATTATGACCTGTTGAAAACATTTTTGTTTACCAGAAACATGCAGCGAATCCAAAACATTGATTACAAATTAAAAACATTTTCAAACTAAAGCTCCATATCTCGAAACAAAATGCAGGAGATAACTAAGGAATTAGGGCATCATTCTAGATAAACTGTGAATGAATTCATCAAAGTGCGTACATAATAGATGATGCGAAATAAATCCTGGCAAATGAAAATTAAACTTGTTTTGTAAATGAAGTGCCTCATGCTTTATGGAATGAAAGAAGGACTGCTGCATTATATAACACGAGTCGCACATACATTGCTGTTTTGCACGTATGTTGGTGCGGTGGACTAGCAAGAATTGGCACCTCCGTACCTAATTGATTCTGATTGATTGAAATTAAACTGAACTAAATTAAAATCCAATTGTAGCTATTCTAGCTCCATGGGTATTTTCAAAAACCCCTTCTAAGTTCATATTTAAATTATGGTTAGGGTAAGGAATACGTCTGTCAAATTTCAAGTCCCTGGGTTTTGGTTTAAGCTGTGTATTGTCTGTCAGTCGGCCAATCAGTCAGGCAGGTTCTTACAAGTACAAGATTAAACCAAATTAAACTTCTTCAAACAGTTTACAAGTTTGGACAGCATCTGAATTTAGCAGCGGACGTGATATGTGCTCTTGCGCAAATCATTGCCTTCATGCTGTTCCTACTTTGATAACGACCAGCTTCGACCAGCGTTTAACCCTGGCCCTATTTACTGAGGATGCCGCCATTGTGGTATTCGTCATTCATTATTGAATCATAATGCATTTAAAGTTCTATGAGCTTTGATAAGTTTATGATACTCATTCAGAATAATATAATATACAAGTTTTTGTTACTTACGTTTCTGAAATGATAGAAGGAGGGTTATGGTAGAGTCATAATGATGATTCCTCTTATCGTAACTTTCCTCTAACAATGTATCTTTCGTCAAAAAGTTCTATCCGCTTTTGGAGAGTAATCTATGAGATATCTTTTTATGGTGATTTATCATTGCAAGTTTCATACGGGTTATCATATTTTTTGAAGCTTTTTGATGACTGTAATGTAATTGTATATCCATTCTAGATACAGTCTTACCAAATTCCAAATCAAACTGATTATTAAAAGTTGCTGAAACTCGACATGTAAAATTTGAATATAACGACGAATTTGACAAACTTTTGCGAATTAAATAAAAGTTTGTAATTACTCTATCATAGTTACCTGTTGCGAGTGTTTTCTGTAGATTTAAGGATTTAATTGTCTTAATGATAAGGCAGATTGTATATGGTAAGAATAAAATTGAACAAAAAAATTATGACATGTTTATACCAAAACGGAGGCGTCGAGGATCTCGGACCCAAAATATCATATTTCAGGCATCAGAAACTTTTTACACATTACGTAATATAATACCTATCACAGATCAGACAAAAAACGGCAAGGTACCGAGGTAAAATAGAACTTAATCCTGTGGGGATTGATCACAAATTACCATGCCACTGGAGAATGGAGCACACCCAGAGCGGAGTTCGTGATTTTTTTAAGAGCACAACCGGATGATAGGAGGGTAATGTTAGGTCGCGACGTGTGAGGGACGAGCGGCTCGGTCCGCGGCTCAATCCCGACTGGCTGAAATCGCGAGCTTTATCTCCGCTGCGTGCGCGCGGCCCTACCAAGCCACTTAGATCAATGATGCTTCCGTTATTTCTTTACCTTTGTTTATTGGGTTCGTTTAGCGCCCGTAATTTGTGCTAAGTTCGTTACCACGTATGGTATCTAATTTGGTGATTTTGTGGGCGTGCGTTTTGTCGATGTGCTTTGTAACTTGTTGGCCGTTCCGTTTGTTTTGGGTGTTTCTGGCGACTCGAGTTTTGTAATCGGAATTGCTTTATTTTAGACGATAGTTACAAGCTTTTTATTAGCTTGCTATGTCATCATTATTATCACAGCCTATATACGTCCCACTGCAGGGCACGGGCCTCCTCTCAGGATGAGAAGGCTTGGGCCGCAGTTTCCACGCGGGCCCATTGCGGATTGGGAACTTCACACACACCATTGAATTTTTTCGAAGATGGATGCAGGTTTCCTCACGATGTTTTCCTTCACCGTAAGGGTGCCTTTCCTCCAGAGATGTGCTACGCTACGTTGCTATGGATGTGTCTGATATCCACCAATCATGTTCATTGGTCCACATAGCATAGCATTGGTTGAAACGGTCGCACAGTTTCGTAGCGTTGCTTTCACATCTTCGCAGCATCTAGCTGCATAGCACATCTCTGGTGGAAAGGCCCCTAGCTCATGGTAAATTTCAAATTTAATGAAATGAGGCACATAAATTCCGAAAAACTCAGAGGTGCGAGCCGTGGTTTGAACCCATGACCCTCTGGCTTGAGAGGCCATAGGTCAAACCGCTAGCCACCACGGCTTTTTGCTATGTACCTATGTATGTATGTACGGGTCAAATCTTGCAAGTTAAATTTGACCCACATCCCAGTTTGCGATTGAACTGAAATTTGCAATGCATGTGTAAATCGGATAACAACACAATATTATTATGACATAATAATAATAATAATAATATTATTATTATATTATTATTATTATGGAGCTCATCTGATAATGGAGCTGGAAGGTGGCCACAAGAACTCCGTTATAAAACGACATAATCCCATCAAGTTTGGCCTCGTTTGATTCGTCTTAACGAGTACTTTGGTAACCAGGGACAAAAAGTACAGTCAGAAAAAAATCTTGTAATAAAAAAAGATTTTTTAACAAAAACTTATCAAATTACAAGAGGACTTTTTGTTTTATTTGATTGCGGTCACATGGTTCTCAGTCCATTCATCTATTCATCTGTTCAATAATAACAACTTTACACGGGCAATTTTTTTTATGGCATAGGAGCAAACGAGCAAACGGATCGCCTGATGGTAAACGATTACCGTCGCCCATAAACACCTGCGACACCAGAAGAGTCACAAGTGCGTTTCCGGCCTTTTAGGTAGGAGTACGCTCTTTTTGTGAAAGCTTGAAGGTCATATCGGTCCGGGAATACCGCAGCAGGTACTTAATTCCAGAGCTTTGCTGTGCGAGGCAGGAAATTTCTGGAAAAACGTACAGTAGAAGACTGCCAACCATCCAGATGGTGAGGATGAAAGGGTTGTCGCGTAAGGCGGTGGCGGAAGGATGCGACAGGCATCAACCCAAATAACTCCTCGGAGCACTCTCCGTAGTACATGCGATAGAAGATGCACATGCTACATCTCTACGCAGCGCCAAGGAGTCAAGTTGATCAGAAATTCGTTGGCAGCCGACTATTCGAGTATTAATTATTTTGAGTATAATTATTTTTGGGATCGATGTGCTGATTTATTATTAGTATTAGCTATGTGGGGGTTTTCGGGGAGAACAATCCAATACAAACAATACACAACAATATTTTTGGGCTGATACAGATGGACTGCAACGTAACTTCAACTGCAGACTGACCATACATTTCAGGCACAGCTAGCGTGCAGTTTGCGTGTAGTTTTGGCTACTGAAAGGCGACTGCAATGGAAAATGTATGGGCAGTCGGCAGTTGGCAGTTACCTTGCAGTGGGTATGCAGTCCGTCTGTATAGCCTTTGATAAAACGCGTGTTTTCGAGTTTTGCTCAGGTACCTAACAATAAGTTTTACCTACATTTTTTTACCGACCAGTTCTTATGCACCTGCAACGCAACGTTTGCGGATTGCAGATCCACGCAACAGACTGTCTATAAAATGAACTGAAACAATTACTTTGCTCGCCCGCGACAAGATTATTTTTTGAGTTGAAAGTCGCGGGTGCGCAAAGTAATTGTTTCAAGTTAGCTATGAAGTATCTTTTTTTTGTACTTATTTTTTCAACTTCATTTTTTTATTACTTTTACGGTCATCCCGTGAAATCATATATTTCGTACTAAATACAAACTGAAATATAGATGCACAGAAAAAACCCCAGAAAAAAGACCAATGCTGGGAATCGAACCCAGGTCCTCAGCATTCCGTGCCGCGTGCCATACCCCTACACCACCACTGGTCTAGAGATTGAGAGTTGATTGAATCTGGGAGATTGGAGGAAAATTGTTCGTTGAACTTTTTGGATTTAACGATTTCAAAATTAAATGGTAAACATCAATTTAAAATATACCGTAAGCCCACGTACACAGATGCTGTTATACCAGCATCTTCTAATCATCCGTGGCAGCATAAACTGGCTGCTTTCCATTGTTATGTTAATAGATTGTTGACTGTGCCTCTTTCTAAGGAACATTATGATTTAGAGTTGAGTACTATTTATCAGATAGCGATCTCAAATGGTTATACAAAATCAATGGTAGATAGTTTAGTTCAAAAGAAGCAGGCACGGTTAGTAAATAGCATGCTTTACGCTGCGTTACCTTCTCAGTCTACTAACAAATATAGATCTAGCATCTCTTACGTCGGGGGTTTGTCTGATAAGATTTATGGCATTTTAAAATCAAACAATATTAATGTTGCCTTTAAGACTAACAACTCTTTGTACTCTAGGCTATGTAACCACAAAGAACAGGTAGATAAGGGAACTAGATCGGGGGTATACAAGCTTACTTGTAATGACTGCAATGGGATATACGTAGGACAGACAGGCCGAAGTTTTAATACTAGATTTAAAGAGCATGTTTCGGCATATAGGAATGAGCATCCAGATAGATCGAATTTTGCAAAACATTTGTTGGAATCAAATCATTCATTGTTAGATTCAGATTCTTATGAAGTGTTACATTATTGCGGCAAGGGGTTGCGTCTGGATGCTCTGGAATGCATGGAAATAATTAGGTACAACACTATGGGGTCTATTATTAATGAACAGGTAAATTTAGTATCTTCTCCTTTACTGCGGCTTGGGTCGAATTTGAACAGTTAGTATTAATTAAATATGCCTTATAAATAAATAAACAAAAAAATTCAAGGTAGTTTTAAATATGTCAATAAAAGTTAATTTTTGTGGGGTAGTTTGAGAATAAGAAAAATAAAGTGGGTACTTGAGAAGTTACAGTGACAAGTTAAAACATTTGTTTTGGTTTGTTAGTTTAACGTTTGGTAGCATAGCATACGGTTGTGGTAACTCTGAAGATGAGCTCTGGTTGAGTTCGAAACGCGTCAGTGTAGCTTGGTGGTGGTGATGGTTGGGTTTATGTGATTTGTGTGTGTTCGTACAGTGTGGAGGTGGAGGAACTGCATGAACGCACATTTCTTGCATAAACGTAACTATTGTAAGGTCGCGGGTGAGCAAAGTAATTGTTTTAGTTCATCTATATTTCAGTTTGTATTTAGTACGAAATAATTGTTTCAGTTCATTACATAATTAAAACTAAACTAAATTTAAAAACTAAACTTAAAATGACAAACTGACGGATACCACAAGGGACGAAAGAGCCTCCTCCTCGCGTAACGTAATCAGTATTGCTTTAGTTAGGTACATACAGCGGGGAAATGCTGCCAACATCTTTGTGTCCATGCCGGACTATGGAAAGCTTCTTTCTTATAAACATTTATTATAAACAGCATCCTTTAGCATCAGCACCCGGCTCGCACCTCTGAGTTTTCGGAATTTATGTGCGAAATTACATTTGTGATTTACCGTGAGCTTTACGGTGAAGGAAAACATCGTGAGGAAACCTGCATACACCTGCGACGAAATTCAATGGTGTGCGTGAAGTTCCCAATCCGCACTGGGCCCGCGTGGGAACTACGGCCCAAGCCCTCTCATTCTGAGAGGAGGCCTGTGCCCTGCCACTTAGGGATGCTCATCATCACTATCCCAGCTCATCAGCATCCTTTAGAACCCTAAAACTTCAATTAAAAAAACCGGCCAAGAGCGTGTCGGACACGCCCAAGATAGGGTTCCGTAGCAGGTACGAAAAAATCTTTGCATACTTTATTAATGTGGTTGTTTTGGTCCCAACTCCCACCACGCACAGAATTTCAACGTCGGCGGTACAGAGCCATCTATCGGCGAATTGGGTAACTAATCTAATCTGTGCAGTCTTACTAGAACTAGTATGTATGTTGATGGTTTTCAGATGTAATTCTTTATTTTACGAACCGATTTCAATTTTTTTTTTTGATTTGAAAGAAGATACTGTTAGAGTGATCTTATAGGTACTTAAAGAAAAAAAAATGCTTGCAATGGCGGTTAAATTACAATCTTAGCTTAGAAATATTTTTTTACAAAAACTTAAAAACTGCTCAACTGACTAAGTTGAAAATAATTTTCCTAGAAAGTTTTTATTAATATTTTATATATATTTTCTTCATATTTTTTAGACGGGCTGTTCAAAAGTTAGAGGGGGGACACATTATTTTGAACTTTCGGAGTGAATATCTCCGAAAATATTTACTTTATCAAAAAATGGTTTTAGCAAACCCTTATTTATTTTCAAATACCTATCCACTGATACCCCACACTATAGGATTAGTCGAGAAAAAAAAATCACCCCCACTTTACGTCTATGGGAGGTACACTAAAAAAATTTTTTTAAGTTTTTTATTTAATCACTTTGTCGGCGTGACTGGTATATATATTCATGCCAAATTACAGCTTTCTAGTACTAACAGTCTCTGAGCTTAGCCGGGGACAGACAGACAGACAGACAGACGGACAGACATGGCGAAACTATAAGGATTCCTAGTTGACTACGGAACCCTAAAAAACCCTAATGTTGACGCTACACGATGGGCCATCGCTATACTTCATTTAATTTAGAATTGAAAACCACAACATCATTATATTGCGGCACGTCAACTATTTCTTACCTAGCAAATAGTACAGTACAATAGTCTGGGAGCCGCAAAATAAAATTGTTTTAACGTCACTTTATTTGCGTGTCGTCAATTGTTACTCTAGTACAAATTGTAAAGAGATTACAGTACACAAACCGCAATATAATGTTGTTGTGGTTTATAATTCTAAATTAAATGGAGTATATTGGTCTACTATGATGGGCCAGCGTGTGGAGGCCGTAGTGGTGTCGGATGGCTTATGGCGCGTGCGATGGTCGTGGAATGGTGTCGGTGTCGGTTTTTGGCCGCACAATAAAAGAATCAAAAGAACGTCTCGCCATCGTGTAGATGCGTTGCAGCCATCGCTGGGCCATCGCACCGACCATCGTGTAGAGAATCTATCAAATTATAATATAGGCAACATCGACAAGTTTGTTCCTAAAGCCATAAACTTTCTAAAGAAGTTTTTCCTAAGAAGTTGACGGTTTCGGAAAAAAACTTTTTACTTTTGTGCCCTTTCAGTAAGTAAGTAAGTAAGTATATTAGATGGATGTAAAAAGTGCAGCGCCTCAAAGCTGAGATGAAAATATTCCATGACCTATCCGTAGTCACAATAATTTGCTACACTGATGTGACTATGGTTCCGTTTATTTATCCGTAGTCACACCACTATAGACCAATTTACCAAAGACTAAATATAAAGATTTAATTTAAACCAGTGCGATATTTCCTAGGCGGTTTGCCCTTCGGGCAGAAGAAACTACCTAACTAAACTAACGACCGCTTTAGCCTAGTTGGTAGTGACCCTGCCTACGAAGCAAGAGGTCCTGGGTTCAAATCCCGGTAAGGGCATTTATTTGTGTGATGAGCACGAATATTTGCTCCTGAGTTATGGATGTTTTCTATGTATTTAAGTATTTATTTATCTATATAAGTATGTTTATCCGTTGCTTAGTACCCATAACACAAGCTTTGGTTAGCTTACTTTGGGACTAGGTCAATTGGTGTGAATTGTCTCATGATATTTTTATTTATTTATAAACTAACCTACCTATTTTCTGAAATGAATTATGGTTGGGGGGTGCATTGGTGTGACCATTGGTCTGGTAAAATAAACGGTAGTCACACCAGTGTGACTACGGATAAATAAAATGAACCATACTCACACCAGTGTAGTAAATTGGTGTGACTACGGATCGGTCGCTAAAAATATTCACTGGTGAATCTATACAGAGCTGTTCTTTCTGACTTACCCAAATACTGGATAAAATTATCGATATAACTTAAATAATATCGATCAAGTCGGTACGAGAATGCATACGTTCAGCTATTTAAACACTTGCATGTAAAATATCGGCCATGGTACGACCTTCAGCGCATTCTTAAACGATTTGTAACCCAACACATGCGTCAGAGTTGAGCATTGTAATATAAAAATGTGTTTTCAGCGTTTTATAGACAAAGATTAGGCGCGCAGAGGCTCACCGTAATTACGGCGGGATTAACGGGTACCGTCTTGGAGATTAAAGAATATTGAACTTTAGAACGTGTCGTCCCTATGGGCCAGTTCAGTGGTAGGATCACCCTTACTAATATAACAAACGGGTGCCGCTTGATAGATGTAACAACATTTTGATATAACTGTAACATTTGGTATAACACACATTCGATATAATCCGATTTACTTTGAAGGATTATTATTAATTCTATTTAGTATCCGTTGCACCAGGGGTCATACGAAGCATGGCCCTATATGGGGCCCCTATATGGGCCGATGCCCTCACCGCCGCCACAAAAGCCCTCCTACGAAAGCCCCAGGGGATTATGGCGGTGAGGATGTGCCGTGCCTATCGCATAGTAGGCTGGGCAGCGGCAGGCGCCTTGGCTGGCACCCCTCCCTGGGAGATCGAGGCACGGGTGCTAGCCGACGCGTATCGGGCGCGGACCGAGAGGAGGGTGCGGGGTGATTCGCTCGCCCCGCAAGAACTGGCTCACCAACGTGAGCAGCAAAAAGAAGAGGTGTTGGAGCGCTGGGCGGAGGAGCTGGCAGACGCGGAGTTTGGTCTCCGCACAACCCAAGCCATCCGCCCGGTGCTCCAAGAATGGTGCAGGAGAGGACACGGTCCCCTAACCTTCCGCCTTGTGCAGGTGCTGTCCGGACATGGTTGCTTCGGACGGTATCTCCACAAGGTTGCGGGAAGAGAGGAGACGGTGGCATGCCACGAGAGCGGCGCCAGCGAGGACACAGCGCAGCACACCCTAGAGGTGTGCTCCGCTTGGTCCTCCCAGCGCCGCACCCTGGTGGTCACAATTGGTGGTGACCTCTCGCTCCCTGACGTCGTAAAGGCTATGCTGGACAGCGAAAGGTCCTGGGAGGCCGTCGCCTCCTTCTGCGAAGAGGTTATGTCGCAGAAGGAGGAGAAAGAGCGAGAACGCGAGAACGATCCCCTCGCGAACCCGCTCCGGTGCAGACGGACGGGGAGGAGAAGGCGGCAATTCGCCGCCCTCCCCCCCTAGTAGTACAAGCCGGTGGGGGGTGGGGATCCCCTGCCGGCCGTCATGGCCCACAGGTCTAGGGGGGGGGAGTCAAGTTTTCCCGACTTCCCACTGTATAGGCGCGGAGTCCCGGCTTAGCCGGCCCGAGCGGCCAGCGGATGCCGTGGTGTCCCATTTTGCTCCCACGGCATCCGCAAATGGCAAGAGAGGGAATACCGGTAGGTTTTTAGTGGGTAGGCCTCTTCCCTCCTTCCTCTAGGGAAGGGTGGGGGAGGAGAGTCCCACATAACTCCCGCGTAGTCCCCACGCGCGGGAGTACACGTAGCGTAGTGCATTTTCCTATCGACAAAAAAAAAAGTTTATTTTAAAAGCCGAGTTTAAGTATGTACCTTTAAAGGAGCAATTCTTGGGTAATCTGAATCTCGAAACCGGCTCCAACGATTTCCATGAAATTTAGTATGCTGGGTGGGGGTTTCGGGGGCGATAAATCGATCTAGCTCGGTCTTATCACTAAGAAAAAGCGTGTTTTCGAGTTTTAGTCCGACAGGTATATAAATCTAAAATTGCTAAAAATAGCCCCGAAACCTTAATGTAGCGTTTCGTGTGGCTTGCTCCCTTTTGCCAATTTATACTATTCGATGATTTTTATTTGTATCTTTTCTTGTCAATTGTATTTCCTGTGTACCGAAGATGTGTTAATAAACATCTCTCTCTCTCTATCTCTCTCTCTTTGAGATACAGACGCGATGTATATGTGTTCTGACTGTTCTGTGAATCGTCGCGTTCACTAAGTTCATCGATACAATACAATACAATACAAATATTCTTTATTGATCACCAAAAACAGTACAGTGACATTACAAAAATAAAAATTCAGGTAGACAATAGGCGGTCTACCCATACCCATGTAATCGATCTCGATCTAGCTACTATGCCAGTCTGCTGGCTTGTTCTACGAGTACAGACACTGCGCACCCATTGGCCCATATTCGTGTTGATCGTGTGTCTCATGGACGCGCGCGCACCTGCCGCCATTGTCTGCGGCGCGCGCGCAGCGGCTATTGTGTGAGGAAGGACGTTCACCTTTCAGCTGATTACTTCCTAATTTCAGGAGGACCAAGTTCTTCACGACCTAAAAAAAGAAGCACAACCATTTAAATAGTAGTTCACATGCAGAAAGTCCACTTCTATCTTTAATTTATTTCAGTGATAGACCTCGATAAAGTAATGCCTGAAATAATTAATAACCCTTTAGTACTTTGTTACTGTAACTAATTTGAAACATTTCAAGTTATTCCAGCATTGACGTTTACTGAGACGAAGTGCTTATTTGAAGTAATAAGAAAATAAGTTTGAACCCAAGCTCAGCCCAAACCAGTGATTTTTGGCGTTCCTGAATAGCAGTTCATCCCTATCCTCTGCAAGCGATCGAATTACCGCTCGCAAACCGTGTTGGGCCGTTCCTGAATTTAGCCCCTGTTCATTGCGTGTGCCGCCAGATAATCACTGTGCGGCGAGCGTCTTGGCCACGCAATGAATAGAGAAAACGCTTGCAGCGCCGCCGGTCGCTTGAAGTCGTGGTCGGACCGTTAATTGTAATTTTAATTAATTAATTCAGATGTACTCACAGTGGGTATAATGTGTCGGTTCGTTATAATGTCATGCTAATCAAGCCTGAAGTTTATTCAGAAGTGTTAATTGTTGGAAAGACTGTCGGATATATTTTATAAGCAATAATTGTAATTTTGTAACATTTGTAACCTAATTACATTTATTAAGTGTATCAGGCTTTTAAATACATCTATTAAATTATTGTGAAGATTATTACTACCGTATCACCTGTTTTAGGAAATTTGTTATTTTCAGCATTTCTTTCGTGTTATAAAATAATATTTTTATTTAGGAAACCAACAACCGATATTTTTTTTATGAAATTGGTTGGAGAACGAACATGAGGGTGAACTGGTGATAAATGAAGGTCACAGAATATTACAGTCTGCCCATTCCTATACCGTGCAAATGTTCTGAACCGTTTAGTTTAATTTATTGAATCAGGCGTTACTTTGCGGAGGTCCATATTAATGAACTGAAACAATTACTTTGCTCACCCGCGTGAAGTCGCGGTTTAGTATATTAAAGATTATTGTGTTACTTTTTTTAGTAGTAGCTATTTCATCCAGTATCTAGCTCCTAAATCTAGAAGCAAACGAGCGATTCAGACTGTCGCATCTTGCTATATGTCTGAGACTTCTCCGGTTATTTACCTACAAGTTACACAATATTGTGTTATCTCACGACTACCGTAAGAATTGAAGCCCCTAACAGAATAATAAATTAACTGAAACAATTCCTTTGCTCACCCGCATCCTTCAATCGCGAAAGGTCGCGGGTGAGCAAAGTAATTGTTTCAGTTCATTAATTGGACCTCCGCAAAGTAACGCCTGATTCGATAAAGAATAATAAGTATTGAGATATCCAACGTAATTTTCAGTGAAAAAAATCTGAATCCTAAGAGCCATATCACACTGGCGATTTGCGGTTTTTATTTTTATTTATTTTTTTACCTTGTTAACTATTTTGTCACAAATAAAATGTTTCCTTCTTTCTTTCTTCGTCTTTCTTTCAAATTTCAGCCCATTTAAATTAATCTTAAGTTTGCTGACTCGGCGTCGCTAATTTTGTGCCCACAAGAAAGGCAACTTTTTGTTTCTTACTTTGTATATGACCCATTCGCAGACTCGTGCTCACCAACCCGAGCTTTCGGATCACATTACGTAGGTACGCGTTCTCTCAAATATTCGCAGCACAGATTAGTCGGGGAATGCGGCGAGATAAGATTGCAAAAACAACCTGTTGCCATGTTGGTGTGATGAGTTGTTAAAATTAAATACCCTTTTATCGCTAACATGTGACGCTTAAACAACATAATTACGTAGAGAAAAACTGTAAAAAACAATACCGTAATATCTGGGAAATAAGTATTTATTTACCTATTCACACAAAATACATATAAATTCACCTGAAAGATTAGACAATATAACACGCAGAACAGATGGCCGCTGCTGGGGGTAGAAAGTTCTCTATTGGAGACCACGGACTGGCAAGTGCAGCATGGGACGCCCACCAACGAGATGGACGGATGTTCTGGTAAAGGCCGCAAGTTCATGATTGGATACCAATGAGGGAGCCATTTGTTTAACAGTGGACGCCTTACGGCTGAAATGAAGATGATTATGAATGTAATTGTGTATACCTATACAACTATCCTAAACCAAAAGTAAAACGAACTGAAACAATTACTTTACTCACCCGCGACCTTCTTCTTCTTCTTCTTCTTCTTCTTCTTTTTTGGAGGTCGCGGGTGAGCAAAGTAATTGTTTCAGTTAATCAATATGGACCTCCGCAAAGTAACGCCTGATTCAATAAATTATTCAAAAGTAAAACATTATTATGAAAAGGAATCCCCTTAGGCAAAATTCCGAAAATAATAGCAGCGTTCCCCCTGTGAATAACTAAGCTAATTCTTTGTCCGAGGTAGCTGCCTGCCAGCTCTTCGTCCTATGACGTCGACTTACCTCTGTTATTTCCTTATAGAGCCCACGGACCAAGGGTCTCCACACCTAAAGCTTTCGCTTTTTCAGCAGTTTTAGAAGCTGCACCAACCAGCTCCATTGTAATTTCTCATTGGAAAGAAACGTTCAGCGTACCAGAACAAATGACATCAAAAAATAACATTTTCGCGTTACGCATGCAAGAGCCGAAGTCGTTGGATTTAGCTCTGCCCAGTGAGGTAGGCGTGGGTGAAGCGGCCCCGCCCCTGCGGCCGTGCGATCCGACGGCCTAAAGCCCTTTTTCTCAATAAAAATCCATCATCTAATGTATGGTGCGCTAGGCCCTAGGGCCTCGCAAGATCTTGGCCACACTACGATTAGGTCAGGCGCCTCAATCTGTCTGTTTCTTTTTCGATAGCAACCTCACGGGCCACTTAACTGACTGTAAAATAACCACCCAATTTTATCACCTGCTCGAATTAATTGATATAACGATATGCATCAGGTCGGCGCTCGCAAGGCAAACAGTTTGTTTGAGCTAGCTATCTAATCGTTGTTTGCCGCAGCATCCGAGGTGTGACCCAATTTGTATTTTACATACTTTTAAAGAAAATAAACAGATGTATACCTATACATTATTACAATTAACATGTTCATAGTGAAGACCTGGTGTCTGAGCCCAATATTATTTATTGAATCAGGCGTTACTTTGCGGAGGTCCATATTAATGAACTGAAAGTACTGAAACAATTACTTTGCTCACCCGTGACCTTATTTTAGTTCCCCAATAAATAAATAAATAATAAAAATAAATAAATATCATGGGACAATTCACACCAATTGACCTAGTCCCAAAGTAAGCTTAGCAAAGCTTGTGTTATGGGTACTAAGCAACGGATAATCATACTTATATAGATAGATACATACTTAAATACATATTAAACACCCAAGACCCGAGAACAAACATTCGTATTTTTCATACAAATATCTGCCCCGACACGGGAATCGAACCCGGAACCTCAAGCTTCGTAGTCAGGTTCTCTAACCACTAGGCCATCTGGTCGTCTCAACGACAATGACAATGTTATTGGAGAGACCAAAGCGTCCAGATTTCGATGGCTTGGACACGTGGAAAGGTTGGGAGAGGATCGAACCGTGAAAAGGGCGTACTTGGGACGACCGAGTGGACGTAGACCGGATGGTCATCCCAAGTACCGCTGGCGCCTATAGACCGTTTAAATGAGTCGTAGCCCTGGGTGGTACGACGACAAAGGGGGGCGGGAGAGGTGCAGGCGGCAGGCACATGGGGCGCGCTCGCCGCGAGAATATACGGCGCTGTCTATGAACGTTAAAGTACCATGGCTTTCAAGATGAAACGTGTTAACTGCGTCTGCAATCAATAGATGGCGTATTTAGCGATCGTTATGCTTTAAAATGTTACTGTACCTAATCTTTTTTCCAGGCCAAACTCTAGAGTGAGCTCAACTGGTGCGTTGCGTCGGCGCAACGTTGACGCTGCGACGTTTTACATGTATTTTTTTATGACATGCCACATTGATCCGTTGCGTCGTTGCACGCGACGTTTCAACGGATCTACGGACAAGAGACGAAGGGGGGAGGGTGAAACCGCTAGGCTGTTCGTACATAACGCTACGCAAATCTTCGATACCAGACGATTTTAGTCTCTATGCGACTACCGGAACTCCTTATGTACGAAGGGCCTAATACATTTTTGTCGTGTGTCGACGCAAAAAGCGTGGAATACAATGCGTTAATTTGTTGCGATGACGCGACGCAACGCATCGCAAAGCACCAGTAGAGCCGCACCCTAAGAATGTAAACTATTCTTGTGATGGTATTTCTTATGAGAAGCCACGGATAGTAACATAAACATACACAAGGTCCCAATGAACTGAACTGTAGGCTTAATTACTAAGTTTAAACCCCGATAAGCCAATAACACTAACTGAATACGCCAGCAGATAACCAATTGCTGGCTGTTAATTAATCCAATTGAAATATAACGCTTTGTATCAAGGTAAGACTTATGAAATGGGAAATTACTGAAATGACGTAAGAATTTTATCGAGTATTCGCTATCGTCCGGGACTACGTCTGCGAAGAATTCGTTTATGTATTTTTCAGGGATAGAATTTATCCTTTGTCCTCCCAAGGTCTTGAATTGTCTCCATAGGTACCAAATTTCATCTAAATTGGTTCAGCGGTTTAAGCGTGAAGAGGTAACAGACAGACAGAGCTGCTTTCGCATTTATAATATCGGTATGGATTTGTATGGAAGTATTTTATACTATCCGTGTATAAATTAGTATGCATGGGTACATACAGCACGTCTGACCATGGGCCGTACGCTTGTTGGCCACGGCGTTTACCAAACAAAAAAGCAGGAGCAACCATCTCCAAACATAACTACTTACTATGTGGCTACTGGTATTAGAAGTACTAAAGGTACTTATTATGTAACTTTAATTAAATAAAACAAAACAAACTATGATATAATCGAGCATACAATGGCCATGTGCGCGGCCTGAGCAAACGGCGAGTGACATCATTCGCACTTTGTATACTAGTTATAATGTAGGTAAAAATCTTCTAGCAAACATCTTTACTCCTTTTTGAAAACGAGAATAAGTCGTCTATACAAGGTAAATTCGACACGGGCGCGGTTAAATTACGATATATAATTATCGACCCGAAATGAATGACAACAATAATAATAATTCATTTCATTTATTTGCATATCATAAAACATACATTATTTAATTAAGAACAACATTGGTCTAATCACATACAATAAATATAGTCAACAAACAAAACAAAATAATAAAAAAATAAAAAAAAATAAAAATAAAAATTAGGGGACAATCTTACACAAATCGACCTAGTCCCAAACTAAGCATAGCTTGTACTATGGGTACTAGACGACGATAAACATACTTATAAATACTTAAATACATAGAAAACATCCATAACTCAGGGACAAATATTCGTGCTCATCACACAAATAAATGCCCTTACCGGGATTTGAACCCAGGACCTCTTGCTTCGTAGGCAGGGTCACTACCAACTAGGCTAAAGCGGTCGTTAAAAAATATCCAAAAGCAGTAAACATACAAGAAATTAAGGAATGTCATAATCGAAAATTACATTATTAAATTTCAATTTTATAATTTATTGAATCAGGCGTTACTTTGCGGAGGTCCATATTAATGAACTGAAACAATTACTTTGCTCACCCGCGACCATATCCTTATACCTATCTAAAGGTCGCGGGTGAGTAAAGTAATTGTTTCAGTTCATCATTTCTATTGACATGAATCAACATGCAGTGGTTCATGTAAGGGCAACCTGGCAACCTGGCAATCTAACGACCTGCAGGCTAATTGCTAACTCCCTCGCAATTGCCATCGCCTTCATTTTGACAGTTCTTGTACACGTATGGGCTGACAATTGGTATCGGAAACAGCCAGCTGCCACAGCCATACAAAAACTGTCATTTCAATCCGAAGCCAAGTGTCAAAAAAGTTACACAATTACCCCGCTGGCCGACAAATACGGGGTCCCCTTTAATACTACGTACCTATAACTTCCAGGCATGCATCATTATGCGACATTTAATTTTATAAAATAGATTGCAATGGATAACCCATAGGCCCAATGGCTTGATATAAGAATTATGGTTTTGGAAATTGCAACACATATGAAAAATGTACTTGTTGAGTTTCTCGCCGAAGTCGTCTTGACAGAGCTTTTCCGGATATTAATACTATTTTTGGCTTTTTTTCTCAAAGTCAAATATTAAAAGACTTTAGCATGATCATCATCATCATCCCAGCCTATATACGTCCCACTGCAGGGCACAGGCCTCCTCTCAGAATAAGTGGGCTTGAGCCGTAGTTCCCACGCGGGCCCAGTGCGTATTGGGAACTTCACACACACACCATTGAAGTTCTTCAGTGATGTTTTCCTTCACCGTAAAGCTCATGGTACATTTCAAATGTAATGCTTTAGCATGATATTTATCAAGAACTACTTACATTACTTTTTAGAGCTAACCTGCGAAGGTAGAGCCATATATTCTGACGATACTACATCTTATTGACACTTTCGTTGTTTCCATGGCCCGTATAAAAGAATTTCGCCTGCGACTGTACCCTAAAGGATGTATTTCAAACTAAATACAAACTGAAATATAGATGCACAGAAAAAACCCCAGAAAAAAGATGGGAATCGAACCCAGGTCCTCAGCGTTCCGTGCTGCGTGCTTACCCCTACACCATCACTGGTCTAGAAGTTAGCGACGAATCTTTCCCATACATCGTACACTTCAGTCTGACGATGTATGGGAAAGATTCGTCGCTAACTTCTAGACCAGTGATGGTGTAGGGGTAAGCACGCAGCACGGAACGCTGAGGACCTGGGTTCGATTCCCAGCATTGGTCTTTTTTCTGGGGTTTTTTCTGTGCATCTATATTTCAGTTTGTATTTAGTTTGAAATATATGGTTTCACGGGATGACCGTAAAAGTAATAAAAAAATGAAGTTGAAGAAAAATAAAAATAAATAGAAAAAGATACTTCATACTTAACTCCTAAAGGATGTCAATAAAGTTTTTCCGCAAAAACGTAACGACATGGTGTTGACTCGAGTTAACCTGGTCACGCCATATCACACTTTCGCAAGCATGGCACAACCGATGAGATCTCTTATCAAAATTGTTAAAGTGGGACAGAGCCTCCTGTGCTGCTACTAAACTGATACAGACAATTAGGGTCACCTTTTATTATTACTGAAGTAACTATTCGGCGTAAAAGAAGTTTCCATCAAAATTTCGACGGATACCTTCTACAGTGCAGTTTAAGCGATCTTTCCTACCCCGTACGCGCAAAATTGATGATTGATCAAGTCATCGCGTCATGACTTATGGCACTGAGACGTGGCCGCTAACGATGGGTCTCATACAGCTGCGTACGGACTGCGCGCACTCGGGTACGCGTACCCGGGCTTGCGTGTCCTGGAACGCCATGTCCGTACGTCATGTACGCGTACAGTGTACACGTACACGTACTCTACACGTACACGTACTGTACACGTACACGTACACTGTACGCGTACATGGCGTACGGACATTGCGTTCCAGGACACGCAAGCCCGGGTACGCGTACCCGAGTGCGCGCAGTCCGTACGCAGCTTAAGAAAGCTCAAAGTCACTCATAGGGCGATGGAGAGGGCTATGCTCGGAGTTTCTTTAAGGGATTGTATTGATTTGATTTGATTGATTGATTATTGATTGTATTGTATTGTATTAGATCACTCTAAATCTTTCTGAGCTACCTTTTTTGTTAACCAGTATGTATTGTGTGCGCTGGTCAAAGGCCTTTCCCTCTTTATCTTTTGTTCACGAAGTGGAAACACATTACGTGTAGGTACTCTCGGGCCCGGGCAGACCCGGATGATTATGTCGGGCTCTCTCTCCCAACCCCTTCTCTAAATGAGAAGGAGTGGAAGAGCTCAGACCCCATTCAAATCACTCCGACGTTGACCCTCTTGCCCAGGTTGGTAGGCGCCGCGGGGTCCCGAAGATTCTACCACGATGAAACAAACTCGCCCTATATTTCAAACTAAATACAAACTGAAATATAGATGCACAGAAAAAACCCCAGAAAAAAGACCAATGCTGGGAATCGAACCCAGGTCCTCAGCGTTCCGTGCTGCGTGCTTACCCCTACACCACCACTGGTCTAGAAGTTAGCGACGAATCTTTCCCATACATCGTACACTTCAGTCTGTTATAATCACATTTAGGCAGTGATAAAGCGCATCTATGTTATGCCCTCTACCGAGAGACTTCAACACTCCTTCGGAGCTACCCGCTCACCTGGACCAAGAGATGGCGCTACTAGGCCAACTTTTACAAGTTAAGTATGAAGTATCTTTTTCTATTTATTTTTTTATTTTCTTCAACTTCATTTTTTTATTACTTTTACGGTCATCCCGTGAAACCATATATTTCAAACTAAATACAAACTGAAATATAGATGCACAGAAAAAACCCCAGAAAAAAGACCAATGCTGGGAATCGAACCCAGGTCCTCAGCGTTCCGTGCTGCGTGCTTACCCCTACACCACCACTGGTCTAGAAGTTAGCGACGAATCTTTCCCATACATCGTACACTTCAGTCTGTTATAATCACATTTAGGCAGTGATAAAGCGCATCTATGTTATGCCCTCTACCGAGAGACTTCAACACTCCTTCGGAGCTACCCGCTCACCTGGACCAAGAGATGGCCCTACTAGGCCAACTTTTACAAGTTAAGTATGAAGTATCTTTTTCTATTTTTTTATTTTTTTATTTTCTTCAATTTCATTTTTTTTATTACTTTTACGGTCATCCCGTGAAACCATATATTTCAAACTAAATACAAACTGAAATATAGATGCACAGAAAAAACAGAGAACGTGTCTAGTCATCCCGCCATCTTACCTAGCCTACCGCCCCGATAACCATCCTGGGCATCCAGCTGATAATGAAATCTATGTCAACTGAAAGTACCCTGTAAATTTGAATACCCACTGTTTTTGTATGAAAAGACACCTTTAAAGAGTTACTAGCTGTTGCCCGCGACTCCGTCCGCGAAGAATAGGGGTAGGTATACAAAAAATAGCCTACGACCTATTCTCAGGCCTACCGAATATGGAGAAAAAAGTTTCATAAAAATCGGTCGAGACGTTTCGGAGGAGTTCGATAACAAACACCGTGACTCGAGATTTTTGAGTTATATGTTTCGATCACGTAAACTTTAGAAATCATAATTTGTTGCACAAGACTCGCACTTTATATTATTATGTATCTGCAGCGTTGTTCCCTGAGAAAAAGGATCATGATAGGGACAGCGAAGTGATCCAAGGGTTCCTTCTTTCTCTTCAAAGTACGGAACTCTAAAATTTGATATATTATATACTTCACTTAAAACTAGTCTACTTCATTAACTCCAAGTAAAGTTGCAGATTGTATATTTCCGCGGTAGATCCCCCGCCTAGTGCATTCGATGCATCGTAACACTCAATCAAATACCGCTAACAATTGTATTACTTAAGTAAATTACTGAGCATCGGCTTACAAAGTAAACAATTGCAGGCAGATGCATGCGCTACCTCAGACTCAGTCTGAGGAACGTAACCTAGGGAAGTTAGGGACCCTTTTTAAATGGTGTGGGAAATGCGCCTAATGAATCCCCGCGTTCAGGGAAACGGAAGGCATGTGGGGCTGTTCCATATACGCACACTCGCAAACAACCACACGAGTTCCCACGTAATCATTTGCCAGAAATTATATTGCATAAGTACTAGCCAGAAGAGTACTTCTACTAGCGTTTCAGCCGCTATCAGTCTCCTGTCGCACATATTAAGGAAATGCTACACCTAGCGGAAGGCTTTTATAAAGATACAGCGTGCTTGTGGTATCATTTCAATTTGTTGAAATTTCACGCGAACTGTAGCTTATTTCTTACGCATATACGACAGGAGACTGATAGCGGTTGAAACGCTAGTAGAACTACCCAGAAAGTAAGTGTAGCGACTACTAGCGTCATCTAGTCATCACATAAGAAACTAATTACTACATCCTGCATCGCACTATCGAAGTTTATCAACTCGGCTGCATAAATACAACTTCCAACTTTCGTCTATCGGACTTCGGTCCCCAGGCACAAAATCCCTGGAGAGAGATCTCTCTATTGTAGCCCAAATAAGCATTTTTAAGTATAAAATAATCTAGTGGTACAACTTAAGGCTTCTCAAGCTCAAGCTCGCACCTTTGAGTTTTTCAGAATTCATATGCGAAATCACAATTGTAATTTACCACGAGCTTTATGTTGATGGAAAACACGCGACGGAATCTGCACACACCTCCTGCAAAGAAATTCAATGGCGTGTGTGAAGTTTCCAATCCGCACTGGAACCTGTGGGAACTACGATGATACGATCTCAGCCCTCTCTTTCCAAGAGGAGGCCTATGATCTGCGATGAAACGTAGATGTAAGCTAGAATGAGAGGACTACCTACTGGCTACAAAAACCAAAAATAACATCCTATGACCCTAAAGACAATATCTGCTAAGTACCGGTCTCTAGAACAGCTACAGTTACAGAGACAAAGTTATATCAAACATTACATCTCAATTATTCCTTATCTGTGGGAATATTTTAATTTCTTTTATTCTTCTATTCTAAAACATTTTAAAAATCTTTAAAAAGAAAGATAAATGAAATCGGTACACTCGTTCTCAAGTTAACGTGTGATTAAATATAAGTACCTAAGTAAGTAGATGTAGACCAAATTTAGGCAAACGGTAGAGAATCTTTTCCTAGTGATATGAGTTCGAAAGTCAGTCTCCCAGATGTGAAAATGTTAATCACTCTCAAAGAAAAACTGCGCAGACTTGGCGATACACCGCCCCCGCGGAAACCTGCTGCTGCCCCGACTGAGTTATCTTAACTCCTCAATTGCTGGTTGATAGCCACCTCGTGCTGAGGAATGATAATGGAGCTTTAGCTGTTGCTATTCGTGCTATTCTTAAACCTCAATAATCATGAGCAATAAATATCGCGGGACAATTCACACCAATAAAATTGACCTAGACACCTGAAACAGGGTTTCGAAAATGTAATAAGCCTAGTGGAGAACCAAGACATCAAAGTGACCTCGTTTGTATAAAAGGTGAACTACGGGCCGAATTTTTTGACCGTGAGCGTATTAGTAAGATGGGGAACGCAAAACTTTAAAATATCTAGTTGACTCATAGAAACGCTATAATAGGATAAGGACACATAAACTAAAACTATTTGTAGTCACCATATATATTGTTTCGTTTGAAATGGAGCGCCCCGCTGTTTACATAATAATTAATTGCTAGTTAACGAATACATTGTCTCATATCCTTAAATTTGGACTGTGGGATGAACGCCTGTTGTTACTTAAATAGCATTTTAATAGACCGATTTTAATTAATTGCCTTACGTATTTGGCAGGCGCTACCTACGCTGTGTCTGGCAAACATTACGGTGTCTCTCCACCAGATATGTGCTATGCAATGCTGCTATGGATGTGTTTCATATCCACCAATCATATTCATTGGTCCACACAGCTTTGGTGGAAACGGGTTCAACTAAGCTATTTATTTATTAATCAATATAAAATTACAGCATTACAGTATAACACCAATGCGCTGTAAAATTCAAAACACACAAGGAAACTTAGTACATGTAACTATTTAGGGATTTTTGAAGTAGTCTTCGTCGCTTAACTAAAATAACGGAACACCACACCCTCCGGCCAGGAGTCGAAGCGCAGGAACATCTGCTGGTGCTTGGCAGGCACTTGGAGTCTAAAGGAGCTGAATTTATTAGCCCTTTGAAACTCGAGGCGTGTGGAAAGTAAAATCCATACAACTTTTTTTCACACTTGCGGAAGCGTGCTGGGATGACTAACTTTCTATAGAATTATGTTGTCTCACGTCATGAGGCACTTTCCGAACATGTGCATTAGGTACATTGTAAAAAGAGTTTGTAAGAGTAGATGTCCTACTTCAAATGAAATATGGGAGAGAGGAGCAGCGCATCATTCGTACTATTATAAATACAATACAAACGTAATACTTTACGTTGTTGTACGTAACGTTTGAAGTTAAAAGTACAAGAAGTATGACATTTTATATTATCAGTCGTATGGAGAGTGAATAACGCGACTGCCTCTGCAACATAAAATTTAAAGTAGGCGAATGTACCGCCTCCTGTATGACCTACTCAACACTAAGCCCCTGTATATTGATGACATGCGACTCATCCTACCTGCGCCAGTTCGGAACTGTATGCATTTCATTACCAAGGCATTATCTACTCAGAGCCCTGTCTGCGTACAATGAAGACGGAACGATGCTTGCACTGCACTATAAATAGGTAATACAGTGCACCTAGTTATTTAATATTGCAATGACAATCGTTGCTACGTTGTACATTTCTAGCCGACTGTCGCCAGCAAGGACGGTTATGTTTTCGTTTTGTTCGGGGACCTCCCTTGATGCCTTGATTTGTAGCGACCACACTAATAGTAATACACTTACTTACTTACTTACTACACTGGCTCAGCGCCCCAAAGAGGATCTTGGCCTCCGACACCAGAGAGCGCCACTCTTCCCTATTTGCACCACCTCGCGCCAATTGGCTGCGCCTTTCTGCACTTTGTCCAACCAGCGGTATCTAGGGCGACCCACCGGACGTTTTCCGCATGATCGCCCCATATACGCTCTCTTCACTGCCCGATCCTCTCCCATCCTCTCTAGGTGGCCGAGCCAGCACAGTCTCGCCGCCTTGGCTTCTCCAATTACATTGGGCTCAGACACCAAGGTCTTCGAGCTCCCGGTTCTTTCTCCTCCTCCACTTGCCATCTTCCTCTTGAATAGTAATACACAATCGGTGAAAATTTCAACTATCTAGTCAGGGCCAGAGTTAGATCAATTAACTGAAACAATTATTTGCTCACACGGAACCTTATGTATGATAGTTACGTTTATGCAAGAAATGTGTGTTCAAGCAGTTCTTCCAGCTCCACACTTCTGTACGA
Source organism: Archips crataeganus (assembly GCA_947859365.1). NCBI lineage: Eukaryota > Metazoa > Arthropoda > Insecta > Lepidoptera > Tortricidae > Archips > Archips crataeganus. The sequence goes on along the minus strand of OX402060.1, from coordinate 18,408,075 downwards.
ACACACACAAACCCATCTATCACCACTACCACACTATCTGACGCGTTTCGAACTCTTTGTTGCTCTGAAGATGAGCTCTGGTTGAGTTCGAAACGTCTTAGTTAGTGTGGTGGTGGTGGTAGGTAATAGATGGATTTGTGTTATTTGTGTGTGTTCGTACTACTTCGTACCGTGTGGAGGTCTTGTGGAGGTAGAAAATTGAACACGAACACACATTTCTTGCATAAACGTAGCTATCATAAGATCACGGGTGACCAAATTAATTGTATCAGTTCGTTGTTATAGCTAAACCGTTTATCTTGAGTACTCGCCCGCGCGGTACAGGGGTTGGGGGGTATGACGACAAAAGCCCCCCCCCCCAGCCCCTGTACCGCGCGGGCGAGTACTCATTTAAACGGTCTAGCTATAGGTCAGGTTATTTTTGATATCGCAAGGTAATGAGTGGATGTGAAGCCGAGCTTTGTAATTGGCCATGGCACGCGAGCAATCACATCTGACATGAGCTGACAGCGTCAGATCATATCTGAGGAACTCTGCAATATCCTGCTGCAATACGAGAGAGAGAGAGAGAGAGAGAGATGTTTATTTACACATATTCGATACACAGGAAATACAGTTGACAGGAAAAGATACAAATAAAAATCATCGAATAGTATAAATTGGGCCCCACTCAGCATAATGTTGCGGCAAACCGCAACGCTGTTTTTCAGTGGGGCCCATTTAAAAAACTAAACACAAAAAAAAAACAAACACAAACACATTGTGATGTCACGAAGGCCAGCGGAAAGTGTAATTCGCAACAAAACCTAAATAGCCTTAGGTTAGTATAAATAACCTTCGTTATTAATAAAATATCTTGATCTAATTTTGGACAAACGTTTAAGTTGGGAGCCACACATTGATAAAGTAGTCTAGTTTCGCTTACAGGAACCAAACGGAGCATCTCCCAAAACCTTCCAAAGAAAGTGCGTTATAATGTACAATCATAGGTAAAAATGAGGTAAAACTTCCTCGTAAAGCCACACATTTGATTGATTACTATATGATTACCTACCTGATTGAACTTTTGTGTGTTTTGTGGCGGTGAAGAGGGAAAGGCCACCACAAACGGGAAGCGCGGGGCATCGACGGAGCGTGCACAGCGCGATCAATAACACTGAATAGGCTACTTTCCTAACTAGTCAGTCTTTTAGATTATCAAAAAATATTGGACACGTATTTTTTATTTTGTCAATTAAACAAAAAATTACGAAGATATGGCGCGTTGAAGTTTCGCGTGACGTCACTTGTTCCTACACTTTGTATGAGCGTTTTAGGAACAAGTGACGTCACGCCTCGTCACGCGGAAGTTCAACGCGCCATATCTTTGTCATTTTTTGTTTAATTGTCAAAAGAAAAATTACGTGTCTAATATTTTTTTGATAATGTAAAATACGGACTAATAAGAATTATTATTTTTTTACCTAGGAAACATCCCTATTATATACGGTAACACACACCGGCAGCGCGGCACACCGTATATGATTCAGTGTTATTGACCGCGCTGGGCACGCTCCGCTCCCGGTTCGTGGTGGCCAGTGACCTTCACTTATCATCAAGTAAACAACTCTGTATTTTTCAACAAGTTTTATTCAGTTTGCACAAACAAATATAAACATGACTAAAGCTACATCACGATGGTGCTTGGATGGATCGGAGTAGAGTAAGCTTCCAATGCTTCCATAGACACAGAGCGAAGCGGATAGGTACGTTCAGAAATCGTCATTCTTGATATCAATCAATTGCTTATTCACATGAGTAGAAAATTCTACATCTAATAGTGTAGTTCTAGGTAAAAAAATATTATTATAACTAGTTCGTTAGTTAGATTATCAAAAAGTTTCGGGCAAGTACCTATTTTTTCTCTCGCCAATTAAACAAAAATGGCAAAGATAAAGCGTGTGAAAGTGCCGTAGTGGGAGCTAGTGACGTTAATTATCAAAAGAAAAACTATACTTGTCCAATATTTTTTGATAACCTAACTAACGGACTAATTATACAGGTGACACAAAAATGGTGATACAAAATCAGTGTTTCTTACTCAGTTAATGCTGATAAAGCTCTGACTCATTTGTTTTAATTAGTCTTATAAAATTTGAGGTGTGTGTGACATTTAAATTGAAATTCAAAAATATATTTACACTAGCTTTTGCCCGCGACTCCGTCCGCGTGGAATTAGTAATTTGGGCAGCTTATTTTTTTATCCAATTTGCTTTTTCATCAATTATGGCTCTCCTTAGATCCTTCCGGAAGAAGTGAAACTTCATAATAAACCAACCCGCTCCCAATCCGCCCCCAACTCGCTCCCAACTCGCCCCCCCACCCACTCTCAACCCGCCCCCAACCCGCTCTGAAGCCGCCCCCAACCCGCTCTCAAAACGCCCCCCCCACCCGCTCCCAACCCGCCCTATCTAACTGGGCTATCTAACACTGAAAGAATTTTTCAAATCGGAGCAGTAGTTCCCGAGATATAGAAGTTTTACTTAAAAAACCCCCGATTTTAAAACATTCTTCCGCTCCGCTCCGCTCCTATTGGTGTTAGCGTGATGTTATATAGCCTATAGCCTTCCTCGATAAATGGGCTAACTAACACTGAAAGAATTTTTCAAATCGGAGCAGTAGTTCCTGAGATTAGCGCGTTCAAACAAACAAACAAACAAACTCTTCATCTTTATATATTAGTATATAGATTAGAGTTCGTGATTTCATTTTAACTAAGTATGAACATCCTAAAATTTATCAGACTAATTTAAAAAATTGAGTTAATTTGCATTATGTTGTCCTACATTAACTGAGTATGAAAAACTAATTTCGTATCACCATTTTTGTGTCACCCTGTATTTTTTTAGGAATCTAGTATTGGCACATTAGAAGGGAAGCGGGGCGCGGGGCGAGACGTGGACTTCAATAAGTGCGATTGGTTGGATACTGCACGCGTCTGCTCCGTTTCAGTGGAAGCACAACTTATCTTGCGTATTTAAAAGTTTTTCAATTAATTACAACAATATGAGGCGCCTATCGCAAAGATTTTATAACATAGGGCACACCTAGATACGGAACACTCACAAACAAATATTCAAACAACCAAACCTCTTCACAAATTTCTTATTTATAATATCAGTAGGATAGAACTATAGAGGTATCAGAAAGTTGTCATTATTTCGCTTACTAAATAACATAACTCAGTCTTTAAATCTTAAATTATATGCACAGCACCTTATAAATAATTTCCAAGAAAAGCATGTGACAACACGTAACTGCAACATTTAGTACAGGGTGGCCAACTTGGAGGTAAGTATATAACTTTTATTGCCGCCAGTTTGTTTTGGCGGCAAATATGACAGTTGCATGAACATTACTTTGTGTAGACACGGCACATTTGCCATTTCGATGTAGGTATTCGGCTCAGGTTGTTTTGAAATCTTGACATAATTGGTATGCACCAAAAAACACAACCTATAGTTTTTATATTTTTTTTGGAAAGAATAAGATATTTTAAGATACCGTTTTCATCGATTTTGAATTTGGTTGAGTATTTAATTTTTTATATTTTTTTTAAGAAATACGCTGGATGACGTCACAGTGAGAGAGCCACGTTCCATTGTCTAGAAAAATTCAGGTCGTACATAACATAATCTGTGGCACTATTGGGGGGGCTACCACGAATTTCCTTAATCGAACTTCGTATCGGACCGTCCCGCTCACTCTCGTATTAAATCCTATTAGCGTGTGCTGGACGGCACGAAACGGAGTTCGAATTTTGCACTTCGTGGTAGGGCCTCTGATTTGTCTTGTCACTGTCAATAATACAAGCATGGCTTATGGTCCTAAATTAACCATGACAAATAGTTTTATTTATTTCTCTTCTTTTAGCTTCGATTATTCCTGTTTGTTTAATGGTGTGATACTAAATAGTTATTTTTTATTAAATTTTGATATTTAAATTCTTTTAAGTATAATTACTTGTGACGTAGTAATTTGATAATTAATTTTGTAAAAATACATTGGAAATACTCGTATACATTTCGGACTTTACGTTACGATAAACGACAACTATTTAAAGCCAGGTGCGCATCATGTGATTAAACTTCTATCTTTGTCACTCTTTGCTATTATAAGCAGGACAGCAACATTTTAAACTGTCAATTTGCTTTAGAGTGTAGACCTGCTTTATATCTGCCTTTGTGACGATTAGCTGCAGGGGTCAAATGAAGGTCATTACTTAAATTTTGTTTATTTAATTCAGATTATCATATTTTTGGAATCTGATTTCTGAAAACGTTTCACAAAGCCTATTTCTCCAAACGGTTTTCGAATTTATTATACGTTGTCAAAAATTGGTACATCCCAATTATTATTGATTCGGTATTTGAAGAAAATGTACCTACCTACATTTTAATATTTAGTCATTCATTTCAGTTTAACTCGATGAAGTATCACGTTTTAAAGAAAGTCATTGTCTTTTGTTCGTTTTAAAAATGTGATAGTTTGATATTTAGGCAAATTGGTAAATAAAAGCATTATGCAATTTAGTTGTAATGGTAATGAACTTAAAGCATACTAAAAAAAATAGAGTTACGTGTTACAGTAAAATTACATAAAGTTTACCACTGACAGATGGTTTGCCTTCATTTCATATTCAACTTTAACGACCTACAAATAAAGCCAATTTTAGAATACTGTTCCCCACGTTTGCAGATTTTGTAATAGCTACTTTATTTGTATGGTGTTAAAGTTGGAAATTAAATGATGGCAAGCAATCTGTAAGTGGTAAACTACAAGTAAACGTATTGTATAACATCTAGCTAGAGCCACGATGTCACCCTTGAGGCTTCAGCACATTAATCTCGTTGCCCCTATACGAGTACGCCTTGAAATCGCCCAGCTTTTCATTGTTTTTATACAAATACATTTTCAGACAGGTATCACAGAAGAACGCCGGGTCAAAAGGTACGGTAACACAGCCCGTTACGATCCATTTGGCACCGAATTCTGCGCACGTGGTGCAGTATACCGACTGGTGCTGCGAGACAGCGGTGTGGCACGGGTATTGGGAGGACGAGAGAGGATCTTCGGCGCTGAGCAGACGGATCTCGGAGAATGTGAAGAGGTGCTCGCAGTTTCCTTGGTGGACGTATACCTGGAAAAAAGTTAAGGTTGAATTAAATAAAGAAATAAATAAATATCATGGGACAATTCACACCAATTGACCTAGTCCCAAAGTAAGCTTAGCAAAGCTTGTGTTATGGGTACTAAGCAACGGATAAACATACTTATATAGATAGATACATACTTAAATACATATTAAACACCCAAGACCCGAGAACAAACATTCGTATTTTTCATACAAATATCTGCCCCGACACGGGAATCGAACCCGGGACCTCAAGCTTCGTAGTCAGGTTCTCTAACCACTAGGCCATCTGGTCGTCAAATTAATGGTTAATGGTCGTGAATTAAATGGTTTAACTAACCACTAATATGGTTTTTATCAGTTTTGTTTTTGTTACTAACCAATTTTGCTGACATTTCGTATTTGAAGTACATATAGTTTTTTTTTTAAACACCATTGAATTTCTTCGCAGGTGTATGCAGGTTTCCTCGCGATGTTTTCCTACGCCGTAAAGCTAATGCGCTCATGGTAAATTTCAAATGTAATTCCGCACATAAATTTGGAAAAACTCAAGAGGTGCACCCGGATTTGAACCCACGACCTTCTGCTTGAGAGACCATACTAGTAGGTCAAACCACTAAGCCACCCGGCTGCATTACATTACGAGGCCGTGAATCGAACGAGTTGGAAGTAGTCGTCTGAGCGCGGAAATGTAGATACTGCAACTTACACAATTTTTCTTACTAAGGGGGTGTTTCACCACCTTATTGTCAAACTGCTGGTTACGTAACCAATGAATAAACTAAGTACTGGACAAATCTGTCAGCTAGTGTTTTTTCAGTTTCACCACTCCGGTCCTGTGCAAACTAAGTACCACTTAACTAATCGTGGGTTTAACAAAAAGTCGGAATGGCAACGTCGCATTTCACGACCACGCGTTCCTGTTCGCACACTTTCGTTCAAAGAGTCATTATTAAATCATAAGAAATGGTTAACTATATAATTTTTGAATACATCTATTTTTTTTTGCATAAACAAATATGTAACATTACAATTGATCCAAAAACGGTATTTATTCACGATACTTTGTTAACAATGACAAAGAAAAATAAAATCACGTAAAACGAATCGAAAAGTGGCGCCAAGCCATTTGACAGATTAACTTTTTTTTTAATGGCGATGTTCAAGTTCAGGTAGAACAAACGATTGTGCCACTGAAAAAAAGTCTGTAATTAAAAAATATTACGAAACTTTGGATTTATTTTTACATACTAAATTGTACCTATATTTTTTTATTAAAATCTTGATATTTGAATCCTCGTTTGCAATTGAGCATGACTTCTTTCATTAAAAAATAAAAAATACTTTGATTTATTTTTCTGAAACCGGCTGAAGGGCTCTCCAACCATGACCACAAAAAAATTAACTGACCAATTAAAAAGTTATGTGACGGATAAAACTGCTAAATGCCACCCGATCTGATGGTCAAATTAAAAAACAGTTTGTCCGTAACTTAGTGCTAATCAAGACTGGTGAAACAGAAATTTTATGTTCATCTGTCAAATAAGGTTATGATTAAGCTAATCCGAACTTTAAAAAAAGTGGTGAAACAGCCCCTTAGTAGAGTAACTAAACCTTTATAGTATAGTGAAGTGCGGGCTTAGGGGACTCCCCCCCAGCCCGCGCGCGGCGGCCCAGTCATGAAAGCACGTTGTTGATTTGATAATGGTACCAGGTCTACTGGTTGATCAAAGATTCTAACGTGGTCTCATCTCAGGATGCCCCAGTCGCACGCTGATATCTTCAAGCCGGGTCTAGTGCAGGACTTTCTTAAGGAAGTCTCCGGGTCCCCGCAAATCCACGTAGAACACGTTGCTGATGATGGTACAGCCAGCTGCGTAGAAAAGGTCCCCAAGTGTGGTGTGTGGTACCGTTACCCCTTTCTGCAGTTGACCGTATCCGACCTACTGGTTGATCAGACAGTGAGTGCCGCAGTCTCATCTCAGGCTGCCCCCAGCTGCACGCTGATATCCTCGAGCCAGTCTTTCAGTCAGTCAGTCTCCGAGCCCCCACGCCCGTCCACGGGTATGGCGATATTTTTCCCAAAATCGTTTTTTCCAGATAGCGAAATTTCCATTCGCCTTTTTCCCCATAAGTGTTTTTTCTCTTTTTTGTTTTTTACTGAAGCTTATTTTCACAATCGCGTTTTTTTCAAACTTTAGGTAATCGACACAGAAACATAGGTAGGTTTAGGTTATGTTAAGTTTGCATCGGCCCGAAGGGGCAAAAGCACACAGCAGAAGGAGCTCCGCCCGTCGACACTGTTTATGTGTCAATTCAAATTGGAAAAAATCGCTAGTGTGATAAAAACTTTTTAACAAAAAATTAAACCGCCGAAAAAACTGAAAAGCAAAAAATAATACCTTTTTTGTTTGACCTTAATCTAGGTACCAGTTTGAAGTCGGCGCCTCAGCACTTAGCCAGGAGGAGTGGACCTATAATCGTCTACCTGATTCTATCACTCCTCCTGGCTCGTGCTGAGGCAGCGACTTCAAACTGGTACCTAGATTAAGGTCAAACAAAAAAGGTATTATTTTTGCTTTTCAGTTTTTTCGGCGGTTTAATTTTTTATTAAAAAGTTTTTATTTTATACTTTTTTTCCACCCTTGGGGTAATTTTTTTTTTCCAAATTTATAATTTCAACTTATCTATCCAATAAAAAAGAATTATGAAAATCAGACTACTCTGTAAAAAGTTAGTCAATCATTCCCTGTTTTCCTACCCTTAGGGTAGGAATATTATTTCCAAATTTAAATGGGACCACCCTTGGGGTATACGCTTTCCAATAAAAAAAGAATCATCAAAATCGGACTACTCTGTAAAAAGTTATGCGTGATCATACATAAAAAAAATATATACACGTCGAATTGAGAACCTCCTCCTTTTGTTTTCGTCGGTTGAAAATGAGCTTCAGTAAAAAACTATAGTGAGAAAAACAGCTTTTGGGAAAAAATGCGAATAGAAAATTTGCTATCTGGCAAAAACGATTTTGGGAAAAATATCGCCATAAACACGTTGTTAATGACGGTACCAGCACATGAATAAATACGGAGCAGAATAAAAAGTTCAAACAACGTCGCGCACGCATTACACTACTACACGCACAACATATGTGTGCGTGACCTGTCACAGACAAGACGGGGGGGGCGTGCACCGGCGCCCGCTCGGAGACAAACCGGTTTGAACTAGCTCAGTGAGTAGACAAAGTTCAGGTGTGCCGCCAGCGACGACGCGACCGTTTAGCGTTTAGCTACATAGTTCGGGTGTTCGGTTGTTTTTAAAGATGCCTACCTGTTGTAGTGTTTGTAGATATACAGATATTAGATACTTAGGTACTTGTTTGAATAAAATATTTTGATTTTTAATTTTTGTTTTTACCGAGCGACAACCCTATGATAATAGGTAAGAATTTCGGGCACTGTTCGGAAGCTTTTCTTCTGCTTCGCATTTATTCATGTGGTACCAGTTTTACTGGTTGAAAGAAGACTATAACGCGTTCTCACCTCAGGATGCCCCAGCCGCACGACGATATCCTCGAGGCGGGTCTCGTGCAGGTCCTTCTTGGGGAAGTCCCCGAGCCCCCGGGCGGCCGCCCAGGCGCGCAGCGGCGCACTGCGGTCCTCGCAGCCCCCGCGCCCGTCCACGTAGAACACGTTGTTGATGAACAGGAAACCAGACGGGAACAGGTCCTGGGGTGGGTAAGTAATAAGATATAAGAACAGTACTGTCTTATAAAGGGGTAAAAATACAACGGACCGGCTTTGCAGAAGCATCGACCCTCATGCCAGCATCGTCACGAATTGGCCACCACATCGCGGCTGAAGATAAGAGTCGGGTGTCGCCTGCGACACGTGAACCCACCTTGGCGCCGGCAGTGGGCAGGTGGCGCTGCTATATTGCGCTCGTTCCCTAAATATCAGAATTGCGAAATACTAGATTGCCGACTTACCCTATTTCTAAAATACCAAGTTCCCAGAATACCAGACTTTCCTGTCACCGTGTTTTTCTCTATATCGGATTGCCAAAAAAGCTGGTTCTCAATACATCATGTTCCATTCGAAACCAAATTTCCATAATACCAGATAGTGAAATCACCAGGCTCGTAAAACACGACCTTCCGATCTCCCCACGACGACCACGATCTGCTTAATGAGCTTGGTGATTTCACTATCTGGTATTATGGGAATTCCGGTTTTGAATGGAACATGGTGTATTGGAAACAAGCTTTTTTGGCAATCCGATATAGAGAAAAACCCGGTGACAGGAAAAACTGGTATTCTGGGAACTTGGTATTTTAGAAATAAAGGTAAGTCGGCAATCTTGCATTTTGCAATTCTGATATTTAGGGAACGAGCGCTAAATTACTCCCGACCCGCATCCGTCCTCTGTATGTCTTGCGCTTAAGAGTGCCGCGGTGTGACCTGTGACACGTGAACCCACCTCGGCGCAGGCGGTGGGCAGATGCCTTGGCTCGGCAGAAGCATCGACCCTCATGCCAGCATCGTTGGCCCACACGATACGGCCCCGAATAGGCCACCACATCGCGGGAAGATAAGAGTCCCACGGTGTCACCTGCGGCATGTGAACCCACCTCGGCGCAGGCGGTGGGCAGGTGGCACTGCTAAATTTCCCCCGACCCGCACCCGTCCTCTGTGCGTGTTGCGCTTAAGAGTGCCGCGGTGTGGCCTGCGATAGATGAACCCACCTTGGCGCAGGCGGTGGGCAGATGCCTTGGCTCGGCGGAGGCGTCGACCCTCACGCCGGCGTCGTTGGCGCACACGAGGCGGTCCCGCAGCGCCGAGAGCCGCGTGCGCCCGCCCGCCACCACGTCACGGCTGAAGATCGAGTGGCGCGAGCTCACCTGCGGCACCCAGCCAAATGCGACTGTACTGAACCGCTCTGACTCGCCTACCATTATAGTATAAATCTTCCCAGATGAATTTTTCGCTTCGAGCCGTTACATTAAATTTGAACATTAAATTAAATTTAATACTATGAGGATACCGTTTGTTTTGAAAGATAAGGGCTCGAAGCGAAAAATTCACCTGGGAAGATTTATACTATACACTAGCTTTTGCCCGCGACTCCGGCCGCGTGGAATTAGTAATTTGGGCAGCTTATTTTTTTTTACCAATTAGCTTTTTCATCAATTATGGCTCTCCTTAGTTCCTCGATATAAAAAAACCACCACCACCGTACTCCCAAATAAGGCGTGCCTGCCTATAGAAGTTTTACTTCAAAAACCCCCGATTTCGAAACATTATTCATTGCTGCTCCGCTCCTATTGGTGTTAGCGTGATGATATATAGCCTATAGCCTTCCTCGATAAATGGGCTATCTAACACTGAAAGAATTTTTCAAATCGGACCAGTAGTTCCTGAGATTAGCGCGTTCAACCAAACAAACAAACAAACTCTTCAGCTTTATAATATTAGTTTAGATAAACCTCTAGTGGGTTTCCAATAGTGGCATTTAATTCCAACCTTATTTGCATGTGCTCTTGATTATATTAAATAAAAAATAAAAAATAATAATATATCTACTTTTGCGGAACGAGTCGAAAGCGAGCAGAAGCGAGTGTTTTAAGACCTCATTTGACGACCGCTTTAGCCTAGTTGGTAGTGACCCTGCCTACGAAGCAAGAGGTCCCCTGGGTTCAAATCCCGGTAAGGGCATTCATTTGTGTGATGAGCACGAATATTTGTTCCTGAGTCATGGATGTTTTCTATGTATTTAAGTATTTATTTATCTATATAAATATGTTTATCGTCGTCTAGTACCTATAGTACAAGCTTTGCTTAGTTTGGGACTAGGTCGATTTGTGTGAGATTGTCCCCTACTATTTATTTATTTATTATTATTTTTAGGGTTCCCTACCCAAAGGGTAAAAACGAGACCATATTACTGAGGCTCCGCTGTCCGTCTGTCACCAGGCTGTATCTCATGAACCATGATAGCTAGACAGTTGAAATTTTCACAGATGATGTATTTCGATTGCCGATATAACAACAAATACTAAGAAACAGAATAAAATATATATGTAAGGGGGCTCCCATACAACAAACGTGATTTTTAGGGTTCAGTATTTTGCTCGTTTTTGCTCGATATTGATAACGGCAACAGGTAGACGCTTGAAATATGAACAGAATATTTAATTATATATTCACTTTAAAAATAAATAATTAAATTAAAGTAAAACAAATATCTAAGGGGGGGGTCTCCCATACAAGAAACGTGTTTTTTTTGCCGTTTTTATAGACAATGGTACGCAACCCTTCGTGCGCGAGTTCAACTCGCACTTGGCCGATTTTTATAGATAATGGTACGGAACCCTTCGTGCGCGAGTCCGACTCGCACTTGGCCGGTTTTATATACATGTATGCATAAAAATGCGCCCATAATGGGCGCACATAGACGTCGAGTTTCGGGTAACACCCCACCTATTACTTAACGGGGCTTAACTGATTAGTGTGTAAAAATAAAACAATAACCCCCTGTTTCACCATCCATTGATCAAATTTATTTGACGGATAAATGTGATGCCGTCTCTGTTTGTTTTCTTCGAATAGACGGAGACGGCATCACATTAAGAACGTTTTCACATTATCCGATCGATACCGATATCGGATCGGACGCCGATACGATATCGGGGCAAGTAAAATGTATGAAATATGTACCTGTCTTTAAGATTATCCGATCCGATATCGTATCATATTTCATACATTTTGTATCGGCGTCCGATCCGATACCGATATCGGATCGGATAATGTGAAAACGCTCTTATCCGTCAGTTAAAATTAATCAATGGGTGGTGAAACAGCCCCTAAAAGTCCTATTAAAAACCAGCCAAGAGCGTGTCGGACACGCCCAAGATAGGGTTCCGTAGCAGGTCCGAAAAAATCTTTGCATACTTTACTAATGTGGCTGTTTTGGTCGCAACGTCGGCGGTACAGCGCCATCTATCGGCGAACTGGGTAACTAATATGCAATCTACTAGAACTAGTATGTATGTTGATTGTTTTTCAGATGTAATATTTTTTTTTATTTGAAAGAAGATACTGTTAGCGTGATCTCATAGGTACTTAAAGAAAAAAATGCTTGCAATGGCGGTTAAATTTCAATCTTAGTTTAGAAATATTTTTTTATAAAAACTTAAAAACTGCTCAACTGATTAAGTTGAAAATAATTTTCCTAGAAATTTTTTAGTAAGTTTAACTTACGTGATTTTTTTCATATTTTTTAGACGTGCGGTTCAAAAGTTAGAGGGGGGGGACACATTATTTTGAATTTTCGGAGTGAATATCTCCGAAAATATGAACTTTATCAAAAAATGGTTTTAGCAAACCCTTATTTATTCTTGAATACCTATCCAATGATACCCCACACTATTGGGTTAGTCGAGAAAAAAGAATCACCCCCACTTTACGTATATGGGAGGTACCCTAAAAAAATTTTTTTAGTTTTTTTTATTGAACCACTTTGTCGGCATGACTGATATATATATTCTTGCCAAATTACAGCTTTCTAATGCTAACAGTCTCTGAGCTTAGCCGCGGACAGACAGACGGACAGACATGGCGAAACTATAAGGGTTCCTAGTTGACTACGGAACCCTAAAAAGCATATAAGCTTAAAAGGGAACTTACTTGTTTCTCTTTAATATTATGAGGGAATGGCCGGTATATCCGAATACGGTATATGATGTCTTTGCCTGGCTCTAAGTCTTGGATAAGTTCTTCTTCACTCTCATTCTCCATCTGTAACAGTGACATAAGCATAGGTAAAAAAGTTTTTTTTACATAGCATATTGAATATAACAAGTTTGGTATGAAGTATCTTTTTTATTTTTTTTATTTTTTCAACTTAAACCCTTAACTATACATAGTTACGGTCGCCGAGGTAGTTTGAAACAAGTTTGGCGACCGCATTAGGTGAACGAAGTAGTGTAATTGCCGCATAAGTCACTATACCTGTGTAAGTGGCATCAGCCTAATGCCCCTATACTTCAGCCTCTTTTGATAGTTGTTGGACGGGTCATTGGCCAAATGCAGCTGGTGTTTCTTCACGATGCACAGTTTGCTATCGTTCAACTCATACTCCTTGTCCGTAACCGATAGCATTGACAGGGTAGGATATGGTGTTGACATCACCAGCTCATTGCCTGTCCGTAGATGCTCAGGACTGAAATGTATAAGTTGACAGTGATTTACTATGAATATTTGTAAGTCAAGAAGAACGAACTGAAACAATTACTTTGCTCACCGGCGACCTTACGATACTTACGTTTATGTAAGAAATGCGTGTTCATGCAGTTCCTCCACCTCCACACTGTATGAACACACACAAATCACACAAACCCAACCATCACCACCACCAAACTACTCTGACGCGTTTCGAATTGAACCAGAGCTATATGCTACCAAATGTCAAACTCAGTGAGAAACATAAACATAACTATCGTAAGGTCGCGGGTGAGCAAAGTAATTGTTTCAGTTCATTATTATGGACCTCCGCAAAGTAACGCCTGATTCAATAAATTAGTCAAGACGAGTTTTTGTTTATTTGATTCCGTTTGATGGTGATGGTTTTGTAGAGCCATTTTATTGCTAGCCGCTGCATCACAAATGGGCCGGCTCGTCCAGGCAGTACCATCCCCTCACAGAACACCGGCGTGAAGCAGCAGTACTCCTGCTGTGTTTTGTACGGACAGTGAGAGCGCCGGGGGCCCAATACCTCTTCTCTTCCCCCTACCTTATTCCCTCTCCTTCGGCAACAGATCAGTGACTTCTTTGAGTTGTTGATATTTATGGGCAGATGATCATTTTCCATTACATGACTCTCTTGCTCATTTGCCTCCCTCTCATAATAAAAAAATGCTTAAATTGACATATGACTTTGACTGGGTACAAAACACTTAAGTCACAGACTGGATACCAGTGGGCAGAGGGGTTCATTGCATGGCCGAGGTACTCGCCACACACACACAGCGCTTTCCAGACAGCATATGAATTAACAGAGAACACACTCTCTGCTCCACAGTCTACTAGCATCCAATTTGCATCCTTACTGCCTTGTCAATTATGATCACAACAGGTTACTTTTCTCTGTACCTTTTCAAAATGGTCTACACAATTGCATAAGGTAAATCAAATCACTACTGAATTTAAAAATCATTAAGATAGTAAATTCAGATGAGATTACCTTGCACAATAATGTGAGCTCAGTTGGAAAGGGATAAAGCTAACTGTATCTGTATTATAGTCAAAATCATAAATACCAGAGATGTTGTGGTAGCCAAAAATATCTAAATACACCTTAAGTGGTTGGCAATATATAACAGTGTTTACCGCAGCTCCGATATGTGAGCATTTCTAAAAAAGTCCTTTTTTTGTTACCCACCATAAACCATATGCGTGTATGTGGTAAGAAAAAAGGAAATTTCCATACAAATAAATAAAAATAAAAAATAAATAAATATCACGGGACAATTCACACCAATTGACCCAGTCCCAAAGTAAGCTAAGCAAAGCTTGTATTATGGGTACTAAGCAACGGATAAACATACTTATATGTATAGATAAATACATACTTAAATATATATTAAACACCCAAGACCCGAGAACAAATATTTGTATTTTTCATACAAATATCTGCCCCAACATGGGAATCGAACCTGGGACCTCAAGCTTCGTAGTCAGGTTCTCTAACCACTAGGCCATCTGGTTGTCTCAAATGAATCAGGACATTTTAGGAGTCTGTGTTAGTTAAGCTCAGTTGCATTCCCGCTACTTATCTGTAAATTTCTATGCAATTTGAAGTCCAAAATTAAATGAAAAAACTTTTTTTAGAAATACTCATCTGTAACATAGGTAACTACCAAAATAAATGATTAGCAAATAAATGATTTCATTGATTGATTAATGATGGGAATTGTACTAAGAACAGATTTAACAGATGTAACCTTACCTGCACATTTTCGCCAGATTATCAAATTGCTCATCATTCATGTCAAATCCAACAAACTCCCTTATCTTACTTGAGTAGAAGTTCTCCAAGTCATCTTTAGACTTAGGTTTACCAAAAACAGGAAGATAATTGAATATCTTGGGAAGATTATTTGCTATGATTGGTGGAGTAACCAGATTACCTTTGATTTTATATATTTTAGGCCCAACATCGGGTCCATAGAGATCAACATTTTTTCTTTTTAAACACTGTGACTCTCCATCCATTTGGTTTGATGATGCTGCCATGGGATCATATTTTGCTCTTTGATACTCTGCATGTAGAAATTCACCTGATTTTGTTGATGATTCTGAATAAAATGTTTGTGATGTTGATGCAATTGAGTCCTCATCAATTTGATTTACTTCTTTGCAGCAAGCAGTTTCTGTCTGACATTTTGGTGATAATACACTTGCATTGGCATCAGATGAACTAATAGATTCTGGTACACAAGTTACAGAGTTCGCAGAGGTAGTCGCGTTCGCTACAGGATCACTAGGAGTTGCAATGTTTCCTAGTGCAGAACTGCATGGGCTCTCGTCATGCTCTATTAAATTCTCTTGCTTGGGAATAATGGTTTCACTTTCTTCCACTGGCGAAATTGAGGACAGGGTACTAATGTGACAATTTTCAACCGGCAGCGCAGGCGCAGGCTCCATGATGGCGGGTGGATAGTATAATGTAATGTAATGTACTGAATGAAATTAGTGAAGATTTTATTTTTTTTTTTATTTGTTTGTTGTGGAATGAACCAAAAAAATTACCCAGCACTAGGAGACAAAACAGGCTAATTAAATTAAATAAAAATAATGAAACACACGCAACTTCGGACTTCGGAGGTGCTTTTGACGCTTTTGACTGTTTTTTTTTATTTTGTTGACACTTGAGTTGACTGACACTGACATTCTGTTCTGACACTTCAGATTCTGTGTAATCTGTATTGGGAGTGGGAATGTATCTATTATTATTGAAGTAAACCTTGAAGTAAACAGGTAAAACGGGGTAAAACAAAATGTCAACGTAACTTAATTTAATTTCTTATGTTAAGAAATGAAACAAAGGACAACATTGAAATTATTAGGGTGAGTGGGGGTAAGATGAAAATAATATGAACAACAGTGTAAGATGAAAAACGACCCGTAGCACCGGGTGCTACGGGTAGTTTTTCGTCTTACACTGTTGTTCATCTTACCCCCACTCGCCTTATCAAATTATTGAACTCCTAATAAGACACAAAAACTGAAACCCTAATAAAATTAAGTGTTTTAAAAAACGTCTCTGAACTGTCATCACGTTTCCTTGTCGATTTGTCAGTTTTATGTCAGGTCAAAACAAGTATTCTGAAATGTACTGAAAGAAAAAATATAAATTGGAATTCAGCTGAACTGAGTTTTATTAGGTTTATTTAGTGAAAATGTTAACTTTGTGGAATTTATTCGAGGCCACGTTGCTCTGCCTTAATGCAGTGTGCGTACTTCATGAAGAAAGGTTCATGCAGAAGAGTAAGCATAACCCCTTATAAACTTAAATTACAATCAGGGGCTGTTTCACCACTTTTCTTAAAGTTCGGATTAGCTTAATCATAACATTATTTGACAGATGGAATTAAAATTTCTGTTTCACCAGTCTCGATTAGCGCTAAGTGACGGACAAACTGTTTCTTAATTTGACCATCAGATCAGGAGGCATTTAGCATTTTTATCCGTCACATAAAGTTAGTTTATTTTTTGTGGCCATGGTTGGAGAGCCCTTCAGCCGGTTTCAGAAAAATAAATCAAAGTATTTTTTATTTGTTAAAGAAAGAGGTCATGCTAAATTGCATAAAATAATTTAAATATCAAGATTTGAATAAAAAATGTAGGTACACTTTTAGTATGTAAAAATAAATCCAAAATATCGTAATATTTTTCAATAACAAACTTTTTCAGTGGCTAAATCGTTTGTTCTACCTGAACTTGTATGTCGCCATTAAAAAAAAGTTTATCTGTCAAATGGTTTGGCGCCACTTTTCGATTCGTTTTACGTGATTTTATTTTTCTTTGTTATTGTTAACAAAGTATCGTAAATAAATACCGTTTTTGGATCAATTATAATGTTTCATGTTAATTTATGCAAAAAAAAATTGATTTATTCAAAAATTATATAGTTAACCATATCTTTTGCTTTAATAATGAGTGACTCTTTGAACGAAAGTGTGCGAACAGGAACGCGTGGTCGTGAAATGCGACGTTGCCATTCCGACTTTTTGTTATACCCACGATTAGTTTGCACAGGACCGGAGTGGTGAAACTGAAAAAACACTAGCTGACAGATTTGTCCAGTACTTATTATATTCATTGGTTACGTAACCAGCAGTTTGACAATAAGGTGGTGAAACACCCCCTCAATCTGGTATTTGGATTACTTCAAATCAATTAACTCCTAGAACTTCTCTGCGGCTACTATTTATACTGTACAATAATCAACCTTCTTAACTGCTGTTTATAACTTTTTTGTTTGTAAATATTGTGTTTACTTCATCAAATACTTCATTTTTCAGTGGGATGGGGAGCAAAAAGTCAAAATCAGGGCTTTGAAGACCAGTCAACGGTAAAATTCCAGATCTTAAATTTAGTGAGATCCATTAGAACTGTAACAAGGAGTAAGTATTTTTAAATTTTAGCTTTGTACATTCTGGCATGTTTTATTAGATACAATCAATTGAAAGAATAACAGTCAAATATACTGGAATACGGGTGTTTAATGATAGATATAACAACATTTGATATAACTGTAACATTTGGTATAATGCTACATTTGACATAATTCGATTTACTCGAGAAGTAAACATTCTACGATTCTTTTATAATATAAACTAACCTAACCTAACCTAATACATATCAAATAGGATTAATATCAATCCTCCGAAGTTACTTTTTGAGTAAATCGCATTATATCAAATGTAGCATTATACCAAATGTTACAGTTATATCAAATGTTGTTATATCTATCGAGGCGCACCCCTGGAATACAAATATTTCAATGAAATGTGTACTTTATATTTGTTGAAACAATTTCCAAAAACATAAAACTGTTTATTTGCACCTTGGTCTGAAGCAATATGTATGTAATAAAAACTCAATTAACTAGTTTAAGAGTTCTCCCGTTGCACAGCACAAGCCCAAGCTTACATAAAAAAAATTTTTAATGAAACCACATTTCAACCATTTTTCAATTTTTAAATATCTACAGTCGAAGAAACTGAATTACGTACCAGGGTGAACCCTTTTCGTTGCAAATGTCATGTTGACATTCCATACATCTGCTAAAGAAATCATTGTGAAATTGGTTGTGGACCCTGCTATGCGATTCAGTTTCCTTGAATGTACACCAGCCAATATTTTTTTACTAACTTTTATTTGTTCTTTTTCAGTTCCGCTGATACTCCTGAACATACTCACAATCTTATTTAAGTTATTACTTGGATAGCAGAATTAATGGAAGATACTTAAGCTAAAGTAAATAATTTCAAAATGTGTTTATTATTACAATGAACAAAGTGTTTGAGTTGGGGCCTATGCTAATATTTAATTTTATGAAAGGCATGTAGCATTTATTACTTTACCTAATAAAGCCCCAAACGCACATACAGGGGAGGCGTGGCAGTGCGGTGGCGGTTGTAATATTCTAACTTGTATGAACGGCTGTGTGGTACCATACCGCAAACTCATTCATACAAGTTAGAATATTACAACCATCACCACCACTGCACCACCACACCTCCGCTGTCTGTGCGTTTAGAGCTTAAGTGACTGCAATTTAGATAAGTGGTTCATGCCTGTTATAAAATCTAGCATGCTGCCGATTGAACATAGGAAAGTTTGTCAACATTTTTTTGAATCTTAATTCAAACATTACTAAATAATGCAATGTTATTTTTCAAAAAAAAAGTACCCTTCTTGTTTTTTCTCGTAAGTTAAGAATTACCTAACAAACTTTATATTTTTGTGTCCAAGAAAGTGTAGAGTAGGTATTGTGTGCATTGAAGAAGCACTCGCAAGCTTCATAATGAGTGCCTGTAGTATCAAACAAGTGATTTGTAGTGCCTCATTCACACGAACGCTCCTTTGCCGAAAAACTACATGGCCTGGAAGTCGATACGACAAATAGGTTTGTCCCAAAATTATCAAGCTTCAAGGAGCAGATGAAAAATATAATAAATAATCTCAATTTTAACAACAGTCCTATAGCGGTAGTTGAAGGAGGAATAAAGTATTTTGTAATAACTAAAACTTCTTTTATTGACCTTTAGTTTCCTAAGCCCTGTCGCAAGAGCAAAGTGTATTGTTACTATATAGCGCAAGAGCGACTAAGCCCAAGAGTATTATTTATTACTTTTGCTTATACGAAATTGTATTTATTACTTTTTTTTATTTGTTACACGTAAACCAAACCATGATTATAAACTAGATTTAAAGTATTCGAATAAATTTGTAACATGGCAACATGGGGCAATGGGGTCATTGCAGACTATAAAATAATGTGAGAGCAGACACCGAATCAGATATAGTATTCTTTTTAAAATTGTTTAATAATTAAAATTGCCTGTCTATCAAACAATATAAGAACTCAAATCATACTACGTTTTATTATATTTTTATCAGATAAGACAACCACTGAAGTGTGAATGTCTGAAACAGCCTTATTTTTTGACATTGACAGCGACGTCACATTTAGGCAATGCTGCCACCTTAAAAATATTCCTGTAATGTGGGGGAATTCATAATTAGAGTCTGCCCAGCGAATCGTGTCACAAAAAAAGCCCGGCAAATTCAAAACATCTTTAGCTGGGAACACGTGGTATAACGCGAAAAATAAGCTTTGATACTTGATATTAAAATTCATTTTAATAATTATGTTTGAATGTATAATAGGACATTAGTCTAAGGGTATGCGCGCACGAACAACTTTTGTCTCCGCGACTATTTTGTCTCTCACATCAAGTCTATGGGTTAGTACGGAAGTGCGCACACGTAGCGTCGCGACTCCCGGGATACAAATACATATAACACAAATAAATCGCCTTGCGACTAAGTTACTCGTGAGCAACACGCCTCACGCCTTAGACTAATGCGGTTGTAACACTGGATGCGATCCGTACCGTCAGACGGTGAGCGAGCGAGACACCGCTGTAGGTACATGTTTGTATTTAAAGCCCGACCAGGAAAATAAAAACCCTGCTCTGGGGGCGTTAAATTAGCAATAATTATAGCAACACTACCAGGTACCTACCAGTCATGTTGACAACAAGGTCGGTGATGTTATTTAGAGAAATATACTCCAATCCTTCAGACTTTCTCTCTGAGAAATACTTCGTCAACTTTTTGTAAATGTCTTTTAATAGTTGTCGGCATTTTATATAATCGGCATATAATCCACAATATCCAAGAAACGCACCACACTTAGACAGCAATTGGCAGATGACATTAATGACGTCTTCAAAGTTACTGTTGCCAGTTGAAGAAATTAGTTCCATTAGTTTTCCGCAATATGGCGAGGGTTTTTATTTTCCTGGTCGGGCTTTATCTCCCGCTCGCAAGCATACTTACCTACTATGAGAATGAAATATAATCATCTTTATTAAGGGGCCGATTCACCACTTTTTTTAAAGTTCGGATTAGCTTAATCATAACCTTATTTGACAGATGAACTTAAAATTTCTGTTTCACCAGTCTTGATTAGCGCTAAGTGACGGACAAACTGTTTTTTAATTTGACCATCAGATCAGGTGGCATTTAGCATTTTTATCCGTCACATAACTTTTTAATTAGTCAGTTAATTTTTTTGTGGTCATGGTTGGAGAGCCCTTCAGCCGGTTTCAGAAAAATAAATCAAAGTATTTTTTATTTTTTAAAGAAAGAAGTCATGCTAAATTGCAAACGAGGATTCAAATATCAAGATTTGAATAAAAAAATATAGGTACGCTAATAGTATGTAAAAATAAATCCAAAATTTCGTAATAGTTTTTAATTACAAACTTTTTTTCAGTGGCACAATCGTTTGTTCTACGTGAACTTGTACATCGCCATTACAAAAAAAAGTTAATCTGTCAAATGGTTTGGCGCCACTTTTCGATTCGTTTTACGTGATTTTATTTTTCTTTGTTATTGTTAACAAAGTATCGTAAATAAATACCGTTTTTGGATTAATTATAATGTTCCACATTTGTTTAAGCAAAAAAATAGATTTATTTAAAAATTACATAGTTTACGATTTCTTTTGCTTTAACAATGAGCGACTCTTTGAACGAAAGTGTGCTAACAGGAACGCGTGATCGTGAAATGTGACGTTGCCATTCCCCCTCTATGTTAAACCGATGATTAGTTAAGTGGTACTTAGTTTGCACAGGACCGGAGTGGTGAAACTGAAAAAAAACTAGCCGACTGATTTGTCCAGTACTTAGTTTATTCATTGGTTACGTGACCAGTAGTTTGACAATAAGGTGGTGAAACACCCCCTAAGTGTATAATATATGTGAAGCAAACTAAAATCAGTTGGCTAGAAAAAAAATATCGAAGAAAAATCATATTTCTTTTTTTTTGAAACAAAAACTATAAAGTTTAGTGTGCTCAAGTTTTGCACATTAATTACTAATGTTGAGCCACACCGTCCATAAAAAATTTAAACCTAAACTCGAGGGGGGCAGAATCACTTAGCTTATCCTGGCACGGCCTTTGTTTGATTGAAAATTGTCAGCAAATCAAATCTGAGCGTAACTTGCAGCGCGCAATAATTATTTGTTTTTCTCATTTTTTTTGAAAAGATATAGTATTTTAGTGACCTCTAGCGTCATCTAGTCATCAATTAGATAAACCACTACATTCTACATCGCATTATCGAAGTTTCTCAACTCGGACAACTTACAAATGTCTTCCTTCGGCTTTCAGCCCCCGTATAAAGTAAAGTTTACACCTTGAATAAAAACCGTGCAAGTTGCATTACATCGCGGCGCACGATTGACCACTTCAATGTCGTTCGCCTTACTACCTCGCAATGTAATGCAACTCACGTATTTTTCTTTTAGGTCTAAACTCGCCTTAACATCTGCCTGGAGAGAGATCTCTCTATTAAATAAATAAAAAAATTAAAGGGGAAACGAGCATGCGGGTCACCTGATGGGAAGCAATCACCGCCGCCCATGAACACCCGCAACACTAAGGGTGCCACAGGTGCGTTGCTGGCCCGTTGAGAGATAAATAATGTGGACGTAAAGACAACACACTTGAGGAGACTTTGCTGACTTTAATTATATTAAATGCATGTATAAGAGTTCTCACTCAGACGTGTTGTGTGTTCAAATAACATTTCTATATTACTATGAACGCTTATATGCGTCACGCGTTTGACATACTGAGCAATGTCCGAAAGACCGGGTGGATGTTGAAAAAAAATGCCGACAGCGAATGCGTTCTGCTTGTATAGAAACCCGAGCGGCTTTTAAACGGATTTTTTCCTCTAACATGGAAACACCGACAAAATTGCGATAATGGCAGACCGTCGCCGTCGCGTTGCAGCTGTTCGATAAGCGAGGAATCGTGTCGGAGTGTTTTGAAGTAAACTATACATTTTGGTTGATTTTATTAATTTCCCACGTGAACCAGTGCGTTTTCAATGATTATATTCAAAAGGAAGTGTTGTTTCTGAAGTGGTAGTTTAATTATTGTTGTTTTTTACGACGCATACATCAAAGCAAAATGGATTTCAAAACAGCCGTTTTTAACGCAGCGAGAGATGGGAACCTAACGCGATTGAAAGTAAGTATTTAACTCTGTGTAATGATGTGTAAATGTGGTTTAATTGCATATTAGTTCGAGGGTGGATACGGTTGGAAAATATTTGGCACGTACTTACATAAATAGTCGATTTCTTGCCAATTGAAGTGCCCGTATTCCTAACTGTAGAAATAGTGTTCGGTTACCTGTTTGCCGCTTGTTTACGAAACTAGGTTTCTTTTTCGCTGCGTTTAAGCCTATTATTCTCAACCTGACTGTTTCTTGTTCAATCTTCGAATATTGAAGCCACGTGCATCAGCTTTTGAACTTGCGAATGGTTTTTCAAAATACTTCGTAAATATACAAATTAGTTTTGTAAGATAGTTTTATCGGATTTACTCGAACAGATCACATTTAAACCTAAGCTTTTCAATCAATTATTTTGTGTTCATGCTAATAATAATAACTAACTGTCTGTCTCTTCGCACTTATGAAATTTGGTATGGAGATGGTTTCAGAACCAAAATAACTGGATAGATATAATCACATAAAATGGCATAGTTCCTGCTGGATAGCGATTTAAACAAATTCTGTGCAGATGTGGGCAACAGATAATTATTGAAATATAGTGTGGAAAGGGCCAATGTAATATTTGGTTCACTGATTCTGAAGTAAAGCATATTATTATGCATATTTAATACTAGCTTTCAACTGCAGTTTCACTTGTGTGAACCATGTGGCTGTTGAAATTCAGGGATCAAAACTCCCATGGGAATGCTGAAAATTTATTTCCTGATCTTTATTTACAATGCATGAGAGATACCTGTAGTAAAACATCCCAATTTCTGGATTTTATATGGTTAAAATTTCAGAATCAGAATAAGTTTTATTGTAACACAATAATATACAGTAGGGACAGTCTTTTATTTCTCTCCTTGCAGTGTTAATTTAACACATATTTGCTTTAAGAATGGCGCTGCCACATAAACATTCTATTACTTTAATAAATGAAACCCAAGTTAAAAATGTGTTTTATGCCTGTTAAAATACTTCACATTCTGGCTGACCAAGCAACTAACTGTAAGCGACCCTATAAAACACTTCTTACCCAACCATGTTGTGAGCTTGTGGAATGAACTCCCCGAACTTGTAATATATGCGCCTACAGTAAACTGTTCTAAAAATAGACTGGACATTTGTATAATAAGACTTAAAAAAACACAAGTGTAGTGATATGCATGTATCAGCTCAATAAGCCGCTAGTGTATTATTTTAAATAATAATAATAAAATAATGTTAATAATAATAATAATAATGCCATTTATTTCCGAATTACTTAACACTTTTACAAATATTTACAAAATGTCCCTAATATTGGTGTGCCTTCTGGCATAGGCCTCCTCCAACAGTCTCCACTGTGCTCTGTCATCCACAACTCTGGTCCATTGTGGCCCCAGGGTCAAGCGGATGTCATCCACCCATCTCCTTGTTGGTCTTCCTCTTTTCCTGGTGCCGTCCCTTGGGTACCACAGAGTGACCTGTTTGCTCCACTTATTTTCTTTACATCTCAGCATGTGACCTGTCCAGCCCCATTTTAAATGGTCAATTCTAGTGAGTATGTCTGACACTTTAGTTTTCTTTCTTATTTCTGTATTTTTAATTTTGTCCCTTATCTTTAGTCCTAACATACTCCTCTCCATTGCCCGTTGACACTTTGCTAGTTTTTCACGGTGGTGCTCTGTAAGTGACCAAGTCTCACATCCATACGTTAAAATCCATATGTTATTGATCACTATTTTAAAGGAGTTAATTGTATAGTCCATGCAAATATTATAAGCATCTTTTATCTGATATCTATGGGATATGTCTCACAGATCCCTTTCTTGAGCCATCTTAAGGTATACTAAGGCCCTTAGGCACCAGCGAATATGGGTCTTGATTGGGATGTAAAACAGTGGATGTTATGAACATAGACTTATTATTTTCATGTAAGTGACTAGGTTGGTCTCTTATACCCACATAGACCCCGTGGGCTCTTATGGGAAAGATGGTACTGATGATACATAAGTTTGAGCCCTATGCTCATTTAAAAACGCCTGTCTCGCTCGAGTCCTTGGCAACCTGTATACCGATTTTTACTACTGTGTGTATTTTCACTACTGTGAAAATATTTGAAAGCGGAAAACTATGTTCAATTTGAAATGGAGTATGACAAAATTATATTTGAATCTGAACAGTACTTTTGTGGCAATATAGATTAATTGATACTTATTGTAATTCTTTGAACAATTTAGTTATTGATAAAAACATTTATAAGACATTACATTAACAACCTATCCATCACAAATCTTAGACTAACAGTTAAAGATCAACGGTACTCTGACTCAACCTCGTAAATATATGAAATTTTATGAATTTGGATTAACCACTTTAAGCCTTGTGTCTAAAGAAGTTATTCCAATTTAGTAAAATTTCATATACGAGGTAGAGTCAGAGTACCGTCGAGATTTTGTTTCACAATTATAAACAAACTACAATGTCCAATGTATGACATAAATGAATGAACTATCAACTATCAAACAATGTAAGCTAGAGTTTGGCACTCGAGTTGTTTATTAAACTGAATCATCTTGGGACATGACCGTTATAATTAAAAATTGTTTTCAAACATTACAGATCAACCACAAAGTCTTGTATTAAAAAAAGAGCGAATTTTAATGTGATCACTACTAATCACTAATTAGATATCTCCAAAATTTATCTGAAAACACAATTTAAAAAAGTTTTGCACATCACTAATGTTATGTAGGCACCAAACTGTCCCCTTGATTAATGGGTTCTAGTCATAAATAAAGCATACATGGTACACCTAATAGTGTATAGAAATTTAAATTATTTTGGCAAAAACCATTCTGTTGGTTAGTTTAAGATGAAGATTTAGATTAATTATGATTTTACTAGGTGGCTATATTTCATAGTCATCCGACACAATGTAAATTGTTATGGAAATAAATTGAATTAAATTAATACAAAAAAATGTGAAGTGTGTTTATGGATTTCATTAGTTAGATTACCTAAATTTAATTATGACATAAAAAAAGGTAAATAAGGATAACCAAATTGCTGTATCTTTCCGTGTTCAGTATCAATAAATCAATGGTCATATTTCATAAACAAAAGCAATAGAAAATTCGAAAGCGTTCTTGGGGCAGATCAGATAGTTGGGTAAACAAATCAGTAACAACTAACAATTTGACTTAAACCAACAAGTACTGTTTAGTTTCAAGTCCTTATGATTGCACCAATTAAAAAATAAGTTATTTACATTATTATAACTGTTTAACAAATAAAATGCTTTGACTTTACACCTGCTGCTGCATGCAGTAAAATGCTAAATCTTTACTAATATTATAAATATGAAAGTAATTCTGTCTGTCTGTTACGCTCTTCTCACGCTTCAAACGGCTGAACCAATTTAGATGAAGTCTGGTATCAAGATAGTATGAGACCCTGGGAAGGGCATAGGATGGATTTTATCTTCGCTTAAGAGGGTTTATACCTGCTGAGCTGGCAACGTTGCATTTTTGTTAGTTTTTCTCGATTATTCCATAAAAATTGAATGAAAATTAAAAATGTTTTGTATACAAATCGTTCTAATATATAAGTTATTGTGTCTACTTCAATAATAATTCATGATTGACTTTTATTTTCTTTAAAAACCGTTGGGTAATAATTTGTTTGTTTTTAAAGAAAATAAAAGTCTATCATGAATTATTATTGCAGTAGACACAATAACTTATATATTAGAACGATTTGTATACAAAACATTTTTAATTTTCATTCAATTTTTATGGAATAATCGAGAAAAACTAACAAAAATGCAACGTTGCCAGCTCAGCAGGTATAAACCCTCTTAAGCATTTGCAGGCAACATCTATTAATTAAACATGCTTATGTTTTCAATCCCATGCTATTTATCCACTTCCAACTCATTCACTCTTGACAAAGTGGTCGCGGTCGTGAAGGGTCGCTCACTGCGGTCGCCGCCTTCGCGAACCTTCTCCACCGGTCTCTATTGGCTGCCTGGCGAGCGCACTCTGCCACACCTTGGTTACAGATTTGATGGTATCTGTTTATCGGGTTCATGTGGTCTCTTGCCCTCAACTGCCCTGAATCACACATCGCTCCATTGCCTCATTTTTGCGGCAAACGTGTCCAAAGAACCTGAGAAACATATTACTTATGACATCAGAGAAAGAAAGTCGTATTGGATCACACATTTCATAAGTTTCATAACGTTCCCACGGGTAACTTCCTAGAGCGACTAGGAAGCTGTTTCACTTCACCCTTACATAATGGCGTCGACTTATTCATTTGAAGGGAAAGGAGACACTCTTGTTCTTGTACCCAGTTGCAGTAGTTACTTATTTCGCAATCGCCAGTTACTTAATCATGTAGAGCTAATATCTAAATT
Source organism: Archips crataeganus (assembly GCA_947859365.1). Taxonomy (NCBI): domain Eukaryota; kingdom Metazoa; phylum Arthropoda; class Insecta; order Lepidoptera; family Tortricidae; genus Archips; species Archips crataeganus. The sequence goes on along the minus strand of OX402060.1, from coordinate 18,380,633 downwards.
AGCTAAGTAATAAAAGAGGAACTTGCAAGAACAGGCTTAGGCTGTAGTCCCCACGCGGGCCCAGTGCTAATTGGGAACTTCCATTGAATTCTCGCTATGTTTTCCTACACTGTAAAGCTCATGGTAAATTTCAAAACTCTCATGTTATTGTACTAACTTTTACGGCACTGTAATCGGTGAAATAGATGCAAAATAATTAAAACAATTTAAAGATATTGCAGCGGTTGTATTCCGCCATTATAGCATAATAAAAATGTTGCCAGTGATTAAAAATGATAATTTTAATTTAGTGTTGCTATTATAATTATATCGATAGAATCGATTTAGTGTGCAACACTCGGCTCGGGTCGTTAATTTCGGGTCGACAAAGACAGGTCGTGTTTTAATCGTACCCCACATCACTGAGCCCTACTACAGATAGATAAACCCAAAGTCTACCAAGAACAGTAAGTAGTCTCTTTACTAGTTACCTTGAATGACGCAAAGGATGGTTACCTAGTCCCATTCTCGCTCTACATTTGGTAATAGTACATTATTGTCGTGGCCTGGAAGTAGGCAATTGCTGGCTGAGTATGAGTATTAAACGGACGAGCTTGCGAGTCCGTTTAACTAATACGAAGCCAGCAATTGCTATTCCAGCCGAGACTAATATAAAGCTTTTCTCAAAAATGGTGAAGGAAAAAAAAATAGAATAAACTTTTAGTAACTTAAATGTCATTCAAACCTTTCCCGCCTAAATTCATTAAAAAAAACTGAAGGTGTATTTTTCTACCGAAAACACCGCAAACTGTTTCAAACACAATAAAAAAAGTCTGAGTTCCAACAAAACAACTGATACCGGTCATTTGAGTTGGCTGTATACGAATAGTGCCAACTTATTATCATAGCCGTTTGAACTTTTTAAAAAGTTTGAGACTCGACAATAATGGAATTTGTATGCGACATTGTTGTCGAGTTTATCGCGCCTGCAATGAATTTTTTTACTGACCATTAACTGTGCACTTCACGTTCTGATATGTAAAGAATAATGTCAACGTTTACGGATATTTTTGAGAAAAATTAGTTTACTGTGTTACCATTTACTAAACAATTGATTGTGATCGCCGCAAAGCATTATAATCAATATGAAATGAGTTTGTGACTAACATCAAAGCGCTACATCCTATACTACCGTATTCCCTGTGTCAAAATAGATAGAAAATAGCTGTTTAATTTCTGCAGACTTGACCCCTTTTTCACTAGGGCCCCATATTATTACTGACGTTCTTTTTTTAACAAAACAAGCGTATAGTCTTAGTCTGTGGTAGTGGAGATGGGACAAAATTCGACATTTTAAAAATCGATTGATGATCGATCGAATAAGCGATTAATGATTACTCTAAAATTAAAAACAGTTACAGCTGTTATAATTAAATTAGCTTGTTGCCCACGACTTTGTCCTCGCAGAATGCAAATTTGTTGTAAAACTATTTCATTGAATAAAGCAAGAATCCTAAATCCATCATCATCATCGATATCAGTTATACTACTAATTGTTTTGCAAATTTGGTTCTAGGTTTTCACGTCACTAAATAGTCTGTGGTCAATGGCGTCTTTGTTTAAAATACATTCTCATTATATCCATTATTATCCATATCATATCTATACTTCCATACTAATATAATATTATAAATTCGAAAGCAGTTCGCAGTTCTTCGTTGATGACATAGACTATGTTGTCTCACTGGTCAAAGTTGTCGATAGTTTATTATCTGTATTAGTGAACGTCTAAAACCCATTTCCAATCCAACGAACACAATTTTTCTCGTAGCAAAGTTGATTAACCCTAACAGTTCAAGTCGATGCGTTTCGAAATCAGTTCTGAAATTCAAATGAAAACGTTCCAAGTCTTCCAACGGTTATTCTCCTAGCTCCACATGGAAAGTAGGTGGAAGAGCGATGACCCCATTCATGTTTACTGTGCGAGTAGGCGGGAGTGTCGCGGGAGAGTAGAGACGATGATCGTCATGTTTGATTATGACGTCATCATCATCATCATCCCAGCCTATACGTCCCACAGCAGGGCACTCTCAGAATGTAAGGGCTTAGACCGTAGTTCCCACGCGGCCCCAGTGCGGATTGGGAACTTCATACACACCATTGAATTTCTTCGCAAGTGTATACAGGGTTCCTCACGATGTTTTCCTCCACCGTAAAGCTCATGATTCAAATATAATTTGGCACATAAATTCTGACAAACTCAAGAGGTGCGAGCACGCTGTCGAACCCACGACCCACGACTCTGCTTGAGAGCACAGCTTTTTTATCATCACGTATTTAATTGTAATTTGGGGTTAACGGGTCAGGAGAGGCCGACAACGTCAGCTCGTGGGAGGTAGCTTAAAGGTGCGTTAGATTTCCACCAGAGCTGTGCGAGTTAGCGGAGTGGTTTGCGAGGAAATAATCCACCAATTAGAACACTGTTGTTTAAATGATGAATTATTATTGGTGAATTATTTTTCCTCGCACATCGCTTAGCTACCTCGCACAGCTCTTATGGAAACGGTTGTTCTCACGCCGAAAATTCATACTACTCTCTCTGCACGCTTAAACCGCTGAACCGATTTAAATTAAATTTGGTATAGAGATAGTTCGTGTCCCTCCCGGGAAAGGACATAGGATAGTTTTTATACCGGAAAATTGCATAGTTGCGGGACAGCGATAAACAAATTCTCCGCAGACGGAGTCGCGGCCGCGGCCAACACAGCAAGCGTCTTTAGCAAGCGTGAAGCGTGACTTCATACTACTATGAAGTCAGGTCGATTTAGCTAAATTTCTTAAACCACAACGTAGTATACCTAAAGGCTACTACTAGTTTCCACCCACCGACAGGAATCGAACTGTGACTGTTTGTAAATAATTCTTTCTAATCGTGATTCCTAGAACCATTTTTAGCGTAATTTGACTTACAATGCACGCTTTCTTTGCAGTATGTGGTATGGATATCCAACTAGCTGATGCTTCGCCCCTGCTGAAGTAGAATATAACGTGTTTTCCCGTGAGAATAAGATATTTTCCCGTGGTAAATAGTGGCCCACGTCACATCACGACAATCCGTCGCTCAGTTTCAACGTGAAAGAAGGACGAGCAAACACTCACATTTATAATATTAGTATTTAAGTATAGATTAGTTCAGGTCAGGTCATAAGCGTTGCACAATTTTTTTACGATTTTATTTAACATCTAACGATATCATGCTGCTTGTTTTCGCTCGCCTGTTCAGACCGAAGGCCTCCTATTTTTACCCAACGATGCAAAGGAGAGCAATGTGTTTATAGCCTTGCTCTCGATTTTCAGATTTTTATTTTTATTCGTAAAAACCGGTTGTCTGTTAAGTCGGTTTACGGACGATAGTTTAACGTGACAACGTCATAGCAAAACATTCAAAAAACAAAAATGAAACCAGGCGGTCACCCATCCAAGTACTGCTCGCGCCCGACGTTGCTTAACCTCGGTGATCGGACGAGAACCGGTGTTTTGTCAAATATCTTGAAAACGGTGCATCCTACGGCAAAATCAATGAAATTTTCTTCCCCCCTTTAATACCTCCGCACCCCCCGCATTGAAAATTACCCAATTCAAATCAATGGCAAACCTACGGCAATAACATAATGTGTAGAATTATCAAATCGTGCATGTCCAGCGTGATCGTCGGAAGATAACAAGATGGACCGACGACCTACGTAAGAGCGCGCGCAGACAGAGAGCGGTCTGGAGTTCCGCGTTCCGAGTTCCGAGTTCTGCGTTCTTTCGAATGTACTGAGTCCCTTACGATAACGCACACAGCAGGCGGTCGGAACTCTCGAGCGGTCAAAACACAGAACTCTGAACGCGGAACTCGGAACTCCAGACCGCTCTCTGTCTGCGCGCACTCTCAGGTTACGGGAACGCCCAGGATGCAGATGGCGCACGACGCACGACTACGACCAGTCTGTCGAACCTTGGGGGAGGGCTATGTTCAGCCGTGGACGTCTTTCGGCTATAATGATGATGATGATGAAATACAGGTCGTGCTTTAATCAGACCTTATGTATAGTCGGCCAAGTAAGTGCTTTACCATTAAAAACAATAAAAACAATAAGGCTGATTGTCACATTGACTTGTAAGTGAAAATAGCCTTTGATGTCTTAAGTCATACAACTGACATTGAACTTTAGGGTGGTAAAGGAGTTTCTTGGTCGACTATACCACATTTCAAATCTCTAGCTCCAGTATTTCAAGCTACGCGTTGCCTGCCAATCAGTCAGTCACGTTACTCTTTTACAGTAGAAGAAGCGTCAATATAAAATTACTAAACGGAACCTTCTGAACCAATTTGGTCCAATTTCTCGGCCACGCGCTCCGCGGCTGACTCACCGGCTCACGCGAATCTTTATTCAAGCCTCAATTAGAGTGCGAGAAATGTGCTAGTTGCGGTACATTGCCGTTGTTGATCGTTCGTTTATAAATCCATGGCCGCGCGGTCCACCAATGTAACGACGCGCTTCATTTCTCTCGCCGTATTAATGAAGCTTTACGCACAAAGCGGTTAAAATAAACCGGCAGATGTCTCAACGCGGAAGATGTTGGGAATTTTGATGCATTCGATGCACCTTTCTACTTGCCCGTGTGTTTGAGGGAATTGTTTGACATTCTTCCATCGCCTTTGTTTTAGATTTAGACAAGTGATACGCCAGAATTAAGCGTCAAGATTCAGTTAAAGCGAATACAAGTGTACATAACGCCATAAACACGCTTGCCTGACGCTTTTATAGCGCTTATCTTGACACAGAATCACCACTGTAAATCAAAATGAAAGTTTAAAAAATCATACTCGAACTTAAAAACGGAAAAATCAGTTCTTCCTAGTCCCAGCTGCACTTTTCTGGTATTTATGTTTATGTTTTAGTCTCAGTATCACTTACTTTGAAAAGAAATGAGCATTAAAAATTTCTGGGTTTGATAGTAATTAGCATGCATGACTACATTGTACTCCGAAGCAGCCTAGAAAAGCAAGATTGCGAACAAAAAAGCTGCTTTTAAACAGGTGCTGTTAAGCGGCATGACTTTGCAGTTTGCAGTAACATTAACAGGTGACATACAAAAAGATAAACACACATATTTGTACAATTTGTAATACCCCCATTTATATCCTAGTCAAAGCCATTTTCAATGATATACTTCGTAAACACACTTAAGAATGCTCTACCTGCCTACTGACTACTACCTAATACTACTACTTGTTACTATGTGTCACAATATAAAAAAAGCCGCAGTGGGAAAAAAAGGTGCGTAAATAATGATGAAGGATAATGATAGTGACAATAAAGGTTTCAATAAAATAGCAAATAATGATGAACAATGATTATAATACCTGATTTACACTCTCCCCTCGTCACCTCGCCTCGCGCCTCGCCTCGTCGTCTCGCTCCGGACGCGAGCCTCAAAATCAAGGCAAATCACAAGACGAGGCGCGAGGCGCGCCTGTTCACACTCTCGTCTCGTGGCTCGTCCCGCAGTTCGTCTCGCCATTCGTACGCGAGTGTAAACCAGGTATAACAGTTGGCTACTAACAGTTAGTTTGTATAACACGCATTGTTAAGAGAAAACCCGCATTATTGCAACATTTAATTCTGTGCAATGGCATTTACAGCTCCAGTTGAAAGTGGATTCACAACTAGCACTAATGTCCTCTGTTGCAAAAATAAACAAGAACGACGGCAAAGTACACTGGAAAAATGCCACATGTAATTAAGAAAGTAACTTCAAATGATTACTACCACTCCACGTTAACTGTTAAGAGATCTCTTCAACGAACAGTTTTGAATAAAGATGTGATTTTTGTGCTCGATATCTTTTTAACAGGAAAAGTAAAATACTACATTGAAAATGGTTGTAACAATTTTGTACACGTTACAAACATGATTGAGGAATATGAGGAATCAGTTGTAAGAGTGAAGGAAAACGAAGATTAATTTTATTGTCCTATCGTTAGAGCTCTTTGATACAGGTAGATTTAGGGGTCAGTCAACCTATCAACAACTTAAAAGTGCCATCGTGAATCTTTAAATGAAGTCTTTGAAGTTTAAATGAACTCGCATCGAAAAACAAGCATGCTTTCGCTTTGCGACATTATCAACTTTTGTGAATTTATGGTAAATTCATTTGGTGTTCTCCGCTTGTTTGTGCCCATGAACTTTTCGGCGAAACCCGCAATCCCAAGTGCTTTGTTGCAGTCGAATCTAAATTAGTCCGTTTGTTCATCGCTTCTATTTATTTGGTTTTGTCCATCGTTTTGTGCGGAGTGAGTCAACCGGTCATTCGTGTCAAGATGGAACAAGGAAGGTACCTTGATGCGTTTCCCTGATGGTTTTAATCGTATTGTCCACACGTTTTTGTTGGTTTCTGGCTGAACGCCAGGAGAATACAAAGGTGATGAGGATGCGAACTAGTGTTATTGTTTTTTTGGGTTAACAGTGCTTTGTACGATTTAGATGTCGTTTCGTGAATTTGTTTTGCACAAATGCTGTTTTAGTATCTATGTAATACTTATAACTTATCTATTTCTAAATTGTAAGTGTATTGTGTTAGTTCGTTAGTGGGTTCCAGTAAAAGTTATTGATGTAGGTCTTTGAAATTAGTTACAACCATTGTGTATAAATGATTTCCGATTCTGACCCACTTGTTCCTTTGTATTATTTAATTTATTACAGTGACTAAATAAACATGGTTTTGATTTTAATTTGAATCTAGTTTTACTGTAATGAGGTGAATGATCCGCTGATTATGCCTAAGGCTAATTCACTGCTAAGTTTAACACGGAGGTGTAGCTGCATAGACGCGTATCTGTATTTACATTTTGGTGCTGCGTTCATGAAAATGTGTAGACAGACAGTGAGCCCAAAGTTAAAGTTTCCTTCAATATAGCAGTCGTTATGTAGCATCAAAAGACTCCTCTGATATGTTATCTACGGAAATGGTAGTTTCCTAGAACCTTTTTAGGCATCGTAACGTTAAATTGTAATGTTGCCTCTATAATACGGATACTAACTGTTTTCTTTTTAATTCTCCCCTTAAGTGATACAGAAAAACCGACTTCTTGTACACAACGTTTCAGTGATGTCATCCGATGTTTTATAGCAACTACTTGATGGCGGTACCGCTTTTGGAGGAAACTTAGCTCAAGTGATTGCTCTCTTGTCCTTTCTAGAACTCGTTCAAGTGCCTATCGCTATCTGTTTGTTCCTCGAGTGATAGCAAAAATAGTCTGAAATCGGGCGACCTTGACCTGATCGTGTAACAAGGTCGGACGGAACTCCTTAACGGTCTCCGTCTGTATGAACGACGAATGCGTTTTCTTTCTTACTTTATTGTTTTTCTGTGGTAGTATTTTGCTTACCTATTACTATTTTTTTGATAGGAAGTGATGGATGAATAGCTTATTGTTGTGCAAAGGACTCCTCTCATGTCCTTCAGATTTTTATGCTATTCTCGTCTGTCATCTAGGAACTGTCCCACCATCCCGGCATCTCCACCTCGGACCAACGTATATACGTCCCAGTGCAGGGCTTAGGCCTTCTCTCGGGATGAGAGGGGCTCTCATACTATCATACAATTTTACCCTCGTCTTGGGAGTAGAAAGTGAATATTCAGGCGTTTTAAACGCCATCATTTTGCTATATCTCGTCCCGTTAACGACACAGGAAATGTCTTCGCAATGGCGAGCCTGTTATCAACTTGCAGTGTCAACATACATTATACCCTTTTGGAGACATGATAACCTAGATTTACTGACACATATACAACCGTAACTAATTGTTTGTAAAAAATACGCATTCACCCGGTTTAGTTTAACCCGGTGGGTTTTTGTCATAGTTTGAAAAGATGCTCTCCATTGTCGACAATTTTTTCAGTCTCAAGTAGAATTCAGTTTTTCCTTGATTGGCCAGGAAATGGTTGACCGATGCCCGGGTGCATCGACTCAAGCACTGCTGCTTTGTTTATGATGGCGGCAGTACCATCATCTCTTTTTTGGTAGGAAACGGCACTTAAACCAATGATAATGTACAGCAAGCTGCAAAGCAGCGTGACCTAGCGATACAAACTTTGGATGCAGGGGGTCACGTTTTTCTACAGCTGACTGTACTTATATTAAAAGAGGTAGCTATAGAGGGGGTAGAGGTGGGTCCACGTTTGGCAGCAGCCTTAGCGTGTTCATCCGAGAGGAAGGGCTACGGATTAGCCCGAACCATGTCGAGTTAAACTCGTTTTGAGACGTGAGTTATCTGTATTACCTAGTTCACTAGAGGTAGTTATGTTATTAGCGCGCCGAAATTGAAGCGTCAAGAAGGCGACAATTGTAGTCTCTGGCTTTACGTGAAGTCGAAAAAAGGACAATCACATGGCTTTCATAATGGGAGTAAAAAATATAAAGCGAGTGTGTGCTGCCGCTGCGTTCAAAACATGTGTTTACTGTTTCGGTTGTTTTGAAAGCAATATCTTTACTTATTAAATTGTTGACTCAAACGGCTTAGCATAGGTAACCACTTTAGATCTATGCTTATGGACCACTAGTCCACTACTCGTAATATACTATCTTGCGAATGAGAATTATAATCCGTTTATTTACAAGTATATTGCTGTTTATCATTTATCTATGCGTGTTTTATGATGTGTATTGTATGTTTGGTTGTTTTTTTAATAATGTCTACAATGTTCATATTACTATTTTTTACCACCTGCTGAAATCCGTTTCTTGCATTTTTTCCATTTTAAAAGACTGCCTGGAATAGATCGCTTCGAAGCCTATTGTTTACCTTGTATATTTTTTCCTTGTAAGTACTTGTTTTTCTGTATTTTTTTTTATGTACAGTCGAACCATTTGATTTCTGACCAATCGTAGAACATTTTCGCAGTAAGCTTCATAATGATCACTGTGAGTCACGATTTGGCTCTACAATGAATCATCATTCAGTTGGTTTGACTGTACGTATTTTAAAAGCTTTTCACCCGACTGTCGAAGGAGGGTTGTTATTAACTTGCAATGTATCTATGTATGTACGGGTCAAATCTGAATTTGACGCACTTCCAGTGGTCGGAATTACATGAAATTTGGTATACTTATGTAAGTTGGATAACAATGCAAGTACAGTCGGCAAAAAGCACAGTCAGCGAAAAAGCTTGCATTTAAAATTAAATTTTTAATAAAAACTTATTTCTAATTATAATGATAGAGGCGCTGCAGACGTCCAAATGCGAAAATGGAGCGTGCTAGTTCAGTTCAGTCAACGAAACTGAATTGCGTATCAAGATGGATGGAACCTCTTCACAATCAATTTCCCGATGATTTCTTTGGCAGATGTATGGAATGTCAACATGACATTAGCAACAAAAAGGTTCAGTTTCCTCGACAGTACTAGTTGCTTTGTTTCAAACAGCCTTATTACCATACATTAAAGTAAATAATGTTGAATATTGAACTATCATTATTATGTTATCTTATCACTTATCAGGTTTATCTCTATCGACCTCCATCCGATTAAGTTTACTATAATATCTTTAATCGTGGATTTTTCGCTAAGCTGTCTCGATTGGAGACTTAGCAGTAGGTATAATTGCTCAAGTACGTGCTTTACCATTTTTTTATGACAGCAGTGGGACGTATTAGGCTGGGCTGGGATGAAATATCTTATTTCTATCTTCGAGTCGTGAGCTGTGTGCATAATTTCATTGACAAACAAACTTCCACAAAAAGATTCCACAGACCAGCCACTATCTCTATCATTCCAGGGACTACACGTGTGTCATGATCTTTATTGACAATCGTTTAAGTTCTACAACGGTATACCTTATCGCTAATTGGAATTGGTACATCGGTACAAGATTCTCTCGACCTTTAAATGCTAGTTGCTCTATAATGGGTCCGGTACCCTCCGCTAGACTAGTAGTTGAGTCGAACCATTTGATTTCTTTGAGTCTCCGAGAGAGTTGGTTTTATATTGAACATGGACAAGACGAAGGTCATGTCGAACGCCCATGTTGTACCAACTCCCGTCGTAATCGGAGAGACTTTGCTCGAAGTTGTTGACGACTATATCTACCTGGGACATGCAATCCAATTAGAAAGAAAGTAAGACTACTTCTAAACTAAACTGCAATTAGGTAGGTTCAACTTCGAGATAGAGGTCAATTAGACCGCTCCGCAATATCTTGTCATCCTATATACCGCAATGTCTCAAGTCAAAAGTCTTTGACCAGTGTGTGTTGCCAGTGATGACTATGGCTTATGGCACTGAGACGTGGCCGCTAGCGATGGGCCTCATAAGAAAGGTCAAAATCGCTCAGAGGGCGATGGAGAGGGCTATGCTCGGAGTTTTTCTGCGGGATCGCATTAGAAATGACGAAATCCGCTCAAGAACTAAAGTCCCGGATATAGCTTGAAGAATCGCTAGACTTAGAGCGCGCGCAGACAGAGAGCGGTCTGGAGTTCCGCGTTCCGCGTTCAGAGTTCTGTGTATTGACCGCTCGAGAGTTCCGACCGCCTGCTGTGTGCGTTATCGTAAGGGACTCAGTACATTCGAAAGAACGTAGAACTCTGAACGCGGAACGCGGAACGCCAGACCGCTCTCTGTCTGCGCGCGCTCTTAAGTGGCAGTGGGCAGGGCACATCGCTCGTAGAACTGACGGCCGATGGGGCCGAAAGGTTCTCGAGTGGCGTCCGCGGACCGGAAGACGAGTGTAGGTAGGCCTGCAACAAGATGGAGCGACGACCTGGTTAAAGTGGCGGGAATGCATTGGATGCGGATTAATGCGAGTCAGGTCACGGTTCAGTTGGTTCGACTGTATCTGGGCGACCTAGGGGGCGTTTTTAAACAGCCAGCAGAACCCTATTACTGCGACTCCGCTGTCTGTCCGCCCGTCCGTCTGTCACAGACTTCTTTACCCTGCCTACGAAGCAAGAGGTCCTGGGTTCGAATCCCGGTAAGGGCATTTATTTGTGTGATGAGCACGAATATTTGTTCGTGAGTTATGGATGTTTTCTATGTATTTAAGTATTTATTTATCTATATAAGTATGTTTATCGTCGTCTAGTACCCATAGTACAAGCTTTGCTTAGTTTGAGACTAGGTCGATTTGTGTAAGATTGTCCCCTAATATTTACTTTACTTTACTTTACATAATGATCATTTGATAAAATGCAATTTTCTTACAAATTTACAACTTTAGGTACAGTTATATATATATATAAAATAAACCTAATGTACCTACCTTAAACCGATCTGTAGAATACACGATCATAAAAGTTCGTCTAATTAATATTATAGTTTCACCGAAAATTACTTTATGTCAGATGACTATTATGTATTTCGTCTATTATTCTTTTTAAATTTTATTTATTTTAACACGTTCCCATGCGACAGGGCAGGATACTGATAGTGATAGGCTGATAGCGGTTGTGATACGCTGGTAAATAGAACTACGAGGGGCGTTCAATATAAAGTGAGAATGAGATGCAAACTCTTTTTCTCAAACATCCAAGGAAATGTGGTCCTTATATTCGTGACAATAGAACACGAAGTATGTCATTGTATAGCAATTGAGGAAGATTCGTTCTAATTTCAAATTAGACGACAATAATGGAATTTCATACAAACATTGCTGGCCAAGGCCAGCAAAGAGATTGTCTTTTGTTTTAGAGGGTCGTATTTTCTTTTATTGACTATCAATGACATACTGCCAATTAAGAAAAATATAGTTTGTGAATTTACTTTTTAATATCTTACTTGGCTAGATTTAATCAGGTATTCAATAAAATAAATAAGGATTGACGTTTATTGTTAACAATTTATTAAAATAACCAATTAATAAGGTCGTAATTATTTAATAAATATAAATCATCACAAGATTTTGCGTCAAAAACATTAACTGGAACAGCTTACAAATAAATTGTTGGGAAAAAAAATATTTTGGCGGGAATCGAAAAAAAAACAAATACTTATTGGTACGGCTTAAACATAAACTTATAACCTATCGAGTGGTTTTTAAATAAAATAAAAGGATAAAGTTAAAATTTAAATAAGACATGAGTTCATCATCAAGTGACATGGAGGTTGATAGCACACCACCAGATCTAAAAGCAGAAGCGGATGTAGCGATGTCAAACTTGCTGCCTCCCAAATCTAAAAAAAAATATTTAGCAGCTTATGACCACTTCATTAACTGGAAAAATGAAAAAAAGGCAGCAAGTTTCTCTGAAACTGTATTTTTGGCATATTTTACCGAACTGGCGAAAACTAAAAAGCCATCGACTCTGTGGGCGGTGTACTCGATGATCAAGGCGACGACACATATTAAGCAGAACATTGATATAAAAAAATACAACAATTTAATCACTTGGTTGAAACGCCAAGCTGATGGATTTAAGTGCAAAAAGTCGAAGATATTTACATCGGAAGATGTCCAAAACTTTTTAAATGATGCACCAGATGATACTTACTTGAGCACAAAGGTAAATATGTATTAAGAATATTATTACATTTTGAAACAGCTAGTGTTTGAGAATTGATTATTAACAGTATAATTATAATTGTGCTTAATAACTTAAATAAAACTAAAATATCTATTATCCTACTTAAATCTTAATAATTAATCAAACTAAATAATAAGTAACTTAACCTAACCCTAATAAATAGATATGTATAAAAAAATCAGGTACACACCTGGGAAACCAAATAACAATTTATATACAGAATTGCCTTAATTATGTAAATTCTACCTTTCTATATTTGTACAAAGCTTGTAAAATAATGATAATACATTTACCTTTTTCAGGTTGCTTTGATCTTCGGTGTTAGTGGAGCTTGTAGAGGATTAGAGTTAACAAATATTACCACCAAACACATTGAATTTTATGACAATATAGCAATAGTGAAGTTATGTGACACAAAAACCAAAACTGACCGCTCATTTGTAATCCGGGACCCGTTTCTTCATATAGTCAAAAAATATTATCAACTACGTCCAAAAGAAGTAAACACAGACAGATTTTTTTTACAGTACAGAAAAGGATAATGCACTAAACAGGTCATTGGGAGACACAAGATTGCTTTAATGCCCAAGGATATAGCAACATTTTTAAATCTTGATAGCCCCCATTTGTACGCAGGTCACTGTTGCAGGCGCTCATCAGCAACTCTTTTAGCAGATTCAGGGGCTAATGTTCTTGAGCTGAAGAGACATGGTGGCTGGAAATCAGACAAAGTAGCTGAAGGCTATGTAGATGACTCTGTGGAAAACAAAAATAATATAACAAAAAAAAACACTAAAAACATATTTTTGAAATCTGCTCAAACTGTGCCACATGAAGACATATATTTGAATCCACAGCCATCAACATCACATCAACCGAGCTCACTAATATTTCCAGACAATCCACATCCATCAGCTTCATGTCAACCAGTCCAGTCCGAGCCATCAGCAACATCTTCTACGAGTCGTTCTAAGCCATCTTCTAACAGTAGTCTGCCTCATCACACAACAGGTTTGCAAACCCAACCAGTGGTACAGTCAGATTCTCAGCCACCATCGTCTCTTCAAACTAACCCACATTCCACATCACAGGTTAGAAATCAGCCACCATCAGCTTCACAAACAAACATCAGTGTACCTGGAAAAACAATAAACATTTCCATAAAAAACTGCCCCAACATGTCAAATATTCACTTCAATATAATAGTAATAGTATTAGTATAATAGTAATAGCTTGTAAAACGTACCTTAATTTTAAGTTCCTAGGTATTATTCGTTGCTGCGGTCAAGTATGTTTAGTAAATAATTCTTGTTATACGTCGCTAAGACATATCTAGGTAATTCAGATATTGTAATTATAACTTAAATTTCGTATAATTATTGCATACAGTTAAGTTTTCACATTCTTATATAGGTACTTATTATGCGTGCAACTGACAAAATAATAAATGACAGACAGTTGAGCGATGCGTCGTAACGTTTCGTTTCGTTCGTCGCTGAATTTCTTCTACTGCCGTATGCTTATTATAAGTTTTACTTCACCAAATACTTCTCGATCGCAAAAATTTCTGGAAATTTTCCATAGTAATTGAAATTTTAACGTAAACGCGATCGAGAAGTATTTGGTGAAGTAAAACTTATATTAAGCATACCGAAGAGTGAACTTTGTAGTCACACTTTAAAAACTGATTTACCTAGTCTGTAATTCTGTATCAGTGTTGTTGTGAAAGCGATAGTTTCGCTACGATAGTTTGACCTTGAGAAATAGTCGATAGTGCGATAGTACTATCGAAATATCGACATGCTTCAATACTATCGATAGTATCGATAGTGAAAAGTAGGCGATACTATCGAACTTGGTCGATAGTATCGCGTCAAAAAAGACGATACTATTGATACTATCGCTAGTGAAAATTAGGTGATACTATTGAACTTGATGCTGGAAGCTGTGGTGGCCTAGTGGTTTGACCTATGTTCTTTGATCGTGGGTTCGAGTCCGGGCTCGCACCTCTGAGTTTTTCGAAATTTATGTACGAAATTACATTTGTATTTTACCATGAGCTTTACGGCGAAGGAAAACATCGTGAGGAAATCTGCATTCACCTGAGAAGAAATTCAATGGTGTATTGTGAAGTTCCCGATCCCTCTCATTCTGAGCGAAGGCCTGAGCCCTGCAGTGGGACGAATATAGGCTGGGTTGATGATGATGATTGAACTTGATCGATAGTATCGATAGTTTCGATACTATCCACCAAGTTCAATAGTACTACCTAATTTTCACTATCGATAGTATCGATAGTATCGATATTATTGACCAAGTTCAACAGTATCGCCTATTTTTCACTTCGATAGTATCGTCAAGGGTCGATAGTTTCGATAGGACTATCGATAGTATGACTTGATTTTCACGGCCACGATAGTATCACGATACTATAGATAGACTATTGCTATTATCGCAACAACACTATTCTGTATAAAAAAGTAATCCTTGTAGTAAGCAAGTCTTTAAAACAGTGTGTTAATGTAATTTGGATTTGTATTTTTTATATTGTATGTACTTTACTTATTATAAGCTTATGAATTTGAATTAAATATGAATATATAAGTTGAACATTCGTATCATTTCCTTGGATTTATTTGAGAAAAGCACTATACAAGCCTTGGCCACGAACAGGGATTGCCGGCCTCGTATCTCTAGATGGCCTCGTTAACACTCGGCCATCTATTACTACTCGACCGGCAATCCCCTATTTCGCGGCCGCTGCAGTAATGTACTATTAATATTACGAAATTAAATACTGGCCGGTAAAGCTAATCTATCTAGCTGATTGCTATGAAAAAAAAACTAACTGTCTTTTGTTTAAAAAAATATACGGTAATTTCTTTGCAATGCTATTGAGTACGTTAGCGTAAATGGAGAAAATTGAACTGCGCGCCGTTATCAAATACTTGTGTTTGAAAAATTTTTCTACGGACCAAGTCAATTTGGATTTGCGGGACACTTTAGGGTAGTGGTGGGTCGTCGACGATTTTACAGTCGACGGAACGAGACCGTTTACCGTCGACGATAAACTAGTTTAAAAAACAGTCTAATTTTCGACTAGTTTACGTCGTCGTCGAAAAGACTACTTCAACTCTATTCTGTTGGCGTCGCGACTCCTCGCTCGCGTCGGCAATGTTCGGGTTCACTCGGTCGGTATCGGCCAGACGCTCGCGACACGACGCGACGCAACGGATTCGACTCGCGACTCGTAACCAGTCGACGAATAAACTAGTTTATCTGTGAACTATAAACTAGCTGAATCGTTCACGTACGAAAAACAGTTTATGTAAACGGTTCGTTCATACAACGCCCACCACTACTTTAGGGTCTAATGTTCCTCCGTATTTGACAGTCGCACGTTGGTGCGCCGAATTTAGACGTGGAAGAACATCGACAATGGACGACCCCCGCTCCGGACGCCCTACTACAGCAGTAACTGAAGAAATTGTGAAAAAAGTCGAAAACTCAGTTTTGGCGGATCGTCGTGTCACGGTTCGTTTTATTGCTGAAAATGTAAAGATTTCAACGGGGAGCGTGCATAATATTTTACATGAACGCTTGGGTATGAAAAAGGTACCTGCGCGTTGGGTACCAAGAATGCTTACTGACACGCAAAAACAAACTAGACTAGAGATTTGTCAAGAAGCTTTGAACCTGATGCAGCAAGACTGGGAACTTTTTTTGGCACGATTTATAACAATGGACGAAACATGGCTCCATCATTACGACCCAGAAACGAAACTGCAGTCTATGACATGGAAAAGGCCATCATCTCCAACTCCGAAGAAATTCAAGGTGAGCCCATCTGCCGGTAAGGTCATGGGCTCTGTTTTTTGGGATGGTAAAGGGGTATTAATGATTGAGTATCTCGAGCATGGCGCCACTATTACGGGCACATTATACGCCAAACAAATAGCAACATTGCGCAATGAGATCCGCGAAAAACGGCGAGGTAAACTCTCGAAAGTTGTGCTGTTCCACCAGGACAATGCCCCGGCACACAAGTCCGCCGTTGCAATGGCTGCAATTCGTGATGCTGGGTTCGATATCCTTAAGCATCCTCCGTATTCACCAGATCTTGCTCCCAGTGATTTCTACCTATTTCCGAGATTGAAACAATACCTGAGAGGCCAGAAATTTGAAGACGACGACGCGGTAGTCGCTGCAATACAAGATTTTTTAAGTACTCAAGATGAGACCTTTTTTAAAAATGGAATTTTAAGTTTAGAAAAAAGATATACTAAGTGTATTATGCTAAAAGGTGACTATGTCGAAAAATAAAATGACATTTAGTAAAAGTTGCTTATAACATACTCATTCTCAGTTTTTATTGAACGCCCCTAGTACATGAAGCCTTATTGTGTAAGTCTAAAGGCTAGTTAGACCTGTAAGAAAAATCGTGCAAGTTGCGTTACATTGCGTCGCTCGATTGACCGGTTCAAACTCGTTCGCTTTACGCCTCGCAATGTAATGCAGCTTGCACTTTTTTTCTTGCCGGTGTAAACTGGGCTTTGATTGAGCCTTGGAATCACAACCGATTTTACCACTTCTTTCTGTCACACGGTTTAATACGAGGACAGAAAGAGATGGATGCAATCTTGAGTGCCCGAACGTTAGACAATACGGTCTCTGGTAATTCTTTTCATATTTCATATAAATCCAATTTGCAATCGTAAATCACATTTGCGCAATGCATACCTCTTAAATCTAGGAATGTTAATAGGTTTCATAACGCATTCATTACAAATTGGATGAGATAATATTAGAGATATGACTATTACTAATTAATTATGTACTTAGATAATAATTGTTACTAATTATGTACATAAATTAATTTTTCGGTAGTAGGAAATGTTAAGCGGCAAATTGAGGAGGGGATATTTTCAGATCTCAGTCAAGGACTACCGCTTTAGCCTAGTTGGTAGTGACCCCGCCTACGAAGCAAGAGGTCCTGGGTTCGAATCCCGGTAAGGGCATTTATTTGTGTGATGAGCACGAATATTTGTTCGTGAGTTATGGATGTTTTCTATGTATTTAAGTATTTATTTATCTATATAAGTATGTTTTTCGTCGTCTAGTACCCATAGTACAAGCTTTGCTTAGTTTGGGACTAGGTCGATTTGTGTAAGATTGTCCTCTATTATTATTAAGGTGGCCTGGAAATTTCCATTAGGAATTGGAGTTTTTAGCACATCGGTCACTAAATACATATAATATAAAGAGCTAGCTTTTGGCCGCGACTTTGTCCGTGCAATATTCAAATTTGTAGTAAAGCTTCTTTATTTCCTTCATTGAATAAAGCAAAAATTCAAAATTCCGCCGTAATCTTCATATAGATATCTATCAGTTATGCTGAAAACATTTTTCAGGGTTCTGTACGCAAAAGGTAACAGCTGAACCCTTTTGCTGAGCCTCCACTGTCTTTCCGTCCGTCTATCTGTCCGTCCGCCCATCTGTCGCATGTTGTAATGCCACCTCCAAGGAAAGGACTCTAAATACTGGAAATAGGAAAGTTTACTCAAAGGAAACATTATTTTATTTTTGAAAGGAATGAAAACTGCACTCAAACAATCCCTGTAATTCTGGGAACTACAACGAAACACAACTGTGCAGAACAAACGATAGTAGATATCAAGTGCAAGGTATAAAAATAAGCCCTGTATAAAGTTTGCAGTCTTATTAACCGTCAGAAAGCCAAGGCCTGGATTCTAGGTCAGCTGGAAATCATTATCTGCTGTCACATTTTTCTCTCTTTACGACCATCGCTCGTCTGCAAATACAGGTTGAGAAGATTGACCTTAATGTGGTACTGTACAATGAAAACATTATCGTTACGACTGTTTATAACTGTCTTTAATCATGCTAATCGTGATTTATTGTCCATAAAGTAAGATGAGGAACTTGAGTATTATTATCAGCTGGAAAATATCGACCAATCATTCATCCAAGATCAACGAATTTAAATCAAGTTAACAGTCTATTTTCGGGAAAAGCTTTCAACGCTACATTTTCAAGTGCGGCCACCGCTCTTTCTTCACTTCCTCTGACTACGCTTCGTCTACATTTAAGTCAAAGATAATTTTTGTGTTCAAATTATCTGATTTAATCAACTCATTAAGAGCTTCACTTGTAAGTTTAATTGTTTCATAGATCACCTGTAAATGTTTACATTGTTAAGTCATTACCAAACACTAAGCTACCATTCGTCTAACGAAACGACCTCTATAAACTTTGTTTACGATTGCGACGGCTTGCCGATTGATAACGCAATAGTTACTCGTTCTTATATCAGCCGATTAAAGGGCTCAGTTATATTTGCCAGCTCAAGTAAAAAAAGTGCCTATCATGTTTATACAACGGAATTTGTTGATGTATTAACTTCCTACTTTTCTTGATGTTTTTTATATGGTATGGTCCAAATGGTCATGCTTTGTCAGTTCAATATTTAATGCGTTTGACCACCGAATGCACGTTATCGTTGAACAAGTTTCGAACAAACACGAAGATATCGAAAGATCGAGAACTCCATATGATACCACATACATTATACACCGTGAAATTTTAGTGGTTGTTTTCCCGAAACAAGGTGATTTAGTATCGATTGTACAATCGATTTATAATTACTATTTTGACTACAGTTTAAAATCCAATTGTGAAAAACGAAAGTCGAAAATGACCGCAAACCAATAGTAACGCTTCGTTGGTACAAGTAGCGTACGATCGTACGACAGGTTAGGTACGCACTCTTCAGCTTCATATATTAGTATAGATAAAATTATGTGAAATAATTTTAATAAAAACACCATTGACCTATAATAACAACTAGACTCCCAATCACGCTCAAAAACTGTCGGAAGCAAAAGCCTACACACGCGTCTATTGTGCAGGCTTTTGGTTCAGTTGTGTTTCGACCGCGCGTTGATTACAACGTCACTTCTCGCCCCGTATTCGTATATGTCTCTTTCGCACCGTAATCAAACTCACGAGAAAAAAAGAGACAGACAGTCTAGCTTCCGCTTCGCATGACCACTCCACTGCATTCTTTACTCTTTAGGCGGTTTCCAGCGCGTGACGTCATGTCACTACTTCGAACGATCGTATTCAATTGACATTAAACATTACTGCTACGAAACAAGGTGTTAATTTGAATGAATGCTGTTAATGTTATCTGTATAAATTGATGTATACGTACACACAACGCCGCTCGGACGTTTTTTGAGGAACTTTTGTTAAGCGATTGGGTGTCTTGTTGTTATTATAGATCAATGAAAAACACAATATTAGATCAGTGTTGATGCGCAATATCGGTGAAATTTAATCGTACATATTATCGTCTGTCAGGTTGTAAATCTGATTATAATTCAGTGTCTAATTCATGTATAAGTAACATATTGTTTTGATATTGATATCAGTGAAAGGATAAATATGCTGCAGTCTTATGGACCGAATTACACGCACGCACGCAATTATTAATTGCACGTAAGTACTAGTTTTCAAGAATATAACCTAGTATAGCTACTAAGAAATGGGGTATGATTTTTGTTTGCTTTTTTTCGTCCGGCTTTACCTGGAAAAAAATTCACGCCTCGGCACTGGTAAACAGAGTTGATGCTTGATATTTTTTTCTGCGTCTAAGTTAATCAGTATTGCTTGACAGTAGGTATTTAAAAGTCAAGAATAGTCAAGATGTAGACAGGGAGGAGGAATGGAGAGATTGCTACTTTCTCTTTATTTTAGCTGATATCATAATGAAGGACGGTCTAAAAGGTTACGTTAGCGTGAATTTTGTCTAGAAAGTAATGAAATTTAATTTGTGTATTACTTCTGTTGCAGGTAAGTTCCGATCTGATAAAGCCCTTACAATCTGAATACGTCTCCATCAAGGTAAGTGTATAATTATAGATCGATTGTTGATATTCTAATCTAAAGCAAACATAAATTACCATTGTACTTTACACCAATGATTTGCTGATAATTGGTATTCATCTTAATGATTTTCTTGTTTATGATCTCTTTAATTAATAACTATCGTTGACGAGATTAATAGAATGATTATTATTTATGTTAATAAATTCGATAACGTTATCGAACCCAGTATGATGATCAGTATGTTCGCCGAATTGTAATGAATTACAAAAAATATCTTATCTTCAGTACTTATTAAGAGTTTTACTATCTTCAATTCAATCTGTTAGTCACCTGTTTGCGAATCTGAAAATTCCGAAAAGTAAATATGGATAGCAAATTTTTGCAACATTTACAACCCTGCACGTGTAGAATCTGCCAGTTATGTGTATTAGCTTTAGCAATATTTCTATCTGGCACCATAATGCCTTGTTTTGTTAAACAACACAACTTAATTACTGTAACGCGATGTGTCCGCTACATCTATCAATCCATCAATCGTTCCCATACAATCGCGTGCACGTAATTGAACTTTCCTCATTTGTGTGCCAAACCAATCCGAGCTATTCCAAACAAAGCGACCTGTTGTGATCGAATTCTTTTGAATCATGACTGACTTCAATGATGGCTTTTGTCTCACACGTGCTGGCTGAGAAAGAAAGAGATTGAAGTACATAGTTCTGGCGAGTTACGAAGGCGAGCGGACTTACTACGATGTGCATATACATGTTGAATCAAGAGTAAAGCCCGCCCGCTCGACTTGCAATATCTGTACCAAAGAAGTTGATTAAGTGAGAAAGCATTACACTATGTTCTTAAATTACGAAATGATTTCCTAAACACGAGGATTCACATGTGATACAATTAATTGACTTTATTCCAGACGAACAAGTAAATATATTTTCTTATTTTTTTCCGGAAACAGAAAGCTGCATATTTTGTGATCTTTACTTCCTTCAAGCTATCCTTTTGTCTCTTTAGCTGTAGCTGCCTCGGTATAAAGAGCTAGAATACCGTAAATAACTAAATATTGCTAACAAAACTTCCTAATAGCTCGATTGTAACACGATAAATTCCCGCCACTATCTTTCTAAACATCTCATATGAGATTCACGCGGCTGGTCAGGAGGTCATCGAGCTCTGTGGGCCACGGAAGCGCCGGCGGCCACGCGTGCCATGACCGAATCAGGACATGCATCCAACCTCCAACATTGACACCGCTATATAAAGAAACTTGAGCGTTCAATACATGAAATCAATTTATTAACGATCGCTGCAATTAATAGGGGAACAACCAGCCGGCATGTTATCGCCTTGTTGCCTTTAATAGCTTATTGATGTCCACCTCTGTTTTAATTTTTATGGGGGAACCGGTAGGTAGCGGCGAATTAAGGTCCTTCTTGCAAAGTGCATTAATTGATTCGACTTGGTTGAAGGCTGAATATAACAACTTGGTCATGACATTCATCACAAACAATAAGGATCGTGTGGCTTCTTGTTCAGATCTTTACTATGTAAATGTTGATGAGGTTTAATAATCTTGTCAAAGACCATATATGAATGCGGATGCTTGCAACAAACTCCATTAGATACCAGACGAAGATTTATAACATACAAAGCCACACGCCTCTATTTCCTGATGTGCTTGAATCACAAACGACTCAGGGTCACTCTCAGACACCGTAATTGGATTTGCCTTTAATGGTAAAGCCGTGACGTCTTGTTAACCGTGTGAACTCCTTAGACGTCAACAGTTTTCTCTTTTATATCATTAAATTGCTATGTGCAAGTTCTCGATATGGTAGAACAGAATTTGTCTTACGTTTTTATCAAGATTGATTGCACTATTGTTCATTTCTGCAGATTAACGATTATTGCTAATATTTATATGCGTACGTTTAACTCACACGTTGGAAATATGTGACAAACACTTCTGATTCTGACTCACATTATTATCAGATATCGCTGTCATAATTACTATTCCTTTGTTTCAATCTAGATATTTCTGTTTTGCTTTATCCATTGTAAGAATTAAAGCGCACAATTGAACAAGTATTAATAGTTCTGATCTAAACTGCGCCTAATCATGTGTTACGCATCACTGTCTTATTTGAAAATATTGTATTACACTTTAAAATTTTCTTTTCCGGTTTGATGTAAAAGTATTCTTATTCTTGTAGTGTAAGTTTCCAAATTCTTGTCTATAGGTTGACTTGAAACGCGCAAAACGTCCCAATCGATTATCTTCGCTTGTAGACCTCTAGGTACTTGCGTCGATCCGCAGGTCGGTGAAAGTTATTAAAACGGTTATACCTATCTAACCATCGATATTTGCTTCAAAGGGTTAATTTCAATACAAATACGGCGGCCAGCAGCAATTTTTTTTTGCATGTTTTGATTTACACCCACATTAGATTCTGAGATTAGGTTGTTTACTCAGGTGCTAATGTTTTGAGTAGTATAACAAGTACAAAAAAAACATAATCTATGAACAACGCATATTCTGCTAAAGTTTCCTAGGATAATTTTATTACAATTATGTGCGTCATAGTTGAAGATGAAAACTTTGAAAACGCAAAGAAAAAAAACTTTAATATGATATTTAGATATCTAAACTTATCTGTTTCGTGTTTGTTTCTTGCATCGTAAGCTTTTAGCTTAACTCAAATTCTTCCGTGGGCTTGTACATTATTTCTATTCTATCGACTGCGAATAGATTTATAGGCTTGTTGATCGTTTTCCTAGTACATTAAGTTTAGTTACGTTGTATATAGTATAAAATTTAACGATATTTACTATTTGTTTTTTTTTTACCCGTTTATTTGCGGCCGTGCTTCCGTTATCATCATTGACATCATTTGACAAATTCGTATGTTAATTAGTGCTTTGCCATTTTAAGCAATGACGTTCGCAAGCAATAAAATGTTTTTGGCATACCTACATGTGGTTTCGTCGTAGTTTTATTCTTGTTTACGGTAGTTCTCGTTCATGCAAAAAGGTATATGTAATTTAATGCAATACTTTTTGCTTTCTGCGTCTGTTTACAGTCTCTAAGATTAGAATTAAAAATGCCGTCAATGCATGCGTCATTATCATTATTGACTTTCGCGGTATCATGTGTCAACTCGACAATGGTTTTATATCATTAACCGATACCGAGGGAAAGGTCAAGATGATTTTTCGTCCTATTCTCACAAACAATTAATTGAGGATCGTTATTATTATGCTTATCGGTAGCTTATTCATGTTCTCATCGTTACTCATTACATTCTTGGTATTGTTATCTTGATTTTGATTATATCGGACTTTATTTTCATGCTAAAAATTTGTTCCTCATACGTCAAGTTTATTAATATCGATTACTAATACTATTATGAAGTAAAAGCTTGTAAATTTACTCATGCACGAGTACCAAGATTGACAGGGCTGCTTTATACTTTCAGCAATTCCTGGGAATTTGAGGTGGCTCTTAGGGGATGTGAGTTCGCTACTGTTTAGTATTGCAGTAGGAGTAGTGTGTGACTAGGTAAATAGGGTCCTACAATACGCCATCGAACTAAGAGAAAGTCGCGGAAAGCTAACCTAGAAGTGATTGTAGCGAAGGATATTAGAATTAG
Organism: Archips crataeganus; assembly: GCA_947859365.1. Classification (NCBI taxonomy): domain Eukaryota; kingdom Metazoa; phylum Arthropoda; class Insecta; order Lepidoptera; family Tortricidae; genus Archips; species Archips crataeganus. Next base: position 18,356,522 of record OX402060.1, on the reverse strand, counting down.
AACGACTGATAACGGTTATTCGTTAGTATGTCTCTCTCGTATGGCACGGAATAGTAAGAGACACAATGATGAAAAGCTTAATCATATTTATAAACTAGGTGAAATAAAAACATTAGCCATTACCGAGGTGAGGGATGCACCAAAAATGATCAGTAAAGATGCCTGGGTCTTGAGTCACAAATTTAAAAAAACTAAAAAACACGCTTTAAAAAATAAAAAATAAATTTTAATAAATTTCAATTCACTATTCTTATAGTTCAGTAAAAAATCTTAATAAGCAATTATTATATTGTTATATCCAGATCAAACTTTGTAAACTATTCTAAATATTGATAAAATAAATAATAATAGTTTGAAATATTTTATTGTAAAAAAAGCGTGGGGTGCATGGTGTCAATTGTCAAGGATTATCATTTTGATAACATCTTAAAAAGCATCCCACGCTTTTTTACAATAAAATATTTTAAACTATTATTATTTATTTTATCAATATTTAGAATTGTTTACAAATTTTGATCTGGATATAACAATATAATAATTACTTATTAAGATTTTTTACTGAACTATAAGAATAGTGAATTGAAATTTATTAAAATTTATTTTTTATTTTTTAAAGCGTGTTTTTTAGTTTTTTTAAACTATTATTTATTTTCTATTTTTTAGTTGCATTTTTTTTCTTTCTAACTTTACCCCCCTCACCTACAACCCCCAAACCCCCTAAACCCAACCCCCCAACATCCCCCACCCCATTTCCACAAACCCCTCCCAAACCCCACACCCTTACCCGCAATCCCCTAAACCCCCCTTACCCCCCTCCTCATTTTACAAACCCCCGAACCACCTAAACCCAACCCCCCTAACACCGAACCCCCCAAACCCCCGGAACCCCCCACCCCCTCCCACCCCCCTTTGGCGTGGAGTGCCTTTGGCCATCTTCCAGCTCCATCATCAGACCCTGGTTACCTTATGGGATCAAAGTGCTCGTCAAGACGAATCAAACGAGCCCAAACTCGATAGGGTTGTGTGGTTTTATTGTGGAGTGCCTTTGGCCATCTTCCAGCTCCATCATCAGACCCTGGTTACCATCTGGGATCAAAGTGCTCGTCAAGACGAATCAAACGAGCCCAAACTCGACGGGATTGTGTTGTTTTATTACATAGTTCCTATGGCCACCATCCAGCTCCATCATCAGATCAGCTCCATGTTACAATAATATTGCATTGTCATCCAATTTACACATATGTGCAAAATTTCAGCTCAATCGGAAACCGGGAAGTGGGTCAAAATCGCGCCCTAAGGAGTCGGTTACAAACAAACATACAAACATACAGGTGAAGCTAATATAAAGCGTGTAAAAATCACCTCATCTGCATAACATGACATCCCCTTATCTATGTTTGCAAGCACTGTCGGGAAGAAGATATTATACATATAGAGCGACAGTTGAAATGTCGTGACCTGTGATGGAACGACTAGCGCTTGCGCGTCAATGAACTAAACATTACTAGGCAACATTATCTGAAACAAAGATAAGGAATATAATGTTGGATCGGCATGGCAAAAGAAAGGGCAATATGTTACGCGTATGTTAGGACGAGACCATTTCTTTTGCACTGCTGCATTGCATAGGCCTGTAAGGGCCTGATGACATTCGTAAATGAAGGAAAAAAATTCTGTCGGGATAAGGAATAAACCGTATATTTATTCGATTCAAAGTATGTAGGTACATAATAACTTTATGTCCCTGTAGTTGTTATCGAGACTTGATGCTTGGCAGATATCATATTTTAGGATCATAGAGATGCAGTGAGAAAAAAAATTTTGATGGGATAGAGAAGTACTAAGAGTAAGTAATAATGAAGAAATAATTATGTAAAATATTATATATTTACTTCCCACCTCTTCGTTGCCTTGACCGCTATTGTTAAGAGAGTGTAATGGGATCTTAGTGTTTCTAGTTTTGTTTCCGTGATTATAATTACTAAGCTATTAAATGATTGATTACTGCTTGGAGGCGATAACAATACTACAATTACTTAATATTATTGTTGTTAAAAATGCAATCTGTCATTAATCTAGTGCTATTTAATTTGTAAGAAATGAGAGAGATCATTGAACAATTGGATCCCAATAAAATACACCGTTGCGGCATGTCACAACAATTATGCTGAGTGAGAGCCAATTTATACTTTTTTTTTATAGCCTATAATATGTCCCACTGCTGGGCAAAGGCCTCCCTTTTCCTCCGCCATTTTTCCCTATCCTGGGCATGCACCTGCCAATCGAGCTGAAAAGCGCTCAGGTCGTCCCGCCATCTCCTCTTAGGTCTGCCTCTGCTCATTTGGCCATCCCTCGGAACCCATTTTATACTATTCGATGTTTTTATTGTATCTGTAATTATTTGTAAATCTAAATATCTCTCTCACACACAATAGGTTTGATCGCTTTACAAACGGGATACAGTACAGTACTGATCTAAACTTAACTTAACTTAACTTAACAAGCTCCCGGGATAAAGTATACTCGTAGCATACTAGCTTTCGCCTGCGCCTGAAATACCTTCACGAGAAACATTTACAATCTTAGAGTAGTACCTGTCTGCAATCTACAACGTTCACTCTGACAACGCCATCTATTGATTCGATAGCCGAGGTTCCTATTTCAATGTTCTCAGACAACGCTCTATATTCTTGTTTAAAGTTAAATATTATCCCACGGGAACGGCCTACCGGGATATTAAGTATCCTGCGTCTCAATCCAGACTTTTGTCTATATGTGTGCCAAGTTTTATTCAAATCTGTTAAACGGTTATCCTGTGGCTGACTAACGAACATTGAAACATCCAAACATCATCACAAACTTTCTCGTTTATCATATGTTCATATGTATAGCAAGATTAATTAATCACAAAATAATCAATATTTTGTAAAAGATGACGAACAGTTGTTACCTATTTAAGCTAATGTAACTTACACTAAAAGCAGAGAAATAATTCTATTTTTTAGTTGCATTTTTTTTCTTTCTAACTTTACCCCCCTCACCTACAACCCCCAAACCCCCTAAACCCAACCCCCCAACATCCCCCACCCCATTTCCCCAAACCCCTCCCAAACCCCACACCCTTACCCGCAATCCCCTAAACCCCCCTTACCCCCTCCTCATTTTACAAACCCCCGAACCACCTAAACCCAACCCCCCTAACACCGAACCCCCCAAACCCCCGGAACCCCCCCCCCCCTCCCAGCCCCTTTGGCGTGGAGTGCCTTTGGCCATCTTCCAGCTCCATCATCAGACCCTGGTTACCATCTGGGATCAAAGTGCTCGTCAAGACGAATCAAACGAGCCCAAACTCGACGGGATTGTGTTGTTTTATTACATAGTTCCTATGGCCACCATCCAGCTCCATCATCAGATCAGCTCCATGTTACAATAATATTGCATTATCATCCAATTTACACATATGTGCAAAATTTCAGCTCAATCGGAAACCGGGAAGTGGGTCAAAATCGCGCCCTAAGGAGTCGGTTACAAACAAACATACAAACATACATACAAACATACAGGTGAAGCTAATATAAAGCGTGTAAAAAAGCAACCGGCTTCAAAAAACCACTTTTTCTTTCTTTTTCATTCACCATTGTAGTAGTAATGAGTAGAGTAATGACGTTCGGTGGAGAGGATTTTGGGATTGTGATGCTCGATCTAATACTTCCTCCTTGTTAATTCTAGTACCTTCCTTTCGATTGGTCCATTTAAAATTAGACAATTTTGGATGGACTAGGCGGGAGAGGAGGTGCTGAAGGCTGAGAGGGGGGTGTGACATTCAGCTTTGCCACCGGACAGATGTTGGCTTTGCTCCTCGTTCAATTACATACATGACATGGGGGCGTCCCCTTCGCAGTCCTTAGTTTATAAAAACATAAATTAAATAATTAATGATTATAACTAAGTACTTAAATATTTAAGCAAAACCTGTAACTCGTTTTTTAATTGCAATAAACAGTTTTTTTTTTCATTTTGTTGTGCCCCGGGTGCGAGTGATCAAAAAAATATACGTCCCCCTCACAGGTGTGTTCACCTATCAAGCATTTTTCCTTGTTTTCGCGGAATCCGTCGAAATACTAACGTGGATTAATAGAATTAGTAAATCTTGTCCACTTGACATTTATAAACACGCTGCAGCCGGAATTAGACGCCGGTCGGGCAGAGGTCGAATGTGCCATCCATCCACACTTTAAAGTAGTACGTGTTTTTACGATAAAGCTAATAAACCGAAGGATTAGGTCCCGATTTGTCGGATTCTTGTTCCACCGGATTCATTTTCATTGGGATTATTTTTATGAAGATATAATTTATTTATATTTATTTATTTATTTATTAAGTAAAACAAAATTTACACAGTATTACAGCTGTAAGCCAATTCACTGGAAAATTCAATTTAAACATTTGAAATAAGAAATTATACATTTAAGAAATAGACAACAATCCACTTCCATCCATCGCCTCACAGAACCTCAGACATGAGCGACAGACTTCGGCCCATCGACTTGCAAAGAGGTCAGATTCGGGCGCTGATGACAGAAGCGAGTTGAGGCACGTTAGTGCACGAATTACAGGGGAATTACGAAGTGATACAGTACGAGTCCTTGGTACCGCCAGCAAACTATTGTTACGCGGTCTGTGAAAATTTTTTGGGGAGAATGGGACTGCTAACCTTACGATCATTGACACAAGATCAGGACAATCTGAATTGCCTCGCAAGATGTCACACACCGTCGTTAACAGAGTGCAGTTACGTCTCGCTTCCAGAGAATTGAAGCCAATGTGACCAAGAAGAAATTTTGTAGGGTACATCAGGGGATAGTATCCATACATTTTTTTATATATGAACCTTAGGAAGGCCTTTTGCACCTTCTCAAGAAGCAAAGCGTAACTACACTCATAAGGATTCCAAACAATGGCACCCGCTTCAAGTTTGCTTCGCACCAGAGCCGTATATAGCAATTTGATTGCACCGGCATCATGGAACTCACGCGCATTCCTTATAACGAAGCTTAACCTTTTAAAACAATCAGATGCTATGGTTTTAATATGGTCATGGAACGTAAGTCGCATATCGAACAGGAACACCTAGGTCCCTCATATTTTCGACACGAGCCAACATTTCCGGTCCTAACATATACTGAGTGTGAAAAGGTCTCGATGTACGACTGTAAGTCATGACAGAACATTTAGCCACATTAAAGTGCATTTTATTAATAATAATGCATCACCATCATCATCATCAGCCTATGCTCGTCCACTGCTGGACATAGAGGCCCATGGCACGCCACTGAGCACGATCCTCGGTCACTCTCATCCAGCTCTTGTCATCCACCTTGCGAAGATCATCGCTCTACCAAGTCTGACGACGTCCTACGCTACGTTTGCCGATCCGTGGTCTCCACTCAGGAACTCGTCTACCCAACGGTTATCGGTTCTTCGGGTTATAAGATATATTTGCTAAGTCGATATTTCCATAGTTTTATTTATTTAATTAAGTGAATCCAACGAATCGGGAACTAATCCTATAGATTAGGTAGGTCCTACAGTCTGCCTAAAATATGGTCACGGTTGAAGTTCATTTGCACGTCATGCATGATACAAGGAGGTCGATTTTACATTTCAATAATATTATGATTTATGATGACAGTGACTAATGACTTCACTCAGAAAAGTCAACCTTAGCGATATTTAGATCTCACAGGCACTTTTGTCAAAACTGGTAAACCTACGTATGTTGATGTCGTACGAGGGGCGTTCAATATAAAGTGAGAATGAGATGCAAACTCTTTTAATATAACGAAATTAAATACTGGCCGGTAAAGCTAATCTATCTAGCTGATTGCTATGAAAAAAAAAACTAACTGTCTTTTGTTTAAAAAAATATACGGTAATTTCTTTGCAATGCTATTGAGTACGTTAGCGAAAATGGAGAAAATTGAACTGCGCGCCGTTATCAAATACTTGTATTTGGAAAATTTTTCTATGGACCAAGTCAATTTGGATTTGCGGGACACTTTAGGGTCTAATGCTCCTCCGTATTCGACAGTCGCACGTTGGTGCACCGAATTTAGACGTGGAAGAACATCGACAATGGACGACCCCCGCTCCGGACGCCCTACTACAGCAGTAACTAAAGAAATTGTGAAAAAAGTCGAAAACTCAGTTTTGGCGGATCGTCGTGTCACAGTTCGTTTTCTTGCTGAAAATGTAAAGATTTCAACGGGGAGCGTGCATAATATTTAACATGAACGCTTGGGTATGAAAAAGGTATCTGCGCGTTGGGTACCAAGAATGCTTACTGACACGCAAAAACAAACTAGACTAGAGATTTGTCAAGAAGCTTTGAACCTGATGCATCAAGACCGGGAACTTTTTTTGGCGCGATTTATAACAATGGACGAAACATGGCTCCATCATTACGACCCTGAAACGAAACTGCAGTCTATGACATGGAAAAGGCCATCATCTCCAACTCCGATGAAATTCAAGGTGAGCCCATCTGCCGGTAAGGTCATGGGCTCTGTTTTTTGGGATGGTAAAGGGGTATTAATGATTGAGTATCTCGAGCATGGAGCCACTATTACGGGCACTTTATACGCCAAACAAATAGCAACATTGCGCAATGAGATCCGCGAAAAACGGCGAGGTAAACTCTCGAAAGTTGTGCTGTTCCACGGTGGAACTTCCACCAGGACAATGCCCCGGCACACAAGTCCGCCGTTGCAATGGCTGCAATTCGTGATGCTGGGTTCGATATCCTTAAGCATCCTCCGTATTCACCAGATCTTGCTCCCAGTTATATCTACCTATTTCCGAGATTGAAACAATACCTGAGAGGCCAGAAATTTGAAGATGACGACGCGGTAGTCGCTGCAGTACAAGATTTTTTAAGTACTCAAGATGAGACCTTTTTTAAAAATGGAATTTTAAGTTTAGAAAAAAGATATACTAAGTGTATTATGCTAAAAGGTGACTATGTCGAAAAATAAAATGACATTTAGTAAAAGTTGTTTATAACATACTCATTCTCACTTTTTATTGAACGCCCCTAGTAGAACTCTTACTCTAACTTCAGAATGGCATACTTAAACATTTTTTCCTACTCCAGACGTCTACATTCTATCATGAATATAATTATAAGTACATATAGGAGCGAATTTTTCTCAGGCCCATACGACCCACATTTCTAGTACCGTTTCCCGTTACAAAACGCGATATCAAACTCTACCACTAACACAATAAAAGCTATAGCTGGATAACTAATCGTCTTTTTTATTTCCTTAATCTTATTTGTTGCAACGATTTGGGTCGTTTAAAAAAATGAACATGACTAAGCAATATTATGAGACCTGTTATGATTGATTTGTAGTCAGTTACCTTGTTTGGGTGTGATTATATAATTTAAAATGGCTGATTTGTGACGTCAGCGGTTTAGTTATACATTAGGACGAGGATATAAAGCCGAATTCACGTTTATCTGACGTGTTGTGTTGTGACGCGTCAGGAACTGTCCGGTTTCATTCATTAAAGGCCTTCTACACGGTCGGGACCAACCGCCAACCACCGTGTCCTTGGTCGGGTTGATTTAAAAATGGACAGTGTAGAAATCGGTTGACCCGACCGATATTTGGTTGATGTCAACGGCCTTGGTCGCGAGCGCATTGTCCGTGGTCGGCCCCAACCGTATGGAACGCTGTCGGCACGACGGCGACGGCGACGGCGACGGCTGTGGACACGACGGTCGGCGGTTGGTCCCGACCGTGTAGAAGGGGTTTTACCCGACCAATGGACGGACGGACGGCTTCACGACCGCATAGCCTAGTTGTTAGAGAACCTGACTACGAAGCTTGAGGTCCCGGGTTCGATTCCCGGTCGGGGCAGACATTTGTGTGAATAAGGGCCGGCGCCCACTGACGGCATGGCACGGCGTGGCATTTTATTACTATCAAGTTATTTTGAATCTTATTTCAATGAGTTTAGAATTCATGTTACTTTATTGGTTATGCGTGGCATCGGCCCTCAGGACGTCGCGGCATCGTGGTATCGAAATAAAGTAACATGAATTCTAAACTCATTGAAATAAGATTCAAAATAACTTGATAGTAATAAAATGCCACGCCGTGCCATGCCGTCAGTGGGCGCCGACCATAACACGAATGTTTGTGCTCGAGTCTAGGGTGTTTAATATGTATTTAAGTATGTATCCTATATAATTATGTTTATCCGTTGTCTAGTACCCATACCATAGTACAAGCTTTGCTTAGTTTGGGACTAGGTCAATTTGGTGTGAAATAATAATAATAATTTATTTTAAGTATCAAAGACTCATATGTTTGTTAGTAGCTTAAGTTCTAAATGTTAGTAAAGAAAATTATAAAATTAATTCACTGACTAGGAGCATGTAACCCCTGACAGTGAAGCAAGTAAGGGCAGTCAATTCTGTCCCCTATCATATTTAAAATGTTGTTGGGACCGCCGCGCACCTGGCGCACCAGGGATGCCGCCCTCTTGCGCATTGTGGCATAAAAACAGTCAACTCTAGCATCTGCGAACATCCCTGATGCGCTACAGAAACGAGGCAGTCCCACCAACACCCGGAACGCGTTATTAAATTGGACCCGAAGAGCCCCGTAGGCCCGCTGCGTGTACCGCAGCCACAGGCTACACGTGTACAGGGAGGTGCAGTAAGCCCTAAACTAGGTCACCTTCACCTCCCCCGTACAACGCGCAAACCTGCGTGCGATCATGTACGCCCTGACTGACAGAGCCCTTCGTTCCCGCTCAATGTCACTATCATCTTTGAGGTCCCACGTAACTAAATGTCTCGTGATATTTATTTATTTATTTCATATGGTTGCGTTCATGATTCTCTGATGAAGCGACCCCAGTTTGCGTCGGGGTGAGGTGGGGCGAAGCGATACGTTACAACTAGGGCTTCCAAATACCGGACTTTTTCAATACCGGTATTAATACCGGAATATTTTTTTTCAATACCGGGATCCCGGGATCCCGGGATCCCGGTATTGAAGTGGGTATCGTATCAAGTTTTTTTTTAATACCGTCAATTATCATTTTTTCTTAAAAGATTAAGAAAATAAGATTAAAATTAACATTTTTGATGAAAAAATCAATAAAAAAACATGTTTTCACTTGAAAATCATATCTTCTTCTACAAGTGCCTCCCCAACTAGTGGAGGTTGGCAGTCAGCTCCGCCTATCTAACTCGGTTTTTTGCCAGTCTGAAAAGCTCCGCGGCGCTCTTAATTCCCGTCCACTCCCGGATATTGCGCAGCCACGATTTCTTTCTACGACCCACTGATCTTTTACCTGCCACTTTGCCCATCATTATCAGTTGCAGTGCAGAAGCTCGTATCTGTCGTGTCTTAGCACGTGACCCAAATAGGCAACTTTTCTTTTTTTGATGGTCTGCAGTAGCCGGCGTCCCATTCCAATACGGCGCAGCACCTCAAGATTGGTCACTCGGTGTGTCCAGCTAATGACTAACATACGCCTATATACCCACATTTCGAATGCTTCTATACGTTTCCGGAGTTCCTCCTTAATTGCCCAAGCCTCGCATCCGTAAAGAAGTATAGGCCATATGTAACATTGCAGTAGACGAGTGCGCAAAGATATTTTGAGGCTGCGACTGCAAAGAACCTTTTTCATAGTAATAAAAGCACTAGGGGCGACCTCAATGCGGGTTTTTATTTCACCGTCACTGTCCCAGTCTTCATTAACCCATGTGCCCAGATACTTATATTTAAGCACTCGCTCCAGCTTCATGCCTGCTATAGAAATCACAGGATGTATATTCTCCTTCTTAGTGATCACCATGACCTTCGTCTTCGAGACATTCAAGGGTTGGGGATTACTATTATTACTATTATTATGTTATGAAGTGCATTAAAATGTGAATAATTACATTACATTGCAATTTGTAGTCAATTTTATACCGTAATAGTGTAATAAATAACATACAAATCATAAAATCACTAATACCGGGATCCCGGTATTAGACTTTTCAATACCGGTATTGAAAAATGGCGAAAAATTTCCGGGATCCCGGTATTGGAAGCCCTAGTTACAACTGATCAGACTAGTCATAAAAAAATGCGAATATTTACGTGAACAAGTACATTTGACGAGCGGATAGCTTAGTGGTTAGAGAATCTGACTACGAAGCTTGAGGTCCCGGGTTATAATTTGAATCCCCAGTCGGGGCAGATATTTGTATGAAAAATACGAATGTTTGCTCTCTAGATGTGAACAGTAAGTCACGACATAATACGTCAGAGTCAGACACCCTCCGGTGGCAGTGCATAATGTACAACACGCAAAATGTCCAAAACACACATTAACAAAAATGTACAAATTTGGCGTGTCGTACGATTTGCCAGTTGTGTAAGTTCTCCGATTGGTACATTTTTACGAATGTTTCCTTTTTCGTTACTTTCTGCAGAAAGCATGCTTATTTTGCGTTGTGTAGGTATAGTGTCGACCAAGTACGTGCTTTACCATTTTTCATGACGGTTCCTACATCAGAGGAAAAACCATTATAGGCTGATTGTCACTTGACTTGTAAGTGAAATGAAAATAGCCTTTGTTGTTTTAAGCCATACAACTGACATGAACCTTGGGGTGGTAACGGAGTTTCTTGGTCGACTATACATTTGCGTGTAGTGTACATTTTGCGTATTGTACATGCGCCGGAGGTGTCAGACAAGTGTGAATGCGGCTTTACCTCAGCCGATTCGGGGTTCATTCTAGTCTTCCTCTTTTTTTTTGCTTGCGGTGGGTGTGTCTCGACTCTCGTTATAAATGCGATACTGTGTGTCTATCAAAAACTTTATTGCCTTCCACGTCATTACGCCACACGATTGTAATGGCGCGTGCAAGCTGGCCTTTTGAACGCCAGCGTCGGCTATAGACAACAATATGGTAACACAAAAATTAACCTACCCGCATCCCCATAAGAATCAATTTTGTTTGTAACAAAAGCAATGTGTGTTGTTCAAAAGTTTAACCGTAACCTTTTTATGTGAATGCGAAATATGAGCGTTTGTTACTCTTTCATGTTTTAAAGGGGGCTTGATTGGGTTTGGGTGAAAATTGGTACCTGTGTCATCATCATCGTCCAGCCTAAACACGTCCACTGCTGATATGTTTTTCAGATCGTTTACCGCAACCTTAACCAGGTCGTCGCATCTTGTTAGAGGCGTACGTCTCTCTGCTTAAGAGGCCATAGGTCAAACCACTAGGCCACCACGGCCTTATGCTAACACTGCCCGTTATGTTAACAAAGCCACAAAACGAAGCCAATAAAACAACGTTCATCAAAAGCATTAGAGAGCCCTTGCTGACCTTGTAAGCGTTTGAACTCGAGGGCCATCAAAGATTACAAGCAGTTCAAGGGTAAAAGTAACGTACTGCCTATAAAAGGCGAGCGTTTTCTCCATTCATTGCGTGTGTCGCCTGATAATCACTGTGCGGCGAGCGTCTCGGCCGCGCAATGAACGGAGAAAACGCTCGCCGCTGCCGCCGGTCGCGCGAAGCCGTGGCCGGACCATTAGTATTACGCTGAAAAGGGATAACAAATCCAATGACGTTCGGTTCAATAAGATTATCGGTTAAGGTTTCTTCTTTATCAAGGTTCCTTTCCTTAGAGCCATATCGTGCTTTACGAACGAATTAGAAGCGGAGCGAACGCCCAACGTATACATAAGTATTTAAGGCCCCACCGAGCTTATTCCGTTAATCAATTTTAGGTATTCTATGCGTGCGTGAAAGCAGCTAGAATCAAAGCCCGTAAGCGCGAGCGACACAAGTACCTCGTCCGATAGCCGAAGGAGAACTAACGCAACAAACTATACGGAAAAAGGGGAAGCACGACCGCTCAAGATAGGTTGGTCAGACCGCGCGTGTATTTAGGTATTTTTATCGTATTACTAAAACAAATACATATTTCAAAAATGTAGCAATACTAGGCCCTAAAAAACATCTTTTTTTATTAACATTCAAAAACTCATGACACGCAATATTTATATATTTACTAGCTGTTGCCCGCGACTCCGTCTACGAAGAATGGGGGGGGGGGATAAAAAATACCCTACGATCTATTCTCAGACCAACCGACTACGGAGAAAAAAGTTTCATACAAATGAAATGAATAAAATTTATTTCGAAACAACAACAACAACAAAAAACAGTTTACAAATTTCTTAAATCTAAAAGTGTATTGTGACAGTTGTCTCAAAAAAGGAGTCCACAAAAAAAAAAAAAAAAAATCAAATCGGTCGAACCGTTTCGGAGGAGTTCGGTAACAAACACCGTGACACGAGATTTTTATATATTAGATTAGATTCATTGCACGGCAGGTAATATTTACGCCGTATTTACTAAGGATTTATTTTATTTTTTAGAGACGACATTGGATTTTTTTTTTCGAGCAAACTACAGGTAATCGTTTTTCGAAAAACACTGGTCACTAGAGTGAATCCTCAAATATCTTGCACATGAATTTCGGAACTAAAGCTTTTCTAGTAAAGCAGTGAGTCAGTCAGTCGATCAGGATTTTTCTTTTTATATGTAGGTATAGATTTGCATGTTAGGATGCGAAGGCCGGATTTTAGGTGCAAGGTGGATGCAAGATGGAGGGTATCAATGAGGAGTAGTGACGTCCTATAGCTGAAATGATGATCATTTGATGACCTGAAAGCCCCCTAAGCGGGATCATATCGATGTTTAGAAAATTTTATTTCCGAAGGTTTAGAATCCCGAAAACTTCAATTGTCCGAAAGCATTTTTTTCTGAAACTGTAAATATTTCAGGATTTATTTCAGGACCATCGTGTAGAACCCTTTAGGTTAGGTTAGGGTTGTTTTATAAAAGTCCTGAAATATTTACAGTTTCAGAAAAAAATTCATTCGGATAAATGAAGCATTCGGGATTTTAAATATTCGGAAAAAAATAATTCTAAATTTTGATAGGTAACCCCCCTAAGCGTGAAAGCCCGGTGCATGGCACCGCCTATAGCCCTGTGGTAGCTTCGCCCCTGATATTGTTGCAGCTGTCATGTCCACACCCCGCTTGCATTTTCATCCTTCGTTCAAGTGTGTTCAGTTCAGGAAGTTTTTCAAGCCCGCAAAAAATGTCCAATGCCATTTTTTTGGCAAAAAAATTGGCAAAAAAATGCGCAACATATAGCGTTGCCTCGACATACCCAGTCACGAAGTTATGATACGATTTCCGCTACACAGCTGTTCCAGTTTTTATATCCCCTTCCCCTTGTTTGAGTCTGCTCTATTTTTTATTGGAGTAGATAAGATAGCTTCTCAGGCCCCGTAAAATCATTCCAGTAGCATGACGTACTCAACTGATTTTACTCATCATGATCGTTTCAGCCGAAAGTCGTCCACTGCTGAACATCCCCACATCTAACACGTTCCCACAGTCTTAACCAGGTCGTTGCGCCGTCTTGTTCGAGGCCTACTTACTTACACTGCGTCTCCCGGTCCGTTTCTGATTTAAATATAATATTAGTAGTATAGAAAAGGATTGTAGCGGTTTCAAGTTACTATTAGACAGGTACAGGTGCCTCGTCCTCCCTTCTTCCTCCCCAAACGACTTCTAGTCCAAGTGGAATTAATCAAGTGCTTCTACGCGATGACCTCACGACCAGTGCAATATATATCCGTTTGTTGCTATGTGCTCTTTCCTTCCACTCTAGTAAGAAAAGGACACATATAACAACAATAGAAATCACGAGCTCTTGAGCAAATACACGATCCTAGTAGGTACGGCTATTATCAAATTGTTATCTTTATTGTATAAATATTTACGTTCTCCGTGATAAATGTTGACTCAGTAACTAATAAACACGGCGATCGTATTAACTGCAGGTTTTTGCTGTTTTTCCGGCAAGAATAACTACTACATGGAATAACCAAATGAAGTTCCGCAATTTTGCGAATGCCGTCAACAATAATTACTTAACTATAGTAGGCTCTCCACACTCGCGCGCGATTTATGCGCGAGAATGCGAAGAAGCGAATCGGACCCACGCTCATGCATTGTGGGGGTCATGAGTGGATCCGATTCGCATATTCTACACAGCTTTGCGTTGAGTTCGCGTGTCGTTCACTTCTGTTGTTAGTTTTTCTCCCGTGACAAAGTGTTCGCAAGGCAAAGTTTGTTACGCGTGCAAGTGTAGGTAGAGGCTAATAGAAGTAAGATCTGCTAACAAAAGTAACGTTGACGAGGTGCCTGAAGAAATAATAAAATTTTAACAGTTGAGTAAATACATTATATTGTTTCTATTAGCATTATCTGAGCTAGAAACTCTTAAATAAGTCCGTCGAAGAAAAACTTAGTTATAAGACGGCGAAGACATGGAAAAGATTTTTTAATCAAACATAACCTTGGGCAGATTTCTTTAAAGAAAGAAAGAAAGAAAACATTTATTCGTAACCATTTCAAAAATAAGACAGCAATAAAAAAATAAAAAAATGCGCATATCACGAAACAACTACACAACAACTTACACAACTTATAAAGTTTATTTATTTTTTAGAAAATGTACTTCATTTGATCTTACTGTCCCACTAATATTAAAACGTAAAAGTTTGTAAGGATGGATGCATGTGTGGATGTTTGTTACTCTTTAACGCTAAAACGGTTTGACGGATTGTGATGGAATTTGGCACACAGATAGCTTATAACCTCGATAACATATAGGATACTTTTTACCCAGAAAAATTGCGTAGTTCCCGTGGCATGGCGATAAATGAATTCCTCGCAGTCCGAGTCGCAGGCTAGTAAATAATAAATTTCATAGTTACTTGATCGGTGCGGGTCGAGTCGAAACCTAAGGAAACCTATAACGGATTTTGTACTAACAATAAGTACGAGTCAGTCAGTTTTGCTGATACTCGCACCGCGATTTCACGTGGTGATTCGCGCCCTAGTGTGGATATACTATAATGCTTAGGTACCTGAGTAATCAGTTTGGTTCAGTAATGAACGCTGTGTTAGTTAATCGCATTGTTTACATGTAGGTTAGCATAACTGAATGCGTTGCTAGCGGTGATGGTTTTATATTGCGCTTCGTGAATAACATTTATTTTAAATCGTGGTATGACTTAGGGTTCGTTGATCGAAGACTTATTGCAGTTAACGATCACTTGGACTACCAAGCTCTTGACGGATACCGTCGTGCAGCTAACCTGTTTGATTCCTAGGCCACTATAGAACCTTATCATACTAAATTATTTCATTTGTCTGTATCTTTGCTTATTGAATGACGGAAATGTCACAACTACAAGGTTTAATTACATTTACAATAGTATGTCTATTGTACACCACAAATAATACAATACAGAAAAACAACATGAAAAAATATACAAGGTATAAGCAATGGGGCGGCCTTCGCTTAAACCTAAAATTCGACCTAAAATTCTGTATTAAATATGTTTTTTTTGTTTAGTGGACCGTTTTTTCCTTCGATTGCACAACTATCGATATCGATAAAAAATTGGTTCTAACACTAGCTTGATTGCGACAGTCTTATATTTTGCTGTGAAAATTCCGATCTCTGGCTATAAGGCATTGAATCTTTGCTGTCCACTACTGGGTAACTACTGTGCTTAAGAGCGTTTATACCTGCTGAGTTGGCAACGTTCCATTTTTGTTAGTTTTTCTCCATTAATCCATAAAAATTGAATGAAAATTAAAAATGTGGTCTATAATGCAATAATTATTCGTGATAAGACTTTTATTTTCTTTAAAAACCGTTAGGTAAAAATTTGTTCGTTTTTAAAGAAAATAAAAGTCTATCACGAATAATTATTGCATTATAGACCACATTTTTAATTTTCATTCAATTTTTATGGAATAATCGAGAAAAACTAACAAAAATGCAACGTTGCCAGCTCAGCGGGTATAAACGCTCTTAACATGCCCATGATTGGTGCCGTCACCCTATTTGTGTAAATAAAACCACCATTCACGCAAATGGGTGTGATGTGTTGATAAGTTTATACAAAAAAAATAATCATTAACTAAACAACAAGTTGTTCTGCATAGGTAACTATCGACGCGATTGTTTAAGTTTATGGAGCGTAACTTGCTGAGCAACGCCTTTTGTTGCGGGCAAATTAGAAAATCTAGAGCGACAGTTGGACAAAGGTGTACCGTTGTAATTAGCACCGGGATTCGCAGTAAAGCGGGGTTTTCACACGAGTATAGGTAATCTTCCGCGCAGCTATGTATTGCGGCCCTTGTATAATTTATCACATCGTAGCTAGTTCGGTAATCCCGCAATCTATACCTCTCGGATGATTTTACTCGTTTTGTCAAATTCCGGCTTGAAAAGTGAATTTCCACTACGACATCTGATTCTTTGACAAAATTATCTAACTAAATAAATAAAATATCTTAAAAATATCTATCTATCCAAGAGAACTTCACACACACCATTGAATTTCTGCGCAGGAGTGTGGCCGTTTCCTAACAACGTTTTCTTTCACTAAAAAGGTCATGGTAAATTTAAAAAATATTGAAAAATTTTAAGGTGCAAGTCCGGGTTCGAACCCACGACTCTCTACTTGAGAGGCCATAGGTCAAACCACGGCAACTCGCACAATATTTCTCCTACCGTCTAAATGAGTTTTTACCCCGGCGCCACACATAGCACAAATGTTTCAACACATATTTGAACACATATTTGATCACATGTGAAGCACTGGTATTTGCTTATTTGTTCAATAGAACAACCATACAATCAACCATAGATCAAATATGTGTTCAAATATGTGTTGAAATATTTGTTCTATGTGTGGCGCCGGGGTAAGCCATATAAATCTGTTTATAATTCTACAATTATATACGACATTTTAGATAGATACATGATAGTAATGAATAATGACCTGACCCGTAGTCTGCAATAGTGATGCCGCTAAATGGTCTTTCAAGCACTAAATTAAACCTTGTTCCTACAGAAATAAGGACTTTCAAGTCTCGCGCATGGTAACGATTAACGGTCGGCGTACTGTTGCTACGGTACCTCGTGACATTTCTTTACCTTTGACACTTGTTTTTGGGTTTGTTGAATCGTATAAATAAACATCTTGTATTTCATAAAGTAATTGGAACAAAACAACAAATTAAACAATGTTTACCCTAGTTTCGTGGAGTGCACCAACAGGTGGCGCTAGGTGTACTGATTTCGCAGATTTATTTTGACAATTCATAATTTCCAAAAATACCACAATGTCATAAAAAAATATAAAAACAAGTGTTTTAAATTCCAGCATTCTAAACTCATTATTGAAATTGTAAATGTTTGTTCCATAAAGCTCAGCTAGATGGCACTGTTACCTTGGCACACCTAACGAACGACTTGCTAACTTAGTTAATTTAACCGTCTCGGTGATCGTTTGTTTTTTAATTCAAAAAATTGTTCTCTCAAGCATCTTTACTTTGTATATTTATTTGTGTAGTAAATACAGTGTTGTAGTTTGAGTTGGTGTTTGATTTTGGGCCCTTTACATGGTCCTTCGAACCGGATGATTCGGATTCGTGCACGGATTGGACGACAGAGGGCGCCAACCAGCACTGCTGTGGATCGCAGCTGAGAGTGCGGTTGAGGAAGCATCATCGGCGTGACGCAGTGGTGACATAGTGTGACGTCACAAGCGACGAAAGGTGAAGTGTGAGTGCCGTGGACAAATTGTGAGTACTTTAATTTCTTTCTATTGTGTCAGGGACTTAGTAAAATTTAAACATAAATGGACTTAGAAAAAATTCGTCAATTCTTGGACTTTGAAAATTTCGTCAATTCAGTAGTCAGGACTTAGAATAGTTTCAACAAAAGTGAACCAACGGGGAATCCACGCCCGTTTTAAGTCCGAAGTAAACAGTTTTCAAACACTTCGAAAATTTTACGATGGATTCATACATTAACGTTCAAGAAGATTTACAGCATAGAATAAAACGTGCATTTGAAAATTTTACGAAGTCCCCCAAAGAGCGACGGAGTTCAGTTGAATATCTTCAAGCTAGATTGGAGCTGTTGGAGAATTTATGGACCCAGTTTTCACAAAAACATACGCAACTTGTAGAAGACAGTGATCTAAAAGAATTGCATAAAAGTACTTATGTTGTAAACAATGTTTATGATGATACTGAAGAGTTATATGTTGATTACAAAACACTTGTCAAATCTATACTGAACAAAGTTAGCCTCACAACAAAAAGTACGAGTAATAGGCATGAAGACAATGAGTCCAAGCAAATATCAAGCAAATCGGATGAGCTTATAAGATTGCCTAAAATTTCAATACCTACGTTCTCTGGCAAGTACTCAGAGTGGATAAGTTTTCGAGATCTATTTATTTCGCTGATCCACCAAAACAAGGCTTTAGATAACGTCCAGAAGCTTCATTATTTAAAAGGCCTCTTAACGGGAGAAGCTGAGCAGTTATTGAGGCACGTTGCAATCACTCAGGATAATTATGTTTCAAGTTGGGAACAATTGGAGAATCGATACAACAACAAGAAATATTTATCAAATAATATCCTGAAGCGACTTCTGAGTCAACGCAACTTAACAAGTGAATCTGCAAGTGCTCTCAAGGAGTTATTGGATACTACAAACGAGTGTCTACAAGGGTTGAAGAACTTAGACATAGACGTCAAGGGTTGGGATATTATCATTGTACACATTATTTGTTTAAAACTAGATGCTGAGTCGAGGAAGCAATGGGAACTCAAGTCAAGTGAGTTAGGCAATGAGTTGCCTACTTATGATCAATTTAAAACTTTCTTGGAAACACGATTTCGCGCTTTAGAATTTATTGATCCCAGAGCTTCTCGACCCAGTACTAATGTAACTAAAGGTATTGCCCATGTACATTCAAAAGTTCATCACGTGACAACTGTGTCCTGTGCTTATTGTTCCGAAACCCATAGAATAAGTAACTGTAAGAATTTTTCAAAAATCGATACTGACGCTCGTCGTGATTTTGTCCAGTCACATAACTTATGCTTCAACTGTCTCGGGTCCAATCACACAGTTTATTCGTGTCGCCAAACATCTAGATGCCGAATCTGCAATCGAAAACATCATTCCTTATTACACCCCAAAAATGTTACACCGACAACTGAGTCTCAAGAAACTATACCTCATTCATCATCTCATGATGAGCCCAGTACTAACATCAAAACACATTTTTCGACAACTCATAGTCAGGTTTTGTTAGCAACCGCACTAGTAAATGTCACGTCGAAATCTGGTAAAGTCATAACCCTCAGATGCTTGCTTGATCAAGGTTCACAGGCTTCGTTGATAACGGAGTCTGCAGTCCAGCTGTTAGGACTTCGGAAGGTAGCGCACAAAAGCACAATATCAGGTTTAGGGAGTGACGAGAGCGCTGTGATAGCCTCTAAGTCTATGGTTCATTTTAAAATTCAATCACTCCTCGATGCCTCACTTGAGTTTGAAGTCAATGCTTTTGTGCTAAACAAACTGACGTCGGTTCTCCCAGAAAGAAGAATTACCGTACAGTTATGGCCAGAGTTCACAAATTTAACTTTAGCAGATCCTTCATTTGATCAACCCAACAAAATTGACCTCCTTCTAGGAGCAGATATCTATGGTAAGATATTACTAGAAGGAGTCATAAAAGGATCCCCAAGAGCACCCACAGCTCAACAAACTGCACTAGGCTGGATTCTTTCAGGTCCAGTGCAGAATGAGAAGGCGATGTTACATAACAATGTCAGAGTAAATCACGTTAACTTAAATGATAACGATCTCCTGAAACAATTTTGGGAGCTGGAATCTGACACTTGTATTCTCTCAGCTAAGGATGATTATAGTGAAGAAGAGCGAAGGTGCGAAGAGATATATGCTACTACTACTAAACGGGATAGTAGTGGTAGGTACATCGTCAAACTGCCTTTTCGAGAAGAAAATCCAAGCTGCAAGGAAGGAAATTTCCACCTTGTAGCTGCTAAACGTTTTAAGCAGTTAGAAAATAGACTTGATAGAGATCCTCAACTAAAAGAGCGATATACAGAAGTTATCAAAGAGTATCAAGAACTTGGTCACATGGAAGTTATTCCAAAGGAAGAGCAAAACAAATTGGATGCAGTATATTTACCTCACCATGCCATCATCCGAGAGGATAAAAGCACATCAAAACTCCGAGTAGTTTTCGATGCCTCTTGCCCGGGAACTAATGGTGTTTCTTTGAACCAAGACCTGTTAGTTGGTCCTCAGCTGCAGCAAGACTTGCGCCATATTCTCATGCATTGGCGTTGTTTTCCAATCAGTCTTGTTTCTGACATCGTGAAGATGTACAGACAGGTAAAGGTTTATGAAGAAGATGCTGACTTCCAACGAATCCTGTGGCGTGACCACAAGGACGAACCTTTGAAGCATTTAAGGCTTCTCAGAGTTACCTTCGGGACAGCCGCCGCACCTTATCTGGCTGTTCGAACATTGCAACAAGTGGCATATGATCATGGTGACTCCTATCCGTTGGCAGCTGACAGAGTCCTAAGAGATTTTTATATGGACGATCTCCTTTCAGGCTGTGAGACGGTGAAAGAAGGAGAGCAGATATACAGACAATTAAACGAATTACTAGAGAAGGCTGGTTTTGAATTGCAAAAATGGAATACTAGCAATACACAATTGATGAATATTATTAACAAGGACACAGCAGATGGCGAAAGCAATGTACAATTCAAGCTGGATGAAGTAATGAAGGTTTTAGGTCTCACCTGGAACAGAAAATCGGATATGTTTGAATACACAGTTCAGCTATCTCCTCTTAAGGTTCCTATAACCAAGAGACGGATGATATCAGACATTGCTCGTTTATTTGACCCGCTCGGGTGGCTCGCACCAGTCATCATCTGTGCTAAGGTCTTTATTCAAAAGTTGTGGTTATCAGGGATTGACTGGGACGACGAGGTCCCACAACAATTGATGTCAGAATGGCTGAACTATAGAGAAAACTTGAGTCAAATCACCATGTTCAGTATTCCAAGATGGGTACACGTAGAGAAAACCAGCAAAGTATTGGAATTACAGGGCTTCTGCGATGCGTCAAATGAAGCATACGCCGCAGTAGTTTACTTGCGTACCGTAAGTGATGACGGAAGTGTTCATGTCTCCTTGATCACAGCAAAGACGAAGGTAGCGCCGATAAAGCAGGTCTCAATCCCACGCCTGGAACTATGCGGTGCGGTGCTGCTTACGAAATTGCTAAAAGAAGTATCGCATATTATGAAGATAGATAAATCAAATGTTCACGCATGGACTGACTCCACCATCGTGTTGTCGTGGCTGAACAGCAGACCCAACAGATGGAAAACGTTTGTAGCTAATCGAGTGGCGGAAATACTTACCTCACTAGATCCTCATCAATGGTCGCATGTTTCTTCTAAGGAAAACCCAGCCGATTGTGCTTCGCGGGGTACACACTGCATACACGATGAACATCTATGGAAGGAGGGTCCGATGTGGCTGAAAGAAAAACATATACATTATAAAAAGAACATACACCAGGATACAAATCTAGAAGTTAAAGCAAACAAGATATGTTTAATAAATACTTGCATACCAGAAGAAGAATTAAACATCATCGGAAGATTTTCCTGCCTCAGACGACTTCTCCGAGTAGTGGCTTACTGCAAGAGATTTGTTAAACACATTCGAAAAGAAGCAACAAAGACATGGCTCACTACAGAAGAAATTCAAGAAAGCTTAAACATCTGCATTAAGCTAGTACAAAGCAGTTGCTTCCAAGATGAGCTGATCAATCTGAAAAATAAAAAAAGTATAAAGAAAAATAGCAAACTTACCTCATTAAATCCTTTTATTGACGACATGGGAATCTTGAGAGTAGGTGGACGCCTGCAGCATGCTCATGTGAGTGAGCAAATGAAGCATCCAATTATTATTCCGGAACGAACGCATTTTACTAATCTTCTTATATCTGAAGCTCATGAAAGAACGTTGCACGGAGGACCTAATTTGATGCTCAACTACTTGAGATCCAAATACTTCATTCTAGGTGTCAAAAATTTGGTGAAGTATTATGTACGGAAGTGTGTGACTTGTATCCGGTATGCCGCTTCATCCAACAACCCTTTAATGGGACAACTGCCTGCTGCCAGAGGGATGCCTAATCGACCCTTTCGTAACAGTGGAGTCGATTATGCTGGCCCTATAAGCATTCGAGCATCAAAGGGAAGAGGCCACCACTCCTATAAGGGCTATATATCCCTATTTATTTGCATGTCCACTCGAGCGATCCATTTGGAAGCAGTGAGCGATATGACCTCCCAAGGGTTTTTAGCCGCATTTAAGCGCTTCGTAGCTAGACGTGGCCATTGTTCGGACTTATGGAGCGATAATGGCACTAATTTCGTGGGTGCCGCTCGAGAGTTGAGGCATCTATATATCGAAGAAAAGTCAAGTTTAGCAACTGAAATTGCCGATCATCTAGCAACTAATGGCACGACCTGGCATTTCATCCCGCCTCATGCGCCTAATTTCGGAGGACTCTGGGAGGCGGGTATAAGGTCGACAAAACACCATCTGAAGCGGATAATAGGCAACTCAACCCTCACATTTGAGGAATTATCAACGGTTTTAGCTCAAATCGAAGCTTGCCTTAATTCAAGGCCCATATCTAAAGGTAATGATGATTCAGCTGAAAGCCCTGGCCCATTGACACCAGGCCATTTTTTGATGGGAGAACCCCCAGTGTTAGTACCTGATTCTAATTACGAGACATCTTCTATCGGCAGTCTTAGAAGATGGCAGCTGACTCAGAAACTTGTGCAAGATTTTTGGCGTCGTTGGTCAAGCGAGTATTTGACGCAGTTCTACCACCGATACAAGTGGGCTCATCAGAGTCCTGAGCCAGCTGTCGGGGATGTTGTTTTGATTAAGGAGGATAGCCTTCCGCCGTCTAGGTGGTTGTATGGCATTATAGTGCAGAAACATCCAGGTGCAGACAACATCACACGAGTGGTCAGTTTAAAATGTAAAGACAATATCCTTAAAAGGTCTGTAAATAAACTGTGCTTTCTGCCCGTTAATTAAGAATATTTTCATTTTTTATTTTTGTTTATCTTAGTGTAAATAAGTGCAATGCAAAATGCATTCAACATTATACTTTTAATGTGTTAGCTATAAGATTATATGAGATGTGCCATGGTGGGCGGAGTTAAGGACAACTGTCTCATTTTGTCCTTGGTGGGCGGAATGTTGAATCGTATAAATAAACATCTTGTATTTCATAAAGTAATTGGAACAAAACAACAAATTAAACAATGTTTACCCTAGTTTCGTGGAGTGCACCAACAGGTGGCGCTAGGTGTACTGATTTCGCAGATTTATTTTGACAATTCATAATTTCCAAAAATACCACAATGTCATAAAAAAATATAAAAACAAGTGTTTTAAATTCCAGCATTCTAAACTCATTATTGAAATTGTAAATGTTTGTTCCATAAAGCTCAGCTAGATGGCACTGTTACCTTGGCACACCTAACGAACGACTTGCTAACTTAGTTAATTTAACCGTCTCGGTGATCGTTTGTTTTTTAATTCAAAAAATTGTTCTCTCAAGCATCTTTACTTTGTATATTTATTTGTGTAGTAAATACAGTGTTGTAGTTTGAGTTGGTGTTTGATTTTGGGCCCTTTACAGGGTTCCTTTCGATTAGGAAACCATTGTCCAGATCTGCTCTTCGATACTGACCGAGTAGCTGGTCGTGTTGAAACATTTACCTTTTAAAACGGTCTTTTAACAGATCTATTTTACGACAGTGTTTCTTTTTGTCAAGATTAAGATTATGACACGTGATGAAATAATTTGGAAACTATATTTATTTTAAATTGGCGGTTTCTCGTGACGCCGTCTGCAAAACATGGAACTATGCAATTTTGCGAGATACAATCTATTTGAATCTATCCAATATCCATACCAAATTTCATCAAAATCTGTTCATCGGTTTATAATTGATGAGGTAACAGACAGCCAGATAGACAGACAGAGTTACTTTGGGTATGTATCAAATTACATACTTACAATGTTAAAATAATAATGGACAAAATACATAATAGTCAGTTTATATACCTACTGTACTGTAATTGTCACGGATATTGACAACTTTACAGGATAGTTACAATAAAAACCTAATCTAACCTAAATTAATCTGTAGATAGGACGGTCAAAATAGTTCGCCGAAAGGCCCATTTAGATTATACAACTTTCTTGCACATTCCATACAATAAAATTGAGTCAATAAAATATTGCTCAGTCTAAACCTAAGGTTTCTAAGGTTTAGACTGAGCAATGTTTTATTGCCTCAATTTTATTGTATGGAATGTGCAAGAAAGTTGTATAATCTAAATGGGCCTTAATTAATACTTTCATCGAAACTCGCATTACATATATCAAATGCCCATTATGTATTTCGTCCATTATTCTTTGTAAAGTTTTTGTATTTTAAAGGACGAGTACAACTGCACATTTTTTGGAATTTTTGTAACGCCGGAGCTTAAAAAGACCTAAAAAAATACCCATTTACAATTACATTTATTTTATTTATTTATTTATTTATTTATTTGTCGTCTTCTTCAAAAGCAGAGCAGTAATGGAAGAGAAGCGTTTGGATACTTCGAAAGTTTAGTCAACCCGAGGGGGGGGGAATCGGGTTGTTAGTTAGTACCCTTCGCCACTGACACATACAACGTGTCTCTAGTCTCTACTCTCTGGACAAAGAAATACCCTTATCAACACGTCCTATTCGTCTATGTCCAGAGGGTAGAGACTCGTTGTATACTTACTAATTTTTCTTTTTTTTTTCTTTTAGTACCACCCAAAAAGTCTCGTACATATAAGCTTTAATTTCGGAAATGAGTCAGCAAATTGCGGTGAAAACCCGTGGGCGTAATGTAAAAGGGTAGCTTAGTTCCACGATCCATCACTTTACACGGCACACAACGTGCCTAATAATTAAAGATCTCAATGTATTTTTAAACATTCGCTCTTTTCAGCCATATCTAACTATCCTGTGACAAACATGATAACCAGGGAGCGTAACTTTTGAGCGGGTGACGTCATTATGACTTAAAGTCACATATAGGATGTTTTTTAAACCAAATTGCAACATTCCAATAATTTTTAGTAATAGTATAGGAGACGTGGAAGATCGACCTTCACCGATCTGTTAACTCGATGAGACATATTTTTTATCAAATATAATTTATAAACAAATATGCCTATGATAACTTGCCTATCGAAAAGTGTTCACAGATTTTTTTTTGTTTTATTGTGGAGTGCCTTTAGCCATCTTCCAGCTCCATCATCAGACCCTGGTTACGATCTGGGATCAAAGTACTTGTCAAGACGAATCAAACGAGTCCAAACTCGATGGGGTAATTCGTAATTTAATTAATTCAGTATGGCCAAAGGCACTCCACAATAAAACATTACAACCCCATCGAGTTTGGACTCGTTTGATTCGTCTTGACGAGTACTTTGATCCCAGATGGTAACCAGGGTCTGATGATGGAGCTGGAAGATGGCTAAAGGCACTCAACAATAAAACAAAAAAAATAGCTATGAACACTTTTCGATAGGCAAGTTATCATAGGCATATTTGTTTATAAATTATATGTTTAATGTTTAATGTTTATTTGGGCAAAAAACGGCACAATATAATGAGTGAACTTAAAGAAAAACTTAAGTAATACATAGGCCAGCAAATATGCCACAGTTAATTTATGCCAATGAAGTAACACGTAAAAATACAAACAGCCAAATATGAGAAAAAGAATAAAAGAGAAGAAGATATTTGATAAAAAATATGTCTCATCGAGTTAACAGATCGGTGAAGGTCGATCTTCAACGGCTCTTAGACCATAATTTAATGGTCGTAAATTTATTTACGAATAAAACATTTTATTGGGTAATCAAATTCGAAAAATAATATCTTTCCTTGAGTAAATGAACAACACAACAAATGCTTCGTTGGATGACGATACTATGTTACTTAAGAGGAATTATTATTTTTTGTCCATTTTTTCGATTGACATCATAAAAATACAGGTTGTTTTTTTTTTCACATTGGAGAAGGTTCGATTCCCAGACGAAGGGAAAACGACGAAGAAAATCTTTGAATGCAGTATAACTAAATATCAAAAATAAAATAAAGTCTCCTTTCAGCAAAATTATCCTATCTATAATATTTATGGTACTTTCCCTTCATGTGCAAAGGCACGCCCTGTATTGTATAAGCAGAGATGATGAATTCAAGTTCCGAGAGTGGTAGTAGTTATAAAAACCTCAAGTTTTATGGAATAGAAAAAAACAATGTTACTCTTTACTGACTAGTTTTAATAACTTAGACCATTATATCAATCCGCGAATAACACGAGAGTTTCGGCTCTTACATCATTTATTTATGACTGACCTTACTCCAAAATGTGAGACGTCTCGATTTTACATTAACTCGGGAATTCTTAATCGGCATTATTTATAATTTCTTATTCTTGGAACGGATAGGATCGGCCAAGAACTTTGTGAGATTACGCCTCTAGCCTGCGAAGTTAAGTGACAGTGACAAAGGCGAGTAACTTTGAGAGAAATTATAATTAAAATGATTCTCACGAAAATATAAATTAGGGCTACGTGGCTCCAGGCGACACTGGTCTTACTTTCGTAGCCCATACGTAGTCCAGCTAATCACGAAACTCATCTAGTCAGCAATGTATTTTGAATTGTTATAGTTAGTTGTCGTGTATATAAAATTGAAGCCTGGCAGTCCAAAAATGGCATAAATGCGTCTGGGACACTTGCACCAGAGTTCATTTCCGTTAAAGATCTTTCTTTCGTGACGTAGGGACCTCCAGCAAGATCGACTATCTAAATTTTACGAAATGAGAATGTGGACGAAATGGGAATATGGACGAAGTGGGAATGTGAACGAAGTGGGATTGTGGACGAAATGGGAATATGGACGAAATGGGAATGTTGACAAAATAGGAAGTGGACGAATTGGGAATTTATTGTGGACGAAATGGGATTGCTGACGAACTAGGAAGTTGACATAATGGGAATGTGGACGAAGTGAACCTAAACGGGAATTTCATGGGCGACTATACAGATTGCTAGTTTCGGTTATACGAAATTAATTCTGTTTGGATGAAATAAATGGATATTTCGGCTGTCGATGAAACCTTGATTTATGATTAAGACGGCGACCGAGTCCAAAGTCAAAGATAATGAAGGTTTGGAAATACACCACTGGTTTGGGAAATTCTCGATCCAATGAATTTTTCTCATTTGCCGCTGTGTAATTAAGAAAGGACACAAAAGGCGACAAAGCTGACGTCTGTTCATAACTAACTTCACACTTTTTGTACCATATATAGCAACTAATTGTGTGTGTGTGTGTGTGTGCGCGTGTGTGTGTGCGTTTGTGTGTGTGTGTGTTTGTGTGTGTAATTGTAATTGTGTGTGTTGCCATGCCAGTGATGACTTATGGCACTGAGACGTGGCCGCTAACGATGGGCCTCATAAGAAAGCTCAAAGTCACTCAGAGGGCGATGGAGAGAGCTATGCTTGGAGTTTCTCTGCAGGATCGCATTAGAAATGATGAAATCCGTGCAAGTACTAGTTAAGGTGGCGGGAACGCATTGTATGCGGATGGCGCAGGGCCGATCTGTTTGGCGAGCCTTGGGGGAGGCCTATGTTCAGCAATGGACGTCTTTCGGCTGAAATGATGATGAGTGATGATAACTGATATAGTGATAGGCCAAAGACGCACCTGTAGTCCCAATGGTGCTGTGACTGTAGATACGCGGCAGTGTTCACTTGACATCACGTTACATCCGTTTGACGACTTAAGTATAACATAAATACAGGCAATACAACCTATCTTAAATGGGTTTATGCAAATGTAAGAAATCCGAATAATAAATAAGGATAAGGAAGTGACCCTCTACTAGCTTTTTGTATTGACTGATTTCATATTCCATCTCATTTGCATTTCCTGCGCCACTGGAATAGAATAGAAATGACGCATCCGCGGACCATACCACAATATAAGGTTCTGAACTCTGCCAAGGCCAATCGATACCTTCGTTTTCTTACTGATATCGATTGCGTTACATATTCATGGTATTGTGTGATTAGATTAATCGTATTTTTTAGTCGTTACCACAGTCTCATGTCCTGTGGTGGTGTGGTGCTACGGTTGTCTCGTTCGATTGGAATCACATGGCATTTATTAACTTTTAACTTGACAATTGTCGCACGTTAATTACATGCGATTAATATTAAGACATAAGCGTATGTAAACTACAAAATACTACAATTGTGACGCAAGAGCAAGACTGACACAGGTTTGATCTCATTTCAAGATTTACTGACAATTTACAAACATGACGACTAGAAAAAATAATCTCGTTTCACAACATTATTGTTACTAACACATTCAGTGCCAAGAACCCGCTAGTTGTACAATAGTCTCTCGATATATTGTCACTGACAATTGTCACATTGGTGAAATAGGGGCCTGATAATGGTAGGTTTAAATTGCAAAGTGGAACGAAATTCTTAACACAAGTGCTACAGAAAACTATAATCGGCTTATAGGCGCTGGCCATGTGGTCTACGTATGATACAAGTAGCAGCAACGGCTATTTTCTCAACATCCTTTCATGGTCATACCGTGCGTTCTTGCCAGTGTTTCCAGGAGATGTCGAGTAAAATGAAAGCCAGGCTAACTCTGGACACAGAAGAGTCCATGAAAACGGACTGCCGCTTCTCGGCAATAGGGAGTAGAGAGGCGCTTGAGGAAGCCTAACGAAGTCACTCTTCATTATTATTTAGACGTCACAGCTAGTGCAAGATACGAAACGAATCAGGCCACAGGTTTTATTTTTGAGACCACGACAGTCAAAATTGTCATTTTACCACTCTTGTCATACTGGCTTTGACTGACACTTGACCGCACTCAGCGTTCGATCGAACGAGCCAAGTATTCAACAATGCGAATGTGTCATGGAACCGTTTCCGACGCCACGTGGGAAATGACTTTGACCCCCATTCAATTATCTTTTGTGCTTTATAAACATTAGCATAGCGTCCACTTACTCCTTTGTTTATTGTTATACTAACTTTAGTTTTTATATAGCTGACTTGACCCCAATCTCACCTGATAACACGATGAGGTCGTAATGCAAACACATGTGAAATATTTGTTAATATAGTATTACCAGTACTTACGTTCGTGTCTGCAAAAGTACTGTTATTTGTTTTACCGGTGCTAAGCTGACTCCATTAAAAAAGGAATACTGTGTGGTGTGGATTCATCTCGGTCCTGATTTATCAAGTATTCTACTATTATTTGAAATTTAGTATGTCTGGAATAAAACATAGGCTACTTGTTGATACAATATTCCCATGGAATCCACCATGTAAAGACCCAAAATCTTCTCGAGAAGTGGTTATTCATACAATATAAAGGAAACCACGATGTAAGTTTCAAGAATTCCCTTGGAATTTCAGTGCAATCCCGGAAGTATAAATCGATTGCCATACCTTTAGGTTTACCTCCGCCAGAGAAGCTAGTATGTCCTATTCCTGTACGGCCACGAGAGAAAAGTTTGAGTCAGGGTCTTGCTTTGTTTGTAAACGTCTCCCAGTTGCCCAAATGACTGTTCTTTTCCAGCGAACTTGTGATTTATGAATTATATTCTTGGAAAATCATGTCAACATGGTTACGGCTTGTCCGTGTGGTATGTCTTTTCTATTTTTAGATTCATCAATGTTTTTGGTCGTGGCGCTTTTCTTTATAATAGTTTTCTAATTAGCATATAGATATTCAAAGATTGGAGACATTTAAGTACTAATTTCACTGCATGAGGTGCGTTCGGTTTTTTATTCGATAACTTGGCTCTGAAAGTGTAAACAAATATGAGCATCTGACTGTTTGCGAATGATGCACAATGAAAGTTGGCAATGGCGTTCGCCCAAATAACTTATCTTCCCGATTGATATCTTATCTTATCCGGAACACTCGCCAAATACTACAACTTACGTTTGATTTTTTTGTTAAAACCTAGGTTAAATAGAACTCACTTCCAAGCAAAGACCATTCCAAGGATGCCCTATTTTTGTAAAATTATCTGTCAGTGCCGGATTCTATGACTCCAATTTACCAATGACGCGTATGATAGTTTTCTAGAAGATTGCAAATGAATTCGATCCACGTTATCGGCAATACTACGAATACAAACCTTTCCCTTTCTGCGTATGTGTAGAACACAAAACAAAAAGCCGTGGAGGCGGCAGGCTCAGAACCCATACATCAACTATTGTCTTCAACTTCAACTTTCTCCATGGACTCGTACCAGCTAGGAAGTGAAATCGGTACAATTACTGAAGTTTTGCCGAACTGATATACCAGTGACCTCGTATTGGGTGTGCGTGATTCACGAGGTCGCGCCTTAGTCGAATTTTTGTCTATTACTAATGCTAAGCATGATTATAATAACGACTTACGCTTGAAGTTGAAATGTAGCAAATTATGATTCAGAAGAACAACCCCAATAGGGATGTTTCCTAGGTAAAAAAATAATAATTCTTATTAGTCCGTATTTTACATTATCAAAAAATATTAGACACGTAATTTTTCTTGTGACAATTAAACAAAAAATGACGAAGATATGGCGCGTTGAACTTCCGCGTGACGAGGCGTGACGTCACTTGTTCCTAAAACGCTCATACAAAGTGTAGGAACAAGTGACGTCACGCGAAACTTCAACGCGCCATATCTTCGTAATTTTTTGTTTAATTGACAAAATAAAAAATACGTGTCCAATATTTTTTGATAATCTAAAAGACTGACTAGTTAGGAAAGTAGCCTATTGTAAACGTATGTGTACATACGATCCCAGACCTTCCTGAGAGGAGGCCTGTGCCCTGCAGTGGGACTTTACCTCATTCTAAAATTCTTAATCTTTCTCTCGCTCTTTAGCAGATACTACTTAGTGACTCTTTAAGTATACCTACAATAGAGGTTGATTGAAGTTAGATACTCAATGAACAGTGCCTAAATGACCGGCTGAAAGTCTTTAACTGTTGAAATGATAGCTTTGTCATTGTAACCCAACCTGGACATTACCGTTCACTTATGTCAGACGTGCGACAAACTATTGCAGTGAAATCGCAGCGAAAGTGCTTGCGCAATGCACAAGTCGTCGATGTTAATCGCCAGCTAAATTAGTGCAATTCGCTATTCCAATGTCAGTGTTAACGGTCGGATACCCATATTTGTGAGTCAATTGAATAATTACACAGAATTTAATTAATAACATTTTACAAGCGATTTGCTTTATTTACTTATTCCGTCACGAAACTTCGTGTTCCTTGTAGTTAGCTATGATATAAATGCTCCTTCAGTGAATTGTCGGGTTTTGATTAAAATTCAATGTCTCTTTAAACAATAGGATTTTTGTAACTTTGTACTATTACGAGTACTGCTACTGCAGCGCTGGATATGAAGTTCAATTAGTTTATAAGCGCCGTAGGGGAATGGCAGCCAGCGACAGATCTGGGAGCGTTGACCTTATTCCAAGATACCCAACCATAAACTGATAAATTTTTGCTTTGGCTGGTAGCAATCAAAGATCATGCAATGCTAATCTGCCGCTAGGCGGCGAAGTTACGGTTAAACTTGTGATTCCGTTGACCAAAGTGCAGTGCAACGTACGTCTAACGGATCTCCTAAAGGCCAGCCAGATTGATTATTTTCATCAACGCTGATCAACAATTCATCAATGTCAATCCCTGAGGGCCATTGCAAACAGCAGCTGTCTGTGTGTCTGTTCCTAACAAATGTATTTTTCAAATATTATTTTTATTTTATTAGCAGTACGGCTGCTCACCGAATCTAAGATTATTTAAAAACGAAAAAGTTGGCGTATGTAAGCGATTAAGAATTTCGGGGGAGTCGGTTGGATGCGACGTGGTTCAATTGGTAGAACACCCGTTGGGGCGCATACCCAGGAGACGTGGGTTCGAATCCCACCGGCGCACCCGAAAAACTTTTTTCGTTTTTAAATAAATGTATTTTTTTTTCTCATGTTATCGAATATATCTCTTATCTAGCGTACGGTTTGTTTGGTAATGCAATGGAAAATGTACCAGTAGTCAGCAGTTGCCTGTTACATTTGAGTTGAGAGATGCAGTCGGTCTACGATGAGGTGAGGATCCTAATGCACTGTAATGAAAATGATACCCTGACTAGACAAGAACACACTAAATAGCGAGTGCATTCTGCGTGCTTCAGTTACCATTTCCTACGTATAGTCAGCAGTAATCTAGCTGAACATAGCAATCATGCTGTGATTATTTAGAATACATACATAGGTCTCTATGACATTGCAGACACGTCGTAAATCAGCATCGTTTTCCGCTCGTTGCGTAATCGTTTCGGTTTCGTGTCGGACGCGAACCGATTTCAAGTGTGCGCGAAAGTCGGCCGCGCGTGGATCTAGGCTACTGGGTAAGATGACCAGTTGCCTAGTTTAGTGTGAATTTCAGTATATAGAGAACTAAGTCTAGCATGTCGATTATGTAGTAATAAATCCTGGTCTAGTCTAACCCCTTCAATAATTAACGAACCTTACCTCAACGTTCGTTGGGATCCGCGTTCCGGTGCTTATTTAGTCCAGCGCATATCTCTAGCGATACAACGGGGTAATGCGGCAAGCGTTTTTGGGACGTTTGGCCCAGGGTTGAATCGACAAGGAGGGTGTGCTGTTTAGGTTTACATGACGAAGCTTGTAGCGGATTTTATATTTTTGTTTAGATGACGAAGCCTGTATCTTAGACAGTCATATTTGCAATAACATCTGATTGGACGTCTATCCTCAGCCAATGGACTTAGATTGAGGACGACAGATTTGAGTTTCTTGCATACAGTTATGTCGCACGCAACAACTAATAACCATGCAAGCAACAGGTGTCTAAATTTCTAAATTACAATTGATCCCAAAATCACCAACGGGTAGGTAAAAAGAAAATAATAATCTGATAAATTTTCAAATTGCTCAATTATTTATTATCTACGACAAAACGAAACCACTTCTGAAAAGTGGTAGAAATTACAGATTGCGTAGGTCAAATGTATTGTTAGTGTGTCATGCTTTAATGACAGGTCATCAACCGAGCAAATTGTGGTATTGTGGAATTGTGAATGTTGTTATGAATGTTCATTGTTATTTCTAAAACTATTTAGGTAGCGTGTTCCCATAACATTTTACACCGATATTTACTGTAGTTCTAATTAAAGTGTCAATAAAAAATAATAAATGAAGCAGATGACGATGAAGCTATTGAAATGAAGCTATGAAATTAGGATCTTAAAGTAGATAACTTTCTAGTCTATTTATACATTCTATGTTATAAAGGTTGCCTTTTAAGAAATACGGTTTGTTTTTCGTCCCAAGATTACAGATTTGTTATTGTTATTTCTAACTTATGGCTAACATTTTCATGGAATGTTTTTGTTACATCAGCTAAATAATCAGATGGTCAACTTTGTTCTCGGTTTTGTGTTGCATTGCCGATTGCAGACGTTAAACGTCACGATCAAGATCATTGTTACTGCCAAAGCACTGCTGCTTTTGAACGTCAGAGTTTTATTTTAATGATTCTTTTATTACGGTTATGCGATGATATTTAATGTACGTTCAATTTCATTGCTCGTTCGATTGCACCGCGGTTGCCTAAACATTGCGTTTAACTGTGTCGTGGCTTGAACTGGTTCACTAATGTTGTTTTTGGGATCACCAGTACCTTTTTTAACGTTTTATTTTTGTCTGCCACTCACTTTGATGCCGCCTCTTTTAGGGGCCTATAAGTATGTATATGTAAGACGTGACTTGATAATCTTCAGCGTTTTACAGTAATGTTGGTGAATTATAATGCTTAGGACTGGTTTCATTTTATAAAATATTTCAACTGAGACTGGCGTGAAGTATGATAGCTCCTCTACACGACGGGACATTAAATGGTCGGTGCGATGGCCCAGCGATGGCTGCAACGGATCTACACGATGGCGGCGTTCAGTTTTAACGTTACCTTTGATGTGCGGCGAAAAACCGACACCGACGCCATCCCACGACCATCGCACGCGCCATAATCCATCCGACACCACTACACCCTCCACACGCTGGCCCATCATAGTGGACCATCGCGATGCTTCGTCTTGTAGTGCCAGCATGAAATCACTTGTCTGTATTGTGTCAAATCCTTGTGACCGTGATAGCCATCCAGCTTCAGCTGTGTCCATTATTTGCCACCACGTTTAGATTGGGTCAGTTAAAATGTTACATTAGTTCAATGATAGGCTAACAGAAGGCTATTCCGTTCCTATACTTAAGAGTGTCTCTCTGCGAGGCGAAGGTTTTGTCTTCCCCTCTTGTCTGGCTTTTGACGACCGGATGGCCGGTTAGAGTAGAGAACCTGACTACAAAGCTTAAGGTCCCTTGTTCGATTCGGTCTTGGTTGTTCAACATCTATTTAGAGTGAGTTGTATGTCTAGTAAAAGTAAGTAAGTTTATCTCTATATTTAAGTATATTTAGCCGTTGCCTAGTACCCACAGCACAAGATTTGCTTACTTTGGGACTAGGTCAATTAGTGTCAATTGTCTTGATATTAATTTATTTATAATGTTTTTTAAAACTTTATTCTGATAGTTCTTTGCGTTGTTATTTAGTGCTGTAATTTTTACGTGTATCTAAAATCTAAGCAACGTTTTTGATTAGTTTAATTTCATAGCATATACATAGCAGAACCGTAATATTGCTAGTCAATGGTGCAAATGAAAATACAGCGATTAAAGAACCTAGCTACTGTTCTGAGTTAAACATGATTCTAATTTAAACTTAATTTTAACGAGTGAACCTTAGATGTCTCGCGGGACCCTCCTGATATCGAGGTCGTCATAATTATGACGGACACACATGTCTGCTCGCAACTTGGCAACGCAACCGATCTTGATTAACTGCCCGTCTGTAATTGGTCAATCTCTAGTATAACTACGTGTGTGTGCGTTTGTTTATTTACGATGCCCTAAGGCCGCCTGTTCGTGATTTGGGCTGAACCAATTTCCGTCAAGTTCTGGTTTGCTGTGAAACTCTATAGCATTCATTCCCAAAGTGGTCCAGGTGGACCCTCAGGGGTCCACAGGAGACTCGAGGGGGGTCTACGTTGGCGAGACAAAAATGGGGGATTTGGGAATATGGTAGAAATCAAGCAGGCAGCAGGGTTACAGGGGGTCCACCGGAACCAGCTAAATTTTGAAAGTGGCCTATGTGAAAAAAAAGTTTGGGAACCTCTGCTCTATAGTTACAGTTGCCTTTTCGATCTAGTGTGGTATGTAATAGCTTGCTATCGTTGATGGGGTGAAGGCATAAGAAACTGTCTTTTTTTATTGTTTCAATATTCATCACTGCAATATTTCATGAAGTCATTATACTTGTCGTTTGAAGAATCTTTCATCTTCATCAACAAAATTTGCTAGATCGCTTGCTTAGTTCAAAGTAGCAAACGCAAAAATGTCAACTCAACATATAGGTATTATGTTACCGAGTATGATTTTGCGTAAGCAAAACGTTTCAGCCAAAAGGAAACTTGTTAGGATTCCCAGTTGGTTATGCAGCCATCTGCCGCCTAATTTAGTTAACTTAAGGACCAAAATAAACATTGGGTACCTAATGTAATTGGGTTGCAGCCTGAAGTAAGGTATTCAGAGGTTATAACTCCAACAGTAATTATACAATAAAAACACTCTGATTCTGATTCCAATATTAAGTATCATTTAAGTCTGTTTTGTCTTCTATTACGTAATTATTAGCACTTTTTTTTCTTTTTGTTCACAAGTATGTATACACCGTGAAATTTTAGTGGTTGTTTTCCCGAAACGAGGTGATTTAGTATCGATTGTACAATCGATTTATAATTACTATTTTGACTAGAGTCAAAAATCCAATTGTGAAAAACAAATGTCGAAAATGACCGCAAACCTATAGTAACGCTTCGTTGGTACCTAACCTATCGTACAATCGTACGCTACTTGTACCAACGAAGCGTTACTATTGGTTGGCGGTCATTTTCGACTTTCGTTTTCACAATTGGATTTATGAAAAATAAAAATAAAAAGTCAAAATAGTAATTATAAATCGATTGTACAATCGAAACTAAATCACCTCGTTTCGGGAAAACAACCACTAAAATTTCACGGTGTATAGAACGTAAACCTACGTGAATCAAATATTATAATATAACCCATGCATGTTTAGACGGGATAAACTTTTTGCAATACAGACACATTAAAATTTTAAAGTTTTTTAATTTACAAATGGTTAGTATATTACACCCTGTATTAATTATTTATCACTTGTTAAGTGAAGGGTAAGATCAACAAGACAAATATCAGTTTAAGGTAAGGCTATCATTTAACTACTTATCTATATTTTTTATTTCATTGTCGTCTGATGGCCAGAGCCATATTTGAAAACGTAGTTCAGAGAAAAAATCGTTAGGGCAGTGAAAATTCGCTTATCTACCATATATTTCAAACTAAATGCAAACTGAAATATAGATGCACAGAAAAAAACCCCAGAAAAAAGACCAATGCTGGGAATCGAACCCAGGTCCTCAGCGTTCCGTGCTGCGTGCTTACCCCTACACCACCACTGGTCTAGAAGTTAGCGACGAATTTTTCCCATACATCGTACACTTCAGTCTGTTATAATCACATTAGGCAGTGATAAAGCGCGCATCTATGTTATGCCCTCTACCGAGAGACTTCAACACTCCTTCGGAGCTACCCGCTCACCTGGACCAAGAGATGGCGCTACTAGGCCAACTTTTACAAGTTAAGTATGAAGTATCTTTTTCTATTTATTTTTTATTTTCTTCAACTTCATTTTTTTATTACTTTTACGGTCATCCCGTAAAACCATATATTTCAAACTAAATACAAACTGAAATATAGATGCACAGAAAAAACCCCAGAAAAAAGACCAATGCTGGGAATCGAACCCAGGTCCTCAGCTGAGGAGGTCGTGTATTTAGTTTGAAATATATGGTTTCACGGGATGACCGTAAAAGTAATAAAAAAATGAAGTTGAAGAAAATAAAAAATAAATAGAAAAAGATACTTCATACTTAACTTATCTACCATACTTTAATACCGCGTATCTGCGCTACATGTAGTTTTATTGGGGATGCTTTTTTTTAAAATTTGGACTAAAAATTGGAAATTGGCCAAATCTGTTAGAAACGCGGAATCATCCGTTCCTCTACCATGAGTTTACACTAGTTTACAGTGACCGTACTCGCTAGCGACGGCGTAAATGATTTGTATGGAGAATTGTACTTCCGTAAGTGACCGCTAGAGGCGCTGTACAATTCTCCATACAAATAATTTACGCCGTCGCTAGCGAGTACTGTCACGTAAACTAGTGCAAACTCATGGTAGAGGTACTGATGCCAGCTAAGCGGATTTACACTATCGCCGAAGAAATGATAAATTGGAAGACAATCGATAAATGCCTACTAAAAAACCTGTGGTGTGGTAACGTAGCTACTTGGGTGATCAACTTTTTAGTGCAACCCGTTGCTATGGTTACACAAATTTTGTCCCTTGGACAACCTAAGCATTTTTCTATGAAGTGTCACTTGGACAACCGGAGACAGAGTAAACACCACAAAAAAGTTGATTCACCTACTTATTCGACCTAACCGTCAGTGGGCTTATTGGGTGGGTTTACGTAGATTTACAGTGTAAGTATATGACGTGAAGTAGCACCGAACCAAGTGATTCGTGGCCATTGTGGAATCTTTTCACAAAAAAGTCATATTGACATAGCATTGCTTGACAAGATCGCATCGCGTTATCTTACTTATAATAACAGCGCCTACTTAATTTATTTCATTTACGCCAAGACACTGCGCCTGACGTTTTAAGCATAGCTAAATTACTTAACGTTAACTTGTAAGTTACGATTAAGTGTAGGAGTCAATTGGGCTGTGAATTGAATGCTTGTTTATTTGATTCACTTTACTAGCTTTTGCCCGCGAATTCATCCGCACAGAGATAAAATTGATGGACAACTCCTGCTCTCTATCCCAAGGTAAATTTTCTCACTGCACCTCTATGATCCTAAAAGATGATATCTGCCAAGTATCAAGTCTATAACAGCTAAAGTTATAGAGATAAGGTAGCTGTGAATCAAATATAATAGCTCGTTTATTACACGCTTTATATTAGCATCACCTGTATGTTTGTTTGTATGTTTGTATGTTTGTACGTTTGTTTGTAACCGACTCCTTAGGGCGCGATTTTGACCCACTTCCCCGTTTCCGATTGAGCTGAAATTTTGCACATATGTGTAAATTGGATGACAATGCAATATTATTGTAACATGGAGCTGATCTGATGATGGAGCTGGATGGTGGCCATAGGAACTATGTAATAAAACAACACAATCCCGTCGAGTTTGGGCTCGTTTGATTCGTCTTGACGAGCACTTTGATCTCAGATGGTAACCAGGGTCTGATGATGGAGCTGGAAGATGGCCAAATGCACTCCACAATAAAACGACACAACCCCATCGAGTTTGGGCTCGTTTGATTCGTCTTGACGAGCACTTTGATCCCAGATGGTAACCAGGGTCTGATGATGGAGCTGGAAGATGGCCAAATGCACTCCACAATTAAACGACACAACCCCGTCGAGTTTGGGCTCGTTTGATTCGTCTTGACGAGCACTTTGATCCTAGATGGTAACCAGGGTCTGACGATGGAGCTGGAAGATGGCCAAAGGCACTCAACAATAAAACTACACAACCCCGTCGAGTTTGGGCTCGTTTGATTTGTCTTGACGAGTACTTTGATCCTAGATGGTAACCAGGGTCTGATGATGGAGCTGGAAGATGGCCAAAGGCACTCCACAATAAAACGACACAACCCCATCGAGTTTGGACTCGTTTGGTTTGTCTTGGCCAGTGTAGGGGGTTTGGGAGTTGGGGGTTGGGGTTAGGGGGGTAAGGGGGGTTGAGGGGAATGGGGGTTAGGTGGGGGTGAGGGGGGTAAAGTTGGAAAGAGAGAGGGTTACCTACGTTTGGTACTGTAGAGCAGTGCGCGCGCACCAAAGACCAAGTATAAGATGGACCGATTCTATTTAAGACGAACCAAAAAAAACTAATAAAAATACGCTTTTATAGAAAATCCAACTAAATAAATAATAGTTTAAAAAAAAAAACTAAAAAATACGCTTTTATAGAAAATCCAACTAAAAATTAGAAAATAGAATTTAATAAATTTGGATTAAGAATACTGTAAATAAGAAATAAATTTATATTAATGGAAAAAAAGCGTGGAGTGCATAGTGTCAATAAACATTTTATTGACACTATGCACCCCACGCTTTTTTTTATTTATTATTTATTTATTTAGAAACAAACAGTCTCTTATAGTTATATGTATTACAAATATATGTTTACGGATCATAGACTTACAGTTTCCTAAAGAAAAAACTTACAGTTTCCTAAAGAAAAAAAAAATTCCATTAATATAAATTTATTTCTTATTTACAGTATTCTTAATCCAAATTTATTAAATTCTATTTTCTATATTTTAGTTGGATTTTCTATAAAAGCGTATTTTTAGTTTTTTTTTTAAAACTATTATTTACTTATTTAGTTGGATTTTCTATAAAAGCGTATTTTTTTTTAGTTTTTTTTTTAACTATTATTTTTTTTTAGTTTTTTTTAAACTATTATTTATTACACTATTCTTAATTCAAATTTATTAATTATTTTCTATTTTTTTAGTTTGGTTTTTATTCCTTACCCCTTGGTTTTTTTTTGGTAAGAACCTTCTACTAGTGAAGTCGTTTTCAAGTTATAGCATGACCAAATTTATAATGTATGTTTATAGACTTGTGTGTGGTATTAACAAAACTGGTACCGATATTTCTTATCTACGTTCTATTAGTTATGTGTTGCTGTCGAAACGATACGGCCGCCTATTGCTTACCTGATAGTTTTTCTATGTACTAGTTTTCTGTAATGTTTTCTGTGTAGTTTACAATAAACATTCATTGTACTGCATTGTGTCGTCGTGAAAATGTAAGTCTAAGTTGACAAGATTATTGCTTTTAGACATCTTGTCCTGGATTTACGCGAGTGATTGAGACCTACACATTATTAAGCAGTCAGTGTACATGTTATGATTATGAATTATGATTAAAAACTTGTGATGAATAGCACCCTATAAAGATAAAACTACTACCATCAATAAGTACCGTTCATCCATGAAACTACTTAAAAAAATCTCTTAAGACTACCGCTCGGTGGCACATCAAATCGATTGTGCACAAAACAGCAATTGCTACACGATGGAAAGGCAAAAGCTTTATTGCGCAACCGCAGCTTTCTTGTGTAACCTAGTGAAAGAGGTTGTCCCACCACTGCAGTGTTGCAACGTGCTCCAACCGGCCAGTCCACTCCGCGCCAACCAACCAGAAGCATCGTCGCTTCACTCTGCCATTAAACTGTGCTATTGTGCTTCACTGTGTTTTGTTGTGTGCATCCTAATAACATTTTCACGTGGTATGCTAAAGGAGCTACTGATTGGATTGCTTGATGTAGGTAATTGGATAAACCTTTCACCTGACGCCTTACCTTGTTTTTGCGACTGTTGAGAAACAGTTTGTTTTTCGTTAGATTGTTACATTGTTGGCTATAAATATTGTATATTCTGCAGTTAACAAAGAATTGTCTGACGGCCTCCGTCGTAGAAAACCTATTTCCTGCGTTACGTTTTATTATCGATTCGTTTTAATTCTGTACCATCCTATTGTTTTTGATATATTCTTGACCGTGAGTCCCTGACCCTATTTCAGTCTGGCCTTGGAGTTAAAACAAACGCCAGTTTGGTATTTACTCTTTTTAAACACACGGTGACATAACTATACTTACAACAATAAAGTCGTCCGTGAAAGTACCGTAACTCGATTGCATAAAGGCCAAAATGTTACGGCGGTTGCTCCAGGCAATCGCTCTGATGTAATTATTTTAATAGACCCCAGCTTATTTTGTAATGCATGAACATTATTGCGGTCTCAGCTCGAATTTTGCAATTCTGCAAACCAAAATCAAGCCCAATCTTATAAAGGAATCAGAATTTGAATAAAAATCTTCGTATCAAAATTCTAAGTTGACTTATGTAAATAAGAATTCTAAGGTAACAATTTGAGAGAGAGAGAGACTCGTCATAACATAATAAAATTGGCCAACTTTGATTATAGTATGTATATCAAATTAAGGTCGAAACCGGAACGATGTCTATATTTGTAGCGCAAACATCCTCATAGACGACGAATGCCCATTGAATTCGTATTTCCTACACGTTATAGTCAACACATCATTGTTGACATGGTTTATTTACACGACAGGACAAGATGTGCTCTCGAAACTTGGCGGTCAGTTGTTGACGCAATCCGAAATATGCTATTATTATATTAGGTATTAGGTAATACTTAAATTAGGATTTGAGGCCATGTCATATCCGTCTTTTGATATTAATATTAATAAAGTAAAATCAAGACGTTCAAATCGAAACCTCGCAATGTTTAAAAGCTGTTGTCAAGCATAGGTATGAGTCATAAATACCCAGAAAAATCTTATATTAAGCCACAGAATATATAATAGTGCTATCGATTAAGCCCAAAAATGCATCACAGGGGATTACCTAAATAAAATACCTTTAACGAAATGTGTTTCAGTAATATAGCAAGAACCAGTTCTTTGAGAAGGCTTAAAGCAACCCGTAAATATAAATTGAACGTCTGTTGTAAATAAAATCTTGAAATAAATAAGGGTTAGAAAACGATGCTCAATAATACACGGTTTTTCCGCAGCACGTATATTCCCAGTGGAACATCGATATTCTTGTAACAAAAAAGCGTCTACCTATTCAGGAATATTATTTATCATAGTAAATGCTCTCAATATTTGGCACGTACGTATATTGCGCGATACTTTCTGGAATTCTTCTTTTGTATGCTTATTCAAGCATTTCTGAGCACGCAACGTGTGTTTGTCCATACTAAGAATCTAAAATCGACTTTAACACGGTAGCTACAAGTCGCCTTTTTGTACCAGCATCGGTGTGTGTTTACGAAACTGCTTCTTATTAACCACGTTCTATACTAACTGTTGAGATTACGTTTTCAGCGTTCAGTGCATAACATAAGCGTAAATAAATCTGCAGTTATATCAAACAATCGCGAACTCTGGTTATCCTGACTAATAAACGCCACGACTGCAAAAGTAGAAGTTAGCGATTTGATTTAGTGACAAAACAGGAAAATGTAAATGTAATCTTTAGCGT
Organism: Archips crataeganus; assembly: GCA_947859365.1. Classification (NCBI taxonomy): domain Eukaryota; kingdom Metazoa; phylum Arthropoda; class Insecta; order Lepidoptera; family Tortricidae; genus Archips; species Archips crataeganus. The sequence goes on along the minus strand of OX402060.1, from coordinate 18,313,967 downwards.
CATTCATGATACCGGATCAAAAGAAGCATTTCGTCGTCTATAAAGATAAAAGGTTATGAACTTATGACTCGATAAATAATATTTCCCAAGTATGCATTTTATATTTTCTACATGTCCTGTCAGTCTATTTGAGGTACCTAGCTATCGTATGATTCAGTTTGATTGGGGATAAGATATTATTTGTCGCCTTGAAAAATTCCGACCGACCAATAAAAACTAAAAATAAAAATATCGATTTCCGCACTTTCGGTTTCTTAAAAGTGCCAACAGTTCAATCATTCTCGTGTAGCATGAGGCGTGGCTTTTATCGGTTCACTGTTTCGTCCTTCGCCGGTGATGTGTTTTGCGGGATTACCAAGTAGCTCTCATGTATCGCAACACTCGCGATATTCCACTCGAGTTTACTAGCTTCACGACCTCGGTTCTTTTATGCATTGCACCGTCTAACTCTTTATCTATTTAGATGCGTGTTTATTTGTACTTGTGAGGCTAATAAGATGTATTTAACGCAATTGTTTCAATCTCAACTTGGATAGCTTCAAGTTTTTTAGTATTTTAACTGTCCAATAAGGCCAAAATCATAAGGCTATTTCTTACTGAACATGCATCGCTTGTTCTTTTCATGACGTCCATGCTGCAGAATTGCTAAGAATTACATCAATTCTGATTGAAGCTGATCAATCTTTGCTCTCGACGGTTTCTAGAAAACGTGACGGCAATGAAGCGCGACCTCTTTCAATTGAACGCAACTGATACTGTATTGACAGTGCCGCTGCAATCAACTTCTTGTTGTGATGTTCTTTATTTGTTTGTCGAATGTTAATAATGATGTGGAAGTGACATGGGTGATGTGAGTCGACTAAACCTGTTAACTTTTAACCATAAATTATATTATTTGTCACACAAAATATATGAGTCAAGCTGCTTTCTTGCAAAAGTTGTGGGGATTAACCCATGACCTGATCGTTTTTTTTTCTCTCGCTGTTTTATTTTTTCTCCTGCGTCATGCGAGCGGTAGTTTTCGGAATCTTCCTTATCATGCTTACCTTGTTGAATACTGTTAATAAGTGGATCGAGTACTACGTCGCACGTGACGGATGGCTCACGTTTACAACCAATAAACAGTCTAATTCACGCTCAAGGTCGCACTCGGTTGCTTTCGTCAAATCCTATTTGTTGATCCCTTACCTATTTATTAATAGGTCTAAAATCATCATCTCATTTACTTGATATTTTAAATTTAATTTTAGTTGATTTTATAGTTTTACGATATTTCACACTTTAATATTTAAAAATTTAAAGAAGTATTAGATGCCTCAAGTTGAGTATCGTTTGATCACTATTTCCTTTGTCTACTTTGTCTAGCGCTTCTAGTCCTTCGGGTATTTATTCATGACGCATATCTTTATTTTTTTAAATGTTAATATAAATGTTTTGTTGCGTTATGCTGTTAAATGCCAACTAACATCCTTAAGTGCCACTTAATCAGATATCATTCCTAGAATCGTAATAGCCAGAGCATGCGCCATTTGCTCCAAACATTGTGGTTTTCTCTAATTTGCGGTTACGCAGATGATTGCTTAGAAATGCTTTACTGTTTTGTTGTATTATTGTTTAACCACAAGGTTTTGTCATTGTAATAATTAACAAATCTATTATTAACCTTATCAATAAATACTGTATACATTATCAAGGAAAATTGTATACAGTCGGCTCAAGGCCATTATTTCGACATCTATTAGGGCGAATAATAATCCTCTCACTATCTCTATCACTATCTATCTATACTAAAGTTTTGTTAATTGTAAACCGTTAGTAATATGCATTGCATTATTATTACAGTTACATTATCACTTAATTTTAGTTTTCCGTAATACGGGGATGCATACACACAACTCAACAATCCAATTTCAGATTTCGTTTCCGCGTTCTAAGATCTACGATTCCCTAAGACTAGTGCTTGAACTAAAGGATGTTATAAGAGTGAGTGCATAGTGAGTGATGTGGTGAGCATGTCGTCAGCCGTATGGGACTTGGTGCCGGTCCGGTGCCGCTGGATTGAGACCCTGAGGCACTGCGGCAAAACGCTCCTGCGCCGCCAACGGAAACTCCTTAGACGTATCAAAAAGGTAAATGACTAGACATACAACCTCGGGTAGAAAAACAGTAACAAGATTCCTAGAAGAACCGGGACGAATCTCGACTTCGTAAACTGAAATCATTCATTTTAGTCTCAGCCAAAATAACAAACTCGTTACATAAAGTGGTGGACTAACCAAATAGTGTAAAATAACGCACGTTTTTGGGCCAAACTTTATTGAAAAGAGTTTATTGGTCAATCAATATTGGTTCATTTCATTGCACTTTTTAACATGGAATGTGGCTCTATGGCCTAAAAGAAATTATGACATTATGTTATTTTTTCTTTTTCTATTAAAGCAACGTAACTACTCTCAAACTGAAAATATGCTTTTACGTCGATAGTAACTAATTGTTGATGTAAATATTCAAGATTCTGCGGTTTTAGTTAAGAAACACCTATAGGTACAATTGTGTCATTGTCAATGTATGATGAAACATGCTACGCGTTTGTTTAATCACCATTGTCTTTGTTTGCTTGACGTGGACTGGAAAAAAGTTCATCGTTCATCTTTATATTAATCTTTCAAATTACTGCATATATCTGTAATTTTAGCTTCATTATTGTTTTCTGCATGGGTTTGATCCGAGACAATCACCATTGTCTTAGCTTGCTTGACGTGGACTGGAAAAAAGTTCATCGTTCTTCTTTTTATTAAGTATATTAATCTTTCAAATTACTGCATATATGTATCTGTAATTTTAGCTTCATATTGTTTTCTGCATGGGTTTGATCCGAGTCTATGTGTCATTCTCAAATTTGTAATTTGACAATGATCCTTGAGTTCAGTTTCATGTCAAGGAAAATGTTCAACTATTCTTTGCTTAAAGAAATATTTCACTGTTGATAATTTTGATAGAGATTTTTATGTAGGTAAAGAACGAAGTTTCCGTGCACGTATAGTACGAATTTTTTGAGGTCTCCCGATCTCGTTAAGATCCCACCTTTCGAACAAAGCCATTATATTCTATTATGTCCTCAAGTGAATATCCTCAGTTTAAAATGAACGTAAATATAAGATGAAATAGCTCATTGAAATAACGACTTTATTATTTACAGTAGAGTTCATTTTAATTGAAACTTTGTTTGTTTTGGTTGTTTTGGCTGCATGTCTATGACGCATTCAATGTTGAAAAATATTATCTGCCAACAAAGTTTCATTGAAAATAAACTCTCTACTGTAAATAATAAATTCGTTATTTCAATGAGCTATTTTATCTTCTATTTCTGTTCATTTTATACTGAGGATTGTGCACTTGAGGACATAATAAAATACAATGGCTTTGTTCGAAATGTGGGCTGCTAACGAGATCGGGACACCTCAAAAAATTCGTACTATCTAGGCTAGTATTTATTTTCTTAAGTTGGACTTTTAAAATTTTAGCACATTTTCTTGTAAGCTGTTCAAACAGGATTAAAAATTGGTTGAACTTGGCTTGTACAGTTTGCAATTTTTGGGCCCAGTTTAAGCTCAGCAATACTAAATACAGGACTTATTACGCATTTATATATTTACCTCGACGTGGTCACAAGTTGTCTAAGTTTAAGCTGCTCTGTAAATTGAGAGTTCTCTGGAACTAATGCGAATGGGACGAATGTTTAATGACTAAAGTTCCAAAGTAAAATATAAAGTTTCCAAAGGTATACGAATTTTCAGGAACGATAGTACCTACCTAAGTCTGCGTATCCACCGGAGATGTGCGAGGATGCGTTGCGAGGGATGTGTTTGTCATGAACATGAACCAATAGAAACACTTCATTTACCTATCCTTGCTCAGCTCACCTCTGGTGGAAACAGCTCAGCGAAGCTAGGTTTTTGTATATACAAAACAAAAGAAGGGAAAGATGTGTGCGAGGAATGTGTGCGAGGAATGTGTTGCTAGGCGGCGATGATCCGCTCCCGCCTCACCGCACCCCGCCCGCTTATTTGAAAAGAGCCCGCTACACATCCTCGCTGCGCATCCTCGCACCGCTCAGCTACCTCGCACATTTCTGGTGGAAACATTCACACCGTTACATATCCTCGTTACACAGCCTCGCACCGCTTAGCTACCTCGCACATCTCTGTTGGAAACGCAGCCTAATGTTGTCTAGCAGATTGAGGTAATTTTTTTTATTTAGTTGCTTAGTTTACTTTTTATACTTTTGCGCACTACGTCGGGGACGATGGGCAGAGCAAGCGTGAATTTTCGGGTGCTTTGTCTTAAGACAGTTTCATAGAAAATTCGACTGATTTAACCAATCTGCTAGTTATTGATGATTTGTTAACTAGCGTTGTTGTTATCACTAGTATATGCGTGTGTAGGCTGACGCGGCGAGACCCTGGCACGCCGGATGCCGTTAAACAGCGTCTAGATTCACTCGCTGTTATCGATGCCCAGTTCAATGACTTCAGCATTGACGTTTCTATTGATTTCGTAGTGAGTTTTGCTATGCGTGGAAGGTGATAGATATGAAACGACTTCTCCTGTCTGGATTTGCGACATCGTTCACTTTTAATTAGTTAATTACTATACTAAACGGGACTTATCACTCAATTCATATTTACCTCCACGTTTAGTATAGTAATTATGAGTGAAAATCACGAAAGTTTAAAAAAAGTACGTCGTTTACTTTCCCGAATTGTCATTGTCAACATTTACAAGAACTAACTTTGCCGCTTTAAGGACCTAGTAGGGTTCAGGAACACACAGATATCCTTTTACACTGGATAAAACCGTCATAGAGTTGCTTGTTTGTCTGTTTTTTACCGGATACATTTCGGTGAGTCTAAGTAGCAATTACATGATTTGCTTCCTCTACCTCCATTTTACCAACGTACATCCAGGCGAGGGGGAGCGTCTTCACCCTTATGTGGTCAGTATTCCATTATTGGCTTGGATGACGCGGTTCAGTTCTTCTTTCCTAATACGAACTGCTAAGGAATGGAATTCGCTCCCATCGTCCTTACTTCCCGGTTAAAACAACCTAGGGCTCTTCAAGGCTACAGTGAATACGCTCAAAGCTGTAACTTAGCCAGTGAGATACACATCTGCACTATTCATCACTTTACATCCCTACGCGACAACACTTCCATCCTCACCATCTGGATGGTTGGCAGTCTTCTACTGTGCGTTTTTCCAGAAATTTCCTGCCTCGCACAGCAAAGCTCTGGAATGAAGTACCTGCTGCGGTATTCCCGGACCGATATGACCTTCAAGCTATCAAAAAAAGAGCGTACTCCTACCTAAAAGGCCGGCAACGCACTTGTGACTCTTCTGGTGTCGCAGGTGTCCATAGGCGACGGTAATCGTCCATCAGGCGATCCGTTTGCTAGTTTGCCCCCTATACCATAAAAAAAAGATAAGATAGGGCTAACAAATGGCGTGGCGTCAGCGCCGTTTTTTGGCTCCATCGGTCCCTAGAAATGTAACGTTTGGTTTGTACTTATATCGTTTTCGGCATTGAACCCGTGTCCCGTGTTTGCGACATCCGACATACATGTTATTACACTTATTCATCAGGTAACAATGCGTTGTGAAACGCCCAAGCCGAACTGCAGAACCCGCTCATTGTCTCAGTCATACTATTTAATTACGGATAGCGACGCGCGGCACCAGTCGATCTCCGCGGCGCGCGCGCAGTGCTGTGAGTGAATTGTAACGTGATTTGTCCATAGGTGGATGCGTTTGTGGTTTGGTTACGGGATGCTTTATTCAATGTGATGTAGTAAGACTGGAGGATGTGAAAACTTATTTTTGCTTCAGCGTGGCATCTGTTTTTGGTGGGGGTGGAGCGTCAGTGTATGGTGAAAAAATAAAGTTGAGTTATCGGTCTTGAATACCTCTAAAAACTTGCGTTGCGTATATAGACTAGTTACCTACTTACATAAATATCTAGGTCGATTAATATTTACAGACACCGAGCGTGTCAGACACGTGCCTTGGCACAAATTATATTCTTCTATAGATCGTGTCATTCATGATGACGCGTGTCGTGGATCTTATTGCAATGTCATTAATGTCTAATTTTGACGAATTCACGTGTCTTCACAACACGACTGCGCAGACACCGACAGACACGGGCCGTGCCCGGCCAGAATGCGCGGAAAGAATATTTTGTCGATGTCTGATACGACACGTGTCTAACACGCTCGGTGTTTGTAGATATGAATCGACCATTAATTGTATTTTTGCGGTGTATGTTTTAGCCCTCTACCTTACCTCAAAATATTATTTTTTGGTTGAAAATTTTGTAATTTAAAGTTTTTTTTTTTAATAATTACTTATTACTTTACAAAAGGTAACAAGTCAATTTCAATCAAAAATTGCATCAATACTAACAGTTTCGTTTTACAAGTCACATCTGATATTTAAAAGAAAATTGATAGTTTTGCCAATCAGTTTAATTTTTGAAATTTGAATTCGTTCAGTATGTTACAAAGATAATTTGAAGTATACAGTAATTGTAATTTCTTTGAATCAGCTTTACTGAACGTTTTTTTTTCAAATCTTTGAAAGACAGTAGAGGGCTAAAAGTGGGTTCAAATGTTTTTATTATTTTCATGAACCTTTAAACAAAATGAAACCTTTTAGGACAATTCAGCATTCAAAATAAATTTTTAAAAAATTGCTCCACCCTAGTCCGGGTTTTTTCTGTTAGCTAGGTACTGATTTTTCCTTTCTTCTTATTCGTGATCCCCTAATAGCACTTTTTTGCGCATGTTTTCATTCAGTAGCATAATTTCCTACTCATAATGACTCATTGATTGGATTTCACTTAACTAATAAACCGAATACCTAGTAATTTTTCACTAACTAATTGTGTTTATAAATAAACCGCTATGCAGACTTGTGTATTGTCTCACTGTCAGTTTGCATAAGGCCCGAAGGACCAATACACGCAGAAATAGGAGCTTAGTAGAAAACGGATAAAATAAAACATAAAATCCTACGAGTTTGTTGTCATTTACGACAAAAATGTGACAGTTAAGAGCCTCAATAGATGGACTGCTTAGAGCAGTCGAGAGTTGAGACCAAAGCACGAGGGCAGTCGTGTTGCGGTTGGAGTTGACATCAACCCGAATGCTATACAATATTGTATTGAGACTGCAGTGCAGATCACGCAACAGTGACTGCTTAGCTTAAAGCTGTTGTTACTGACTGCTCTAAGCAGTATGTCTATGCAGGCTCTTACGGAGAAAGTGCCACCTTCGTTTCTTTTCCACTCCTTGTGGAATCATCACCATATCAGCCAAAAGACGTCCATTGCTGGAGAATGGACGTGAGAATTGGTTGCTTACAATAGGCCTCATAAGAAAACTCTAAAGTCACTCAAAGAGCGAAGCAGCGAGCTATGCTCGGAGAGTATGGTTCTAGCTAAACCGCAAATCTAAGGCCGTGGCGTGGAAAAGCTCCCAACAAGATAGACCTATCTAACTACAGCCATAGTCCGTCCACTGCTGGACGTAGGCCTTCCTCATATTGCGCCAACACTCGCGATCCTGGGCTTCCTTCATCCAGCCGCTGCCAGTGTCCTCCTAAAATACACCTACGATTTCGATTTGTTGATTTTGGAGCAGGAACCACTTTGATGCCGGCAGCAGAGGACCGATCGTTGTCGAACTCTTTGGTGAAGGCCTTTGTCGACCACGAAAATTAGATGCGAAGAAAATACGATAAAGGGGTAATAAACTAACATAATCAATTGCCAATAGTCCAAGCGGAGCATGAAGCATTGGCTTTAATCGTGTTGCTGATATAAGTGAAAGCAATGCGAACTCGTTGTATCGGTTTTGTAATCGTATTTTACAGCTATTAATTTCATACCGGGCCGTGAGTTCATGTAACGAAATACATGTTAAAGAGACTTTCCTTTTAAGATAATTGAGTGAGTTGAGTTGATGCCTAAAATTGATCGTGAGACTTGTATAATATCAAGGATGATATACACTGGATAGGCAGTCGCCATAGTACGGATCGGCCGCGGTTTTTGTAGTTCGATTATTAAATCTAGATGGCGCTGAAATATAGCCAGAGGCTTTGAAGGCAAAACAATAAGACTGACTACAGATGTTTCATATTACTACAAATGTATTATTTTTCAAAAATCTTGCATAATAATAATAATACATTTGCAGTGATATGAATTATCTGTAGTCTTATTGTTTTGCCTTCAAAGCCTCTGTCTATATTTCAGCGCCATCTAGATTTAATAATCGAATTACAAAAACCGCGGCCGATCCGTACTATGGCAACTGCCAATCCAGTCTATATCATCCTTGATAATATGCAAATATCGAGCAATAACAGTTCTTTGATTTACCCAAAGAAACTAGTGTTCTAAAGGGCACGTATTCAAATTACGAATAAATGGACAAAATATATATAAATATACAATGGTAATGGTTTGCTCCCAATCCGCCTTCGCCGTAATTCACACATTCTACACTTTCTCTACGGCATTCTTTTTAATCCTGCAACTCCCTGCTACCTCAATGAGCGATTTAACTATGCGATTTACTGTCCAGGCTATTCGGTTATGGAACTCCCTACCAATTGACTTACGGCGTGCTAAATCTTTGCCCATTTTTAAATCTATGCACACTATCTTTTATCCTGTGCTTGAAAATTGTATTATTGTGTCCATTTATTTACAAGTATATTGTGTATCACTTATTTATGTATGTTTTATGATGTGTATTATTAGATGTTTTCAGTTGTTTTAATAAAATTTTTGTTTTTTATTATTATTTATTAAATTTTATATTGCACCACCTGCTGAAATGCATTCCTTGCTTTCTTTCTTTCTTTTTTTTAAAGGTTGCCTGGAAGAGATCGCTTCGAAGCGATAAGGCCGCCCATTGCTTACCTTATTTCTTTTTTTTTTCATGTACTTGTTTTTCTGTATTGTATTATTTGTGGTGTACAATAAAGAGTCATTGTATTGTATTGTAATTTGATAAAATTTTATACAGGGTGTGCATGAAATATCAGCGCCCATTATTGAAATTAATCTTTTTTTTTTCAAACCTATATACGTCCCACTGCAGGGCACAGGCCTCCTCTCAGAATGAAAAAAATGAAAAATTATTCTTATTACATAAAATATCTTGCGAAAGGACTGCTCTTCTGGTTTTCCACTCTTATGCCATGCCAAACCTGCGGCTTTTGGTCTTTCTATGGGACGATGTTTTTGGCAACAAGAATGAAATAATCAGAATACAGAAAAGATGCCTGAACTGACATATGTCGAACACTATTTCGAGACAGCAGAAGGCTGACGTTTACTGCTTTGTACCTATACAGTGAACTTAGCCTTTTTGTAAAGAACAATATGAATTAGTTTACAGTAAGAAATCCAAGAGTTAAGACTAAGATAAAGTTCAAGATAAAGTTTTTATGGATGTATAGATGTCTGTTACTCTTTCACACTAAAACGGTTTGACGATTTCTGATGTAATTTGGTACGCAGATAGTTTATTACCTGGATTACCATAAAGGATACTTTTTATCCTAGAAAATTGCACAGTTCCCGCGGTATAGCGTTAGAAGAATTCTTCGCAGACGGAGTCGTGGGCAACAGCTAGTATTAAAATATTAAACGTTGTGACATCGTAAAAATCTGTGTAATACCTACGTAACGTAGCAACAATAATATTTTAACTAACTGGTGAAAGTGATATTTCAATACAAGATGATTTTAAAATTAATTATGTAGTCGATGGCCCCTACGTAAACCATCGAAACTCAAAATTGCCGTTTTTTTTTTATTCGTGTAATCTACTCCTTTTAAGCCATATTTTACACCCCCGAAAGGAAAAAAGAAAATTCTTATTTTTAAGCAGATATTTGAGTCGTAAAACATCGAAAACATTATAACATTTCCGTAGTAGATCATCGTAAGTCTACATTCGATTGTTTACGTGGTAATAGTTGTCGTGTAAACGAGACGAAACTAACAGCTTCAATAGTATACGTCGCACAAGCCCGCGAGGCGATCAGTTGGCAACAAGCGACCAATCAGCTAATAACGTTACAATTTTATTATGATTTTTGTTTTTAAAACACGTAATAATGAGGCACAACAGGTTTAATGCGTCGAGATCTAAAAAAATCTTGGTTTGATAACAAAAGACAGTGCAGCCACCGATAATGAAAAACCTAAAGCTGGTAAGTTTGAACATTTTTAGTGAATATATTTTAAAAAGATTGTGTATTTTACGTTGTTAATAGGAATAGTGTGCAGTTACGGACAAGTTATTGACCAATAATTATTAATTATGAACATTTAATAGTATTACCGACTTAAATAATCGAAACTGTCAGTTTCAATATTGTTCTTTGGAATTTACTATTGACTTGGTATCGAAACTGCCAGTTTCAATATTGTACGTTGGAATTTACTATTGACCTGGTATCGAAACTGCCAGTTTTAATATTGTACGTTGGAATTTGCCGTTAACTTTGTATCGAAAATGGCAGATTCGATATTGTATTGTGTTGATCGGAATATCAAACTATCATTAGGTACCTAGTATTTTACAGATTCTTCGCTACCTGCAACTTGTACCTTTGGATACACAGAATGGGCCACCCTCGAGGGAATAGTTGACGAAGAACTATCTTCACACAGAAACTTGGCTACGCCACATTTCTCTATTCTGGAAGCGACGGTAGAAAAAGTACTAATTGCAATAAACAGTGATAAGGAGTCAATTATTTTAAGTAACTCAGTAAATACTCCAGTGCCATCCCCATTACAAAACTTTGAAATCTCAATACAAAGCCAAACTGAAGATAATAAGCAACATTAGAAGTTCGTTTTCTCCATTGACACCGCTGCCGACTGAATCCGGGAAACTACCTACACCTACCAGTAGTCCAAGCCCCATAGCTCTCTTATAACAGTATCAGAGTGTGATTCGCCGAGCTCGACCATTTCATTAAACCAAAAGAGAAGGTCTACATTCAAAGCAAACCCAGGAAAAAAAGAAAAAGATGTGTCGTTCTACGTGCAAATTAAATTTTACGATAAATTTGATACCGACGCCCGGCAAAGAATATAAACCAATTTTCGGAAATTAGGGGTACATACTCAGCAGTGGGAATATGTAGACAAATTTACCGAAAGGCAACCAAAAAAGTAAGAGAAAGTAGTAGTAAACTTTATCTGAATAATAACTTATCCTTCAAAAAAATGTTTTCCTTGTACAAAGAATGGGATCAGCTGCCAAACTATAAAAGAAAATCTGTCACACTACGTCAGTACTAACACTGATATAGTGAATGAGCACATGAACGTTGGATTCTATGTCCCAAAGAAAGCCATTTGCGACAAATGTCATGCATTTTCAAATGAGGCAAACCCGACTGAAGATCAAATAAGTGCCCAATCTCAGCATATAGAAAATAAAAAAATTGCAAGAAAATTTAAAGCAGATGACAAAATAATAGCTCAAAACTCACCCTAAGTTGTTTGTGGTACATTTGACTTTTAATATTGAATTGTCCACTTGGAGATGTTGGACTTGCTGTATAATTATAATAATTATAAGCGAAAATTATTGCAATATGGAACAAAGTCAAAGAGGTCAGGGTAGAAAAAAATGCACCGAATTGTCTTTTCTTTAAATACGATTTAAAGGGCGAGCAATTTTGCTTAAACACAGTTATCACTACTAGAAGAAGTGGGAAAATAATGAATGATGTCGCTGAACTTAAGATGGCATTATGGTAACCTGCTGACTGTTACAGATGCAAAATATAAAGATCTTATCTCTTTATGTCAATCGGGGGTGATACCTATCACCTAAAGAATATTAAAAAAAAAATTTTAAATATTAATTACAGTACAGTATTGGTGATAATGTTGACGATTCTGATTAGAATATTATATGCTTACTTATATTTCATATTTTGTTTGAAGTTAGTGAGCCAAACATTTTTCATTTTTATTCATTTTTTTTAAAGGGTAATTCTTTTTTTTCTCATAAGTACGAGGGGCGTTCAATATAAAGTGAGAATGAGATGCAAACTCTTTTAATATTACGAAATTAAATACTGGCCGGTAAAGCTAATCTATCTAGCTGATTGCTATGAAAAAAAAAACTAACTGTCTTTTGTTTAAAAAAATATACGGTAATTTCTTTGCAATGCTATTGAGTACGTTAGCGAAAATGGAGAAAATTGAACTGCGCGCCGTTATCAAATACTTGTATTTGAAAAATTTTTCTACGGACCAAGTCAATTTGGATTTGCGGGACACTTTAGGGTCTAATGCTCCTCCGTATTCGACAGTCGCACGTTGGTGCGCCGAATTTAGACGTGGAAGAACATCGACAATGGACGACCCCCGCTCCGGACGCCCTACTACAGCAGTCACTGAAGAAATTGTGAAAATGTCGAAAACTCAGTTTTGGCGGATCGTCGTGTCACAGTTCCTTTTATTGCTGAAAATATAAAGATTTCAACGGGGAGCGTGCATAATATTTTACATGAACGCTTGGGTATGAAAAAGGTATCTGCGCGTTGGGTACCAAGAATGCTTACTGACACGCAAAAACAAACTAGACTAGAGATTTGTCAAGAAGCTTTGAACCAGATGCAGCAAGACCGGGAACTTTTTTTGGCGCGATTTATAACAATGGACGATACATGGCTCCAACATTACGACCCAGAAACGAAACTGCAGTCTATGACATGGAAAAGGCCATCATTTCCAACTCCGAAGAAATTCAAGGTGAGCCCATCTGCCGGTAAGGTCATGGGCTCTGTTTTTTGGGATGGTAAAGGGGTATTAATGATTGAGTATCTCGAGCATGGAGCCACTATTACGGGCACTTTATACGCCAAACAAATAGCAACATTGCGCAATGAGATCCGCGAAAAACGGCGAGGTAAACTATCGAAAGTTGTGCTGTTCCACCAGGACAATGCCCCGGCACACAAGTCCGCCATTGCAATGGCTGCAATTCGTGATGCTGGGTTCGATATCCTTAAGCATCCTCCGTATTCACCAGATCTCGCTCCCAGTGATTTCTACCTATTTCCGAGATTGAAACAATACCTGAGAGGCCAGAAATTTGAAGACGACGACGCGGTAGTCGCTGCAGTACAAGATTTTTTAAGTACTCAAGATGAGACCTTTTTTAAAAATGGAATTTTAAGTTTAGAAAAAAGATATACTAAATGTATTATGCTAAAAGGTGACTATGTCGAAAAATAAAATGACATTTAGTAAAAGTTGTTTATAACATACTCATTCTCACTTTTTATTGAACGCCCCTAGTAAGTAAGATTCATTAATTCGTGCAATAAAGAGTTTTTGAGAAGTTTTTTGTTTAGTAATTTAGAGCGTTTGGATACATTTATGTTGTATGTTACGAGTTTTCTTATAATAATTTTTATTTATTTACTACATCTGTAGTTTGTTGAGAACTGTTTTGATTTTCACTAGCCATGACTAAGCAGTAATTATAAAATAATAAGCTGTGATGATAACAGTGATTTAAAAGTCTGATTTCTAGAAATAAAAAATTGATTTTCTGAATAAAGTTTTCAATTAACAAAACAATACTGATTTCATTTAAGTACTCATACTAAAAAGTGTCTCAAAAAATTATGCGTTTATATTGAAACGGGTAAAATAGCTATAATAGAGATTTTTTTTGTGGCGTAGACCATCTACACTACCAGTTACGTTAGCTACCGCAGTACTACTGTCGAAGTAAATAATCGAAACTATACCATTTTGGATAAGACCTTTAAAAATAATTCCGGCGTAAAAAATCGAAATTGGCAGTTTCGATACATGTAGTTCTCTTTATCACGACGTATGCTATCGAAACTCAAATTTCCAGAAAACTATTATAATTTTCCTGAAAATAAAAATACCGCAAGATAAATACTTACTTTATTAGTTATTATGGATATATGAAGTCAATGTAATATTTATATTTTCGGAATTATACCATAAACCAACTTCAAAACGCTATACTGAAAAGTGCAGAAATTGACTTTCGATGATTTACGTAGGGGCCTGTTTGTTTATTTGGTATATCATTATTTTATTACATTGCCTATTGTACGTCTCTTCGAGACAGAAAATTGACATCATGCATGTAATGAATAGGTATTTTCGATTTTCAGTATTCTTTATATGTAGTTGAGTATCGATGACTAAGTACGTATAAGTCTCCCAAGATAATATTTACGGCTGTCATTTATTTAATGTTACGTTTGAATTTGGCATTCCGCAAGAATGCCGAGATTGAGGAGCTGGTGGCTGAGCCTAATATAATCGGAGAATTTAAATCTCACAGGCTTCGGTGGCTCGGCCACTTGCTGAGAATGGGGGAGGATCGAGGGGTCAAGAGGGCATATTTGGGACGCCCAACTGGACGTCGTCCGGTTGGTCGGCCGAAGTATCGCTGGGCTGATGCTGTGGAGGCGGATCTGCGGCAGCTTCAGGCCGGTAATTGGCGTGAAATTGCGCAGGATCGGGCTGAGTGGCGTGCTCTCGTTTCGGAGGCCAAGACTCACTTTGGGTCACTGAGCCAAACTAGTTAGTTAGTTTACGTTTGAATTTGAAAAATAAAAAATATTCTTGTCTAAATACGAAAAAAAGAAGCGCTCGCTGAGTGAATCAAGGTTTTCGTGTTGTTTATTCAGTCCCCAACTAGGGACTTGGACAACTGTCCAAGTGACGTCTTCATACTGTTCCATAGAAAAATGTTTAGGTTGCCCAGGAGACAAAATTTGTGTAACCATAGCAACAGGTGGTATGAAAAAGTTGATTCACCCCGCAGTCGCGGCGCCCCTTGATTGAATCAGTTTTGATAGATAGATACTAATGTATTGAAGCTTCAATGAAGCGTCACGGTCCAAAGCAGACAGAAGAGACGGGGCGGGATCTGTCCCACTTTTCTTCAGTGTGGCTAGCGCCTAAGTAAATTCGTCTGTCCTTATTTCTTTATTTTTGCGTAGAAGAATAATACACACGTACTTTGACTGCACCTTCTTAAGATCACGCACAGTAATAGAGTACGGCGTAGGTACAATTACATATTTCCTTTCGCGCATTGCAGCAAGGTCAATAACCTCTGCGTGCATCCAATGCAGGCGATACCGCTTCGACTGGTCGTGGAGTAAACGGGAACAAGTTGCGTTTGCAGTTGGCAAGCGTGTCTAGAAAATCTTGATTTGCACTATTACTATCACAATAAGTTGCATTTTGCTTTGTATTATCGGCCCAAAGGTCGATTCTCGACTTTAGACGAAGATTTGTATTGTGGTACGTAGCAGCAGGTGCAAAAGTTTCCGAGGTAGAATTATCTTGAAAGGTTTAGATAGTTAACTAAATGTAAACAAACTTCAGTTTCCAAATTTGGCACATTGAATGATTCAAAAAATTTTATGTATCTATCATTGTAATACAAACTAGACTAACGTATTTAAAAAAAAAATATCATGGGACAATTCACACCAATAGACCTAGTCCCAAACTAAGCAAAGCTTGTACTATGGGTACTAGACAACGGATAAACATACTTATATACATATTAAACACCCAAGACTCGAGAACAAACATTCGTATTTTTCATACAAATATCTGCCCCGACACGGGAATCGAACCCGGGACCTCAAGCTTCGTAGTCAGGTTCTCTAACCACTCGGCCATCTGGTCGTCTGATGTGAAATGTTTATCTAAACTATCTAGTTTAATGGGAGAATTACATTATTTTAGACATCAGTTGACATTGTTTTGTTTACATTTAGTTAATTACCTAAACCTTTCAAGTACAGCAACAGTTGGGTTATTTTTAAAGTACGTATCATCATCATCGCACCCTATATACGTTCTACTGCAGGGCACAGGCCTCCTCTCAAAATGAGAGAACTTGGGCATTAGTTCCCACGCGGGCCGGGCGGGTATAAATTACTAAAAAGGAGGTGCGAGCTCGGACTCAAACCCACGACCCTCTGCTTTAGAAGCTATGGGTCAAACCACTAGGCTACGACGGCTTCTCTTCATATCTCTTTCTTCTTTCATTCTTTCTTAAAGTACAAAGGCATAAATATTTATACCGCCTTCGCGTCAAATATATGTAAACGTCAACCTTATAAATAGTTACTTAAATTGTTGTATAGATATTTTTGACGCCTTGGTAACATAGTTACATATTTTTATAACTTTGACTGTACATATATAAGATTGTATTTTTTATGCGAGAAGAAACACAAACAACCAATGAGGTAAGGCCAGGGCTAACGTCCAACGTTTATTTTGGCCCATCATTAAGTTGTTTATAATAAACACCGGACTACAGTGACTAGTTTACCTTTTTCTGAAAGATCAGACGTTCTCGTTGTCAATTAATAATGTGTATCTGCACTTGGAGTTATCAACTGATTTGCCTGGTAACTGAAAGTGTTAGTCATAATATGTCATATCATAACACATAAATACTACTGCAATTTTTATGTCCCTCACGTGCAATGTAATGTTTTTAGGTGTTTATGCACAAAATTATTTCTATTCAAACGTCAAGTCGATGTTAATTCGTCTTTTGCTGAACATGGTCTTGTCAGTTAGCGACAACCTGAAGTTTGAATTTTTAAAAAATGTCTGAAGATAAGAAAATCCGTGTTAAATTTCAAATGCTACTGGGAGTAATAAATATTTTAAACGCAGTTCGTTAACCCTGCTACAAATAAAAATGTGCAACAATACATTAGTAAACTAGTTTATTTTAAAACCGGCCAAGTGCGAGTCGGACTCGCGCACGAAGGGTTCCGTACAATTATCTACAAAAATCACGTTTGTTGTATGGGAGCCCCCTTAAAAATTTTTTTGTTTTAATTTAATGATTTATTTTAAAGTCAATATATTATAATTAAATATTCTGTGAATATTTCAAGCGTCTTCCTGTTGCCGTTATCAATATCGAGCAAAAACGAGCAAAAAAATCACGTTTGTTGTATGGGAGCCCCCTTAAATATTTTTTTATTCCATTTTTTTTTTAGTATTTGTTGTTATAGCGGCAACCGAAATACATCATCTGTGAATATTTCAACTCTCTAGCTATCACGGTTCCCGAGATACAGCTTGGTGACAGACGGACAGACAGACAGACAGACAGACAGACGGACGGACAGCGGAGGGAGCCTCAGTAATAGGGTTTCCGTTTTTACCCTTTGGGTACGGGACCCTAAAAATCAGCCCCCCTGGTCTAGAAAGCGATTCAAACAACTATTCTTATGACTATTATTTCATTATTGCTCTGAAACTACCTTCTACTACTACTGCTCTGAAACTACTGTAAAGCGACTGGGTGTAATTTATCTAGTCATCAAATATTTGAATACAACAGCGACCGTTTTGCTATAATTAGAAAAAAACAGCATTAAAACTAGCGAAGCAATTAAAACGCTTTAAAAGTCTAGCGAAAGATGTCCACATACACAAGGACTCCTTAGGAATCCCATCCCAATCCGCACTGGGCCCGCGTGGGACGGGAACTACGGCCCAAGCTCTCTCATTCTGAGTGGAGGCCTGTGCCCGACAGGAATGCCACAATGACCAGCCCTGCGCCGCTCGTATCCACCGAACACCCTGCGACCTTTATTCATCAGTTTGCCTTGTGGGCTCACGCTGTGCATAACCTATGTTTTTACGATACAATTCCAATTCCCCATTACATAATGGCCGCCCATGCGGCTTAAGTTTACATTCCTTATAGCCAAGTGTTAGAGTCCGTTCGTCAGTTATCGTGTTGCAACTGCCGCCGGTTGCGCCATGCACCGGGACGCTTGCCAAACTCTTCGTTGTTATGTTGTGCCTTTAAGATTTCACTTCGCGAATCTTTATTGGTGAAGTGATGACATTATGCACTTCAGTTGCTTGCACTGCTATTGCTTTTTCGTAATTGCTTAGGTTATGTCTTTGTTTGTCTGGTTAAGTAACGAGATTCGTCCGTGCAATTGCATTATTGACTTCTTTAAACCAGCTACCAGTTTTCACACTTTTAATGGTTCCACTTTCAATTCACTTATTCGTCAACTTGGAAGTGTTTGAATGCGTGGTTTTTTTACTTATTTTCTGTGTCGTATCGTATTCTGTATTTTATTGTTCTGACACCAATTTTGTGTTGCCCTCTGTAGATGCGGTTTTTGTAATTACATTTTCGTTGAGGAAAGTCACGACATCGTCGATCTTTATTTCGTCAGAGACTGAGTGTATAATGCTAAACAAAATACGGACGATAGTTTAACGTGACAACGTCATAACAAAACATTCAAAAAATAAAAATTAAACCAGGCGGTCACCCATCCAATTACTGACCGCGCCCGACGTTGCTTAACCTCGGTGATCGGTCGAGAACCGGTGTTTTGTCAAATATCTTGAAAACGGTGCATCCTACGGCAAAATCAATTTAATTTTCATCCCCCTTTAATACGCCCGCACCCCCTTACCCCCTCAAACCCCTTACCCCCCTCAAACCCCTCCCCCCCTTCCCCCTCCCACACCCCGCTCTCCCCGCATTGAAGACTATGCGAGCGCTAGTTAGTACTAAGATTGTACATGCTGGCGTTCGCTCCTCTCTTGTACATACTGGCGTTCGCTGCTCTCTTGTACATACTGGCCTTCACTGCTCTTTAGGTACATGTACGTTACACTACGTCATCCTTTTTCGTGCATGCAGCCGGCGTTCATCAAATTCAAATTCAAATTCAAATTAACTTTATTTGTAAGAATACAGTAAAAAATACAATGGTCATACATAATTATAAGTTTTGTCCTTGTATTCAGCTTGCAAGCAAGCGTACAAATATTTCATTAAAGAAGCTAAATAAATAATTTATAATTTAATTAAAATAAATAATAATAATAATAAATGTATTTCAAACTAAATACAAACTGAAATATAGATGCACAGAAAAAACCCCAGAAAAAAGACCAATGCTGGGAATCGAACCCATTCGATTCCCAGCATTGGTCTTTTTTCTGGGGTTTTTTCTGTGCATCTATATTTCAGTTTGCATTTAGTTTGAAATATATGGTTTCACGGGATGACCGTAAAAGTAATAAAAAAAAGAAGTTGAAAAATAAAAATAAAAAATAGAAAAAGATACTTCATACTTAACTTGTAAAAGTTGGCTCAGTAGCGCCATCTCTTGGTCCAGGTGAGCGGTTAGCTCCGAAGGAGTGTTAAAGTCTCTCGGTAGAGGGCATAACATAGATGCGCGCTTTATCACTGCTTAATGTGATTATAACAGACTGAAGTGTACGATGTATGGGAAAGATTCGTCGCTAACTTCTAGACCAGTGATGGTGTAGGGGTAAGCACGGAGCACGGAACGCTGAGGACCTGGGTTCGATTCCCAGCATTGGTCTTTTTTCTGGGGTTTTCTGTGCATCTATATTTCAGTTTGTATTTAGTTTGAAATATATGGTTTCACGGGATGACCGTAAAAGTAATTAAAAAAAATTGAAGTTGAAAAATAAAAAAAATAAATAGAAAAAGATACTTCATACTTAACTTGTAATAATAAATGTCCAAAAAATAATGTCAACAATATTAGACAATAAATAATAAATAATGTCAATAATGTCACGTCAAAAACAACAATGCGGCATACAACAACGAAGTATAGTAGTTCATCACTTTTCAATCTTAGGCCCATACTACACGGGCGGTTTCCCGCCGCGGGAAACCGCTCGACGGAGCTGCGCAGTGTAGTTTGCACCATACAACTTACATATAAAATTGTGTCTAGTGGCGGTCCAGAAGCGGTTTCCTGCGGCGGGAGAACCGCCCGTGTAGTATGGGCCTTAACTCGTTGACATAGAGTCGAAAACTGACGAACCTTTTCATTCCGCGACTGTACTTTGACACAAAGAAAGTAAATCCCTTGATTTTAAGTATTGTCTGTGATCGTAGTAAACGATGTGATGGCTAAATATTATTTTAGTGAACTACTATCGGTAGACGCAAAAGTTTCCTTGTAGTAGTGTTAATAAAACGGGAAGTTTTGGTCAACTCGTTGTCAAATGCTTGCCAAGTTTACGTAAGACAGTCCACGTAACTAATGATTAGATTCTAAACGGAAGAGAGCAATCATTAAGTAGTTGATGATGATGACGCCGGTTACTTCTACGACTGATCGGTCTTCCGTGAATCCGCATGCGGTATTTTGTTCCGAGATCATGTTCTGAAAATGATTTCGATACTCGATGAAAAAACTGCCTGTATAGTTATTTCCCGTTCCCGTGAGAATTCCAGGAAAATACGAGGGGCGTTCAATATAAAGTGAGAATGAGATGCAAACTCTTTTAATATTACGAAATTAAATACTGGCCGGTAAAGCTAATCTATCTAGCTGATTGCTATGAAAAAAAAAACTAACTGTCTTTTGTTTAAAAAAATATACGGTAATTTCTTTGCAATGCTATTGAGTACGTTAGCGAAAATGGAGAAAATTGAACTGCGCTCCGTTATCAAATACTTGTATTTGAAAAATTTTTCTACGGACCAAGTCAATTTGGATTTGCGGGACATTTTAGGGTCTAATGCTCCTCCGTATTCGACAGTCGCACGTTGGTGCGCCGAATTTAGACGTGGAAGAACATCGACAATGGACGACCCCCGCTCCGGACGCCCTACTACAGCAGTAACTGAAGAAATTGTGAAAAAAGTCGAAAACTCAGTTTTGGCGGATCGTCGTGTCACGTTTCGTTTTATTGCTGAAAATGTAAAGATTTCAACGGGGAGCGTGCATAATATTTTACATGAACGCTTGGGTATTAAAAAGGTATCTGCGCGTTGGGTACCAAGAATGCTTACTGACACGCAAAAACAAACTAGACTAGAGATTTGTCAAGAAGCTTTGAACCTGATGCAGCAAGACCGGGAACTTTTTTTGGCGCGATTTGTAACAATGGACGAAACATGGCTCCATCATTACGACCCTGAAACGAAACTGCAGTCTATGACATGGAAAAGGCCATCATCTCCAACTCCGAAGAAATTCAAGGTGAGCCCATCTGCCGGTAAGGTCATGGGCTCTGTTTTTTGGGATGGTAAAGGGGTATTAATGATTGAGTATCTCGAGCATGGAGCCACTCTTACGGGCACTTTATACGCCAAACAAATAGCAACATTGCGCAATGACATCCGCGAAAAACGGCGAGGTAAACTCTCGAAAGTTGCGCTGTTCCACCAGGACAATGCCCCGGCCCACAAGTCCGCCGTTGCAATGGCTGCAATTCGTGATGCTGGGTTCGATATAATTAAGCATCCTCCGTATTCACCAGATCTCGCTCCCAGTGATTTCTACCTATTTCCGAGATTGAAACAATACCTGAGAGGCCAGAAATTTGAAGACGACGACGCGGTAGTCGCTGCAGTACAAGATTTTTAAGTACTCAAGATGAGACCTTTTTTATAAATGGAATTTTAAGTTTAGAAAAAAGATATACTAAGTGTATTATGCTAAAAGGTGACTATGTCGAAAAATAAAATGACATTTAGTAAAAGTTGCTTATAACATACTCATTCTCACTTTTTATTGAACGCCCCTAGTATATACCCTATGCCACTCTCGCAACTGACACCTCACCTCACACAAAATCCATTGAGCCGTTTAGGCGCAAGCCACAAAGAAGAGACATGCGACGGGGGCGCGTCGCAGTCGCGGCGCCCCTTGAATTAGTTTTCATACTAAATGTATAGAAGCGTCGCGATCCAAAGCAGACAGAAAGGACGGGGCGGAGACCTTAGATTATTTATGCACTAGATAGAGTGTCAGTAGCAAACATTGCGATACAAAACGTCCACAAATTTCTTTTGACAGCTTCATATTACGATCGCGTTACGTCATTCAAACTGAAGGGAGGCAAATGACATATAAGCCAAGTTGGCTTATATTTTTCGGGACGTTTTCATGCCGCCGAAGCTCTATCTAGTGTATAAATAATCTAAGGCGGAGACAAACAAACAACTACGACTGCGACGCGCCCCCGTCCCTCGTCTCTTCTGTGTGGTTTGCGCCTTAGGCTGCAGGGCGTGCCAAAGAATGATACATAACCACATAGGTACATACATACACGTACCTTCGACAGTCGGGTGATAAACATTCTCATCCAACACCGACTTTACGATTTGAGGAAAACGTGCTTGGATATCGCTAAAATATAACCAGTTTTCTGCATTTTACCGCCGTATAAGTCTAGAGAGGGGCTGGAGAGAATGCTCTAGTGTGCGAGGCCCCAAGGGCAGATCCACCGTTGCGGGCACGATGGGCATGACCACAACCCTAATGGACTTGCGACGACACACTTTCACGGTATAGTGAGATCGAAAGGCTGATGACAACTCCGACCGACGAAAATAAATAATTAGTGTTATTTTAAATTGATACTGCCATCTTATTATTTTGTAAAACTATATGATTATCTTCGCCTATGACATTTTGCTTTTATTATTTTACTCAACTAATTTTATTATATTGTACCTATTTTACGTGTTGTCTTAGCAACAAAGCATGTGAAACCTTATTATAATATTTAAGAACTATTTTTGTACACCATGTTTTATGTAAAATAAAGAATTTTGATTGATTGATTTACTCGCTCTTGGTCGTTCTACGGGTGGCTGTAACCACAACCTTTTTTGGGGGCTGGGTCCGCGCCTGGGTTGGCCCTAGGATTGGGGTATCAACTCTGCTTCGCCCCTACAGCCGTGGCATCTCAGGGCCAAGTGGCACTGGTTGTTCAGTTTGCCCCCGTCAGCTCTCCTAACGTTCGTCTCATCTGTTCCAGGTGTACCTACACAGTTGGCGCTCCGTAGACGAGCTGAACATGTTGGTGGGTGCGAAGGTGGGCGGCGCGACGCCGCTGGTGATCGCCTGCCGGAACGGGCACTACGACGTCGCAGAGTACCTCATCGAACGGTGCAAGGCCGACATCGAACAGGCTGGCTCCGGTGAGTGACTCTCCAGCCCGTCAACTATGTCCATGCCAAAAATCACGGCAATTTGTCACTCAGTTTCGGCGTGAAAGAAGGAAAAACAAACACACTTTCACATTTATAATATTAGTATGGATAATACCAAACCGAGTAGTGATAAGGGTTCTGTTTTTTTAACTCGCACATACGGTACCCTAAAAAGTTTTCTGCGAGAAACCAGACACACTGTATCACTTGTAAGTCACGAGGTTAAATAAGTCTCAGTATTCAGCGGCTTATTGTTCGATTTTTTGCATAGCACTTGGTTTTATCGCACCTACAGTACCCACGCGTCATCATCATCATCATCATCATTACACGTGGGTAGATACAGCAAATGTAGTAAAAGCACATCATCATCATCAGCCTATGTTCGTCCACTACTGGACAAAGGCCTCTCCCATGGCACGCCACTGAGCACGATCCTCGGCCACTCTCATCCAGCTATTGCCAGCCGCCTTGCGAAGATCATCGCTCTTCCGAGTCTGAGGACGTCCCACGCTACGTTTGCCGATCCGTGGTCTCCACTCAAGAACTCGTCTACCCCAACGGTTATCGGTTCTTCGGGTTATAAAAGCACGTGACACGTAAAACAAAACTGGCCACGCGCGTATCGGACTCGTAGATGAAGGGTTCTGTATCTGTACAATTTTTGAAGTGAAAACTTCTTTGGCGGCGTTGTGCACTTTTTGGGATGGGTAAAAAATGTTAAACTCGCCTCAGGACACGTGACCCTGACCGAAAATTCGTAAGACGGGGGGAGGGGGGCGAGGGGGTGTGGGGGGGGGGTAAATTCAAGTATCTGACTATTACGGTTCAAGAGATAGAGTCCTGTGGCAGACGGACAGACAGGCGGCGCGGCAGGCGGAGTCTCAGCACTAGGGTCACACAGTTTGGATACGGAATCCTAAAAGCATACCAAATACAACAAACAGTTCCCACGTGTAATGTAATGAATTAATACGATCACTACGTTATATACGTTAGTGAAGGACCTCGTATTTGTCGACACGGTTTGAACGCCAATATAGCACGACCTGATAATTCATCATTTCTTCTCTCACGGGAAGCAGATGCAGTTGCATGCGCCATAGCTAGCTACTAAACATAATAAAGATGCGTTCAAGTTTGAAAACATCCGCCACCTCCGACGACTTACATAAAGGTACTTTAGCTTGGTCTATTAATCATTGTTCTCCGTAATGAATGAGTTTAGTTACGCACTTTCCCTCCTTTCTCAGTGCGTCAGCCGCTTGGCGCAAAGCCATTGTGGCCAAACGACAGCACTTTTACAGCGACAGAAATATCTTTTGTTCGATACAGTACGATTTTCGACTCGATGTGGGCTACATTTGTGAGTAAACAAATCTTGTTTGCTTTCGGTTATCGCCTGGTTATCGCGGTAACAGGTAATTTTGGTACAAATGCCAAAATGCATGAAATTTTGAGATGTAATATTATCAAAAAGTACAAAAATGCTTGAATATTTTAGGGGCAAGATGTGCTTTGGCCAACGTGTTCTTTAGGCAAAATGTTTCCATGGCAGCATTCACCATGGTCTAGATGTTTTTGTGTCTGCAAGTTTTCTGGACAAAATACTCTGGGGCCAAAATGTACAAAATGCGCTTGACTGAATGTGCTCATTGACATTAATATACTTTTCGATTTTATTACAATTTGAAAAAAAAAACCGGCCAAGAGCGTGTCGGACACGCCCAAGGTAGGGTTCCGTAGCCATTACGAAAAAATCAAGTAATATTTTTCCCAGGATTTCGTATGTGTACGGAATCATCCAAGTTTAGGTATGTTTTATACCTTAGGCTACTATTTACTCTTAAACTACAAATAATTTCCAAGCAATCTTAGCCGCTATAATTTTCCTAGTAAATTTGATATATTTACTACCATTCTGATTTTTTTTCAAATTTTTCCACCCAACAGTTTAGATTTTAGAGGGGGGGGGGACGGCCGATTTTAATGAAAATTTTCATTTTAAAATTGAATATTTCGCAAACAGATCACTGAATAGAAAAATCATGTGAGCAACTCCGCAATGATTTTAAAAGACCTATGCAACGATACCCCACACTATAGGGTTAGCCGAGAAAAAAAAATCACCCCCGCTTTACGTCTATGGGAGGTACCCTAAAAAAATTTTATTTACTTTTTTTTATTCAATCACTTTGTCGGCGTGACTGATATATATATTCATGCCAAATTACAGCTTTCTAGTACTAACAGTCTCTGAGCTTAGCCGCGGACAGACAGACAGACAGACAGACAGACGGACAGACATGGCGAAACTATAAGGGTTCCTAGTTGACTACGGAACCCTAAAAAGGGATTATCGAACCCATTGAATATTTTGGGATCGCGACCATTTATCTTCTGTTCGTTTTATCTATCATACAATTTGGCCCTAGATTTTTGTGACATCTAATTGTTTTGTCTTTTGTTCAGTATAACATGTTTACATTTACATAACTTTTGGCCAGTGTACACACCATTGTAGGTATATTTAGACATTTGTACCAAAATGCCCTGTTACCGTTATCCCAATGCGGCTTAACGAACCTATTCAGGTCATCCATTTTCCACAAAAAAAAAGTTTATTAAAAAGTATCGTTGTACTAAAATGCTTGCCATTGGTCCCGCACTAAGCAATGCCTGTAACGTGGCGACCAGGATTTGGGTACAAATACTTTTAAATAAACATAAATAAAATTAAAACAAAAACTTTGCTAGAGTTACAATAAATGCGAAAATCAAACAAAGGGACTTAATTTTGTGACAATAAAAAATGGGATTGGTTAGACCGAAACAAAAAGTACTTGCGTGCGTGTGTGTGTGTGTGTGTGTGTGTATGTGTCTGCATCGTTTTTGTTGGCTTCACGCGTGTTTGGTCCTTATTACACACGGATGGGAAAGCTTTTAAACACTCCAAAACCTCACCGTTCAACGCTCTCTACTTTATTTTGCTGATTTTGTTAAGATCTCTAGATGGCTAAATGCTCGCTGCCTCCGATGTGTCAGGTCACGAGTAATTTTGGTCATTTGGTATCCGGCACACGGAAATGTCAGTCGTATTAGTCCCGGAATGAAAAGGTTCGTCACTTTTCGACTCTATGTCAACGAGTTAAAATCGAAAATTGACGAACCTTTTCATTCCGCTACTATATGTGAAAAATTACTTTGAATAATAGGCAAATTTAATAAGAGAAGTCGTGATAGCCTAGTGGCTTGACCTATGGCCTCTCAAGCAGAGGGTCGTGGGTTCGAGCCCAGGCTCCCGCCCATGAGGTTTTCGGATTTCGGAATTTATGTGCAAAATTACATTTGAAATTTAACATAAACTTTACGGCGAAGAAAATCATCGTGAGAAATTCCTGTGCCCTTCAATGAAATGAGCAAAAAAATATATAAAAACAAACAAAGGTATTCCAAGAAAACCCCATAAGTAGGGTGATCCTCGTCATAGTAAAAAATCATCAGGTTGCCAAGATCTATTAAATGAGACATGTTTCGTTTCTGTTGGTGGGTGGGGACATTTCTTCCACTTCTCGATTTCCAATTTAGCTGAAATTTTGCATGCATTTGTAAATTAATCGGACGACAGTGCAATATTAATATGACATGAAGCCGATCTGAAGATAGAGCTGGAAGGTGGCCATAGGAACTCTGTAATAAAATAAAACACCACGACCGCATTGAGTTTGGGCTCGTTTGGTTACTTTAAGCAGTAACCAGGGGGAAAAAAGTACAGTCGCCAAAAAGCCATCTACTAAAAAATATTTTTTAACATAAACGTACCTATGTTTTATTCAGTTGTACAACGCATTGGTTCTTTGCAGTAATGCTGTAATTTTTATTGATAAATAAATTAATAAATATCGCCGTTGTTCCAGTGACATTCGACGGCGAGACGATAGAGGGTGCGCCGCCGCTGTGGTGCGCGGCTGCAGCGGGCCATTTGCCGCTCGTGCGTCTCCTCGTCCGCGCCGGCGCAAATGTCAACTCGACAACGCGCACGCACAGCACGCCGCTCCGCGCCGCCTGCTTCGACGGCCATTACGATATTGTTAAGTTCCTAGTCGAGAATGGAGCCGGTGAGTACATTTCAAGTGGAAAATCACATCTCTTCCAGGCAATCAATTACCTACTCAGAAATTAATAAATATGGACAGACTAATGTAGGTGTCAGAAAACACAGACATAACATAATTAAAAACAATACAAATATAATATACGGACCGCAGAACGCATCCAGTGTGGCAAATCCTTTTTTTTTTTTTTTTTATTTAGGAAACAAACAGTCACAATTCAACATAAATCAACTTAAGTAACAACAAACAGACCAGTTCAGAACAGTTCCATAGAAAATAAACGAAATACATAGTTAATTAACAAATCGAAACAGGGTAGGTGTTAGGCACCATCTTAAACATCTTATCTGTCACCATACAGCATTGACCTATAATAACAACAAGACACCCAATCGCTTAACAAAAGTTCCTCAAAAAACGTCCGAGCGGCGTTGTGTGTACGTATACATCAATTTATACACATAACATTAACAGCATTCATTCAAATTAACACCTTGTTTCGTAGCAGTAATGTTTAATGTCAATTGAATACGATCGTTCGAAGTAGTGACATGACGTCACGCGCTGGAAACCGCCTAAAGAGTAAAGAATGCAGTGGAGTGGTCATGCGAAGCGGAAGCTAGACTGTCTGTCTCTTTTTTTCTCGTGAGTTTGATTACGGTGCGAAAGAGACATATACGAATACGGGGCGAGAAGTGACGTTGTAATCAACGCGCGGTCGAAACACAACTGAACCAAAAGCCTGCACAATAGACGCGTGTGTAGGCTTTTGCTTCCGACAGTTTTTGAGCGTGATTGGGAGTCTAGTTGTTATTATAGGTCAATGCCATACAGGGACTTGAAAACATCGATAAGTAAATAATACATGCATGATACGGTAGGGAATTTAAACTGGTGTACAAAAACAATATAAAATATTGTCGCTACGGTACTTACATTAAAGTTTACGTGCAAATAATGTATAGTTGCTGGTTACTTGGAAGAAACATACAATATATTTATTAAGAAAAGATTGAACTTCGCAGAATGCTAGAGTATTTAATTAATGTATAGGTGATTACGTGAAAAATTATACAGTGTTTTTTTTATTTCCGTGAAATTTGACACGTTGCTCGGTACATTAACAAAAACTACCTGGTATATTGATTTTTGTTATTATAAAATAAAAATTGTTTCAGGCAAAAAGATGACAGTAA
Source organism: Archips crataeganus (assembly GCA_947859365.1). NCBI lineage: Eukaryota > Metazoa > Arthropoda > Insecta > Lepidoptera > Tortricidae > Archips > Archips crataeganus. Next base: position 18,285,539 of record OX402060.1, on the reverse strand, counting down.
ATTCACCTTCACCATTATATCCTTTCCAGACATAGAGATAGCGAATCGCCACGGACACACGTGCCTCATGATAGCATGCTACAAGGGCCACATCAGAATCGCCAAGTACCTGCTGTCCCTGAACGCGGATGTCAACAGAAAGAGCGTCAAGGGTAACACCGCACTACACGACTGCGCGGAGAGTGGCTCGCTACACATACTCAAGATGCTGCTAGGACACGGTGCCACCATGGATGTCGATTCATACGGTGAGTTGTCATCAGGGATCGTTACCGGTATTCTTACTAACTGTTTTAAATACGGTATCATCATCTTCCCAGCCGATATACGTCCCACTGCAGGGCACAGGCCTCCTCTCAGAATAAGAGGGCTTGGGCCGTAGTTCCCACGCGGCCCTGTGCGGATTGGGAACTTCACATACACCATTGAATTTCTCCGCAGGTGTATGCAGGTTTTCTCACGATGTTTTCCTTCACCGTAAAGCTCATGGTAAATTACAAATGTAATTTCGCACACAAATTCTGGTAAACTCAAGAGGTGCGAGCCGGGATTTGAACCCACGACCCTCTGCTTGAGAGGCCATAGGCCACCACGGCTATAAATAGATAGATACATACTTAACCTTTTTAACGCCAACGACACATATAGGTGTCACAAAGTACAGTGTTAAAGTGATCTTGACACAATGACATAAGATTCGAAACAGGTTTACGTTTTGTCGAGGCGTGGCGTTGAAAAGGTTAAATACATATTAAACATCCAACGCTCGAGAGCAAACATTCGTGTTTTTCATACTTAATATCAGCCCCGACCGATCGAATCCGGGACCTTAAGCTTCGTAGTCAGGTTCTCCTCACTGGGTTACTCTCACATTTCAGTTCTAAAATAACATCGTCAACGTAAACATTTCCAGGCATGACTCCCCTCCTAGCGGCGTCTGTGACCGGCCACACGCACATAGTGGAGCACCTGATCAATGCGGAGAATGCCCTGGTTACACGGCAACAGCGGATCGATGCGCTGGAACTGCTCGGAGCCACGTACGTCGACAAGAGACGAGATATGGTGGGAGCGCTGGCGCTCTGGAAGAGAGCTATGGACGACCGGTGAGTTAAGATAAAGATCACTTTGAGCAAAGACGCATAAGGCAAGATTTGGTTTGGTGCAGGGGTCAAAAATGGCGGCAAACAGAATGACAGTTTGTCAAAGCTTAGTTAAACGTGGAGCAAAGTTGTCTCGTAAACCTTCAATCGAAATAAAACCAAAACAACTCTGCTCTTGGTTTTGGTTTGCTTTGTATTTGTTCGTTTACCAACGACAGATTGCGGTCTATTTCATCCATCACCATTATTGCGTCCTGTTAATGCTAATTAGTCTCAGCACATTTTTCATTCGAGACCAGCTCTTGCCAGCACATGCCCAGGGTTCGATGCGGTCCATCCATTTTCCTGTAGAAATGTTTTTACTCGGTTTGAATCGTTCAACAGTAACTATATTTCAGAAGTAGCATTTTTTACATTTTACTGCAAATCTCAACGGTTTCCTCGATGCATTCGAATGATATGATAATACTGCTCTAACGCTTAACTGGTCTGTTCCTGAGGTATGGGAGCGGTACGGGAGGGGTGACAAGTGACGTGATATGACACCCGAATGAAGTTAAGCGTCGTTCGGCATAGGCTTTACCGTGCAGAATTGTGACTCCACTTGGTGGCTATTTGGGCCAATTGATCTTGCTTATTTTTTTGGTGATTTCCCGCTTCAGATTCCCAACAGATGGCAGTCCTCCTATCCCGAAGCCCAAAGACGTGCCCCGCATAGAGGCGTACGAGTGGGCGGCGGAGCCGTGCGACGCGGCGGCATTGCGTGAACTGCTGGCGGATCCCGATGCCATGCGGATGCAGGCGCTCGTGCTCAGGGAACGGATCTTGGGTGAGTGTTTCGTGGTGTAGAGAGGTGATCCGAAGCGCCGAAAGGAGGATTATGTTTTTCAGTAGCTGTATCCCTTTTTTGGCAAGCTACGCGGGGCTTGATGGATTTTATCATAGGGGGTTGCTTTAGATTCGCTTTTGATTGTGAGAGTAAGTGCACGTAACGTAACATGTTGCGGGGTGTGTTGCTGACCGCTGCAACGTGTCATGTTGCGGGGTGTGTTGCTGACCGCTGCAACGTGTCATGTTGCGGGGTGTGTTGCTGACCGCTGCAACGTGTTATGTTGCGGGGTGTGTTGCTGACCGCTGCAACGTGTCATGTTGCGGGGTGTGTTGCTGACCGCTGCAACGTGTCATGTTGCGGGGTGTGTTGCTGACCGCTGCAACGTGTCATGTTGCGGGGTGTGTTGCTGACCGCTGCAACGTGTCATGTTGCGGGGTGTGTTGCTGACCGCTGCAACGTGTCATGTTGCGGGGTGTGTTGCTGACCGCTGCAACGTGTCATGTTGCGGGGTGTGTTGCTGACCGCTGCAACGTGTCATGTTGCGGGGTGTGTTGCTGACCGCTGCAACGTGTCATGTTGCGGGGTGTGTTGCTGACCGCTGCAACGTGTCATGTTGCGGGGTGTGTTGCTGACCGCTGCAACGTGTCATGTTGCGGGGTGTGTTGCTGACCGCTGCAACGTGTCATGTTGCGGGGTGTGTTGCTGACCGCTGCAACGTGTCATGTTGCGGGGTGTGTTGCTGACCGCTGCAACGTGTCATGTTGCGGGGTGTGTTGCTGACCGCTGCAACGTGTCATGTTGCGGGGTGTGTTGCTGACCGCTGCAACGTGTCATGTTGCGGGGCGAAATGTTCTTTCTGTGGCATAGTGTACTGTACACCCATGTTTGTGTGTCAGGGCCGGCGCATCCGGACACGTCGTACTACGTAATTGCCTCATCTAGACGGCGCCGTGTTTGTTACAATCAAGCCCTGGAAATACTAGGAAACTTATGGAACGTCATACTACGGCACATGCTCTCAACAACTACGTAGGATTTGCGCTAGCTTTCGGAGTGGGGGAAAGCGACACGGCACGTAACATGCTGCGGGGTGTGTTGCTGAACGCTGCAACGTATTTTGCGGGACAAAATGTTCTTCCTGTAGCATAGTGTGGTTGACTGCATAGATCATTTGCCCAAAATCGTAATTTCCTTGTAGCAAAATTTCCGTGCGCAGATTTTCCTAAATGCTTTTTTTCTCACCATAGTGTTTTACTGAAGCTTATTTTCACAGGAGCGTTTTTTCCCAGTTTGAATTGACACAGAAGCAGTGTCGACGGAACTCTTTCTCCTGTGTGCTTTTGGCCCTTGGGACCGATGAAAACTTAACACAACCTAACTAAACCTACCTATGTTTCTGTGTCGATTAAAGTTGGGAAAAACGCGACTGTGAAAATAAGCTTCAGAAAAAACCATAGTGAGAAAAAAAGCGTTTGGGAAAAAATGCGAACGGAAATTTTGCTACAAGGAAATTACGATTTTGGTAAATTGCTCGAACCAGTCGTGTGGTTTACGGTGATGTATGTATGTATGTAAAACTCTTTTCTCAAACATCCAAGGAAATGTGGTCCTTATAGTCGTGACAATAGAACACGAAGTATGCCATTGTATAGCAGTTGAGGAAGATTCGTTCTAATTCAAGGCCAGCAAAGAGATTGTCTTTTGTTTTAGTGGGTCGTATTTTCTTTTATTGACTATCAATGACATACTGCCAATTAAGAAAAATTTAGTTTATGAATTTACTTTTTAATATCTTACTTGGCTAGATTTAATAAAATAAATAAGGATTGGCGTTTATTGTTAACAATTTATTAAAATAACCAATTAATAAGGTCGTAATTTTTTAATAAATATAAATCATCTCAAGATTTTGCGTCAAAAACATTAACTGGAACAGCTTACAAATAAATTGCTGGAAAAAAATATTTTGGCGGGAATAAAAAAAAAAAATTGAATTAAATATGAATATATAAGTTGAACATTCGTGTCATTTCCTTGGATTTATTTGAGAAAAGCACTATACAAGCCTTGGCCACGAACAGGGATTGCCGGCCTCGTATCTCTAGATGGCCTCGTTAACACTCGGCCATCTATCACTACTCGGCCGGCAATCCCCTATTTCGCGGCCGCTGCAGTAATGTACTATTATTGTACGTAAAACAAGAAAATGAACAGTCAACAAGAGAAACAGATGTACAGAGGCGAACTCATCCCTGATGTGCGTGTGTCAGGGCCGGCGCACCCGGACACGTCGTACTACGTGCGCTACCGCGGCGCGGTGTACGCGGACGCGGGCCGCTACGGGCGATGCCGCGCGCTCTGGCACCACGCGCTGGACATGCAGCGCGCCGTGCTGCCGCCGCTGTCGCCGCTCACGCAGTCCAGCCTCTACTCGTTCGCCGAGCTGTTCGCGTACATGCGCGCCGAGCGCGCCCGCCCGCCGCACAGAGGTCAGTTCGCACAGATCCGACACACACTGATGTACGCAACCTGCGGTCCACCCTTTTATTAACGGCCAGCATGGCACAAAAAATATCGATTTTCAACGGGATCCTATACCTTTGCACCAAAAATGTGTTTCCAACTTTTTGACGTGACAACGTCTAATAAATCGATGAACGCCGGCTGCACGCACGATAATGGATAAGGATGACTCAGTGTAACGTACATAACGCATTGTCCCGTTACGCGTCCCGTTACGCTCGAGCCGATGAACGATCGGAGCGAGAGCGCGGCACGAGCGAGCGAAAGGCACAGTCGGCTAAAGTATGCAATCATTTCATCAATGTTTTGTTATGACGTTGTCACGTTAAACTATCGTCCGTAAACCGACTTTACAGACAACCGGTTTTTTTCTCATCTTTGTTCTCTATACCCCTTTCTGTTGCTTAATAGGTGGGCTACTATGAAATTCAAAGTTCGTATCGGGCCGTCCCTTTCACAATTCCGTTTAAACTATTAGCGTCGACGGAACGGGACAATATGAAGTTCAAAAATCGAATTTTGTAGTACAAAGCCTCACCTTCCTTTGAAAACTCTTGCTAATATGGGTTGATACGTTCTAAATTATCCCACCTTTAGTTTGCGGCCTGCCTCTAATCAATTGAATCTCCAATTCCAGGTCGCATAGTCCCACCGGTGACCTTCGAGGACATAGACCCGGTGTTCAAGAAGGCGCTATCAGAAATCCACCGCGGCATGGAACTGCTCAAGTCCAAGCTGAGTTTGGACCGCGAGCAGACGCTGACCACTCTGCAACGTGTACTGGTCATCGCGTTACACCTGGCGGCACTACTGGCGCGGCTCCTGGAAGAACCTGACTGCACGCCGGAAGACTCGCGGGCTATACACCAGGCGGTCTACTCGCTCGTCAAGTTGGACATCAAGGTGAGACGGAAGCCGCTTGACTCTGACCAAAATGCAGCTCGGATTCGAGCTCAGCGCTGCCAAATAACTTGAAAACTACACACATATGACGTGTTTGTTATTCGATGTCTTGGATCCAAAAAACAATCATCATCATCATCCCAGCCTATATACGTCCCACTGCAAAGTACAAGCCTCCTCTCACAATGAAAGGGCTTGGGCATTCGGGCCCGGTGCAGATTGCGATAAACTCTTTGAGTAACTTTTTTTATTAATCATCCAAGCTTAGATACGTCCCATTGCAAGGCACAGGTCTCCTTTCAGAATCATAGTCATAATAAAGATAAAGATAACAGTTTATTGTACGAGAAATGCTTACAAGAAGAATCGTTGACACTGGATCCTGTGCTAGGGGTCCCTGTGTTACAAGATCCAGGTAAAAAAAAAAATACACCAAATAATAAGCACTTTACATCGTACAGAAAAAGTGAATAAAGTGAATATAAAGATACAATATCTATTTGCTAATCATTTAGGTCTACTTATATCTAACCTAAAATTAAAATTATTACATTTATCTATTTCTCCATTGCGCGTGTGTGAGTGTACACTTATGATTGGATGTTCGTGTGAGTGAATTAGTGTGTAAATAATGGATACCAACATGGTGGCTATTGGGGACAAGATAAATCAAGGTACGGCCAATCTTCGTCACTGTGTCACAGTCAGAAGCATTTCAGTCTCATGACAATCCTGCTGCTTAAGCCACTGCGTCAAAAACTGTTTATGGGGAGGTTTGTTTGCATGATATGATTTACAAAAAGCCCTCATAATAATTGGTGTTAAATATAAAAACCGGCCAAGAGCGTGTCGGACACGCCCAAGGTAGGGTTCCGTAGCCATTACGAAAAAATCAAGTAATATTTTTCTAAGGATTTCGTATGTGTACGGAATCATCCAAGTTGAGGTATGTTTTATACCTTAGGCTACTATTTACTCTTAAACTACAAATAATTTCCAAGCAATCTTAGCCGCTATAATTTTCCTAGTAAATTTGATATATTTACTACCCTTCTGAATTTTTTCAAATTTTTCTACCCAACAGTTAGATTTTAGAGGGGGGGGGGACGGCCGATTTTAATGAAAATTTTCACTTTAAAGTTGAATATTTCGCAAACAGATCACTGAATAGAAAAATCATGTTAGCAACCCCGCAATGATTTTAAAAGACCTATCCAACGATACCCCACACTATAGGGTTAGCCAAGAAAAAAAAATCACCCCCACTTTACGTCTATGGGAAATACCCTAAAAAATTTTTTTTTACTTTTTTTTATTCAATTACTTTGTCGGCGTGACTGATATATATATTGATGCCAAATTACAGCTTTCTAGTACTAACAGTCTCTGAGCTTAGCCGCGGACAGACAGACAGACAGACAGACAGACAGACAGACGGACAGACATGGCGAAACTATAAGGGTTCCTAGTTGACTACGGAACCCTAAAAATGGGTGAAATCGTTTTGCAAATTTCGAGTTACATTTGGGTACTTTCCAACGTTTTCGTCGTCCTGTATCGGCGTCAAAGATATCGTGGTGCTTTTTAGAGTATTCTAGCAAAATCTTCCTGATAAATAGTTAACGAACCGTTAGCACATTCGCGTCCTTGTATAGATCTTTGGTGTTGTAACGATAAGGTTTCCGGAAAGCCACCTTCAGGAGGGATCTTTGAGCTCTTTCCAAACTGATCAAATGGCACTTTGCTGCTCCTCCCCAGACCGAGTTGCAGTACCCTAGTATTGATTCACAGAGCGCAAAGTACACGGACCCCAACAACTCTGGGTATGCAACTTCCCTTAGGGAGCGAAAAATGAATATTAGCTTACGGACGCGGGACTTGAGAGATTCGATATGCTGACGCCAACTGAGACGTACATCAAGCATTATTCCCATGTACTTAACTACGTTACTGCGCTCGAGGGCGTTATCATTGCTGACAGCAGGGTTCGATGAGTTACTCCCAGAGCAAACCCTAATACAAAAGTCGCCGCCAGGTTGACCTCTTGCACTATTAGAGAAGCACAAATATTTTGTTTTGGCAACATTCAGTGTCAACAGGTTACTCTCAAGCCATTCAGCTACCCGCCCCATATTTATCTCAGCAAGTCTCTGCACCTCGACCCAGTCTTTACTCCGCACTAACACTACTGTATCATTAGCAAATGATATCAAAGTCCATCCACATAAACCAAAAAAAGGGTTGGCGCTAGTACGCTGCCTTGTGGCACGCCGAAATCCACGTTATAAAACTCACTGAACTGGTCACCCACTCGAACTTGTTGTTTCCGGCCAAGTAGGTATGTTTTGAACCAGTTCAGTACGCATCCTCTAATACCGAGCAGTTCGAGTTTTCTCTGCAGTAATGGAATAGAGGCGGTGTCAAACGCCTTAGCCAGGTCTAATCGTTTAATCATTTAAAAAAAATTAAAAGATGAAGATGAATGACACTCACGCGTTATTTTTTTACCTAGTTAAGGTTGCGGGATCGCGTCCGATGCGGATGGCGCGGGACCGGTCTGTTTGGCGAGCCTCGGCTGAAATGATGATGATGATGTGATGATTTTTTTACATTGTTTAACGTGTGTCGTCTGTAGGTGCGGTCGGGCCGCGGCGCGTTGCACGTGGCGTGCTCGGCGGAGGCGGCGCGCGCGCGGGGCGCCTGGCTGGCGGCGCCCGGGGACGCGGCCCCCTGCGCCGCCGCGCTGCTCGCGCTCATGCTGCGCCTGGGCGCCGCGCCGCACGCCAGGGACGCGCGCGGGGACACGCCGCTGCACCTCGTGTGCAAGGTAACAAGCGGGAGGGGACGTGCCAGTATACCTCTACTGCCCCATCCAGTCTCTCCACCGGGTTGCACGAGGGGACGCGAGTACGAGAGTGAGGGGACGCGCCAGTATACCTCTACTGCCCTATCCAGTCTCTCCACCGGATTACACGAGGAAACGCGAGTATGGAAGTGAAGGGACGCGCCAAGTATACCTCTACCTCTCCTGCCCCATACAGTCTCTCCACCGGGTTACACGAGGGAACAGCGGAGTCTTAATAATAGGGTCCAGTTTTAGCCTTTGGGTACGGAACCCTAATAATCCGGTCAAGTGCGAGTCGGACTAGCGCACCAAAGTTTCCATAAAAACTTGTATATGTATTTACACGAACTACTTAAAATATTAATCGCAATTTATTTTGCACCGGACCGACAAATTAACGATTTCTTGATCCTAAGCATCAACTGGGCAAGTATCCTATAGGTTTTGTTTCCCCCGCGAAATGTTAGAATATAACGCTTAAATGGCCGTATCATTGGTTTGTGTTTTAAATCATCAATATCAACAATTAAAAAGTCCTGAAAAACACATACATAAATATTACGGATTAATCATGGCACAGAAGAAATATCAATATTAAACCGAAATGACTAATCACTGTTTTGTCTATGCTCCACCTACTTATACAAATACCTAATTAAACCATTGTCCGTTTCCAGTTGAACCCGTGTCCGCCCGACGTCGTCCGCGAACTCCTCGCCCACGGCGCCCACATCGACACAGTAAACTACGACGGAGAAACCCCCGAGGAAATACTCAAGGCCTCCAACCAATCCCTCTCGTCCATAGTCAACCCCCTCAAATACACGACACTGAAGTGCCTCGCCGCGCGCACAGTCAAAAACTACAAGCTGCCGTACAGACATGTCGTGCCGCAGTGCCTCCACTCTACTATTATAAACCATTGAGCCGTTAAGGGATGCTTGGATGCGATGTGGGGACTGAAGGTATTTACAGTTTTTCGTAGCGGGGTGAATCAACTCTTTCATGCTGCCCGTTACTAGCATTTTTCTATGACGATGTCACTTGGACAACTGGGGGCGGAGTAGCGACCGATCCCTAGTAACACCAATTTACTACACTGGTGTGACTGTGGTTCGTTTTATTTATCTGTAGTCACATGGTCAGACACCAATGCACCCCCCAAACATAATTCAGTCCAGAAAATAGGTAGGTTAGGTTAGTTAGGTAGGTTCTTCTGCCCGAAGGGCAAACCGCTCAGAAATAGGAGCTCGCGTCGAATCGGTTAGAATTAAATATTTATATTTAGTCAAGGGTGAGTTGGTCTGTAGTGGTGTGACTACGGATAGGTCATGAATATAGTAAAAAAAAAAACTAAAAAGTTGATTCACCCAGTGGTATTAAGACAGTCGTGACGGCTATAGCTCTGTCAACTTCTACTGTGCAAGTTACTGTCTAATAGGCGTGGTTAAGTGCGGGAATAGGAGAAAGAGGTTGGAAGCGAATGCTCGTCATCTTTGGATAAAATAGGTCCTAATTCTGGGCACAAGTCTTTCAGAATGAGATTGAGCTGTAGTTCCCATGCGGAATGCGAATTGGGAACTTCACACACCATCGAATTACTTGTGAGCAGAATTCTTACCATGTTTTCCTTCAATGCGAAGCTCCTGGTAAATTTTAAATGTTATTTAGTATATAAATCGGAAATTTGGACACGCGAGCCCATGCTCTTAACATTAGGCTACCACAGTTTTTGCGTACGCATACTTAAATTAAAACTACTGCGCTCTGAAGTTACAGTAATTTGCTAAGTTTTTTGCGTGCGTATCGCCTTGCTGCGTTGGCTTAAGATCCAATAACAACACTTCGTTTGGTAATGATCTCGTTATTGCTATCGTAAAAGCAATGTGAAAAAAGATCGGCTAAACCGAGCCCTTCCAACCTCTTCTATGCCTTCCAGTCAACTCCCGCTGGGTCTCAGAATTGTGCCAGTCGTATACGTATAAACCTTGAAGAATCAGAGACGCCGGCGTCGCATCTAAACTCACTGTGGCGTACATAAGTATATTAGTCATTCTTATCGTCCGCTGTTAGTGACCAGGAATTGATTGGTTCGTTGATTAAGGACCGATTTTAATATAGCTTCTCTACTTTGCCCACGTTCCCTTTGACCGTAATCTGCAGTCGATTTGGAACTTTTCCTTGTTTAAGCCATTACTCATCGAAGTATTTCTATACAGACTAATATTCGGAAAGACTCGTGCCTTAACGCCTCGTAATCAGCTATAAGGTAGTCTTTTTTTCAAGGTCTGGCCTGTTTTTAGGCTCGAGCCTTTTTTTTCTAATCTCAACATTGTTGAAAAGTACTATCAGTCTTTATTAGCTTCAACAGGTTTAAAGATTCTACTTTAGAACCTATTAGGCTCCATAGGCTAGCCAGGCTGAGCCTGTGCTCTTAATTAAGGCTACGCTTTCGGGGCTGCAGGATTTTTTTAGACTTTTAACCTTGTAGGCGCCAAAAAACGAGACGAGCTTTAAAAAAAGGGCTGAAAGGTTAGAATCTTTTGGATTATTAATAAGAATGCTTCGAGTTTCATAGATAAATGTTTGAAATAGAAAGGGCAATTCTAGAGAAGCTATCAATGTAATGTAACTGATGTAATTTTAACTCGACGATTTTGATTGTGATTTATTTGTAGTTACGCATATGCATGCGTGTGTTTGTAAATATGTTTCTGAGGCTACTCGATTTTCGTACACTTTCATATAAACGCTGCCCAACGGACGACGTCTCAGCCGATGGTGCAACGATCCTTTGGAACTAATTGGAACTGGTTGTATCACACTGCGAAACCGCACTGATAATTATCAACACGGTATTATAGATTTTGAAATTATTCGGTTCATAATTTTTATTATAATTTGTATTATATTTTTCACAACGGGAACATGGTTCACTTTGTTATTTTATCAAATTTTATTTAATCGAATTTATTTTTATAATTTAAAAAAAGCACTGCAATATTAGGGATTTTAACGAAATTACGTAACAGAATCTGTAATATAATATAATGTGATTTATGTAATATTTTTAATTTGTGTCTCATGTCGCCATAGGTCGATATTTAGTTTTTTTTTTAAAGATCATTCGTACATATATTAACTAGTATCTGTTTTTTTATGGTCCTCAGGACATCGCATTTCTAAATAATAATATTATTAGCAGAATTGATTCGACGCAATAAGCTAACCACCAATGTTACCTGAAATTATAGACTTGTGCACAATATGTTTATGAATGTAAACTACAATAGAATGAAGCTCATTTTTCTATCACTGCGTTGCTCAAAACTCCCTGATAACAAAACCGGGGGTTATTGAAAATATTCAACTTTAGTCGCGTCTTGCCTTAATTCTAAAGACGTCCGAAATCTTGTTTTCGTTTTATCCAAAATATTATTTACTTATCTTCATTTATCGCGGATAATAAAATGGTTTTCAGATTTGATAACAATTCGTATTTATTTTAATATTGCTTCGCCAATAAAGTATATAATTATATTTAGACCGGTCAAAATCTTTTTCTATGGTTTTCTAACATAAACGGATTAATTTAGAGGAAATACGCATTTAAAAAGAATTTTACTTTTACCTTTTTCCACTTATAAACGGCATGTTACAAATTGTTAGTCTATGGACATTAGTTTTTACTGAATAGTGGTTCTTTGACGTTGGACGCGCGCTCCATCCCTTTCATACCCGATGAGTTGGAGAAGGATGCTCGCAGTCGCCTCTGAACGTTTCGGCATCGACCTAGTCCTCATTTTAGTACATTTATAATGCTAGGTTTACACGGAGCTTAGTAGCTAATGCTTAGTACTTGTCACTTGCTTGCACTTGTCAGATGTGTGTGTTAGTATTAGTGTCTGCAAGTGCAAGTAATTAGAAGCCGATCCTGTTTACTAAGCGACAAGTGCCTACCCCCATATAAAAATCTATCGCGCTTTATCACTGCCTAAATGTGATTATAACAGACTGAAGTGTACGATGTATGGGAAAGATTCGTCGCTAACTTCTAGACCAGTGATGGTGTAGGGGTAAGCACGCAGCACGGAACGCTGAGGACCTGGGTTCGATTCCCAGCATTGGTCTTTTTTCTGGGGTTTTTTCTGTGCATCTATATTTCAGTTTGTATTTAGTTTGAAATATATGGTTTCACGGGATGACCGTAAAAGTAATAAAAAAAAAATGAAGTTGAAGAAAATAAAAAATAAATAGAAAAAGATACTTCATACTTAACTTATCAATACTTGTCACTTGTAGTGTAGAGTGGTGTGTGTGACTCAAGTGTTTTGTTTCCTTTGTTTTCCGTGATCTTTGTAACTACTAATACCATTCCTTAACATGTAGACGGCTACTTATCACTTTTCACACTGCAGATAAGTAACTAATCACTTACACTAATGACAAATACTAAGCCCGTGTAAACCTAACATAATGCTAGGTTTACACGAGCTTAGTAGCTAATGCTTAGTACTTGTCACTTACACTTGTCAGATGCGTGTATTGTATAATACTAAACACTTGTACAATATGTTTACACACTCCTGACAAATGTAAATGACAAGTACTAAGCATTAGCTACTAAGCTCGTGTAAACCTAGCATAAGGCATCTGTCTCAATAAGCTAGAGAGATGAAAGGCTCCATATATATTGCTCAGTAGAACTAGAAGTATGTTAGCATTGTGGTTCATCAGGGGCGTCCATTAATCACATGAGGCGTTTTTGAGGATTTTTACCTCCCCTCCCCCCTCTGGTGAGATATCGTGAGATCGGCCTCACGTCTCCCCCCCCCCCTAATCTCACGTGAGATTTTTTTCAAGTTTATATTGAGTACAAATGCGTTGATTTATTCAAAAAGACACAATTTATTTTATTACTTTTAAAGACAAGCAAAGCCTAGTAATTGAGATTACTCAAAAACGTGCCCAATTAGATGTTCCAAACTTTTAAATGTAACCTAATTTTCTCGCATTTTGGCACTGTTCTTTGCCAGAAAAAAATACGTGATATTTGATGAGATCCCCCCTCTCTTCGGGTCGTTCCGTCTATCTCAACTGGCTATCCCAACCAGTGGGTATGTATTACAATACCGAAGTACGAAAGACCGATAAGATTGTTATAAAACAAACCTAACCTAACCTAATGGGTTCTGTATGATGCCGTTTTATAAATTCTGAAAAGTTTACGGTTCCAGAAAAAAATCGTGTCGGTCTTTTGACCCATTCGATGTTTTAATACATTCGGTCTTTCGTACTTCGGTATTGTAATGCATACCCCAACCAGTTGGGATTCGTGGATTTTTTTTCACTCATCCCAACATAGCTAAAGTACAGTTTCGCAATATTACTTTACTAGCCAGTATGTGCCTATAAACAGGAAGTACCTAATAATTATAGAAAGTAGGTTTTAAAATATAATAAGTAAATAAAATGTGTTATTATCTCAATAACTGTACAAGTTTTTTCACAAGTTGGGAGGAGTGGAAAAAATCCATGTATCCCATCTGGTTGGGATAGCCAGTTGGGACAGATGGAAGAACCCCTCTCTCTCCCCCCCAAGTAAAATTTGGTGAGATTTTAATCGACCTCCCCTGAATACCTCACGTAATTAATGGACGCCCCTCAGTAGATTTTTTGTATCAATTAGATTGTTTTTTTTATGTCAATGGTTTTGTACTTTGTAGCTTTGGAGCGTTCTTTCGCCGGCTGTGAAACAGATGCCTATTATACTCATTTCTGAATAGCCGATAAGTGTACGCAATCATCGAATCATTAAAATTATAAATGAATTCTAAAAAAAACAAATTAGTATAAGTAGATGATTAGAAATTAATGATGTTAAAATTGGTTATATTTAGATCGATACCGCGACCATTGGAACTGAATGATACAAATATATGGATATAATAATAGTTATTGTACCGCAGACGAACTGTTTATATTATTGCGTGTTTCTCATAGTATATTTTGAACTTAGTATACATACTGCGTGATTATGATTACGTACTAGTTATTTTTTGATGATATTAATAAAAATGCTTTAAAATTAACGTTGTTTTCTTTAGTGTAATGCCTAGCGATATGCCAGCTTTAAGCCAAGTTTAGACCTGCAAGAAAAATTGTGCAAGTTCCATTACATTGCGCGGCTGCAAAGCGAACGAGTTTGAAGTGGGGAATCGAGCGCCGCAACGTAAAGCAACTTGCGCGATTTTTCTTGCTAGTCTAAACTAGGCTTTAGAGCTGCTAAAACGCATAAGGTAAACGTCCCTGTGCTCGGCACTGACCCAATATCCTTCAATCTTATGTCATGGTAAGAGAGGTGACAGATAGGTGTCATCTACTAGGCGTTGAGGTGTCGAGCATTGGTACATTTACCTTAATTTTGCTACAGCTAAGTTCACCTAAAAGACAAGGAACTGATATCTGAGACTAACATAGGTTGAGGACCTATAATAATAATTATGTTTTTGCGTTAGAAATGTTTTTTTTTGACATAACCAGGGGAGCAATTTTTGAAATTATATCACTCGATCTTACCATTCAAAAATGGTAATATTGGATTAATTGCTACCAAGGAGGAGGAAGAACTAAAGTCACCGACATAGCTCGAAGAATCGCCAGACTCAAGTGGCAGTGAGCAGGGCACATCGCTCGTAGAACTAATGGCCGATGGGACCGAAAGGTTCTCTAGTGGCGTCCACATACCGGAAGACGCAGTATAGGTAGGCCTCCAACAAGATGGAGCGACGACCTGGTTAAGGTTCCGGGATCGCGTTGGATGCGGATGGCGCGGGACCAATCTGTTTGACGAAGGAGGATTAAGAGGATACAATGGCTGAGATACTTTTGAGAAATAGGTATTTTAATGAAATGTCGCTGTCTCGCCCGAACCCCTCCGTGTCAGTACAGCGAGAGCGGGACAACTGCAGCTCAGACCGTTAATAGGCGCGTAAAATTGATCAAAACAGCATTTCGTAGTCCCCTGTTTCCTTCTCGAAAACTGGACCAATAAAATTATTTTTTTCAAAAATAATTAGAGGACAGATGTAGCTATGCCCCTATGTTTTCCTTTTTTTATTATATGAGGGATTCTTTTCTGATGAGTGTCTGAAAATGACGTTAAAATTGGCCAATTTCTTCAGTTTTTGAAAGCTCATATTTCTTATGTTAATTGAAATATGGAAAATAACGAAACATAGGAGCATAGCATAGGCATAGCTATGGTAGATACAAATTACACAGTAAAAAAAATTTGGCTCTAAAGCCATTATCCAGGGAGGAAACAGGGGACTACGTTTGTATGGAGAAATGGTGCGCATCGTACCCTCTTAAGTCAAGAAGATTCAATGTACATACAACGTCGGGTTGCTTTAATTAAAAAGTAAACCAGCTAGTTAGTTTTACTACAGTAAGATCTCTGTACCACTAATTTCGTATAGGGAACGTGCAGGCAGCAGCACTAATGCGACAGAAGAGACACTATGCGGACAGTAAAATAAACTTATCAGGGTAAAACATTCAAATTGATGGCACCAGTTGGCAGCACCGTCTATGTGCACTGCACTTTCCCTTGCTTAGCACAGTAGCGTCATCTATGAACTTTATGAACAATCTAAATAGAGGTGGAGGCCGCACCGAGCTTTGGCGCATTTACTGCATTCATTTAATCCCTGGATGTATCATTCATTACTATCAAAGCTTTAGTTCTGAAATTCATGTGTAAGATATTTGAGGATTCACTCTAATGACCAGTGATTTTCGAAAAACGATTACTTGTATTTTTTAACAAGTTAGCTATGAAGTATTTTTTTAGTATTTATTTTTTCAACTTCATTTTTTATTACTTTTACGGTCATCCCGTGAAACCATATATTTGAAACTAAATACAAACTGAAATATAGATGCACAGAAAAAACCCCAGAAAAAAGACCAATGCTGGGAATCGAACCCAGGTCCTCAGCATTCCGTGCCGTGTGCCATACCCCTACACCACCACTGGTAGAAATTAGACACGATTTTTTCCCATACATCGTACATTTCAGTCTGTTAAATCATCACTAGGGTTGGGACTTTTGGATGCTCGACGTGTTTCTAGAATCCACGGAGTCGTCATTATGTTAAAATATTTTTTTTGAAGTCAAAGTCAAAGTGTAATAACATAACCATAAAAATTTCATTTTTAATACAAGCTTTTTTTGCTGACTGTACTTGCATTGTCACCCAAACTACATTTGCATACCAAATTTCAAGTCGGTGCTATTAACTGCGGAGACGATCCTGTCTGGAGTACCAGGATGTCACTACTAGATTGTTGTATTGTCACGCGATTTACATAAGTGGTCCAAGTTTCAAGTCAATCTGACTACTGGAAGTTGGTAAAATTTAACTTGCAAGATTCTATTACAGACAGACAGACAGACAACGGGACAGGTGAAACTAAATAAAAGCTTGTAAAAATAAAGCATTTTATTAGATGTCATACATGATTTATGCTGTATGATAAACACGTTACCTATTATAACTGCAATTAATTAATTTTATAATAAATCTATTAAACACAAGTCACAGTAGTTCAAAGGTGACGCGATATGCATATACATATACAATTTACTTAATTATGCATCCTCTTTGATAGGCATTTGTGTTGTGATAATTTAATTGCACTATATTATAATGTGTTTATTTTACGATTTATCAACATTATCATAGTATCTAATATATCGTTTTATTTTTGGACTTTGACTTTGACTTTGAAAAAAATATTTTCACATATTGACGACTCCGTGGATTCTAGAACCACGTCGAGCATCCAAAAGTCCCAAGCCTAATCATCACCTTATGCAGTGATAAGCGCGCATCTATGTTACACCCTCTATCGAGAGATTTTAACACTCCTTCTTAACTAACCGCTCACCAGGACAAGAGATGGCGCTACTGGGCAACATTACTTACTACTTATTACTCGTAGTTTGCTCGATAGAAAAAAAATCCAAAGTCGTCTCTAAAAAATAAAATAAATCCTTAGTACGGTGTAAATACTGCACGGCAGGTCATGACTTTTTGAATGTTAATTAAACAAGATGTTTGATGATTTTCTAGGGCGTAGTGATGCTACATTTTTAAATTATGTATTTTTTTTGTTTTAGTAATACGATGAAAATACCTAAATACACGAGCGGTCTGATCAACCTATCTTGAGCCGTCGTGCTTCCCCCTTGTCCGTATTAGTAGTAGGTATTAGTTAAGTAATGGTATAGAGACCTCTCTATGGCGCCACTAGCTACAAAATTCTTAATATTTTAAAGGAAAGCGGCATTGTCTCTTGATTTAAACGTCCTAGATATTTCTAGAAGTACTGAACAGATTCTAAAAGTTATTTTATTTTACAAAAAGTTACACTATCCTTGATTAACACAGGTTGCCTTTTATCCCAGGAGACTGCAAAATTCCTGTGGGATGCAGTGCAGACAAAGTAGCGGCAACAGTATCAATACAAGTGCCATCTAGCGGTATTTGCTCTGACATACTAGTAGTGTAAGGCCATCTAGTATACAACTGAGTAAGTCATGAAACAAGGCTGTCTCACTAGATGGCACTAGTGGTACAAAAAGTATTCGTAGAGATTAGAATAATGCAAAGATTGACTAAAGTATGATGTGTACATACGCTCTACGATAGATACTCCGGTCCTGTGCAAACTAAGTACCACTTAACTAATCGTGGGTTTAACAAAAAGTCGGAATGGCAACGTCGCATTTCACGACTACGCGTTCCTGTTCGCACACTTTCGTTCAAAAAGTCACTCATTATTAAAGCAAAAGAAATGGTTAACTATATAATTTTTTAATACATCTATTTTTTTTGCATAAACAAATATTTAACATTATAATTGATCCAAAAACGGTATTTATTTACGATACTTTGTTAACAATAACAAAGAAAAATAAAATCACGTAAAACGAATCGAAAAGTGGCGCCAAACCATTTGACAGATAAACTTTTTTTTAATGGCGACATACAAGTTCAGGTAGAACAAACGATTGAGCCACTGAAAAAAAGTTTGTTATTAAAAAATATTACGAAATTTTGGATTTATTTTTACATACTAAAAGTGTACCTACATTTTTTCATTAAAATCTTGATATTTAAATTATTTAATGCAATTTAGCATGACCTCTTTCTTTAAAAAATAAAAAATACTTTGATCTATTTTTCTGAAACCGGCTGAAGGGCTCTCCAACCATGGCCACAAAAAAATAAACTAACTTTATGTGACGGATAAAAATGCTAAATGCCTCCTGATCTGATGGTCAAATTAAGAAACAGTTTGTCCGTCACTTAGCGCTAATCGAGACTGGTGAAACAGAAATTTTAATTCCATCTGTCAAATAAGGTTATGATTAAGCTAATCCGAACTTTAAGAAAAGTGGTGAAACAGCCCCTAAGTCTAATTGAGAACAAAACAACACAAAACTCATTTTACTCGAAGAAGCTATCAACCGACCCTTTTTTTTGCTCGCCAGTGTAGATTAGATACTATGTAGATAGGGTAGATGACTAGGTCCACTCCTGGTAACTCGTGCTGAAGCACAGGTCAGTAGAAAGTTATTTTTGTGTTATTTTGGAGTCGGCTTTTGTATTCTATCTTTATGATACAGCAATGCCGTCTAACCAATCGTCGACCGTAGGTTCAAGGTAAGGGCATAAGAATAAATAATAACTGTTATTATTTATTCTTATGGTAAGGGGCAAAATACATTTTTTCAGAGAGGCCGACAAAGTTTTTTTTCGGATTAAACCACTGAAAACTTTTTTTCGAAAGAACCTCTCTTGG
Organism: Archips crataeganus; assembly: GCA_947859365.1. Classification (NCBI taxonomy): domain Eukaryota; kingdom Metazoa; phylum Arthropoda; class Insecta; order Lepidoptera; family Tortricidae; genus Archips; species Archips crataeganus. The sequence continues at coordinate 18,266,457 of OX402060.1, read as the reverse complement.
TTTTTTTTAGACCTATTACCTCACCTTTTTGAATGTTTTGTTATGACGTTGTCACATTAAGGGGCTGTTTCACCACTTTTCTTAAAGTTCGGATTAGCTTAATCATAACCTTATTTGACAGATGGAATTAAAATTTCTGTTTCACCAGTCTCGATTAGCGCTAAGTGACGGACAAACTGTTTCTTAATTTGACCATCAGATCAGGAGGCATTTAGCATTTTTATCCGTCACATAAAGTTAGTTTATTTTTTTGTGGCCATGGTTGGAGAGCCCTTCAGCCGGTTTCAGAAAAATAGATCAAAGTATTTTTTATTTTTTAAAGAAAGAGGTCATGCTAAATTGCATTAAATAATTTAAATATCAAGATTTTAATGAAAAAATGTAGGTACACTTTTAGTATGTAAAAATAAATCCAAAATTTCGTAATATTTTTTAATAACAAACTTTTTTTCAGTGGCTCAATCGTTTGTTCTACCTGAACTTGTATGTCGCCATTAAAAAAAAGTTTATCTGTCAAATGGTTTGGCGCCACTTTTCGATTCGTTTTACGTGATTTTATTTTTCTTTGTTATTGTTAACAAAGTATCGTAAATAAATACCGTTTTTGGATCAATTATAATGTTAAATATTTGTTTATGCAAAAAAAATAGATGTATTAAAAAATTATATAGTTAACCATTTCTTTTGCTTTAATAATGAGTGACTTTTTGAACGAAAGTGTGCGAACAGGAACGCGTAGTCGTGAAATGCGACGTTGCCATTCCGACTTTTTGTTAAACCCACGATTAGTTAAGTGGTACTTAGTTTGCACAGGACCGGAGTGGTGAAACTGAAAAAACACTAGCCGACAGATTTGTCCAGTACTTAGTTTATTAATTGGTTACGTGACCAGTAGTTTGACAATAAGGTGGTGAAACACCCCCTAAACTATCGTCCAAGAATATTACATAAAAAACTGGTTGTTGCCTGCCGAACTAGGAGTTGAAGCCAGGTTCATTCACCTTTGCTCCTATGTTCTATCTCTTTTCAACACTGTGATATATTGCCAGGTTATTTATAAAAAACCTTATTTTTTTTAGAAATACGCATTATCCGGCATCACCTAATTAATTTACTTTAAGCTAATTTCAACAGAAATTTATATTTTTCTTATAAAACTTTCTGCAATAAATTTTACTTAGTTTTCTTTGTATTATACAAAAAAAAGAACCCAGTCAAAATCCTGATTTCACCGGTATGCACCTCCTGCGTACTATGGCAGCACTAAATGGCCGATATGTCAGAATCACGTCAGAATTGTCAGAAGTCATTCACCAATTTCAGTGGATTTTTACGTTAAATAAACGTTTTTCGTCGATTTACTTGGGTTATGCGCTATGTATTGCATAGTAAAGCATTGTAGGAGTAATTGGAGGCCGAAATCCGACATAAAACTTCACAGGTGAGTACTTATTTTACGAAAATGTTCATAAATCTTAGTGGCAATCAATTTTCCTATATTTTGCTTCTAAGCTTTGTTAGTTTTTATTCAAAAACCCCACGAATAGGTTTATAATGTTAAGTTAGAAGTATATTTTGTTTATTTGGAGTTAAACATGACCTTAAATGAAAAATTGAAGAATGTGTGGTTTTACAACTAGGGTGACCAATCCTTTTTCATGCATGGTATTTATTCGTATTGAATGGAGCTAAATCTATCAACTTGGTACGGTTTCTATCTTCATAATTCATATCACAGTATATAATAACATGTTTATTGTTTGTGTCTTTACAATTAACATGAATAATATTTTACATTGCAGTTTTCCAAAAGATGAAAGAAGGAGGCAAAATTGGCTGTCGATTGTACCGATAAAGGGAAAGGTGTAGAGCGTTTGACAATTTTCAGCTTGCATTTTAAGCCTGAAGATTATGACTATGACCCAGAAAGGCCGGGACGCCTACTCAGTACAAAACAATATTATTCTCACATGTGTAGAAAATAAAGAAACTGTTATAACATCCTAGTATTTTATTATTTTTTTCCATTGACAAATAATACTTCCCTTATGTTTTGCAGTAAGTATTTGTAGCGTCCTCAGGTAAAAGGTAACCTTTTGCCGGATATCAGTAAGGCCGAGTAACTGCAGAGTGGCATAGAAATGCAACCAGAAATGGACCTTATATTGACGACTGACAAAAAAATTGGTACCTTTTACTTGAGTTTGTGAGGATGGATGCTCACTTTCATGATAAAACGGTTGAATAAAAATTTAATAACAAAACCGGCCAAGTGCGAGTCGGACTTGCGCACCGAGGGTTCCGTACAAATTTATATGTATCTATGAACATCCAGTCTTAGCAGACCCCTGTTCCTAAGCAAAATGTGCGCAGTGTGGGATATAGACAGACAGACAAAAAAAATTTATGCTTTCTGCTTGCAATTTATGCTTGCAATTTTTCCTTTATCTGTGCTATAAGACCTTGCTTCGTACCAAATTTCAAGATTCTAAGTTCACGGGAAGTATCCCTTGCGAGTGTCGAAAATTTGCGGCAAATGGCTGTAGGTATCTTTTGATTGCGTTGGGTTAGAAGTTTGATTTTTCAGAGCTCCAAGGGACAGTACAGTAGACTTGAGTATTTGATTTAAATTTCAGCTTGATACCTCCACGCGTTCCTGAGAAAAAGGGTCTTGACAGACGGACGAACGGACAACAAAGTGATCCTATAAGGGTTCCGTTTTTTCTTTTTGAGGTACGGAACCCTAAAAATTGAATTGAATTGAAATTGGTTGAATTTAATAAATTACAAAATCAATATGTTGTATAAAAGTATGACAAATTCCGCGGGATATTCCTAATGTATGCTTAATTATGGACACCCTAAAGAAAGAGATGCAAGATCGGCGTGACGTAATTCAAGGTCATTTTTTCTGGCTTCAAAGGAATGTTCGGCATGCAATATCCAGTTTTTTATTGAATATTCTTGCTATCGTCCGTAAACCGACTTTACAGACTTTACAGACAACCAGTCTTTACGTCTGTGTGCTATAGCTCTAAACAGCGAGTCCAGTTACAGCCTTACAGCCAAACACGCCCGCCCATTTGTAAGTATAACAGCGCGTTCATTTGTCACAATTACCGGCCACGCGGAATAACTAGCCCGCCCGCTATACCCTCTTGTTAGCTGCCCATTCTCTCGCTCATACATTTTTATGAGGTTTTTATTTTATCCACCCATGTCCTGCGGTTTAATACATAGATAAATAAATTTATAGTTGGCGGATTGTTTGTTGAATGTGATTGCGCGGCGGGCTGAAGGGGTCAGATGAGGTAACTCATACAACCAGGTTGTCAGACCTGTGTGGTAACTGTTACTTCGGTGGTGGTGATAGTTTTTGTGTGATTTGTACACACGGGTACGTATCAAAATATATAAAGTTTAAAATCAATAATGGACGAAATACATAATGGTCATTTGATATAATGCAATTTTCTTGGCAATTCTCAACTCTACAAGATTTTCATAATATTAACCTAACCTAAACCAATCTGTAGATACACGATTTAAAATGTTCGTTTAATCAATAGTTTCATAGAAAATTATAGTATGTATTATGACTATTTATGACCATTATTTATTTCGTCCATTATTTGTTTTATATATTTTGATACGTACCTACCCGTTCGTACAGTGTGTGGAGGTGAAGAAACTGCATGAACACGCATTTCTTACATAAACGTAACTATCGTAAGGTCGCGGGTGAGCAAAGTAATTGTTTCAGTTCGCAATACCATGATACTTCAATGAAGTTAATAAAATAAGTTAACCGACTCCACCGATCCAAATCAAAACTTTTACGAAATAACTGTCCCCCTCCTTTACCGCGAGCCAACAGTACATACACGGGTTTAACAAGATTTGTGGAAACGTAAGCTTAACATTTTTCTGCAACCCTTAGCATTAAAGTCCAGGGAACCCATTACAATTGTAAACCGATTACGTAACATTGTAGCCCGGAGGGCGAACGAATACGGGTCTAAGGCCGCGGACACAATACACATCTTGGTGAATACTGAATAGGGTGTAACGCACCTTTAGGATGCTTTGTTGACATTGCTATGACTACACTTTGTGTCCAACATTCAAAGTTGTCCACAGCCGAGGATAATGCCACCCGAAGCTTCGTCAAATAACTGGTCCTGTCCATCCGGATCCAACGCATTTCCTCCACCTTAACCATACCCGTGTTATCTAACGCGTTGCCGTTCGCGATCTACACTGACGAGCAAAAATAAAGGGTCGGTTACAGAAATGTCGATAACTACAAAACCGGCTGTGATAGCTTCTTCGAGTAAAATGAGTTTAGTAAAGAGTTTTATTCTTAACAAGAAAAAGTTTAATTGAGAATAAAACTCTTTACTAAACTCATTTTACCCGAAGAAGCTATCACAGCGGGTTTTGTAGTTATGGTCATTTTTGTAACCGACCCTTTATTTTTGCTCGTCAGTGTAATTCTGTCTTTTTCTATTCCTATCTTATATCGTATGATAGAAGGAAGAGTTGAAAACGATTTTGAGTCCGTGCGTTGGACAATAGTCTCAGGTCGTCGCCCTATCTTATCGGAGGCCTACCTATACTGCGTCTTCCGATCCACCTTTTGGGCCCATCGGCCATCGGTTCTACCAGGGATGAGCCCTGCACCGACACTGCGTGTCTGTCGATTCTTCGAGGTATTTCAGTGTCGATGCGATTGTATTATAGGACCAAAAAAAGAGCCTATTATTTCATGAAAGGGCCGGCAAAGCAACTATAATTCTACTTATGTCATTAGTATAGGTTACTAGCTGTTGCCCGCGACTAAAAATAGCCTACAACCTATTCTCAGACCTACCGAATGTGGAGAAAAAAGTTTTATAAAAATCGGTCAAGCCGTTTCGGAGGAGTTACGCGAAATTTTTATATATTAGATATCTATACATATAATAAATCTGTAACAAGTCGGTGTCTGTACATTGAAGATATTTGAGAAAAACTGACACTAGGGCTATTTATTAGCGCAATAGAACCCAAAACAATGATTTTTAGAGTTATTGTCTGTTTGTCTGTGCGTTTGTGCGCGCTAATCTCAGAAACGGCTTAACCTAGAAGGATGCGGTTTTCAGTGATATGTTGGTATTTTCTTGGATTAACATTTAGTGTTTGTTTCATTTGAATCGGTTCACAAATAAGAAAGATACGTTTATTTTAAGAATTTATCGAACTGTTTTTATAAGAGTTGTTATTATGAACGCGCTAATCTCAGGAACTACTGCTCCGATTTGAAAAATTCTTTCAGTGTTAGATAGCCCATTTATCGAGGAAGGCTATAGGCTATATATCATCACGCTAACACCAATAGGAGCGGAGCGGAGCGGAAGAATGTTTCCAAATTGGGGATTTTTTAAATGAAACTTTTATATCTCGGGAACTACTGATACGATTTGAAAAATTCTTTCAGTGTCAGATAGCCCAGTTTGATAGGGCGGGTTGGGAGCGGGTGGGGGGCGAGTTGGGAGCGGGTTGGGGGCGGTTTGAGAGCGGGTTGGGGGTGGGTTGGGAGCGGGTGGGGGAGCGAGTTGGGAGCGGGTTGGGGGCGGGTTGGGGGCGGGTTGGGAGCGGGATGGGGCGGGTTGGGAGTGAGTTGGTGGCGGTTTAGGAGCGGGTTGGGGGCGGGTTAAGAGCGAGTTGGGGGCGGGTTGGGGGCGGGTTGGGAGTGGGTTGGGGGCGGGTTGGGAGCGGGATGGGGCGGGTTGGGAGTGAGTTGGTGGCGGTTTAGGAGCGGGTTGGAGGCGGGTTAAGAGCGAGTTGGGGGCGGGTTGGGAGTGGGTTGGGGGCGGGTTGGAGGCGGGGTGAGAGCGAGTTGGGGGCGGGTTGGGGGCGGGTTGAAAGCGGGTTGGGGCGGGTTGGGGGCTGTTTGGGGTCGGATTGGGAGCGGGTTGGTTTATTATGAAGTTTCACTTCTTCCGGAAGGATCTAAGGAGAGCCATAATTGATGAAAAAGCAAATTGGATAAAAAATAAGCTGCCCAAATTACTAATTCCACGCGGACGGAGTCGCGGGCAAAAGCTAGTTAGTAATAATAATAATAATAAAAGCCTTTATTCGCTGACCTTTTTAACTTACATGCTATTCTTATAAAACAGTAAATAGTATTCTTAAATCTAATTTACATAGGAACAAAAAATAAAATAAAATAAAATTTATTAGCAGCCACATTGGTCAGGTTGTCTGTCGACATAGGCCTCCCCCAATTGTTTCCACGTCTCTCTATCCTTGGCAGACCTTCTCCATCCTTTCGGTAAATCGTCCTCCCATCTTTTAATTTCACCTCCCGTTGTCTTTTCCCGTTCCTCGGATACCACTCTATTACATCCTTAGTCCATTTTTCTTTGTTAGTCCTCATTATATGTCCAGATATTAGATAATTATATGTATTTTGTATTAGATATTAGATAATTATTAAATTATAAACTATCTGTGTGCCAAATTACATCAGAATCCGTCAAACGGTTTTAGCGTGAAAGAGTATCCATCCATACATCCAAACATCCAAAGATCCATACAAACTTGCGGCGCGTTTATAATATTAGTAGGTAAGATTATAGTTTTCATCTACTTTAAGATATTATGTACTTAATATAGTAATTTATAATATATGTATTTGTTTTTGTAATCTTCTTCTTCTATTATATAAAAATCTCGTGTCACGGTGTTTGTCATCGAACTCCTCTGAAACGGCTTGACCGATTTTTATGAAACTTTTTGTCTATATTTGGTAGGTCTGAGAATAGGTCGTACGATATTTTTTATAGACCTATTCTTCGCAGACGGAGTAGCGGGCAACAGCTAGTTAGTTTATAATACAGGGTTATTTGTAATTCACTGTCATCCTCTTAACCCTAAATTCCTATCACTCAAACAAATGTTTTTTGTTTTACGACTTTTTAAAATGAAGCAATTTTTTTTTTTTAAATGAAGCAAAAGCCGTAAAACAAAAAACATTTGTTTAAGTGGTAGGAGTTTAGGGTTAAAAGGATGCTAGTGAATTACAAAAATAACCCTGTTTTACCTGCGCCTCCATTTGCGGAGAATTAAAATTTGTAAATATAGGTATAGGTATCTTAATTATGTTACTGAGATATAATGTAGCATTTTAATGGTGAAAGAATTTTTGAAATCGGTGCAGTACTTTTTGAGTTCATTCGTTACAAACCTGCCAATCTGTCCTATTTATTTATAATACTTAATAATTGTAGATGTAGACATATTTTTTCAGTCTATTTGTATTTGAATATAAAGTCCTAACTAAAGATCTCCCAAATCCTCCAACTCGGTATGTCGCCGCAGGTGTATGACAACCTTTACCCCCTAAGCAAACTCTCGGCAATAGAAAGATGTCGTTAAACAAAGAGGCTATTGTGCCCCTTGGGTTATTGTACCGAATTGCAGACGCTTAAAATTTGCGGAAAAAACCCGACCCGGCGGGGTAGGGTTGCTACAATACCTAGTTTGCCACCCACTGGTTGTAAATTGGTTGTGGTGTTGATTGAGTGTTTTAGGGATTAAGTGCGTAAAAAAGAATGGGTTAAATTGGGGTTTATAATTGGTCAATTGTTGTAGTTACTGTGTCTATAGTTTTTTTAAGTGGTGGTGAGAAACTCCTGGTAAATATTCGACATTTAAAAAGCCTTGGTAACCTAGTGGTTTGACCTATGGCATCACAAGCAGGGGTCGTGGGTTCAAATCCCGGCTCGCAGCTCTGAGTTTTTCGGAATTTATGTGCGAAATTAAGTTTGAAATTTACCATGAGCTTTACGGCGAAGGAAAACATCGTGAGGAAACCTGCATACACCTGCGAAGAAATTCAATGGTGTGTGTGAAGTTCCTAATCCACACTGGGCCCGCGTGGGAGCTACGGCCCAAGCCATCTCATTGTGAGAGGAGGCTTGTGCCCTGCAGTGAGACGTATATAGGCTGCGATGATGATGATGATGATGAGGACACCACTTGGAAAAGAGTTTGTAAGAGTAGCCTCTTTTATGCATTCAATCAACCAGTACATGTCCTAATATACAATTTTGACGAGATTTAATTTTTTTGACACCTGAAAATTACTACAGGAATCGAAAGAGTTTTGGCTTCTAAACACGGAATAATATTTACTATAATTTATTTCTCCATATTTAAAAAAATACAAGAAATTAAAAAATATATCTGAATTTACCAATACTACCACAGAAAAATAATTTTAAACTTGATAGATAACAACCTCAACGTCAGATTTACACCATCACTTTTTTTAATAGAGACTAGACAAAAGTAATGGATCTATTATGTGGTAGTTTTGGAGTTATGCCCTTTTAGAATAAGCACATCTTAAAAAATTTGTAATACCTAAATTAAAACAATCCTAAATTACCTAAATTAAAATTTAAAACTATCAGCGTCTTTCTCTTTCCAAACAGAATACAGAGAACGAATCAAATTATAGTCTTAGAAATATGAAATCTTGTCGATTGAGGCGAGACGTAGGTACAGAAGTTTGGCAATAGGCGACCCTGCTTGTGAGGCTACAGGTCAAACTACGGGCGTAGCCAGATTTTAGTATTGGGGGGGGGGGGGGGGTTCAGAAAAAAAACAACAAAAATGTGAATGAAACGACAGGTAATATTATGATTTTTTTAAAATTAACATACGGATTAAAGAAATAATTATTTTGAATATTTCGGGAGGGGTTTGAACCCCCAAACCCCCCCCCCCCTGGCTACGCCCGTGGGTCAAACTAGTAGGCCACCACGGCTCTTGTCCTGCCCAACACTAAAACAGGGATTTGGACCTAGGGACACTTTAAAACTTCAACAAACAAGCGGGCAACCCTGGGTTTGTTATTAATAACGGTTCGCTATTACAATTCAATTTGAGGCCGGCGCGAGCGCCCGTAATCCTCAGATAAACTGAACAATTATATTAAAAGCAAACATGAAAATTTGCCAAATATCCCGACAGTCGGCATTTAACGTAATAGCTTTGTCAGCTAACGACGTATTAAGCTTGCGGTTGGATAAATACGATTGGTAAATTTGTAATCTCTCAGTTTTGAGGGAGCCCCTGTTATGGCAGCATTGTTCCTAATAAGTACCTACTAACCTATTTTTGTGACATTATAACAGTATTTAATACCTCTACTTCGTAGACGTCGTAGCCTAATAGTTTGACCTATGGTTTCATAGGCGCAAGCCTAATAGCTCATTTACACTATGTACGAGTGGCGAGACGAACTGCGAGACGAGCAACGAGACGGGAGTGTGAATAGACGCTCACGGCTCGCCTCGCGCCTAGTTTCGTAATTCGCAACGCTCGCGCCGCCGAGTCGAGACACGAGACAAAGCACGAGGCCAGGTACAAGGCGAGAGTGTAAATCAGGTATTAATACTCGCGTACGAGTGGCGAGTCCAACTGCGAGACGAGCAACGAGACGGGAGTGTGAATAGACGCTCACGGCTCGCCTCGCGCCTAGTTTCGTAATTCGCAACGCTCGCGCCGCCGAGTCGAGACACGAGACAAAGCACGAGGCCAGGTACAAGGCGAGAGTGTAAATCAGGTATTAATACTCGCGTACGAGTGGCGAGTCCAACTGCGAGACGAGCAACGAGACGGGAGTGTGAATAGACGCTCTCACGGCTCGCCTCGCGCCTAGTTTCGTACTTCGCAACGCTCGCGCCGCCGAGCCGAGACACGAGACGAAGCACGAGGCCAGGTACGAGGCGAGAGTGTAAATCAGGTAATACAGAAGAGACGTGGGACGGCGGCGCGTGCATTCGCGGCGCCCCTTGAATCAGTTTTCATTTTAAATGTATGGAAGTGTTTCAATGAGTCTTCGCTCGCGCGGTACAGGGACTGGGGGTATGACGACCAAGGGGGCTGGGAGAGGTGCGGGCGGCAGGCACACGAGGCACCTCTCCCGGCCCCCTTTGTCGTAATACCCCCCAGCCCCTGTACCGCCCGGTCGAGGACACAGTTAAGAGGATACGATGCGCACCATTTCTCCATACAAACGTAGTCCGCTGTTTCCTCCCTGGGTAATGGCTTTAGAGCCAAATTTTTGTTACTGTGTAATCTGTATCTACCACAGCTATGCCCCTATGTTACGTTTTTTTCCATATTTCAATTAACATAAGAAATATGAGCTTTCAAAAACTGAAAAAATTGCCCAATTTCAACGTCATTTTCAGACACTCATCAGAAAAGAATCCCTCATACAAAAAAAGGGAAAACATAGGGGCATAGCTAAATGTGTCCTCTAATTATTTTTGAAAAAAATAATTTTATTGGTCCAGTTTTCGAGAAGAAAACAGCGGACTAAGAAATATATTTACTATATACAAAACATTTATTGAAACTAAGAATACAAATATGAAGAAAAAATAACAATGAATAAAACTTAATTATAAACTAAATATCTAACTTAGAACCTACCTAAGTAAAATTAACTAAATATGTACATGTCACTATAAAATAAAAATTATAAAAAGAATACCCCGTAAATAACTAACTACGAAATGCTGTTTTGATCATTTTTACGCGCCTATTAACGGTCTGAGGTGCAGTTGTCCCGCTCTCGCTGTACTGACACGGAGGGGTTCGGGCGAGACAGCGACATTTCATTAAAATACCTACCTATTTCTCAAAAGTCTCTCAGCCATCGTATCCTCTTAAACGGTTTAGCTATAGTAATACACTGGATTGCTATGGAGTTTAAGTCATTTTCCAAATTTGGAACGACAATATGTTTATACGGACACGTTACTTCTACATACAATAGCTCATTTACTCAAGTTTTTTACCTATATATTTACATAGGATATTTATGGATTGTGACAAGAAACAAAGCATCTTAGTTCAATATTGAATTAAGCCAGTGCAAACACAAATAGAGGTATAGGTATCCATGTTCCTGCTGCTGGCTGTACCAATCAAAGTTTAGAAGCGAATCCAACTTCCCTCCGTAATCCCTCTCGCTCCGAACTTCTGCCTTACGTTTGGTTTAAATTGCGTGAACGCGATCCTAACTTTTATTCTACGTCGTAATAATAAATTGAGAAGAATTGAATCAATGAGATCCGCGGCAGAGCAAAAGCGATCGGCTGGATCATCATCATCATCATCATCATTTCAGCCGGAAGATGTCCACTGCTGATAGGCTTCCCCCAAGGTTCGCTAAACGGATCGGTCTGCGCCATCCGCATCCAACGCGTTTCAGCAACCTTAACCAGGTCGTCGCTCCATCTTGTTGGAGGCCTACCTACACTGCGTCTTCCGGACAGATAATAAATAAATGCGTCATACACATTTTTTTGTTCGCGCTTCTCCTGTGGACATGGTGGAAAGTTAAGTGTCTATAACCAATATTTTTTAGTCAAGTCTACATCGGCGTGTGGGACGCCTGGCCAACTTTCAGCCCATTTAAATTAATCCTAAGTTTGCTGACTCGGAGTCGCTAATTTTGTGTCCACAGGAGAGACAACTTTTGTTTTGTACGCCCAAAACAAAACCCACCCCAACCTCATAAATCATCATCATAATCATTTCAGCCAAAAGACGTCCACTGCTGTCAGTGCTGAACACAGGCCTCCCCCAAGGCTCGCCAAACGGTGCCATCAGCATCCAACGCGTTCCCGCAACCTTAACCAGGTCGTCGCTCCATCTTGTTGGAGGCCTACCTACACGGCGTCTTCCGGTCCGTGGACGCCACTCGAGAACCTTTTTGCCCCATCGACCATCAGTTCTACGACTAGGACAAGTATTAAGAGGATTGGGACAAGTGCAATTGGTGTGAATTGTCCCGTGAAATTTATTTATCTCCAGACAATTCGTTAAAAATGTGATCTGATTACGAAAATGAGGCGTTTGAAAGCTCAAATAATGACCCACATACAACAAGCAAACTGTGAAAACGTTGCGATTTTGATTTGATTTTGACATCTCACCTTCAACTACCTCCACGAACTATCCCAGGGCCGATCACAATCACACCGGCACCCGTAATGACTTGCCAAGAGCCTCGTAACAATCGCATCATATTTACCCAACCCCCCTCCCCACGGTAAGCGGGTTACCCTAATTCCATCACACGCCCCGCCGGCTCGTTATTACGTAGAACAACTTGTACGTAATCACAGGATGCTTTACGTAAACTTATTTTTGTAAGCACTTGTGAGAGAATGATTATATGTAATCTGTATTTAGTTACGGCTCTAGGTTGGTCGCTGTTATTGATTGGGAGATCAATATAGTGTACTGGGAGTGTTCAAGAGTGATTTGCACCAGCTAAATTCAGAAACGGCCCACACGCGTTTGGGAGAGGATGAATGGGCTGAGCTTGGGATGAGCTTTATTTTCCTGTTAATTCGCTTTGTAAATAAATAAATGAATAAATAAATAAAAGGCTCATCCCAAACTCAGCCCAAACCTCTCGCAAACCAGTGATTTTTGGCGTTCCTGAATAGCAGTTCATCCCTAACCTCTTGCAAACGATTGAATTACCGCTCGCAAACCGTGTTGGGCGTTCCTGAATTTGGCCCCTGGTTACTGGTTACTAGCTGACCCGGCAAACGTTGTTTTGCCACCACCTAGGGTTATAAAAAATATCCTTCGACCTATTCTCAGACCTACTTAACATAGAGAAAAAATTTGATAAAAATCGGTCAAGCCGTTTCGGAGGAGTTCGATAACAAAGACCGTGCGTGACACGAGATTATTGTAATATTACTAGCTGTTGCCCGCGACTCCGTCCGCGAAGAATAGTAGCCTACGACCTATTCTCAGACCTACCGAATATGGAGAAAAAATTTCATAAAAATCGGTCGAGTCGTTTCGGAGGAGTTCGATAACAAATACCGTGACACGAGATTTTTATATATTAGACTAGCTGTTGCCCGCGACTCCGTCTGTGAATAATAGGGATATAAAAAATAGCCTACGACCTATTCTCAGACCCACACCGAATACAGAGAAAAAAGTTTCATAAAAATCGGCCAAGCCGTTTCGGAGGAGTTCGGTAACAAACACCGTGACACGAGATTTTTATATATTAGAAGAAGATAAAAAAGGTTAGACAAAGATATTTTCTATAGTTATCCCGCGGAAACTATGCCATTTTTCGGGATAATAGTATCCTACACGATAATCCAGGTTATAAACTATCTGTGTGTTAAATTTAATTAGAATCCGTCAAACCGTTTTAGCGTAAAAGAGTAACAACATTTCACTAACGATTTTTTTTGTTACCTATACCCACCAACGTTCGTACATAGACATAGGTATAAATCAGGAGATTTTAATATGTGGCTGTGTTAGTTAGGTTAGGGCAGTTGCATTCCCGCTACTTATCTGAAAACTTCTAAGCAAATTGGAGTCCAAACTTAAATTTTATTTTATTTATTTATTTATTTTAAATGTACAAAGTTTTTAAGAAACGCTCATACATCTCGTCTATAACGTTGCTGGTCTAAAACGCTTCTCGTGAAATGTTCATGTCTAAATCTTATGCGGTCAAAAATACAGGTAGTTAATGAACTATAGTACTATTAAATTATTTTTACCTACCAATAAACAAACACATTCATTAAATTTTCGAAGTCTTTGACCAGTGCGTATTGCCAGTGATGACTTATGGCACTGAGACGTGGCTGCTAACGATGGGTCTTATAAGAAAGCTCTAAGTCACTCAGAGGGCGATGGAGAGGGCTATGCTTGGAGTTTCTCTGCGGGATCGCATTAGAAATGATGAAATCCGCGCAAAAACTAAAGTCACGGACATAGCTCGAAGAATCGCTAGACTTAAGTGGTAGTGGGCAGGGCACATCGCCCGTAGAACTGACGGCCGATGGGGCCAAAAGGTTCTTGAGTGGCGTCCGCGGACCGGAAGACGCGGTGAAGGTATGCCTCCAACAAGATGGAGCGACGACCTGGTGAAGGTAGCGGGAACGCATTGGATGCGGATGGCGCAGGGCCGATCTGTTTGGCGAGCCTTGGGGGAGGCCTATGTTCAGCAGTGGACGTCTTTCGGCTGAAATGATGATGATGATGATGATGAATTTAAAAATCGTAGTATATTAAGTACCTACTTCGGCAGAATCTGCCAGACACCACGGCAGGAACCAAACAGACTGAAAGTTAGACATGATTTTTCCACTAGTTTTTTCAGCGGCCACACAATCAATTTCCATCACCCATCCACCCCCTGCCCCCCTTGTTCCCTTGTTTGGACTCCACAATTTAGCAATTGTTAATTGAATCTACGTATATGGTAGTTGGATCGCTTGATGCGTTTGGGCGCTTAATTTAATTTAAACTGGACATAGGTATACTTTACTTTAACTTTAGGAGGTAAGATTTTATGTGAATTTATGGGAAATATACGTTCCACTGCAGGGCATAGGCCTCCTCTCAGAATGAGAAGGCTTGGGCCCTAGTTCCCACGCGGGCCCAGTGCGGGTTGGGAACTTCACACACACACCATTGAATCTCTTCGCAGGTGTATGGAGGTTTCCTCACGATGTTTTCCTTCACCGTTAAGCTCATGGTAAATTACAAATATATCGCACATAAATTTCGAAAAACTCAGAGGTGCGAGCCGGGATTTGTACCCACGACCCTCTGCTTGAGAGGCCATGTCAAACCACTAGGCACCACCTACCTACCTGGTGTGTGGAGCTTGACTATGTCCAAGGATGATATAGACTGGATTGGCAGTCGCCATAGTACGGATCGGCCGCGGTTTTTGTAGTTCGATTATTAAATCTAGATGGCGCTGAAATATAGCCAGAGGCTTTGAAGGCAAAACAATAAGACTACAGATGTTTCATATTACTGCAAATGTATTATTATGCAATATTTTTGAAAAATAATACATTTGTAGTAATATGAAACATCTGGCCCTATACTACGAAGCGCGAAATTCAAACTTCGTTTCATGCCGTTCCCCTCACGCTAATGGGATTTATTACGAGAGTGAGAGGGACCGCACGATCTGAACTTCGAACTTCGAATTTCGTAGTAACCCCCCTGTAGTCTTATTGTTTTGCCTTCAAAGCCTCTGGCTATATTTCAGCGCCATCTAGATTTAATAATCGAACTACAAAAACCTCGGCCGATCCGTACTATGGCGACTGCCAATCCAGTGTATATCATCCTTGCTATGTCTAACTAATTAAGTATTATTAATTACTTTGCTCACCCGCGAGCCGCAACGAACACGACAGTAATAACTGACGAAGCTTTTCGTACTCCGACTGTTTTCTGTGTTTCTTCATACAACGATGTACTTATACTTCATTTAATTTAGCATTGAAAAGCACAACAACATTATATTGCGGCTCGTGAACTGTAACCTCTTTACAATTTGTACTAGAGTAACAATTGACGACACGCAAATAATGTGGCATTAAAACAATTTTATTTTGCGGCTCCCCAGACTATTGTACTGTACTATTTGCTAGGTAAGAAATAGTTGACCAGACGCAATATAATGTTGTTGTGCTTTTCAATGCTAAATTAAATGAAGCATAGGTAACTTTTGAAAATCCTCGTGGTAATTTATTAATTAATTTTTAATGCCAGATAATGGTTTGCGAGATCGAAAACGCGGGTATAAGCTAGTCCAGAACAAAACATCCGGATGTAAAATAACATGTTTTCTTCAAAAACGAATTTCTCCAAAACAATTTAGAAAGTAATTTACCTGCTGCTAAACTCGATTCAATCCCCCGGTAACTGGAGCCCATTAACTAAGCTGTTAGTTTAAGCATTACTGGTTAATTGATGGCATCGGATTACATACTTACACATATTATTAACTTATACATAGTTACAGGGTGGGGCAGGAAGGACAAAGTTAATACAGGGTTAAATCGTTGGTCATATACAGCCTATACAGGTAACAACTGTTTATTAATTAAAAAACATTTTCAATCATCGTCCCAGCCTATATACTGCACTTCAGGGTACAGGGCACGCGGGCCCGGTGCGGATTGGGAACTTCACATACACCGTTGAACTGCTTCGCAGGTGTTGCCAATTTCCTCGCAAGTTTTCCTTCACCTTATAACTCATGGTAAATTTCTTGGTAACACTCAGAGGAGGCCAGGCTCGAACCTACGACCCTCTGCTTGAGAGACCATTGATCAAGTCACTAGGCTAACTCCGATAGCTTTCATTATTGATGAAATAAATTCCTACCTACTAATTATACCTAATAGGCTACTTTCCTAACTAGTCAGTCTTTTAGATTATCAAAAAATATTGGACACGTATTTTTTATTTTGTCAATTAAACAAAAAATTACGAAGATATGGCGCGTTGAAGTTTCACGTGACGTCACTTGTTCCTACACTTTGTATGAGCGTTTTAGGAACAAGTGACGTCACGCCTCGTCACGCAGAAGTTCAACGCGCCATATCTTCGTCATTTTTTGTTTAATTGTCAAAAGAAAAATTACGTGTCTAATATTTTTTGATAATGTAAAATACGGACTAATAAGAATTATTATTTTTTTACCTAGGAAACATCCCTATTATACCTATAGGTACAGTCGGCCAAAAATATGGTCTACCCCCCTACGGTCGAAGTTCATTTGCACGTCATGATTCAACGAGGTCGATTTTCTCTTGCAATAACATGATGACAGTGACTTAGGGATATTTAGATGTCACAGAAACTTTTGTCAAAACTGGTAGACCACTTTCTTGGTCGACCGTACATGCTGATTCTATTATTATTGTATTACCACTGTAAAGCTGGTAACACACGTGACTATCTAAAGGTTAATTGCACAAACTGAAATAAACCCACTATTTATAGCAATTACTCGTGCAATCTGCGTACAATCAGGTACCTAATCCGGTGCGTGTGCGCAGGTAAAGGCAGGGGCACACCGCACACCGAGAATCACTTTATTTTGTAATAGGGTTGGCAAGACGTTACATAAGAATTAAAATTATTCTCATTTTAAAAACTTAAATTAACTCCTCTAAACCTAACAACCTGTTTATAAATATCCCCCATAATGCTGGCTGCATTTCCTTACATTGTGTTTTTTTAAGTTATATTATTTTTAAATATGGTAGAAAAGTGTGGTGAACAAAATTTCGTGCGATTGGAATTAGTATATTTTACTAGATTTTAATTGGTTGAGATTGTGACATAATAATCGTCCAAGTACCTAAATGATATTCCAATTTTTAATGATATTTCTTATATCAGAAAAAAACAATAAGGCTGATTGTCTTATTGGCTTCGAAGTTAAAAATAGCTTTTGAATTTTTTAAGCCGTGCTACTGACATCGTAACAACCTTAGAGTGGTAAAAGAATTTCTTGGCCGACTGTAGGTGTTGTTTAAAATAGGACTGTAATTTACCTTTGCCGTTTAGGAATTAGTTTAGAAATGCCAGCTTAAATTGCTTTCCTCGTTTAGTAATGATAGGTTTACCTACCTCTACTTTCATAAATATGTGGGTATCAGGGTGAATCAACTATTTCGTGTTGTTTACTGCATAGGTGCGCACATTAACTATGACACTGCCTGTAAAACGCGCAGGGCTACTATTAACATTAAAACTACTAACACCTGCTAACATAGCTTCTAAGTTGATTGTTACTTGTTAGTAACAATTATAGTATAGTATAGTGTTCTAGGAATCTAAGTTATTCAAAATAAATTGCATTATTTTTTTTATTTACTGTGGCCTCAGTTGTCCAAGTGACACTTCATACTGTTTCATAGAAAAATGTTTCTAGGTTTGTAACCATAGCAACGGGTGGCATGAAAAGTTGATTCACCCATCCATTTTAACTGTTCAAAAATATTTACCACGACTTTACTGAGTAGAAATAAAAGCATGTGATAGGTTAGTATATTTTAAGTAGTGTGTGTGTGTGTGTGGCAAAATTCAAACCTCACTAGGCTGC
Source organism: Archips crataeganus (assembly GCA_947859365.1). NCBI lineage: Eukaryota > Metazoa > Arthropoda > Insecta > Lepidoptera > Tortricidae > Archips > Archips crataeganus. The sequence goes on along the minus strand of OX402060.1, from coordinate 18,248,468 downwards.
AATGGTAACGTATATAGGCCAAAATGATGATGATAAAGTTACAGAAAAAACATACGAAGGTATAGGTTGGCATATTTTCCATTACAGGCTAAAGGGTTCGTGATTTGGCTTATAGGAAATATGTTTCATAAGTTGACAACCCTACCTGTTAGGGCAGTTGCACACTGCGCCCAGCGGTGTAGCGCTTCGTAAGGGCGCGTGTACACTGCACCAACAATGGCGGCGTGACGACACTTCATTATTCGCGTATTGAGCAGCCGGTTGTTATTATAGCTAGTGCTGGGACACGTCGATAGGCAAGAATTTATCGATTGGATCTAATATATAAGTATTATGTACATTTTCAAATAATTTAAAGTTGTTCATTTGTTTTTTAAATGCCTGTGTATATTTAGTAAAATACAAAAATAATTTAATATATATTCATCTGTGGTGTATTTATTTATTCATTTAGAAAAAAAAATTCTTGTTAGACTTTTTTGATCTTAACTCGTCGATATAGAGTCGAAAAGTGCCGGACCTTTTCATTCCGCGACTGTACCTACATAGGCAAATTATTACTGTTTTTTCTATTTACGACGAGTGTAGGGGAGGACGATTGAAAACCCTTCTTGGTGTGGAAAAGATGTTTTAATGTTCCCCAAAGGTTGGTAGGTTTCACAGGAAAGTAATTATACACAAAAAAAGTCCTGAAGATTTCGCGGAGCGTACGTGCGGCTCGGTCGGATGGTAGCCGTAGAGAGAGCGAGCGAGAGGTCCCGAGCGAGCGAGAAGGTCGGTAGGTTGCGTTCGCAAATAACGTTAAGGGCGCGCTACATACTCCCCCTCTAGCACGAATGAACGCCCACGTATTCGTGGTAGTAAAAACTAAAGCGCGGACAAACTAATCTAGGTAACGTCGTGGTTTACCGCGTCTGCGTTTCTCACGCACGGCGGGTTGGACATCGCCGACGAACGGAGTGAGTTGCGAGGTGTGATACTTCCCCAAAAGCACCCCGTCACTAACGCGTTCTAGTAAATAAGTGGTAGGACCGACAGCTTCCCGCACCCGATAGGGGCCGTCCCTCCGAGGGATAAACTTGGCTGTCTGCCCTGTACCTGTGTCGTTGAGGCCTTGCGTCTTGAGCAAGACCAGAGTACCCGGGTCGTAATCCGGTGCCGGGCGGCGGTGCTCGTCGGCGTACGCCTTGTGTCGCGCCTGCGCGCGCTCGTGCACGTCGCGCGCGTCCAGCAGCGCGGCGGCCAGGCGCCGCAGGTAGGGCGTCACGCTGCATACGGCCGCGTCGTTCTCTAAGATCGCTCGCATGTCGCATGCGGCGTCGTGCGGCGCGCGGAGCTCCCTGCCGAAAGTTAAGAAAGCGGGTGAGTGACCCGTGCTAGCGGTGATCGCCGAGTTCATGGCGAACCGAATGGCTGGTAGATGAGTATCCCATGTGTCGTGTTCTCGGCCGACTAGGATCGCTAATTGCGGTTTGAGATCCCGATTCTTGCGTTCGATGGGATTGGCAGAAGGATGGTAAAACGAGGTCAAGGATTGCTCAATACCCATGGCGTGACAGACTTGTTGCATGATCTCGCTGACGAACTGAACTCCGTTGTCGCTGACCATGCGGCGCGCGACTCCGTAGCGTAGGAATATCTCTGACGTGAGTATCTTAGCGCAATCTAGGCTAGTGGCTTGGCGCAGGGCGAAAAGCTCTACCCAGCGTGTACACACGTCCTCTACAATCAGTATCCATCTGTGTCCGTCGCCGGTCTCGGGTAAGGGCCCAAATAAGTCCACAGATACAACCTCGAATCTCCTGGCGGGGGCGGGCGTCTGCAAGAGCCCCGCCGGCTTCCTGTTGTCGGCCTTGTAGCGCTGGCAAGCGACGCAGCGCTTGACGTAGTCGGTAACGAACGTCCGCATGCCGGGCCAGTAGAACTTGCTAGCGATGCGCCGCAGGGTGCGCTCGGCCCCGAGATGGCCGGCGGTGGGCGCGTCGTGGTACTCCGCCATCACCTGCGCGCGCTCGTGCTCTGGGATAACGAGGCAAGCGTCGTCGTCGTCGTTGTCGTCGTTCGGTGCGTAGCGGTATAGAATACCGTCGGAGAGTACGTAGCCCCGGTCCGCCCACGGTCTCCCCCTAAACGGAGCGTCGTCGGATTCCAGGTCATCAATTATTTTGCGTACCTCCGGGTCCTTAAGTTGATTATCGCGTATGTCCCTGGGCATACGCGCTGGGAAATCAACAACGGCAGAGCACAGTTCGCAATCGCTCTGCGATTCTTGGGAACATGGCGGGCGCGAGAGCGTATCTGCGATCACGTTTATTTTACCTGGCGTGTAGTCAATGCGCAGATCGAACTCTTGAAGAGTGAGGGCCCACCTCGCCAGTCTGCCGCTGGGTGACTTGGTGTTCATCAGCCATCTGAGGGGTTGGTGGTCAGTTTTGACTGTGACATGAGCGCCTTCGATGTACCCTCTGAACTTGTTGACGGCCCATACGACCGCGAGGGCCTCGCGCTCGGTGGTCGTGTAATTGCGCTCGGCAGCGTTCAGCTGCCGGCTCGCGTACTCGATGGGCCGCTCGTCTTGCCCCTCCCCCTGCATTAAGACAGCTCCGAGACAATACCCGCTACTATCCGTGCGCAGCACGAAGGGTTGCGCCTCGTCGGCTTGTCTCAGGATCGGCGCCGTCGTCAGCAGCGTCTTGATCGCGTCGAAGGCTCGCTGCTGTTGCTCGCCCCAGCGCCACACGCTGTCCTTTTTCAGAAGGTTGGTGAGCGGCCGGGCGGCGTCGGCGTATCCGGGAATAAACCTCCGGAACCAACTGGAAGTTTGAAGGAAACATTTCAGATGTTTGATATTCTGGGGTGGCGGCATGGCGGTGATAGCTGAGGTTTTGTCAGGGTCCATATGGAAACCACCAGGGACGATTACATGTCCCAAAAATTTTACAGACTGGCAAGCGAAGCAACTTTTATTGCGGTTCACTCGAAGGTTGAACTTAGCCAGTCGGGTAAAAACAGTTTGCAAGTCTTTTAAATGTGCTTGAAAATCTGGTGATAGCACAATAATGTCATCTAAGTATGCAAGCACCGTGCTGTTGCCTAGGTCTAGGTTTGATTTGAATCTGTCAATGAGTCTCTGGAAGGTGGCTCCCGAGTTTCGAAGACCCATTGGCATGCGGATAAACCTATAAGTACCTGTCGGTGTAATGAAGCATGTTTTGTCACGGTCATCGCACTCTACATTGACTTGAAAATAGCCAGACCGAAGGTCGAGGGTGGTCATGTAGTTACTAGTTTTAGCCGCATGTAGTATGTCCTCGATCCTTGGCAATGGGTACCTGTCAGGTTCGGTCACCTCGTTGAGTTTCCTGTAGTCAATACAAAGACGCATACCTCCATCTTTCTTCGGTACCATGACTACATTTGCAGCCCATGGTGACTCGCACTCCTCTATTACATTGGCAGTGAGTAGTTGATCCAGTTCGTCTTTCAGGGCTGCTCTCCTGTTCTGGGACATCCTGAAGGGCTGGCAGGCAATTGGTTGCTGGTCTTCACTAACTTTAATGCGGTGAGTCGCAAAGTCAGTGGCCGGACCCTCTGTTGCAAACCGCTCCTCACTGTTACAAATTAGGTGATTAAGCTCTGATTTTTCACTAGCAGACAAAGTGTGACCTTCATCAGCTCTCAACATTAATGAGTCGGTATCAGTTTGCATCAAATCAGAGTAATAGGGTGTCAACTGGAAAGATTCAACAAAACTGAATGTCTGGTCTGGGGTATCTTGGAAGGTAAAACAGCACTGAGGGATATTCACAACTATTCCTGCATTTAAGATAAAGTCACGGCCCAATAATGTTCTACATTGACTGTCAGGAAAAACGAGAAAATCCACTGAAGCCTTGTGGCCTCCAATAGTGACTAAAACTTGAGCAGTAAAAATGTCACGTACCTTGTTCGACCCGTCAGCTAAACTCACAGTTCTCCGCGTCGGCTTGAACTGGACACCAGAGTTCACTAGAATCTTGTGCAGAGCTGGGCTAGCCACGCTCTGAGAAGCACCTGTATCTGACAGTGACTTAGGGATATTTAGATGTCACAGAAACTTTTGTCAAAACTGGTAGACCACTTTCTTGGTCGACCGTACATGCTGATTCTATTATTATTGTATTACCACTGTAAAGCTGGTAACACACGTGACTATCTAAAGGTTAATTGCACAAACTGAAATAAACCCACTATTTATAGCAATTACTCGTGCAATCTGCGTACAATCAGGTACCTAATCCGGTGCGTGTGCGCAGGTAAAGGCAGGGGCACACCGCACACCGAGAATCACTTTATTTTGTAATAGGGTTGGCAAGACGTTACATAAGAATTAAAATTATTCTCATTTTAAAAACTTAAATTAACTCCTCTAAACCTAACAACCTGTTTATAAATATCCCCCATAATGCTGGCTGCATTTCCTTACATTGTGTTTTTTTAAGTTATATTATTTTTAAATATGGTAGAAAAGTGTGGTGAACAAAATTTCGTGCGATTGGAATTAGTATATTTTACTAGATTTTAATTGGTTGAGATTGTGACATAATAATCGTCCAAGTACCTAAATGATATTCCAATTTTTAATGATATTTCTTATATCAGAAAAAAACAATAAGGCTGATTGTCTTATTGGCTTCGAAGTTAAAAATAGCTTTTGAATTTTTTAAGCCGTGCTACTGACATCGTAACAACCTTAGAGTGGTAAAAGAATTTCTTGGCCGACTGTAGGTGTTGTTTAAAATAGGACTGTAATTTACCTTTGCCGTTTAGGAATTAGTTTAGAAATGCCAGCTTAAATTGCTTTCCTCGTTTAGTAATGATAGGTTTACCTACCTCTACTTTCATAAATATGTGGGTATCAGGGTGAATCAACTATTTCGTGTTGTTTACTGCATAGGTGCGCACATTAACTATGACACTGCCTGTAAAACGCGCAGGGCTACTATTAACATTAAAACTACTAACACCTGCTAACATAGCTTCTAAGTTGATTGTTACTTGTTAGTAACAATTATAGTATAGTATAGTGTTCTAGGAATCTAAGTTATTCAAAATAAATTGCATTATTTTTTTTATTTACTGTGGCCTCAGTTGTCCAAGTGACACTTCATACTGTTTCATAGAAAAATGTTTCTAGGTTTGTAACCATAGCAACGGGTGGCATGAAAAGTTGATTCACCCATCCATTTTAACTGTTCAAAAATATTTACCACGACTTTACTGAGTAGAAATAAAAGCATGTGATAGGTTAGTATATTTTAAGTAGTGTGTGTGTGTGTGTGGCAAAATTCAAACCTCACTAGGCTGCAATGGTAACGTATATAGGCCAAAATGATGATGATAAAGTTACAGAAAAAACATACGAAGGTATAGGTTGGCATATTTTCCATTACAGGCTAAAGGGTTCGTGATTTGGCTTATAGGAAATATGTTTCATAAGTTGACAACCCTACCTGTTAGGGCAGTTGCACACTGCGCCCAGCGGTGTAGCGCTTCGTAAGGGCGCGTGTACACTGCACCAACAATGGCGGCGTGACGACACTTCATTATTCGCGTATTGAGCAGCCGGTTGTTATTATAGCTAGTGCTGGGACACGTCGATAGGCAAGAATTTATCGATTGGATCTAATATATAAGTATTATGTACATTTTCAAATAATTTAAAGTTGTTCATTTGTTTTTTAAATGCCTGTGTATATTTAGTAAAATACAAAAATAATTTAATATATATTCATCTGTGGTGTATTTATTTATTCATTTAGAAAAAAAAATTCTTGTTAGACTTTTTTGATCTTAACTCGTCGATATAGAGTCGAAAAGTGCCGGACCTTTTCATTCCGCGACTGTACCTACATAGGCAAATTATTACTGTTTTTTCTATTTACGACGAGTGTAGGGGAGGACGATTGAAAACCCTTCTTGGTGTGGAAAAGATGTTTTAATGTTCCCCAAAGGTTGGTAGGTTTCACAGGAAAGTAATTATACACAAAAAAAGTCCTGAAGATTTCGCGGAGCGTACGTGCGGCTCGGTCGGATGGTAGCCGTAGAGAGAGCGAGCGAGAGGTCCCGAGCGAGCGAGAAGGTCGGTAGGTTGCGTTCGCAAATAACGTTAAGGGCGCGCTACATACTCCCCCTCTAGCACGAATGAACGCCCACGTATTCGTGGTAGTAAAAACTAAAGCGCGGACAAACTAATCTAGGTAACGTCGTGGTTTACCGCGTCTGCGTTTCTCACGCACGGCGGGTTGGACATCGCCGACGAACGGAGTGAGTTGCGAGGTGTGATACTTCCCCAAAAGCACCCCGTCACTAACGCGTTCTAGTAAATAAGTGGTAGGACCGACAGCTTCCCGCACCCGATAGGGGCCGTCCCTCCGAGGGATAAACTTGGCTGTCTGCCCTGTACCTGTGTCGTTGAGGCCTTGCGTCTTGAGCAAGACCAGAGTACCCGGGTCGTAATCCGGTGCCGGGCGGCGGTGCTCGTCGGCGTACGCCTTGTGTCGCGCCTGCGCGCGCTCGTGCACGTCGCGCGCGTCCAGCAGCGCGGCGGCCAGGCGCCGCAGGTAGGGCGTCACGCTGCATACGGCCGCGTCGTTCTCTAAGATCGCTCGCATGTCGCATGCGGCGTCGTGCGGCGCGCGGAGCTCCCTGCCGAAAGTTAAGAAAGCGGGTGAGTGACCCGTGCTAGCGGTGATCGCCGAGTTCATGGCGAACCGAATGGCTGGTAGATGAGTATCCCATGTGTCGTGTTCTCGGCCGACTAGGATCGCTAATTGCGGTTTGAGATCCCGATTCTTGCGTTCGATGGGATTGGCAGAAGGATGGTAAAACGAGGTCAAGGATTGCTCAATACCCATGGCGTGACAGACTTGTTGCATGATCTCGCTGACGAACTGAACTCCGTTGTCGCTGACCATGCGGCGCGCGACTCCGTAGCGTAGGAATATCTCTGACGTGAGTATCTTAGCGCAATCTAGGCTAGTGGCTTGGCGCAGGGCGAAAAGCTCTACCCAGCGTGTACACACGTCCTCTACAATCAGTATCCATCTGTGTCCGTCGCCGGTCTCGGGTAAGGGCCCAAATAAGTCCACAGATACAACCTCGAATCTCCTGGCGGGGGCGGGCGTCTGCAAGAGCCCCGCCGGCTTCCTGTTGTCGGCCTTGTAGCGCTGGCAAGCGACGCAGCGCTTGACGTAGTCGGTAACGAACGTCCGCATGCCGGGCCAGTAGAACTTGCTAGCGATGCGCCGCAGGGTGCGCTCGGCCCCGAGATGGCCGGCGGTGGGCGCGTCGTGGTACTCCGCCATCACCTGCGCGCGCTCGTGCTCTGGGATAACGAGGCAAGCGTCGTCGTCGTCGTTGTCGTCGTTCGGTGCGTAGCGGTATAGAATACCGTCGGAGAGTACGTAGCCCCGGTCCGCCCACGGTCTCCCCCTAAACGGAGCGTCGTCGGATTCCAGGTCATCAATTATTTTGCGTACCTCCGGGTCCTTAAGTTGATTATCGCGTATGTCCCTGGGCATACGCGCTGGGAAATCAACAACGGCAGAGCACAGTTCGCAATCGCTCTGCGATTCTTGGGAACATGGCGGGCGCGAGAGCGTATCTGCGATCACGTTTATTTTACCTGGCGTGTAGTCAATGCGCAGATCGAACTCTTGAAGAGTGAGGGCCCACCTCGCCAGTCTGCCGCTGGGTGACTTGGTGTTCATCAGCCATCTGAGGGGTTGGTGGTCAGTTTTGACTGTGACATGAGCGCCTTCGATGTACCCTCTGAACTTGTTGACGGCCCATACGACCGCGAGGGCCTCGCGCTCGGTGGTCGTGTAATTGCGCTCGGCAGCGTTCAGCTGCCGGCTCGCGTACTCGATGGGCCGCTCGTCTTGCCCCTCCCCCTGCATTAAGACAGCTCCGAGACAATACCCGCTACTATCCGTGCGCAGCACGAAGGGTTGCGCCTCGTCGGCTTGTCTCAGGATCGGCGCCGTCGTCAGCAGCGTCTTGATCGCGTCGAAGGCTCGCTGCTGTTGCTCGCCCCAGCGCCACACGCTGTCCTTTTTCAGAAGGTTGGTGAGCGGCCGGGCGGCGTCGGCGTATCCGGGAATAAACCTCCGGAACCAACTGGAAGTTTGAAGGAAACATTTCAGATGTTTGATATTCTGGGGTGGCGGCATGGCGGTGATAGCTGAGGTTTTGTCAGGGTCCATATGGAAACCACCAGGGACGATTACATGTCCCAAAAATTTTACAGACTGGCAAGCGAAGCAACTTTTATTGCGGTTCACTCGAAGGTTGAACTTAGCCAGTCGGGTAAAAACAGTTTGCAAGTCTTTTAAATGTGCTTGAAAATCTGGTGATAGCACAATAATGTCATCTAAGTATGCAAGCACCGTGCTGTTGCCTAGGTCTAGGTTTGATTTGAATCTGTCAATGAGTCTCTGGAAGGTGGCTCCCGAGTTTCGAAGACCCATTGGCATGCGGATAAACCTATAAGTACCTGTCGGTGTAATGAAGCATGTTTTGTCACGGTCATCGCACTCTACATTGACTTGAAAATAGCCAGACCGAAGGTCGAGGGTGGTCATGTAGTTACTAGTTTTAGCCGCATGTAGTATGTCCTCGATCCTTGGCAATGGGTACCTGTCAGGTTCGGTCACCTCGTTGAGTTTCCTGTAGTCAATACAAAGACGCATACCTCCATCTTTCTTCGGTACCATGACTACATTTGCAGCCCATGGTGACTCGCACTCCTCTATTACATTGGCAGTGAGTAGTTGATCCAGTTCGTCTTTCAGGGCTGCTCTCCTGTTCTGGGACATCCTGAAGGGCTGGCAGGCAATTGGTTGCTGGTCTTCACTAACTTTAATGCGGTGAGTCGCAAAGTCAGTGGCCGGACCCTCTGTTGCAAACCGCTCCTCACTGTTACAAATTAGGTGATTAAGCTCTGATTTTTCACTAGCAGACAAAGTGTGACCTTCATCAGCTCTCAACATTAATGAGTCGGTATCAGTTTGCATCAAATCAGAGTAATAGGGTGTCAACTGGAAAGATTCAACAAAACTGAATGTCTGGTCTGGGGTATCTTGGAAGGTAAAACAGCACTGAGGGATATTCACAACTATTCCTGCATTTAAGATAAAGTCACGGCCCAATAATGTTCTACATTGACTGTCAGGAAAAACGAGAAAATCCACTGAAGCCTTGTGGCCTCCAATAGTGACTAAAACTTGAGCAGTAAAAATGTCACGTACCTTGTTCGACCCGTCAGCTAAACTCACAGTTCTCCGCGTCGGCTTGAACTGGACACCAGAGTTCACTAGAATCTTGTGCAGAGCTGGGCTAGCCACGCTCTGAGAAGCACCTGTATCTGACAGTGACTTAGGGATATTTAGATGTCACAGAAACTTTTGTCAAAACTGGTAGACCACTTTCTTGGTCGACCGTACATGCTGATTCTATTATTATTGTATTACCACTGTAAAGCTGGTAACACACGTGACTATCTAAAGGTTAATTGCACAAACTGAAATAAACCCACTATTTATAGCAATTACTCGTGCAATCTGCGTACAATCAGGTACCTAATCCGGTGCGTGTGCGCAGGTAAAGGCAGGGGCACACCGCACACCGAGAATCACTTTATTTTGTAATAGGGTTGGCAAGACGTTACATAAGAATTAAAATTATTCTCATTTTAAAAACTTAAATTAACTCCTCTAAACCTAACAACCTGTTTATAAATATCCCCCATAATGCTGGCTGCATTTCCTTACATTGTGTTTTTTTAAGTTATATTATTTTTAAATATGGTAGAAAAGTGTGGTGAACAAAATTTCGTGCGATTGGAATTAGTATATTTTACTAGATTTTAATTGGTTGAGATTGTGACATAATAATCGTCCAAGTACCTAAATGATATTCCAATTTTTAATGATATTTCTTATATCAGAAAAAAACAATAAGGCTGATTGTCTTATTGGCTTCGAAGTTAAAAATAGCTTTTGAATTTTTTAAGCCGTGCTACTGACATCGTAACAACCTTAGAGTGGTAAAAGAATTTCTTGGCCGACTGTAGGTGTTGTTTAAAATAGGACTGTAATTTACCTTTGCCGTTTAGGAATTAGTTTAGAAATGCCAGCTTAAATTGCTTTCCTCGTTTAGTAATGATAGGTTTACCTACCTCTACTTTCATAAATATGTGGGTATCAGGGTGAATCAACTATTTCGTGTTGTTTACTGCATAGGTGCGCACATTAACTATGACACTGCCTGTAAAACGCGCAGGGCTACTATTAACATTAAAACTACTAACACCTGCTAACATAGCTTCTAAGTTGATTGTTACTTGTTAGTAACAATTATAGTATAGTATAGTGTTCTAGGAATCTAAGTTATTCAAAATAAATTGCATTATTTTTTTTATTTACTGTGGCCTCAGTTGTCCAAGTGACACTTCATACTGTTTCATAGAAAAATGTTTCTAGGTTTGTAACCATAGCAACGGGTGGCATGAAAAGTTGATTCACCCATCCATTTTAACTGTTCAAAAATATTTACCACGACTTTACTGAGTAGAAATAAAAGCATGTGATAGGTTAGTATATTTTAAGTAGTGTGTGTGTGTGTGTGGCAAAATTCAAACCTCACTAGGCTGCAATGGTAACGTATATAGGCCAAAATGATGATGATAAAGTTACAGAAAAAACATACGAAGGTATAGGTTGGCATATTTTCCATTACAGGCTAAAGGGTTCGTGATTTGGCTTATAGGAAATATGTTTCATAAGTTGACAACCCTACCTGTTAGGGCAGTTGCACACTGCGCCCAGCGGTGTAGCGCTTCGTAAGGGCGCGTGTACACTGCACCAACAATGGCGGCGTGACGACACTTCATTATTCGCGTATTGAGCAGCCGGTTGTTATTATAGCTAGTGCTGGGACACGTCGATAGGCAAGAATTTATCGATTGGATCTAATATATAAGTATTATGTACATTTTCAAATAATTTAAAGTTGTTCATTTGTTTTTTAAATGCCTGTGTATATTTAGTAAAATACAAAAATAATTTAATATATATTCATCTGTGGTGTATTTATTTATTCATTTAGAAAAAAAAATTCTTGTTAGACTTTTTTGATCTTAACTCGTCGATATAGAGTCGAAAAGTGCCGGACCTTTTCATTCCGCGACTGTACCTACATAGGCAAATTATTACTGTTTTTTCTATTTACGACGAGTGTAGGGGAGGACGATTGAAAACCCTTCTTGGTGTGGAAAAGATGTTTTAATGTTCCCCAAAGGTTGGTAGGTTTCACAGGAAAGTAATTATACACAAAAAAAGTCCTGAAGATTTCGCGGAGCGTACGTGCGGCTCGGTCGGATGGTAGCCGTAGAGAGAGCGAGCGAGAGGTCCCGAGCGAGCGAGAAGGTCGGTAGGTTGCGTTCGCAAATAACGTTAAGGGCGCGCTACATACTCCCCCTCTAGCACGAATGAACGCCCACGTATTCGTGGTAGTAAAAACTAAAGCGCGGACAAACTAATCTAGGTAACGTCGTGGTTTACCGCGTCTGCGTTTCTCACGCACGGCGGGTTGGACATCGCCGACGAACGGAGTGAGTTGCGAGGTGTGATACTTCCCCAAAAGCACCCCGTCACTAACGCGTTCTAGTAAATAAGTGGTAGGACCGACAGCTTCCCGCACCCGATAGGGGCCGTCCCTCCGAGGGATAAACTTGGCTGTCTGCCCTGTACCTGTGTCGTTGAGGCCTTGCGTCTTGAGCAAGACCAGAGTACCCGGGTCGTAATCCGGTGCCGGGCGGCGGTGCTCGTCGGCGTACGCCTTGTGTCGCGCCTGCGCGCGCTCGTGCACGTCGCGCGCGTCCAGCAGCGCGGCGGCCAGGCGCCGCAGGTAGGGCGTCACGCTGCATACGGCCGCGTCGTTCTCTAAGATCGCTCGCATGTCGCATGCGGCGTCGTGCGGCGCGCGGAGCTCCCTGCCGAAAGTTAAGAAAGCGGGTGAGTGACCCGTGCTAGCGGTGATCGCCGAGTTCATGGCGAACCGAATGGCTGGTAGATGAGTATCCCATGTGTCGTGTTCTCGGCCGACTAGGATCGCTAATTGCGGTTTGAGATCCCGATTCTTGCGTTCGATGGGATTGGCAGAAGGATGGTAAAACGAGGTCAAGGATTGCTCAATACCCATGGCGTGACAGACTTGTTGCATGATCTCGCTGACGAACTGAACTCCGTTGTCGCTGACCATGCGGCGCGCGACTCCGTAGCGTAGGAATATCTCTGACGTGAGTATCTTAGCGCAATCTAGGCTAGTGGCTTGGCGCAGGGCGAAAAGCTCTACCCAGCGTGTACACACGTCCTCTACAATCAGTATCCATCTGTGTCCGTCGCCGGTCTCGGGTAAGGGCCCAAATAAGTCCACAGATACAACCTCGAATCTCCTGGCGGGGGCGGGCGTCTGCAAGAGCCCCGCCGGCTTCCTGTTGTCGGCCTTGTAGCGCTGGCAAGCGACGCAGCGCTTGACGTAGTCGGTAACGAACGTCCGCATGCCGGGCCAGTAGAACTTGCTAGCGATGCGCCGCAGGGTGCGCTCGGCCCCGAGATGGCCGGCGGTGGGCGCGTCGTGGTACTCCGCCATCACCTGCGCGCGCTCGTGCTCTGGGATAACGAGGCAAGCGTCGTCGTCGTCGTTGTCGTCGTTCGGTGCGTAGCGGTATAGAATACCGTCGGAGAGTACGTAGCCCCGGTCCGCCCACGGTCTCCCCCTAAACGGAGCGTCGTCGGATTCCAGGTCATCAATTATTTTGCGTACCTCCGGGTCCTTAAGTTGATTATCGCGTATGTCCCTGGGCATACGCGCTGGGAAATCAACAACGGCAGAGCACAGTTCGCAATCGCTCTGCGATTCTTGGGAACATGGCGGGCGCGAGAGCGTATCTGCGATCACGTTTATTTTACCTGGCGTGTAGTCAATGCGCAGATCGAACTCTTGAAGAGTGAGGGCCCACCTCGCCAGTCTGCCGCTGGGTGACTTGGTGTTCATCAGCCATCTGAGGGGTTGGTGGTCAGTTTTGACTGTGACATGAGCGCCTTCGATGTACCCTCTGAACTTGTTGACGGCCCATACGACCGCGAGGGCCTCGCGCTCGGTGGTCGTGTAATTGCGCTCGGCAGCGTTCAGCTGCCGGCTCGCGTACTCGATGGGCCGCTCGTCTTGCCCCTCCCCCTGCATTAAGACAGCTCCGAGACAATACCCGCTACTATCCGTGCGCAGCACGAAGGGTTGCGCCTCGTCGGCTTGTCTCAGGATCGGCGCCGTCGTCAGCAGCGTCTTGATCGCGTCGAAGGCTCGCTGCTGTTGCTCGCCCCAGCGCCACACGCTGTCCTTTTTCAGAAGGTTGGTGAGCGGCCGGGCGGCGTCGGCGTATCCGGGAATAAACCTCCGGAACCAACTGGAAGTTTGAAGGAAACATTTCAGATGTTTGATATTCTGGGGTGGCGGCATGGCGGTGATAGCTGAGGTTTTGTCAGGGTCCATATGGAAACCACCAGGGACGATTACATGTCCCAAAAATTTTACAGACTGGCAAGCGAAGCAACTTTTATTGCGGTTCACTCGAAGGTTGAACTTAGCCAGTCGGGTAAAAACAGTTTGCAAGTCTTTTAAATGTGCTTGAAAATCTGGTGATAGCACAATAATGTCATCTAAGTATGCAAGCACCGTGCTGTTGCCTAGGTCTAGGTTTGATTTGAATCTGTCAATGAGTCTCTGGAAGGTGGCTCCCGAGTTTCGAAGACCCATTGGCATGCGGATAAACCTATAAGTACCTGTCGGTGTAATGAAGCATGTTTTGTCACGGTCATCGCACTCTACATTGACTTGAAAATAGCCAGACCGAAGGTCGAGGGTGGTCATGTAGTTACTAGTTTTAGCCGCATGTAGTATGTCCTCGATCCTTGGCAATGGGTACCTGTCAGGTTCGGTCACCTCGTTGAGTTTCCTGTAGTCAATACAAAGACGCATACCTCCATCTTTCTTCGGTACCATGACTACATTTGCAGCCCATGGTGACTCGCACTCCTCTATTACATTGGCAGTGAGTAGTTGATCCAGTTCGTCTTTCAGGGCTGCTCTCCTGTTCTGGGACATCCTGAAGGGCTGGCAGGCAATTGGTTGCTGGTCTTCACTAACTTTAATGCGGTGAGTCGCAAAGTCAGTGGCCGGACCCTCTGTTGCAAACCGCTCCTCACTGTTACAAATTAGGTGATTAAGCTCTGATTTTTCACTAGCAGACAAAGTGTGACCTTCATCAGCTCTCAACATTAATGAGTCGGTATCAGTTTGCATCAAATCAGAGTAATAGGGTGTCAACTGGAAAGATTCAACAAAACTGAATGTCTGGTCTGGGGTATCTTGGAAGGTAAAACAGCACTGAGGGATATTCACAACTATTCCTGCATTTAAGATAAAGTCACGGCCCAATAATGTTCTACATTGACTGTCAGGAAAAACGAGAAAATCCACTGAAGCCTTGTGGCCTCCAATAGTGACTAAAACTTGAGCAGTAAAAATGTCACGTACCTTGTTCGACCCGTCAGCTAAACTCACAGTTCTCCGCGTCGGCTTGAACTGGACACCAGAGTTCACTAGAATCTTGTGCAGAGCTGGGCTAGCCACGCTCTGAGAAGCACCTGTATCTAAAATAGCGACGCCCTTGCGCCCCGCGATAGTGACGTCCACTAGCGGGCGTGAGCTGTCGGCGCTTTCTAAAGTGTTTAACGCTTGAAAATCAGCTGTTGATGACGCAGTAGGCTTTTTAGAATTGCAAGTATCACACCTCGATCTCACTACCCCTGGTTGATTACAACCGTAACATTTGATAATGGGCCTAATATCACTACTGTCACTAATCGTTTTACTCGATTCTCTAGCCTGAATTTTCCGACACTCGTCTATATTATGACCGAAAGTTTTACAATAACTACAACGCGGACGAGAACTTTTAAATCTATGTTCGCTCGCGCTAGAAGGGGCGATCGGTGAAGGACTCGCAGAGATAACAGCGGCAACGTCGCGTTCACGTTCACGCGGTTTGACATTTGCGCCGCGAGACGTTTGCGCGGGAATTTGAATTCGGCTGTTATCACTGACACTAGTAGGAATGCTAGCAGACCCTACCTCGATCCTCGCTTCCTCGGCATCTCTCGCTTTCACTAATAACGATTCGACGTCTTTTACAGATTCGCGCGGTACACTTTTACGCACTTTACGATTTAATAGTCCGTACACAATATCCAATTGCAATCTAGTGTCTAATTCGTAAGGGAATTTGGCGAATGTAGCACGTATACGGGATATGAATGTTTCCGCACGTTCGTCGTTTTGTTCCGTAGTGAAGATGTCCCGGAGTAGTTTGTATGCTGGGCGAGGGGCTCCATACATGGCTCGCATGCGGCTCGTAGCCTCGGCCCAGGTCCTCACATTACTTCTTATGCCGCGCCACCACGTAGCGGCGTCGTCGGTGAAGAGCATTGTCAGTCCCCGCAAGGAGTGGTCTTCACTTATGTTCATACATTCCACGAACATTTCGACTGCGTCGATGAATGATTCTATTTTGTCTGCGTTGGCGGCGCCGCGGCCGTCAAACCGCGCTGTACATTTCGCCATGTTTCCCGCGGCTGCAACCATGGATGGCGAGGGCGCCGACGGCGTCGCTTCGCGGTTGAAGGTGGTCGCGGGAACTGGGGTAATGGCGGCAGCGTGTTGCATCGCGTTACGCATAACGCTCGATAACAAACTCGATAATTGCTCTTCTGTGATGGCAATCATACTGGAGTTTTCGGCGGCTCCTCTGCTTACGGAAACGCGCGGGTTCGGGGAAGTGGGGGCGCCGTCGGCGCGCGGATTCCCGTTGGCGCGCGAAGCCCCGTCGTCTTCGCCGGAAAGAAAGTCTTCGGAATCGTCGCCCTGATGTTGATCGGCTTCAAGGTGTTGCCTCCTGGTCATCATTGTGGTAGTTTGGCGGATAGGAATATTCCGAGAACTCGGTGAAGATGGCGTCGCGTCACTTCAAACTTTCCGTGTATAAAATTTTCCTGGCTCTCAGTTGGGCGCCATTTGTAGGGGAGGACGATTGAGAACCCTTCTTGGTGTGGAAAAGATGTTTTAATGTTCCCCAAAGGTTGGTAGGTTTCACAGGAAAGTAATTATACACAAAAAAAGTCCTGAAGATTTCGCGGAGCGTACGTGCGGCTCGGTCGGATGGTAGCCGTAGAGAGAGCGAGCGAGAGGTCCCGAGCGAGCGAGAAGGTCGGTAGGTTGCGTTCGCAAATAACGTTAAGGGCGCGCTACACGAGTAGAATAGTTAGTCATAATCTTTAAGGAGCATTATAAATAAAGTTGACTGTAGTTATTGATCCCCTCCTTAAAAATAAATAAAAAAAATAAAAGTGAAAAAATAGGGATTACTCACGTCTTAAAACGAGTTTAATTCGTGATTCTTGTTTCGGGCTAACCCGTAGCCTTTCTTCTCGGAGCAACATGCCACGGCACGTGATATTTAAAGTGACAAAGAAATAAATATTATTTTACTCATAATTAAGTATATGTGCGTTATATACTAACGCAGGGGTTCCCAAAGTGTGCGCCGCGGCGCCCTGGTGCGCCGTAGAAAGTAATGAGGGGCGCCGCCGTGAGTCGATTTTCTATCATTATAGGTGCCTATTTTTTTTCTACTGTATATTTTTCAAATAGCTAACTAGGGTAGGGCGCCGTGACAAGATTCTAAAATTGTGAGTGCGCCGTGGACTGAAAAAGATTGGGAACCCCTGAACCCCTGCACTAACGTAAACAGTGAACTCAACACTATAGTTAGGTATACAGTACATAGGTAGCTATAATTTTCCTCCGATACATTTTGTAAATTCTCTTCGAATCAGTGGTCTGTGCGTAAACCAACCAAAACATAGGTACTTACTGCCCTGCAGACCCTAAAACGCAGTAAGAACAAAAAAGCGATTAGACCATTATGTTCTTTACGCTGTGCTTATTATAGTTCAATATTCAACAAACGTAAAAACCCTCTTACTGCGTTTTAGAGTCTGTAGGGCAGCTTAGGTACCTTACCTGACTCTTCTCATTTATTTATTTTACTTTTTCAGCTCTTCTAATTTTTTATCGTGTGTACATACTCTTGTGTCTAATGCCCTATCAATCGTTAAAAGGTTTACTGGATGAGATCCCTTTAAGAAATAAATTTGGCTTCAGTTTCACATGTATTCTGTTAATTTAATTTGATTATGGTACATGGTAAAGTAAAGGGTTACACTGATCTAAGAACCACTGCATTAAAATAATACTCGTGTATCGTTATCGATGGTCCCCGCCCTGGCCGATCCATCGCCCCAACCCTTTGCCGGCTTAATGCCATAATTGGGGGTTAAACTCAGCAGATGGGCATTATTATGACACTGATTATTTGCACGCGTCATATTCTCCTCCGTTATTTATGATCGTATCGTTTTGGCGTTATCGTGATTTTTTAATGTTTTATTTTTCAATGTTTTTTGTGCGCTGTTTTTTTTAATCAAATAGGTGGCGATGAGTTGATGGAAAAACATGGTTTTGGAGTTTGATACAGTGAAGTGTAAAAATATGGGTGCATACATACAACTTAGGTACTCATAAATTTGACACAATAACTCTTATGTCGTCGAATTAAGGTAACGGTTCATATTTATCGGAGAGGATTAAATCAGTAGGTATAGTCGACCAAGAAACTCCTTTACCACCCTAAGGTTCAATGTCAGTTGCATGACTTACAACATCAAAGGCTATTTCCACTCACAAGTCAATGTGACAATCAGCCTTATGGTTTTTATTCTGATGTAGGAACTGTCATTAAGAATGGTAAAGCACTTACTTGGTCGACTATACATATTTTTGCACTTGACTCTAAGACTCTAGCTATACTTTAGTGAAGGGCAGAATTTTTAAAATAAATCTATACTGAGCGCTGGTGTTTTTTTGCGATTTTAATAGAATAATTTCTTATTTTTCTTAAACTATTGCAAATGGGATTTGTAGCCTGTTGGTTGATTCAAACTCAAACATTAATCCCCATTATCATCATCTCACCCCATTACCAATCCCAGATTATTAGCCACCTTCTCAACAAGTTTCTAGCAAAGTGGACTTTCGCTGGGCAATAGTACCTCATCTTAGATCACATACTTACCTACGCTTAGGTAATTTATGCGTATGCTATTATGCTGTGATAAGTGCGAGTTGGAATGGCGCACCAAGGGTTCCGTGCAGTTAAGGGCAAAAATATACAACCTACACCACAAAATCTCAAAAATCAAACTGTCTTGTCTGTTAAATAGATTTCTGAACTTCAATAAAGTACCTACAACCGCCGACAGACAAATTGGAAGGTGTAATTTTTTTCAGGGATGACTGAAGCGACCGGTTTTTATTATTTTTTTGACGTGTAGTATAGTTATTTATATGTTCATATCGAGTTTGAGGCTCGTAGTATCATAGTATGTTTAAACATTAATACGGATATAAAAATAACATGCTCTTTAATTTAATTTAATTTTCATTATTTGTTATTGCAACGACAATATAAAGAGGTAAGATATCTGCAGGCAAACAAAGTCTATAGCTAAAGAATAACGTCATCATCATTTTCAGCCGAAAGACGTCCACTTTTGAACAGCCCCCAAGGCTCGCCAAACAGATCGGTCCCGCGCCATCCACATCCGACACAATCCAAGAATAACTTTAATAAAATCAATTTATCTAAAAAAAAAACATTTACAAAAAATCATCGATTGAAAGCGGCTCTCGATAGGTTTGTCTGTTTTCTGTTGTGTTTTTAACTACCTAACAAGTAAGTCGGCCCTACCCCTCCCCTCCTCAAAATATAAAGCACACGTTTTTTGTATTAATAATCCATAGAGAAGGGGACTTGTGACCGGGTTTTTTAGTCCGTGCAAGTCGGACACTGTCTGGGCCCTCCATTCCCAGTTCGTCCGAAGGGATTTTTCCCGAGCACAAGTCACTCTTCCTACCCTAAAGTAAAAAATAGCAAAGACTTCGCGTCTTTGGCCCCTCTGGCGACTCATTCAAAAAAAAAAACTACCTAACAAGGCAAGTTTTTTTGCAGGTAAAATATATTTTAAGAAACTATTCAGCAACGGGGGCGCGCGGGCGGGGGCGAACCCGTAGGCGCAAGCTAGCATTATTAATATAAATTATATACCTATATTATACAATTTTGGCACCTTTTGTCTCATGGCACGCTCCTACGCACCTACTTATAGGTAAGTGTCCAGTTTAAATATAACTATTTAAAAAAAACTTTTTTATTTCATAGGTAGGTAAGGTACGCTTAAATGTTATTTAGGTTTATATTGTATTTCTAATATCTTGTGAGAATATTCCCAATGTGTATGTAGTAATGTGGTAGAAATTATTTATTTAAACAGAATCGGCAGTGGAGTTAAAAAAACAATTGACTAAAATCAAATTAATTTCCTAATTAAGTACCTAACTACATTTTACCACTGACAATGAAAAGACTACGTAAGCACAAAAAACAATTAAAATCCATTACCATAATCAAAAATGTTTTTCTTTAGCTTAAACGCCTACTTTACAAATAGTAAAGTCTAAGCACGTTTTTACTAAAAATGACCTACTTACCTCACCAGCACACAGGTAACATTTATATTTAATCTTGTTTACCCGAACTTCAACACAAAAGAATCAGCTTTAATCGAACGAGCCAGGCGCGAACAAATTAATGCCATAGTAATTTCAATCACAAAATTAATTCTCCCGCCCGCCTTAAATAAGTAGTTGGCCCAATCGATACGGCCAGCGGGCGCCAGCGGGCGGAGGTTTGGGGTAAATAACGTTTTACTAGGTTTACTATTGGTGGGTTGAGGGCAGAGTGGGCGGGGCTTGTGCAGAGCGGGGCGGGGATTGGCTGCGGCGGTTGGGGACCGGCAGTGCGCTCCCGGCTGCCGCGCGCGCGAGGTATGCCCCAGACCTAAGTTGTGTTGTGAGGAGGATATATCAAAATAAGGTTGGTAATTTTTTTTGTACAAGTTTTTCGAAAAAATATTTTGTTTTAATTTAAGTTAATATTTTCAATTAATTAAAAGTTATAGGTACCCTGGTTAAAAATAAAATAAAAAACTTTTTTTTAATGAACGTGTAAAAGTTTATTTGAAGTAAATTTTATTTTAGGTACCTATCTCTTCTGTACATTTAACTGTATGAGGCATTTCAGGGGGTAATTTTGTGGGTTTAAACTTTATGCGCCACTTGCACGTTTAGTAAATCGCTAACCGCCTGGGATATGAATATGAATGACACTAAGACTTAGGTGACTTTGGATTAACACTTAACTCGGCGTTCTAATTTAGCTCTGGTCCGTGCAAGTCCGCCTAAAGTTTATTTACAAGCTAAAATTTCTTGTTATGAAAAAAAGAATTGACAGTCGATAAAAATGGCTCTACATTTTTTTCTTAATCAGATTAATTATATTTAACGACAGAGTTCATTGGGCACCAGTCACCTACGAATTCAGGACAGGTACCTACTGTCGGAACGTAAAAAAAAATGACACCGAAAAAAATTTAAGCGAATATATCGCGCTTTGGGGTGCCGCGTGAAGTATACATAGGCCTCGTGTGCCTTTACGGAAAAGACTACTTTACGCATACTTTTTAATTTAGGTAAATTAAGCAGCAAAAGTGGACGAGCGGTTTTGGTGGCCAAAACCACCGATCCTACGCGCTTTTTAGGGTTCCGTACCCAAAGGGTAAAACGGGACCCTATTACTAAGACTCCGCTGTCCGTCAGTCTTTCTGTCCGTCCGTCTGTCACCAGGCTGTATCTCATGAACCGTGATAGTTAGACAGTTGAAATTTTCACAGATGATGTATTTCTGTTGCCGCTATAACAACAAATACCTAAAAACAGAATGAAATAAATATTTAAGGGGGCTCCCATACAACAGACATGATTTTTTTGCCGTTTTTATACGGAACCCTTCGTGCGCGAGTCCGCCTCGCACTTGGCCGGATTTTTTTACCTGCCGTCTGCCGTAGCAGTCTTGTTGTATAACCGTTCTTCTCAAATTTAAGGAAATTAGGGCACGCTATCAAAATATGCTTCTTTGACATTATTCTCTCTTCTTTATTTAATGTATTTTGCCTAGACGAGACCATATACCACGCACTGTCAAAAAGTCATTAGATCTCATATAGAGCCAAGCTTCTAACTCTACACGCCATATCTTCACAAACTCTACACCTTAGTCAAAATATCTGGCTTGGCCGTTTCGCTTGGCTCGTCTGCGGGGCCGCTACCGTGCCCCCAAATGCATAAGCTAAAGCAGTTTCCACTAATAGTTTAAGACTGGGCAAGTCCATGACCTATCCGTGGTCACACCACTATAGACCAACTCTGCACCCTTGACTAAATATAAATATTTTGATTTAAACCAATTCGACGGAGCCTCTTCTGGGCGGTTTGCCCTTCGGGTAGAAGAAACTACTTAACTAACCTAACCTGCCTATTTTCTGGACTGAATTATGTTTGGGGGGTACATTGGTGTGACCATGGGTCGGGTAAAATAAACGGTAGTCACACCAGTGTAGTAAATTGGTGTGACTACGTATCAGTCGCTGGCAGACATGCATGTCGTGATATCAAGCGTTTCTCGTGAATTTTTGTGAGCAAGTTCGATAATTATAATTATCCATACAAATAAGGTAAGGTATATTAGGTAATTGCCTATATTTATTTTTGACGTCTATTATATGTACGATGTATGTATGAGTAGATGTACTATTTTTTGTTGTGTTTAATTTTCTGATCCACTGTTGATGCACCACCTGCTGTAAACTAGTCCTTCCTTCTTTCTGTTAAAGGGTTGCCTGGAAGAGATCGCTCTTAAGCGATAAGGCCGCCTATTGCTTACCTTGTAACTTTATCTCTGTGTACCTGTTTTCTGTATTGCTTATTATTTCTGGTGTATAATAAAGAGACATTGTATTGTATTGTATTGTATTGTATTGTATTGTATTGTAATTATAATTACCTAACTATGGATTTTTTGTCGATTTAGTTTTCGGCAATTCTAAAAATGGGATAATTACTACATGTATCCATGCAAAATTACAGCTTTCTAGCACTAATAGTCTTTACTAAGCCGGACGGATGTACAGACCGACAGACGGACAGACATCGTTCCAGGTTGGTCTGAGGATCGTTGTCAGTAGCATAGGGTTGCATATGGAGCGGATAATCTGCCTCCACCGGTTCCTGTCCAGCGCATCTCTTACGTGTAGAATTTGGCGGACGACGAGTCTTTTATTTGACGGACAGACAAGACAGACATGGTGAAAACTATGAAGGTTCCGTTTTCGCCATTTTGGCTACGGAACCCTAAAAATGACAATCTCCAGTCAAAAATCACAGCGGATTGCCCCCAAAAACGCAACACATTCGCGAGGATGAGCGTAAGATTTAATTTCGGTCCCCGTTTAAATATAGATGGTCTCTTGTTTAAGCGGGGTCTCCCCCCCTGGCCCCCTGGGCTCCGGGCGCCTAATTGAAACAAACAGGGGCGTCCGCGGGAAGCCATTATTTCTACATTAACTTTCTAGCGCTGAAGATTAATTCTTTCGCAAATTTAAGCGTATTGCGATTGTTTTTCGGAACGATGTTAATTTAGCTTTTGAGTTAATCTGGCGTTATTTAACTGATGCGTTGTCTATGATTTCTTTAGATACTAGCTGTTGCCCGTGACTTCGTCTGCGAAGAATAGGGGTATAAATAAAAAATATCCTACGACCTATTCTTAGACTTACCGAAAATAGAGAAACAAATTTGATAAAAATCGGTCAAGCCGTTTCGGAGGAGTTCGATAATAGCACGAGGTTTTTATATACAGGGTTATTTGTAATTCACTGAAATCCTCTTAACCCTGAATTCCTATCACTCAAACAAATGTTTTTTGTTTTACGACTTTTTAAAATGAAGCACTTTTTTTCCATACAAATACACAGAGTATCGTAAAAGAATAATCTCAAATTTTCAAAACGTTATTACACCAAAAATATTAAGTTATGGCAAAAGCCGTAAAACAAAAAACATATTTGTTTAAGTGGTAGGAGTTTAGGGTTAAAAGGATGCTAGTGAATTACAAATAACCCTGTATTAGATATTAAAAAGTTTGAAGTTTGTTGTAATATGTATCTTTTGTTTTATTTCTTTTAACTTTAAGACCACATTAAAGGATTTGCCGGTTAGGTCATTAGGTCACACGGTCAGATCGCATATCTATACAAAATATATAGAGACCGACAATGTTGTTCATACATAATGCGGGCTGCGTTCAATTTGACCTGACCGCGACCGCAGAACGCATCCAGTGTGCCAAATCCTTAAACAAGTGAAATATATGACGTAAATTTGTCGAAGACACTAGTGAGTGTCCTTACTTTAATTGTCAAAAAAATAATCAAGAATTAGGTACCTACTTAAGTTTAATTAATTTCGAAAAGAAAGCATAATATAGGGTGAAATCTGAATCGTGATACGAAAGTTGTATTTCTTTCTCAGTGTAATGCACTAACTCATTTTGTTATTAGACTAATTTTAATAATTGAGTTATTTATTGCATTATGTTGCCCAGCATTAACTGAGAAGCAACACTAATTTTGTATCATTTTTTAGACTTCACCCTGTGTACACTTGATAAGTCTAATCGTATTTGAACTATTAAA
Organism: Archips crataeganus; assembly: GCA_947859365.1. Taxonomy (NCBI): domain Eukaryota; kingdom Metazoa; phylum Arthropoda; class Insecta; order Lepidoptera; family Tortricidae; genus Archips; species Archips crataeganus. The sequence goes on along the minus strand of OX402060.1, from coordinate 18,224,601 downwards.
CCTTATCACTTATCAGTCTTATCACGATTGATTATTTTTATGTCAAGTTAAACATGACACTTGACATGACCGTGACATTTAATTTTGAACTATTTGTCAAACAAAAGTGTAGTATAGGTAGTAAAATAATACTGATTGTATTGAGGCGATGTTAATTGAATTTTGTTAAAGCGTTTTTAACGTGTTATACAACATAAAGTATACCTAATTATCATAAAAACAGAGTTTTTTACCTACCTGATAGATTGATTGGATGGTATCTTCTGTATATCTATATGTTGGGGGACCAGCGTTAGAGGACACTCAGACACACACACAGAAACACAGAAACAACAGTCAGAAATCGGACGAAAAAAAGACTCAATTTTATTTATTTACTAGCTGACTCGGCAAACGTTGTTTTGCTAGGTGATATCACCTAGGGGTATAAAAAATAGTTTACGACCTATTCTCAGACCCATAGACCTATATTTATAGACAAAAAAAAACATAAAAATCGGTCAAGCCGTTTCGGAGGAGCTCGATAACAAACACTGTGACACGAGATTTTTATATATTAGACTAGCTGTTTCCCGCGACTCCGTCCGCGAAGAATAGGGGCATAAAAAATAGCCTACCAGCTATTCTCAGACCTACCGAATACAGACAAAAAGGTTTGACATGAATCGATCAAACCGTTTCGGAGGAGTTCGATAACAAACACCGTGACACGAGATTTTTATATATTAGAATAAAACCGGCCAAGAGCGTGTCGGACACGCCCAAGATAGGGTTCCGTAGCAGATTCGAAAAAGTCTTTGCATACTAGAAATATTTTTTTACAAAAACTTAAAAACTGCTCAACTGATTAAGTTGAAAATAATTTTCCTAGAAAGTTTTTACTAAGTTTAAGTTACGTGATTTTTTTCATATTTTTTAGACGTGCGGTTCAAAAGTTAGAGGGGGGGGACACATTATTTTGAACTTTCGGAGTCAATATCTCCGAAAATATTCACTTTATCATAAAATGGTTTTACAAAACCCCTATTTATTTTCAAATACCTATCCAATGATACCCCACACTATAGGGTTAGTCGACAAAAAAAATATCACCCTCACTTTACGTCTATGGGAGGTAAGCTAAAAAAATTTTTTTTAGTTTTTATTATTTAATCACTTTGTCGGCGTGACTGATATATATATTCATGCCAAATTACAGCTTTCTAGTACTAACAGTCTCTGAGCTTAGCCGCGGACGGACAGAGAGACAGACAGACAGACGGACAGACATGGCGAAACTATAAGGGTTCCTAGTTGACAACAGAACCCTAAAAAAGATCAGATTACATTTAAAAAAACTACCACCGTCGCTGGCTCAGCCCCCTGGCTATATTGCGTCCTCACTCCAAAGAAACATTCCGAAACAAAAACTCACTCGTAAAAATAAACAGAGTGTATAAAATAATAACGCCCCCATCAGGCCCAACTCGAGTCATCAAATCTCGCAGATGTCATTCCTACGCCTATTCAATTACTTTTATTAAGTAAATCAGACAATTTGCATGTTTATGCACTCCAGCTTGCTTATTTAAACTTTCTTCAGATGGGAAAAGTTGTTTTTTTCTCAATTTCTATGGCGTAACTCGAACGGTTAACTTTGATTGTCTTTGCCGCTTGTTGTGCGCTTGTTTAAGTACTATTTTACGTATATAGGCATATTTAAGGGGGTTCCGTAGTAAAAGGGGGTCTAAGACATAGAAGATTCCGTGGCGTCATCAGCAGATTCAGGATTGTTGATTGGCAGAGGCTTGATCACACTAAGGGTAGGTTTTTAGCGAACTAAACATTTTATATTAAAACCGGCCAAGAGCGTGTCGGACACGCCCAAGGTTCCGTAGTCATTACGAAAAAATCAAGTAATATTTTTCTAAGGATTTCGTATGTGTACGGAATCATCCAAGTTTAGGTATGTTTTATACCTTAGGCTACTATTTACTCTTAAACTACAAATAATTTCCAAGCAATCTTAGCCGCTATAATTTTCCTAGTAAATTTGATATATTTACTACTATTCTGAATTTTTTCAAATTTTTCCACCCAACAGTTTAGATTTTAGAGGGAGGGGGACGGTCGATTTTAATGAAAATTGTCACTTTAAAGTTGAACATTTCGCAAACAGATCACTGAATAGAAAAATCATGTTAGCAACCTCGCAATGGTTTTAAAAGACCTATCCAAAAATACCCCACACTATAGGGTTAGTCGAGAAAAAAAATCACCCCCCCTTTACGTCTATGGGAGGTACACTAAAAAAAAAATATTTTTTATTTTTTATTTTACCACTTTGTCGGCGTGACTGATATATATATTCATGCCAAATTACAGCTTTCAAGTACTAACAGTCTCTGAGCTTAGCCGCGGACAGACAGACAGACGGACAGACATGGCTAAACTATAAGGGTTCCTAGTTGACTACGGAACCCTAAAAATGACAAAATTTTTAAAGATGTTTAGATGATTTGATATTTGGATGATTGCATTTTTGTTTGTCAATCACGCAATAACGGCTGAATGGATTTAGATGAAACTTGGCGTATACAGATAGAAAAGATCTGAATTCAGACATAGGATATTTATTATCCCTGTTATGAATTCCCGTGGCATAAAAGTGTAGGTTAAAGCTAGTATAGTCGACCAAGTAAGTGCTTTACCATTTTTTATGACAGTTCCTACATCAAAGTATAACTATATAATTAAAAATTTAAAAACCCCCAACGCAACTACGTCACACATAATGTTTGAACATAAAGGAAACGCAGCCCATTATGCGTCTAAGATCCCTACCGCAGCTAACAAAAGAGCTGTACCTCTACCATGAGTTTACACTAGTTCACAGTGACCGTACTCGCTAGCGACGGCGTAAATGATTTGTATGGAGAATAGTACTTCCGTAAGTGACCGCTAGAGGCGCTGTACAATTCTCCATACAAATAATTTACGCCGTCGCTAGCGAGTACGGTCACGTAAACTAGTGTAAACTCGTGGTAGAGGTACAGATAACTTTGAAACGGCTAAACCGATTACCAAGAAACCTGCTTTCTAATAAAAAAAAACTGCATGCAAATCGGTTCACCCGTTTAAGAGCTATGATGCCACAGACAGACAGACACATACACACACACACACATAGCGGTCAAACTTATGACACCCCTCTTATTGTGTCGGGGCTTAAAAACAATAAGGCTGATTGTCATATTGATTTGTAAGTGAAAATAGCCTTTGATGTTTTAAGCCGTACACTGACATTGAACCTTGGGATAAAGGTTGGTCGACTCATCATCATCACCATTTCAGCCTAAAGACGTCCACTGCTGAACATAGGCCTCCCCCAAGGCTCGCCAAACAGATCGATAACGCGCCATCCGCATCCAACGCGATCCCGCAACCTTAACCAGGTCATCGCTCCACTTTGTTGAAGGCCTACCTACACCGCGTCTTCCGGTCCGTGGACGCCACTCGAGAACCTTTTTGCCCTATCGGCCATCAGTTCTACGAGCGATGTGCTGTGCCCTGCGCACTGCCACTTGAGTCCGGCGATTCTTCGAGCTATGTCGGTGACTTTAGTTCTTGCGCGGATTTCATCATTTCTAATGCGATCCCGCAGAGAAACTCCGAGCATAGCCCTCTCCGACGCCCTCTGAGTGACTTTGAGCTTGCTCATGAGGCCCATCGTTAGCGGCCACGTCCCTGTGCCATAAAGGTGCGATCAAACCGCCGCTTAAAATACGGTGACGGTACGGAATCGCAGTGACGCACCGTAAACGTCTGAATTTACCGCATGCTCTCCATAGTAAAGTTTTGACGTTTACGGTGCGTCACTGCGATTCCGTAACGTCACCGTTTTTTAAGCGGCGGTTTGGTTGCACCCCAAGTTATCACTGGCAACACACACTGGTTAAAGACTGGTCGAAAATACTAAAATAATTCTTGAACCGTGGATTTTTAATTAGCCCAGCTAAAAACTCGAGCCTCTATCCATTTTTAAACCAAATTCGAGCTAAATCGTAAAACAAAAAGCCGTTCAACAATAGGATCCCATCTCTTATTTAACAATCGTTCTCAAAACTCAAATAGGTAGGTACTCCGCTCAGACGTATAGTCGCCGTCGCACCGATTAAATATTAATCGACGAATTAACCCCGTCTTGACTCGATTAAGCGCGCAAATCGAGTAAATAACCGTCGTCGATTAATTTTGCACTCGTTTGTTTAAGATCTTTGTTCGGGGACGGAATTGTTTGCGGAGGGCTTAGGGGGCGCTGTTGATTTAACTTATGAGTAGGTATTTACTTAACAATTGACTCTGGGTGGGTGTGTTAAAGGTTGGCTGTTTAGTTAGTAGCTTGGAGTTAGGGACATTTTGATGAGTCGAGCGCCCCGTTTAATACCCGGCAAATTACTTTAAAATGTAACCTTTTTCTATAAAAATGAATTCATATTTGTGACCAAAGGGGTCACGGCATTGAGAACGACTGTACCGGTTTCACTATTTTTTTTTAAATATTTCTACAAATCTTTTAAAAATCGCGTGAGTTATAAAAAAATTATGTAATTGTAATAAATTAATAATTTTCCTGTAAATTTATTACCTAGGTGCTTAAATCTCGAGGCAAACTTTATATCAAACAGGGTGAATTCAAATTGGTGATACAAAATGAGTGTTTCGTACTCAGATAATGTTGGACAATATAATGCGCTAACTCATTTGTTTTAATTAGTCTTATTAAATTTGGGGCGTCCATACATTGAGTTAATGAAATCACGAAATTATGTACTTACTTTACTTACTTTCGCTGGCTCAACCACCCGAAGTGGATCTTGGCCTCCGACATCAAAGTGCGCCATTCCTTCCTGCTCTGTGCCAAGTCTGACCAATCGGACACGTCCAGCTCTTTCAGATCCTTAGCCACTTCATCTTTCCAGCGGTATCTTGGTCGACCCACCGGACGCCGCCCGGATGGTCGCCCAAGATACACTCTTTTGGCAGCTCGATCCTCTCCCATTCTTTCCACATGCCCCAGCCATCGACGTCGGGCAGCTTTTATTTCCCCGATGATATTCGGCTCAGACACGAAATTATGTAAAGTAATTAAATGAAATCATGGGTTTGATTTAATTTAAGGTTAATTTTCTCCTTTTAAAGTAGGTATTTAGATAAAAGCTAGATCTGATGAATAGGCTCGGAGTCGCTCAACGAGCTATGGAAAGGAGAGGGCTATGCTCGGGGTTTCTCTACAGGATCGAATCAGGGATGAGGAGATCCGTAGAAGAACAAGGGTCACCGATATAGCCAAACGAATTAGCTCGTTGAAATGGCAAAGGGCAGGCCATATAGCATGCAGAATAGATGGCTGTTGGGGCCTAAACGTTCTCGAATGGAGACCACGGACTGGCAAGCGCATCGTGGGGCGTCCACCAACGAGATGGACGGACGATTTCATAAAGGCCGCAGGTTCAAGGAGGATGCAAGCCGCTTTTAACCGTAATGATACTAATGATTGGGTATCAATATCAATGCGGGAGGCCTATGTCCAGCAGTGGACGTGCTACGGCTGAAATGATGATGAGATAAAAGCTTTTTTTTTTAAATGTTTTTTACTCCTAATTTTTTTATGAACTTACATAACAAGTAGGTATGAGGTATGTTTTTAAGTCTCGAATCTGTCTCCTTTTAGGAGTAGGTACCTAACCTAGGTAGGTACCTGTAGAAATTATCACAGTTGTCGTAACAAAGGCAGACGGCAGCCATGTTGACTCTCCGGGCTCCGCATTTTTCACACAATTGAATTTCTAAATAACCTTCCATTCTGGTTTCCACAATTCTCTCCATTTCAGGAGCTTCAGAATTTGAATATTTTAATTTCAGGACTTATACTTTTAAAATACATTTAAAAAGTCGTGGGGGGCTAGTGGTTTGAATGGCCTCTCAAGCATTTTGTCGTGGGTTCTCTAAGCTCGCACTTCTGATTTGGACGGAATTTCTGTGCGAAATTACATTCTAAATTTACCATGAGCTTTACGGCGAAGGAAAACATTCAGTGATGTAGGCGAAGTTGGCAATCCGTAATCAGACCTGACAGTTGAATGGAAAGTTCGGGATTTTACTGAATTCCCACGGGAATCCTCGAAAATCACATTCTGAACTTCATTTACGTTAGGTATAAGTCATAATGCATCATTATGTTTTTTTTTTTAATGAGTCGCCAGAGGGGCCAAAGACGCGAAGTCTTTGTTGTTTTTTACTTTAAGGATTGGAAGGGTGACTTGTGCTCGGGAAAAATCCCTTCGGACGAACTGGGAATGGAGGGCCCAGACAGTGTCCGACTTGCACGGACTAAAAAACCTGGTCACAAGTCCCCTTCTCTATTGATTATTAATACAAAAAACGTGTGCTTTATATTTTGAGGTGGGGAGGGGTAGGGAGGGGACTTAATCTACCCACAGTGTCCTGCCTCAGCCATTTGCTGGAAGGCCGGGAGAGGAGCATGCATTCTCCCGCTGGGCACTGGGGGTGCTTAGGTCGGTCTTTTATGTTTTTACCCGTTGGTTACTTCCTTGACCGACCCTCGCCCGCATCATTATGTTAGTAATACAGTGATTTATTTCTGAAACAGTATTTTTTTCAGGACTTTTTTAAATGCCATCTTATAGAACGCAGTAGGTTAGGTTAGGTTTGTTTTATAACAATTTCGAAAAAAAATCTGTTTTACAAATAAATCACTTTATGATTAACGTTGATTATGAAGATTATGAAGAATGATACATTATGACTTGTTAAATTATGCTAAACCATAGAGATTCTAAATGGATCCCATGTTAATATCGGGATAAAAGTAGCTTATTTATGTGTTGTTCCAGGCGTCTAGTTATTACTTACCAAATTGCATCCAAATCGGTCAGCCGTTTTAGCGTGAAGGAGTGACAAACACACACATATTCACACATTCTTACAAACTTTCAAATATTTGTGGGATTGATTACGTACGGTCAACTTCTTTAATTGTTGAGCAACTGCCACTGTTCGTATTTTAGCCGTGTAATGCAAATCGCGTTTAGCCGCTTATACTCGTATATCGAAATTAACAATACACGGCTAAAATGCGAAGAGTAGCAAGTTGATCGACAGTTAAGAGGGTACGATGCGCACCATTTCTCCATACAAACGTAGTCCCCTGTTTCCTCCCTGGATAATGGATTTAGAGCCAAATTTTTTTTACTGTGTAATCTGTATCTACCATAGCTATAAAATAAAAAAAATAAAAAAAATAAATAAATAAATATCACGGGACAATTCACACCAATTGACCTAGTCCCAAAGTAAGCTAAGTAAAGCTTGTGTTATGGGTACTAGGCAACGGATAAACATACTTATATAGATAGATACATACTTAAATACATATTAAACACCACTAGCTAGTGTAGCTGAGTATCTTTGAAGGTCTCACCAGCCGACCCGTTACGGGTTGTGGGACCTCACTGGTAGGTACTCGGTAAACTCTCGTCAGTGGCTCCAAGTAGCTGTAGTGCGTGCAGCGGCCACACCCCGGGATACCGCGTCGGCTCGCGGGCTAAACCTGATTGAGAGGGGGTTAACCACTTTAGTGGTTAGATCTTGCAGCGGATTCCTCCTGCTTTACGTACGAAGTCTGTCTCGGCGGGGAAGGCAACCCACGCAGATATGCAACGGGTACTGGTGGACCCGGCGAGGCAGCAAGGCAACGTGGATGGCCTAGGGCGACGGTAGAGGACGTAGATACCGTCGGTTAGATACAACATCCGAGCCCTTCTCTGGTCGTAGCGGTTCTTCGTTCCACCAGACTCAGGGGGGTAAGGACTGAGGGTAAGGGGTAAGGTGAGTGCACTTGCGTTTGCGCGTACGTCTGTGCACCTTAATATATCCTGCGCACCTGACTGCTTCCGTTCATTGACTCCGATGGCGTAAAAGTCCTGTGGCGATGGGGCAAAGTAGAGAGGTCTGGTCTGATGCAAACTGGGCTTTGTCTGAGTCCTGCACTTAGGCGGCTCCAGGGGTGTGGTAGGTACGCCGTGGTCGCTTTCGCACTGCAATTAGGGGCGACAGTGCGAATTCGGCAGCACCTGGAGTGACAAAGCAGCCCTTTCTAGGGATACACTGCTTTCTCTGCTCAGCCAGAGAGGGGGCTAGAAAAGGTGGCCTAAAAAATGTTCGTCCCTACCTGTACGGATGGTAGTTACCGCGGCTGCCACCGCATCTTTCAATTCGTGGTCGACGTTACACAAAGAAAACTATCAAAACACCTATCATGACTTTTGGCGCATGGAACGTGAGAACACTTTTGGATCGAGACGGCAACACGTGCCCTGAACGTAAAACTGCCATAGTAGCTAGGGAACTTCGTCGTTATGACGTGGATGTGGCTGCTATCAGCGAAACGCATCTTGCCGATGAGGGAGAGCTGGTGGAGGGTAGAGGTGGCTACACTTTCTTTTGGAAGGGTACCGCCTCTTCAGAGCCTCGGCGTTCAGGTGTGGGTTTTGCTGTTAAAAATCACATAGCAAAGCATCTTGGCGAGTGCCCGGTGCATATTTCTGACCGTGTCATCACGCTGCGCCTCCACCTGGACAATGACAATTACCTTAATGTCATCAGCGTTTATGCTCCAACGCTGGACAAGTCTGATGATGTGAAGGATCAATTCTACGAGGAATTAACGCAATGCCTACAGAACATCCGCTCCAGAGAGCAAATCTTGCTATTGGGCGATTTCAACGCCAGAGTTGGGAGAGATTTCGAAGCTTGGCCTGGTGTTTTAGGTAGACATGGGATCGGAAATATGAACAGCAATGGTCAGTTGCTGCTTAGTCTTTGTGCTCAACATCACCTTGTGATCACGAATACCATGTTCAGACTTGCAGCCAAGCACAAAACTACGTGGATGCACCCGAGGTCTAAACACTGGCATCTGCTGGATTACGCTCTTGTTCGGCGGAAGGATCTCTGTCAAGTCCAGATAACCCGCGTCATGCGTGCTGCACACTGTTGGACTGACCATCGCTTAGTCGTCACCAAATTGCGTCTTCGCCTTTGTCCCCCTCGTAGGTCCAACATGAAGAAGCCTGTGAGATTATGCGTGGAAAAGCTAAATGATCCCGTGGTGAGGGATGAATTTTCCGAAGCCATAGCTAGAGGGCTGTCGCCTTTGACCAGTGAAGGTGGTGAGGTTGATGCAGCTTGGACTGCATTGTCTTCTCATCTTTTGGATACAGCTACAGTAGTGTTGGGTGTAAAAGCTCACAAGAACGAGGACTGGTTTGATGAGAATGACGGTCTTCTCACAGAGGCGCTTTATAAACACAAAAACCTCTTGTGTCAACACAGCTTTACACGAAGAGGTGGGAATGTTCTTGAGGTTAAGCAGGGTGACCTGGAATTGCGCAAGCTATTTCGAGAGACTAAGGATAAGTGGTGGCGAGACAAAGCTTGCCATATACAGTCACTTGCTGACGCAAACCAACTTGGGGAGTTCTACTGTGAGGTAAGACAGCTGATCGGTAGTGGTAATCGTCCAAGGGTACCTTTGAAGTCTATTGACGGGGATAGACTCCTTACAAGTAAGGAAAGTGTACTGATGCGATGGGCGGAGCATTTCAATGCTTTACTCAACGTTGATAGATCGGCTGACTTATGTCATATCAGAGCTATGTCTCCGTTCCCTATTGTTCCAGAGCTGGATGATCCCCTGTCGCGGAGTGAGGTTGTCTCTGCTATCAAACAGCAGCAAAACAAGAAGGCGGCTGGCATCGACTTAATGCCGGGTGAGCTGTTGAAGTGCGGCGGTGATGTGTTGCATTCATATATATGGGAGCTGTTTGTTGTTATGTGGGAGAAGGAGCGTGTTCCGACCGAGTTTAAAATGTCTCGTATCAGTACTCTCTATAAGAACAAGGGCGACCGTTCTGATTGCGATTCGTACCGCGGCATTTCACTCCTGTCAGCATCCGGTAAAGTTTTTGCGCGAGTTCTTTTGAACCGCTTGAGAGCGCTTTCTGAAAGGATCTTGCCTGAGACCCAGTTTGGCTTCCGTCCTGACCGCGGCACCTGTGAGGCAATATTTTCGGTTCGTCAACTTCAGGAGAAAAGCAGAGAACAGAGTCGTCAGCTCTATCTCTGTTTCGTTGATTTGGAAAAAGCTTTTGACAGTGTGCCTCGTGAAGCGCTCTGGATTGTACTGAATAAGCTAGGATGCACGGAGAGGTTTGTCAGACTTCTGCGACTCCTGCATGACGATATGCAATGCTGCGTCGCTGTGAACGGCGAACAGTCGGAGTTTTTCTCCGTTACCTGTGGGGTAAAACAAGGCTGTGTGCTAGCGCCCACACTGTTTGCCCTTTACTTTGCAGTTGTAGTCAAAGAGGTTTTACAGACTTCTTCACTCGGAGTTCGCATCCGGTTTCGCACAGATGGCAATATTTTCAATCTGGCTAGGTTCAAGGCGCGCACAAAAGTGTCGTACGCATTAGTAACGGAAATAATGTACGCGGACGATCTGTGTTTTCTTGCGGAATCCCCAGATGGCCTACAGCAGCTAATGTCTGGCTTCAACGAGGCTTGCCGGAAGTTCGGCCTGAAAGTCAGTGTCAGGAAGACTGAAGTGATGTCACTAGACAACAATGGTTATGAGACATTGGCAATTAAGCTTGGTGAGGATTTGCTGAAGCAGGTAGGTGGACAGGTTCCGCTATTTGGGGAGCACAGTCACATCAAATTGCGACCTTGACGCTGAGATAAACAGCCGCATTAGTGCCGCTGCAGCAGCTTTCGGCAAACTGAGTGCCAAGGTATTCTCTTCACATGACTTGAGGCTGGCCACCAAAATATCAGTGTACATGGCGATCGTGCTGCCAAATCTTTTGTACTCTGCTGAAACGTGGACAGTGTACCGCAGTCACATTCGTACGTTAGATCGGTTACATCTCAAATGTTTACGGAACATCATGAAAATTCGATGGTCCGATCGCGTGCGGAATACAGAAGTGTTGCGTCGTGCCAATGTAGGTGGTATTGAGTCGTATCTGATTAGACGACAACTTCGGTGGTGCGGGCATGTGTCGCGGATGGCAGAGGAGCGTGTGGCAAAGCGCATCTTTTACTCTGAACTCGAGAATGGTAAGCGGAAACAAGGCGGCCAATTTCTAAGATTTAAGGATGTTCAGAAACGGCATATGAAGAGATGTTCCATTGAGCCCGCTCTATGGGAAGATTTGGCGGCAAAGCGTCTTGAGTGGAGAGGTCTCGTGAATCGTCAGGTTGGGGACTTCGAAATCCAGCGAAGAGCTGACCTAGATGCCAAACGAGACGAATTGAAGGCTCGACCACCAGCAGCCATCTCCTATGGATATGAGGGCGGTGTTCTTACGTGCCCTAAATGCGCACGAAGATTCACCGCCAAAATTGGCTACGTAAGCCATCTTAGGGCGCATCAGCGCCGTAATGAATAGGAGTCGAAGCGGTCGCCGTGACCGAAATCGGTCGGACGGATTCATTAAACACCCAAGACCCGAGAACAAAAATTCGTATTTTTCATACAAATATCTGCCCCGACACGGGAATCGAACCCGGGACCTCAAGCTTCGTAGTCAGGTTCTCTAACCACTAGGCCATCTGGTCGTCTAAAGCGTCTAAGCTATGCCCCTATGTTTCGTTTTTTTTCTATATTTCAATTAACATTAGAAATATAAGCTTTCCAAAACTGAAAAAATTGCCCAATTTCAACGTCATTTTCAGACACTCATCAGAAAAGAATCCCTGACATAAACAAAAAAAGGAAAACATAGGGGCATAGCTACATCTGTCCTTTAATTATTTTTGAAAAAAAAAATTTTATTGGTCCAGATTTCGAGAAGAAAACAGGGGATTACGAAATGCTGTTTTGATCAATTTTACGCGCGTATTAACGGTCTGAGCTGCAGTTGTCCCGCTCTCGCTGTACTGACACGTAGGGGTTCGGGCGAGACAGCGACATTTCATTAAAATACCTATTTCTCAAAAGTCTCTCAGCCATCGTACCCTCTTAAAGTTTTTGACTGTATAAAGCAAATGGGAACGTGCACATAGACGGTGCTGCCAACTGGTGCCATCAATTTGAATGTTTGACCCGGATAAGTTTCTTTTGCTGTCCGCATGGTGTCTCTTCTGTCGCATTAGTGCTGCTGCCTATACTTTCCGCACGTTCCCTATACCGACGCACTGTGGTACATATAGCAAATTTGAGGGAAAAATAATTATATAACTTTCTATTTCGTTATTTAAAAAAATATCTCACCATTTGAGTTTACCTACTCGTAACCATGGCCGCGGCAATGCCGAAACGCCGAATTTAGCAATATGATTAAAGCATGATTATTCCTACTAGATATGCTACTGGGTATATTACGAATGAAAATCACAACGTTTAAAACATTAGGCTATAAAAAAAAACTATTTAAATCTCCAATGGCATAATAATCTAAAACTTTTAAAAATCCGATCCGTACTTGAAAGGAAACTCAATTAAAGCTCCGGAGCGGCGCCGACCCCAAACTATGCAACAGACAGTCGCGCGGAACAATTGGACCAACTGCGGACGTCTCCGAGGAGCGCTTGCGTCGGGCTGGGGTGGCTGTCTGTTAGTCCATGCTAGGACATTCTCTTACCTTGACTCTCTGGTCTCTGGTGCCTCGGGCAGGAGAGACGGCTGGATTTTTGACGTGACAACGTCTAATAAATCGATGATCGCCGGCTGCACGCACGGAAAAGGATGACTCAGTGTAACGTACTTACATAGCACATTGTCCCGTTACGCGTCCCGTTACGCTCGAGCCGATGAACGATCGGAGCGAGAGCGCAGCACAAGCGAGCGAAAGGCACGATCGGCAAAAGTATGCAATCATTTCATCAATGTTGTCACGTTAAACTATCGTCCGTATTAGCGAAGCAGGTGGCCTAAGTTTTAGGTTTGTCCGGGTGCATACAGAAGGAAAGAAGACATTATGTATCGCATAGTTGGGTTTGTGTGATTTGTGTGTGTTCGTACAGTTTGGAGGTGGAGGTACTGCATGAACACACATTTCGTGCATAAACGTAACTATCGTTAGGTCGCGGGTGAGCAAACTAATTGTGTCAGTTCATTGATATGGACCTCCGCAAAGTAACGTTTGATTCAATAAAATAAATACTTAATATTAGTGAAAGTCTTAAAAAGCTCATTTCGCTTCGTTGAATACAACAGTAACAGAAACTCTACGATAAAATCCCAATGTAAGTACATGTATCATAGCCACCCTACAGGCCCGACAGACGCTCGAGTGTCCCGATTCGGGATTATCCGCAGAAATGCACAACATGTTGTCAATGCGTGCGGGATTTGTCCGCAATTCAGTACTTGTCGATATGTAGGGTAGTTTTTTGGGGCGCGTGTAGCGCGTGTTAGCTTTTTGTGAGTAAGATGATGTGGTTACATTTTTATTTGTTACCCTCGATGGAAGAGGGGTCATACAAGTTTTTAAGCAGTTTTTAAGTTGTTCTTTACTATCTTCATAAATAATATCAATAGAGGTATTGATGAAAGAAATCACATTTTTAATAAAATAATATTTAAACATCCCATTAAATGCTAGAGGTACCATGCTAGAGGTAGCATGGTACCTCTAGCATTTAATGGGATGTTTAAATATTATTTTATTAAAAATGTGATTTCTTTAAATAAATAAGTATTTTGTTTCGTGGTTTTGAGGTAATATCTGCCTAGAGAATTATTTCTCTATTGTAGCTTAATCAAATATATTATAAAGCACTTACTTCAAATATTGCAAGTAAACTTTTATTTCCGTATAACAAATTGTGTCATAACTGGTCGATCAATTAATTTTTTTGGTAATGATCCTAAATCTACATAGAATACCGTATTCCAAATGCAGTCAAAAGTAAACACAAAGCATGAAATCGCTGTTTATCAGCCCAAAGTTAAATTCAAACGGGATCGCATCTTTAAAAACAAATGTTATACTTACTGCAATCTTGCAAAGGCCACTATTTTAAAATCACCCACATATTTACGTCAAGTGGAAAACCTCTAAAAAATCACCAAGGTCGCCCCAAAAAATCAATTCCAACAAAAAACCGTCCAAATTGTAACATATAACATTAGTTCCGTAAGACAAGTGCAGATGTGCCCACCATATGGCATACGGCGAAATAATTACCAGCCATCCCGCGCTCGCGCAGTTGAGCCGTGAAATGCGGGATATGATTAATATGGTGATGATATGTTCGCTATTTTATTTTAGACGAGGGCGATGCTTGCCGCTGCTATTTAACTTGGAGGGTGTGAGATGGAAAATTTTGTCTATGTATGTTTTAGTGAATATTTTTATGGTAGCTGGTATTTTATAAGTTTAATTTTTTATATCAGTGTAGCTCTGGTATGAGATGGAAGTAAATATACCTGACATGTTTTTCCGGTTTGCTTTTACCGCGAGGTGAGAAATAATGCGAAAAAAAATTCTAAGGTGTGTGTGAAATTTCTATTCCGTACTGGGCCCGCATGGGGCCTACGGCCCAAGCTCTCTCATTCTGAAAGGAGGCCTGTGCTCTGCAATGGAAAATATATAGGCCCAATAGATAATTCAAATCCCAAGTTATTTTGGAGCATCTAGATATTGTCATTACCATGCCAGCAACTTAAAATCTGGCTCTGACTACACCTATCGATTTTATAAACGTCCTGCTCAAAAATTCATAAAATCATGTGACTAACAGTAATAAAAGTTGGCTATAATTGCTTACGGGCTTCCACAAAACAACAGATAACAACTAATAAACCCTCAAACGCTACAAAAACTCCGAACACTAACATATGCAATCATTACATTAATGTAATGTCATTTAACTTAATCAATTATTTGGCCCACAGGGGTGGCGCGAATAGACTAATCGGAGCCATAATGGCCCGTCGTCGCGGCCGCTTGTGCTAGCCCTGTGTTGATTTTTGACATTAGGGCTGGTTGGAGATTTATCACTTTAAAGTGGAGCCCCGACATGTTTTGAAACGGTTTAATTAATGTTTTGACTCGGAGATTTGGGACATGCTGTTTACGATACGAGGATTTAAAGGGCATATCAATTTAAACTGCAGTTTTCAGGGTTCCGTACCCAAAGGGTAAAAACGGGACCCTATTACATATTAATACAAAAAATAGTACAAAATCTTCATAATATCATCTTTGTGCTTCAGCTCTCCAGTTTTATATGCAATATTAAATAAAAACCGCCCTAGTACGAGTCGGACCCGCCATTATCCTATAAAAACGGCAAAGAAATCACGTTTGTTGTATGGGAGCCCACCTTAAATATTTTTTTATTTTAATTTAATTATTTATTTTCAAAGTGAAAATATGACTAAAATATATATATATATATATATATATATATATATTTCAGGGGCAGAACCCATATTACAAAATATAAAATTAGAACTAAATATGACTAAATATATGACTAAATATTCTGTGAATATTTCAAGCGTCCACCTATTGCCGTTATTAATATCGAGCAAAAACGAGCAAAAAATCACGTTTGTTGCATGGGATGGGATGGGAGCCCCTTAAATATTTATTTTATTCTATTTTTTAGTATTTGTTGTTATAGCGGCAACCAAAATACATCATCTGTGAAAATTTCAACTGTCTAGCTATCACGGTTCCTGAGATACAGCCTGGTGACAGACGAACGGGCAGTGTAGACGGACAGACAGCGAAGTCTCAGTAATAGGGTCCCGTTTTTACCCTTTGGGTACGGAACCCCAAAAATAAACTCTCTCGAGGTATCTAGAGATTTTATAAACACCTCCAACTTCACTTAAGTTAAGTCTTATTCCAGCCGGTTTAGTGAAATAAGACGACTTAAAGTGTCAAAACAATTACAAACAAGGCTAAGATTAATTTGCCCTTAAAATAATTTCAGTAACATAACATAAATACTACACATAAAACGTGAAAAAGTAACACAACCATGTTAAACAAGTCCAATAAATATTGTAAATTTACTCAGATAATAAATAAGACACCAAATTATTCTCACTTAGTTTACTGTACCAAAGATCACACGCAACTAACTGTCCAAGAACAAACTCAGTGTTTAAGAAAAAAACACAACTACCCGACATAAAATTAACGTTACATTAAATCAAATGCGGTATGCTAACAAACTGTCAAATAGATTGCAGAATTAAATTTTGATCATTTAATATTGAATTATTTTTCATTTCTTTTGAACAAGCTGCAATTTAAATTATAAGTTTAATTTTTGAATGACAAATTATTTACACCACTGACATTATAATGACATTGCCCTTAAAATAATAAACAATGTTAATTAAATATAGACGAACCAAAATTAATAACTAACAATATCCAAATTTCAATAACGGCGGCAGCCCTCGCCAGCAATTGATATTCGATACAGTTCACACGCCGCCCTTTGTCGCGGCGGCGCTTTTGTTCCGAACCACTGTGCAGTTTTATTGACCGGCAAAGTAAATGAAGTCATTTTACTCTAATGTCCTCTTTTATTCGCGTAATAGTTGTATGTAGATGCCGTTAGTTTTGGGACGAAATGCGTTATGGTTATTGCGTTGTTTTTCCCCGTTTTTGATGGGATTGCACCACTGGGCAGTTGGGATTGCGGCTCTAGTATTGATTCGCCTCTGGAAAAATATATTTAAGAAAACAGGACATTTTACGTAAAATCTAAAAATAATACTGAATTTATTTAAAGGGTGTTTGACAGCGTTCTCATTTCTCCCGCAAAGCCCGGGAGAGTCCGGGAATAAAATAATAATAAATGCATGGCTATGAGTATAATTATAATGTAATTTTTAGTCATATTAACATACGGTCTCGGATTGACCTAGAAAATGATAACATTTTTAAATTATATGTTCATGATCAATATGATCATGACTAACCTAATAAATAAATAATATTCAACCTACCTAGCTCCAGGTCAGTGTTATACTCTCCGGTTTTTAGGGTTCCGTAGTCAACTAGGAACCCTTATAGTTTCGCCATGTCTGTCCGTCTGTCTGTCTGTCTGTCTGTCCGCGGCTAAGCTCAGAGATCGTTAGTACTAGAAAGCCGTTATTTGGCATGAATATACATATCAGTCACGCCAACAAATTGGTAAAATAAAAAATAAAAAATGAATTTTTTTAGGGTACCTCCCATAGACGTAATGGGGGTGATTTTTTTTTCTCGACTAATCCTATAGTGTGGGGTATCGTTGGATAGGTCTTTTAAAACCATTGCGGGGTTGCTGACATGATTTTTCTATTCAGTGATCTGTTTGCGAAATATTGAACTTTAAAGTGAAAATTTTCATTAAAATCGAGCGTCCCCCCCCCCCTCTAAAATCTAAACTGTTGGGTGGAAAAAATTGAAAAAATTCAGAATGGTAGTAAATTTATCAAATTTACTAGGAAAATTATAGCGGCTAAGATTGCTTGGAAATTATTTGTAGTTTAAGAGTAAATAGTAGCCTAAGGTATAAAACATACCTAAACTTCGATGATTCCGTACACATACGAAATCCTTAGAAAAATATTACTTGATTTTTTCGTAATGGCTACGGAACCCTACCTTGGGCGTGTCCGGCACGCTCTTGGCGGGTTTTATTAATAAAATTAATCTTCTATAGGGATTCGTTGAGAGAGATATCTGCCAGATTTTGTACTATTTTGATTAAAGAAGTACAATAGGGCATTTATTCGAGCGTTTCAACCGCCTCATTTATCTGGTCACATTTCTTAAGAAATGGGTGAAGATTTTGATGAGGCTTTCGGTTATATACACTGACGAGCAAAAATAAAGGGTCGGTTACAAAAATTATGATAACTACAAAACCCGCTGTGATAGCTTCTTTGAATAAAATGAGTTTTATTCTTAACAAGAAAAAGTTTAATTGAGAATAAATTTCTTTACTAAACTCATTTTACTTGAAGAAGCTATCACAGCGGGTTCTGTAGTTATCGTCATTTTTTTAACCGACCATTTATTTTTGCTCGTCAGTGTATTAGAGGTTCTGTACCTGTACCATATAACTGGGAACTGTATCAGAGTCTTCTGCCATTTCTTAAAAAATGTGACCAGATAAAATGAGGCGGTTGCTCTGCATTTTGTATTGAAACTGCAGATCACCCAACAGCTTCAAACGCTCGAGCGATTGAAGCTCTTGGCCGTGTTTGCTCTAAGCAGTTCGTCGATAAATAAATAAATATCACGGGACAATTCACACCAATTGACCTAAACTGTCAGTCAATTGACAACATTTCATTTTTTTAACACCTGAAAATTACTACAGGAATCGAAAGAGTTTCGCCTCCTGAACACGGAAAAATATTTCTTATAATTTATTACTTCATATTTAAAAAATACAACATATTTAAAAAACATATGTGTACTTACCTGTACCTCCACAGAATAGATATGTTTCCTTTACCCTTTTCACTAGAAAAAAGAGTTGTCATAATTTTAAATTTGATAACAACCTTAATGTCAAATTTACGTCATCACTTTTTTTTAATAGAGACAAGACAAAAGTAATGGATCTATTCTATCGTTACGCTCTTTTAGAATAAGCACATCTTTAAAAAATTGAAATAAATTAATTAAAATTTAAAACTATCAGCGTCTTTCTCTTCCCGAACAGTATACAGAGAACGAATCAAATTATAGTCTTAGAAATATGAAATGTTGTCAATTGAAATTGCAAACAATGTAAACAAACCTTGTATTTAAAATGTCTTGAATTTCCATTTTCCCTTATCAAATACTGCTAAATCCGTGTGTTATTTAATCAACACTTATCACAGCATTAAAACCATTAAAACAATAAACAAGTGCTAGAATATGGATATTTCATTAAATGGTTTATTTACATTGTTCGCAATTTCAATTGACAGCGATTTTAGTCCCAAACTAAGCAAAGCTTGTACTATGGGTATTAGACATACTTAATATGTATATTTATAGATAGACGCATACTTAAGTACATATTAAACACCCAAGACTCGAGTAGGTACAAACATTCGTATTATTCACACAAATGTCTACCCCGACCGGGAATCGAACCCGAGACATCAAGCTTCGTAGTCCGGTTCTCTAACAACTAGGCCATCGGATCGTCTAAAAATCTATGGACGGGCTAAGTTTATCTATTATAACAAGTTAAGTATGAAGTATTTTTTTCTATTTATTTTTTATTTTCTTCAACTTCATTTTTTTATTACTTTTACGGTCATCCCGTGAAACCATATATTTCAAACTAAATACAAACTGAAATATAGATGCACAGAAAAAACCCCAGAAAAAAGACCAATGCTGGGAATCGAACCCAGGTCCTCAGCGTTCCGTGCTGCGTGCTTACCCCTACACCATCACTGGTCTAGAAGTTAGCGACGAATCTTTCCCATACATCGTACACTTCAGTTTGTTATAACCACATTTAGGCAGTGATAAAGCGCATCTATGTTATGCCCTCTACCGAGAGACTTCAACACTCCTTCGGAGCTACCCGCTCACCTGGACCAAGAGATGGCGCTACTAGGCCAACTTTTACAAGTTAAGTATGAAGTATTTTTTTCTATTTATTTTTTATTTTCTTCAACTTCATTTTTTTTTAAGTGCATCTATATTTCAGTTTGTATTTAGTTTGAAATATATCTATTACAATACAAACCAACAAACAAGGCCGCCTTTGCTGACAGACTGGTTTGTTGCAGGATGGAGGCCACTAACCTGGCCATGTCCCCGCGAGAATCCCTCAAGCCTCGCTCCGAGCACAAGGCGATTCAGCTCAGCGCCAAACCTAACCAGGTGAGTCCATATAAGTATTTATGTCTACTTTCATACATTCATCATCTTTTGCCTTATACGTCCGACTGCTGCTGACTCAGGACTTAATTGGGCTCGGGCTTACTGTTATAATCACCTACTTGTATGCCAAATTTCAAGAGTCTAAGTAATCATAGTCCCTCTGTACCGAACAAAAAAATACCGTTCCCTATTCCGTGGAAATTTCAACAAATCCGTCCTTATTTCTTTCTTACATCGGTTTATATAGAATATTTATTTGCCATTAAAAACAATTTATCACTTACATGAGAAAGTAATATCTAAGGTAGTGTTTGCATAGATCATAACGGCAGACTCAACGCAAAATTTAATTTTGCTGTGCTGTTTAATGGGCTAAGTATTTACCTTTGTTCGTAAATTGCTGTCTTGTAATTGTTTAGTGAGTTTTCTTTGTATAAAGCATCAGATGTTTTCTGCAATTTATAATGATGAAATTATAATATGTTTTTTAGAAAAAAATACAGTGCCAAGTTTCTTGCGGCGCATTCATCTCGGCAATCATGGTATTTCCAAAAGCGCTGGCAGACTCAGAAAAAGACTTGTAAAAGCCCTTAACGGCCTACTTGAAATAAATTACCTACAAAACAAACACCTATTGCTTACTCTTTATATTTTTTTCCGTGTACTTGTTTTTCTGTATTGTTTTCTGTGTTGGACAATTCATTGTGTTGTATTGTATTGTAAAGTTTTAATTTTGATTTAAGCCGTTTCGTTCACACTAGGTCAGCACAGTGCTGCTATACGGCGTGCCGATCGTCTCCCTGGTCATCGAGGGCGTGGAGCGTCTCTGCCTCGCCCAGATCTCCAACACGCTGCTAAAGCAGTTCTCCTACAACGAGATCCATAACCGCCGAGTGGCGCTGGGAATAACCTGCGTGCAGTGCACTCCCGTCCAGCTCGAGATCCTGAGACGAGCGGGCGCCATGCCTGTGTCTTCACGGCGGTGCGGTAAGATAAACACAAACCCACAAATTAAAGAGAGACTATATCTGATTGAAATCTCTCTGCATTATAAAACACTAACTGCTGCCCGCGACTCCGTCTGCAAAGAATTCGTTTATCGCTATCCCGCGGGAACTATGCAATTTTCCGGGACAAAAGTATCCTATATGTTAATCCAGGTTATAAACTATATGTGTGCCAAATTTCATCACAATCCGTCAAACCGTTTTAGCGTGAAGAAATAATAAACATACACACTCACAAACTTTCGCCTTTATAATATTAGGTAGTGTGATTTACCACATATGAAGATCAAACAGGAGCATGACCTATTGTCGCTAGACAGATCGCCAAGTAGCAGAAAAAAGAAAAAAAAACTACAGAAACTTTAATTTTAATGAGTGTTTCCTTCTAAAATCGATATTGCTAATTTTTTTATCTCTCCCTCTGTCAATTAGCACAAGTTTTTTTAGTGATTTCACATTGTACTTGACGGTACACACCAATGAAATGTAAGCCTTTTTGAACCACCACGTCTGCAATAACCTATTTTTTGTGCCTAACTACATATACCTACTAGGATGGATGGCCTTAGCGAAAGAAATAGGCATTGAAGCCCAACAATTTTTACATTAAGTTAACAAAGTTGGGGTTACATGAGGATTGACAAAAGGCAGCTACGTGGCATATGCACCATTACGCGCCATATAATTTTTTATCCATTGCACTGTAAAAGATCGTAGAATTTAATTATGTTCGCTGCTGTTTGACTCGCCTCTTTTTAAAGATCAAACATTTTAACCATATCTTTGTATTTGACTCTCTCAGGTATGATAACCCGTCGTGAAGCGGAGAGGCTTTGCAAGTCTTTCCTGGGCGACAACGCGCCTCCGAGGTTACCGGATGACTTCGCTTTCGCTGTGCACCACGAGTGTGCTTGGGGCTGCCGCGGTGCCTTCCTGCCTGCAAGGTACAGTAGCAATACCATGCCTCAAATTAGGAGAGGTTTAGTCTACCAAGAAATTCCTTTACCTAAGGTTCAATGTCACTTGTATGGATTAAAACATCAAAAGCTATTTTCACTTACACTTTTTCTCTTCTTGCGGTGCCTCTCCCTCCACTACTGGAGGTTGGCTGTCAGCTCCGCATATCTCTCCTTATCTCTCGCCAGAGAAAACAGTTCTTCCACACTGGCGATACCGGTCCACTCTCTGATGTTTCGGAGCCACGATTTCTTCCATCTTCCGACGCGTCTTTTCCCCTCAATTTTGCCCATCATTATTGTCTGGAGTAGATGATAACGCTCTTGCCTTAATACATGCCCTAGATAGGCTACCTTTCTTCTTTTAATGATTAACATGAGCATGACACTTACAAATCAATGTGACAATCAGCCTTATTGTTTTTATTCTGATGCAGGAACTATCTTTAAAAATGGTAAACCACTTACTCGGCAGACCATACAAGGAACTGTTTTATTGATAAACTCTTCATGAACCTTTCAAAATTATGATCGAAGATTTGATATTTTAGGTATTTAGGTTCTCTGAAAAAACTAGTATCGCACGTACTAGGGGCGTTCAATAAAAAGTGAGAATGAGTATGTTACTTTTACTAAATGTAATTTTATTTTTCGACATAGTCACCTTTTAGCATAATACACTTATTATATCTTTTTTCTAAACTTAAAATTTCATTTTTAATAAAGGTCTTATCTTGAGTACTTAAAAAAACTTGTACTGCAGCGACTACCACGTCGTCGTCTTCAAATTTCTGGCCTCTCGGGTATTGTTTCAATCTCGGAAATAGGTAGAAATCACTGGGAGCGAGATCTGGTGAATACAGAGGTTGCTTAAGGATATTGAACCCAGCATCACGAATTGCAGCCATTGCAACGATGGACTTGTGTGCCGGGGCATTGTCCTGGTGGAACAGCACAACTTACGAGAGTTTACCTCGCCGTTTTTCGCGGATCTCATTGCGCAATGTTGCTATTTGTTTGGCGTATAAAAGTGCCCGTAATAGTGGCTCCATGTTTGAGTTACTCAATCATTAATACCCCTTTACCATCCCAAAAAACAGAGCCCATGACCTTACCGGCAGATGGGCCCACCTTGAATTTCTTCGGAGTTGGAGATGATGGCCTTTTCCATGTCATAGACTGCAGTTTCGTTTCAGGGTCGTAATGATGGAGCCATGTTTCGTCCATTGTTATAAATCGCGCCAAAAAAAGTTCCCGGTCTTGCTGTATCAGGTCCAAAGCTTCTTGACAAATCTCGACTCTAGTTTGTTTTTGCGTGTCAGTAAGCATTCTTGGTACCCAACGCACAGATACCTTTTTCATACCCAAGCGTTCATGTAAAATATTATGCACGCTCCCCGTTGAAATCTTTACATTTTCAGCAATAAAACGAACCGTGACACGACGATCCGCCAAAACTGAGTTTTCAACTTTTTTCACAATTTCTTCAGTTATTGCAGTAGTAGGGCGTCCGGAGCGGGGGTCGTCCATGGTCGATATTCTTCCATGTCTAAATTCGGCGCACCAACGTGCGACTGTCGAATACGGAGGAGCATTAGACCCTAAAGTGTCCCGCAAATCTAAATTGACTTGGTCCGTAGAAAAATTTTTCAAACACAAGTATTTGATAACGGCGCGCAGTTAAATTTTCTCCATTTTCGCTAACGTACTCAATAGCATTGCAAAGAAATTACCGTATTTTTTCAAACAAAAGACAGTTACTTTTTTTTTCATAGCAATCAGCTAGATTAGATTAGCTTTACCGGCCAGTATTTAATTTCCTAATATTGAAAGAGTTTGCATCTCATTCTCACTTTATATTGAACGCCCCTCGTATATCGGAGATTCGCGATTCTATATCGACTATTTCACCAGGTACAACTCCTCCCGCGCCAAGTGCATCAAGTGCGCTTATTGCGGTTTATTCTTCTCCCCCAACAAGTTCATCTTCCACTCGCACCGCGTCGGCCCTGGCGACAAGTACATCCAGCCTGATGCCGCTAACTTCAACTCCTGGCGACGCCACATGAAGCTCAGCGGAGCGCCGCCTGACGAAGTCGTGCACGCTTGGGAAGACGTCAAGGCTATGTTCAACGGTGGAACCAGGAAGAGGATGCTGTCAGCTGCTAGGTATTACAATGGGCTTAATACGTGAAAGGGATTATGGTATGTTTGGGACTAGAGGCAAAACGGATGTAGTACGGTCGCTTGTTTTAATTTGGGACCCATTTCGAAACAATATCCTTTGAATTCCTATACAATTTGACAGGACTGTCAACCTTAATACATAATCAGTGAAAATTTCAAGTGTCTAGTTAACGCCATTATAAAGATCGAAATAAAATGTAAAAAAAAACACATTTCTTGTATGACGACACCCTTTAATTTTCAAATTTATTTTATTTTTAGTACTTATTTGTTGTTATAGCGGCAACCGAAATACATCATCTGTGAAAATTTCAACTGGCTAGCTATCACGGTTCATGAGATACAACCTGGTGACAGACGGACAGACGGACGGACAGCGAAGTCTCAGTAACAAATACAAATACAAATACAAATACAAATAATTTATTTGTCAAACATAGGTTAAATAGATGGTACAATGATCATAGGCTTGTATCACTATGCTGCGCCCAAGGGCATACAAATATGAATATTCACATTCATAGTCATGCACAAATCAATATACTTATAGTCTAAAAAACTGTTCAACTATCAAGCATATACTCATCTAATGAATAGAAAGCTTTATCCACCAAAAAGTTAAAAAGTTGTTTTTTAAAATCATGAACATCCTCGGTCATCAGTATATTCTTCGGAAGCTTGTTGAAGATCTTGGATGCCATGCCGAATACGCTTTTAGCAAGTAGTGCTGTTTTGTATGGTCTTGTGTTTATTTTACCTTTTTGGCGAGTACTTCTAAAAACAGGAAATTGGTTCTTGTTACATTTCACGTAAGTTGAGATTTCGTTGATGTATATGCACGGTAGGGTCAGTATCCGTAACTTAATAAAATGAGGCCTACATGAATCGGTGGACGAAATACCACAAATCGCACGAATACATCTCTTCTGACCCTTGAACACCATATCTCTGTCCGTGGAGTTACCCCAGAACATAACAGGGGCCCCGTTTTTACCCTCTGGGTACGGAACCCTAAAAACAGTCCGCAACTCCGCTCCACTATCTAGCTCTATGTCTTTGGACAGGCAGTCCACATTACCCCCAGTGAACAGCCTTTTAGATTACTCCACCGCTATACAAGTACTCCAAACCCCAGTGAAAAGTTCAGCTTTAATTCGTGCCACAGACGAGTGTCGCTCCGCAGGCCCGAGGCGGAGGAGCCGAAGCGCGCGAGCAGCCCTGCGCACGCGCCGGTGCCGCGCCTGGCCGACTACGTGTGGGGCGCGCGGCTGCCCCTCCCCTACGCCATACCCTGGCTCAAGCCCACGCTGTGGTCACCAGGTATATTGAACCATAGTATACAAACTTCACACTATGTTGATCAAGACCGTTGGGCAAATGAAAATGTGGTGGTGCGGACATCTGGTATACCTAACGTGACCATTTTAATTTGTCACTTTAAAACAGGACAACGACTTTTTAAGAAGATTTTGGGCAAAATTAAACTTTTTTACAATAATAAACATCTTACCACCCAATTTCGTATTTTTTTTCCGATGGGCAAAAAAAATACGGTTCATTACCTAATGGGTGACAATTTCCAAAATGTGTAGAACTTTTGGCAAGATTTTTTGAAAATCTTTAACAATTACTATTAACATATAGTAGTAACTAATAGTTCAAATACATAGACATCTACATAATTGAGTTTTATTTTCTGTCCGCATGTTGTTTTTCACAGAAAATACATGTTCGGCTACCGCTTACGTGTCGTTATTTTAAAATCTTATGAAAACGGGACATTTTCGCGTCCCCGACTTGTTTTTCGGGACACCGGGACAGAGTACCTGAGAGCGGGACAGTCCCGTTCAAAACGGGACGTATGGTCACATTAGGTATACCTTACCGTTAAAAAGGGCATAAACTATAGAGGTTTTTATTTATTTTATTTCATAAGATGAGCAACTTCT
Organism: Archips crataeganus; assembly: GCA_947859365.1. Classification (NCBI taxonomy): domain Eukaryota; kingdom Metazoa; phylum Arthropoda; class Insecta; order Lepidoptera; family Tortricidae; genus Archips; species Archips crataeganus. The sequence continues at coordinate 18,198,577 of OX402060.1, read as the reverse complement.
CTGTGATACATTCTTATGTTCTTATCTGTTTTATTTGACTAGTTGCTGTACGAAATTTCTTGAGCTTTAAAAGGTCTTCAAGGTCTCTACCTCTAAGTACACTAAAATTAAAAAAATATCAGTGGTTAAGGCGCAAAGACGTACTAGACAGCAGAGTTTATTTCGCATTTGGATAGTGTGTTAGGTCTTTGACATAACTCAGCTTTTATGAACTTATTACTTATATTATGCTAGGAGCTCTGACTGCGCTGAGCGGCGTGGGTCCGTTAGAGGAGCCCCGGGCTTTCCGACCGGTCCGGCGGCCTTCACCATCGCCGCCTATGTCCACGTCGCGCTCGCCTACCAGGTAAACTCTAGATTATGCTTACCTGATTATCTGTTCTTCATTCTTCTGTTCCGTAGCAGCCGTGTGTTGAGAGGCTTCTGAACATCAATCATCAGCTCAGCCGAAATACCTCTCCCAAGGCTCGCCAAACAGATCGGTCAAATCCCAACCAACGCCATCCGCATCCGAACGCCACTCAAGAACCTTTTTGCCCCATTGGCCATCAGTTCTACGAGCGATGTGCCCTGCCCACTGCCACTTGAGTCCGGCGATTCTTCGAGTTTTGCGGTGACTTTAGTTCATGCGCGGATTTCATCATTTCTGAACATCAATAAAAAATGTTATAAATGACGGAGTTAAAAAGAAAAGTGCTGACTAATTAACTGGCTGACTCATCAAATAGCCTGCCCAAATCCTTATTGGCCCTAGAAAGCTGATGATGAAGGTCTGACTTTAAAACTTCAATGAGCAAACCTTATGGACCCAGGGCCTTAGGGCCCCAATAAAATGTGCGAACAATCTGGCAAAGGTTGCAGAAACCAGGGCTGCCAGTATATATTTTTAAATTATTCGGCCACGATTCTGAAATTATACGAAATTAAATGTCAGGATACAAACACTACATAAAAAATCCTTTACATACACAATAATGATTATTTATCACGTGAACTTACATTGATTTATTTAGTATGCATATCCTTAACGCGCACCATTCCATTATTCCATATGACAACATCTAGTATCTACTGGGTCTACTACTAAACACGTACTCCTTCTCTGTCGCACTTGCAAGTTGCATATTTAAGCGACAGAGAGGGAGGTATCGTGAGTTCGTGAGTTTCGATTTTTGTAGTAGCCGCCCACAACTAGTGAACGTAAGTAAACGTCAAGTAAACGTAGCGATGGGTCCGAATTGTACGTGTGGAATATAATGAATATGAACTTAAAATATAACATTTTGGTTTTCCGTATCCAATTATACACGAGGATCCAGGATACATAGAGGATAATCGTATCCTCTATGTATAATTAGGTAACTGCACCTAGGTCGCAGTCACCTAATTATACAGTTTTTGTATCCAATTATACAATCTGGCACCCCTGGCAGAAACTACTTTGATGCGGGTAACGAAGGACCCATCGTTGTGGAACTCTTTGGAAGAAGCCTTTGCACAGCTGTCGACGTCTTTTGACTGATATGTCTTCTTCTTTTTTTAAAAATATGGCTTCTGTCCCACTTTAATGGTAGGACAATTTCGCCAGTGTCGAAGTAAGCTCTCTTGGGAGCGACGTTGTACGGTGATTGTAGTTTCTGCAACTTGATAGAAAAATTCCAGAAACCACGTGGAAACAACTTGCGCATTAAAAAATGTCAGACACGAGAGCAATATAGAATTTTGTGATCACTGTTAATTAAGGTTAATCGCCGCATAAAACACTATCAAAATTATACTTCAACTAGCCAAAGAAACAGAAATACCAAAATTAGATACTGTCTACATCCGCCATGTTCGAATGCTACAAATCGAAACTGACTGATATGATAATAATTGTGTTATTTGTCAGGTCGCCGGTGGCGTCGCCGCGGCGCTCGCCGCCCCGCCTGTCGCCCCGCTTGTCGCCACGCTCGCCGCCCCGCTCGCCGCCCCGCTCGCCGCGCTCGCGCAGCTCGGACCGCGACAGTGACGAAAGCGTCGACATCGAGACCACCGAGGAAGACGCGCGCGATGTGGTGAGTTACTTTACATTATTGTAGTGCTTACACCGGCTTAACATTTTGAAAGGTTTTGAAAGGTCCACATGCACACACAGATCCAGGACGTGGTGAAAGTCTTGTTTAAACGTTCGAGAAAAAAAATTCAAGTCTAATAGTTAGAAGACAGTTATTTACTTAATACCTACTGATTTCTTTTTAATTTAATTTCTAATTAAAGGTTCAAAATGCGATTTTTTTCACGTTTTAAAAATTAGGTTTGGGTTAACCGCATAAAATTGTGGAGAGTGGAGTGGAGTGGACCGGGATCAGCAATAGCAATGCAGACAACTGTTCCGGATGGCTCAAGACAGGGGAAAATTTTCAGCGCTAACAGCCAACCTCTAGTAATGGGGTGGCACTAAGGAGAAGAACCTATTCAAAGTGTAGACTCCGTACCAGTACTATCACAATATCTACTATTGTTATAGTTACAAAGACAGTGTATAAACTAAACACAAAATTATTAAATAATGATGCATTACGGTTGCAATTTTTTTTTAAATATTTAGGCCTACGATGGAGCACGCTTGCCTAGTAAATGCTCATTCACCCTAGACTTGAAAGCGGCCAAATTGTAGTGTTCAGGGAACGTCATCGGCACCAAATATTCGAGCCGTGCTCCGTACACTTGGAACATCGTTCAGCTTTGGTCTGTCCGCCAACCAATTCTCTCGTGAATTTTATGAGCGAGTTCGTTACTTTAAGAACTATATTTATGTTTTTTGACGATTTAGTTTTTGTACCTAATGTCAAAGACAAACTCGCGAGATCTACTTAGCTTACAGAGACGCTAGTTAAGCAGCCTACACTACAATAAGTACAAAATCAGATGCATTTCCTAGAAATCAATACGTCCGTCGAATAAAAAACCTAATCATGCGATTACACACCGCCGAGGTGATTGGGAAAAAGCTCTTCCAACTTTTTAAATTGGATCCGAGTCGAGCTCGGTTGCCCCCGAATGGCACTGGATGAAGCTTTAAGCCCAATACTCGTGCTTGGCTATTAAATTGCATCTTTGAGAAACGTTTACGCGAGTTGTGAAGCTTTACTACTTGGGGGTGACTTGATTGTATTATGTTTCTGGTTGTGATACGTTTTAACCAAATTCAAGAATAGGAAAATGTTAACAATTCGATTGTTTTTATTAAAGAAAAGGTCATAGTGACATGGGAATTCATCATGAAACTTACTGTGAGAGCGCTCTACGATGACTCAGGTCAGGAATCAAATGGTTCAACAGTAAATTAAACACAAATAAGTAAAATAAATTGTGATACAAAATAATCGTCAAAGTAAGCAGACGTGAACACCAAACACTCGTACTGTAAATCTGCTCCAATTAAAATATCGACCTCTCAGCTTCAGGCTTCAAGGCCAACGTTTTTATTCTCAAATCCCCATTCAAGCGGGGTTACTTAATTCTCAATCAAAAGACAGGTAAACAAAGAATTCGGTCGACGTAAAAACTCGAATAAATCCCCAATTAATTGGCTACGGCACGGTAGTAAATTAAACATTTTCTCTTATTTAAAACCGAAATGAAAGTCGAATAATTACAGAGTTTTACGACGTGCAAAGCCACCGGCCGCCATTTTGTGATGCCGTCCGGGAATACGGACACGGCGTGGAATTAAACGGCGTTTGTCTGAATGGAATTAATCAATGCATTAATTAGTTAAGTTTGGTTCAAGTTGCTGGATTGAGGGTTATTAGATTCGGTTGACGGAGTGGATGGTTGTTACGAAGTTTTTTTAAGAAGTATCCCTCGAAAGAGAGTGCTTTGGTGGACAGTTTGGTTGGATCACGGTTGGATATAGATTTTATATAAGTTCAGGTAGAATGGGCGATTGCTGCCAACGGCAAAGAGGAATTTAATTAAAAGATATCACGGAATTTTGGATTGAGGAGGAAAAGACAGGACCAGCACTTGACCTCCTGAATCCTGATACGACACGACACTGGCTCTTTACTTACTTGATCCATGTAGCTGCCCCTAGGCTGACCTCTTCCTCTCCCCCCCTCGATCTTACCTTCAAAATCACCTTATTGAAGCTGCCGTGTCGTATCAAAAGTTCCAATCATTTTCCCGCGTCTAGTATCTATATTCAGGATTGTTCTCCGCCCATTAACCATGCTTACATAAGGTACTCAGTTACTTATATATCTTAATATCATTGGAAATAATAAAGGTGGCTATGGAAGCAAGATACATACAGTCAAGGAATTTAATTTCCTACCCACCTAAGTTTGAATATCGTACGGCAAACTGTCACCATAAGAGCTAGCTTTTGACGTGTTCCAATTGACATTTCGACCTTAATGCATTGCGAATATTACACGACATTTTTACGAAAACGGTAGGGAATTAAGTTCCTTGAGTGTACATTATTTGATAAAATTAAGCACAGGGATTTGGATAATGTAACTGTAAATTTTTGTAATGTTTTAATGTAAAAACGGCATCTGTCAAGTTTCTTGCGCGCATTCTTCTAAGCAATGATGGTCTTTCCGAAAGCGCTGGTAGTATAACAAAGTGGCACGTAATAAAGTTGCAGTTTCGTAGCAATACGTTGGTAGCTTATTTATTATAATGATTAGTGACAGGGTGATAGCATGATAATAAGGCTGCGGCTCCACTGAGGCGGAGACGAGCGGAGCTGAGAGGAGACGTGTGGCGATCGACCAATCATATTACATGAAATCCACATCTCGTCTCCGTTCATGTAATATGATTGGTCGATCCCCACACGTCTCCTCTCAGCTCCGCTCGTCTCCGCCTCAGTGGAGCCGCAGCCTAAGTAGATACTGGTAGCATTTTATGTCACTTTGGCGTCCAACGTAATGACTAATATGGATAGTCTGTGTTGTTAAAAATAAAATTTCATAATTGTGTAAAATAATGATAGGAACGTCAATGAGACAAGACGACATGAGTTGACGTAAACACATTCGTTGGTTAGATAATTATAAGTGGTCTGTACTTCATAACCATAGAAATGTTAAAGGTTCCAAAGATTTCAATGAAATTTAGCATTCAGCGGGTTTGGGGGGCGACGAATCGATTTAGCTCGGAAAAATCTCTGAGAAAAAGCTTTTCGAGTTTTCGACCGAGCAAAGCTTGGTCGCCCAGGTACTAGGTATATAAATTGTGCAGGAAATTTAAATATAATACTTGGGCATTTTCAGAAAAAAGTGTACCCTGTACTTTTTTTAAAAACCTAACAAATTTTGGGTTATTTGTACTCAGAATCACGAGCACTATCGATTTAAGCAATAAAAAAAGTGTCCCTCTCTTAATTGTCAGTTCTGTGACGCAGTTAACCATACATGTTGTATGGACCGTCACAAAACTGACTAAATTAAATAAATAATAATAATTAAATAAATTTTGTATGGAAAAATTAAGGATAATTAAGAAACCGGTCGCCTATCACTAATATCTAATGAATGATTATGAACGACGAAATAAACACAAGAGTACTGCTTTACGTTGGTCGTTCAAATATTTAGACTACTCGCTCGTACATTTCAACTTCCTAGAATTTACATTACTCAAGTAAGTAACGATTATCTCGTAGCAACGTGATCCTTAATCGATAGCAATGGGTGTGTCAGTTAGTTACTTACTGGCAGTGAAAGAGGTGAGAGGCGGAGGCGACAGAGGCGCACTAATGAACAGGTTTAGTAATTAACAAGCGAGGCCCTTTGGCTTCTAAAGAACGCTTAGGGCTGACGCGGTGTCGCGTTACAGCGTGCAAACAAGAAATTAATTTACGTATACGTATGAAAGATTGATGTGACCTGGCTGATAGACAACTGTAACATGTCAAACCTCTATGGCGCGTAACTGGCCGCTTACAGAAGAACAATATTCTAAAATATTGATCCACTGTAGAGAACGCGTATGCCGAATTTCTTGTAACTATAAATTATTATTTTTTTAAATCCCCAACGCAATTATGTCATACGTATATTTGAACATAAAGTGCCCATTATGCGTCTAAGATCCCTTCCGCAGCTAACAAAAGAGCTGATAACTTTGAAACGGCTGCACTAATTTTGATGAAACATGTCTAAGAACCATCGCCAAGAAACCCGCTTTCAAATAAAAAAACCGTATTATAATCGGTTCACCCGTTTAAGAGCTATGATACCACAAACAGACACACAACATAGCAGTCAAACTTATAACACCCCTTTTTTGTGTCGGGAGTTAAAAATTCTAAAATATTGATCCACTTTCGACAACGCGTATGTGGAATTTCTAAAAAAAGCAGTGGTAGCCTACTGGTTTGACCTATGGCCTCTCAAGCAGAGGGTAGTGGGTACGAGTCCGGGTTCGCACCTCAGAGTTTTTGGAATTTACATGTGAAATAACATTTTAAATTTACCATGAGCTTAACGGTGAAGGAAACCTGTACATATCTGTGAAGAAATTCAATGGTGCGTGTGAAGTTTCCGATTCCTATAGGGCCCGCATTGGCATTACGGCTCAAGCCCTCGTATTATTTTAGTCATTTATGTCATGTTTCTTCTGTTAAACAGTCCACGCGTCTAGCCTAGGGCGATATGCTTAATAAAATACTGCTAATTGTAATCCCTAAGTCGGATTCAAATGCAAGCGGCTTACGGTACACTCCAATTGATTATTTGTACTAGAGCGGTCAGCTTCATATTGCGATTGAGACCTAATATACATAGATAATGAATAAAAACCCGCCCAGTTGAAGCCGGACTCGCGCACCGAGGGTTCCGTACAAATTTTTAGGTACATATGTCAAAATATACGCCGTAAACAGTCGTAACTATAATAATCCAGCGTTAGCAGAACCCAGCTTCTAAGTAAAATGTACGCAGTGTGAGATAATTTTTATTATTTGTTGTTGTTTCCACAGTAATACATAATCGGTGAAAATTTCAAGTGTCTAGTTAACGCCATTATAAAGATCGAGTTAAAAACGCTGAAAAAACACGTTTCTTGTATGATGACTTCCATTAATTTTCAACTTTATTTTATGTTTAGTATTTGTTGTTATAGCGGCAACAGAAATACGTACATCATCTGTGAAAATTTCAACTGTCTGGCTATCACGGTTCATGAGATACAGCCTGGTGACAGACAGATGGACAGTGGAGTCTTAGTTGTAGGGTCCCGTTTTTAACCCTTGTGTACGGAACCCTAAAAAAGGGAGTCCACCTAGAGGTTAGCCATTTAAAACACACCCGTACCCAAATCTGTTTCCCGAATGTCATTCTATTATAGATAATCCATTCCACCTTAATAGATGAGCAAACAAACAAACGTAACTCGAACTTGCCAACATTGACATTGGATTAGTGATGGCCGAGAAGTAATTTTGAGTAGTGGTCGAAAAACAGAGCACCTTGTACTTGCTGTGTAAATCGGGGCACCCTATATCCGCTAGACAATCTTCTAAATTGAAAGGCAGGTTAAATACTTTTGTCGTTATTGGGTGGGTGAGCTTGCTTGGGTGAAGTTTCTGTGGTTTTTATGGAAACATTTATTTTCCAAGAGCTGGTAAAAATATTTTGTGGTGTATTTTTAGACGATCTGATGGCCTAGTGGTTAGAGACCCTGACTACGAAGCTTGAGGTCCCGAGGCAGATATTTATATGAAAAATACGAATGTTTATTCTCGGTTATTGGATGTTTAATATGTATTTAAGTATGTATCTATCTATATAAGTATGTTTATCCGTTGCCTAGTACCCATAACACAAGCTTTGCTTAGCTTACTTTGGGACTAGGTCAATTGGTGTGAATTAATTGTCCCATGATATTTATTTATTTATTATATTCGGAAGCAGTGGTGGCCTAGTGGTTTGATCTATGGCCTCTCAAGCAGAGGGTAATGGGTTCAAATCCCGGCTCGCACCTCTGAGTTTTTCGGAATTTATGAGCGACATTACATTTGTAATTTACCATGAGCTTTACGGTGAAGGAAAACATCGTGAGGAAGCCTGCATACACCTGCGAAGAAATTCAATGGTGTGTGTGAAGTTCCCAATCCGCACTGGGCACGTGGAACTACGGCCGAAGCCCTCTCATTCTGAGAGGAGGCCTGTGGGATAGGCTGGGATGATGATGATGATGAGATGAAGAAGCTTTAGCAGATTTGAATTCTGCGCGGAAGTAATCTTGAGCAATAGCTAGCTAGACTATTAGTCACCGATATTTGGAGTATTTTGGAGCAAGTGAAGGTGCCATCCCTAATTCAGACCCGTGTCCCGGGAGGCGGGGTCCCGCAGGACTGCGCACTTCATTTACATGAGAATTGCTTGTCTAAATCTATTAGAGGACGCGATGCTCTGTGGGTATTTACTCGTAGTACAAGTGTCTTAAATAAGTTGACAGTTGCCTTTTAGTAAGTGTCAAAAATATCTATGTACAACTCTTATGTCATTGACATGATGACTGTATACATATTTATGCTTTCGACTGTACCTATATTAAAAATCAAATAAATCTCTCTTTCTCTTTTACATGTCACTTTTTTAAAAACTACCAGCGCTCTCGTAAGCGCCATCATTGCCAAGAAGAATGCGCCGCAAGAAATTTAGCAGAAAGTCTCGAACAAAAATAAAATAAATAATTGCAAACAAAATAAACATATAAACTACAGTATAAAATTAAAAAAAGAAATTACATATAAAAAAACAAATACATGGATGTATGTATGTATCTAGTTAAAGAGACAAAAAAAATATAAAAAAAAATATTGTTCAGTTATCCGTTAAAAAAGCCGCGGTTGAGGGTGTGGGTTAAAACCTGGACTCGCATCTCTGAGTTTTTCGGAATTTTTTGTAATTTATTTGAGCTTTACGATGAAGGAAAACATCGCCTCCGCCAATATATATATATATTTTTTTCACCTTAGATCCATGCGAAGGTAGCGAACCGGCCAAGCCACATATTTTGACTTATTGTTAGATGTAGAGTTTGTGAAGTAGCGCATGTAGAGTTAGAAGCTTGGCTCTACATGAGATCTGTACCTCTACCATGAGTTTACACTAGTTTACAGTGACCGTACTCGCTAGCGACGGCGTAAATGATTTGTATGGAGAATTGTACTTCCGTAAGCGACCGGTAGAGGCGCTGTACAATTCTCCATACAAATAATTTACGCCGTCGCTAGCGAGTACGGTCACGTAAACTAGTGTAAACTCATGGTAGAGGTACTGATAACTTTTTGACAGTGTGAGGTATATGGTCTCTATCTATCTATCTAACAGCCACTGTCCGTCCACTGCTGGACATAGGCCTCCCTCATACTGCGCCAATATTCGCAATCCTGGGCTTCCCTCATCCACCCACTGCCAGCTGTCCTCCTAAGGTCATCAGTCCAACGTATCGCAGTATTATGGTCTCGTCTAGGCAATATTAAGCCAGGAAAAAAGGAGGCCGAGACCTGCAACTACGTATTAGAAGTACCTGCTCAAATACGTAAGGCCTTAATTTCAAAGGAGAGAGTGTTCGTGCATTGGTCGTCGTGCCCTGTAAGAGACTTTACTTTGGTGACGAGGTGTTTTAAGTGCCAGCAGTACGGCCACGCCGCTAAGTCGTGCCGACGAGAGACCTCTACTTGTGGACATTGTGGAGAAAACGGGCACGACATCAAACAATGCACCAAAAAAGCCGAGCTCCCAAAATGTGCTACTTGTCTGCACTTCAAAAAACCGTGCGGCCACAAGACGGGCGATTCCGATTGTCCTGCTAGATTACTTGCAGAGAAAAGGTACTTTAACACCATTGACTATGAGGGCGTCATAGAGCACCGTAATTAAATTAGTATTTTTAGAAGTTTTATTTATTTACACATTCTGATTGACGACCTAGATAATTTCTCAATGTTTGAGTCATCGGCTTAGGCGCGTATTTTCTTTAGTCAGCAAACTTTGCACTCGATTTTGACCCGGTTAATAACGGCACTGACTGTGTGGTTTATTCGACCTTAATAATAAACATGTATGATGATGTATACCTAAGTAGGTATACCTACTTTAAATTTCTAAATTTAGGCTGTTTAATTCTATTGATTTATCTGTACTATTGTAATCACTATACTCAATTTGTTACTGTTTTATTGTTTTTGAATTTCATGTAATTTTATGTCTGTATACTTTTATAATATGTTAAGTTTAGTTAATTATTTTTAATTTTAATTTATAATAGCTCGTTTAGCCTGCGACACAGAGTTCCCTAGTAACCCTAGTGCAGGCACGCGTGTTACATAGGCCTTTTGTAAAATAATCGTATTTCTAGTTATTTGTACTGAAATAATTTGAATAAATTCTCTTATCTTATCTTATCTTATTAATGTGGCCGAATCGTCGCGGTAAATATTGTTTCCGTGATAAGTCCCGTTTAGTATAATAATTACGAATGAACTGAAACAATTACTTTGCTCACCCGCGACCTTACGATAGTTACGTTTATGTAAGAAATGCGTGTGCATGCAGTTCCACCACCTCCACACTGTACGAACACACACAAATCACACAAACCCAACCATCACCACCACCAAACTACACTGACGCATGTCGAACTCAACCAGAGCTCATCTTCAGAGTTAGCACAACAACAATGCTACCAAATGTTAAACTCAACACACACACATTGTTATTTGTTATAGGTATTCATTTTCATTTCATTTAATTTGTTTTCATAGATACATTTAATTACTACTACTACATTATATTACACAACAACAATGCTACCAAATGTTAAACTCAACACACACACATTGTTATTTGTTATAGGTATTCATTTTCATTTCATTTAATTTGTTTTCATAGATACATTTAATTACTACTACTACATACAACAGGTCATTTCCTTATGTTTTTCATCTATACCAAGTTATTGTTAAGTTTTGTGACACCTGTATTTCTGAAAGATCTTCATATACAATGGCGCTAAGTTCCATAGTACTAAGTTGTAACTACAAAATGTTCCACTAGATGGCGGTGTTACGTGCAGCAAACTGGGTGACGTTTGGCTGTTGCAGGAAAAACAATATCAAGAACAACGATATATCTGTCCCATCCAAGTAGAAAATGTTGCCCGCAACTTAATCTGCGATCTATTTTTGAAATCCCTGCCTGATACAATAGGGATTTTAACCTTAGTTAATTTAAGATTACAATCTACATGTACATATACAAATATGATGCAGCGTTGTTTTTAAGCAATAGGTACCGATATAATTGTTCGCTTCGCTTCGGTTTCGATAGTTTCTAGTTTGACATTGAGAATTAGGCGATAGTATCGATACTATCAATGATCTATCGACGCGTTTCGATAGTTTTACAATAGTATAATTAAATGTTTGACTGTCGATAGAGCAAAATTATCGATACTATTAATCTAATTTTAGCAATAGCAGTACTTATTTTCATGATTAGATAGCATCAATACGATACTATTGATCTTCCGCGATAGTATTACTTATTTTCAACTATCGATATACAGGGTGTCTCATTTAGATCGGTCAGTATGGGAAAGTCTGAAACTACAAGACATACGAAGATCTGTTCTTAGGAACCATGTCATCGATTTTAGTAACAAGAAGAACTGCATTCATACATTTAAAAAAAACTTGTACTCAGCTCGGGAATCGAACCCGGATGTTTTGAAAAATAAAATTAACACTATTTCTATTTAGATATCGATTGTGTAGGTCTTAAGCAGCAAATTTTACTATGAAACATGATGTCTTAAATTAATAAAATGCATTGTTTTCATATCTTTTAATTTATTTTAGTAGGTGTTCGATATGACCAACCTTTTTTTTTAATACAACATTCAACTCTTTTTTTTAATTCAACAGCGGATGTAACAAGTTGCGACACCTGCTAAAAGCCATAACACAACAACCATAGAGACAATCTTACGCACCTAAACGAGTTGAATTGAAAAAAATGGTAGTCATTTCGAACACCACTAAAATAAATGAAAAGATGTGAAAACAATGCATGTTATTAATTTTAGACATCATGTTTCATAGTAACATTTGCTGCTTAAGACCTACACAATCGATATTTAAATAGAAATAGTTTTATTTTTCAAAACGCCCGGGTTCGATTCCCGAGCTGAAGACAAGTTTTTTTTTACATGTATGAATGCAGTTTTTCTTGTTACTAAAATCGATGACATGGTTCCTAAGAACAGATCTTCGTATGTCTTATACAGGGTTATTTGTAATTCACTAGCATCCTTTTAACCCTAAACTCCTACCACTTAAACAAATGTTTTTTGTTTTACGGCTTTTGTCATAACTTAATATTTTTGGTGTAATAACGTTTTGAAAATTTGAGATTACCTCTTATTTTTACGATACTCTGTGTATTTGTATGGGAAAAAAGTGCTTCATTTTAAAAAGTCGTAAAACAAAAGATATTTGTTTGAGTGATAGGAATTCAGGGTTAAGAGGATGTCAGTGAATTACAAATAACCCTGTAGTTTCAGACTTTCCCATACTGACCGATCTAAATGAGACACCCTGTATACTATCGTATCGTCAAGGGTCCGTAGTTACGATAGCACTATTGATATTATGACTGATTTTCAAGGCGTGATACTATCCATAGACTATCGCTATCGCAACAACACTATTACAATAGTCTGATCAGATAGGTAACTTATTATAGGTGAAAAACTTAAGAAGATAACCTGTTGTATGTTATGTAGTAGTGCACAAAATTGATGTGGAACTTAAGTTATTTTTCTAATTTGGAACGTCAATTTGTTGTTTAAATACGGACACGTTACTACTACAACAACAGGTCCATCTTCTTTAGTTTTTCACCTATACTATAATATAAAAAATTAATAATTAATAAGCAAGCTATTATTGCTAGTTCAGTCTACCAAACCAAGTCACATTCCATAGTACTTAGTTGTTACAAACTGCCCCGCTAGATGGCGTTGTTACCTGCAGCAAACTGGGTAGCGTTTGGCCGCCGTGGGAAATACAATAACGAGAACGACTCTAATCAGTCTGCCATCATCCAACAAAAAACGTTCCCGCAACTTAACCTGCGATTTATTTTTGAAATCCCTGAACAAGATAGGGATTTAATTAAACATAGACAGTAAATAAATGTTTTCCTTTTCTGCAAATCAAGTATTTCAATCAAACCTTCGTATGCGGAACGCAGATCGACGAAACCGCGGTTTTTCAGTTTTACTTACACGACTACGGCAAAGCAAAGCCCAAAGGAAGTGTGATGATTTTATTTTAACAGTCTTTTTGTAATCTGTAACCCCGGCGCCACACCACACATATTACAAATGTTTCAACACATATTTGAACACATATTTGATCTATGGTTGATTGTATGGATGTTCTATTGAACAAATAAGCAAATACCAGTGCTACACATGTGATCAAATAACTGTGTTCAAACATTTGTAATATGTGTGGCGCCGGGGTAAAATTCATACTATTTGAAACAAACGAGATTAGAATGTAGGTTTTATAGGGTTCCGTAATCCGTATCCAAAGGGTAAAAACAGGACCCCAGACTCCACTGTCTATCTGTCGCCAGGCTGTGTCTCATGAACCGTGATGGCTAGACAGCTGAAATTTTCATAAATGATATATTTCTGTTGCTGCTATAACAACAAATACTAAAAATAAAATAAAGTTAAAAATTAAAGGGGATTGTCACGGACACAAACCTTAGTCCGTCGCAAATTGAAAAAAAGCCAGACGTGCCATTGACAGCTTGTCATAAGCAAACGTACATAACACATAATCTTACTTTGTGATTTTACTTCCGCATCTTTCTCTAAGTTTTCGGTATTTTTTAATTATATGGCGCTGCCAGAAAACCAGGGGCGGATCTACATAAGGGCTTTTTGGGCTGCAGCCCAGGGCCACATGGATATAAAGGGCCCCCAACTCCCATTGGAGACATAGTAGATACATACATACATCATTATCGAATACATACAGTTTTTAAAAAAAATTGCAATTAGTTAATCAGGTAGGCCCCTAAGTAGCGTTAGCCTAGGGCCCCACAAACTTACGGTCAGGCCCTGAGAAAATCTGTAATTTGTTAACAAGGAACGTTTCCAACCAATAGTAGTATATTAATGCACTTTTAAAATTTTAATTCATTGGCAATTTCATTGTTACCGGCGTCACATCAAGAACAACATGACAAGTCCTTACGCAGCGAACTCTTTGGCACCCTCAACAATCTGAAGCCACTTTCTTCTCCTTGTACCATTTAATCACATCCTCGTACCGCTTGTTCTCTACAGGCGGGTCACGTACCTAATAGATAGGTAGTTTGGGGCAACCGATTCAATTGCACACTTGATGCCCGTATAAATCACTGCGAGGGCGGCACGTACGAGAAATATGTGGAAGATGTGCTCTTATTTACCCAAAGATGGAGTTAGTGTACAACGCAATGCGTCAGGTATTTGTTGGGAAGATTTTGGAAGCGTTTGCAAAATTGTGGTGCTTGTTTTGAGCGCAATTATAATTATTTGTTAACCTTTTATTACGTTCAGATTTCGGGTGACCAGTCCAAGAAATATTTTAATAGGTCTGGGGTCAGTCAGGGTAGCACGCTTGGACTTACCCATCCGGATGATCTGAAGATATTTTTCGTCATTAATTCGACTTCCGTACCTCTACCATGAGTTGACACTAGTTCACAGTGACCGTACTCGCTAGCGACGGCGTAAATTATTTGTATGGAGAATTGTACTTCCGTAAGTGACCGCTAGAGGCGCTGTACAATTCTCCATACAAATAATTTACGCCGTCGCTAGCGAGTACGGTTACGTAAACTAGTGTAAACTCATGGTAGAGGTACTGACTGTGAATCTTAACAGCGTGATATAGATGCCGTGATTGATTGGAGTCGGGAAAATAAACTTATGTTTAATACCAATAAATGTATGATCATCACATTTAGCAGATTGATATTATATTAATAACATAACTAATTTATTAGATAACAAATAGGCAATGACGTTCATTTTACTTTGAAAACTATGACAAAGATGGTCCATGTCGCACTTTATACGGTGAGGATTAGAATTATTTAGAATTCTTCACAATCTACGCGTGGATTACTTTGACAGTGCTTTGGGACCGAAGTCCGAGTGATGATATGCTCAGAGTGTCTCTGCGGAATCGCAATAGAAAGATGAAATCCGCGCATGAACTAAAATCACCGACATAGCTCGAAGAATCGCCAGACTCAAGTGGCAGTGCGCAGGGCTCAGCGCTCGTAGAACTGATGGCCGATGGGGCAAAAAGGTTCTCGAGTGGCGTCCACGGACCGAAAGACATAGTGTAGGTAGGCCTCCAAGAAGATAGAGCGACGACCTGGTTAAGATTTCGGGAACGCGTTGGATGCGGATGGCACGATGAATTCTTTAGCGAGCCTTGGGGGAGGCCTATGTTCAACAGTGGACGTCTTTCGGCTGAAATGATGATGATGATGAACGACAGAGACCCAATTAATACACTCAGTTACCAGCCACCACTCCAATCCAGTTGCAGTTTTTTCAATTCGAAATCCATAGAATACGTGCCTAGGCTGTTAAAATTGATGTGGACTCAGTTGCCACCTGCCATGTGGTGTTTCTTTTTTGTGCCGCCCGCCGCCTCTTGAATATTACACAAAAGGCTAAAGTGGGGACTGATATAATATAAGCGTATATTTTTCCCAGCTTCATCCCGCGGCCTCGTCCGTGTTAGAAATCCATAAAAAAGGACAAAGAAAGCACAAGATTCACTCTGACAACGCCATCTATGAATTGTTAACGAAATTAACACGTCATCTTGAAAGGGTACTTCAACGTTCTTGGACAGCGCTCTCTATTCTTGTTTAAAGTAGAAATATTTTTCCATCGAAACGTATTAAAATTACCAGGATATTGAGTATCCTAATGGCTCAATCCAAATATTCATCCATCTGCACGCAAAGTTACATCCAAGTTCATTCTTTTGGTATTGCGTGATTGACTAGACTAACAAAAAATAAACATCCAAATGTCTCCACAAACTTTCTTATTTATAATATTAGTGCGATAATTATGGATAGGATAGAATTATTTCGTTGTTTGGTTTGGTTAAAGTTTTTATTTGAATCAGAAGTTGGTTGGCTGAAATCATTTATTTTCTCAAATATGGTGCAAATAGGTGTTACAGACTGTTTATAGAAGCTATTAAATGTTTTGTCGTTAAGACATGCACATGTAAAAACTGTTTGCAGTTCTGAGATTGAGTGCGCATCTGTAGAATGACCGCCAACGAATTGGTGTACCTATGTTAAAATTAAAAGTTATTGTTAAGTTGATAAAATCAAACTAAAATTACGTCCGCAACAAATGACATGGAGATATGACCCTTATTTTCATTATTTTATTCTATTTTCACTAAAAAAATCAAGAATCACCATAGGGTGGACAGGACGTATTGGGGATTGATATTTACTAACTCAGGTATGAAGGGTACAGATAAAGGGTGAAGCCAGACGAGCGTAATTTTGTGAGTCGTGAGCGGCAGAATTTCGGTCGCACCATACAATATGCAGGTCATGACGTGACACTGACGCGACACAATCTCAAACTCAAACTCAAACTCTTTATTGCATTTAAATGTTGTGGGTAAAGATCTTAAAAATAATGTACAGCTTCAACATTTACCCTGTAAGGGCACAGCAATATGTATGTATAATGGCGGTAGTAACCACTAAACAATATGTTCCTTAGTAAAAAGTTACAGTTATAGTTTACCTATTAACTATATGGCACTAAAAAATTATATAAACTTAAAAATACTACTTAGAATATAAGCAAGGATACCTAATCTATTTTTGCTGACTTTATATTTTTGTTTTTTGGTTATATTTTAGTAGTTTAGTGAATTTTTATATAAATCTATTTTTCGTTTAAAAAATCCTGTAAGGAGTAGTAAGACTTGTTGATTAGATGTTGTTTTAGTCGCCTTTTAAATTTGTCTATATTGTATTGGTTTCATCTTGAAATGGTTTTGGAATTTTATTGTATATTGTAACTGACATGGCGAAGGGACCGGAGTGAATCATTTTTAAACGACTATCTGGTATCGCTAATCTTGTTTGGGGTCGTAAATTTTGTGGACGGGCGTATTGCGGAAAAAGGGATATATTATTTTTAACAAAAACACCCACTTCTAAAATATATATACAACAATGTATGGTGCAACCGAAATTCTGCCGCTCACGACTCACAAAATTACGCGCGTCTGGTTTCACCCTAAAGTAGAACAATATCATATGCATAATGGGAGAACATTTGCAAATGTCCAGCTTTAAGCGGTAAATGACAGTTCAAAATCCTTCCAGAGTGGTGCTAGAGCCTAAAATAGACGCCAGAGCCATCTAGTCTAAGTACTGTTTTTGGCGCTTCCTTTAAAATTTACCCACTTGCTACTGTAACGCTGCCTATCTAACGTTTTTTGACGGACACTTTTGCATACAAAGAGATTTTTCTCATTTAAAATTTACCCTCCATAGTTATGAAATCTAAATAACGTGATGTCAAAAACAAACTACCGTAATCACCCTCCAAAAATCGTCCTTCATAAATAAAAACACTAACAAAATTGCTGTTGTTAAACACAATTTGTTTTATTAAAACAAAAGCCCATTACCGAAGGCGTTTAATAATTCACGCGTCCACAAAAAGCAATAATCGAATTACTATTGACGGAGCATTAGTATGCGATGTTATCGGTTTTAGACAGAATTAAATGTTGGACAATACTCTTTTGTGATGTGGCATTTACGTTTAAAACAAAATTTTATGTCATAGCGCCTTCATCGATGTATGAAAAATGTGTCAACCCGAATTCAACATTCCTCCAATTTGTACAGGGGTGTTAGTCAAACTAACTCAATTACCTGGTGAAATATACCGGATTCATTTTGAGACACCATTTATAATTTAGTTTATCACAATTATAATCCTACTAATTATTAAATGTTTGTGAAGACGTTTGGATGTTTAGATATTTCGATGTTTGTTACCCCGGCGCCACACATATTACAAATGTTTGAACACAGTTATTTGATCACATGTGTAGCACCGGTATTTGCTTATTTGTTCAATAGAACATCCATACAATCAACCATAGATCAAATATGTGTTCAAATATGTGTTGAAACATTTGTAATATGTGTGGCGCCGGGGTTAGGCAATCACCCACCGTTGCTTAGTACCCATAACACAAG
The DNA here is from genome assembly GCA_947859365.1 of Archips crataeganus. NCBI lineage: Eukaryota > Metazoa > Arthropoda > Insecta > Lepidoptera > Tortricidae > Archips > Archips crataeganus. The sequence goes on along the minus strand of OX402060.1, from coordinate 18,180,227 downwards.
CTTTGCTTAGCTTACTTTGGGACTAGGTCAATTGGTGTGAATTGTCCCATGATATTTTTTTTTCTTTATCACGCAATAACGGCTAAACTTATTTGGTTAAAACTTGTCGTAAAGATAGACAAAGATCTGAATTGTCACATAAGATACTTAATATTCCGGTAATGTTCCCCTGCTTCCCCTGGGATATTTTAAAGAACAGAGGGTGCTGTACAAGAACGTTGAGGAAGGTACTTCGGCTTTCAAAATGACGCGTTAATTTTGTCTAAAGTCAATAGATGGCACCGAGCAGACGCTCTAAGATGTTTTGTTGTTTGAATGTTTCTTGATCAATCACGCATAACGTCTTTAGCGGAATTAAATTAAACTTTCAGTACAGATGGAAAAAGATTTGGATTGAGACAGAATCGGCAAGGAATTCCGCGGGATAATATTTTTATTTTAAATAAGAATAGAGGGTGCTGTCCCGCTATACAAGAACATTGAAGTACCTCAGCTTCCAAGACTTCGTTTGCAATGGATAGATGGCGTTCTCCGAGCGAACCTTTGTGCTTTAAAAGTGTTATCGTGAACTTTCTTCAGGGACGCGAGCGATGACGGGGAATAAAGCTAGTAAGAAATGGAACATCTACTTACAAAGTCCATTTATCATAAAACTAGTGGGTGATAATGTTTCGATTGAAAATGTTCAGTGTTCTGCCCCGGCTTCGTTTAAATGTCGAGGTGGCATTTCGTTTTTTTACTTACCTCATTTGGGAGATGGCATTTGCGATGTTTTTATTGGCGCCGTGTGCGGGACATTAATTTTGTATGGCCGTGATCTATGGGTACATGGCTTTATAATAAAAACGTGGGTATGCAGTTTTATGCGTGACAGATAAAGTTGATTTTTGTTTGATTTTTACTACCCTAGTTTTCATTTGTAACTAAGGAACTGTAATACTAACACATTGTGTAAAGTTAGGGGGGGGGGGGGTAAATGGAACACTTAAGGGAAGGAGAAACGGTACTTCATAAATCAAAACAAATATTTATTAGGCCTTTTAGAGCTAAGGATTTGGGCTGGGCAGTCAGTCAGTGAGTCAGTGACTCAGTGAGTGATTCAGTCGCCAATCAGTCAGGAGTTTTCTTTTCACAGTTTTTTGTTACACAGGAAAATCAAAAATAAAAAAAATGCTATTTTTTTGGCTTTTCAGTTTATATTTTTAACGTTTTTTTTAATATTCTAGTTTGCTAATTTACAAATTACTGTTTTACTCTGTTTCACTATTTTCATAGATCCCACTTACCTCATCTAACCGATAGACTTGACATTCGGGAAGACATAAACTACCTTTTTTTTTGAATGGACTATTCATAATATGTTAGTCTCTGAGGGCTTTTACAGGTTACCGGAGACAGGGTAGCTGTCAGACTGGCCGCTTAGCAAGGGGACTTAGCTTTACTATCACTTATCCCAACATTCCCACAAGATCAGTATTCCCGCTTCATGAAATCCCGAAATCCCAACCGTTAAGTAAAGAAACATAAAATTATGCAGGGGTCATCTTCATGCAATGTAGAATTATGGCCACGACGAAATTTTTGGGTGTCCCTACGTGATTTTTGTAAATCAACGGGAATCCAGCATTATCAAACTACAAGTGCCAGATCTAATGGTTTACATGAGCAAAATCACATATAAATAAATAAATAAATATCACGGGACAATTCACACCAATTGACCTAGTCCCAAAGTAAGCTAGGAAAGCTTGTGTTATGGGTACTAGGCAACGGATAAACATACTTATATAGATAGATACATACATAAATACATATTAAACACCCAAGACCCGAGAACAAACATTCGTATTTTTCATACAAATATCTGCCCCGACACGGGAATCGAACCCGGAACAATACAATACAATACAATACAATGCTGACTCTTTATTGTACACCAGAAATAGTAAGCAATACAGAAAACAGGTACACAGAGAGTAAGTCGGAACCTCAAGCTTCATAGTCAGGTTCTCTAACCACTAGGCCATCTGGTCGTCTAAAAAACATCATCATCATATCAGCAAAAGACGTCCACTGCTGGACAAAGGCTTCCCCCAAAGAGTTCCATGACGATCGGTCCCACGCTCTCCGCATCCAAGTTTCTAGGACCTTTGCCAGATCGTCGGTCCATTTTGTTGGGGGGCTTGCCACCATGGTAGGATCTCATAAAGCGCCTGCTACGTTGCTGTTTTTATACTTCCCATCCCAACGTTTTATTACTTCATCATTTCAGCCGAAAGACGTCCACTGCGGAACTTAAATCTCCCCCAAGGTTCGCCAAACAGACCGACCAACGCGTTCCCGCAACCTTAACCAGGTGGTCTCTGCATGTTGTCGGAGGCCTTCCGGTCTGTGGACGCCTTTCAAGAGCCTTTTGGCCGCGCCACCAATTCTACGAACGATATTCCCTGCCCACTGCCACTTCAGTCTGGCGATGGGTTTAAGTACTTATATCTACATATATCATTGACACCAGTTTTAAAATTCAAACCAATTTAAAATGCGCACGATTTAAACACCAACGATTGCCGGATAACATTGTTTACCGCGGCCAATTGCGTCACGATCGCATCGGCATAAGCACGGCATAACCGCGGCATAAGCACGGCTATCTGATGGCACACGGCACCATAATTACCTCAACAACGCCTAACCTTATCGGAATAGATAACTGGGATTTTCAGCGGTGCTCAATACTAACTGATGTTATAAATGTGAAATTAACTCTATCTGTCTGTCTTTTACCCCTTCACGCTTACCGTTGAACCGATTTAGATGAAAGTTGCGATTACTTGCGATGATAGATTGTGACCCCTGGGATCCTTCTTTATAGCATAGTTTTTATTCCGGAAAATTGCATATTTCCAGTGGTATAGCCATAAAGACTGGTGCAGAGCACACACACCAGTTGCAAAGCTGCGTACGGACTGCGCGCACTCGGGTACGCGTACCCGGGCTTGCGTGTCCTGGAACGCCATGTCCGTACGCCATGTACGCGTACAGTGTACGTGTACGTGTACAGTACGTGTACGTGTACGTGTACGTGTACGTGTACGTGTACAGTGTAAGCGTACATGGCGTACGGACATGGAGTTCCAGGACACGCAAGCCCGGGTACGCGTAGCCAAGTGCGCGCAGTCCGTACGCAGCTTTATATAAAAAAAAATATATATTAGGGGACAATCTTACACAAATCGACCTAGTCCCAAACTAAGCAAATCTTGTACTATGGGTACTAGACGACGATAAACATACTTATATAGATAAATAAATACTTAAATACATAGAAAACATCCATAACTCAGGAACAAATATTCGTGCTCATCACACAAATAAATGCTCTTACCGGGATTTGAACCCAGGACCTCTTGCTTCGTAGGCAGGGTCACTACCAACTAGGCTAAAGCGGTCGTATATAGTAAGAAAGATGGCGCACTAAATGCGTGCACATGGTCATCTTTCTTACAGTTTCGTTCATTACAACTGGTGCGTGACACGCACTCGCATCTGGTATGCGCCGGACTAACCGTTGAACAGGATTTAGATGAAAGTTGGTATGACAATACTTTGTGATGCTGGGATCTTTCCCACATAGGATAGTTTTCCTCCGGAAACTTGTATTGTTCCAGTGGTATAGCCATAAATAAATCCTTCGAACGCAGAGCGGGCAACACCCAATAAAACAATAATTTCAAGACGTTATTCTAAAAAAAAAATCACTTTATTTTAGCCCTGAAAACGCTATTTATTGTGAAGCGGCTTTAAAATAAGTACCCAATAAGTTGATTGAGTAGGTAGTATGGAAGTGCTTTAAAACTAGCGATTTTCGTACGAAATCTCTATGGGAAAATAGTGTTTTGACAGCTCATAAAGAATAATCTTTATCTCTTGTCAGTGTTATATCATCCCTATTGTAGAATAATTCAAACTATCCAGAAGGTATCCCTTAGAGTTTCGTAACCCTAAAATTCATGACACTCATTGAAAATTCACGGGCAGCTCCGCATAATTACTGCAGTCACGTGTCAGCGTGAACCGTAAGTGCTCACTCAATAATAAATCACGATGACTTGATTACCTCACATGCAACTGAGTTTACTTTAAAACTATGACAGGCTAACACTAGCACTAGAGTTAATATAAGGTAAACTAACAGCTGGTAAGGTAAACTAACTATTTAACAGCTGGTTAATGTTAAATAGTTTATTTTATATGATAAGTTTAATAGTTTAATTATCTTTATAAAAACTGAGCGCGTCTCGCCCTCAAACGTAGCAGTTTGGCGAGAATATTTATTTACCAAAGTTGTACTTAATTAAATTTATAAATAAAATAAAAATGCTAATGCACCAGTGATTGATCACTTTAAGAGTCCACCAATGCCGTTCGATGCTATTTTTAAAAATACCTTGTATAAAATTGGTCTATTTTATGAAAGTAAAAAAAAAAGAGGATAAACAGGAAAATCTTGATCGTATTCCTTAATTTGTGCTTGCTTCCGAAACACGATTAAACAAATTTGGCTCGATAGATTTTGCCTGCTTGCTTGAAAAGCTTGTCGTGTAACCAAGCGTAATGTGCTAGGCCTCCTGCTTTCCTTTTATAACATACTAGCTTTTGCCCGCGACTCCGTCCGCGTGGAATTAGTAATTTGGGCAGCTTCTTTTTTTTATTCAATTTGCTTTTTCATCAATTATGGCTCTCCTTAGATCCTTCCGGAAGAAGTGAAACTTCATAATAAACCAACCCGCTTCCAATCCGCCCCCAACCCGCTCCTAACCCGCCCCCAACTCGCTCCCAACCCGCCCCCCAACCCGCTCTCAACTCGCCCCCAACTCGCTCTCAACCCGCCCCCAACCCGCTCCTAACCCGCGCTTAACCCGCCCCCAACCCGCTCCCAACCCGCCCCCAACTCGCTCTCAACCCGCCCCCAACCCGCTCCCAACCCGCGCTTAACCCGCCCCCAACCCGCTCCCAACCCGCCCCCAACTCGCTCTCAACCCGCCCCCAACCCGCTCCCAACCCACTCCCAACCCGCTCTCAACCCGCCCCTCCACCCGCTCCCAACCCGCCCCTAACTGGGCTGCCTAACACTGAAAGAATTTTCCAAATCGGAGCAGTAGTTCCCGAGATATAGAAGTTTTACTCAAAAACCCCCGATTTGGAAACATTCTTCCGCTCCGCTCCGCTCCTATTGGTGTTAGCGTGATGATTTATAGCCTATAGCCTTCCTCGATAAATGGGCTATCTAACACTGAAAGAATTTTTCAAATCGGAGCAGTAGTTCCTGAGATTAGCGCCTATAGAAGTTTTACTTCAAAAACCCCCGATTTTGAAACATTCTTCCGCTCCGCTCCGCTACTATTGGTGTTAGCGTGATAATATATAGCCTATAGCCTTCCTCGATAAACGGGCTAACTAACACTGAAAGAATTTTTCAAATCGGAGCAGTAGTTCCTGAGATTAGCGCGTTCAAACAAACAAACAAACAAACTCTTCAGCTTTATATATTAGTATAGATAATTTAGAATTCAATTACAACGGCATTAGGTTTAAAATGGCTTAATTGTCGTGAAAATTATACTTTTGAAGTACTGAATGATTGGTTGTTATTTAACTCTATGGGGAAATCTTATCGCTCATCAGTACCTAGTTTTTAGGGTTCCGTAGTCAACTAGGAACCCTTATAGTTTCGCCATGTCTGTCCGTCTGTCTGTCTGTCTGTCTGTCTGTCCGCGGCTAAGCTCAGAGATCGTTAGTACTAGAAAGCTGTAATTTGGCATGAATATACATATCAGTCACGCCAACAAAGTGGTAAAATAAAAATAAAAAATATTTTTTTTTAGGGTACCTCCCATAGACGTAAAGGGTGGGTGATTTTTTTTTCTCGACTAATCCTATAGTGTGGGGTATCGTTGGATAGATCTTTTAAAACCATTGCGGGGTTGCTAACATGATTTTTCTATTCAGTGATCTGTTTGCGAAATATTCAACTTTAAAGTGAAAATTTTCATTAAAATCAAGCGTCCCCCCCCCGTCTAAAATCTAAACTGTTAGGTGGAAAAATTTGAAAAAATTCAGAATGGTAGTAAATATATCAAATTTACTAGGAAAATTATAGCTGCTAAGATTGCTTGGAAATTATTTGTAGTTTAAGAGTAAATAGTAGCCTAAGGTATAAAACATACCTAAACTTGGATGATTCCGTACACATACGAAATCCTTAGAAAAATATTACTTGATTTTTTTGTAATGGCTACGGAACCCTACCTTGTGCGTGTCCGACACGCTCTTGGCCGGTTTTATTTTATTGATTTGGTTTGTAGGACATGAAAAGGCTTTTTCACGACACTGCTCGAAAATGTGGCCATAGATAACCTAAATCCAGTACTCAAAACTGCCTATATATGTACATTTAACAGCTGACTCATTTATGGCGCACAAACACGACAACAAAGTTACACTAATCGAAAACAGGACGTATCAGTATATGTATTTCATTATACGATACGACTTTTTGAAAGATAATTTCTGAATTTCATTCCTGGCGTGCTGAAACGATATTATTGGACCAATCAACAGTAATCGTCTGCTGCATGCGATGGATGGATGGTTGAATGGATGGACGGACGGACGGACGGACGGACAGACGGACTGGATGGACGGATGGACGGGATGGACGGGATGGACGGGATGGACAGAATGGACGGATGGGCAGATGGACGGGATGGTCAGGATGGACGGATGGACGGATGGACGGGATGGACGGGATGGACGGGATGGACAGAATGGACGGATGGACGGGATGGATGGACGGATGGACGGATGGACGGATGGACGGATGGACGGATGGACGGAATGGACGGGATGGACGGGTTGGACGGGATAGACGGGTTGGACGGGATGGACGGGATGGACGGGATGGACGGGATGGACAGGATGGACGGAATGGACGGGACGGGATGGACAGGATGGACGGAATGGACGGGACGGATGGACGGGATGGACGAAATGGACGGGATGGCCGGAATGGACGGGATGGACGGGATGGACGGGTTGGACGGGATGGACAGAATGGACGGATGGGCAGATGGACGGGATGGACAGGATGGACGGATGGTCGGATGGGCGGGATGGACGGAATGGACGGATGGACGGAATGGACGGGATGGACGGGATGGACAGAATGGACGGATGGGCAGATGGACGGGATGGACAGGATGGACGGGATGGACGGGATGGACGGGACGGATGGACGGATGGACGGGATGGATGGATGGATGATTATGATGATGATGATGATAATGATTTCCTCGCATTAGTCGTGAAAAGCACAATGTTTAGTCTCGGCCAAAAGTGCAATAGATGGACTCGTACTTTCGAGGGCCTCCGCTACGCGTCGGCCCTCAAACAAACTCGTCCATCTATTGCTTACTTTCCAGCCTCTACAACAATGTACTATTGAATGAATAGAATGCTTAGTGAAATTTAAATCTTACCCATTGGTTAAGCAACGCAAAAAAAGAATCTTTCGGGGAAAACATGAATACCTAAGTAAGGAAAGATTAAGGAATTTAAATTATGATGATTGTGTTAGTTAATTACCTAAAATGGTTTTTTCTTAACGAACTGCACTTTTTCCGTAATTAAGAAAACTACTTAATAAAACTAAAGACAATCACAACTCGGAAACTAAAACGCTGACCTATTGTACTTTTGTGCTGGAATGATATTCCTCCCCCTATCCAAGGAGCGTCTAGTAGGTACACCTTCAAGCGCAAGCTGAAGGATCACTTATTAACGCTCCAAAAATCCTACCTATAAAACCAGCACTTGATATGCCAACCTGTTGTTTTACAGGGTTATGTTTTCGCAGTTTACTTTTTCTTTATTGTATTTATTTATTTACATATTATGCTACGCAATAATAAATCTAAATTGTTTGTTAATTCATTATCTTTTTATTAATTTATCTTTTTATTAAGTAGTTTATATAGTATATTTGTGTATCGTTCCGTGTGTCACAGACGGTTCTGGCAGAAAATCAGCGCTGCAGGCGTCTAACGCCTCAGCATAATGCTGAGTCAGCGACCGTTTCACTTTTGCATGGACACACATGCAGATCTGTGTATTTATTACTTCGTTGTTTTGTGAACCTTGTTTATTTGTATGAATTTGTGTGTACTTTCTTGTATTTGTGTGTCTTGTAAAAGTGAATAAATGTCTTCTTTCTTTCTTTCTTTCTTTTTGGAATCATACGGCTGTACCTACCCATTATAAATAAATAAATAAATAAATATCATAAACAATATTATATTATGCACTTAAGAAAAACAATTACATACTACCTATTTATTAATAGTAATTTCCCTTGTTACAGAGTTGCCCCTGGCCTTGCCGCAGTGTGCCCCGTGAGGAGTGGAGCGCGCTGGTGCCGAAAGTGGAGCGCGACGAGGAACCGGAGCCCTGGCGGCTCCCCGACCTGCGCCCCCCACTCCACTACTTACCCCCACCAGGTAGAAACTGACCAGGAAACTCGGGGGCACTTTCCAACGCCGAATAGCCATAGAGTTGGAAAATAGGGGCAAATCGGTCTCAGGTAATAATTGACTTGATGACTTAGGGTGAAAAGTTGGCTGACACCTGTGTTCACATCAATTCTGTAGGTACCCGTGTGGTGTCGGGTTTAGAATTAAACCTCTCCATTTCTTTTGTGGATGTCGTAAGAAGCGACTAAGGAAATAGGTTACGGTAAGTATATTGCAGGCGATAAGCTAGCAACCTGCCACTGTTGGACCATTTTTATCTAACATTAAACCTAAAATTGCTAAAAGTAGCCCTGAAACGTAAGTGTATCGTTTCGTGTGGTTTGCCTGCCACCTTTGGGGTATCCCTGTAATAGGCCTGTATACGCCTGTATAGACGTGATGTGTGTTGAATGTATGGGAAATTTTCGTGTCACGCTGGAACTTTTTCCAGTCAATCGTCTTGTATATTTAGTTACCATTTAATGTGGTCCAACTTTCTGGTTACCCCCTATTTAGTCTTCTACTTACTATATATCAGTAGTTAATGACAATGTTGAAGAAATTATTGAATTTACTATTTCTCTTTCTAATTTAAACAAATTCTAATTCCAGAGAGAGACGGCTGCGCAGTGTGTGTGGCGCCCCTTCCGCTCCTGCCGCCGGCGCCCGCGCCGCACTAGCGCCCCCATCGACCTGACCTAGAACGAAGCAATAATTAAAACCTTTTTGTAGCTGGTCGGTTAAAAACCTTCAGACCGGATTATATCAAAGGTTTATCCTCTATTCACTTAGGAGGCTAAGTGGGACAAAATCCTGAATTATATTCTCACTTTTCCCCATGAAAATAACTTGAGGGCACAAGTGGGAGAAGCTCGCTAGTAGAATAGGTACCAAAGTTTTGCCCCCTATTAATTTAGGGGGCCAAGTGGAGCAAAATCCTGAATTCTGTTCCCACTTTTCCCCATGGGGAACAACTTGAAGAAACGTTCAACATTAGAAATTATATTCGCTGATGGAAGATATATCTAGACCGCGTAATTCAGCGCTGCGTAATGAGACAACTATAACTAATCTCGAACTTGTAATATATACTATAATTTACTTGTAAAGGAAACAATATAATTGAAAAAGATAAGTCATCAATTATAGGTTGAAGTTACGGATATAGGTAAAAGATGGCGCTGTCGGAAACAATTAGACACTTTATAATGCTTGAGCGAGGTCTAGATTATGGTTGGCTGTTTTCAGCAGACAGCAAAAGAAACTCCAACTGAAATTTAATGAGAAATATCTAGTCTTGACCAAATCAGATTAAGTTTGAGTGTTCTTTTCCTGGCACAAACTGATCTTGTAGAATAATGTAGATATATACCTAACTTATGGTAGTAATTAGCAATTATATCGATACAAGCAATCCTAATGAATTAAATTCATTCCACTCAATGTTACTCTAGTCTGTTTAACTGGTCTTTATTTAAAAAAAAACAAGATCTCTCTTAAACAGAGACTCTCTTAAACTTCTCTTATTGGTTGAAATTTGAAATACCGTAAAGATGGCTATTCGCCAATGAGCTGATCGCTCATAATCAATTGACCAATAAGAAACAATCGAAAAGAGACTGTATTCAGTGAGTCTTGTTTTATTTAATTATTTGTAAATAATCTTTAAAACTAGCTGAGGGTCAATATCTCGCAGTATTTATTAATAGCAATGTAAATACTATCTGCAATACATATAAGTACACAGAAATAATAATGTTTTCATTAAATTAGAACGCACCCAAAACTTTCAAAAGTAGCTGGACACAGACTTTAGTTGTTTTTGCAGTAAATCACTAATTAGTCGTAATACTTTAACGATACAACTTGTGTATGGGCACTTGCTCGTAGAACCGAGCTAGAGTGGCGACTGCTTACCGTAAGGCTTGACGTAGAAGGCTCCCTACAAGATGGAGCGACGATCTGTCTTTACGTTGATATGATGATGAAAAAATGTATCCGACTACTACAGTAAAGTGACAAGGTGCCATGTGCCCAGCTACCTTTGAAAATACTGGAAATCTAAACAATTTTATCACAAAAACTTAGACAAACGTTGAACCGGTCGCGGTTCGATGGGGATGGTCGCAAAGATACGATCCCGCCCAAAATCATAGAACCTTCCTAAAAGTAGACGATTTATGGCAATTTCTGACTTTGATATCTAAAATATTGAGCTGCGACCGCGACTGCGTTGAACATGTGTTCAACACATGGCTGCTCATCAGAAACTGTAATTTTAAACGTGTTTATAGTTTTTGTGGTAAAGTCAAGAATATTTTCATTGTGCAGTTTTTGAGATTTTAGAGTCGAAGTGATTAACCAACGCCATCTATTGTTGGTATACTAATTACTTTAGAAACCAATTAATTTAATGATTTGCCTTGAAATAGATTAGATATGTAAAATCTTCGTACAACACATATCATTATAATCTTTAGTATGTACATGCAATTATTTTACATTAAAAAAGGCGGCAGTAAAAAAATTGTTAATTAGTTTCACTTATATTCGTGACTTCTTGCTTGGCGGCGCTAGTGTCGCAAAAGTTGACTTTGTAACACTGAATTACCTTGAGATGAATGAATTTATTATTATTATTTATAGCAAGATGTAATGTGTTAGCCACACGAATAAAGCAATGTCACGGAAAATGTAGTATTTTTTCATGTCCACCTACTAGGGAATGCAATCCCGATCTCGCACTCTTAATACTTTGATTTTTAAGAAGCTACTTTCAAAATCACCCGTAACTACTTTCTAATCTCCTTGAGTTACTACTTTTTGTTTTGATTATGCTAATTTCCAAAAAAAACTTCAATTATTTAGTTAGTAATATTGAAGAATAAAGGTTTTTGTTTTCTTTCAAATAATATTTTATTTTAAATAACCTCACTATCACAAACAAGCAATTTTCATCGTTTTCAGTCATCCGAACTTTACATTTTTTTTAAACTAGACGAGATCCCGAAAATTCCGGAATCTCGCAGGATTGATATTTCTAATCCCGCGGGATCTTGAATTTGCGATCTCGTGTCGGGATTGCATTCCCTACCACCTACCTACACATACTTACCCAAATCTGTTTTTTTTAAACATGAGTATAGGGAACGTGCAGAAACTATAGGCCGCAGCACTAATGCGACAGAAGAGACGCTATGCGGACAGTAAAAGAAACGTATCAGGGTAAAACAGTCAAATTGATGGCACCAGCTGGCAGCACCGTCTATGTGAACGTTCCCTAATATAGGGAACGTACAGAAACTATAGGCGGCAGCACTATAATACGACCCCTCGAGTGTCGTGCTGGCACTTCACTTGGCGTATTTCACGAAATAGTTGCGTGTGCGAGAGAGGAGCACTATACCGATTCTAGCGTGAAAGACGGAGATGGCAATAGCGCAACGCGAACACGCAACGCCAAGTGAAGTGCCACCATCGAAATAATACGTTTATTGCTGCGGCACAAACGGCCGTATCTTTTAAATTTTTAATACGTTAACTTAGAAGTGGGATTTTTTTACAGCTTCAAGGGACTGTAGATTTGAGTATGGTTTCAATTTCAACTCGATACCTCCAAAAGCGTTCCCGAAATAAAGAGTCTTGACTGACAGGCAGACGGACGGACGGACGGACAACAAAGTAATCCTATAACTGTTCCGTTTTTTTCCTTTTGAGGTACAGAAAAATAAAAACGGAATATTTCAATTCAATAAATGTTTTTTCTTTCTTTCTTTTTAACCGACTTCAAAAAAAGGAGGAGGTTCTCAATTCGGTTGTATGTTCTTTTTTTTTTTTTTTTTTTTTTTTTTTTTTTTTAACGTGTGTTACCTCAGAACTCCGTCATTTATGAACCGATTTGGAAAATTCTTTCGTTGTTTGAAAGCATATGCTTCAAGGTTGGTCCCGTTGTTACCGGAATCCAGTTCTGATGATGGTATCCATGAGGAATTGAAGGAACTCTTCAAAAGTTCAAGGGAAATGTAAAGCGATTTTAGTATTTTCAGTGACAAATCGAGCATTTGCATTCATAAAGTGTCATTTGGTAAACTAGATCTGATGAAGAAGACCGCAGATGGCCAACGGAACTCCTCAACGGGTCAAATCTTGCAAGTTGAATTTGACTCACTTCCCGGTTTCTGATTGATTTCATATTTTACATGCATGTGTAAATCAGGTGACAATGCAATATTATTGTGACATGGAGCTAATCTGATGATGGAGTTGGAAGGTGGCCATAGAAACTCTGTAATAAAACAACACAACCCCGTCGAGTTTGGGTTCATTTGAAACGTCTTGACGAGCACTTTGATCCCAGATGGTAACCAGGGTCTGATGATGGAGCTGGAAGGTGGCCAAAGTTACTCCATAAAGTAACGGCACTTACCCCATCGAGTACGGACTCATTTGACTCGTCTCAACGAGTACTTTGGTCCTAGATGGTAACCAGGGTCTGACAATGAAGTTGGATGGTGACCATAAGAACTCCGTAGTAAAACGACATAACCCCATCAAGTTTGGTCTCGTTTGATTCGTCTTGATAAGTACTTTGGTAACCAGAGGCAAAAAGTACAGTCAGTAAAGAGTGCCAGTCCAGGCCATTAGCAACAACTAAAAAGAAAAAAATAAAAAAATTTAAATAAAAAATAAAACCGCCTTCAAAAAACACCCAAAAAAAACTTGGAAATAAAAAAAATTTAAATAAAAAATAAAACCTCCTTCAAAAAACCCCCAAAAAAACATAAAATAATAATTGATTGAACCGACCACAATAAGCATGAAAATATCTTTCTACTAATCTGTTTGAAGTTGGTGCCTCAGCACGAGCCAGCAGGAGTGGACCTAGTAATCTAACTTACCTACATACCTATTATAGGGCTTCTACACTCCTGCTGGCTCGTGCTGAGGCACCAACTTCAAACAGATTAGTAGAAAGATATTTTCATGCTTATTGTGGTCGGTTCAATCAATTATTATTTTATGTTTTTTTGGGGGTTTTTTGAAGGAGGTTTTATTTTTTATTTAAATTTTTTTTATTTTCAATCCAATGGACTCTTTGAAACTAGCGCCTCTCGATGGAATGGTGGCAAAAGTGTAACTAACACTGTTGTTGTTCAGATGAAGACAATGTACGATAGATGACGTTGTCTGTACCCACGTTTGTAGGTGAAATGAAAAGTCCGATGTTAAATAGTTTGATTTAATGATTATATTTGTTTCCTGTGCGTAAATATGTTTATAATATAATATCGCTGTTTAAAATTTTATTATATACAATAAAATTTCTGGGTCTGTATCTATTTTAGATTTAAATGAACGCATCCTTATCTGTCATAGACTACAATGCAATTTTGACACTGACAACACCGCTTGTAAGTGTCAATGTCATAACATATTGTCTATTCCTTTTCCTGTTAAATTATTCCCGTGAGAGGTTGGTTTCGTGTTTGACAAAATCTGTTTTTATCCGAAATTATACTGAATATTCAATCGAATCTCGCTAAAATGTTTCAGGGAACAGTGTATCCCAGTTATTTAAAAGTATATTTCATCGCTAACGTGAAACTTTACAGTGTTTTTTAAGTTAACCTAAGTTGGTGTCTTGCTTTTTGTAATATAAAGCCGCCTGTTTCAGAAGCAAAATGGGTCGCTACTCTCGGGAACCGGATAATCCAGCGAAGTCATGCAAGGCGCGTGGCTCAAACCTCCGTGTTCACTTCAAGGTAAACACTAAATCCCGCAGAATTATTTACGAGCTTGACACAAGTGAAAACTAACCTTCAAATATAAATATTTCAGAACACGTACGAAACCGCAATGGCGATCAGAAAACTGCCTCTGCGTCGTGCCGTGCGTTACCTTAAGAATGTGACTGAGAAGAAGGAGTGCATTCCTTTCCGCCGCTTCAACGGAGGCGTGGGTCGTTGCGCTCAAGCCAAGCAGTTTGGCACTACGCAGGGTCGCTGGCCCAAGAAGTCTGCGGAGTTCCTACTCCAGCTCCTCAGGAATGCTGAGTCAAACGCTGACTACAAAGGCCTGGATGTCGACAGGCTGGTCATTGATCACATTCAGGTGAGTTGAATTTTTTATTATCTAAGTGAAATAGATTTGTCATACAAATCTTGTGAGAGTGTTTGCCTTCGAAGTTTTATTTATTATTACATTTTGATACAGTAGGCGAGAACAAGGGTTGAAATTTGTCAATAACTCTTTAGGGTCACTTGCAAGGTCTAGGGTTATAAAATTATATCACTGACCCTGGGTTAGCAGTTAACTCTAGGATTAAAAGTTTACTCTGGTCCCCTAATTATGTAGATTGTCCTATTTTTATTATTACTCTTGATTGGATAATAGTTAAGTAACAGTAGAAACATCTCAGAAGCTTACATCGTTATCCTGGACTTGTGGTCCAACTGGTTTCTAAATTATATTGTTGACTCGGTCGGTAAAAATCTAAATATCTTCATTCAGCTTGAGTATGTTAAATGTACCATTTATTCATAGCACTTATGAATGTTAAATCTACCACTGGTTTGGAAAAACCTCTGGTGAAAATCGACTGGGGTTGAGGAACTTTGAGGTTTGTTTTCTCAAAACAAATCTATCTTCTAATAAATAAAAATCTTGTGTCACCGTGTTTCTTATCAAACTCCTCTGAAACGGCATGACCAATGTTTATGAGTTTTTTTTCTCTATGTTTGGTAAACCTGAGAATAGGTTGTAGGCTATTTTTTATAGCAAAACAATGTTTGCGAAAATTATGGTGAAAATGTTTGTGATTTAGTTAGTGTGTTACGCAATAAGGTCTTGGTTGTGCATAATTGACATTTACAATACAATACAATACAATACAAATATTCTTTATTCAACATCAAAAGCAGTACAGTGACATATTTTAGTTTGTTTGTTTTAGTGTGTATTTGTGTATTTAGTGTTTTTTATTTGTGATTTATTTTGGGTTGGTAAATATGGGGTTGTATTTTAACCACACTCACCCATTCATTTCCAATGTCAGATTAATTTGAAATTAAATATTGTTTGTATGAAAAATACAATTTGAGGTTACTCTTTTTAAAAGAGGGGTGTTGTAAGTTTGACTGCTATGTGTGTCTGTGTGTGGCATCATAGCTCTTAAACGGGTGAACCGATTTGGATGCAGTTTTTTTTTATTTGATACCAAGTTTCTTGGTGATGGTTCTTAGATGTTTCATCAAAATTGGTTTAGTTGTTTTAAAGTTCTCAGCTCTTATTAGCTGCGGAAGGGATCTTAGACACATAATGGGAATTTACTTTATTTTCAAGCAATAATATGTGATGTGTGCTTTGGGGGTTTTTATGAGCCCTTTGAGAGTTAATAAATTAATATTATAGTTATTAACTCTGCACTAGGCTGGCATGGAAACTATGGCCCAAGTTCTCTTATTCTGAGAGGAGGAGACCTGTGCCCTGCAGTGGGTCTCATATAGGCTAGGAAGATGATTTAACGAGTATAGTCAAACTAGTACTCGAAATTGCCTTTTTGCTTGACAATGTACACATTATTGGTACAACCTGTTTTCTAAAGGCAAAAAGTATGGGTGTTGAGTTTTGATTGAAGAAATAATCCTTTGGTTTTTTCTTTAACACATTTCACCTACAACTTTATAGCTTTACTTGTTATTTATTAGTAAACTAGCTTTATTCCATGGGTTCCCCTGTTTTAGTAACACTTTGCGAGAAATATTTACAATTCTAGTTTGGCCTTAACTTAAAAAGGTTACAGTAACATTTTTAAAGCAAAGTCACTTGGACAGCGCCATCTATTCTTGTTTGAATTTATAATATTATATGGGGTTGACCAACATGTTGCATCTTAGTTTTCTATTTTTCATTGGTGTTGATCATGGTTTTATTGGAAGACAATAACCATTTGTAAGACGTCGTTGTTGATTTGCAAAACTTCACGTTCCTAAAATCAAAATCAAAGTGTTTCTACAGCAAGCAGGCCGCAAAGGGCTCTTTCACATGTCACTTTTTTAAAACTACCAGCGCTTTTGTAAGGACCATCATTGCCAAGAAGAATGCAATGAATGGAACTTGGCAGAAAGTCATCTTTTCAAACAAAAATAAAATTAATAATTACAAACAAAATAAACATATAAACTACAATATAACATTAAACTGAAATTACATATAAAAAAAAATTAAGGGATGTATGGATGGGGTCCCTTAGTTAAAAAAAAACTAAACATCTTTACTATATTTACATTCAATGGCAGTGTAGAATGCTTCCACCATTACACCTAGTTATCGAATCCGCAACAGATCTCTAGCGCTTGTAGTCCCACAATAATGCAAGAGATGGCGTCACCTGTGACACAATTTAATACCATTTCTGTGTATTTCAAACTAAATACAAACTGAAATATAGATGCACAGAAAAAACCCCAGAAAAAAGACCAATGCTGGGAATCGAACCCAGGTCCTCAGCGTTCCGTGCTGCGTGCTTACCCCTACACCATCACTGGTCTAGAAGTTAGCGACGAATCTTTCCCATACATCGTACACTTCAGTCTGTTATAATCACATTTAGGCAGTGATAAAGCGCATCTATGTTATGCCCTCTATTGAGAGACTTCAACACTCCTTCGGAGCTACCCGCTCACCTGGACCAAGAGATGGCGCTACTAGGCCAACTTTTACAAGTTAAGTATGAAGTATCTTTTTCTATTTATTTTTTTATTTTCTTCAACTTCATTTTTTTATTACTTTTACGGTCATCCCGTGAAACCATATATTTCAAACTAAATACAAACTGAAATATAGATGCACAGAAAAAACCCCAGAAAAAAGACCAATGCTGGGAATCGAACCCAGGTCCTCAGCGTTCCGTGCTGCGTCTGCGTACGCATTGGTCTTTTTTCTGGGGTTTTTTCTGTGCATCTATATTTCAGTTTGTATTTAGTTTGAAATATATGGTTTCACGGGATGACCGTAAAAGTAATAAAAAAATGAAGTTGAAGAAAATAAAAAAATAAATAGAAAAAGATACTTCATACTTAACTTGTACCATTTCTGTGCTTTAATCTACAAAAACAATGAATAGAGCCTTGTTTACGTTACAGGTAAACCGCGCCCCGTGCCTGCGCCGGCGCACGTACCGCGCCCACGGCCGCATCAACCCTTACATGTCATCGCCCTGCCACATCGAGGTGAGTTGTCCAGCTAGAGCCATACCTACCTTACCTACCTTGTTCACATTATTCCATATATATTTTTTGACGTGACAACGTCTAATAAATCGATGAACCCCCCGGCTGCATACACGAAAAAGGATGACGCAATGTAACGTTACGGGTAAGTACATGTACGTACATGTACCAACAGAGCGGCGAGGGCCAGTTGCAATAGAGCGGCGTAGGCCAGTTGTAATCAGAGTTGCCACCCGTCCCGATTTCGAAGACATTGTCCCGGCTACCTATCGATTTTGTCCCGATTTTTGCAATAAAAAATAATAAAAAAAGTAATAAAAACACAAAATAAAGTTTAATTTTCCTTAGACTCCGAATGTCTCTGGTGGATGCTCGATTTGTCCCGATTTTTTCCCCTAAAGGTGGCAACCCTGGTTGTAATAGAGCAGCGAAGGCCAGTTGCAATATTACGTAATACAATCTTAGTATTAGCGCTCGGGTAATTTTTATTGAACGTTTTGTTACGTTATGACGTTGTCACGTTAAACTATCGTCCGTAAGCCGACTTTACAGACAACCGGTTTTTTTTTTATGTTAGAGAGGCCCGACAAATGAACTAGTGGGTCACCTGATGTTAAATGGTCACCACTGTCCATAGACACCCGCAGCGCTTTACGCGATGCCAGTGCGTTGTCGGCCCTGCAGAAAATTGTACACTCGCCTTTTTGTACGCTCGGTTTTTTGGAGTCTTTTTGTATTTTTTATTTTTTCAACTCCAAATTTGTTACTTTTACGGTCATCGCGTGAAATCCACAATTTCACACGAAATACAAACTGAAACATGGATGCACACACAAACGATACGCACGGAATGCTGAGGACCTGGGTTCGATTCCCAGCGCTGGTCTCTTTTTCTGAGTTTTTCTGTGCATCAGTTTGTATTTTGTGTGAAATATAAATTATTCCAGTAAAATAATTTCAGTAGCATGCCACTGCGGAGCTCGTTTGACCTCTGTAACTCGCTAGCCTCGCGGCCCCGCAATGTCATGCTACTGGAATGATTTTACTGGAGTAATGTAAACAGGGTCTAAGAGGTCGTACATAAATTACGTGAGATGATTTTGGCGATTGCTGAGATGTCTTGAGATTTGGCTCGAGCCCCTCCCCCTAATCTCACGAGATATTTTTCAAAATGGATATGTGCTCGCTTGTGTTGGATTAACCATGGTTTAAGCTGAGAAACACGTTTTACTTGGTTTTACACTGTTTGTTTCAAAAAATGTGATATTTACCGAGACAGTCTCTCTGCTATGTGAGATTGGATGAGATTCGGTTCGACCCCTTCTCCCCCTCGACACCTCACGCAATTTATAGAGACCCCCTGTATATCTGGGTTATATTTAATCAGAATTTTGGGCAAGTACTGAACACTTCTGTGAACGTTTTTCACCTGAGATTTTGATTTCAAATTTAGTTGTGTCTTAGACCGCGGTACATTTTGAATATTAATCAATGTACGGATAAAGTGGACTCTAATTCTGCAAGACATTTACTAAGGTTTTCGGTCAAATTTGCCCAAATAACTGCTGAAATATTAAATTTTTGCTTGTTTCACCTTCGCTATCTCTTTCGGTCACTATCTTATACGGTTCGACAGAAGAAATGGTGGTGGCACCTGCGCGTTAGGCAATAAGCGTGCAGGCAGTTGAAGATGTTCGTTTTCAATGTTTGACCATTTGAAATACACTCGGCGTCACGGAAATCGCACACCTACGGATTTTGCTTTCAAACAAAAATAACTCTTATCTTTATAACTTTTATAGCTTTTTTTTACCGATTTTGCATTGTTATTAAATTGAGGATTAAATTACCTTTCATATGAATCCACACACCCATACTTTACTTTTAAGACTGTACATATAAGGTTTATAACGGCTTGACTCAGAAATCCGTGGGTGTGCGATTTCCGTGACGCCGAGTGTACATAAAAAACCGGCCACGGTGCGAGTCGGACTCGTACATAAAGGCTTCCGTACCTCCGTACAAAATTTTAAAAATAGTTCTGTAAAAAAGATACAATACAAAGACTCTTTATTGTACACCACAAATAATACAATACAGGAAAACAAGTACTGAAAAGAATATCAAAGGTACCTAAAAAAATATCTAAAATAGGCGCGGCGTGCGTGGAGTATGCCGATTGGCAATTGCATTTCCCGCGCTTCTAAAACGCGTCTTCTGCGCAGGTACAGTCAAGTGTAAAAATATGGGTGCACACAACTTGCTCATAAATATGTCTCATAGCTCGTCGTCGTCGTCGAATTAAGGTATAGGTATATAACGATGGGAGGATTAAATCGATACTTATTTTTGCACTTGACCGTACATCGGTGAGCCATATCATCCGTGTACTACTGTAAGCAATGGGCGGCCTTATCGTTTCGAAGCGATCTCTTCCAACATAAAGATTTCTTGTCGTTGATATACTAACCGCTTTTTCTTATTTGTGCAGGTCTGTCTGTCTGAGCGCGAGGCGGCCGTAGCCCGCGCCGCGCCGGCCGACGACGCGCCCGCCAAGAAGAAGTTCTCCAAGAAGAAGCTGGCTCGCCAGAAGGAGAAGATGATGAGGGAGTAGGGGAATAAACCGTTGCTTATAAGCTTTGTTGGTGTTTCATTTACTTACAAACCAAAGATTAGGATAATTAAAAAGTAGCCTGTGGTTAACTATAGGTTAACCCTTAGGCCGGGGCCGCATTGGTAAGGCGACCGGCGACGCGACGCGATGGCGACTAAATCAAACATATTTGATTTAGTCGCCGTCGCCGCTGCGGCCGCTGCGGCCGCTCACTTATCTCGAACTATATTTGATTTAACCTTTCGTATGCCGAAAGTAAAAAAAAAAAGTCGTGCATTCTAGCCTCAACAGTTTCATATAAATCCAATGATACAGATTAAAAAAAAAATACAAAAAGAAAGCCTTAAATTGGGTACGGATCCGGTACAAGGCATCCGAAGGGTTAATCGCCGTCGCGTCGCGTCGCCGGTCGTTTTACCAGTGCGGCCCCGGCCTTATTAATCTGTGATAGGCACTGGTCCCACCGCCGACGATGAGCGCGAAGCGATTTGAGCTAGCGGTTAGGAACCATCGGTCTACTTTCCCGATAGGCCCACTTGCTTTTCCTTATCCGTCTACTTCCCGATCTGTCTACTTACCAAACGGTCCACTTTCCCTAACTGCCTACTTGCTTCTCCTCATAGGTAGGTTTAGGTTATGTTAAGTTTTCCATCGGCCCAAAGGGCCAAAAGCACACAGAAAAAGGAGCTCTGCGTGAGCGGAGCTCCGTCGATACTGTTTCTGAGTCAATTCAAATTGGGAAAAACGACATTTAAAATTTCTATGGAGGATCACCGCCTCATGTAAAAGTTTCGCTCATTTGCTCATGTGGACCGATCGGGAAAGTAGACGGTTTGAACAAGTTGACCGATCGGGAAAGTAGACGTTTTGAATAAGTTTACCAAATGGGAAAGTAGACGTTTTGAATAAGTTTACCAAATGGGGAAGTAGACGTTTTGAATAAGTTTACCCAAATGGGAAAGTAGACGTTTTGAATAAGTTTACCAAATGGGGAAGTAGACGTTTTGAATAAGTTTACCAAATGGGAAAGTAGACGTTTTGAATAAGTTTACCAAATGGGAAAGTAGACGGTTTGCAAAAGTGGACCGATCGGGAAAGTAGACCGATGGTTCCGGAGGGGAAACTAGAATCGAGTTGGCGAGCAGCGAGAAGTGAGTGTGTAGTTCCGATAGTTTTGTCGCTCGGCTATAAGAATGAGTGATTGAGTGCGACGGGCGATTACTTACTCGCACCACTCGCTCGAGCGGGGCTTCACGCTGTACAGTAGAATGATCGCTGGTTGGTCTCAGCGTGAGTTCTGACCGACAAGCGAGCATCTGAGTGAGTACCGCTGAGCGAGTTTTATCGCTGCGATTAACTAGTGAAGAGAGAGTCCTCGCCGGCAGTGTGAACAACCAGCAATCAACTATAAATGTCTTTCTCTTTTACCGATACGGGATCTTTATCTTTTGTTCATTTCTTGAGATAGAAAATAGTCGATAGCTAGTCGCTTTCTCTCTCTTGGTGGGACTAGTGCCATAGTGATAAGATACCTACTATTCACAAATCAGTTGTTCTTTATACAACGCAAATAAAAACCTTGATATGAGTTTTGGGAATTTGGTAAAATCCCAGAATTTCAATTCAAATGCTAGACCAAATAGGTTAGCGATGCCGCGAGTAGAGAGTAGTAATTAAATAAGACAGGTACTTAATTCACTTTTTTAAAACTTTACTCGTGGTTTTCTTGTCTCTGATGCATTGTCTTAAATTATGTAGCTCGTAACATACTTCACACAAACAATTTTCTAAGTAGTAATTAGCTTCCGCTTGTTCCGCGGCATTTTCACTCGCTTCTTTCCTCTTTTTTCTTGCCAAAGCTATCTGGTACCTCAAGAATTCGTTTTCCGAAGTCAAAGTTTTCAATCGACTTGTCCTACGCATTGCCTCTTGAATATTTCCTTTCTACGTTCACTGTTCAATATGTCCCGCAACCTGCAAGCTTCAGTTTTAGCTTCATGGATCCGTTCCCGCAGTACAACGTTTTTCTCCTTCAGCCCAATGGCTCGTGTCATCTCCTGATGTTGCTTTTCCGTATCCTCCAGAAGTTGGAGACGCAACCTTTGGTTTTCCTCCAAATACTTCTTCAAATTTGGATAAATCTTTTTGCTCGTGTAAATCGGGTTTTGCTTTTTCATATTAAATACTTACTTTTAAATTTTGGAGACAATTTTGCATGTTTTTTATTTGTGGCTGAGAAACATTTGACTTGACGTTGTCAAACTGTTTTTTTTATTGAGCTTTGGTTAGGACATCAGCTTAAAAAGGATAAATTAGGGAGGATTATTTACAAAGAGATATAAAAAGGGAACACAAACTAAGTCAACTTAATTATTTATGCGGAAACAAGACACAATAGAAAGGTAGCTCTCCAGGCAGATGTTTTGCCTGGGGACCAAAGTCCGAAGGAGGCAATTTGAAGTTCTATTTACATCAAGGATGATAATAGACTGGATTAGCAGTCGCCATAGTACAGATCGGCCATCTAGATTTAATAATCTAGATGGCGCTGACATATAGCCCAAGGGTTTGAAAGCAAAACAATAAGACTACAGATATTTCATATTGCTGCAAATGTATAATTATGCAATATTTTTGAAAATAATACATTTGCAGTAATATGAAACATCTGTAGTCTTATTGTTTTGCTTTCAAAGCCTCGGGCTATATTTCAGCGCCATCTAGATTTAATAATCGAACTATTTTTCTGCGGTCGATCTGTACTACCTATGGCGATTGCTAATCCAGTCTTTATCATCCTTGATTTACATGCAGTCGAGTTGAGAAACTTTGACGGCGCGATATAGGCTGAAGAAGTTTCTCTATTTGATGGATAGATGGCGCTGAGAGTCGCTACATTTACATTACGACATAATAGGTAACGCCACGAGAGTTTTAGTGAATGATTACACACACAGCTACATAAAGTACTGATTGCAAAAAAAGTAGTGAATGAATGAAATCAAAAACGGGGCAAAAATTTGATAGTGTTGCCCCCTCCCTTCACTTGTTCGATATTTCGAATTCTCGCTTCAAGGATTTGGCGCCCCCATGAAAGTGCCCCGGTTTGCCCCCCCCCCCGCTTAGATCCGGGGCCGAATGAAATGAGTAAGTGGATGAAAATGTGAGTTACATGATCTTATGATGAAATACCTACGCAATACTAGGTAAGTATGCATATTTATTATTATAACTTTTATTTTTTCATATAACCTATTTTTGAAATAAAACAATTTGACACTGATAAGAAATATTTTATAAATAGCGTGAAAAATATTGCTTATCTGATTTAAATTAAATAGATCAAAATATTTTATTTTCTGTTTTTTTGAACTAACTCCATTTATTTCAATAAATACATTTTATTTTACATTTGAAACTTAACGGTAAAATTTGCTCACGTTTTTAATTGAAACAACGAAACTATTTAAAATCGTGTAAACTTCTATACTGAAAACATAATAAATACCGCTAATAAATATTCATGTAGGTATTTTTAGTCCATTTGTGTTCGAAATACCGAGAAACGTGTGTTACAATTTGACCGTTAATTCAAACCTTAAATTAAACGAAGTGTACATAATACGATTAAGTTAAGAAACGTAATATGCGTGTAACAAAACTTTTAATGATGGGACACAATCTACCACGAGTTTATCGATACTTATTAATTTGTAATGTTAATAACGATGCGCTTTAAAAAAAATCGTGCGTGCAGTTCCTCCGCGCGGAAAAAGTGAAACTTCGTAATGTGGAAATGAAAAAGGCACTTATACATCAATATGAACCTTATTGCAATAACTTAAAGAACTAAATTACCTATGCATCTATGTGTTTAAATTACTCACTAGATGGCGCTTTTATCAAGTCTCATACATTTGCACAGACAGTATGAGTTCTGCATCGCACTATCGAAGTTTTTAACATCCGTTAGTATATATACAATGCGAGATTACTTGCTTCGGCAGTACATATACTAATGTTTTCATACCCCCTCCAATGTTTAACGCGACCTTGTTGGAAGTCGCATTAGAAGTTTCACTTCGAAAATTCAATGCCGTGGTAACAGGTTGGTATGTCTGACAAATACGTAAGTTTATGAGTTAAACTTATTACGGTTGAAGTTCATTTGCATCAATTTTTTTTTATGGTATAGGGGGCAAACGAGCAAACGGATCGCCTGATAGTAAACGATTACCGTCGCCCATGGACACCTGCGACACCAGAAGAGTCACAAGTGCGTTGCGTTTTCTTTTTTTGAAAGCTTGAAGGTCATATCGGTCCGGGAATACCGCAGCAGATACTTCATTCCAAAGCTTTGCTGTGCGAGGCAGGAAATTTGTGGAAAAACGCACAGTAGAAGACTACCAACCATCCAGATGGTGAGGATGGAAGTGTTGTCGCGTAGGGCGGTGGCGGAAGGATGCGGCAGGGATCAACCCGAATAACTCCTCGGAGCACTCTCCATTGTACATGCGTTAGAAGATGCACAGTGAAGCTACATCTCTACGCAGCGCCAAGGAGTCATATTATAATATATTTATTCATAATACAACGAGGTCGATTTTCTCTTGCAATAATAATATGATGACATTGATTAGTGACTTCACTCAGTTAGAAAAGTCAACCTTAGCGATATTTAGATCTCACAGAAACTTTTATCAAAAACTGGTAGACCATTTTCTTGGCAGACCGTAGGTACACCACTCTGTAAAGAGCTTCAGAGTTCTACTGGTACAGCGATACTTATAGAACTGAGACCCTGGACAATTTCTAAGAACCTGTTGCTAATCTCATCCACTGATGCGTGATCTTCCAGGTAATCAAAGCTATTTGAGAGCTCTAGTTGAAAATTCTTGAGATTTCGATCTGAGTGCGAGTAGGCAAAAGCGTGGAATTCATCAGACGGGACCGTACGTTCCAGTTTAACGTTCAAATTCCATGCGCCTCTGACTATTAAGTGATCACTGCCGGTTTTCATCCTATCTATCACAGAGACATCATTGAACACCCATCTCTTGCCGGTTATAATGAAGTCTATCTATCGGCCTATTTTCGACATACCTAAAAATTTGTACGGAACCCTTGACTATACTGTTTTTTTTTTTAAATTATAATAGAACTCCGGTACTTAAATAAATAAATAAATAAAAATAAATATCATGGGACAATTCACACCAATTGACCTAGTCCCAAAGTAAGCTTAGCAAAGCTTGTGTTATGGGTACTAAGCAACGGATAAACATACTTATATAGATAAATAAATACTTAAATACATAGAAAACATCCATAACTCAGGAACAAATATTCGTGCTCATCACACAAATAAATGCCCTTACCGGGATTTGAACCCAGGACCTCTTGCTTCGTAGGCAGGGTCACTACCAACTAGGCTAAAGCGGTCGTTAAACTACTAGTACTTACTTTACTTTATTTGATTTCATGAAATAATCGTGATCGTAAATTTATATTATTAATTATACCTAATTTTAAGTAATAAATTTATAGTTTTATCGATTCGAGTTTTAATGTTTTCACTTCTCTTCTCTAGTCTGTGGTTTTGATTTGACACCTGCCAGCTGCCATCCGCTCCGCACCATGCTATGCTATTATTATTATGATGCTACAGTGAAAAGAATAATAAACACCACGTTTTCGTATCGCTCCGCGGTAAAAAATTCAAAAGTGGGTTTTTCTGATCCGATTTGCGTGAAACAAGAGTCACATGTTGCAAAATCACGCCGCGCATACGACAGTGCACTGACGAATAGCCTCAGCGCTCGCCCGTAGCGGCAAAGTGTAAAAAACTGTGCAAAAGTGAGTTGAAGTGCTGAAAACCTTAGTATATTTGGAGTTCCCGTGTTGGGATAGGGACGTGTGATACGTCCTCAAAAGCGCCCCAGCGAGCCCTACAATCTGACACCTTCAGCAACATTGTATCATCAACCGCCGCAGTACACTTGACAAAAAAAACAAGTACCACGTGGTGCCGTGGTACGTGACGCAGTACATTCAGGAGCGCCGTTTTCTGCAGCCAGAAGCAGCACTGTGCGTGGACTATAGCGGTACTTCATTCAGAATTTTCGGACAATTTATTAAAATATTATTATAGTTACAAAATTTCAACTCTCTCTGAAATATCTGGAAAACTTCAGGCAGGACCCATATTTTTTATAACGAAACCTGTTGCGCGCTAGCCAGGAGAACGTGTCTACCAAGTTTCAGTTTTTTTCAGCAGAAATTCAGTGACAGACTATTTTTTCAAAATTACTCGTTTTTAGAGATTTTTCAAAATTTTTATACCATGCAAATGTGTTATTATTATTTATTGCAGGCGCTTATTTTACATGTTTTTTTGTGTAATTTTAGGTCAAGCGGAAGTAAGCGGAGGTTGAAATGGAAGTGACAAGGAGTGGAATGCGAGAGGAGAGCAAGGGAATGACCGATGAGCTGTACCAGATGAAGAGACTTGTAAACACGAAGAGAAGGCGTATCCGATGTGCAGCTCCGGTCCGTCGCGAGATGGTGGTGCGAGACTACCTGGAAGAAAAAGAAAGGTATGAGGCAGCGGTCAAGAAATCACAAATTGACAGTTCAAAAGACTTTTGCCCAGAGCAAAAGAAGGATACTGTCTAGGACGGAATACACCGTGAAATTTTAGTGGTTGTTTTCCCGAAACGAGGTGATTTAGTTTCGATTGTACAATCGATTTATAATTACTATTTTGACTAGTCATAAATCCAATTGTGAAAAACGAAAGTCGAAAATGACAGCAAACCAATAGTAACGCTTCGTTGGTACAAGTAGCGTACGATCGTACGATAGGTTAGGTACCAACGAAGCGTTGCTATTGGTTTGCGGTCATTTTAGACTTTCGTTCTTCACTATTGGATTTTTGACTCTAGTCAAAATAGTAATTATAAATCGATTGTACAATCAAATAAAATTACCAATCAATCAATCTAAATCACCTCGTTTCGGGAAAACAACCACTAAAATTTCACGGTGTATATAGAATCCTCAAAAACATGGAGAGGAAAGTAGAGGACGAACCCCTGAAACCACATAATGAATCACATTTGCAGTAAGATAAAACAGAAAAATATAGTTACAGTTGTGCCATTGGATATAATTAGATAAACAAATATAGCAAATGTACATAGATTAAGAATAGATAGTTTTAAAAACAAAAGAATCAAAGGAAAATCTAATAAAAAGTCTGATTTAGTCTACGTCAAGGGAACACTGGCATGTCGCTCTCTATCTGTTAACATAGTATAAGAAAAAATGTAATAGCATAAGAATAAAAGAAATTAGTGTCCGACCGAAAGTTCGGTTTCGGTTTCGGTTTCGGTCGAGTTTCGGCAAAAATACGGGTTTCGGTTTAGTTTCGGTTTCGGCGGCAAACCTGCCGAAACTACGACCGAACCCGAAACTTCATTCGGGAGTTCTCGCGCTGCGATCGGTCATGTTCGGCGCATTGAATTCCAAGCGACGAAGACATTTTGCCGTGTCCACGTGTCTAATGTCACGTGGCTTGTGTTTGCAGTTCGTTTTTTCGTTTGTTCGTTTGATTTATTTTGAATTCGGCAATTTTTATCACCTGATATAGCATAAGAGTAGGTAGTAAACATCAAAAAATAATTAAATATAACAAACTAATACATAGATATAGTAGAATCAAGTTTAACCTATCTAAATATTTTTTTGGTTACTTCAACTCTTTTGCTAATGCTATACCTAAACAAACATTAGTTATGCACTTGCTACTTAGTATAGTGCATTAGTGGTGATAATATTATGGATTCGGGGTTGTTATGTTGATAATAAATAAGTGAAAATGTCGAAGACTACATAATAGCTACGTGATTTAAAGATAAAAACAAAGACTGACTGATTATAATAACGTTTTCTTTATTTTTCCCTCAAAACATTACCCTTGTAAGGAAGTTTCGGTTTCGGTTTTGGCCGAAACTGAGACTGTTGCCGAAATTCGATTTCGGTTTCGTTCGGTGATTATCAGTTGGAGGGAGGTGGGAACATTGTAAAAATTAAAAAAAATATAAATTATCTGGACATTTTACTTAGAAGCAGGGCTCTGCTAACACTGGCTTATTAGTCACGGCTGTTTACCTATAACCCTTTGATGTTTTAAACCCGACATTGAACCTTAGGGTGGTATAGGAATTTCGTGGTCAAGTATACTTACTTAGTTCGCTTGACTGTAATGGCCTAGTCACGACTTCGGGCGACCGGCGGCGCGGCAAGCGCTTTCTGTGTTCATTGCGCGGCCGAGACGCTCGCCGTACAGTGGTTACCTGGCGGCACACGCAATGAACTGATAAAACGCTTCCCGCGCCGCCAAGCGCGCGAAGTCGTGGCCGGACCGTAATACCTGATTTACACTCTCGCCTCGTCACCTCGCCTCGCGCCTCGCCTCGTCACCTCGCCTCGCGCCTCGCCTCGTCGTCTCGCTCCGGACGCGAGCCTCAAAATCAAGGCAAATCACGAGACGAGGCGCGAGGCGCGCCTGTTCACACTCTCGTCTCGTGGCTCGTCCCGCAGTTCGTCTCGCCACTCGTACGCGAGTGTAAACCAGGTATCAACCAGGTATATGGGTGCGCTACGGAACTACTTTGCTGTCGCCGAGTGCCGTAGCCGTCCCCAGGTGAGTGGTGGGCACTGAGTGGGCAGTGCGCCTGCGCCAGTCCCGCCCCGGCCGTTCCTCATGTCGCGCGCGGCGTGCCTCTGCGTCTGCGCACTGTTGGCCGCGCACGCTGCGCCCGCGCCGCCGAGCCGCGCGCACGTCAAAGGTAACCTGCTACGAATTATACACCTTTAACTTCGTCAAATTACTCGTCACTCGTAGGAACTACCTGGTAAATCGATTTTTGTTCTAACAAAAAACTAGTATTTTCTTCTTTTCCATACTTAATAATAATTATTATTCATATTCATATTTTTATTTTATGTGCGAAATTACGTTTGTAATTCACCATAGCTTTACGGTGAAGGAATCGTGAGGAATCCTGTATACAACTGAGAAAAAATTCAATGGTTTGAAGTGCTCAGTCCGCAATGGGCCCGCATGGAAACTACGTCTCAAGCCTTTTCATGCTGAGAAGAGGCAGGTGGCCTGCAGTGTCACGTATACACGATGATTATTTATCGGTGACCAGGAACCGATTGTTCTAGATCAGTATTCGGTGGCGATCACGTTTAGGTCGCAGTTACATAAATCAAAACGTCTATTTTTAAATAATGATTAGGTACTTGGAAAATCACGTTTTAAATAATATCATTGTCATCCTACACATAGTTTAGTCTGTGAGCGTAAAACCTCTTTGACAAGTCAGTTTCTTAAGAGGGTTTATACCTGCTGAGCTGGCAACGTTGCATTTTTGTTAGTTTTTCTCGATTATTCCATAAAAATTGAATGAAAATTAAAAATGTTTTGTATAGAAATTGTTCTAATATATAAGTTAATGTGTCTACTGCAATAATAATTCCTGATAGACTTTTATTTTCTTTAAAAACGAACAAATTATTACCTAACGGTTTTTAAAGAAAATAAAAGTCTTATCACGAATTATTATTGCAGTTGACACATTAACTTATATATTAAAACAATTTGTATACAAAACATTTTTAATTTTCATTAAATTTT
Organism: Archips crataeganus; assembly: GCA_947859365.1. Taxonomy (NCBI): domain Eukaryota; kingdom Metazoa; phylum Arthropoda; class Insecta; order Lepidoptera; family Tortricidae; genus Archips; species Archips crataeganus. Next base: position 18,150,110 of record OX402060.1, on the reverse strand, counting down.
TATGGAATAATCGAGAAAAACTAACAAAAATGCAACGTTGCCAGCTCAGCAGGTATAAACCCTCTTAAGCAAACTTTGACGTGAAACCTGTCAAATTTCCCGCCAAAGAGATGACACTTGACGAAACTACTTAACTTCAACACTTCAACAAACGTGGGATGACCATGCATTCGGTGGATGGAGGAAGTTTTAACAATAATGTTTCTTTTTTAATTAAACAGATACTTAATTGCTTGAGACTTTATCTATTAAATTCTATTTTGGCTAGGGATTAATATTTTTCAACTTCTGACCACCGATTAAAAATCATCGTGTATGTACATACAGATGGTCACTTTTTTCGGGTCGTCTACCATAGATAATGCTAAGAACTGGTCATAAGGCCAGATTCATTCAACAAACATGTTAAAAAATATTTACTAAAATTATTACAAAACAATTTAATACAAATTTAAAATATAAAAATAACGAAGTTTCATAAAGCGTAGATAAGTTTTGTTTTGTAAAATTGGGTTGTAGCTATGTTTTAAAGATATAAATAAAACGTTGGCTGACTTGAAACCTCCTTAGTCTGAAATTACTTGTTTGCAAATTTTAAAACTAAAGTCATAATTCCCTTGGGTGGAAAAACTATTCGTAAATCCATAATCCATAACTTACTCTCGTAGGAACAATTTAGGCCAGTCCTTTAGTATACAGGCATGGAATAAGACCATTGACGAGCAAGTGTGATGAAAATAGTATTAGCAATTTTGTATTGAAATCAACTAACACTATTTAACTGGCATTTTATTATGCAATTGGGCCCAGGTCCTACAATTAAGTTTTTTACCTATACACTTGTAGAAAGAGTTACAATAATTCTAATGTGGTAAAGGAAATAGGTCTGCGCAAACATTGTTGTGCATGTTGTTTTTCTTTTGTCGTTAGGTATATTTTGTATTGTATATTTTTAAGTTGGTGTATGTATTGTTTAGGGTTCTCTATCGTTTGCTCGAATTTCATATGCCATAACACATCGTTTTCCATAATTTTCATTTGAGGGGCCGTTCAATAGTCATACAAACTTTTAGTATAATTCATCATTAAAATTTGTCAGAAATTATCATTTCGATTTCGCATAACTCTTTTTTCTCAGAAACCATTGATTATTTAGGAATTTTGAAATGATTATCCTGTAGGACTCTATAGGTTAGGTTAGGTTTGTTTTATAACAATTCTGTACAATTAATGGATTCAGAGCGTTAAAAGCGTTATGCGAAATGATAGTTTCTGACAAATGATAAATTCGGACGATAGTTCTTATGACGATTATTACACACCCTTTCATTTGACATAATTTAATTTATTTCCGAAACAGCATTTTTCAGAATTTTTATAAAACAAATGTAACCTAAGCTACTGTATTCTATAAGATGACATTTAAAAAAAATGCTGAAAAATGCATGCTTCTATATATTTTATGGAAAACGTTACCGCAGATGAAATTCGGGCAAATGAAATTCTGGCAAGTGTCTAAATGTAAACGATTGTTTAGTGATAAATTTTAGCTGTCGGGTTCACTGACACTTTTAAGTTAAATTTAAATTTAAAAAAGTCTCAAACAAATGTTTTTTTTCAATAAAATTAATTTAATTTATTTATTCAATACAATACAATACTTTTGAGCTTCATTAACTCGGACAGTTCTGTTCACGAGCAACCTGACAATGTTTACTATTGTAAATCGAGCATAATTTGAGTACCGATTCCGAACGGGCACGACCCGCGAGGTAGGCCATTGGTTTCGAGCGTTTGACCGATCTCCCGCGTCTATTGAGATCATTGCCACCAATGCCGTATCCAAGCGAACTGCCTCCCCATTCAGCACATACCAAACCTCACAACACCCACCATCCTTCTCTAACGCCTCGCAAAAGACAAAGACGGCGCCGTCAAAACGTACTACGCGTTAACGTATCATCCGAATCGAGCGCAATCTGCTGATCTCACTGCCGATTCATACTCAGCTAAATAGATTAACAGAGGCTGTCCTTTACTGGCTGATTGTAAAGAACGAGATGCAGTATCGAAACGATTGTGGTTGGTTGCCGAATTGTTGGTGTTAGCCGTCATGTCAACGGTCGGCGTCTTTGGTCTGCCGACTGACCCAAATAGTATTGCACTTGGGACGTGACAGGATGTTGTAATGACTTTACCCTATTTTTGGATGGTCCGGTGTTTTGAAATGATCTATGTAACGGCTAAGGGCTTTCTGAGGAAGATGCGGTGATTCATGAATGTTTACCAAAGAAGTGTTTCTATTGACTAGGCGGGTTACCTATCAAAATTTAGAAATATTTTTTTCCGAATATTTAAAATCCCGAATGCTTAATTATCCGAATGCATTTTTTTCTGAAACTGTAAATATTTCAGGATTTTTGTAAAACAACCCTAACCTAACCTAAAGGGTTCTACACGATGGTCCTGAAATAAATCCTGAAATATTTACAGTTTCAGAAAAAAATGCTTTCGGACAAATGAAGTTTTCGGGATTCTAAACCTTCGGAAATAAAATTTTCTAAACATCGATAGGTTCCCGACTAGGCGTTTGATTTTTGGTAGCTGTCTTAGTGGAGTCTTAGTCGAGGGCGTTTTATGAATATTCATTAAGCCATCGTATCAAACATTTATTTAGTAAGTAATAGCTCTTGCCCGCTTCTCCGTCTGGCGAAGAATTCATTTATCGCTATCTCGCGAGAACTATGCAATTTTTCGGAATAAAAAGTAAAGTAGTAGTAGGGTAGGAGGGTAGGTAGGCCAAATTTCATCAGAATACATCAAACAGTTTTAGCATCCCACTTAGCTTAGCTTTAGCGTATACGTCCTACTGCAGGGTACAAGCCTTCTCTCATTATGGGCCAATGGGGTAAAGCTCATGGTAAATTACAGATTTAATTTCGCACATAAATTCCAAAAAACTTGTTTCTTGCGGCGCATTCTTGGCAATGATGATACTTCCGAAAGCGCTGGTAGTTTAAAAAAAGTGACATTTAGAAGAGCTCTTTTCGTTTGCCTTTAATTTTTGATTCTGCTTGAGAGCCCATGGAGAAAGATCTGTCTGTAAGGCCTCAGCCCGGGATCTTAGGGGGGGCAAACCGGAGCACTTGCCCCGGGCGGCAGTTTCATGGGGGCGCCAAATCCTTGAGGCGAGAATTCGAAATATCAAACAAGTGAAGGGAGGGGGCGCCACTATCAAGTTTTTGCCCCGGTTCGAAAAAATCGTAGATCTCGGGCTGAGGCCCCTCCTCCCAGAACTTCAGTGTAAACAAACTGAACTACCGCGCAAGCTATTTCTGCACAGCTCACCTCACCTACTTCTGTAACTAATTCGCCGATCCTTATTATGTCCACGTTTGCGTTCCATTCTACGTAATTGGTAAATTGTGAACGCTTCCTTGTGACGCAGGCGCGGCGCGAATACCGCGTAGGCACGGCGTAGGAGCGACGCTGATTTTATGGCATCCCAGCGGAAGGTGATGGCCGATCTCAAATCATATTATACTTCATTTAATTTAGAATTGAAAACCACAACATCATTATATTGCGGCTCGTCAACTATTTCTTACCTAGCAAATAGTACAGTACAATAGTCTGGGAGCCGCAAAATAAAACAGTTTTAATGGTTACCTATCAAAATTTAGAATTATTTTTTTCCGAATATTTAAAATCCCGAATGCTTCATTTATCCGAATGCATTTTTTTCTGAAACTGTAAATATTTCAGGATTTTTATAAAACAACCCTAACCTAACCTAAAGGGTTCTACACGATGGTTCTGAAATAAATCCTGAAATATTTACAGTTTCAGAAAAAAATGCTTTCGGACAAATGAAGTTTTCGGGATTCTAAACCTTCGGAAATAAAAATTTCTAAACATCGATAGGATCCCTGTTTTAATGTCACTTTATTTGCGTGTCGTCAATTGTTAAGTACTTTAGTACAAATTGTAAAGAGATTACAGTTCACGAGCCGCAATATAATGTTGTTGTGGTTTATAATTCTAAATTAAATGGAGTATACAAGGAGGGATGATGATGATAATGATGACACCTGAAGAAAACTAGGCTAAACCTTTTCAGTAGGGGTATGTATTAGGCATAATTTGTATTGTCCGAAACGCATAAAATAATCTTCGCCGGAACTTAGACTTGTCGAATTTTTATTTGGCATAAATGTGTAATGTCCGAATGGTTGTTTACCCGATTAGTATGTTAGCATAATATTGACATGGCAGAATTTCATTATGCATAATACCTATTCGAAATTCGGAAAATATGCGTAAAATCAATTCGACTGAAATTGGTATGCGTGATAGAATTCGGCAACATCAAATTATGCGAGAACAGTTTCTGCACAAATACAATTCGGCTTAAAAAAATTATGCAATATCGAAATATGACTAAATAAATTATGTGTACCTACCTTAACAGGGGAATAATTTTCCTAGACATAGAAGCTGATTCACTACCTACGCTGCTTAACCCTGACGGAAAACATCGTCAGCAAACTTGCTTGCTTACACCTGAGAAGTTCAATGGTGTGTGTGAAGTTCCCAACCCGCACTGAGCCCGCGTGGGAACTACAGCCCTCACATTCTGAGAGGACGCTTGTGCCTTGCAGCGGAACGTATATAGGCCAAAATCATGAATTCATGACGATGGGATGATCGATCAATCGGAGCTATTCGGAGTACTTCGATGCGATTAATTTCGCTTGCTCTCGAGTTATTGTACTGCATGTACTAAGACCAGGTTGGAAGATGGGAATGGGTAGTTCTACTAGCGTTTCAACCGCTATCACTCTCCTGTCGCATATACGTAAGAAATAAGCTACAGTTAGAGTGAAATTTCAACAAATTGAAATTATACCACAAGCACGCTGTATCGTTATATAAAAACCTTCCGCTAGGTGTCGTTCATTTACTTAATATATGCGACAGGAGAGTGATAGCGGTTGAAACGCTAGTAGAACTACCCGAATGGTTCATTTCAGTAGTGTCCGGAAATATAAATATTTTTTAGGACTTAGTGTCATAATAGTACGTGTAGAGTCGAAGACAAAAATGGCTCTATATCTAAATCCCTAATGAATATTTGTCCTAATATAATGTTCGTCCTAATGATCGATTGTCCTAACTCTTTTTATTTAAAATCTATTAATTGTTCTGGATTTTCATAAAACAAACCTAACCTAACCTATAGAGTTCTAGAGGATAATCACTTCAAAGTTCCTGAAAAATTCACGGTTTCCGAGAAAAAAAGTGTTAGGACAATCGATCATTAGGACAAACATTACATTAGGACAAACGATGTTAGGGATTTGGAATGAGACCCGACAAAAATATCTATACAGCCATCGCTTCAAATATTTGCAAACTGGTGTTTGCAAAGATTCGAGCTTATTAGTGGGCATAGAATTGTATAGATATTTTTAACGCCTTAATAACCTAAGTACCTACGTACATATATTTATGTCCTTGAGGGTACAGACAACCCTATATGTCTGTCGGTATGGTGCAGTTAGATATAGATACTGCTACAAATTGCTATCTAACCATCTTCAAGACTTCCACGATTCAAATCCGTCTGTCGTCATTTCGCGCTGCATAGCGGAAGAACGCCGATCGTTGAGCTGCCAACGTGTTGCCGCTGTTATACAAACAATCTTAAGTGAAAAATGGTTTCCTCGCTCTCGTAACTAGTCAGAACAATTGCCAAGATATATATATATAATGGTTCTGTTATGGCTCGTGTTGTGTAATTGAGCTAGGATATGCCGTGGTACACTACATTTGAAATTTACCGCGAGCTTTACGATGAAGGAAAACTTCGTGAGAAAACCTGCGTACACCTGCGAAGACATTCAATGGTGTGTGTGTGTGTTCCCAATCCGCACTAGGCCCGCATGGGAACTACGGCCCAAGCCCTCTCATTCTGAGAGGAGGCCTGTGCCCTGCAGTAGGTTGTAGTAGTAATCAGATTGTTTTGTTTGAGATGTTCGAAATTTAAATCATCATCCCAGCCTATATACAGGGTATTTTTTTTATCAGTGCACAAATTTTAATATGTAAATAAATAAAAAAAATAAAAAAAAATATTAGGGGACAATCTTACACAAATCGACCTAGCCCCAAACTAAGCAAAGCTTGTACTATGGGTACTAGACGACGATAAACATACTTATATAGATAAATAAATACTTAAATACATAGAAAACATCCATAACTCAGGAACAAATATTCGTGCTCATCACACAAATAAATGTCCTTACCGGGATTCGAACCCAGGACCTCTTGCTTCGTAGGCAGGGTCACTACCAACTAGGCTAAAGCGGTCGTTAATGTGATTCAGTATCGTTGATAGATCACGATTATCTGTTCGAGATTTTTTTTTTACATTTTGAAATTTGGGATGTTCATTTAATTTATCCAATAATTGGTCGAGTTACTATGAAAAACAAAAAAAAATAAGTGATAAATATTATAAAGAAAAATACCGAAATTTGTTATTTTAACGACACTGTATCACATATTAAAATTTGTGCACTTATTAAAAAATTACCCTGTATACGTCCCACTGCAGGGCACAGGCTTCCTCTCACAATGAGAGGGCTTGGGCCGTAGTTCCCATGCGGGCCTAGTGCGAATTGAGAAATTTAAACGTAATTAATTGTAGTATCGATCTCGATACTTTTGGAAACATATGATGTAGCTACAGATACAGGTTTCTTAATGTAGGCCATTTGCTTATCGCTTCCGAATATATTATAGGGAAGAAATGATATGAAATGAAAACATATTAAGTTATGATATGGATTTAGATAAAACATGAAACAAATGGGGTATGTATTACAATACCGAAGTACGAAAGACCGAATGTATTAAAACATCGAATGGGTCAAAAGACCGACACGATTTTTTTCTGAAACCGTAAACTTCTCAGAATTTATTAAAACGGCATCATACAGAACCCATTAGGTTAGGTTAGGTTTGTTTCATAACAATCTTAAAAAGTTAGCGGTTTCAGAAAAAAATCGTGTCGGTCTTTTGACCCATTCGATGTTTTAATACATTCGGTCTTTCGTACTTCGGTATTGTAATACATACCCAACAAATGACGCAATGATAACACGGACACATGGGACATCAGCACCGTCAGCAGTAAACGCCTTGGTCCATTATGGCATGGAATATTTCCCTGTCCCTTCACCGGGGAAGTATACTGTAACGAGTTTGGCATTGGAATACCATCCTGGTCTAGAAGCGGAGTGCCGATGCTTCCTTGTTTCGCTGGATTACAGGAAGTTCTGGAACCACTGAAGTTCCATTAGTTCTGGAACAAATAAACTCGTGGTAGAGGTACAGAGCCTCTACCATGAGTTTACACTAGTTTACGTGACCGTACTCGCTAGCGACGGCGTAAATTATTTGTATGGAGAATTGTACTTCCGTAAGTGACCGCTAGAGGCGCTGTACAATTACCCATACAAATAATTTACGCCGTCGCTAGCGAGTACGGTCACGTAAACTAGTGTAAACTCGTGGTAGAGGTAGGTACTGATGGAAAGTGAAGATAAGGGGGGCTACTCCGAAATTCGAAGTTCGAAGTTCGGATCGTGCGGTCCCTCTCACTCTCGTAATAAATACCATTAGCGTGAGCGGAACGGCATGAAACGAAGTTCGAATTTCGCGCTTCGTAGTATAGGGCAAGGTCAAATGTGTCTCACTGGTTCAGTATTATGAGGGTTACACGGGTCGAGTTTCGCCGTGCGGCTGTAGTCCGACATGAAATGAAATGAAATGGTTTTTTTTTTTTTTTATTGCGAGAACACAGTTAACAAGTTATATAATATAACTACACTATGCTCTGCCTCATAGGCATGCAAAAATTTTGGCATATACATAGAATATAGAGCTGGACTGACTCTGTAAAACATTTTAACAAACTATACACCGTGAAATTTTAGTGGTTGTTTTCCCGAAACGATGTGATTTAGTATCGATTGTACAATCGATTTATAATTACTATTTTGACTAGAGTCAAAAATCCAATTGTGAAAAACGAAAGCCGAAAATGACCGCAAACCAATAGTAACGCTTCGTTGGTACCTAACCTATCGTACGATCGTACGCTACTTGTACCAACGAAGCGTTACTATTGGTTTGCGGTCATTTTCGGCTTTCGTTTTTCACAATTGGATTGTTGACTCTAGTCAAAATAGTAATTATAAATAGATTGTACAATCGATACTAAATCGTTTCGGGAAAACAACCACTAAAATTTCACGGTGTATGTATAATTTGTGGTTACCTATCAAAATTTAGAATTTTTTTTTCCGAATATTTAAAATCCCGAATGCTTCATTTATCCGAATGCATTTTTTTCTGAAACTGTAAATATTTCAGGATTTTTATAAAACAACCCTAACCTAACCTAAAGGGTTCTACACGATGGTCCTGAAATAAATCCTGAAATATTTACAGTTTCAGAAAAAAATGCTTTCGGACAAATTAAGTTTTCGGGATTCTAAACCTTCGGAAATTTAATTTTCTAAACATCGATAGGATCCCATAATTTGTACACTTAAACATTTAACGATACAAACTAAACTTAATAGTTAGAAGAGACCATGCCGCTTCTATCGTGAAAATAATAATAACATATTATTTTAATCTTATAGATATATTGCAGTATATGTATTATAGCTGCACTAAGCTCGTGCGCGACCCTCCACGGAAACCTGTCGCAGTCAGTATTTGCCGCACTTATTAAAAACAATCTTGTTAAGGACAGCAGAGGCTCCCTGCGACAGGGTTCCTCCAAGCGCCGCGCACGAGCTTGTCAAGGTACAGTCGCGCGGTCAAAGTAGGATACTACCCCAACTTTGGGGCTTGCGGCTTTAGGCTTGCCGAATTGCCATTTAGACGGCACTTTGCCGTGTAAACCCCGCTTTATAGCCAATTCACTTTAGCTTTGAAGAGCCCTAGCTATTTACCTATATCTGGAAATACAGACGACAAAAGCGAATTCCATTCCTTAGCAGTTTGTATTAGGAAAAATGAAGCGAACCGCTTCGTGCGGGTCAATGGAATACTAACCACATAAGGGTGAAGATGCTCCCCTCGCCTGGATATTCGTTGGTAAAATAGAGATGGATGAATTTAATCATGTAGCTCCTGCGCACACTTACCAAAATGAATCCAGTAAAAAACAGACAACAACTCTACAACGGTGTTCGAAGCTTCTAGCCTACTCATCATCATCATGCCAGCCTATATACGTACCACTGCAGGGTATAGGCCTCCTCTCAGAATGAGAGGGCTTGGGCCGTAGTTCCCACGCGGGCCCAGTGCAGATTGGGAACTTCACACACACCATTGAATTTCTTCGCAGGTGTATCCAGGTTTCCTTACGATGTTTTCCTTCACCGTAAAGCTTGGTAAATTTCAAATGTAATACAGAGGTGCGAACCGGGATTTGAACCCACGACCCTCTGCTTGACAGGCCATAGGTCAAACTGCTAGATAGACCACACGGCTTTTTTTTCTAGCCTGCTAATACACCACTAATCTAATTAATTACCTATAATGATTTACCCAGAACACCGAATTAGTGTACACAATTTTTATACCATATTTGGCATTATAAAAAAAAGAGCGTACTCCTACCTAAAAGGCCGGCAACGCACTTGTGACTCTTCTGGTGTCGCAGGTGTCTATGGGCGACGGTAATCGTTTACCATCAGGCGATCCGTCTGCTCGTTTGCCCCCTATATCATAAAAAAAAAAAAAAAATTATTGTTGTCACGTAAATAATTAATGGTTTCTAAGAAAAAACCGGTTGTCTGTAAAGTCAGTTTACGGACGATAGTTTAACGTGACAACGTCATAACAAAACATTGAATAAATTAGAAATTTAAAAACCCCCAACGCAATTATGTCACTGTCAATGCCCGTTATGCGTCTAAGATCTCTTCCGCAGCTAACAAAAGAGCTGATAACTTTGAAACGGCTGCACCGATTTTGATAAAACATATCTAAGAACCATCGCCAAGAAACCTGCTTTCTATTAAAAGAAACCGCATCCAAATCGGTGCACCCGCTTAAGAGCTATGATGCCACAGACAGACAGACAGACAGACAGACACACACACATAGCGGTCAAACTTATAACAACCCTCTTTTTGTGTCGGGGGTTAAAAATGTTATTGGTATATTTACGGCGCTACGCCATTGATGTTTACCACTGTGCGTGCGGCATTAACTCCCTCGTCTTGTTGCAGATTCCAAGATAATCCAAGAAAAGACGATAGTAGTGAGAAGGATGCCGAACGCGTACTTCTATCCTTTCAGTCTGTGGCCGCTACCCAAGTTTCCAGTCAGAGGTAATTATTCAAACTAGCTGTATAGTGATGCGACTCGAGCCGTTTTTTACTCGAGTGACTCGAGTGAATTTGTTTAACTCGTACTCGAGTGAAAAAAAATTTGACTCGAGTTCGTTTGCGTTTGCACTCGAGTTACCGAGTCAACTTGGTGCGCCGATTAAATTCTCTAAGGAGATTCGGCAAGTCATTTTATTTTTCTTTGTTGATTAGTGACATAAATAAGGTAGGTATGTAATATTTATAAAGGTATTTCAAAATTCTTAATCTAAACTAATCAAAACTCAGCTCAAGTGATAAATTCTTATTCGAGTTTTAAGGAGTATATGTAGTTTACTCGAGTGACTCGAAAACTCGAGTACAACTCGAGTGACGTAGTAAAATTACTCGAATGACTCGAGTCACAAAATCCTACTCGAGTCGCATCACTGAGCTGTTGGCAGAGAATCCGTTAGCAGAGAATTCATTTATCTCTATCCCGCGAGAAATATTGACGACCAGATGGCCTAATGGTTAGAGAATCTGACTACGAAGCTTGAGGTCCCGGGTTCGATTCCAGTGTCGGGGCAGATATTTGTTTGAAAAATACTAATGTTTGTTACCTATAGACCTACCGAGTATGGAGAAAAAAAATTGATAAGTACCTACCTATCGGTCAAGCCGTTTCGGAGGAGTTCGATAACAAACACCGTGGCACGAGATTTTTTATATATTAAAAAATTATAAAGCTGAAGATTTTGTTTGTTTGCTTGAACGCGCTAATCCCAGGAACTACGGGTCCGATTTGAAAAATTCATTCAGCGTTAGTTATTCCTTTTATCGAGGAAGGCTATAGGCTATAAATCATCACGCTAAGACCAATAGGAGCGGAGCATCAATGATTAACGCGGACGAAGTCGCGGGCACAAACTAGTATATAATATAGGTACTATGTTACCAAGGCATTTAAACTATCTACAACTCTATGCCACTAATCTAAGGTTGGTGTTTACTTGCATAAATTTGACGCGACGGCTGTATACAAACTTCACACCGAGCACAACCGTTTCTTAATCCAACGATTATTCTTTCACAGAAGGAGAGGAATCTAGTGAGACATTTCCGTACCGGAGGAGTTTAGAACATGTTCGAATAAGACATAACGAGAGGTAGCGAAGGCCGAAAAATAAGTAATTTTAAAATTAATCTGTTATTTTTAATAATCTAATTAAATTATTTGATACATTGTTGTTGTTTTATTAAAGTTTTTGAGCATTTCCAAAAAGTGAAATCCTTTTTGCTCCAGTAAAGGGAACGTGCAGAAACTATAGGTGGCAGCCAGCACTAATGCGACAGAAGAGACACTATGCGGACAGTAAAAGAAACTCAGGATAAAACATTAAAAATGATGGCACCAGGTGGCAGCACCGTCTATGTGCACGTTCCCTATTATTGCCCTTCTTATCTATAGTGGCGGAATGAATAGGTTCGTACCTTTTCTATCGTAATTCGTTGACATATAGTCAAAAAGAGACTAACCTTTTCATTAAGCGACGTACACGGAAGTGAAATGACAGACAAGAGAGGGTTTCTTCAATACTTTTAGAATTGTAATTGTATACAGGAGATTTAACAATTTCACGGGTCCACATAATGAAATAATTTGTCCTACACGCATCGCATAATACGAATAAAATTGTATTAAGTTACAAACCTCTAGCGCCATCTATATTTCTTAAGGAGAACTACGTCACATAGCATAGCTACAAGCGCTACGTGCTACAAGCGATCCATTTTGTCGCTAACAAAGCTGAGCGTTTGATGCTGGTTCTTAGTTCTACTTTTAACCACTTGATGTCGCTAGCAGTCTAATCAAGTCCGAAACCCTATTGATGTCGCTACGCTGTCCCCGTCTGTCGGTCACAGGGGTGTATCGCAAGAACTGTAGTAGATAAACAGCTGAAATTTATACATAAAGTGTACTTCTATGTTAAATTTAAAGTTAGAGACGTACGTAGCTTAGGGTTAAGTGAGCGGTGTTTTTGCTTGTCGTTTGGTTTTTTTAGAGTTCCGTGCCCGAAGGATGACAAACAAAACCCTATAATGTTTCTACACTGTACTTGTGATCGCTTAACTATTAGTGACAAAGATTTTTCTATAATTTTTCAAATACTACTTAATTAAAATTTTAAATTTATAGTTTTTATGTTGCCAAATCTGGTTTTGCGACAGTGGCGCTGCGGCCGAGTTTCGTGGGATGCCATCCCCTATAGGGAACGTGCAGAAGAGACACTATGCGGACAGTAAAATAAACTTATAAGGGTAAAACATCAAAATTGATGGCACCAGTTGGCAGCACCGTCTATGTGCACGTTCCCTGACCTCTTTGAGTTGCTGATATTTATGGGCGGTGGTGATCATTTTCCATCAAATGACCCACTTGCTCATTTGCCTCCCTCTCATAATAAAAAAAAACTATAGGCGGCAGGACTAATGCGACAGAAGAGACACTATGCGGACAGTAAAAGAAACTTATCAGGGTAAAACAGTCAAATTGATGGCACCAGTTAGCAGCACCGTCTATGTGCACGTTCCCTATTGATCACGCATGCGCGCTTACTTACAGTCAAGGCGTCTCCAGAATCCGTAAACATGTTTCAGTGAAAATAAAACAGAACAACAAGATGAAGATCGAAATATTGTGGTGTTTCCTCGCTTTGGCGAGGAGCAGTCTGGGTGAGTGATTTTTAACGTAATTTTGCTCTTAAATCAAAGTGAACTTACTGATAAGGTGATAAGATTGTGACATTGAAAGTGAATGATTCGTTTTTAGGGTTACCGTACCCAAAGCGCGCCAACGGAACCCTATTGCTGAGACTCCGCTGTTTGTCTGTCCGTGTGCCACAGGGCTCTATCTTTTAAACCGTAATACTTGAAATTTTCACCGATTATGTATTACTACCGCTATAACAACAAATACTAAAAATAAAATAAAGTTAAAAATTAAAGAGGGTCGTCATACAAGAAACGTGTTTTTTCTTCGTTTTTTGGTTGCTATTGTTAGGCGTTATTGAGCGTTGCTAGGCGGCCTAGGAGACAGCCGTCAGTTGCTAGGCAACGCGAGCAACCCTATGCGGTTCAGATAGACCTACCTATGATTTGCAATTTTAGTGCTTAAATTTCGTAGATTTTTTACTGACCTGTTTTTAAATATTGTACGGAGGTACGTAACCCTTCATGGAGGAGTCCGACTCGCACTTGACCGTTTTTTTCTGTATTTTCGACTGTTATTTGGGACTATGTCAATTAAATAGATATTAGTCTAGCTTAACAGGGTAATTATACTAACGTTTCAACCGCCTCACTTCCGTGGTTACATTTTTTACGAATCTGCTGTTGTTGACTTTGATGGCGTTTTCGGATATTTATTAAAGGTCCTGGAAGTACTCCAATGGTTCCAATGGAAGACCAGCATCGGCTGTAAGGTTGACATCATGCTGAGTTGGGACCATTTCATTTTTTTTATAAAAATGTCAAGAATAATGTTTTTCTTTCTTTCTTTCTAATTCCTATCTGTATCAGAATCTTCTGCTGTTTGTACAAGAATGTGCCCACGAAAGTGATTCAGAACACGCGCTTGAGAAATTACCTAATAAGTATTTAGTTTGGAAATTAGTTGCTATTGTACTAATTGACGTCTGTGAGTACAGTGGTATCTAGTTTTATCATCTGATTTTCACATTTACCTGAACTTCTTTAGATCCGTAATAACCGACTGTGGCTAAGATGTCTGGCTGCTATAGATTCAAATTTAAACATATTTACTTATAGCATATTCTGAGTTTTACATAGTTTTTTACGTTCAGTTCCAACTCCAAATATTCTTTCCAGGCGTGAAACTCCTAGAAGCGAACCCTGACGTGAAGCGTCTATATGACGACCTGCTCAGCAACTATAACCGGCTCATCAGACCCGTCACCAACGTGTCAGACATCCTGACCGTCAGGCTCGGCCTGAAGCTGTCGCAGCTCATGGAGGTTAATCTCAAGAACCAAGTCATGACCACCAACCTTTGGGTGGAACAGGTTGGTACTTTGTACTTACATATAAAACAAAATAATTACGTTGACTTTATTGACAGACAGCATAGGCTAGCTCTGCGGGATCTGCGCAAGAAATAACTTCACCGATATAAATAAAAAAAATAAATAAATATCACGGGACAATTCACACCAATTGACCTAGTCCCAAAGTAAGCTAAGCATAGCTTGTGTTATGGGTACAAGGCAACGGATAAACATACTTATATAGATAGATACATACTTAAATACATATTAAACACCCAAGACCCGAGAACAAACATTCGTATTATTCATACAAATATCTGCCCCGACGCGGGAATCGAACGCGGAACCTCAAGCTTAGTGGTCAGGTTCTCTACCTACTAGCCCATCTGGTCGTCTAAAATATAGCTCCAAGAATCGCCAGACTCAAGTGAAAGTGGGCAGGGCACATCGCTCGTAGAACTGATGGCCGATGGGGCCAAAAGGTTTTCGAATGGCGTCCGTGGACCGGAAGACGCAGTGTAGGTAGGCCTCCAGCAAGATGGAGCGACGACCTGGTTAAGGTTGCGGGATGGCTGGATGCGGATGGCGCAGGACTGACCTGTTTGGCGAACCTCGAAACGGGAAGATACCCTGCAAATTTTAATTCTCATTTATTGTGTAAGAATAGCACTTTAAATTTTTTTCCGGCGAAAACGGGTCTCGACAGACAGACAGACGCACGGACTGACATCGAAGTGATCCTATAGGTATATTTTTTCTTTTGACGTAACGAGACAACAATGTCGCCAAAGTAACGGTAGATTTTTTTATACAATAGGCTAACGTTTAACCAAAATCACGCCTGATGGAAAGCGAAGATGAGGCCTACGATGGAGCACGCTTGCCTTGTAAATGCCATTCACCTTAGACTTGAATTTAGGGGAATGAGCAGGAAGAAGGCAGTTCAGCGTGGTGTTGTTATTCCAATAACAGTTCCGTATGTGTTCCAGAAATGGTTCGACTACAAGCTGCAGTGGAACCCAGACGACTACGGCGGCGTGGAGATGCTGTACGTGCCGTCTGAACACATTTGGCTCCCTGACATAGTGCTATACAACAATTGGGATGGTAATTATGAAGTAAGTATTTAAGTAATAAAGCTTTTTACTTTTGACCGCCATTTTATTTGCGCGCCGGGAACTTTGCGCTTTTGCAGGATATAATGTAGGTTAAGACGTTATTTTCTATGGGATGTAGATCGTCTGTACCTTTAACATCACGAATTGCCAGCGGGCAGCGGGGCTGGCAGCGGTGCGGCGAGCGTATTCTCTATATTCATTGCGGGTACTCAGCATTTCTATAAAAAATATTTTCCAAATTGTCACATGCCACCCCTGTCGCTCGACAACTATCACTCGACATTATTGCACTGACAATTGTCACGTACCACGAAACTAAGCTATGGTACTTGTGAAATTGAGACAAAGAGATTATCCTATTTCTCATGCTCTTCCAGGTGACTCTGATGACGAAGGCGACCCTAAAATACACGGGCGAGGTGAACTGGAAGCCCCCGGCGATCTACAAGTCCTCGTGCGAGATCAACGTCGAGTACTTCCCCTTTGATGAGCAGACTTGCTTCATGAAGTTTGGCTCTTGGACTTACAGCGGTGCCCAGGTACAGTTTCCTATTCTAAGCTTTTACGTATCCGAAATACGTCCATTGCTGAACATAGGCCTCCCCCAAGGTTCACCAAACAGACCGGTTCCCGCAACCTTAACCAGATACTCCATCTTGTTGGAGGCCTACTCACATTGCGTCTTCCAGTCCGTGGACACCATTCGAGAACCTTTAAGCCCCATCGGCCATCAGTTCTCCGAGCGATGTGCTCTGCCCACTGCCGCTTGAGTCTGGCAATTCTTCGAGCTATGTCGATGACTTTAGTTCTTGCGCGGATTTCGTCATTTCAAATGTGATCCCGCAGAGAAACTCACGCACTCACTTAGAGTATAGATGACATGGTTCTTCAGAACAGATCTTTATAAGTCTTCTAGTTTCGGAGTTAGGTACTCATACTGACCGATCTTAATGGCCAGCCTGTATGTCCATATCTACGTATATATACAAGTTGAAAGAACTCTGATTGGTGGAATTCTTGGAACAAAGTAACTCAATGCAATCTGGCTTCACTTAGCCCTAGAAGTTTTACTTCTTTATTTACAGGTAGACCTAAAACATATGGACCAGCAACAAGGCAGCAGTCTGGTCCACGTGGGTATTGACCTCAGCGAGTTCTACCTCTCCGTCGAGTGGGACATCCTGGAGGTGCCGGCCACCAGGAATGAAGAGTACTACCCTTGCTGCCCTAAGGAACCATTCTCTGGTATGATAAATAAGCCAAGATATCCTTTACATTCACTGGGTGAGCTCGGAGCTTCGGCAAAAATGATTTCGAATGTCTGCCCGGGTGATAAATGAATGAGATCATTTGTTTGGCTTTCTTTACAAAAAAATAATTTGGGCTGGAGCGCCTCAGTATCATTCTTCCATTTGACCGCATTCAATGAAGAGCCGGTCGAATGTAAACGACCGGGAACTTTCTGGCCGGCTTGACTCGCTATCCTTGCGGAGGGATGTTGCATCCTTGTGTATCTTATCTTAGTTTATGGAAATTTAACTGCGGATTAAGACTACTGTTATATTTTTCTTTGTTCCAGATATAACGTTCAAACTGACGATGCGCCGAAAGACCCTGTTCTACACAGTGAATCTCATCATCCCCTGCGTGGGGCTCACGTTCTTAACCGTTTTAGTATTCTACTTACCATCGGACTCTGGTGAAAAGGTAAATCTTGAGACAGATTTGAATACTTTAAATGTTCTTACCACCCTGTAATGGGGCTTTTTTAAAAAAGTGTACTTCACACTTCACATCGCTTCTTCACTTTTCAAATGACGAAATTTTAGGGTTTCTTACTTAGAATCAAGAGCGCTATTGATTTTGATAATAAAAAAAACGTTCCAAATATTTGTGTTAGTTTTGTGACGATTTTTCATACAGTTTATTATGGCTCGTCACAAAACTGACACAAAAAATTGTAAGGAAAATAAGAATATTTTAAAAGAGTATTTACACTTTTTTAGAAAATACCCATAGCTAGAAGGGTCATGCACCATTTTTTTGTTTGCGTCTCTCCTGTGGACATGAGATAAGTTAAGGGTCTATAGCCAATATTTTTTAGTCAACTCTACATCGGCGTGTGGGACGCCTGGCCAACTTTCGGCCCATTTAAACAAATCTTAAGCTCGCTGACTCGGAGTCGCTAATTTTATGTCCAGAGGACAGACAGCTTTTGTTTTTGACGCTGTGTATGACCCAGATAGTAATTGAAATCGTTGTTAAAAACAAGTTTAACTATATCGACAACATTGGCAACACATAGTGCGCTTGTGCTTGTGTACTACAAGGAATTTTACTGTCCGGCATCCGATTTTTTACGGTCCGGCGTGGCATAAAAAACGCAACGGATGATTGGTTTGTGCACTTGTCCGTCTTTTTCGGAGGTTAAAAAACTACGCGCGTGGTTACGCTAGGAACATCGATATAGAATACCAGAATACCCAACGATGCGCTTCCTGGAACGTCGGCAGTTGTTTCCTTTAGTGCGAAGATGTAGAAGGCAAAAATAATTTTGGGTTCATCCCGTTATAAGTAAAAGGTACCTCACAGGGTCATATTACATGAACCACAATAAATTAAGGCAGGACGAAAGTTTATTTTCTAACTAAGTACTATCGGATGTCTAAGTACAACTAATACTTATTTATTTATGATTTTTAGGGTTCCGTAGTCAACTAGGAACCCTTATAGTTTCGCCATGTCTGCCCGTCTGTCTGTCTGTCTGTCTGTCCGCGGCTAAGCTCAGAGATCGTTAGTACTAGAAAGCTGTAATTTGGCATGAATATACATATCAGTTACGTCAACAAAGTGGTAAAAAAAAAAATAAAAAAAATATTTTTTTTTACGGTAACGGATGTAGTTTTATCGGAACCGAAGCCGGAATCGGAGTTTTTAAATTTGCTTTATCGGAATCGGAATCGGAAGCAGGGTGCGCGTGCGTTAACAAGTGAAAAAATAATTGACAATAGAGTGCGCGGGTCGGGGGAGGGGCGATTCCCCGCGCGACGCGTATGAACCTGTCGAATCATAACAGCCGGTCGGCACACGCCGCCGCACTCGCCCGCTATCTATGCTTCGACCTCCGATTCAAACCTCCGATTAAAAAATGTCGGAGCCGGAGTCGGAACCGAAAGTATAATAGTAATCGGAAGTTCCGACTTAACGGAACCGGAACCGAAGCTCCGTAACATCCCTGGTGTGGGGTATCGTTGGATAGGTCTTTTAAAACCATTGCGGGGTTGCTAACATGATTTTTCTATTCAGTGATTTGTTTGCGAAATATTCAACTTTAAAGTGAAAATTTTCATTAAAATCGAGCGCCCCCCCCCTCTAAAATCTAAACTGTTAGGTGGAAAAATTTGAAAAAATTCAGAATGGTAGTAAATATATCAAATTTACTAGGAAAATTATAGCGGCTAAGATTGCTTGGAAATTATTTGTAGTTTAAGAGTAAATAGTAGCCTAAGGTATAAAACATACTGTTCGGTATTGTTTGTAACCTCATCTGTTCATATGTCACCTACCCTCAAATCCTTTACTTCTTATCCCCGGAAAACGCGGGTAGAGACAAAATAGCGAACATTAAACGTCAAGAGCTGACACTCGTCCAGTTCAGCCAACGACAGGGATCGAGTCAGTCGATGTCGAGAGCGTTTTCTCCATCCTGCCATTCGCCCACGGCTTCGAGCAAATCTTTTTACTTCGGTAACGCGTTCGCTGACGCGTATCAGCGCAGAAGAGCAGAAGAGGAGAGCGTAAGACCGGCAGCCATAACACCTCGCAGCAACGCGTACGCCGAACCAGGTACGCGTTTTCCCACTTCCCTTTTCTCGCCCCTTCATAATTTTGGTCCTTCACCCCGAATATTCCTTTTTACGGTCCCTCATCCTTATATTTCAATCCAGGGTGACATCATCTTCCAAATATTACTTTCGTAATAATTAATATTTGTGACTTGCTACTTTCCCATTTGTAGGTAGATTTTCGTTCATTCCAATACCATAGACGAAACCGGTAATTGTAACCTCTAGTTAACTTGCAGGTTGACATATCGGTCCAACTTGTCAATCATCAAATTGGACAGTGTATAGGAGGTTTTATTTTAATCAACACTAGCAACACTGACGTTTCGATACGTCAGTTCAAGTCAGTTGTCATTTAAGTCATAATAATATCATAACCTATTTTTTAGTTTGTCGTGTTTAATAATTTGTTTACGTGCGATTAATTAACACAACAATGGGAGGAAATCAAGGCGATAAGCATGATTCCTATGTTCCTACAGGTTCTTTGGATGATTCGCAACAGAAAGCTAACATGATTTCAATGAATGTTCAGGGCAATTTCATGAATTCTTTGTATAACTTAGCGACAGAACTTAGCGGCATATCTGAAAGGGATCCGATGCGCGTAGCGAGTTTTAAGGCTAGATATAATGATATTAACATTATTCGTGATCGTTTTCAGGACGCTTACAATGGGTTTACGTCGAAATGTGACGATATAAATACGCGTACAAATGTTGATGGATTGTTCAATAAGTTCTATGAAATGTATTATTCGGTTCAAGTGTTGCAAGAATCTATTTTAACACAGCCATGTCTTTAAAGGTCGAATCTAGTCTGTTTACCTAAAATTACATTATCTCATTTTTCCGGTGTGTACACAGAGTGGCCAAACTTTATTGCTATGTATGATAGTCTTATTCATAACAATGTTGATTTATCATCTATTCAAAAAATGCATTACTTGCTTACTGTTTTGGAGAAGGAGCCCTTGACTTTAATTAGGCACTTAGAACTTTCTCATGATAATTACAATATTGCTTACAAATTATTGAGAGATAGATACCAAAACAAAAGGCTGATAGCGGACAAGCACTTAGAGGCAATCCTATCATTAAGTACTCAACAAAGTCAGAGTAACCTACGTAAATTTGTCAACACACTAAAGGAAAACTCTCAGGCATTGGAAGCGCTACAGTTTGACGTTAAGGCATGGAGTTTTATATTATTGCATATTGTTTTGCGCAAGCTGCCTTTAGAGCTTAGAGGTAAATTCGAAACAAAATACAGTAGCACTCCTGATACCATTCCGACATTTGAAAACCTATTAAATTTTTTGGACACTCATCTTCGTGTGTTGGAAACCGTCAGCGGTACAAGGGTAGCGACAGCGGTGGCTCAAGGCAATACATCCAAGGTATCATTTGCTGTCAATGCTTCAAAGTGTATATGCTGCAACGGTGATCATGTTTTGTATGTTTGCAACGAGTTCAATAATATGTCTACAATTCAACGTAGGGAGTTTGTGACTCAGCGGCACCTATGTTTCAATTGCTTACGGACACATTCAGTAAATAAATGTATGTCTAAAAGTAGGTGTCAAATATGCAATGGTCGTCACCATTCAAAACTTCATATGGATAAGGTTGATAATCAATTCAGAAATATTCCCACGCATGAAATTAAATCACCGGAGCCTGGTCCGTCACCAAAGCCTAATCATCCAGGGGCTGCTTTCACAACTTTAAGTTCTTCAGTTCAACCTCTTCACATTCATGGTATTTGTAATGAATCTACTATGATGTTAGGCACTGCTTTGGTCGGGCTCCAGGATATCAACGGGCATTTGCATACTGCAAGAGCTCTATTGGATTGTGGGTCTCAGGTATCTATCATAACTGAGAATTTAGCTCAGAAGTTGCGTCTTCGACGTTCTACCTCTGGCCTTCTTATCGGACTGGGAGGTTCAAATCCTCAACACACCAGCGGTAGCGTAGAGTGTTCAATCAGCTCTCTACTGGATACAGCTCAGCCCGCCCTGGTGACAACTGCAGTTGTTCTCAAGCGCATCACGGGGAATCTCCCTAGCATTCAGGTTTCTCCCCACGTAATGGACGCGTGTAGGGATATCTCACTTGCAGATTCAAAATGTTTAATTCCAGGGCCCATTGACCTGCTCATTGGTGTGGATCTCTATGACAAAATCTTTGATGGTAGAAAGTTAAGGCTAGGCGAAGAACTACCAACGGCTTATGCTTCAATTTTCGGTTGGGTACTGATGGGCGCAGCCCCTATTGTCTCTGTCTCTACCAATCATGTTGTGGCTCTACATTGCTCTACCAACTTGGATGCGACACTTACTAAATTTTGGGAGACAGAAGAAACTCCTTCAAAATTAATTCAAGATCCAGAGGATCTAAAGTGCGAGAAACACTTTGTAGAGACACACACACGTGACGAGACGGGGAGATTCGTTGTGCGGCTACCCTTTCAAACAGAGTGCAAGCCTCTGGGTGAAACACGCAACAACACTCTCAAAAGGTTCCACAACCTAGAGCGCAAGCTGATCAAGGAGCCGAGGCTTAAAGAGATGTACGTCGCGTTTATGGCTGACTATCTTCAGACGGGTCACATGCGGCCTGCATCGGGTTTATCGTCAAACGATAGGTACTTCATTCCGCATCACGGGGTACTCAAGGAGAGCAGCAGTACCACAAAGCTACGCGCGGTATTTGACGCGTCAGCGGCTAGCAGTTCAGGTGTGTCACTGAATCAGGTTCTGATGTCAGGTCCCAAGCTTCAGCAGAATATTGAGGATATAATTCTACGATTCAGGACACACGCCGTGGTTTTTACTTGCGATATCAAGCAGATGTACCGGCAGGTGAGAATGCACGATGAGGACTGCAAATACCAAACTATATACTGGCGTGAATCCCCGGACAAACCATTACAACAATTTGAGCTAACGACGGTCACTTACGGCGTATCTAGCGCAGCCTATCTGGCCATGCGCGTCATACATGAGCTCGCAACCCTTAATAAGGAGGCGCATCCGGAGGCTGCACGCGTACTGCGCGAAGACACCTTCGTCGATGACATCATCAGCGGTAGCGGTAATGTGGAAAGCGCGAGAGCGCTACAACAGCAAATAGTGACGGTGCTAGCTCAAGGAGGCTTTCAACTACGGAAGTGGGCTAGCAACAGCCAGGAGCTACTGAATAGTTATCCTGCGGATCACCTCGAAACACCGTTTCGGTTCGAAAACGAGGATAACATTTTCAAAATATTAGGCGTCGAGTGGAGCTCTGGCACGGATAGCTTCGTGTACCGCGTATCAAATCTCGGGAAGTGTTGCACGAAACGCGACATCCTTTCCAACATAGCCCGGCTTTACGATCCTTGTGGTTATCTAGCGCCTATCACATTTTACGCCAAGGTCATCATGCAGCGTCTATGGGCGTTCGATCTTTCATGGGATGATCCACTTCCTGCAGAAGCAATCCAATCGTGGGATGCCTTCCTGGATGGATTCCATCTCCTAAGTATTCCAAGGATACCTAGATTCATTCTAGGTAATCAACCTGCACGCTATGAGCTCGTAGGCTTTAGCGATGCTTCGGAAAACGGCTATGCTGCCGTCGTTTATCTCAGGGTGGTCGACTCTAACGGAGATATAGGGCTACATTTACTTTTGGCGAAATCTAGAGTCGCACCAATCAAGCAGAAACTCACCATCCCGAGGCTCGAACTATCGGGAGCCGTGCTTCTCGCTCGCCTAATTGAACATGTCACGCACGTTTTGGAGCGCAGGATTACCATAGCGGACACGATTGCTTGGTGCGACTCTAGCATTGTGTTAGCATGGCTGCGGACACCACCTCACAAGCTGCAAACGTTTGAGGCGAATAGAGTCTCTCAGGTGCAAGGCCTCCTGCCATCCATCGTTTGGCGCTATGTGCCTTCCGGACTCAATCCCGCGGATTGCGCGAGCAGGGGGTTGTTACCACAGGACCTAGTGACCCACACCTTATGGTGGTCACCGTCATGGTTGAAGGAAGATTCCGCAGCCTGGCCATCCTCGTGTCAACCGGCATGTGATAACTTGCCTGGACTTAAACCTGCAACGTCATCATTCCAGGTCATCAAAGCAGTAGACAATGAGCCAACCTCTTGTCTCATCGATCGTTACAGCTCCTTGTCCAGACTCCAGCGCATATTAGCGTGGTCGATGCGCTTCTTTTATAATTCCCGCCATCCCACCAACAAGAAATCAGGTCCTCTAAACACTGAGGAGTTGAACGCTGCGTTGCACAGAGCTATCAGGTTGACGCAAGAGGAATCATTCGCCGATGAATCGAGGTCTATTCGTGAACAGCGTGCCCTGCGAACCCCCTTAGCTCGTCTACATCCCTTCATAGATTCTTCAGGCTTACTGCGCGTCGGTGGTAGACTTAGGCACTCCAATCTTTCCTACGATGCTAAGCATCCGCTTCTTCTTCCGAAACGACATCACTTGACGAATCTCATCATCGACCACTTTCATCAGCTCTATCTTCATGTAGGAGCTAATGAGCTTATCAGTATTCTTCATCAACGTTATTGGATACTTTCAGCGCGTCGTGTCGTCCGACACCGCGTCTTCATGTGTCAACGTTGTCAGCGCTTAAAGGCCAAACCTCTGGAGCCCTTCATGGGAAATCTTCCGCCAAATCGTGTACGCGAGGCACGCCCATTCATCCGAGTTGGCATTGATTTCGCGGGTCCTTTTAGCATAAGGTCTTCCAACCAGCGTAAATCTAAAGTGATTAAGGCTTACCTCTGCGTTTTTGTGTGCCTGGCTGTTAAGGCGGTCCACCTAGAAGTGACGTCTGACTTGACCACGAATGCTTTTATGGCCGCCTTTGACCGATTCGTTTCTAGGCGAGGCATGGTGTCTGACGTTTATACGGATTGCGGGAAGAATTTTCAAGGGGCTAAGCGCCACCTCAGCGAGGTAGACGCTTTTCTTCGTCAACATAAGCATGATTTGACAGAAGCACTGGCAAATATCAGCGTCAAATGGCACATGAACCCACCATATGCGCCTCATATGGGCGGCCTCTGGGAGGCTTCTGTCAAGTCATCCAAGCTTCTTTTGAAGCGTACTCTCGGGGAACAGGTACTCACCTTCGAAGAATTGACCACAATCTTCGTCAAGGTCGAGGCAGTACTCAATTCCAGGCCTCTGTGTCCAACGTCGAACGACCCGAACGATCTTGAAACACTGACGCCTGGCCATTTTATTATCGGACACCCATTAGTGAGTTTGCCTGAATACGATTTTGACCATACTCCAATCTCACGGCTCAACCGTTGGCAGCTCGTTCAACAGATATCGCAACATTTCTGGCGTCGCTGGCAGCTTGAATACTTGCACAACTTGCAGCAGCGCTCAAAGTGGTGCAAAAATGTGCCAAACCTTAAGACAGGAGACCTTGTCCTCGTAAAAGAGGACAATTTGCCACCTCTTCAATGGCGTAAAGCGCGAGTATTCAAGCTCCATCCAGGCGCAGACGGCGTAGTTCGCGTAGTAGAGCTCAAGACTAGCACCGGTACATGCCTGCGATCTGTCGCTAAGGTCTGTCCTTTGCCTAGCTTAGATAATTAAAGGGAAACCGAATAGGAAAACAACTTAGTTTTAATTATAAATATGTAGCTTTAGGATTTAGTTTTCATTTCAACTCATCTTTTTTTTTAATTCATCTATTGCGTAATCATCTAAAGAGCTCGGTAGCTCTTTGGGGGGCGGTTATGTTCGGTATTGTTTGTAACCTCATCTGTTCATATGTCACCTACCCTCAAATCCTTTACTTCTTATCCCCGGAAAACGCGGGTAGAGACAAAATAGCGAACATTAAACGTCAAGAGCTGACACTCGTCCAGTTCAGCCAACGACAGGGATCGAGTCAGTCGATGTCGAGAGCGTTTTCTCCATCCTGCCATTCGCCCACGGCTTCGAGCAAATCTTTTTACTTCGGTAACGCGTTCGCTGACGCGTATCAGCGCAGAAGAGCAGAAGAGGAGAGCGTAAGACCGGCAGCCATAACACCTCGCAGCAACGCGTACGCCGAACCAGGTACGCGTTTTCCCACTTCCCTTTTCTCGCCCCTTCACATACCTAAACTTGGATGATTCCGTACACATATGAAATCCTTAGAAAAATATTACTTGATTTTTTTGTAATGGCTACGAAACCCTACCTTGTGCGTGTCCGACACGCTCTTGGCCGGTTTTTTACTATACCAAGGGGTAAGTTTTTAATGTTGTCGTCACGAAGCGCAAAAAAAAACTGTCTGGTATGCGGAAAAGTAAAATGTCGGACGGTAAAATTACGTGCAGTACACAAGCTAGTATTTAAATTTAAGGCGTGCCATAAAAAATCCGATGTCGGACAGTAAAATTCCTTGTAGTGCACAAGCGCCCATACTGCCGTAGTTGATCGTGATTTAACATTATGAGGAATGTCCCATTTCTTCTATACACTGATATATTTGGTTCGATTTTGAACTCTGTTACTTCACATTTCCATAGGACAAATGGGACCTACCCACATAAGATCACTTAATGATTTTCATGAGTATTTAGGTAGGTATTTAAGGGTAATGTTTATTTTGAATCATCATCGAGCTTTTAAAGAAATGCTATCCAAAAAGCTTTTGAATCTAGATAAAGATAGCCTCTAAAGTTTTTGATATTTGGAAATGTTACTCTGCATGACAATACTGACAACGGAAAGAATGCGTTTTGTGCTTGCAGCAGGTTTTATTCCAAAATTACTTTGTTTGATATTTTGCATAATAATAACTAAATATCATGGGACACTTGACACAGTTGACCTAGTGCCATATTTACTTACTTAAATACATATTGAACACTCAAAACTCGAGAAAAAACATGGACGTTATACATGTAGCTAGCATGAACATTTTAATTTATTAGTTGCTTTCATAAAAAATATGTGAAAAACATTGCGATGAAATGATAATTATTTTCTGCGATGTATATCGTTTCGCTGTAGATCCAAGTAGGGGCATGTGTCCCATCCTCGATCCATTGCCTATTATATCCATTACCTTGTTTGCTGATACCCATTCGTCAGCTTAGCATATTAAGATTCTATGCTCCATTTTTAGAGCTGACAACTGTATTTTAAAAGTCGATATCTCTAAAAATTCAACATAGAATATTGGAATGTTGAGCCAGCGCAGCGTAACGGTAGTCTTTTTTGATTCATTATCATTAGTTAGATTGTGCGTGTATGTGTTTAGTAGGTACCATCAGTATGCGATAGTGGTAAATTTTGTTTTAGTATTCCATTAGTATTCCATGAACTGCTTATTCAGTGGAAGTGTCCTCAAAAGTTATGATCGCATGTTTTTTCAAGTTTTTTTTAGTCAGGGGGAAAACAAGTCAGCAGTGGCGGTGCAGGAATTAAGCTCCAAACGCACAGACAGCGGAGGCGTGGCGGTGACGGTTGCAATATTCTAACTCGTATGAACGAGTTCGCGGTACGGTACCGCACAACCGTTCATACAAGTTAGAATATTACAACCGTCACCGCCACCGCACCGCCACGCCTCCGCTGTCTGTGCGTTTGGAGTTTTAAGCCCTCCACAAACCGAAACGCGTAGCGTGCGCGCGGCGGTGATGAAGCGTGCCCAGCGCGTTGTATAACACTGAATCATATACGCTGACACACACCGCCGGCGCGCCGCGCTGCCAGTTTCTCGCGCACGTTCCGTGTGGTGGCCTTAAATTTTTGTCTGGGCAAGATATGTTTTGCGAGGCCCTATGATAAAAACAAGAACCTTTCGGGGCGCGAGGCCCCTCAGACTGCGAGGACGGTTGAGGGGCCACTTCGGCCACACTCAGCTACTGCCACTGCTAGCAGGCGGATCACCCGATGGAAAGTAAATAATCGCCACAGTCCATGGACACCCATGGGTAGAATAGGGGGTTTATTTTTCCGTCTATCAAATTAAGATGTTTCGATTTTACGAAGCCATTTTCGATTTAGGGTTACGGTTTGCAAAGTTGTTTAAAGTGCAAACTTTTGTGAATAGGTATCAAAGTGTCTTCAATGCTCCCAGCTTAGCTAGGTTGTTTCAATTTGAATACATGACTATCACAGCTGTGTGGGCTTTAATGTTGACTGTACCTAAAGGCCAACAAAAACTTTCTATAAATTTGTATTTATTATGGAACTTGAATCAATAAACACGTCAGTTCCGAACAAAGCTTATAAAAACCTAACGAACACGCAAATGCAGAATGTACAAAGACTCTAGCCAAGAGGGACATGAAACCAAAATTTAATATCAAATTTTGGCGTTTATTAATACGGAACCCTACAAAGCGCGTGTACCGACATGTAATTGGCCGGTATTTTATTTCTAAAACACAGCGGCTAAGGGCTATGCTTCATTGGGACATCATGGCAGTAGAAGCAATCAGCGACACCAGCAAGATGTAACGGAATGAAAGTAGTTCCTAAACTTTTATAATATTCTTAAATTTTGTTATTGCGAGGTTTAAGGGATGACCCTTATTAGCGCGTTTGTTTGGGATCACTTTTGTGGATACATTTACCCTACTTACCGCTATTATTGGTGTCCAACACTAAGTTGCTTAGGCGGTCACTCCGCCTTCTCGCGCTCATGAGTTCATGCACTGGTACCGATAAGATACAGGTTGTAAAAATATCGGCACTAATGTAAAAGTACAGGTAACACAGATACTGATACCAAGCTTGATGCTGGTTATTGCCTTGGCGCACGCCCTGCTAATAAGCGTCGCTATTTAAAGCACATAGACTGGATATCACAAAATGGATGGCGGTGACCACAGAAATAATAATAAAGAGGATAGAAATGCCTTAGTTCCTATTTTGTTCCGGGACCAGTGGCGCTAGTTTGTCCCCTCTACTTACTATTAATGCACACACGCAAAATACTGGAACCGTACTACGCAATCACGCACACAATTACTAATTTTTTTGCTTACAAACAATTATGAACCTAACCACTTAGAGACAGCGTTGAATACTCACCGTAAGTCATACCCACACTTACACAACGGCGTTCTTCATTGGCCGCGTCGGCAGTGTGGTTGTAGTGTACAAGTCAACGGGCATCACTAGCTCGGGACTAGTCGTAACCTGTCTTGTGTTCGTACCATGAACATTTGTGCGAGGCAGAAGGTTTATCAAAAATTACAGTACATTGCTTCAAAGCAATCTGCGTTTTTAAGGATATGAGCAGCAATGGTATATGAAGTTCGTGTTAATAACGTGTAAACCAATATTTCATAATGAAATATTTTCTCAAGTTGTATTTTGATATAAACCGCATTATTACATTAAATTAATACATACCGATGAAATGTAATCCCCTTATTAGTGTAATTGCACAGTGTGGACGAGTTTCCGCAATTGCTAATGCTGCAAAACACCATTTTAAAGCACTTGTTCTCATACCCACGTTTCAAATAGCACTGAGCCACAAGTCGCGCGCTGGTGACCTACGAGTCACCAGCGCGGCGCCAAGGTCACGCGTCTAAGGCACTTCTATCCTCTTTATTATTATTTCTGTGGCGGTGACCATGTAAGTCCAGGAGTCGTTGGCCGGACGTCCTAATGTGTACGGTGCACTGCACAGTGTACCTGATAGACTGGAAGGGGCATCACTTCGTTTCACATAATTTCACTCGCCATATTAACGTTTGTCATAAAATATAGCTGTGCTGTGTTCAGGGTTTTTATAAATGTCAGGTTAGGTTAGGTTAGTTTATTAATAAATCAGAAGAAAATAAAGTTTCAAAAATTAAACTTTATTATAACGAACGAAAATTATAAAAAAAAACACAAAATGGCACATGAAGTTAGAGCTACCGAAAGAGAACCACTGGAAGGGCACCGCTCAAAAACAAGACGAATATAAACAATGGGGGAGGCCTTTTTCCAGCTTTGGGACACTTTTCCAGACTAATCTATCTATTGAGAGAAGATTTGTACGAATGGAAATGTGTTTTGAATTAGTAGTACACCCGTGCGAAGCCAGGAAACAGCCAGTTAATAATACCGCACACGATCAGTCATTATTTAGATCATACATTCAGGGCCAATAATTATTCGAACCTACATTGACAAGACAATATGACCTCCGGTGACCACGCTTGGTCGTACTGCCACCAACCAACTTGTTTCCTTGGCCACTATAGAACCATATCATAGTGAATCAATTTGTTTATCTTCTAAGACAGTGATTATTGCTTGATGTATGTCATGATGACATCTCGATCTTTGCGAACATTTGCCAACGATAATGAATAGGAAAGGAGTTTCCTTGTTGTCGAATTGTCACTGTCCGTCTGTCAAAACTTCTTTTTCTTCTCATGTCGTGGAGCGAAAACCTTTGTACAGTAAAATTACATAAAGTTTACCACTGACAGATGGTTTGCCTTCATTTCATATTCAACTTTAACGACCTACAAATAAAGCCAATTTTAGAATACTGTTACCCACTTTTGCAGATTTCGTAATATATAACTACTTTATTTGTATGGTGTTAAAGTTGGAAATTAAATGAAGGCAAGCAATCTGTCAGTGGTAAACTAAAAGTAAACGTATTGTAAACTCTTTACGTTTATTGCATGTTGTGATCGGAAAGTTGATATTCCTTTGACACGCACTGACGTTGTAATTATCTAGTAGTTACTTAATACGATAAAGTTCTATAGTGGCGTAGGAAAAAAAAAAATGTCACGGGACAATTCACACCAATTGACCTAGTCCCAAAGTAAGCTAAGTAAAGCTTGTGTTATGGGTACTGGGCAACGGATAAACATACTTATATAGATAGATACATACTTAAATACATATTAAACACCCAAGACCCGAGAACAAACATTCGTATTTTTCATACAAATATCTGCCCCGACACGGGAATCGAACCCGGGACCTCAAGCTTCGTAGTCAGGTTCTCTAACCACTAGGCCATCTGGTCAAATTGGTTGTGGTGGTGGTCTGGAATCAAATTGGTTGGCTGTACCAACCAGTACATTTTGTTGGTGTACGACTGTTTACGCTGCCATGATGCCTTTACGCAACATAGCCCTAATTCAAAAAGGGCTTCTCCTCAGATCTCGCTCTGCATCTCCATCCTGGTGTCCCTCACCGTGTTCTTCCTGGGTCTCGCGGAGATCATCCCGCCAACCTCCCTGGCGATCCCCCTGCTTGGAAAATATCTGCTCTTCACTATGATCCTCGTTTCGCTCAGTGTATGGGTCACTGTGTGCATACTAAATGTGCATTTCAGGTAATTTGTTTTGATGATTATGGGGTGTAATGGTGGAACGCGTAATAAGCGCTTTCAAATGAAGCTGTTGGGTTATCCGATGTCATCCGAGGGTAGGTTTGGCTGAAGCCGCAATGCAACTTGTTAAATTTTGATGCAAGCATTTCTCTGGGTTCGAGGACTACATAATAACGAAGTCCATCGTGTTTATTGTTTATTAAATGAGACGTTAATTTAAGGGGATCCACATCGATTATAACTGGTTAGCTTAACAAGGTCCGAAACATGAGAGCAAGCATTCAGATCGTAACTTCAAACTCGATTTTTTTGGGATATAAGTAAAGCAAAAGAAAGAAGACACTTATTCGCTTTTACAATAAGATACAAATACAAGAAAATACACACAATTTTACACAAATAATCAAAGTACACAATTCTGCATGAGTCTCGCCATAAAAGTGAAACGGTCGCTGACTCAGCATTAAGCTGCGACCAAACCACCGCTTAAAAAATGGTGACGTTACGGAATCGCAGTGACGCATTGTAAACGTCACGAATTTACTATGGAGAGCATGCGGTAAACTCTGTCGTTTACGGCACGTCACTGCGATTCCGTAACGTTTCCGTATTTTAAGCAGCGGTATGGCCGAACCTTTATGCTGAGGCATTACTTAGACACCGGCAGCGATGATTTTCCACCTGAACCGTTTGTGACTGTGACCCACGGGACAATACACCAATATACCTACTTACTACAGCCATCGATTTTTTAAATCGACGGCTACAGCTGTACGTTTTTTCGATCAAACACCCGACAATCGAATCGTTCCAGCCTGCATTGTGGCTTTTGTCTGCCGTAAAACCAAACAGCTTCAACATTTCAATAACGCAAGCCGATTCGCCTTCAAACTACGCATTCCATCAGACGCCCCTGTTTCTAGGTATCCCTTAGTGTATCGATCCTGGTATCGCTGACGGTGTTTTTTCTGCTGCTGGCGGAGATCATACCGCCCACGTCCCTGGCGATCCCACTGTTGGGGAAGTACTTGCTGTTTACCATGGTACTTGTGTCGCTGAGCGTGTGGATGACTGTGTGCGTACTCAATGTGCATTTCAGGTAAGAATTTGATACCTCTACCTTACTTCAAAATAAACATTTACTTATTTGCGTTGACACAATAAAAAATACTGAATTCAACTCTGTGGGTGTTACCACATTTCGTACTAAATACAAACTGAAATATAGATGCACAGAAAAAACCCCAGAAAAAAGACCAATGCTGGGAATCGAACCCAGGTCCTCAGCATTCCGTGTGTTTAAAAAAAAAAAAAAAAAAAAAATGAAGTTGAAAAAATAAGTACAAAAAAAGATACTTCATAGCTAACTTGTTTAAGGGTGTTACCACGTCGATCGGTTCTCGATTGATGGTAGAATGGTTGGTCGATTTCGATCGACAGTTTGTACTACACTAATAGATAGATCGTCGGTCGATGCCACCGATCGATAATAGAATGGATTAGTCGACGTCGATCGACTTCGACAGTTTATACCGCACTAAAACCTAACACACCAATCGATCGACGTCGAAACGGTATCGGTAGTATCTATCCGCTGTATTGTCCCTTTCTCACGACATTAATATGGCATATCCATCTTACTTATCTGACTTCTATTATAAACGCGAAAGTTTGTTTGGATGTATGGATGTTTGTTACTCTTTCACGCTAAGGTTTGACGGATTCAACGGATTGTGGTGAAATATGGCACACAGTAAGTTTATAACCTAGATTATATAAATAAGATACTTTTATCCCGGAAAATTGCATAGTTACTGACGGGTAGCGATAAACGAATTCTTTGTAGACGAAGTCGCGGGCAGCAGATAGTATAATATGATGCTTGAGGTCACTGACCGCTAGCCGCGAACGAATCATAGATCGCTGAAGATGACTCACATCATAAGTACAATTTAAACCACAAAGTGTGAAATTCACATTCAACAAGCTTGATAATTTCCAATTTCATGGGCACTGAATAAAGGTATCATGCAACAAAGAGCCAACAATAGAAGGATTTATTTATTATGGCTATCGTATAAGCGAGTGTGGAATTTACTGCATCGTATATGTATAAGGCTTATTTTACAGTTTATCAGGTAAACTTTGTGTTGCATGTGAATATAATATCAAAGCTATCTTTTAGATGAGGTTAGTATTAGCTTTATTATTGTTTTCATAGCTACGCCTTGTGTGATACAATTGTATTGTAATGGCAAATTAAGTTAATGTTGTCCACAGACAATATGTAGGTATTTTTTTAAATTAAAATGCAACACACGTTGCGTTTCTAAAGATGAAGAGATAACAGTGTTTATTGAGTGACTCAAATGTCAGGATGACAAGATTCAGTAGTGGCTCAGGAGTCCAAATGGTTGTCTTTGACTAACATTTAAGGACATAAATAAAGTGGTAAAAAAGTAACAGGAATTCTTATACCTACTACATAATAAACACTCAGTGAGATTTTTTAAATCTATTAAACTTTTATAGCGCATTATTACGTACTTACTTTCTCGACAACGCTCTTGCCTCCTATTCGTTTAAATCTCTTTTGACGTCCTGATCCTCTGTATACAACCAATCATTGCGTAAAATTCACTTTCATACAGTATTAACGCAAAAAAGCTCACAAAAATATCAATATACTCCCACCGCTACGCTAAACATGCAACGCCAAAATTTACGGACCGGCGCGTCTGATAAAAATGGTTTTCATAAAACGGCTGGCCTTAAACTGGACCTAAATAAAGGCCAACATAAATCTCTTGGCTCATTGTTGCATTGTCACTTCGATAACTGAACAATAGTGGTGAAATATGGCCACACTACACGCTAAAGGAGTGCTTCCATGAATGCATGTTTGGTGGCATGCTCAAAATGAAACCTACACACGGTTCTGAAGAAGTTCAATGGTATGTGTGAAGTCCCAATCCACACTGGGCCCGCGTGGGAAGTATACGGCCGAAGCCGTCTCATTCTGATAAAATTTCGAAATGTCAACCGCTAGGTAGAGTAGTAGAGAGTAGGTATGTACGGACATGAAGTTGCCACGGGTGTTTTTTATCTTAACGCTTTCACAGTCCATCAGTGACCCATATAAGGGTCACAGTGACTTAGCTCCACAGGCCCACATATGGGGCACTGAAACAACCAGTCTTGCATCCAGATTAGTACAATATCGTTTACACACTGAGCAGAACGGTACAATGATTAAACTAATTTGCTGGAATTACCAGGAATTTTTATTTTTTTATTTTTATTATGAGAGGGAGGCAAACGAGCAAGCGGGTCATCTGGTGGAAAATGATCACCACCGCCCATAAATATCAACAACTCGAATAGTCACTGATCTGTTGCCGGCCTTTAAAAAAGGCGAGGTTATAGGGGAAGGGGAGGGGGAGAGGTATTGGGTTCTCGGCACTCTCACTGACCGTACGAAACGCAGCAGGAGTACTGCTGCTGCTGCTGCACACCGGTGTTCTGTGAGAGGGTGGTACTGTCCCGGACGAGCTGGTCCATTCGTGATGCAGCGGCTAGCTGCAACATGGCTCTACCACTACAAAGTCATTTTAGGAAATTGCCATGGGAATTGAGAAATCCTGGAATTTCCATTCAAATCTATTCGTAAAAAAGTGAGCGAAGTCGTAGGTAAAAGCTAGTACATTATGTCATAAATTCAAAATCTAACCGCAGCTATTTTAAGCACAGGCAACTGCATCGCAACTGTGAATGGCGTCGACATAAATTAGCACTGGCATTGTTATTTTGCCGTTACAATAATAGGAGTCGTGATATACGGCGCAGATCGTGCGATAAAAGCTATTAGTTGGAATAATTTGTCGCGCGATACTGTGCTACCAAGAGGCGTCCAATTATTTCAGTATATAATTATTCAACATGCGGGGGAGTCGTGGGTCATGGTTGATATTTAATATTTTAAGAGCAGGGTTGTTGTTCATGATATATCTTAATGTGTACGCAGACGATTTTTCTAAAATCCATAAATGCAGATTTCATTGTAATAATAATGCGTTCAGGGTGCTGCTGCGGTTACCGCGTTTCTGTAGCGCCTCGGGCATGTTCGCGGAGGCGCGCACAGACTGCTTCTATAGCGCGCTGCGCAAGCGCTGCGCGGCCGGGCGCGCCAGGCTGCGCGCTAGCCGCAACGGCATCCTGCTTATGATTGCAGACAGACTAGTACACTGCATGCACATCCATGTAGGGAGCAATCGCTCGTATTAATTATTATTATTATTTTTTTTTTTTTTTTTTTTGTATTTTGGTCTTATTTATTTTGTAGTTTTTTAGAATTAATTTTGTATGACATTATTGTAATTATTTGTATATCTTAATGTTGGACCATTGTTGTTCGAGAAATAAATGAATTATTATTATTATTATTGTTTTCAAACATAAAATTAATTCTCTATCGCCTGCAATGGCTGTTTCCAATATTTAAGCGAGCTGCAGTCTATTTCCCGTGACGGGCGAAAACATAAACACGTAATTGTTAATGAACTAAAACAATTACTTTGCTCACCCGCGACCTTACAATAGTTACGTTTATGCAAGAAATGTGCGTTCATGCAGTTCCTCCACCTCCACACTGTACGAACACACACAAAACACACACACATGCATGCACATTTCTTGCATAAACGTAACTATTGTAAGGTCGCGGGTGAGCAAAGTAATTGTTTTAGTTCATTAATATGGACCTCCGCAAAGTAACGCCTGATTCAATAAATTACGTAATTGTTAGTTTTCATGGTCTTATGTTATTTTGATTGTGTATGTTATCTAGACAACACACAAATCGGTAGAAACAACTTTGAGAAAGAGGCTAATAGGCGAATACAGTTGGGCTGGACTGCTTTCGGGAAACTTTGGCATATCTTGTCGTCAGACATCCCTCAGTGCCTAAAGACGAAAGTCCACCAGTGCGTCCTATCAGTTTTAACCTACGGAGCCGAAACGTGGACCTTGACTGCGGGGCTAATCCATATATTCAGGGTCACTCAGCGAGCTATGGAGAGAGCAATGCTAGGGGTTTCTTTTAAGGATAAAATCCGCAATCACATTATCCGACAAACGACGAGTCACGATATTGCTCAAAGAATTAGTTCACTGAAGTGGCGTTGGACTGGCCACGCCTGTCGCAGGGCTGATGAGCGGTGGAGCAGACGAGTCCTCGAATGGAGACCACGGACGGGGAAACGTAGTGTAGGGCGACCTGAGGCACGGTGGACGGATGACCTTAAGAGGGTCGCTGGCGGCGGATGGATGCGAGGGGCCGAAGACAGAGTGTTGTGGCGCGCCATGGAAGAGGCCTATGTCCAGCAGTGGACTGCTATGGGCTGATGATGATGATGATGATGATGATGTTATTCTAGAGATAATGCCATAAAACACTCAGAATGCGTAACTAGTTTTTTTGGCCGAAATAAATAAAATACCTTACAACGAAGGCTAACGCGGGAGCCTGAACCTATCCCACCCGTTTCTGTTCCGATCGGTCTTGCTCGCTCACTTGCGTGCCGCTCCGTACCTTACCGTATCAATTTATTTATTAATTATGGCAAATTATTCTTATGACATAAGGATATTAGGGATAATTAACATTATCTATATATATAAAAATGAATCCCTATTTCCCTTGGTCACGGCATCACGCATGAACGGCTGGACCGATTTCACTAACTCTTTTTTTGTTGTGTTCGTCATTGTCAGGAGAAGGTTCTTATGAAAGAAAAAAACAAGAAAATTGCGCGAAAAATTACCGTCCATAATAACTTTTCGAATGTAACCTTATGGCGTTTGACATAACTGCCAGTCGTTTGACAGTTGGCGTGATTAACAGAATACGATCGTTTAAATTAAATGTACGGGTCGAAATTTTATTCATAAAACTAGCGACGCGCCCCGACTTCGTGTGGGTGTAGTTTGGGGAAAAAGAGGTAAATATATAAACTTACCACCTTAAATTATAGACTTTCTTTATTTTTCACACCTATTTTTCAAAGTTACACCCGTGCGAAGCCGGGGCGGGTCGCTAGTAGAAAATAAATATTATGGAAAGTGTTATTATGGCATATGATATTACGGCAAACGAAGATTATGGCCAGTGACCATTATGGCAAATGATATCATGGGAAATGAAGGGATACCATTCCTTAGATTATAAATTGCAACAATATGGATGGATGCAACAATTTTCTTTCACTGCATACCTTTCACCAATGTGTACCTATACTTTCTACCCACATAACTCTTAATCCTCCTCTCAGGTCCCCGTCGACCCATACAATGTCACCCTGGATGAAGAAACTGTTCCTCCAGCTCATGCCAAAGCTCCTGATGATGCGTCGCACCAAGTACTCCCTCCCAGACTACGACGATACCTTCGTCTCTAATGGATACACCAACGAACTCGAGATGAGGTAAGTCCGTATGATGTGAGAGTGCCTTAGTAAGGCCCTGTACCACTACCATGAGTTTACACTAGTTTACGTGACCGTACTCGCTAGCGACGGCGTAAATGATTTGTATGGAGAATTGTACAGCGCCTCTAGCGGTCACTTACGGAAGTACAATTCTCCATACAAATCATGTACGCCGTCGCTAGCGAGTACGGTCACTGCCAACTAGTGTAAACTCATGGTAGAGGTACTGATCGAGCTTCTTGCGCTAATCGATTTTAGTTATTCTATGCACTCGTGTATGTGTGCATGAGAGCGGCTAGAATCAAAGCCGTGCGTAAGCGCAAGCGACAAGTTCTCCGTCCAGTGGCCGAAGGAGAACTAAGGCAACTAAGTATACGGACAAGGTGGAAGCACGACGGCTCAAGATAGGTTTGTCAGACCGCGCTTGTATTTAGGTATTTTCAGCGTATTACTAAAACAAATACATATTTTAAAAATGTAGCATCACTAGGCCCTTTTTTTATGCTAAGGAGGCCAGACAAACGAACTAGTGGGTCACCTGATGTTAAATGATCACCACTGTCCATAGACACCCGCAGCGCTGTACA
Organism: Archips crataeganus; assembly: GCA_947859365.1. Classification (NCBI taxonomy): domain Eukaryota; kingdom Metazoa; phylum Arthropoda; class Insecta; order Lepidoptera; family Tortricidae; genus Archips; species Archips crataeganus. The sequence goes on along the minus strand of OX402060.1, from coordinate 18,112,272 downwards.
CAATGCCAGTGCGTTGTCGGCCCTAGGAAAAGGAGAGGGAATAGGGGAGGGGGAGAGGTATTGGGCCCCCGGCGCTCTCACTGACCGTACGAAACGCAGCAGGAGTACTGCTGCTTCACGCCGGTGTTCTGTGAGAGGGTGGTACTGCCCCGGACGAGCCGGCCCATTTGTGATGCAGCGGCTAGCTACAACATGGCTCTACCACTACTAAACTGCCCTAGAGAACATCTTGTTTTATTAACATTCAAAAAGTCATGACCTGCCGTGCAGTATTTACACCGTACTAAGGATTTATTTTATTTTTTAGAGACGACTTTGGATTTTTTTCCTATCGAGCAAACTACAAGTAATCGTGTTTTGAAAATGACTGGACACTAGAGTGAATCTTCAAATATCTTGCACTAGAGTGAATCTTCAAATATCTTACACATGAATTTCAGAATTAAAGATTTGCTAGTAATAAATAGCAAGGGATTAAATAAATGCAATAAATGCTGTCACTCAGGAGCAAAATTATTTTCGTCTTGGGCGTTAACACTTGAATCCTTCGTTACGCTCAGAATTCTAACTTAGAATCCCTCGCTGCGCTCAGGATTCTATTGTAGAATCCTTCGCTTCACTCTGGATTCATACTGCCCTCGCCGTAAATACATCACTTTGCTCCCTTGTGACACAAATAACTATTTAAAGGCGCCCCGCAATTCAAAGTCACCCCGGCTTACGGCACCAATGAAATTGTAATACTTTCATATGATAAGTGACTCCATTGTTCTTGGAGTTTTTCGTTTCCCGTTATACATATAAGCGTACCTATATAATTTATTTGCGTCTCTTCAGAAATCTATTGAGGCTATATCTGTGAATCGTTCCTATCTAAAATTAATAACGCTAAGAGCATTCCCATGCAGCGAGGTATTTCAATGCTGCAAACCGATACAGTTGCAGTGCGAGTCAAATATTTGAACCACACCGAGCACTTAGTTGTATGGACAAAAAATAATAATGACATCATATGTACTTACTTAGAGACTTATGTCATCCTTTACGAAGGTGAAAAGAAGGAAAGTTTGTATGGGGAATCAATAACCGCTGCTTCGGTTTAAATGAAATTTGGTATGGAGATAGTTTGAGATGTGGGGAAAGACATATAATAGTTTATCCCCTATATTAAACAGTAAGCAGATTGAATAAAAAATAAGTTATCCAAATTACTTATTCCACGCGGATGTTGTCGCGGGCAAAAGCTAGTTCAGGATCATTAATCGATCGTTTCGTGCACCTCATTTACCTGGTCACATTTTTTATGAAATAGCAGAACATTCTGATACAGTTTCCAGTTATATGGTAGACGTACATACAGGACCTATATACCCATAACTATGTGATATAACCAAAAGCCCCATCATTATCCTCAGCCATTTCTTAAAAAATGTCCCACGTCTCTTCTGTGTGGTTTGCGATAGCCGCGGCAATAGTGAAGTGGTCTAGTTTGCGATTCTTATCAAAGTTCGTCTCCTCAGCCGCGACAGCCTGACGGATGCTTTCGGCGATGCGAAGAACAGTGACAACGGTGACTACAGGAAGTCTCCCAACCCTGAAGACGACATGCTCGCCGCTGGTGCTCACCAACGACCTTCTGGTAAGCTTTCCAGCACAACTATAAGCGCCGTTTAAATCTCAGATACGTTTAACAATATTGAATATCCAAGACTCGGGAACAACATTAATATTTTATAAGTATGACGGAGAAGGAGGTCTCTCTTGCTGGATATCACTCATATTGTCAAACACAGTAATCTTAGATAACAGTTCTAATTGTCTTTCACTATGGCTTCTTATTAATTACACTATAAGCTACTGTAAATGTTTAACTATCATTAACTACTATAACTAATGCTAATGGACACTACTAAACGTAAGAAAGTTCCTCGGTATGCGTCCGTTTCAAGCTCGCTCCAATGCTTCACTGCCTGTACCGAGACTCTGCCGAAGCAACACTTATGGCTGTCATGACGTGTTACTTGCATTTGCATTAAGTAGTGTCATGGTCTATGGCTATACTCCGACAAGTATAACATCTGCCCCAGCAAAGAATCTTACGACGACCAGATGGCCTAGTGGTTAGAGAACCTGACTATGAAGCTTGAGGTCCCGGGATCGATTCCCGTTTCGGGGCAGATATTTGTATGAAAATACGAATGTTTGCTGTCGGGTCTTGGGTGTTTAATATGTAGTATTTAAGTATGTATTTATCCATATAATTATGTTTATCCATTGCCTAGTACCCGTAACACAAGCTTTGCTTAGCTTACTTTGGGACTAGGTCTAGGTATTTATTTATTTGGCAACAGTGACTGAATCAGAAAACATGCTGCCGCGCCACCTGTCGCCAGAAGTAGCAGCAGCTCTCCAGAGCGTCCGGTTCATCGCGCAGCACATCAAGGATGCTGACAAAGACAATGAGGTATGTCGCAAGACCTAAAGGTTATCCTGCATCTGTTTATTGCGTAGCTTGTGTGTGTTTAACCAAAAAAAAAATCTGTAAGTATAGCATAGGAGTATATCCCAGGAAATCCATATTTTTCACATTTTATCTTTTAGCATTTCCTCGTTGAATCGCTAGGCTAATTTTTTGAGCGAGGTAGCTGCCAGCTCTTCGGTCACCGGTAGCATCTATAGCCTCTTCGAAATCTCTTTGAAGAGGCTTAGTGCTCCTGGGCCCCACGGACATTTACATTATGTACCGATTGTTCCATATGGAACTAGAACTATGGAACTCCTGGGATATACAAGTAATGTTTTATGTAAAGATTTCTCCATATTCTCCACCAGCTAAAATTAAAAAAAAAGCATATTTATTGGCGGATGTATCACAGGTGAAAAAGTTGGAGCGGTCTATAAAGTGGAAGTAAATAAAAAAAACCGGCCAAGAGCGTGTCGGACACGCCCAAGTTAGGGTTCCGTAGCCATTACGAAAAAATCAAGTAATATTTTTCTTAGGATTTCGTATGTATACGGAATCATCCAAGTTTAGGTATGTTTTATACCTTAGGCTACTATTTACTCTTAAACTACAAATAATTTCCAAGCAATCTTAGCCGCTATAATTTTCGTAGTAAAATTGATATATTAACTACCATTATGAATTTTTTCAAATTTTTCCACCTAACAGTTTAGATTTTAGAGGGGGGGGGGACGGTCGATTTTTATGAAAATTTTCACATTAAAGTTGAATATTTCGCAAACAGATCACTGAATAGAAAAATCATGTTAGCAACCCCGCAATGGTTTTAAAAGACCTTTCCAACGATACCCCACACTATAGGGTTAGTCGAGAAAAAAAAATCACCCCCCCTTTACGTCTATGGGAGGTACACTAAAAAAAAATTTTATAGCTTTTTTTATTTAACCACTTTGTCGGCGTGACTGATATATATATATTCAGTCCAAATTACAGCTTTCTCGTACTAACAGTCTTTGAGCATAGCCGCGGACAGACAGACGGACAGACATGGCGAAACTATAAGGGTTCCTAGTTGACTACGGAACCCTAAAAATAGAAAATTTAGTCAGCAGTTTTTTATTTTTTTTTCTAGAATCTAATAGTTTACGAGAAGGCGAAGCCGCTAGTAAGAACTAGTTTATGTTAGCAACGTGGAAAAGCGATTGGTAATTTATTTGTGCGCGGGCGAAGTCACTGGCGAAAACTACGTTATTAATAAATGCAAATTACAAAAATATAATTTACATGCATACACGTCGCTTCGACAATGCATTTTACAAACATCCGACTTACGAGACACTAATACACTGCACGCAAACTGCTGCTGCATACAAAAAGGGAGTTAGCTGCCAAGCTATCATTTCTCCGCTGCAAGCAATTGCTTGCATGTATTACATGCATGCCATGCAAATGACTGCTAAATCCCTGTGAGCCCCTTTTGTTCATGTCTCGAACGTGTGAAATGAGAAAATATCCTTTTTGTACTGATGTGTATCGCTGGTTAGGTTTGTGATACAGTAACCAACGTAGTTTCACTAAGAACTAAATCATCATCATCATCACCAACCTAGCCTATGTCCCGCTGCAGGGTTCAGGCCTCCTCTCAGAATTAGAGATATTATTTTTCAGCGTTTTTAAGTCAAAATTTTATTCAATTTATTTAAATGGCGAACTAGATTAATATTGCTATTGCGGCTGCAATGTAGTCAAAACTCGAGATAATTTTAGCAATCATCATCCCAGCCTATATGTATACGTCCCACTGCTGGGCACAGGCTTCCTCTCAGAATGAGAGGGCTTGGGCCGCAGTTCCCACGGCCCAGTGCGGAATGGGAATTTCACACACGTCATTGAATTTCTTCTCCGGTGTCTTCAGTTTCATCGTAAAGCTCATGGTAAGTTTCAAATGTAATTGCATGTAAATTCAAGAGGTGCGATCTCGGGCTCGAACCCACAACTCTCTGCTTGAGAGGCCATAGGTCAAACCACTGGGCTACCACGACTTTTATACAAGACATCTACGGAGAAACCGTATAAGTATAGCATAATCATTATAAGCATTCGCGGCGACATCGCTTCGTGCTCGCGGCGAACTCCCTGTGCGCTCACCTCCCTTTTAAGGGCCTACCGAGCTTTTTGCGCTAATCGATTTTGGATGGGCGATTTCGGGCGTGGGGGAAGCACGATGGCTCAAGATAGGTTGATTGGACTGCGCGTGTTTTTGGGTACTTTCATCTTGTTACTAAAACAAATACACATTTTTTAAATGTAGCAACACTACGCCCTAGAAAACATCTTGTTTTATTAACATTCAAAAAGCCATGACCTGCCGTGCAGTATCAGCGTCGTACTACGAGTTTATTTTATTTTTTAGACACGACTTTGGATTTTTTTTCTATCGAGCGAACTATAAGTAGGTAATCGTGTCTCGATAAACACTTGTCATTCTCATTAGAGTGAATCCTCAAATATCTTACACATGTATTTCAAGACTATAGCTTTACTTGTAATGATACAGCACGAGATTAAATGAATGCAATAAATGCGCCAAAAACACGGTAGGCCCTTAATTCGTTCGCGTAATAAAGCCTAATGACGGCTTTAGGTGCAAGCCACACAGAAGAGACGAAGAGACGTGGGAATATTTTTCGATCACTGTACTCAGTTTTACCTAAGTTTTACAAAATAAAATACTTTGACTTTGACTTTCTTTGACGGAGGCGCGTCGCAGACCGCCTCGTTTGTTCGCAGGCTGCATCTCCCGTCCCGTTTATTCTGTCTGATTCGGATTGCGACGCTACTATACGCTTAGTATGTAAACTGATTCAAGGGACGCCGCGCCTGCGACGCGCCCCCGTCCCACGTCTCTTCTGTGCGGCTTGCGCCTTATATTCCAGTGTTTTTACAACTTCACAAACCAGTTCACCGATACCTTAACTCAATACAAACCCGTCCGAGTGGAACGCCAACAGATATTGTTTGCTGTAAACAAAACATTGGCCGTATCTGGTTAGTGGACCAAATAAATTGGGCAAAACATTTGGCCAACGTTCGCCTTGGTATGTTTATTTTTCATTAAACTATTAAATGGGTTGTTTGCCTGTTGGTTTTGGGGGTTAATTAATGACGTGGACCCAACTTTGGTGCTATCTATTTGTTACAGAAAACGTCTGAGTGAGTTATTCCGCGATGCTCGTTTCGCTCGATACATTGTTTGTTAGATTTTAGTTTATCTTTTTCCTTATCTTTTCTTGACAAAGGATGCGTCTGGCTAACCAAGCTCCTTAAATGATTTTCCTCGTGTGCCCGCTTTCATGTATTGTGGTTCGCGTATTTTTATTCAAAACTAGCTGTTGCCCGCGACTCCGTCCGCGAAGAATAGGGGTATAAAAAATAGCCTTCGACCTATTCTCAGACCTACCGAGTATACATAGAGAAAAAAAAACATAAAAATCGGTCAAGCCGTTTCGGAGGAGTTCGATAACAAACACCGTGACACGAGATTTTAATATATTAGATGTTGTGAGTTGCGAAAGTGTGATCAGTTCATCTGTTTCTTAGACTTCTGCATTAAAACTAGTGAATAAACTAACTTGGAAATATTATTAGCGCGCTATTTAGTAACAGGGATGTTGACTGCATTAAAAAATAATTCGAAGACACGACTCCAGTAAAAAAACGCTTGATTTTAGCCCTGAAAAGGAGATTAATTTTCGATTAACTACAAAATTAGATTTTTTTGTTGCTTTAAAACAAATAAATAGTTGATTGAGTTGGCGAACAAGTGACGTCAGAAGTTGCTATTGATATTCAAACTCTATGGGAGAATTGTGTTTTTTACAGTTCATAAAAAGTACGTCAGTTGATTGGTGGTGTCAACATGCCTATTGCCTGCAACTTCGTCGGAGGGAACTTTGCAAAAAAAACCGGCCAAGAGCGTGTCGGACACCACCACCAATCGTTACAACGTGAACTAACTGTATTCAACAAGTAATATTTTTCTAAGGATTTTGTATGTTGTAACGGAACTTCCCAAGTAGGTATATTTTATGCCAGGCTGCTATTTTAATCTTAAAGTACTAATAATTCTCAAGAAAAGTCACCCGTGTTTTCCTGGTTAAATTTATATATTTACTCCTATCATGAACTCTTTCAAAATTTTCAAACCAACAGTTTATTCTTTAGGGGGACGGGCGCGATTGATTATAACAAAAATTTACACTTTAAAGTTGAATATCTAACAAACGAATCACTGTATTGAAAAATCTTCTTCACAGCCCTGTAATGATTAAGAGACCTATCCAACGATATCCCACACTATAAGGTTAGACGAGAAAAAAAGCCACCCCCACTTTAGCCCTATCCAAAAGAGCAAGAAAATACCACTCACGTTAGCCTAGCTAGGTAGCGTATCTTGAAATTTCATACCAGGATAAGCGCGGTTCCCAGAGGTGTAATGTGAAATAAAATACGCAGGGAAATAAGCATACAAGCGGGCCGAGCAACCTTCCTTCCATTCTGCTGACGTCATTCAGCTGAGTACCTAACTTATTCACGTGTTGCAAGGAGCTATCCATCATGATGTCATTTTGTCATGACATCACACGATGTTTAAATTTACTATCAAATTCACACGGAGCGGGTCTATGCCCAAAATAGTGTGATTTTACGTCATAGTCAAAGTATTTTTATTCAATTTAGGGTATGAAAAGCACTTATGGAAGTCGAGGAAGGAATCTATCACCGGTTCGTGAAAACCCTGTTGAAAGAAATTAATCCGGCAAGAAACAGAAAGAGAAAGAAAAATATTATTTAATTCATCATCTCAGCGTATATACATCCCACTTGTAACGGAACCTCCCCCCCCCCCCTGTTTAAAAATCCCCCGCTACCTAAAGCTATCTATATCCTACATCTATTGACGGCTGAAAACTGAATTAAACTGAATTGAATTGCTGAAATATTTAACTAAATTACCTATCTATCTTATTAAAACTATGTATCTAACTCTGAACCAAATAAATAAAGAATTTAAATACTGAAATCTATACGGCGTAGAAACCTAAGATTATTTATATTGGTCGTGATACGTGATATGGCCATGTGATCGTCTAGTACCTAAGAGAACCCTTCGTTGTGTCCGTGCCTAAGTAACCCTGGAACTTTTAGTGAAGAATAAAGATTGGACTACCTATAAATATTTATTATATAGCGGCTAGTAACTTTATGCTAATTTTATTTAGAGGAAATGGTTGGTATTGAATTGCATAAGAGAAGACAGTTATAGAGTTTTATCTATGTATTAGAGTGGGTAAGTAAGTCTTAAGATAGATTATAGCCTAGAAGAGTAAATCAGAAGTGTTTGGAGTAGATATTAGACAGAAATATGGTATTCTAACTTAATAATATTCTATCTATAATGGTAATGAAGATATATGGTTGCCCATATTTTGATTCAAGTTATAGGTAACTTAAGTAGTATTGAAGAAGAGGTAAAGATAGTTAAATGGAAGAGGTAATTTCAGATTTATAAAGTCATTGGTCAATAGTCTGTGTCATGTACTTGTAGGCAAGGAATTTTATATTGCGGCTATGTTTGAGAGCCCACTCCCCGCTCTCAAAGGTGGTCTTCGACTCCAAACTGGGACTCAAACCTCCCCCGCATGTACTCTGATGGAGCATACTACTTTTTCCTTGCAGGTAATTAGAATATAACATTATAACATTGTATAATAGAAGAGGGCAATCAAAGGGCATGTCAGTTATAGCCAGAGGCTGTCCCTGGGTCAATCCTGTGATCATAATACTCCTGCATTAGCAAACCAACTTCAGTGGTAATTGTAAACTTCTCTGGTTTATCATAATGACTAATGAGTAGCTACCGGGTCCCTTGGTACCGGTAAACCACTAACTTGCTTCAGCCTTAGTTTTAGTCAGAGTGACTTCCATTGTCAGTTTATAAAATAAGCATTTGGTATAACTTTTACCATCAAATTTAGTTGATATAACTAGCCACTACAGGACCAAATAACCCAAGGTTGCTTTACCAGGGACGACCACCGACTTCAAAGGAGATTTTACTTTTCAACAATTAAATGTTCATAGTGAGTTTGTTGAGTTTTATTTTGACTCACTAAATCGCAGCTACTAGGGTTTACTAGATAGGACATATGGATGAAAGGGAAACCCTGAAATCTTTCATCCGTCGGGAAGTCTAGAGCGTCATAGTCAAAGTCAGTCAATGTCTCAGGCATTGTAGTTATGTCATCAAATGTAGCCCTTTCCCACAACACAAAATAGCACAATGAAGAACTGCCATGTTTAGGTAGTAATATTAAATAAGTCGGGCGGCATAGCAATGCCCTCCAACATCAATTAGCATGATGAAGAACAGCAGATAATAATTGGTTAATGGTAATAATATTAAGTAAGTCAGATGGCATATCTCAGCCCTCCAACCCATTATAATATAATGCAGAACAGAAGATAGTTAATGGTAATATTATTAAGAGAGTCAGATGGCATATCACAGCCCTCCAACATATTATGGTTTAATGAAGAACAGAAGGTAGTTAATGGTAATAATACCTATCCCTGATAAACCTATCCTAGCAGCTAAACTATCCATCTATTCTACACGAAATTGGCAAGCTAGGAATCCGGATTCCACATTTACAACTACCGCGGGGCCCCTCTCCAACTGATAAGAGAGGGCCTATCCTAAACTAATGCCTACGTTGAGCGGGTTGACTCGAGTCCTACTTCCTATACCCGTGTGCTTCTGGCATCCATCTGAGGGGATTGGGATAGATGAATACCAGAGTGTAATATATATATAAATAGATAAGCGGACTAGGTAGATGATGAGGTTGAAACACCGGTTATGGCGCTCCAAACCCTTCAACACCCAGGGAGAACTTGGGTCCGACTCTTGAGTTATAATACAGACCCCCACCCTTCTCCAAGGAGTGGTACCCTAGCCTTAAACGCCTCCGAGATGGGCTAAACTGTCAGTTGGCACCGTTAGGTGACCCATTTATCCCTTCTCAGAGGTCAGCTCTTACTTAGCTGAAGTCTAGATCAGTTCTCCAATATACTAATATAACACTCCCACACAGCAATCCCCCCCAGATCCCGCTAAACTCCAACTTAGCTACCAAATATCCATGTAATCTCCCAACAGTGAGTATACTATAACCATGTTTGGCGATAGATACCCAGAGCCAGGCAATCACACAGAAAAACCCCCCATTTAATTAACACAAGAAATAAATCAACACATAATAAAGGTAAAACACAGCAAAGCCACAATAAAAAAATGAGAAAGTAATAACCCAAGGAGAACCTTACCAGACCCGTAGTCAAAATGCGAAAAAGTCCCTTCTACTCTACGCAGTCCCTTTTATACCCTTGCCTCGACGATACCCACCGAAACACACTTTATCACAGTATAATAATGATCAGTAGGGTGTCTCGGCAGCGACCTTAATTCTACCCACCTACGCGACCTCGGCACACAACCTCGCGATAGAGCGCCACTCTTCAGTTATGTTTTGATAATGTCACATAATTATCATCATCATAATTTTTAACACTTAATTAAGATTAGAAGTTGAGATTTGTAATAACGATATGATATATATATATAAATGTTCCACTGAATCTATTGCACGCGCATAACTTTCGATCGACTGCACCAAGTTCGATTATCTCCACAAACCGTATTGTACTTTTGAACGGTTTTATTCAGTTTCATAGCTACGTATATTTGCCACCTACGAATTAGCTACGGAGAAGTATTTGCACCTCTTCGGCTGGGATGCGCGAGGTTTCATTGTTAAAAATTCACATTCTGCTAAATAACTTCATTAGATATGTTTTTACATGTCTCGATTCAAATTAAGGCCGACATTGAAACGATCCACAATACCAATAAAAAGGTTACACTACCAATCTGTTGCATATCAATTACCTCCGTACGTAATAAATGTGCGGTCTCGTGCTGATCGAACGTACTATGCTAGCCGAGCTATGCTAAGATTTCGTGGCTCATAGGTACTTTTCGCGTTCCGGCCGTTTGTATGAAAATACTCTACTGATCATTCACTACACTGTGCCCTAGGTCCATCGGCATGAAAACAACTCGAGAACCCCGTATCTCACGCGCAGTCTACCCGCTAGTCAGTATTGTTGGCACAGAATTCATTTCTAAATCCCCAGGGTCTTTATGTCGTTCGCATAAAGTGCAGAATTGCTTAACCCGACTCGCAGGTAATTTGGTCAGCCCGTGCATCGTGTTCTTATTTGAACATTTTAGCAATTAAAATATTTTAACATCATCATCATCATCTCAGCCGAGATCCACCCAATACTGAACATAGGCAAAAACTGAGTTCGTTTACATGAAACTGGCTGTACCAGCATGTAAAAAAGGACTGTTGAATTCAGATCCGATTAATACATATAGGTGAATTTAAATAACCCAACGAATCCTAAGGTAATAGCTTGGGTCCTTACCAAGGTACATAAGAATACCAATTAAATATCCCAACGAATTATAAGGTAATAGCTTCGGTCCTTACCAAGGTACATATGAATACATTAATACATATAATTAATGTTTTTCCCTCTTAGACCATTTTACGGGCCTGAAAATATTATATAAACATATATTTGTGAATGAGACGGTTTTCAGAATCTGAACCGTCACATCGCCTCCCAATGTTTGCGCAAGTGAGAATCCGTTAAACTGGAGAAAACATTTAAACCAATATTCACAAATATATTGATCTAAACATCAACACCCAAAATTTATTAGCAGTTTCCCCAAGAGTGAGGCTTGTGACGTGGTGTGTACTTTAAACCCAAAGATAATGATCAGAGTAAGAAGGTCGTCTTATAACTTCTAACTTACTAATTATGGATATTTATCACATCTCCAGGTAGGTTCTAGATAGAGGAACTGGTTGTGAAGCAGTCAGCCCTAGTAGCATTACATCGGCCCTTCCACCCCAGTCTTGCCCCTGCCTGTCGACCAGAAATGGAACTGCCAATGTAACCCCTTCCAAAACCGGATTAGCTTTTCACTCAGCAAATCGTCCCTGTGGTCATAACATACCCATTAATCAAAAGTCCAGCCAAAGACGTTCACTTAATACAAAAACCATTAGCCTTTCGGTGTGGGTGCAGTGTGCTCGAAGTAAGCATCGGCTTCCTAGCACTTGCTTTGAAGCCCTACATGTAGAGTAACGATTTCCTGGCACCAGCCTCAACGCTGATGTCGATTTCGACTTAACCTATCACCATTTGCGCAAGAAAATCATTTGGTGAGTGCTGTATCAAGGGTTGACTGCCAATAAACCATCCTTGTCATCCACAGAACTACTGAACTGTTATAGCCCTTCACACTAGATTTTTTTTTCACATTAAAACAAACTTGCACATTCACCTGCATCCTTCCTCATTCACTCCCTCAATCATTTCTTTCACCCACCTCATAACAGTCCAGTAGTTTCAACAGGAACCAAAGACGTTACTAATACCTTTTAATTAAAAGGAGAAAGTTAGGTAAATATCTTGAAGTTATGAAAGAACAATCTCCCCACTTCCGCAAACCAACTAACTACCGTCGTGGAACTAGAACGGCACATCGCGGTCAGTAAGCGCTTCAGTGCCAATACATTGTCAAAACTTAATACTAGGCCCTACAATTGCTTCCGTAAGTGAGAAAATCCCAACCAGGCGAAACCGATCAAATAATGATAAACGAGCTTATAACCTTATCCTCTTAATTTATTAGCACATTCCCCAAAAGTGAAATTGTGATGTAGTGTGTATTTATACCGAAGGATAACGACCAAAGCACGAAGGACCATTTTCCCACCTTCGACTCATTAATAATGAATATCCATTGGGCCATGAGGTAGTTCCAGATAGAGGAACTGGTTGTGAAGCAGTCAGCTCTAGTAGCATTACATCGGCCCTTCCACCCCCAGTCTTGCTCCTGCCTGTCGACCAGAAATGGAACTGCCAATGCAACCTCTTCCAAAACCGGAGTTAGCTTAGCTGTCCTTTATAACCGGGTCGTGGAGCACCCTTTGGCACCCCACAACCCTCAATGGGGCAATAGACATCCAATAAAAATCAATCTAGCCGAAAAACAAACCCTCAATACAAAAGTCATTAGGCTTTCGGAGATTGTGTAGTGTGTTTGTCCCTAACGTTTCCATTGGGTGTAGAGTAATGACTCTCTGGCGCCAGCTTCAAGCTGATGTCGATTTCGACTTAACCTATCACCATTTGCGCAAGAAAATCATCTGAAGAGTGCTGTATTATGGGTTGAGTGCCAATAAACCATCCTTGTTATCCACAGAATTTCTGAATTGTTATAGCCCCTCATACTATAACAGTGGTTCTTATTCCTTTTAGCTGGCGACCCAAAATACAAATATATTTGAAGCTTCGTGACCATAAAGTTAAATATTATAAAAAACATATTTTCCTTATTCAAGTGAAAGTTATCTTTAAATTAGTTATTATAATATTCGCGACCCATCTCATATCGCCCGTGATTTAAATTTAGGTCGAGACTCAAGGTTAAGAAACGCTGTACCTACTAGAACGACAAGTCCTACTCTTTACACTTTTTTTTCTTATTTTAGCAACTATCAAGTCACACATCTACCCTTGTCCTTCCTCAATCTCTGTTTCACTCATGCTATAACAATCCACCAATTCAGACAGGATACTCAGATGTGAGCAATAAATAAAATAAATTTAAAGTAAAAGGAATACTTAAACTCTCTCACTTCCGATAAACAATAACCTACTGTAATTTTGAAACGAGCTTCCCTATAATTATTTTTAATCCGATATATACCTACAATGTTTATTGCGTTTTACCCTATATTAATTTAGTATTACTCATAGACCAAATCCTAACCTTACTCATTCATTGTAAATAAAAGGAACGAGGTTTTTTTTTTTTTAAAACTAATTTTACCTAGGTATTAAAACTAGTTTTACTTTTGAGCTTCAGAAACGTAGATTCAAAATATTGAAAAGTTCCCAAAATTATAATTACCTACTTACTCAGATATAATAAGGTACTTAGTACATTAAAAAGAAACTTAACATTAGGTAACTACTAAATTTTTGCTGTAAATTTAACTAATTAGTAACTCCTTCACTAAGCAAAAACACTATCTTCAGATTCCAGCTACTATCCACTTAAAGCAACAACTTTTAGTACGTATAAAGTTACTAAAAATAGGGAACCATTTTAACTTGGTTGCTAACCGGCCTACCTAAAACCTTTTCAACCTTAAAACGCCTAAAGAACCCTTCCCGCAGACCTCTAAAATTTCGGGTAGATGAACAACCGTGATGAGACTACCCCGCCTTTTTACTAACCAAATGCACTTATGACAATTCAAGCTAACTTTAAGTATCTAAAATGATTGTCCTTACACCTAATGAGTGTCTTAAATCGTTAACCAAGTTGACGTTACTTATAACTACACGACACGAGTACCCATACCAACATCAACCAGTTGTGGAATCAATATAAAATCGAATCAAAAACCAAGCGAAACTAATCGAACCTAATTAATTACGCTAAATAAGAACCTTTCCATCGTGACGAAACCTGCAGAACTACCAAGGTCCTTTAATTACGATATCTCATGCTGGGAGGTAGCCTGTGTCACTCAAACTAACGTAACTAATCGAACCTAATGAAGTACGCTAAATAAGAACCTATCCATCGTGACGAAACCTACACATCTACCAAAGTCATTTCATTACGACATCTCACGCTGGGAGTAAGCCTGTGTCACTCAAAATAACGTAACTAATCGAACCTAATTAAGTACGCTGAATAAGAACCTATCTATCGTGAAGAAACCTGCACAACTACCAAAGTCCTTTCATTTCGACATCTCACGCTGGGAGGAAGCCTGTGTCACTCAAAATAACGTAACTAATCGAACCTTATTAAGTACGCTAAATAAGACCTATCCATCGTGAAGAACCCTGCACCACTACCAAAGTTATTTCATTACGACATCTCACGCTGGGAGGAAGCCTATGTCACTAAAATTAACGTAACCAATCGGACCTAATTAAGTACGCTAAATAAGAACCTATCCATCGTGAAGAACCCTGCACCATTACCAAGGTTATTTCAATACGACATCTCACGCTGGGAGGAAGCCTATGTCACTAAAAATAACGTAACTAATGGAACCTAATTTAAGTACGCTAAATAAGAACGTATCCATCGTGAAGAAACCTGCTCCACTTCCAAAGTTATTTCAGTACGACATCTCATGCTGGAAGGAAGCCTGTGTCACTCAAATTTTGCAAAGCCCGGAGTTTAGGAAAACATGGCTAGATATTGGACTTCGCGCCAAATCTACCTACATAAACCCTTTCGACGCCAACGACATATCACCTCCGCGGGTTCCACGCCAACGACCTATATAACAGTCATGGCGTGCAGAGCGATATCTACCTACATTAAACTGTTCTATTCTATCAATCTATATACGTGTGCCTTGTGTAAAATTTTACACTTGCAAGTACTATATGATAAATGCATAAATTATAAATGACTAGCCTTCTGTTCGCATCTTCGCCCGCGATAAATTATTTTTTCCCGTACAAAATGGTACCTCTCCCGCGGCAAAAGTACCCCATGTCACTCAGTGATAATGTCGCCCTCCAACGGCCAAATTAACTTTTGAAATCGGTCCAGCAGTTTTTAAGTTTATTCGTTACATACAAAAATACAAATCTCTCCTCTTTATAATATTCCTGAAGTTATAAACGGTATAAAATGCAGCCAAAAACCCAGAAACAGGAACAGACCACCACGGTAATCTAACGGCTATCAACACGGCTCCCTCTATTACATCAGACTACTCTGAACTTGGCCATAACAAAAAGCACTGAAGTTTCTATAAAACTAAAGATCAACTTTACATGATACTGGATATTTCATACTAAACCGAATAAATGAAGAACACTGTACCTACCCGAGAAACCTCTACAACTAAAACAATCCTCGATCAAATTAGCTCTAATATCAAGAATAATATAATAAGTTCAATTTATCAATAATAAATTCAAAATTTATCTGACCACAACAAGCGTATTTAGAAGCTCTCCATTGTTATATAAAAAGTATTTAAACACCACATCTTGAAGCGATTACTGGTCTATCGAAATAAACTCCACCGCTGACATACACATTCCCATAGTAATTTCAAATTGCTATCGCTATAGTGATACTTAATAGGTCCCTCGATTTCCCAACGCAAGACGGGTGATATCAACCGCATGTAGCTCCCTACCCTCATTGTGATAAAATTTACTGTTGGTTTCTACCTATTTTGTTTTTAAACTTATTGCTAATATTATTACCTAAGCATACCGAGTTAATGTTAATATTATAAAATGTTTAATTAGTTAATGTTATTTAAATAGTCCTCTGCATGCTACTGTGTCATCTAACTGCGTAAATTGTATTCCTGAACGCCAAGTGAATTTTATTCTTTTTATTGGGAAGTAATGTCTTTAACCATAAGCCATCTATTCCGAACACAAAAGGATTGCGAAAATACGATACCGCAACTTTGAAGTGCAATCTTGCCATCTTCCCTCACACTTATTAAATCTCATACTCCCTATTAAAAATATCCCGTTATAAATAACATTATACCTAAGCTTATTGGTTACCTCGTAAGTTATGTAACTAATCTCCGCTATAATTACTATCTTCATTTAGTGTGAACATCACAATACAATACAACACAAATATCCCTTATTGAACACTAAAAATAGCACAGTGACATAACAAAAATAAAACCGGCTAAGAGCGTGTCGGACACGCCCAGGACAGACTTCCGTAACGAGGTTACGACGTGACGGTTTATATCAACCAATTATTTTTCTAAGGGCCCTGCATCTTGTACGGAACCTCCCAAGTAGGTACACTTTATAGATCAGGTCGCTACCCACTTCCAAAACACCAACAATTCTCAAGCTAACCCAGCCGTTGTAGATACAGATTTTATTTCATCACCTAATACGCCTCCCAGTACTAAAAGTCTCTGCACCACGCCGCGAGCGGACGGACGGACAGACAGTGGACAACGGACTAACAAACTGCTAAAGGCAACTTCTTCCAGACAACCTACCGCTTCGTATTTTGGTATTATGTGACCTCGTATTTCGATCTGTAGTAGTAATACCTAAGATCTAATAAAACCCAGCAACCGATAGTCTAACTACCTACATAAAATATTCTTTGATCTACGTAATCAGAATAATTGAATCACAAGAGTTTTAAGTAACGAAGACATTTAGTGGGAAGCCTAACATGGTTTGGCCTAACGAATCTATAATAACCAGACTTTTCTGCCTATCTACCAACATACATACATTGTGCGCGTTTGGCAGCCGCCGCAACGAGTGACTCCCTGAAGAAGGACCACTGACCAGCCCGAAACATGTCGAGTCAAATTCCGTTCAAGACCCGAGTGATCCGTTTATTTTCACTACATACATACATACCTACCTACATACTTATATAGCCACCCACCTACCTACCCATCTACCTACCCACCTACCTACCCATCTAACTACCCATCTACCTACCTAAACTATGCATCTGATTATTTCCCTCCATTATTAATTACAAAACTTTTTACTATACAATAAACCATTTTGCTACGTATTATATTTCTGTAAAGACGCCGTGGCGGTCTAATGATTCGACCGATTCTCCCAAGCATAGGCCTATGGGTGCAAATCCGGACTTGCACTCGGAATCGTTCGAACGTCACGCGCAAAATTACCCTTTAATCTACCCCGAGCCCATGGCAAAGGCAAACATCGTGAAAAAACCCGCACACACCCGCGAAGATACCCAACGACGCGCGTCAAGCTTCCTACCCGCACCCAGGCCGCACAAAAACTATGGCCCATCCTCACTCTCTCGGTAAAGAGGCCCGCGAGCCGCAACGGAACGAATACAGGCTGCGACGATAATGATGATTATTCGCGTCCTACCACCCACATTAATTGTAACCGTACTAACACTACCTACCTTAGTAGACAAATACTCGTCACGACAAAAAAAAAGGTATTTTTTTCCTTTGAATATACGCCTCCCTATCTGTACAACTTTTTGTATTTGTCTAAACTATACATACACGACAAAATAAAGTAGGTATTATAATTTTGAATGTACGCCTCCCGAACTGTACAACCTTTTTTATTTGTATTGTATACATACACACCCCGAATATTTCCAATACATTAAAATCTCGAAGTCACGGTATCTGTTATCTCTTTCTCGAAACAACCAATTCTTAAGAAATTCCCTCTAAGTAAATTTATCAGACCCGTGTACAGGCCACTGGTTACCCTTCATACCCTATAAATCACAGATTTATAAAACTACTAATCTAATCATCATATCCCAAGTCCCCCCTACTTAATTCAAAAGTACGTCTAGCTCACCGGCGATTAAAACTACTTAAACAAGAAAATGAAAAATTACCTACAGAAAAACTATCCATTTTGTAGAATTATACTCTAATTATTAAGAGTTGTTAGTGCCAACATAAAATCCCTAAATCGTGTCACTTGACCACCCAAGTACTATTTTTTCTCTATTAACGAACGTAGACAAATTAAGACGGTCATAATAGAATAAACTATACCTTCTAGGCTAAAAAAGATCACTATGACGCGTTATACTATTCTAAGCTAAGTAAAGTAATTTTAAATTAATTAAAAGCTAAAAAAGAACATATATATATTTTTTTTAAGTGGGTCAATCTAAGTATTTTTTATTTAGGAAGGTAAGCGTAAGCATGATTGAAATCAATGGATCAGCTAGACTATGAAGAATACCTTTTACGCTAAAAGTTTAGTATAACTGGAGTTTTATACGCATAAATCAAGCTAACCGACTTCAATATCATAAAAACCGAATAACCTATTATAAATGGAATTAAATCTCAACATACACAATATTCGTATTAATAATGGGAAAACGCTCAAACTTCACAATCGTACTCGGTTGTATAGACGCCAACCCTTTGCCTCGCCTTTTCGTCTAAAGAATTTTAAAAACAAAGCACCGTCACTTTATTCACTGGTTGGTTGGTTGCGCTGATCGTCAATTATCGTTCGACCGACATGGATTTTATTATTTCAAGTCAGTTTTAATATTAATAAGTCGTTTAGTCAACTTTAAGCTTACAATGGTCGCCTACCTAACGGCTAAGGTACCCACATCAAAAGTGATAACTATCCAAAAGGTACAGTGCGTGAACGAAAGTAGTTGTACAACAAGTGGAAGAACCAAGTGCTACGTAATTAATCAAACAACCATGTTTAAACGAACTCGCAATAACCGAACTACCTATGTGTGAACAAGCGGCGCATTATGTGAATAGAAGGTGGAAACAGTGACTGAGCGTAATTATTAACGGCATAACCTACAAATGGACAAAAGAAGTGTAATAAACAGTGTTTCAAGTTCTAGTTTAAAGCAAACATGTAAAAAAAATATTAAAACCCTATATTTTATTAATGTTCTTTTTTAATTTATCTACGTACCTATTTAATTACCGCAACCGATACTAAGTTATGACTAAACCAATCTTTATTTTCACTTATCCGTTTCACCGCAACACTGTGGCCCAAAAATTGTGCTATAAAGGACAATTGTTGGACCAAACCCTGCCTATCTATATACCAAGACAAATTCTAGAAAAAGTTCATAAATTATATCTATCTTATGGTGGAACGTTATAACTACAGTTGAGCTAACTATGAACTAACAAGTTATGAACCTATTTATCACTATACAAGTTAAACAGATCTATCTTGAAAATAATGATTAAGCTATGCTCGAATCCTGGACACGGCTACTCACTGTAACGGAACCTCCCCCCCCCCCTGTTTAAAAATCCCCCGCTACCTAAAGCTATCTATATCCTACATCTATTGACGGCTGAAAACTGAATTAAACTGAATTGAATTGCTGAAATATTTAACTAAATTACCTATCTATCTTATTAAAACTATGTATCTAACTCTGAACCAAATAAATAAAGAATTTAAATACTGAAATCTATACGGCGTAGAAACCTAAGATTATTTATATTGGTCGTGATACGTGATATGGCCATGTGATCGTCTAGTACCTAAGAGAACCCTTCGTTGTGTCCGTGCCTAAGTAACCCTGGAACTTTTAGTGAAGAATAAAGATTGGACTACCTATAAATATTTATTATATAGCGGCTAGTAACTTTATGCTAATTTTATTTAGAGGAAATGGTTGGTATTGAATTGCATAAGAGAAGACAGTTATAGAGTTTTATCTATGTATTAGAGTGGGTAAGTAAGTCTTAAGATAGATTATAGCCTAGAAGAGTAAATCAGAAGTGTTTGGAGTAGATATTAGACAGAAATATGGTATTCTAACTTAATAATATTCTATCTATAATGGTAATGAAGATATATGGTTGCCCATATTTTGATTCAAGTTATAGGTAACTTAAGTAGTATTGAAGAAGAGGTAAAGATAGTTAAATGGAAGAGGTAATTTCAGATTTATAAAGTCATTGGTCAATAGTCTGTGTCATGTACTTGTAGGCAAGGAATTTTATATTGCGGCTATGTTTGAGAGCCCACTCCCCGCTCTCAAAGGTGGTCTTCGACTCCAAACTGGGACTCAAACCTCCCCCGCATGTACTCTGATGGAGCATACTACTTTTTCCTTGCAGGTAATTAGAATATAACATTATAACATTGTATAATAGAAGAGGGCAATCAAAGGGCATGTCAGTTATAGCCAGAGGCTGTCCCTGGGTCAATCCTGTGATCATAATACTCCTGCATTAGCAAACCAACTTCAGTGGTAATTGTAAACTTCTCTGGTTTATCATAATGACTAATGAGTAGCTACCGGGTCCCTTGGTACCGGTAAACCACTAACTTGCTTCAGCCTTAGTTTTAGTCAGAGTGACTTCCATTGTCAGTTTATAAAATAAGCATTTGGTATAACTTTTACCATCAAATTTAGTTGATATAACTAGCCACTACAGGACCAAATAACCCAAGGTTGCTTTACCAGGGACGACCACCGACTTCAAAGGAGATTTTACTTTTCAACAATTAAATGTTCATAGTGAGTTTGTTGAGTTTTATTTTGACTCACTAAATCGCAGCTACTAGGGTTTACTAGATAGGACATATGGATGAAAGGGAAACCCTGAAATCTTTCATCCGTCGGGAAGTCTAGAGCGTCATAGTCAAAGTCAGTCAATGTCTCAGGCATTGTAGTTATGTCATCAAATGTAGCCCTTTCCCACAACACAAAATAGCACAATGAAGAACTGCCATGTTTAGGTAGTAATATTAAATAAGTCGGGCGGCATAGCAATGCCCTCCAACATCAATTAGCATGATGAAGAACAGCAGATAATAATTGGTTAATGGTAATAATATTAAGTAAGTCAGATGGCATATCTCAGCCCTCCAACCCATTATAATATAATGCAGAACAGAAGATAGTTAATGGTAATATTATTAAGAGAGTCAGATGGCATATCACAGCCCTCCAACATATTATGGTTTAATGAAGAACAGAAGGTAGTTAATGGTAATAATACCTATCCCTGATAAACCTATCCTAGCAGCTAAACTATCCATCTATTCTACACGAAATTGGCAAGCTAGGAATCCGGATTCCACATTTACAACTACCGCGGGGCCCCTCTCCAACTGATAAGAGAGGGCCTATCCTAAACTAATGCCTACGTTGAGCGGGTTGACTCGAGTCCTACTTCCTATACCCGTGTGCTTCTGGCATCCATCTGAGGGGATTGGGATAGATGAATACCAGAGTGTAATATATATATAAATAGATAAGCGGACTAGGTAGATGATGAGGTTGAAACACCGGTTATGGCGCTCCAAACCCTTCAACACCCAGGGAGAACTTGGGTCCGACTCTTGAGTTATAATACAGACCCCCACCCTTCTCCAAGGAGTGGTACCCTAGCCTTAAACGCCTCCGAGATGGGCTAAACTGTCAGTTGGCACCGTTAGGTGACCCATTTATCCCTTCTCAGAGGTCAGCTCTTACTTAGCTGAAGTCTAGATCAGTTCTCCAATATACTAATATAACACTCCCACACAGCAATCCCCCCCAGATCCCGCTAAACTCCAACTTAGCTACCAAATATCCATGTAATCTCCCAACAGTGAGTATACTATAACCATGTTTGGCGATAGATACCCAGAGCCAGGCAATCACACAGAAAAACCCCCCATTTAATTAACACAAGAAATAAATCAACACATAATAAAGGTAAAACACAGCAAAGCCACAGTAAAAAAATGAGAAAGTAATAACCCAAGGAGAACCTTACCAGACCCGTAGTCAAAATGCGAAAAAGTCCCTTCTACTCTACGCAGTCCCTTTTATACCCTTGCCTCGACGATACCCACCGAAACACACTTTATCACAGTATAATAATGATCAGTAGGGTGTCTCGGCAGCGACCTTAATTCTACCCACCTACGCGACCTCGGCACACAACCTCGCGATAGAGCGCCACTCTTCAGTTATGTTTTGATAATGTCACATAATTATCATCATCATAATTTTTAACACTTAATTAAGATTAGAAGTTGAGATTTGTAATAACGATATGATATATATATATAAATGTTCCACTGAATCTATTGCACGCGCATAACTTTCGATCGACTGCACCAAGTTCGATTATCTCCACAAACCGTATTGTACTTTTGAACGGTTTTATTCAGTTTCATAGCTACGTATATTTGCCACCTACGAATTAGCTACGGAGAAGTATTTGCACCTCTTCGGCTGGGATGCGCGAGGTTTCATTGTTAAAAATTCACATTCTGCTAAATAACTTCATTAGATATGTTTTTACATGTCTCGATTCAAATTAAGGCCGACATTGAAACGATCCACAATACCAATAAAAAGGTTACACTACCAATCTGTTGCATATCAATTACCTCCGTACGTAATAAATGTGCGGTCTCGTGCTGATCGAACGTACTATGCTAGCCGAGCTATGCTAAGATTTCGTGGCTCATAGGTACTTTTCGCGTTCCGGCCGTTTGTATGAAAATACTCTACTGATCATTCACTACACTGTGCCCTAGGTCCATCGGCATGAAAACAACTCGAGAACCCCGTATCTCACGCGCAGTCTACCCGCTAGTCAGTATTGTTGGCACAGAATTCATTTCTAAATCCCCAGGGTCTTTATGTCGTTCGCATAAAGTGCAGAATTGCTTAACCCGACTCGCAGGTAATTTGGTCAGCCCGTGCATCGTGTTCTTATTTGAACATTTTAGCAATTAAAATATTTTAACATCATCATCATCATCTCAGCCGAGATCCACCCAATACTGAACATAGGCAAAAACTGAGTTCGTTTACATGAAACTGGCTGTACCAGCATGTAAAAAAGGACTGTTGAATTCAGATCCGATTAATACATATAGGTGAATTTAAATAACCCAACGAATCCTAAGGTAATAGCTTGGGTCCTTACCAAGGTACATAAGAATACCAATTAAATATCCCAACGAATTATAAGGTAATAGCTTCGGTCCTTACCAAGGTACATATGAATACATTAATACATATAATTAATGTTTTTCCCTCTTAGACCATTTTACGGGCCTGAAAATATTATATAAACATATATTTGTGAATGAGACGGTTTTCAGAATCTGAACCGTCACACACTGCAGGGCACAGGACTCCTCTCAGAATGAGAATACTTGGGCCGTAGTTCCCACGCGGGCCCAGTGCAACTGATATCTATCGCGACGCAGCACGTGCCCCAGATATTCGATTTTGCGCTTTTTAACTCTGTGCAATAATTTCCGGGCTATACTGACACGCGGAAGCATCTTCGCGTTGCTGACTCTCTGGATCCACTTTATGGGTCTTCCTTTGAACTTCGGTCGTAATATCTGCCTGGAGAGAGATAAATAAATAAATATTAGGGGACAATCTTACACAAATCGACCTAGTCCCAAACCAAGCAAAGCTTGTACTATGGGTACTAGACGACGATAAACATACTTATATAGATAAATAAATGCTTAAATACATAGAAAACATCCATAACTCAGGAACAAATATTCGTGCTCATCACACAAATAAATGCCCTTACCGGGATTCGAACCCAGGACCTCTTGCTTCGTAGGCAGGGTCACTACCAACTAGGCTAAAGCGGTCGTTAGGTATCTCTCTATTGTGGCTTAGTACCACACATCCAAACGTCTTTAATATCCTTCTCCTTCATATATATATTAGTACTAGCTTTTGCCCGCGACTCCGTCCGCGTGGAATTAGTAATTTGGGCAGCTTATTTTTTTTATCCAATTTGCTTTTTCATCAATTATGGCTCTCCTTAGTTCCTCGATAATAAAAAAATTACCCCCCCCCGCAACCCCCCCCCGCACCCTCCAACCCGCTCCCTCCCGCACTCCCCCCGCACAGCAACCCCGAACCCCCCCCCCGCACCCCTCCGCCCCCCCTGCACGCCCACCCACACAGCACCCCCGTACACCCGCGTTCGTCCCATCCCAAGTCAAGCGTGCCCTATAGAAGTTAAACATTAAACATCAAGTTCTTTTTTGTCAAATATCTTGAAAACGGTGCATCCTACGGCAAAATCAATGAAATTTTCATCCCCCCTTTAATACACCCACACCCTCTCCACCGCACCCTCCCCCGCACACCCCCTCCCTCAACCCCCCCTCCACCCCCACCATCCGGTGTTTTTGTCAAATATCTCGAAAACGGTGCATCCTACGGCAAAATCAATGAAATTTGAATCCCCCTCCAAAGCCCCCCCTCTCCCGCACCCCCCCACATCCCCCCCACCCCCTTGGTGTTTTGACAAATATCTTGAAAACGGTGCAAATCAATGAAATTTACCCCACCCTTGGTGTTTTTGTCAAATATCTTGAAAACGGTGCATCCTACGGCAAAATCAATGAAATGTTCATCCCCCCCTTAAAACTCCCGCACACCACACCCGCACCCCCCCCCCCCCCCCTCAGCCCCCCCCCACCCCCTTGGTGTTTTGACAAATATCTTGAAAACGGTGCAAATCAATGAAATTTTAATCCCCTCTCCGAAGGCCTCGCACCCTCACCTCCCACCACTCAACCCACCCCCTTGGTGTTTTTGTCAAATATCTTGAAAACGGTGCATCCTACGGCAAAATCAATGAATGTTATCCCCCCTTAAAACTCCCGCACACCACCCCCGCACCCTCACCCCCCCAACACACCCCGCCCCCCCCTCCAACCCCCCTGGTGTTAACACTGAAAGAATTTTTCAAATCGGAGTAGTAGTTCCTGAGATTAGCGCCTATATAGAAGTTTTACTTCAAAACCCCCGATTTTGAAACATTCTTCCGCTCTGCTCCGCTCCTATTGGTGTTAGCGTGATGATATATAGCCTATAGCCTTTCTCGATAAATGGGCTATCTAACACTGAAAGAATTTTTCAAATCAGAGCAGCAGTTCCTGAGATTAGCGCCTATAGAAGTTTTACTTGAAAAACCCCCGATTTTGAAACATTCTTCCGCTCCGCTCCGCTCCTATTGGAGTTAGCGTGATGATATATAGCCTATAGCCTTTCTCGATAAATGGGCTATCTAACATTTCGTACTAAATACAAACTGAAATATAGATGCACAGAAAAAACCCCAGAAAAAAGACCAATGCTGGGAATCGAACCCAGGTCCTCAGCATTCCGTGCCGCGTGCCATACCCCTACACCACCACTGGTCTAGAGATTAGACACGAATCTTTCCTATACATCATACATTTCAATCTGCTAAATCATCACCTTATGCAGTGACAAACGCACATCTATGTTACACCCTCATCGAGAGATTTTAACACTCCTTCGGAACTAACCGCTCACCTGGACAAGAGATGGCGCTACTGTGCAACTTTAAACAAGTTAGCTATGAAGTATCTTTTTTTTGTACTTATTTTTTCAACTTCATTTTTTTTTTTATTACTTTTACGGTCATCCCGTGAAATCATACATTTCGTACTAAATACAAACTGAAATATAGATGCACAGAAAAAACCCCAGAAAAAAGACCAATGCTGGGAATCGAACCCAGGTCCTCAGCATTCCGTGCCGCGTGCCATACCCCTACACCACCACTGGTCTAGAGATTAGACACGAATCTTTCCTATACATCATACATTTCAATCTGCTAAATCATCACCTTATGCAGTGACAAACGCACATCTATGTTACACCCTCATCGATCGATCGTCTAATCTCTAGACCAGTGGTGGTGTAGGGGTATGGCACGCGGCACGGAATGCTGAGGACCTGGGTTCGATTCCCAGCATTGGTCTTTTTTCTGGGGTTTTTTCTGTGCATCTATATTTCAGTTTGTATTTAGTACGAAATGTATGATTTCACGGGATGACCGTAAAAGTAATAAAAAAAAAAAAAAAAAAAAATGAAGTTGAAAAAATAAGTACAAAAAAAAGATACTTCATAGCTAACTTGTTTAAAGTTGCACAGTAGCGCCATCTCTTGTCCAGGTGAGCGGTTAGTTCCGAAGGAGTGTTAAAATCTCTCGATGAGGGTGTAACATAGATGTGCGTTTGTCACTGCATAAGGTGATGATTTAGCAGATTGAAATGTATGATGTATAGGAAAGATTCGTGTCTAATCTCTAGACCAGTGGTGGTGTAGGGGTATGGCACGCGGCACGGAATGCTGAGGACCTGGGTTCGATTCCCAGCATTGGTCTTTTTTCTGGGGTTTTTTCTGTGCATCTATATTTCAGTTTGTATTTAGTACGAAATGTATGATTTCACGGGATGACCGTAAAAGTAATAAAAAAAAAAAATGAAGTTGAAAAAATAAGTACAAAAAAAAAGATACTTCATAGCTAACTTGGGCTATCTAACACTGAAAGAATTTTTCAAATCGGAGCAGTAGTTCCTGAGATTAGCGCGTTCAAACAAACAAACAAACAAACTCTTCAGCTTCATATATTAGTATAGATTAGTAGGAAATAGGATTCTACTTCATGACAAACTCAATTTCATTTAAGAACACGTTCCATCAAATTTTTTCGTTCTCTCAAAGTGCGTTACGAAATCCTATTCAAAAACAATATTCTAATCCCCAACGTCAAAACGTCGTTAGATATCCAATTTAAATATTCAAAAGGTGTTAACAGATGAAGCATTAAAACGTCTCCCTGATTACTCGTGATCGGGGCTTACAATGCAAAAAGTCTTATGTCCTTGTAATATGCCAATGCTTTAACACTTTTTGGACTAGCCCGTAGAGTTTCGATTTAGAAGCCTGTGGAATATTCTCGAACGCTCCAATCGCTTCGGCATTTGAAATTGCTGACTTTCTTTTGTTTCTGAACGTAATTCGATAGACTTTTTTGCTAACACGCTGTTATTAGGTTCATTTGTTACTTTGTATGTAGACGACATTTTCAATCGGAATTGAGAGGTGACAATGTCATATTTTTAGGGTTTCGTAGGTAACTAGCGAAACGAATGTCACAGGCAATTTCGCATGTCACATTTACAAATTGCCTGTCACAGCCATTATAATTGGCAATAGATGAAAATTTTAAAAGTGCTTGAATATTTTTATATTGGTATGGATAACCTTCCGTATTAACAGGAAAAAATACAGATTTCCTGGTTGCACAAAACAGAAACAGTTTATTAAGGCCGCACCGAGTTTTTTGCGCTAATGTTTCTATGCAGTCGTGTCGTGTATGTGTGCGTGAGAGCGGCAAGAAAGTAAACTAAGTGCAAGCGACACAAGTTCCCCGTCAGATGGCCGAAGGAAAACTAACGCAACTAAATATACGGACAAGGGGGAAGCACGTCGGCTCAAAATAGGCTGATCAGACCGCGCGTGTATTTAGGTATTTTCATCGTATTACTAAAACAAACAAATACAATAATCTTTTATTATTATATCAAATTATTTATTTTTGAAACAACAAATACACATTTTAAAAATGTAGCATCAATAGGGCCCTAGAAAACATCTTGGTTCATTAACAATCTAAAAGTCATGACCTGCCGTGCAGTATTTACGCCGTACTATGGATTTATTTTATTTTTTAGAGACGACTATACTACAAGTAATAGCAATTCAAAAATCACTGGCCATTAGAGTGACTTCTCAAATATCTTAGATATGAATTTCAGAACTAAAAGCTTTGCTAGTAATGATACAGTAAGGGATTAAATGAATGCAATAAATGCGCCAAAAGCTCGGTGTGGGCTTAAATCTGGGATGGATTAATGGACACGAACCTTAGTCCGTCACATATTGAAAAAAAAAACAGCCAGATGTTCTATTGACAGCTTGTTATAATGATAAAGAAACGTACCTACATAACCTTAGCTTTTGATTTTGTGTCCGCGCCTTTCTCTAAGTTTGGCCGAAAAACTCAGATAGTAGCATAATAAGTTGTAATACGTTGGTAATAAATCGTCATAACTGTTCTCGTCGCATTTCCTGTCCAATATCCATGTGAATTAACTTGCACGGTTAAAATTCGAGAACATATTGGAATTTTCTAGAAACTTCTAGACCATTCTTGCGTCTGCAGACGGTGCAGTGTCCCGCGGGTGCCCAATGCGAAATTTTATTACTAGCCAAAGAAGACTAGAATATTGAGTCACGACCCATCTACTATTTGCCCTCACAAAATCTTCTTACATTTTTCCGTTTACTCGATTTAAACCTGTATAACGTTCGAGGTAAAGTAGCTTTTTAAAGCAGCGTTTGCAAATGGTAAGAGGTTCGGTAAGTAAGTCGAAATGTCATTTTGGCTATCAATGAAAATTTCATGGAGCAGTAAAACCGGATTAATTGAATTATGACGAGGGCGCGATGTTAAGCACTTTATTCAATTCAAATCGTATGTTTTTTTGATTAAAGAAGTAAAATGGACTTAAATATTTGTAATTTCTAAATTAATACAAAGTACTGTAGAGTGGTTTGAGATCCGCAAACCCACAGTAAATGATAAATGGATCGCTCAGCATCATCATCATCTCAGCCAATATACGTCCCACTGCAGGGCACAGGCCTCCTCTCAGAATGAAAGGGCTGGTTCCCACGCGGGCCCCAGTGCGGATTGGGAACTTCCCACATAGCATTGAATTTCTTCCCAGGTGTATGCAGGTTTCCTCACGATGTTTTCCTTCACCGTAAAGCTCATGGCAAATTTCAAATGTAATTTTGCACATACATAAATTCAGAGAAACTCAGAGGTGCGAGCCGGGCTTTGAACCCACGACCATCTGCTTGAGAGGCCATAGGTCAAACCGCTAGGTCAACACGTCTTTTTTAGCATCAATAGCTCAGCATAAGAACTACAATACAATAATAGCTACAATAATGGTCAGCTAATTCCTGAATATACCTCTTTAACTGTTACGATAACATTAACTAACAAAGTAGTTATACGACATAACAATAAGACCAACCACCATCCGATATATAGACCCTTAACAACTAAGTGTCTTAGTATAATTCCCGTAATTGATACCATCTAACAAAATACGAAATTTTGTAAACTCCGAAACCTCGCCGTGTCGGTGGAAGTTGGCACCGTTTAACTTCCACAGTGCACTAGTTGGCTGGCACTATAGAAACGATTCGTATCTTCAGAATTATCAGATCTGGCTAGTGCTTAGCATATAACCTGCCAGTAATTTCAATGCGATCCAGCTCATATTATTTCCGCTGCTGTGTGCCAGAAGCGGAAATTGGCGAATCGAGGGTATTTATGAAGTATTGAAGTATACATAGGTATTTGTTTTTCTGTATTGTTTTCTTTGTGGTGACACTGAGGATTCACTGAGGATTCAAAACACAGGCTTTTGCTTAGTTTGGAGGCCAGAGTTATAACAAATTAAATGTGCAAATTGTTTTTATCTTCTTTTTCGTGCTGACAGAAATATGTTTGTCCTTCATTGTTTGTACAACTATATATGATTAAATGATTATTATTATTATTATTATTACTGTATTGTATTGTATATGTAAACTACCTTTTACCTCTGAATTTCGCCTTATTCTCAGAATAAGAGAGTTTGGGGCTCACGATGTTTTCCTTCGCCGTAAAGCTCATGGTGAACTTCAAATGTAATTTCTCACAATTTTAAAAACTCAGAGCTCCAGGCTCAAACCCATCGCCCTCTGCTTGAGTGGCTATAGGTCGTCACTAGACTACCGCGGCTTACATTGTCATTTATAATAACAGAAATGAATATCTTGCTTCTCCTCTCCACTAAGTAGTGAAGCTAAGGTCTGTCATGCGAAATAGCTAGGTTTGCGTTGAAAAAATGCTTTAACATGTAATTTTTCCGGCCTCCCTCCGCATAAAAAACGAATATAACCAACGCAAACGTAACTGAACCAACCAAGAGAAACACCACCACCACAAACAAAATCCCGGACGGGTGTGTATCGCTTCTCTTGGAAGCATCATCGGCGGTTGTTAACTTGGCCTCAGTTAAGCAGATAAGAAGCAAGATAAGTAGGTATTTCATTTATTTTAACATGGAACTCCGCAAAGGAAAGCCTGAGTCTACACAGCATTTTATAATATACTAGCTGACCCAGCAAACGTTGTTTGTTTTCTTGGCCGGTTTTTATATATTATATAGATTAGTGAAGACTAGGAAGTAGGTTTATTATAAGATCACATTCCGATTCACAAAACGGACATAGAACCTTGTAAAACCATGCCGGCGCAGCGGGTTAACTGAGCATGCCTGAACCGATTCCCCCTGTTATTTACTGCGTGGTGATTAAAATTGATTGTTTTCTGAAATTGGTGCGGCGAAACGTTTGAGGTGAATGTTTACGCGGAGTTGGTTGCGGTTACTGGTTTATACGCCCAAATTGTATACGGTTAAGCCGTGGTGACCTAGTGGTTTGACCTATGGCCTCTTCAGCTAGATCGTAGGTTCAAACCTGGTCTCACACCTCTGAGTTTTTCAGAATTTATGAGCGAAATTACATTTGAAGTTTACCATGAGCTTTACGGCGATGGAAAATATCGTGAGGCCCAGCTGCATACACCTGCGAAGAAATTCAATGGTGTGTGTGTGAAGTTTACAATCCACGCTGGGCCCATGTAAGAACTACAGCTCAAGCCCTCGCATCCTGTGCCCTGCAGTGGGATGACTTATAGGTTGAGACGAGTGATGTGAATACAGATAATAGTAATACGTATGAACAACAGCCCGTGACTCTGTCTGTGAAGATTTCTTTTATCGATATCCCGCGGGAAATATTCAATTTATCGGGATCAAAACTATCCTATACGTTAATCCAAGTTATAAACTATCTGTGTACTAAATTTCATCAGAATCCATTACCCTGTTATGGCGTGAAAGAGTAACAAATATTCATCTATCCATCCATATCATATAAACTTTCTTCTTCTTCCCATTCCTCTCCTATCGGACGTTGGACAACATCGTGGCGATTCTGATTTTAGAGGCCGCTGCTCTAACCAAGGAAGTGTTACTGCAGATCAACCAGTCACGTAAATTCTTCAGCCACGAGTGTCTTCTCCTGCTCACGCTTCTCTTTCTGGCAATCTTCCCCTGGATAATAATCTGGAGAACTCTGTAGTTGGTGTTTCTCATCACATGCCCAAAGTAACACAACTTTCTTTCATCATCATCATCATCATCATCATCAGCCTATAACAGTCCACTGCTGGACATAGGCCTCCCCCAATGAGCGCCATTGCGCCCTGTCCTCGGCTAGACGCATCCAGCTTCTACCAGCAGCCTTTCGCAGATCGTCACTCCACCTGGCCGGTGGGCGTCCTACACTACGTTTGCCAAGACGCGGTCTCCACTCAAGAACTCGTTTACTCCAACGGCTGTCGGTTCTTCGACAAATATGACCAGCCCACTGCCACTTCAACTTTCTTTGCTTGATGGTTTTTAGAAGCTCAAGATTTTTGCCCATTCTTTGCAATACATAATATATATATATTTTTTTTTTACATCCACGTTGGTTACTTTGATACACCAGGCAGAAAATTTCGAAGGCCTCCAACTTCTTCATGGTGTTCTGCGTAAGGGTCCATTATTCGACGCCGTATAACAGCACTGACACTTTCATGTCTATAATATTCATCATCTTCATTATCCCAGCCTATATACGCCGCACTGCAGGATCCTACTCTCAGAATGACATGGTTTGAGCTGTAGTTCCCACGCGGGTCTAGTGCAGATTGGGAACTTTACACACACCATTGATTTTATGAAACACTATAGTTCTCAAGTAGTTCAAATGTCAGAGGTACGTACGAGTCTGGGTTGGAACCCACAATACTCTGCTTGAGAGGCCATAGGGCAAAGCACTAGGCTACCAAAGCTAATACGCACAATATGCCCTTAAAAATCCTCATAAGCATTTACAGAGGTGTTCTATCAATACAAGGTTCTATATTCAAGGAAAACCCTCGCTCCAGTGTGACGATATCAATGTCAGTATCAATTTTTCGATATATTATTTGCTATCGCACAAATAATGTGTTTGGTGAACGTGAAGAAAATCCAACAGAATAGTCCATGATTTACCTGTTTTCCGAGTTTTCTTTGAATTCAAGTGAAGAATGTATTGTGTTATAATAATAATAATAATAATTTATTTTGGACATTAAATATCCATAATGTGTTAGCAACAATTGTAACCTTAAGCCTATATTATGCACTGTTTTTTATAGTTTCGTCATGTCTGTCTGTTTGTCCGTCCGTCCGTCTGTCCGTCCGTCCGTCCGCCTTACCCTGTAGAGACTATTAGTGCTAGAAAGCTGTAATTTTGCATAGATATAATGTACTAACTACCCCGACAAAGTGATAGAATAAAATTCAGAAAAAACATTTTTTTTAGGGTACGGTACCGTACCTCCCATAGACGTAAAATGTTTTACACATCAATTGATTATTGCTTTATTCAATGAAAAAGATAAATAAGCTTTACCAATTTGAATTCTACGCGATCGAAATCGCGGGTAAAAGCTAGTCGCAGTATATTTCGGATCATAAAATCGGTATAACTTTACTAAATAGGTATCCATTGCAGATTTACTGTCGCATTATGGGGTCGTCAATGCACCCAGAGTGTCGTAAAGGCGGAGTGCATGGCACGCCACTGTATGTCGATACACTGTTGCAACGAACGGTTGAGTGAATGGTTCGATCAAAGCCGTGAATGGGCAAGACATTTTTAAAGTAGCACTTGAATGAAGTTTTTCTGGCCCTATTTCACCAACGTGACAATTACCGCACCTATAAATACACATTACTACATGCGAAATAATATTAAGACATACGCGCATGATAACCACGAACAACTACAATTGTAACGCAATATTGATACAGCTTTAATGTCATGTCAAGCAAGATTTACCGACAAATCTACAAATATATCGCCTAGAAAAAAAAATCTTATTTCACAATAATAATTTTCATTAACACATTCAGTGCCAAGAACCCGCTAGTGGTACAACAGCCTCTCGACCTGTTTTACTGACAATTGTCACGTTAGTGAAATAGGGCCCAGGTAGTCAGGGTACAATACGTTTACTTTTAGTTTACCACTGACAGATTGCTTGCCTTCATTTCATTTCCAACTTTAACACCATACAAACAAAGTAGTTCTTACAAAATCTGCAAACGTGGGTAACAGTATTCTTAAATTGGCTTTATTTGTAGGTCGTTAAAGTTGAATATGAAATGAAGGCAAACAATCTGTCAGTGGTAAACTTTATGTAATTTTACTGTACGAAAACCTTCGTCAGTTATTAAATTGATTCGTTTATCAAGCGATAAACTCTTAATACCTTTTGAAAAACGGGAAACATCAATGCGATATTCTGTTTCTTTTGAAACTACAGATGCCTTGGTGCAAGCAAATGTCAGGTTTAAGGTGACGAGCCTTTTCTTACCCCGACTGTACATGAATTACGTTAAAACGGTGAAACTTACCACCCTTACAAAATATTTTTATCGAGATAGAGGGCTATTTTACCAGTTAAAACCATGATAAAAAAAAGAAACAAGGAAACTGTTACCATAAAAATAAATTAAAAAATTGTTGGACGCGGAAGCAGGAGTTATTTAGCATTTTTGATGTATGTATAAATTATATTATATCACCAGGAGCTCTAAAAGCGATCTCAAAAGAAATTACATTATCAGCATTAGCAGAGTGAAATATTAAATTCTCAAAGAGGGTGGGAGGGAGGAATTACCCAGGGTTGTCGACATTTTAGAACTCAAATAACTTTATCCTACTAAGTAATTACTAAGTAATAAATTATGGCCAAACGGATTAGCTCGTTGAAATGGCAATAGGGAGCCCATATAGCACGTAGAAAAGTTGACCACGGACTGCGGCATACGCAGCGTGGCACGTCCACCGACCGACCTTAACATAAGGTTCGCTTACTTTTGGACTAGGTAAATCGGTGTGAGTTGTCCCGTAATGTATATTTATTTAGTTGTAGCTAGACATTTTGTTGGTTCGACAACCCTAAAATGAAGTCATCCCAATAATTATGAGTCGTCAAGTGAATCGTGTTTAACTTGAACTTGAGGGCGACAATTCCGCCGTAGGAAGGAGTAATTTGAGGACATTAGGGGGATTAATATAGGTAATGGAGTTCGACGTCACGAGAACGGATCGGCCCGCGGGGAACGGGAATGAACGAATAATAACTGTTACTCTGAGGTGTGCAACTGTTTCATTTGTATATTGTGGTGAGGTTGAAATTGTTGAACATTTTTACACTTTTTGAGACGTTTTTCAGTCTCATAATAATGTAGCATGTACAGAAGTATCGCGAAAACAACAAAATTGACAATTTAGTAGAGGGCTGTATGAATTTACTAGACGCGCCAGAAAGAACGCTGATTCATTAAGGAGATCTATTAGAAATGAGAACATCGCCTTGCAGAGGATGCACGTATATCTATTCAGTGATTGTGTCATGCTGACCTCAAGGATATCTAACCGCCGCGGTCCCCTGAGGTACAAATTCCAGGCCAGTTACCCTATTAGCACACTAGCGGTAGTCAATGAGCGTGATCTCGGTTATGTAAAGCAAGCTTTCAAGGTGCTAGCATTCCCTGATACAAGGGTCTTCCAATGTAACAGTTTTGCGATTAAAAAAGACTGGTTGGATAAGTTTGATACTGCCAAGAAGCTGTATGTTGTTAAAGAGAATTCTAAGCAGAAAAAGAAGGAAGAGAAGCCTAAGCCAGAGTTACTGGAGTCCTTTAGTCTATCCGTAGAAGAGCTACCATCACCCCAGATCCCACCGTTACCAGAATGGCTTGCAGAAGTCACATTTTATTAATACACGTACAGTCATTCATTAGGATGCTTATTAATTAACGTTTCTGAGTGCGGATTACCTTCCACTTATTGTTACTCCGTATTCTAGAGGCATGCAGACCAAGTTGTGGGCTTAAAATAGTTAAATCATATTTTAAAAACGTCATATTCGAAAAAAATCCCTATAATGCACCCAAATTAAGGGATAGCTGGGAAGCTGGCGTCAAGTCTGCAAAGTATCATCGACAGCGCCTCGAGACGACTAATTACGACGCTCATTACATTAGTGGACCGGAATCAGCACATTTAAATTGGTAGTCATCGATTTCGGGACCGAAAGAGGTCCCGGAGGCATTGCTCGACCTTAAGAAAGCAAGAAGTACGCATTGTATGAGCTTAGTAAGAAAGTTTATTGGTGGGAAAACCGATGTCATTAATTACACCTAAGCTTTTGTGAATGAAATTGTGATAAATGTTTTATGGTCTAGCTGCAGTTCTAAATTTAAGAGTTATTAGTTTTTTTTGTTCATTAAATATTATAAATGAAAACGACACGTTTTAATATTCACATAAAATATCTCCCTTACGTCTGTGTGACATTATACTAACTTCAATCAAACTGAAATTAAGCTTTTAGTCTCTTTTTCCAAAATATGTAAATTTCACTGTCAACCATATAATATCATACATAGTACATACTATGTGATACAACCGCCTGCTTCAAAATATTTTTTTCTCAAATAACGTATTAGCGGTCCAGTCCTCTTAACTTGTCTTTGTACCATAGTAACTAAGTAACAAATTTATTTATTGGTTTATTTATATTATTGAAATAATTAACTGCTTATGTTATGCTGTTGTTCAGTGAATAACAATAGCAAATTGAGAAGAGGCCGGATGAACCAAAACTTTTATGTAGTTTTGTGATTTCGGGCTGAAGCTGAAGGATATATTCTTTTACTGCCAAGATCTAGAAATTTATCTACACAGTTTACATACAGTCTTATAAATTAAACAAAAAGTCATTCAGCAATAAGATTTTGATCGAAATGCCGGAAAAATCAATCGCTTTGATCGAGTAGCATTTAAATTCTGCAAAATTTTGCAGCTTCCTTACGTGTAGGCAGGGTAGCTAACTAAAGTACCTATGCGTTATATCCTTTATAAACTAACTGCTAATAAAATAAATAATATTTTAATTAAATAGAAGTGCTACATCATTTCTTACGCATTTCCAACTAATTTGGAACGTAGGAGTCATAGCTTCTAATAGTTGTGATGGATGTTACCACACGCCACTGTTGGCGTATGTAAGCGATTAAGAGTTTCGGGGAGGTCGGTTGGATGCGACGTGGTTCAGTTGGTAGAACACCCGTTGGGGCGCATACCCGGGAGACGTGGGTTCAAGTCCCACCGGCGCACCCGGAAACTTTTTCGCTTTTAAATCCTTTATACATTTATATACAAACACAAACTAGACCAAATCAATCCCCCAAACAAAGCCCGGAATGACCGTAACGGTTCAGATCGCTTGCTTAATCCACCGCAGTTTTAAATTTATTCGCCCTCAGGGCGCTATTCATCGTCGGTCCAAAAATGAAGTGCGGTTATCTGTGAGACGTG
Organism: Archips crataeganus; assembly: GCA_947859365.1. Lineage (NCBI taxonomy): Eukaryota > Metazoa > Arthropoda > Insecta > Lepidoptera > Tortricidae > Archips > Archips crataeganus. Next base: position 18,075,655 of record OX402060.1, on the reverse strand, counting down.
CGGGCGTGCGTGGCATGCCGATCGTCTGATCGCTCGATTCGGCTGTTTCCGCCTGCGTTCGGGAATCTCGACGGCTGCGGGTTAATTTGGTTGTACATAGAGAGATGTTCTGATAGTGATTACAGACCTAGGTGACATAATGTCTCAGATTGTGCAGATATGAACAGAAAGAACACGTCTAGTTAGTGACCTAAGCATATTCTTAAGTTACGGCGGTTTGAAAGTTAGTCATCAAGAACAATTACTATGGTTATAGCGCACACCTAGATCAAAAGAGCGTCAACTTAAATAATATACCACTTTAATTTAGACCTTTCTGAAATTGACTGAAGTCTAAATTAAAATGGTACATTATTTTGATCCTCTTTTGATCTAGGAGTGCGATAGATAAATTACCGAGAGCGTGGAATTGCATATATGTGTTTATAGGCATTCCAATTTAGTGAGAGAGAGACAACAATGTAGAGATCTCTCTTTCCAATGCCTATAATAAAAACACAATAATTTCGCACATAAATTCCGAAAAATTCAGAGGTAGGAGGTCTGTTGCCCGCGACTTTGTCCGCGGAGAATAGGGGTAGGCATAAAAAAATAGCCTACGACCTATTCTCAGACCTACCGAATGTGGAGAAAAAACTTTCATAAAAATCGGGATAGCCATTTCGAAGGAGTTCGATAACAAACACCGAGACACGAGATTTTTATGAATATTAGATTAGATAACGGCATAGGATTGGTCGCTCTCCAGAATATTGCATTACATATAGTATGGTATTGGTAGAGAAAGGAATGTTATGTTGGTTTGGACATGTGGAGATAATAGACGAAGGAAGAACTACGAAAGACATAATATAGGTAAGGCGAGTGTAGATTGAAATTTTGAAAGGAGAGTAGTAGAGTAGGAGAAGGAAATTCCATGATCAGATAAGGGATGTCGTTAAGAAAAGTCAGGTCAAGAGTACTCAAAACCGGCGAGCATGTATGGAAAGGCTAATGAGTGTTGGGGAAGCGAAAGATGTTTCATAATCATAATCATAATCATTTATTTGCATAAAAAATTTGTTTGTCAGGATGGTACCTAGCAGGTGGAAACATATAGTCTTTGCCTACCGTTTTGCTGGGAAGGAGGCGTGGGCGTGATTGTATGCATGTTTGCATATAGGTGCACATTTGCATCATTTTAGCGTATCGAGATCAGGGTCTAAATTCAGGTACGGCCCAAAACGGTTTGCGAACGGTAATTCGATCGATTGCGAGAGGATAGGGATGAACTGCTATTCAGGAGGTATGTAAGCGATTAAGAATTTCGGGGAGGTCGGTTGGATGCGACGTGGTTCAGTTGGTAGAACACCCGTTGGGGCGCATACCCGGGAGACGTGGGTTCAAGTCCCACCGGCGCACCCGGAAACTTTTTCGCTTTTAAATATTAGGTTCGGTGAGCAGACGTAACTGCTAATAAAATAAATAATATTTGCTATTCAGGAACTCCAAAAATCACTGGTTTGCGAGAGGTTTGGGCTGAGCTTGGGATGAGCCTTATTTTCTTAGCAAGAAAAGAACCGTGTTGGGCCGTTCCTGAATTTAGCCCCAGGCGTATTCTGAGAGTATGCACGTATTTTGACATTTAATTGAAACCTCATAAGGTCTAACGCTCTAAATTTTGAACATGCGTCTAAGTTAATGACAACTTTTCTTCATTGATGTTAAGTTCCAAATTCTGACCATCTAAATTTGACGTGGATTTCACTAGGTAACATAACTTATAGGCAAAGGCTAGACGGACTATAATTACTGTGATCTACTGATATTTATCTAATATTGGGATATGTATTGATAGTCTAGTCTAAACAATAATTGATCTCTCTCTCTCTTTCTAAAATGATATGATTGTGGACTCACCCTCCAATAATACACACTCCTAAAAAGATCGAATCCTTTCTTAAATAGAACCATCATATTTACGAGTATCTCAATGATTTACGCCGCGCGTATTGCACACAAAAACCAGAATCTCGGGCATAAATCACTTTCGCCGAACGATTGTCCGGCTAATCTTGATCCATAGTGTTTCGGCGAAGCCATAACTCGGCTTTCGGCACTCGGATAGACGACTATCAATACCGGACAGATTACAGTAAGAATTGACGTTTTAAAAATGAGTCATTCATTTTGTTTGCCTTTCCCAGTTATTAATGGTGGCCCGCTATCTGGCCGGGGCCTGAATCCGAGGCAGCGAGATTTAAGGGTGTATTTTTTAGATGGTTCATTGATTAAGTGGCTAGGAAGAGTTTAGCGCGAGAAGTAAATGATTAAATTTATCAAACGAGGCGTTAAGACGCTTTTTATGGAGTTTGTTTGTTGTTTGGTTATAATTTTTTGGTACTGTTTATTAAACTTTCGTGATTTTCACTCATAATTATTATACTAAACGGGACTTATGCACGCAAACAAAATTTACCTAATATTGGTAAATATTGTTTGCGTGGCTGTATACGGATTTTTGCCTTGGACTGTACCTATTTAAATAAAAAAAATACTAAACGGGACTAATCGTTTAGCGTATATTTAAAAAATAAATAAATAGGTACAGTCCAAGGCATATACGTATAATTAAATAAATAAATAAATCTTTATTCAAAAATACTTTTACAATATAACATCTTTAGTCTGAACATACAAAAGGTAAGAAACACTTATGCCTGAACTAGGTTGTTCCTGTGTTTCAGGCGAAAAGGACTTATAAACTATCTTAAATTAACACTTGCAAAATACAGTAGTTCTTAATAACTTAGCTAAATTACAAAACACTATAAATAACAAAATATGAAAAATATTCATTTCGAAATAATCAATAGTTTCTCTGTATCTTCGTAGGATAGTTTTTGACGTTCTTCTTGGAGAATTTTCTTAGTATTTTTATAAGTAAGAGGATATATGCCCCACTTGGCGTTTAATCTATTGTAAAGAAATGGTCCTAAGAATACGTAAAATCTGGAAGAGAAGACATGTTTTTTCCCATATTTCGAGGGCAAACTATATCTTTCCGCCTTTTGTTAGTAGATTCAATGCTGTAGGGGAGTGCAGCGTGCTGTTTGAGGGCTGTGCTCATTATGAATATTTGTCTAACTGTTAGTACCTTACAATCTTTGTAGAGAAGATCAGTGGGGTAGAGAAAAGGACGGAAAGTGGAAACCTTATGCACTGCTCTTTCAAGGGTTAGTAATGACGTTTGAGATGTGCCTCCCCATGACGTAATACAATAAGTTAATATAGATTGGCCTAAGGCAAAGTAAACTTGCCTGATTATTTTTGAGTCCGCGATAGTGCGTAGTTTCTTAAAAACAAATATTAACTTACGGATTCTGCCACTTAAAGCTTCGATATGGGATTTAAATGAGAGTGCTTCATTAATTATAACACCCAAATACTTTATCCTGTTAGTAATAGCTATAGTAGGACACTTACACAAGTTATTTGCAGAGTCCTTGCAATGGTGCGCATAGAGCTTTGGGTTAGTTGAAGTTAAATTTGATTTACGCATACAAAATTGTACGTAATTAGTTTTTCCCGCATTTAGAGTCAGTAGATGTTGCTGAAGCCAATTATTTACAACATTAAAGCCTTGTTGTGCAATTTCATAGACCTCTTAATCTGAGTTAGCCGAAAAGAGTAGAGCAGTGTCATCAGCATATGCTATAATTTTACCCCCATCTAATTTTAGATTACAGAGGTCATTTATATAAACCAAAAATAGAGTGGGGCCCAAAATACTTCCTTGGGGAACCCCAAAAGAGGTATTTTTCAGGTCAGAGCTAATAATATTATCAATTTTTACGCATTGACTACGCTTGTCCAGATAATCTGCGAATAATTTAAGCTGGGTGCCTCTTATACCCAAGGATTCAAGCTTCTGCAAAAGGATGGGAATGGAAACTGTGTCAAAAGCTTTAGGGAGACGTGGGTTCAAGTCCCACCGGCGCACCCGGAAACTTTTTCGCTTTCAAATCTTAGGTTTGGTGAGCAGACGTAACTGCTAATAAAATAAATAATATTTGAGCTTTAGCAAGGTCTAGAAATATTCCCACCGTCCGCTTCCCCTTGTCCAGAGCTTGTAAAACATAGTCAGTCAGTTGATGCACAGCATCACAAAAACAGCCATTGCGTCAAACATACGTAAACATCAACCTTATGTTTACAGACATAGAGTTGGGTAGATATTTTTGTCGCCTCGGTAACGGTACCTATGAGGGGTAGGTACACGGAAAGAATCCATACATCATCCCAGCCTATATACGTCTCACTGCAGGGCACAGGCCTCCACTCAGAATGAGAGGCCTTGGGCCGTGGTTCCCACGCGGGCCCAGTGCGGATCGGGAACTTCACACTCACCATTAAATTTCTTCGCAGATGTATGCAGGTTTCCTCACGATGTTTTCTTTCACTGTAAATTTTCGCACATAAATTCTGAAAAACTCTGAGGTGCGAACCGGGATTTGAATCCACGACCCTCTGCTTGAGAGGCCATAGGGCCCATAGGTCAAACCGGCAGGCCACCACGCCTTTTGTCTTGAAAATGAGATTTTAATACGCAAGAAACTATAACTTACCACATTCACATGTTAAACACCGAAGATACAAATCTTGTGCACCTTCGAGAACGCTATTCGTTACGGTAACGTTCTCCTAACTATATTTTCCTTGCATCCACTACGTTACTGTTTTCAAGGCGTACGGTACGAAAATTCCCAGTTTATGTTGTCGCACGGGACATGTATGCCCGGATAACTTGAGAGAATGTCTGCAAACACCGCGGGCTATTTTGAATATGCTGCTTCAAGCCACTTATCCGCTCTTGGACATACTTTAGGAAATTCTTTGCCTTGAAATTTAGCACAGGCTTTGAGGCTTTGCTTCATAAATAACCCAGCTTTTGCGTAAGGCGTACTCTTATGATTAAAAGAAATGTTATCCTTTATCAATATCAGCCAGCACGGTACCAATATTTTGTTGATGTTGAGGACGGATATTGTAGTATGCTTTGCTCAATTACACTGGTTGAATTTAAAATCGTTGAAGTAGTTATTTACGAGTTAAATTTACCCAAAACTGATTGAGTCTGTTATCGCTTCCAAAAATTAAATCGTACTTCATTAGCATCCCAGTTTGTATACGTCCCACTGAAGGGCACAGGTCTTTTTTCAGAATGAGAGGACGACGCGGGCCCAGTGAAGATCGGGAACTTCACACACACCATTGGATTTCTTCTCAGGTCTCAACTCCACGATGATCCTTTGCTTGAGAGACCATAGGTCAAACCACTAGGCCAATACGACTTATCAAATCGTGCTTCACCAACATTGCTTGAAAAACACCCTTCCCATATGAATGTCTCTGAAACCGGTTGAAACTGTGGTATTTTATCCCAATCCTGTGTTAATATCGGGTTAAAAAGTAGCTTATGAATTCCAGAAGTCCAGGCTATGTATACAAATTTCATCCAAACCCACCACCGTTGTGGGGTGAAGGAATAGCAAACAGTCACAAACTTTCTCAATTTAAAATACTAGTAGGATACTCTGACGTCAATACTTGCTTTCCGATGAAAACAATTTTTCTATTTTGCAATGGTACTCCACGAACTAGCATCATTACAAAACCGTAAGCAGTATAGCCATAGAGAACCTTGTCGCAGGAGCCACGATCGCTTCAGTTATGAGGTTTCTAGACGCCCCGGTACCGAGTGGATATCGAATTTCAATTTAAAACCGCGTCTTTGCGTCGGTACTACGGGATCTCGATTGATGGAGTCGCGAATTGATTTATTTGTACCAGTTTAAGGCAGAGCCTTTCGTCTTCGGTGAAGCGAGATTTATAAAGTCTGTGAATTTTAAATACCCGTGTGGTGTCGGTTTTAGAATTACACCTCTCCATTTTTTCCGTGGATGTCGTAAGGAGCGACTAAGGAAATAGGTTTTAGGTATATTTAAGGTGGCCAGCAACCTGTCACAATTGTACCACTTTTAGAATATCTAACATTAAATCGGAAATTGCTAAAAATTGCAACTTGTCTATTCCCGATTTTCTTTGTCAACTTTTCGCACCATGCAATTAAGCTATTTTTTTTTTGTAAAAGTACAGTTGAGTTCTCAGTTTTGTTGCATTAAATTGCTTCCCATGATACCTATAGATATAATTCAAATAGTTGATTTTATTTCCAAAATATTTTTTTTTGTTTATTTGCTTGTGTGGAATCATGACGCTGGTAGCAATCATTGCCAGGAATATTTTTTTTTCCGTTTCTTTTTTTATGTCCATTGTTTTTCTTTATTGTTTGGTTGTGGCAAGAAATTAATATATTTACGTTACATAACATTACAATACAATACAATACAATGACTCTTTATTGTACACCACAAAAAATACAATACAGAAAAACAAGTACATGACAAAAAATAAATAAGGATAACATTATTATATTTATTGTATTTACCTCGACGTTTCTTTTGGCCACATTGCAGTAGCCGTGGTTACGAGTTGACTAAAGTGTAGGGAGTCATATTCGTCATAGCCGCTCAAGTCTTTCGAACTACCCGCACTTGATTGCGATTAGAATCAGCATCCGTATCTCGAACTATCCGCACTTGATCAAGATTTTTTAACGGCACCCCATCACACCGATACACACCGACGATCTCTCCGAACATTCATCCCGACGCCAAAATTTGCTTATAACAAACAGGATTCCCATGAAGACGAATCCTTGCTTATTATCCATCCTTGCTTATTATCGTTTAGTATAATAATTTGTGAGTGAAAATCACGAAATTTTAAAACGGAACCACTAGGTTACCTTGATATTTTCCCCCCTGCTTTTTTAAAACAATTCCTTCGTCGTTTGAGGTTACCGTATCTTACATATTCACAAGTAACATGGCTGCGGTTGGTTGCCCGCAAACGAAGCGAGACTCGAGTGGTTGGTTCCCGGGGGATGATGCTTGCATGAAGGATATTCGTTCCACGTGGGATTTGAGTTGTATAACGTCCTGAACTATATCAAGTTCTCGCGTATTCACCCTCGTCGACGAATAAGAAACGGTTGTGGTGGTGGAAAGAGATATTGCGTGGGAATTTTGAAAAATCTCATCTTTTAGTACACCTCTATGACGACCGAATAACGATAGACGACCAAATGGCCTAGTGGTTCGAGAACCTGACTACGTAGCCGTAACCGGGACCTCAACGGTTTCGATTTCCGCGTCGGGGCAGATATTTGTATGAAAATACGAATGTTTGTTTTCGACCTGCGGCAAAATCGCCACGATTGATGTAGAGCTGAACTGAACAGGCTTAACAACTCGACCTGCGCTTTGCAAGAGACCAGGACTGATGAAGGCTCATTAGGCGAGTCCTCATGCGATGGTTTAAGACACTTGCTGACAAGAGACAGAAACGACATCAAGGCGGTTCTGCACCAACCTCCGCAAATTTATCTTGTCAGGACTGTGGACGAACATGTCGCTCTCCTGATCTAGTCAGCCACTCTGACTAAATGAATAGCTAATGCAGAACCTACGACTCAACTCAAAATTAATCATGCCTTTATCAAGACTCTGATGCAGCATTATTTGTGCCTCTGAAAGTTTAGAAAACGTCCAATTACGTGTCAAAGGCCAGTAAGAGGTTGGTTTAATAACCCGTTGAAGTTTTAAAAGGACATTTTTTATTATATCCGGCGCTCAAAGAGCTAATGATGGGAGCAATTTCCCTTAGCAGATTGCGTCGTGATTGTCAGGCTTTGATCGCACGCGTGTCCTTGTTTCCGTATTAAACTTTGGTAGGGGTTTAAGGACATAAGTAGCTATTTACTTTGGGGGTTCTTGAGTCGTAACAGTTATTATTATCAAAGAGAGGCGCCTGGAGAGAGAGTGAAATATCTGTTTTAAAAAATTTAGTTGCATTAAATACATTAGATGTATGTAATTTAAGAACAATGTAATCTGTTTGAAAAAAAAATATACCTTGTTCTTCTTTCTTGCCGGATTCTTCTCAACAGGGTTTTTTCGAACCGGTGGTAGATTCTTCGACGTTCATAGGAGCATCAATTGATGCCTAAACTTAATAAATAATTTTGACATTGACTTTATCCCACTAAACGTGAAAGTTTGTATGGATGTGTTGATGTTTTTTACTATTTTTGCTAAAACGGTTTGACTGATTCTGGTGACATTTGGCACACAAATAATTTATAACCTGGTTTAACATACAGGACACTTTTAAATAAAATGCGATATTCATTATAAAGTTGAGTTCCAACAAAAGATCTATTTAAATGCAACGTTACAAAAATTTCTCAAAATAAAGTATAAACTTATCAGCAGATGCAAACCGAATAATAACGGTGCAGGAGAATTCACAAAATTCAAATTTCACACCCGACAACAATATGCAAAGCACTTTGTTCAATTTCTCACGAGTGTCCCCACTCTCCACTGTGTCACAGTTAAGGCTTCGCAGAGGGTACACAAGTCGTTCCCTGGGTACCGGTACAGCCATTTGTTCAGTTATAAACCATGGCCGGAATACGTAAATTCACTAAAGTCACCGATGTAGATCGAAGAATCATCATCATTACCATCCCAGCTTATGTATATAGGTATGTTCCACTGCAAGGCACACTCCTCTCAGAATGAGAGGGCATGGGCCGTAGTTTGCGCGTGAGCCCAGTGCAGATTAGGAACTTCACATACACCATTGAATTTCTTCGCAGGTGAAAGGTTCCCTCACGATGTTTTCCTCCGAAAAGCTCATAATGAATTGCAAATGTAATTTCGAACGTAAATTACGAAAGAATTAGAGATGCGATCGGACGACTCTCTGCTTGAGAGGCAATAGGTCAACCTACTGGGCTACTACGGTGCTATCATCCTACTGCAGTGAATCATTTGTTGGAGTGTATTTATAGTCATGAGTTTAGTTGATGCTCTGCGGTATATTGCTGTTCTGTGCCTCGACTTTTCCTATTTCGTGCACTTGTTAATTCCCTGAGGGATGCCACTGCAGTACCGTAGGTCATAGGCAGGGTGGAGTGGATACACCGGTCAATAAAGTTCTGGGGCGAACTGATTCGGTTAGAATTGTGCGGGATGTGTTCAAAATATGTCTCTGTCCGTCAATGGGAGTTTAAAATGTATTCGCACGTGATGATTTGCCTAATATTTTAGTGCAAAATATCTTTGAAATGCTGCCAGAGAAGCAGGTCAAGTTAATGCACACTGAAACTAGTATTATAAATGCGAAAGTTTGTATGGATGATTGTTATTCTTTCATTCTAAAACGGTTTGACGAATTCTGTTGAAATTTGGCACATAGATAGTGTATAACCTGCATTAACATATACTTTTTTTGCCCAGAAAATTGCATGGCATAGGGATATTAACTAATTAAGTCATCTCTTGTCCACAGGTGGTGGAAGACTGGAAGTTTATGTCCATGGTCCTGGACCGCTTCTTTCTCTGGCTCTTCACCATTGCCTGCTTCGTGGGAACCTTCGGTATCATCTTCCAATCTCCGTCTCTCTATGACACCAGGGTACCAGTGGATCAGCAGATATCCTCCATACCCATGAGGAAGAACAACTTCTTCTATCCAAAGGGTATTGAAACTATTGGGATTGTCAGTTAGATTGGAGATCAGAACTAGTTTTGACATGTCGTTTCATGTTGGTATATCACGGGGTTTCTTAGAAAAGTGTTGTTTACTAGTTCAGATTAATCTTTATAGGTGGCAACTGACTTGTAACCTTTGCTTGTAATGTCTCGTTCACAGCGATCGTGTTACATTACAGTTACGTGGCGAACGCTACCTTGAGCGCCTTCCTCATTTGTGCTTCATCTACAGGTTTACATCTACTGACTTGTAATGTAATAGTCAAAGGGATTCGCGTTGAAACCGAAAACCATGTGGAGCACGCGGCGCTCGTGTCGAGCGGTTCAACACCTGTGCTGCACTGACTTCTGTAATGCTCGGGTTGTTTCGTGTTACATTACACCGAAATGTGACAAGTCAGTTGCTACCTTATGAATCAGGCATTCCTTGGCGAGACTTCACAATAAAATGACTCTTTGTTGAACATCATATAAAAAACAAGGTAAGCAATAACATCGATGAACTAAAATCGACCTTGTTACTTTGCAATAACGTGCAAGACAGCAACGTTTGCAACACGTGTGCTCTTATGCAGGGCCCTCCAACTGTTTCCATATAAGAATCGTTATTACCACTGGTCGGAAAAATGCCCGACATTTTCAAAAATCTAACCCTGTTTCATACAGTATAGACTTCTTTACAATCTTACAATACGCTCCAATGACATACGTAGACTATGAACGAACTATTTCGACTCATTTGGTCATAAATTGTAGACGTTAAGCACTCAAAAGTAAAATGACGGACGTTTTTCCAACCATTGGTCATTACTGCTCACATGGGCCAAATACTCATTAGTTAATCTATATTTTATCCAATTAGAATAAATTAGATGCCAAATATCGCGCGCAAATATTTCAATAGTAAATAACGTCACTCATTTAAAAAATCTCGTATTTCGTATCAACATGTAAACCAAATTGAACCTTTATGCATACTTAGTAAAATTCACTTGGCCAGATGGTCGATTTTGAGATAAGAGCTTTTTTCAAAGGAGTGACGATAAGTAATTAAGCTTTAGCTCAATTTTATGTAGTTTAGTGACAAAGTTTTACCAGGTTCATCCTTTGTTGATGATGTTTTTACTTTAGACAACTTTGCTACGGAATGTAGACCTCTCTTGGACTCTTGGAGCTCGTCTCGTTGGAGGCATATCTACACTGCGTCTTACGGTCCGTGGACGCCACTCCAGAACCATAATATGGCCCCATCGGCCATCAGTTCTATTCTTCGATCAATGTATCCTGCCCACTACACTTGAGTCTGGCGATTCTTCGAGCTACGTCGGTAACTTAAATTCTTGCGCGGATTCCATCATTTCTGATGTGATCCCGCAGAAAAAACTACGAGCATTGCCCTCCATCGCCCTCTAAGTGACGTTGAGCTTTCTTATGACACGATCAAATCACGAAGTGCATTTTTGGAATTTCTATAGGAATTCAGTAAAAATATAAGTTTTTTTTCCACTGCCAGACCGGTTATGTTAACGGATCCACAGGCAAAATGTAGTAAGATATATATCGGGTCATTAGGCATTTTATCTGCCATAAGTCAGTGAGTATTGTTAGAAGCTCATACAAATGTAAACATAGTATCTTACTATAATATTATAAATGAGAATGTTTGTGAAGATATTTGAATATTTATTGGATGTTTGATAATGATAAGATAAAACTTAAATTGGCACACAGATAGTAAAAAATCTGGATTGAAATATACGCTACTTAATATTTTCAATAGGAACAGGGCGCTGTCCAAGAACGTTGAAGTACCTTGGCTTTCAAGATGACGTGTTAACTTCGTCTGCGATCAATAGATAGCGTTGTCCGCGTGAACGTTGCGTTTTAAAAATGTTACCGTAACCTTTTTTCATGGATTACTAAGGTCATTTTTTTTGTATATTTTGACTATTTTTTTAGTTCGGAAAATTTTATGTGATTTCTGCTCAGAATCACGAACTTTTCGATCCTACTAGGAGAAAAGAAGTGTCCCAAAACTTCCATAATAATTTTCGATTCTTCCATTGCGAAAAAAACTTGGGACACTTTTTTCTCCTAGTAAGATCGAAAAAGCTCGTAATTCTGAGCAGAAATCACATAAAATTTTCCAAAAAAAAAAGATTTTGATACAACAAAGTAAAAAATGGCCCACTAACGCGGGCGAAACTGCGGTAAAAGCTAGTAGAATACAATAAACAAATTAATCCATTACTTAGAAATAATGTTATAAATTATCTGATGTATTGATTCTATAACGATTAGATTTATGTATGATAATTAGTTTGAATGGCTGTGAACTTATGTTGTTAAAATATTTTATATCTAAATCTTTTTAGTGCACGTGTACGAAAATATACGTCACAATGTATGGAAATTGGAGCACAATAAAAATCTGATTTAAATAAAGTATTTTATTTCGTCATTAAACATTAATAGAATCTTATTTCCGTTAATTTTTAACAAGGAATTATTTCATAAAACTAATTGAGCATATTCTATTTTAAAGCAATTATTACATTTACGATGAGAATAGTCTAAAGTATTCTTTGGAAATAACATTAAATTCCTGTTCATAACAGTTACTTTCCTACAGAAAATATGGTTGAATTTAACCTTTAGCTGCATGATTTATTATTTTCCGTCAAAAAATAGAAAAATTGTTAGAAAACACCTTTTTAAAAGTGAGAAAAATATTTTAAAAAATCAGGGTAAAAGTTACATTTTAATTTTTATTTTTAACGCTATTGTATCATTTGTGATACTCCATACAAATTTTAGTTAAAATCGTCTTCTACTTGCAAAATAGAATAAGGTAGATAAATTCGTAATAAAAACATTTAAAACAGTTAGATTTTTTTAGAGAAAATAAAATCCTATGGTATCATTTTTGATGCCATAATGCATATAATATAAGGGTTAAGTGTGGAACTTGGTCTTGACTGTGTATTATCGAACCAACTGGATCGTGACGTATTATGGAACCTTTTCACAGAAAATGTCACAGTGACACCGCATTGCTTGATAAGGGAATTAATTGTGAAACTTACTACGAGGACCTTCTAAGGTGGCCCAGGATACCAATAGTTCGACCATCATATTTTTTAACAAACCATTCAAAATAAAAAGTTTTCGTTCTATGAAACTTGTATTCCTGGGTTGGTTTGTAGAACAGTTTTATTAAAACTGGTTCCGGTGTTCAAAAGATAGGGTAAAATACCCAGTACTCAGCCAGGCACCGGTAGTCAGCCTCTGTGAATCTGTCGCACGAGTGGGAAGAGCACGAAGGATATCTTTTGTGCTCCTCGCACTCATATACTGCCGCTACCGGTGCCTAGCTGACTACTGGATACTTCACCTTATACGATTTTTTCGGCACTATTGTGCTAAGCGGAGGATAATTCTTCACAGTCAATTTCCCGATGATTTCTTTGGCAGATGTAGGGAACGTCAACATGACATTTGTAACAAAAAGGTTCCATTCTGGTACGCAATTCATTTTCCTCGACTGTACCTAGGTAGTAGCAATGCTTGATTATTTGATTCTGATTTTGACCATGAAAATACTGTGAAATTCATTCATACCTAGTGAAATATATGGACAACTCACGTCTTTAACCGTCGAGTTTAGTCCAATATGATTCGGGCTAATCCGCAGCCTTTCTCAAACGCCAGTACTGCCAGTACACGCCAGTAATACCAGTACGCGTTTGGCACTAGCCGCCGTGGCGTGCGCTCCAGGAAGAGAAGGGCTACGGATTATCCCCAAACATGTCAGGTTAAACTCGACGGTTAAAGACGTGTGTTATCCATATACCTACCTACTTTTTTATACAATAAAGGCTAGCGTTTGACCACAATCACCTCATGGAAAGCGAAGATAAGGCCTACAATGGAGCACGCCCGCCCAGCAAAAGCTCATTCACCCCAGACCCGAATTCAGGGGAATAAGCAGGAAGTAGGCAGTTGAGCGCGGTGTTGCGCGCGCCCCCAAGCAGTGCAAACCGTACAACAAATACGGGGCACTGTAACCGGTACGCGCGCTGCACAACTGCGCAGACCCTTCCTCCAGAGCTTCTATAGGCAACAGGCCGGAACACCACGACAGTGGTTAGCGGCCTGGCTCAACTTCACTTTGATTTTGATTCATACGTGATTAGGTCGTATCTCGACGAGCCTCGTGATCACGTCGAAGACGCTGAAAGGGCAGAGGTCTAAGTATTTGTCGCAGTCTCCCCGCTGCCCGTCGGCTTCAGCTTCGTAATAGTCGTCCGTGAGGCCTTCTTCGCGAGATGTCGATGGCCTGCGGGAGGTAAGGTAAATGCTTAGATTATTTATACACTAGATAGTGTCAGTAGCAAACACTGCGATACAAAACGTCCCTAACATTTGACAGCTTCATCTTACGATCGCGTTACGTCATTCAGACTGAAGGGGCAAATGACATATAAGCCAATTGTTGGCTTATATTTTTCGGGATGTTTTCATGCCGCCTAAGCTCTATCTAGTGTATAAAATAATCTAAGGGTAAATGATACGAAACGTATACGAAACGAAACAAAACGATACTTAGGGGGTGTTTCACCACCTTATTGTCAAACTACTGGTCACGTAACCAATTAATAAACTAAGTACTGGACAAATCTGTCGGCTAGTGTTTTTTCAGTTTCACCACTCCGGTCCTGTGCAAACTAAGTACCACTTAACTAATCGTGGGTTTAACAAAAAGTCGGAATGGCAACGTCGCATTTCACGACCACGCGTTCCTGTTCGCACACTTTCGTTCAAAAAGTCACTCATTATTAAAGCAAAAGAAATGGTTAACTATATAATTTTTGAATACATCTATTTTTTTTGCATAAACAAATATGTAACATTATAATTGATCCAAAAACGGTATTTATGTACGATACTTTGTTAACAATAACAAAGAAAAATAAAATCACGTAAAACGAATCGAAAAGTGGCGCCAAACCATTTGACAGATAAACTTTTTTTTAATGGCGACATACAAGTTCAGGTAGAACAAACGATTGAGCCACTGAAAAAAAGTTTGTTATTTTGGATTTATTTTTACATACTAAAAGTGTACCTACATTTTTTCATTAAAATTGATATTTAAATTATTTTATGCAATTTAGCATGACCTCTTTCTTTAAAAAATAAAAAAATACTTTGATCTATTTTTCTGAAACTGGCTGAAGGGCTCTCCAACCATGGCCACAAAAAAATAAACTAACTTTATGTGACGGATAAAAATGCTAAATGCCTCCTGATCTGATGGTCAAATTAAGAAACAGTTTGTCCGTCACTTAGCGCTAATCGAGACTGGTGAAACAGAAATTTTAATTCCATCTGTCAAATAAGGTTATGATTAAGCTAATCCGAACTTTAAGAAAAGTGGTGAAACAGCCCCTTAATGAAATATTTTTACTCCGCACACAAATTTATTTAAGAATTAAATTAAATTAAATTATGGTAAACGTAAACGGTAGTAGGTGCAGTCAGCATCAATAGTAGCTGGTCACTTTTGTACCTTGTCGCTCTACAGTTAGGTGCAAAACTCAAAAGTCTTAAAAATAAAAATGATCGTAAAATTTAACATTAACTTTATTTTATTATCAATTTGTTACACTTAAATTATTTAACTGATAAATTGTTCGAAATGAGCCCCCTCGTTCCGGACACACAAATTTAGTCTCCGTTATAATTATCAATGTTCCATGTCAATGGTAGTTTTCGCTCTTACTTTACAGTTTCACAGTCCTATTATTCGCTGTCCAATTTAAGTTATCTTTGTGACTTACGTGAAGATGATATGCATGATGTGTCCGAGCAGACCGTTGTGGTGGAGCGGCGTTTCTGCCGCCTCGCAGATGTTGCGCAACATACATTCCTTGCCCTTCATACCATGCCTGAAAGCACCGTTAGAGCAATTACTATAGCACGATATCATAAGCTCCTATAGTAGAGTTGTCGTGTAGCTCAAATCTGGGCTCTACTGAAAACCGGCGTTGCTGCACTCTCTGTGTAGCAACACATGCTGAGTGGAGACCCTTTTTCGGTGACAATAGGCTACTTTCCTAACTAGTCAGTCTTTTAGATTATCAAAAAATATTGGACACGTATTTTTTATTTTGTCAATTAAACAAAAAAGCACGAAGATATGGCGCGTTGAAGTTTCGCGTGACGTCACTTGTTCCTACACTGTATGAGCGTTTTAGGAACAAGTGACGTCACGCCTCGTCACGCGGAACTTCAACGCGCCATATCTTCGTAATTTTTTGTTTGATTGACAAAAGAAAAATTACGTGTCTAATATTTTTTGATAATGTAAAATACGGACTAATAAGAATTATTATTTTTTTACCTAGGAAACATCCCTATTGGTGTCACTGCCATGATGAACTTGTCTTTTAGATGTAGGTATAGTATAAATCTTCCCAGGTTAATTTTTCGCTTCGAGCCATTAGGTACATTAAATTTGAACCTTAATACTATGACGATACCGTTTGTTTTGAAAGATAAGGGCTCGAACCTCGAAGCGAAAAATTCACCTGGGAAGATTTATACTATATCAATGTTATTTTGTAATGTTTGGTGGTGGTAACCGAAATAAAATATTTTTCTTTCTTTCTATATACAACTTGGACAAAAATTACTGTGCCGACTCATGATTTATCTGGATCGCGCCTATAGGCGTTGACTTCGATCAACAATACAATTGTATGTTGTATTGTTGATCGAAGGGGTTTGAAGAGAACGTTATCGATCTCACGCGCATTGATTCAAATACCTAAGCAACTTTAGATTAACTACAGTTAGGAGATAAAGTTGTATATATAAGCAAGCATTAATAGTAATTAAACTATAGTGCAGCCTGGGACGTCCACCAACGAGATGGACGGACGATTTAGTGAAGGCTGCAGGTTCAGGGTGGATGCAAGTCGCTTCCAACCGTAATGATTGGGCGTGAATGAGGGAGGCCTATGTCCAGCAGTGGACGTCCTACGGCTGAAATGATGATGATGAAATTAGTTCAAATTATCCTGTCAAAGGTTATTTCACTTACTAATCAACGTCCCCTAAAATTGCCAATGCAGAAAAACGAGAAAATAATATTATACAGTAAAGCTGGGTTACTTTGACCTAATGCCCCAAATGGAGAGTAATTTTGTCATATAAAAACCATCCCTTTGTTTCCCATAATTTCACTGAAAAAGCCGGGATAGCCTAGTGGTTTCACCTATGCCCTCTCAAGCAGAGGGTCGTGGGTTCGAGTCCAGGCTCGCACCTCTAAATCTTTTTCAGAATTTATGTGCGAAATTACATTTGAAATTTACCATGAGCTTTTTATGATGAGGAAACCTGCTAGAAATTGAATGGTGTGAAGATTTCAATCCGGAGAGGGTCCGCGTGTAAACTCTCATTCTGAGAGGAGGCCTGTGCCCTGCAATGGGATGATTATGAAGCTAAAATGGTAAAGGTAACTTACTCTTTAAATCTTGCTTCCAACACTGTGTAAGCTAGCTCTCTCGTGATACTTCGGCTGTGACGAGAACTAATGACCTGAAATAAACAAAATATCCAAACATTAAAAAAAAGTTATTGTCAAAAACTACAAGCTTTTGTGCTGAATGTACTTTCTGTTGACTGTATTTGCATTGTCGTTCTAATTACATATACATACGTCACAAATTTCAAGTTGATGCCATTAACCGTTGAAGAGTTCCGTCCTGTGGAGACGATTCTTCCTGGGACACCAGAATTTTACTACCAGATGTAACTGACACCGGATTTACATAAATAACAGATTGGTCCCGTGCCATTCACATCCAACGCGTTCCCACAACCAAAGGTCGTCGCTCCAAACAAAACCGACCGATCGATCTATTTGGCGAGCCTTGGGGAAGGCCTAGGTTCAGCAGTGGTCGACATTCGGCTGAAATCATGATCAATGCTGGAATGTATGTGAAAAATGATCAGCCTGTGATCAGCCTGTTTGACACTATGCCACGCCTCTTTATTTTAGATTTAATTTAGTTTTAAAATTTAAATAAGTACCTGTTAAATTTTTATATATCATACTAAATACAATCTGAAACATGGATGCATAGAAAACCGACCGAACTGTTTGGCGAGCCTTGGGGGGGAGGCCTATGGTACTAGCCTTCCGTCCGCAGCTTTGCCCGCGATAAATTATTTTTCCCGTAGGAAAAGGTATTTTCCCGCGGTAAAAAGTAGCCTATGTCACTCAGTGATTAATGTAGCTTTATAAAGGCAAAAAATTTTTGAAAAAAAAAAATCGAACCCACGACCCTTTTTGAGAGGCAATAGGTCAAACCACTACGCCACCACTGCTTCTAATATAAGTACAATTAATTAAAGATTAGGTAAAAAGTAACCCTGATACGAAATATTTATGTTTTAAAGTATCACCCGAAGCCATAGTTCCCAGGAGGTAGGTAGCATTTCCGCTTTGAATAGCCAGGCTCCATCGTCGGCGGAAATAGCTGCCTGCCTTCTGTTACCCATTATATTTATTTACTAGCTTTTGCCCGCGGCGTCGCTCGCGTGTACCATGAGTATTCCAAAGAACCAAGATATCAAGCAAGCAAGCATACAGGCAAGCAAGCATGCAAGCAATATGCAAGCAAGCATGCATGCACGCAAGCAAGTAAGCGTGCAAGAAAGCGTGCAAGTAAGCGTGCAAGCAAGCGTGCAAGCAAGCACGACTAAACTTCACGTAGATACGATCCTTTACAGTATTTCTTTGTATACAATGTTTTTCACTAATTCGGAAGCGAGCACTAAAAATCTGAATAACCAGAAAGAATACAACTAAAGGTCTATACATGCATATGATATTTAAAGAAACTTCCTATAACTCCTAACCGTTAAGGAGTTTAACCTTCCATCATCAGCTCACCTGGATAACCTGCAAAAATACAACTATCGGTCTATACGTACCTATAATATTTGAAAAAATATCCTCAACTCCGAACCGTTAAGGAGTTTTACCTTCCATCATCAGCTCATCAACATGAGATGATGTCTACCAGACGCAAACACTTAAATAGCTTGAGAAAATATATGAAAAACGTAATGCGTGCCTACAAAATTTGAAGGTTGCCCTTGATTTCCCTGAGATCCCGTCATCAGATCCTGATTTGGTGACAATGGGACTGTCTCAGGAGTATATTATATTTTGTAAAAAATAATTTTTAAAATCGGTCCACAATTGACCGAAAAATCGGTGAACATACCTACATAAAAAAAATACATACAGTGGAATGCATAACCTCCTCCTTTTTTGAATTCGGTTAAAGAGCCCTTTGTGGCCTATTTACAGTATAAACTTTTGAATTTTGAAATTTTACCTTTCTACAACCAGTTTAACGCAAAATCCCGTTTTTTCTCGTTCCCGTAAGAATTTCAGAAAGTTCTCTCTCAATTCTCCTCTGCACTTCCCAAGCAAAGCAACCTACATGCCGAATTTCAGCTTTCTACGACCAGTAAAACGAAAAATCCCGTTATTTCCTTATCCCGTGGGAATTTCTGAAAATTCTTAAAATTGTTTTTTACTACTATAATTATCTACTTCTATGCCAAATTTGAAGAGTCTAGTGATTATAGTTCATGGGATTCCGTTGAACTGAATATATAAATCCCGTTTTTTCTCGTTCCCGTGGGAATTTCGGAAAGTCCTCTCTCAATGCTCCTCTACACTCCCCAAGCAACCTACATGCCGAATTTCAGCTTTCTACGACCAGTAAAACGAAAAATCCCGTTTTTTCCCTTTCCCGTCGGAATTTTGAAAAATCCTCTCTCAATGCTCCTCTCCACTTCCCAAGCAATCTACATGCCGAATTTCAGCTTTCTACAACCATTAAAACGAAAAATCCCGTTTTTTCCCTATCCCGTGGGAATATCCGAAAATCCTTAAAACCGTTTTTTACTATTATAATTACCTACTTCTACGCTAAATTTGAAGAGTCTAGTAATTATAGTTCATAGGATTCCGTTGAAATGAATATATAAATCCCGTTTTTTCCTTATCCCGTGAGAATTTTGAAAAATCCTGAAATAAATGTTTTACTAATGTAATACCTACTTGTGTATCAAATTTGAAGAGTCTAGTTATTATAGTTACTGAGATAGGGTCACTCGGAATCCAATATATAAATCCCGTTTTTTCCCGTTCCCGTGGGAATTCCCAAAAATCCTTCCTTAGTGGATATCTACATTGTATAAGGTATCTATGTGCAAAATTTCAAGTTTCTTGGTCCAGTGATTTGGGCAAAACAT
The DNA here is from genome assembly GCA_947859365.1 of Archips crataeganus. Lineage (NCBI taxonomy): Eukaryota > Metazoa > Arthropoda > Insecta > Lepidoptera > Tortricidae > Archips > Archips crataeganus. Next base: position 18,055,646 of record OX402060.1, on the reverse strand, counting down.
TAAAAACGACACCCATATTGATATTTAGACATTTCGACCCCATCGCACACCATCCAGGGAGATGGTATTTTACGTATGCCACATCGAATTTTAAAACTGTTGTTGTTTTCATAACCAGCGACCCGATAAACCATAGTAACATCACCCATGTTGATTTTCAGACTTTGTTACCCCTTTTTTCCCGGTTGAATTCTCAAAAAACCTGAAACACGTGTTTACTCATTTATCATTAGGAGTATTTCTGTGAAGTTCCGAATAAAATAGTCGAACTAATCTTGTTTCCCCATACAAACTTTGAACCCCCTTTTCACCCCCTTAGGGAGTGAATTTTGAAAAATCCTTTTTTAGTGCACCCCTAGACCTTATAAGGAACCTACATGCCAAATTTGGAATCTCTAGACCCAGTGGTTTGGGCTGTGCGTTGATATGTCAGTCAGTCAGTCAGTCAGTCAGTTTCTTCTTTTATATATTAACATTATGTCTAGAGGTGTGTCCAACTTACCGGTAAATTAGGGAACAGCACTTCATCTATCTCGGTGATGTTGGTGACAGGAGAATAGTTCGCTTCGAAGTTGTACGACACGAAAACGTTCTTGTCCGGGATGTCTATAGGCACCGCGATGGCTAAGAAGATCTGCAAACAGCCAACCAGTTCATAAAATATAAGTTTATGTTGAAAATTCTATTTGTAATGCTCGACGGGGTTGTGTCGTTTTGTTACAGAGTTCTATGATACTTTCTGAATGCAAATGCTCGATTTGTCACCGAAAATACTAAAATCGCTATACATTTCTCTTGAATTTTTGAAGAGTTTCTTCAATTCCTCATGGATACCATCATCAGAACTGGATTCTGGTGACAACGGGACCAACCTTGAAGCATGTGCTTTCAAACAACGAAAAAATTTTCCAAATCGGTTCATAAATGACGGAGTTCTGAGGTAACACACGTTAAAAAAAAAAGAACATACAACCGAATTGAGAACCTCCTCCTTTTTTTGAAGTCGGTTAAAAAGTAGAGATAAATGCATGGCAATGTATCTGCTTTTGTTTGACGGCTGTCTTAACACGCACACATGCGTTGAAAGTTTTGGTGTGTTTTATAAATACTTTCACAATACATTGAAGACTTCTTGAATTGTGGAGGGGCGGGCCATGTTATCGTAGATTATCTCTAACACTCGAACACCATAATTATCAGCATAATTTCATCTGAAAGACGTCCACTGCTGAAACATAGGCCTTCCTCAAGGTTAATTTATTGAATCAGGCGTTACTTTGCGGAGGCCAATTTACTTTGGTCTATGCCAGAAATGTGTGTTCATGCAGTTCCTCCACCTCCACACTGTACGAACACCCACAAATCACACAAACCCAACTATCACCACCATGAAACTACATTTCATTTGCATTTCGAACTCAACCAGAGCTCATCATCGGAATACCAGTTGTTTCAGTTCATTCCTCAAGGTTCGACAAACAGACCGCTCCTGCGCCATCCGCATCCAACACGTTCCCGCAACCTTGACCAGGTCGTAGCTTCATCTTGTTGGAAGCTTAAACGCTTCTTCCGTCCGTGGACGCCATTCGAGAAACTATTGGGCCCGTCAACCATCAGTTCTACGGTCATCATCAAGTTCTCAAATATTGTGAAGTAAGTACTGAAATTTCTGGATTCCCAAAAATTCCCGTGGGAATCCCCGAAAACTAATTAATGTTGTATTAACCCGTACTAAATGTGTCTTAAAAAACATTTTTCACTGTTCTAGAACAATCTGGAAACACTTTTATACTAAAAACTATTGATTCAGGTAATAAACTTACCCCGTAAAGACTTGTAGGTGGAAAAATAAGTGCTCTCCTCTCTTTATGTCCTGCGATACAACAGCCAATAAGTCCACTGAAAAACAAGAAATATCGGTTTATCAAAAGGCTTTCAATCTTATTTAAAATCTAAATATCTCCAGGAATGTATAGTAATACAATACAATACAATATAATGACTCTTTATTGTACACCAGGAATAGTAAGCAATACAGAAAACAGGTACACAGAGAGTAAGTTACAAGGTAAGCAATAGGCAATACAATACTACTATTACTAAACATTACTGGAGATATTTTGGCTGCGATTACTAGTGCTAGTAGTAATATTAGTATCTACTATTTAATTGTAGTTTCCTATCTAGTAGTTAGGAATTTGGTAAAATCCCTTCCTAGTGCACCCTATGATCTTCAGAGAATAGTTCCGTCAAATTGCGATCTTCTAACTCCAGTGGTTATGTGTATATTGGTAACATGTACTATTCACATTTTCCATCAATTTTTTCAGTAATAATAAAATTCAGATATAAAACACTTTATTTTAACCATAATAGACTAACTTGAAGAAGGTAGAAATTAAGAATAAATAAGTTTTATCAAAAACTTCATTTTTAATAATAATAAATATCACGGGCACTTGAAATCACTTGACCTAGTACCAAAGTAAGCAAAACTTATGTTATGTATACTAGGCAACCGATAAATATACTCAAATTGATAGATACATTCTTTTGAATACATTATTGAACACCCAAGACTCGACAACAAACATTCGTATTTTTCATACATAATGTCAGCCCCGACCAAAGACTGAATCCGCAAATTAATTGTTAATCCAAGCTCTCTTCATTGACTATACTTTTGTTGACTGTACTTGCATTGACATTTATCAAATTTATAGTCATTCCGACCACTGAAATTGTTTTAAGTTTGACTTTCAAAATTTGACCCAAACGACAAGTTAAATAAAAGATAATACCTAAGTAAAAATTCACAGAAAAAATCAATAAAAAAACTTACCATATCAGAAAAATCCTAGCCCACTGCATTTTATTTACACAGAAAATACACCAAGCATAATACAACTATAACGTAAGGCGTATACGCACCTAACTGGTTTCCGACTTGGCTAGTTGTGTTCTAAATATGTGACACCGTTGGATCAATTCACTATGACATGCTAAGTAGGCGAGCGTTATACTTACTAGATGTAGGCCGTTGTAGCGTATATTCAGTTAGTTATGTATACACTTACCCCCTTCTTCCATTAGGTCTATAACGTTTAAAAGATTCCTCATGATTTTTTTATGGCAGTACATTAAAATCCATAGTGATTATATCCCGTTAGCACAGTACATATTTATATTAAAAGACTGGAGCCTTTAGTGCCATCTCGTAGCCAATAGTAGATAAAGGAAATGGGAACGATTTTCCCATCTCATTTTTGGGTTGAAAAGAAAATCCACGCGTACGAAGTTGCGGGCAACATCAAATATTGAACATAATCTTTATAAGTAGTAGGTACCGTATTAATAACACCAGGCTACCCTTGCATACGCATACACTAAAGAAATGATAAAAAATTGCGACTTAAGAATTCCCGTTTCGTAGCCAGCTTCGAATCGAAATTATTCCTCCAATTTGGAAGTCAGCTACCAAACTTGGCTACGAGATGGGACTTAAGAATTCCCGTTTCGTAGCCAGTTTCGAATCGGGAATATTTATCCCATTCGGAAGCCAGCTACCAAATCTGGCTACGAGAGGGATTTTTGTGATCAGAAATATTAAAAAATATATTATTACTAGCTGACCCGGCAAACGTAGTATTGCCTTATGTCACCTAGGGGTATAAAAAATAGCCTACGACCTATTCTCAGACCTACCGAGTGTAGAGAAAAAGTTTCATAAAAATCGGCCAAGCCGTTTCGGAGGAGTTCGGTAACAAACACCGTGACACGAGATTTTTATATATTAGATATTCTTTTTCAAAAAGATAAATAGAGATTTCTTATTCTTATTCTTATAATGTTATTAAATTACATACATCTAAAGTATTTACCACAACTAAATTTTTTAAACACAGCCAAATTTTTAACTTTAGTTATGCTATTTAAAACCTGGGATCGCCAATGTAGATCGGAATCATTTCCAAACATCCCTGTCCATGATATAATCATTAATATTTCAGAGCACAGTAGGTACTTTAAACACTTGAGACGCTCTTGACAGCTCAAAGCGACTTCTGTTAACGTCAAAACAATTGAAAACGGACGAATTTCTTCTGAAAAAATAGCCACTGCCCTAAAACTAAGAAGGACAATAAAATTCCACCCATATCACTTTACGCTCTGATGCTCAAAATACCAACATAACATTGCACTTACACAAGTAACCACCCCGCAATCTAATCCCAATTCCTTTTGCCATAAGAGGGAAAACAGCATTCATTCGGTATCGCGTGTGGTAAATTTATGTTTGTAAAGGCTCACAAATTGGCTTTATGTCGTCTTGACAGATGTAATCTTAGAATTTACGTAATTTACGTGACAAAAGCTTCTTGGTGTCATTAGGGCGAGTGTACATGAGTACATGTGCTTACAGGCCATTAATAAGTGTGAGGAGCTAATATGACAGGTACAGGCGTGGGAAAGCGTTTATTACAGACGTGGGAATAAATACTTGATTTATGGTTTGGAGTGATGAACGGGTATCTAGTTGGAATTACAAAAAAATGTACAAATAGTGAATTTTGAACATAAAAGTACCGTGAGACTCACTCATAGTGAAAAAATAGGGGTAACTCACGTCTGTGATCGAGTTTAGCTCGACTGTTTCGGACTAATCCGGAGCCCTTCATCACGGAGCACACGCCACGACAGCCGCTGCCACACGCGCACTGCGCGCCACCGCTCTGCTCGCGCGGCTGCTCGACGAAACTGGTAGCGGCAGTCCAGTGGCGGGGCGTGAACATTTTTGCAAGTAAAGCCGGAGCAAAAAAACATAAATTCCCATTTATCCTCTTCTTGAAAGTGCAGTAATGGAAAAGAAGCATTTGGTTTCCTTGAAAGTTTAGTCAACCCGGGAGAAATCGAGTTGATAGTACCTTTCGCCACTGGGTGGCACGCAACTACCCACGTTTTCATCGTCATTTTTATAATGTAATTATTACCAAATACTGTTTTTTCACTACAAATAGTGAATTGCTAATATTTCAAGTTCTAACTAAGTAATATTTTATTGCTATTCCTCTAAGATATAATTTCAGGGGTTAAAAATCCCTGTTTCAGATTTCTGCTCGTAAATCTCGTAGATCTTTATGAATATCCCTAACATTCAGCTTTGAGTTTGTATATTTGTTTTGAGTTTTCTCTTTCAGAGTTCGTGAATTTGTTTATTAGCATGCTGCCTTGTAAAACGTTGTTTGATGTACGCGTAGGTAGAATGTAGGCAATTCTGAACGTGTCGACTTAAAAACTCGCGACTCTCGTTAAAAAATTAACATTTTTGAGCGCCGCGAGTGTTTTAAGCCGAATCGAGTTGGGAATTACCGAATTTCCGCATCTGTATCAGAAATAACTATCATACGATTTTTTTAAGTATTAAAACTATTAGCAATGTATGTAAGGGCCGTTATATCCAACATTATGCCGCATAGACTCCGTCCGCTCGCGTCACGGCCACTCTCGGCTTATCTATATTATTTAATTCCACGCTTTCATCACTCGGCTTCTGGATGAAAGCATACATAAGCCGTTTATTTTTCTACCTTAACCTATGCAAGATAGTTTGATGCTATAGCGGCCTAGCGGTTTGACCTATTGCCTCTCTAGCAGAGGGTCGTGGGTTTAAATCCCGGCTCGCACCTCTGAGTTTTTCGGTTCGGTTTTTTATGTGCGAAATTACATTTGAAATTTATCATGAGCTTTACGGTGAAGGAAAACATGGTGATCAACCTGTGAAGAAATTCAATGGTGTGTGTGGAGTTCCCAATCCGAACTGGGCCCGCGTGGGAACTACGGCCCAAGCCCTCTCATTCTAAGAGGAGGCCTGTGGCCTGCAGTGGGACGTATATAGGCTGGAATGATGATGATGATGATGATGAACCTATCCACCAGTGAGAAGGTTTTTCCTGATTTGCATCAGTGGGAAGGCTACTCCTGATTAGGTGTAACCCCACTGATGGAAATTCTTAGAAGGTTGGTCCGATAGGTTTTTCCCTCAATCACGGCATTAAAATAAACATATTGTATAGGTAATGTAGCAACTCCAAAATCTCACTCTGCTCACACACTAAAAGTACTCAAACTGCAAAAAAAAAGCTTTTTGAAAATTCAAAGCCAATTTGAATCTTTTTCCACAAACAAAACACTGCAGCTTTACTATGCAATCTGAATACAATAAGCGGTATACATACAGTATGCCGTAGTTGCAGTGTATATGAATTGTATACAGAGAGTTGTATACAGAGTTACAGGGCGAGGGCATGCTGACGCGACGAGCTCAAAATATTTGCCATTAAATTGCTGGCATACTGAACGGTACCAGGATAACGTATCTGACATTTTAAACGTAAATAAACGAATTTTAGGGAATAAAATCCACTTTCATGACTACTAATTATTCAAAGTCAAACTCAATAGTACATTACTGCAGCGGCCGCGAAATAGGGGATTGCCGGCCGAGTAGTTATAGATGGCCGAGTGTTAACGAGGTCATCTAGAGATACGAGGCCGGCAATCCCTGTTCGTGGCCAAGGCTTGTATAGAGTTTTTCTCAAACATGCATCATCATCATCACCACCATCATCACCACCACCATCATCATCACCATCACCATCAATATCACCATCACCAACAACATCATCAACATCCATCAACATCCATCAACATCCATCAACATCCGTCAACATCCATGAACAAGAACATCCATCAACATCCATCCATCCATCCATCCATCAACATCCATCAACAACCATCAACATCCATCAACATCCATCAACATCCAACAACATCCATCAACATCCATCAACATACATCAACATCCATCAACCAACATCCATCAACATCCATCAACAACCATCAACCAACATCCATCAACATCCATCAACATCCATCAACATCCATCAACATCCATTAACCAACATCCATCAACCAACATCCATCAACATCCATCCATCCATCCATCCATCAACATCCATCCATCCCTCCGTCCGTCCGTCCGTCCGTCCGTCCATCCGTCCGTCCATCCATCCATCCATCCACGTCGACCACGTCGACCTATTAAACGTCATGGTGCTGTGTCACATAAAACAATAGACGATCACTTTGCTGGCCTTGGCCAGCAATGTTGTATGAAATTCCATTATTGACCTCTCGTCTAGCCGCACCTGCAACGTGACAGTTCGTGGCGTATTTTAAGGAACATAACGTCAATATTTCATAGCATGTTTGAGAAAAATATATTTATTCAATTTAGGATTTAATCCAAGTATTTAGTTATGAATGTCAAAGAAGCATCGGTCCGGAAAAACCCTGTTGAGAGGAATCCAGCAAGAAACTCAATAAGGTATATTTTTTTCTAACAGATCTAAACAACACACAACAACATACAACAACATACAACAACAACAACCGTTGTTGTTATTAAACAACATACATCTAAAGTATTTCATGCAACTAAATTTTATAACATAGTAGTTACGTTATTTGAGACTAGGGATCGCCAATGCGGACCGGAATTATTTCCAAACAGCCCATGATATAAGTAACCATTAATTTTATAATACGGCTATGTTTTCTTGACGGTTGAATTTTGTATCCGTTTGGTTGGTTATTGCTTTTAAAATTTTATTATAAAAACATATGCAATTTCCCAGAAAAGACTTTTTGGTTTTAGCCAGTCTGTAAGATGGGACTTTAAGCTTCCCTGTGTTTCTAGTAGCCTTTGGCTTATCGACGCTAGTGTGAAAATCACATACCGGTTACCTATCAAAATTGAGAAATATTTTTTCCAAATATTTAAAATCCCGAATGCTTCATTTATCCGAATGCATTATTTTCTGAAACTGTAAATTTTTCAGGATTTTTATAAGTCGACCCCAACCTAACCTAACGGGTTCTACACGATGGTCCTGAAATAAATCCTGAAATATTTACAGTTTCAGAAAAAAATACGTTCGGACAAATGAAGTTGTCGGGATTGTAAGCCTTCGGAAATAAAATTTTCTAAACATCGATAGGTTCCCCACATACCCTATATAGGTATTATCACCAATAATTTAGTCTTATTTCTGAGGCAATAATGTACATAGCAATTTCTAACGCCCGACGTTGGGTCCGTCCCCAGGGATTTTTGTAACAGACTAAATTCTATGACAAGGCATAGGTAAAATTTAAGAAAACAGACTAATTCTATTAATCAGTAATTTTTAACCTTCAGGCCTACTGAAATGTGACTCGCTGCATCCCACCGATTTCAAAATAAGCTCATTATATCATTTTGTCCATATTTCCCTAGTCTCTGCGTACCCCTTTTAATAGGAAGGCTGGATTGTATGTATGTTCGCATCGCTTTTAAAATTAATCTGAAAATTAAAATATGTACTAAAATTTCACTTACCAAGTTCTAGCATTGAACAACCAAAACCGAACCATTATTGCAAACAGCTTCGAATTCGACAAGCGTGTACTGATTCTACACAATTCCACCAGTCCCTATTCTCCTGTCCTGCTCACGTCCCTAGCTTTAGACAAAGACGATGCTTATCTCTCTGGTTGATTGCCTCTGAAACTGCGTTGAATACGTACTCAGTATGCAGGCAGTAATAATGATGTGCGAGGGTATCGACTGACGTGTGTCTGTTTGTCAGTTTATTCAAAGCTATAGGTTTAGCTTTCATGTTGACTCATCGATACGCGGAAACTCAAAACATGTGTTTAAATGAGTGAAGATTACATTATTAACTTAAGCCGCAGCGGGCGGGTCACATTGTTTAAAAAACCGGCCAAGTGCGAGTCGGACTATCTATAAAAATGGCAAAAAAATCACGTTTTTTGTATGGGACCCTCAAATATTTGTTATATTTTATTTTAATTATTTATTTATAAAGTGAATATATAACTAAATATTTTGTGAATATTTGAAGCGTCTACCTGTTGCCGTTAGGTATCAATATCGAGCAAAAACGAGCAAAAAAATCACGTTTGTTGTATTTGGGAGCCCCCTTAAATATTTATCTTTTTCTGTTTTTTTTAGTATTTTTGTAGTTATAGCGGCAGCTGAAATACATCATGTGTGAAAATTTCAACTGTCTAGCTATCTTGGTTCATGAGATACAGCCTGGTGATAGACGGACAGACGGACGGACGGAAGGACGGACAGCGAAGTCTCAGTAATAGAGTCCCGTTTTTACCCTTTGGGTACGGAACCCTAAAAAGTGATGGCGTTGGCCAATGTGTTGAGTGGCGTGGCGATCATGAAGGAAGGCGCAGTGTGGCGAGGGCCTCCACTAGGTGGACTTATGACCCTGTGAAGTTTGCAGGAAACCGATGGTGGTGTCGGAGCGTTCATAACGTTCTTCGGAGGAGGGCTATAATCCAGCAGTGGACATCTTTCGGCTTTTTGTAGGGAAATATCGACACGTTTGGCCCTCGCCTCTGGTGACTTTAGAGCAGGTAAATACTTTGGGCAGCGCCTGAGCCTCACTGTACAACGTGGCAACGCGGCCAGTGTCTTGGGGCTGAATTCAGGAACGGCCCAACACGGTTTGCCAGCGGTAATTCAATTGTTTGCGAGAGGATAGGAATGGGCTGAGCTTGGGATGAGCCTTGTTTTCCAGTTAATTAGCTTTTTAAATAAATAAATAAATAAATATCATGGGACAATTCACACCAATTGACCTAGTCCCAAAGTAAGCTAAGTAAAGCTTGTGTTATGGGTACAAGGCAACGGATAAACATACTTATATAGATAGGTACATACTTAAATACATATTAAACACCCAAGACCCGAGAACAAACATTCGTATTTTTCATACAAATATCTGCCCCGACACGGGAATCGAACCCGGGACCTCAAGCTTCATAGTCAGGTTCTCTAACCACTAGGCCATCTGGTCGTCTAAATAAATACCTATACTACCTACCTACCTACTTTTGCCTTACCTTTGACCTACGGCGCGCAAACATGGTCTTTGACTGAGACCCAGAAATCCAAACTTAAGGTTTGCCAACGAGCTATGGAGCGCAACATACTAGGAGTTAAAAGGATTGATCGAATCCGGAACACCACATTGCGCTCCAAAACTCAAATCACTGATGTAGGAAGGGCTACCGCCAAGCTTAACTGGGACTGGGCCGGGCATGTCTGCCGGATGCATCCACAAAGGTGGGCGCACTCAGCCACGTGGTGGGTGCCGCGTACAGATGTACAAGTTGCGGAAAGTTTCAAAAAAGTTGGAAAAGTTCTCGGAAATTTCTAGAAATTTTCACAAGAAATATAGGAAATTAAAATTTAAGAAACGGAAAGTTTCAATCCCCATACAAAATTATGAGAAGTTCCCGAAATTTTCCTATATGAAAAATTCCGCAATTTTCGAAAGTTTCCTTTGGCACATCAGTAGTGCCGCGCGACGGCCACCGACGGCAAGGCAGGCCGAGGCGGAGATGGCGGGACGACCTAGACGCGGAATCGAATGATTGGCCCAGTATAGCTCTGGACAGGGACATGTGGAAGTCAAGAGGAGAGGCCTTTGCCCAGCAATGGGACACAAAAATGGGCTCATAAATAAATAATAAATAAATAAGACTCGTCCAAACTCAGCCCAAACCTCTCGCAAACCAGTGATTTTTGGCGTTCCTGAATTTAGCTCCTTGGTTCCTTACCCCGTGGTGACGATGGATGGGGTTTTTATGTAGTTATTGTTTTACTAGCCTATGGTTTTCTATATTGGGCTTGTTTCAGTGATATTTCTTTATTACAATTTATTGGAAATTGATTTTTTTATATCATGGTTTCAGTTCATTAATATGGACCTCCGCAAAGTAACGCCTGATTCAATTCTTCATGATTCAACGCCTAATTCAATGATTCATACTTATTTGTTGTTTATTGAAAAGTTTCGTAAATAAAACAAGCTGGGAAACGATAATATTTATTTATTGAAACGAGAGAAGCATCCTGTATCGATAAAGTTTAAAAGTTTTTGACTAAATCCGGATTACATTTGTTTAAGTATTCTACCTTAATATTTTCAGACGTTCTCAATTTCTACTGATATGTGGTCCAAGGGGCTATGTGGGCAGCTACGGAAGTACTTCCAGCAGTTTTGATCCAAGCCACGGTATTCTGCCTCATAGAAACAGTCGCCTAGGTCAACTTCTTCCATGGAGGCTGATGGCCTAAAAAGTGATGTTTAATTAATTGGTATATGATACGAAAATTGAATCTAATCGATGAACTGAAAACAATTGCAATAGGGATGTTGACGCCATTTAAAAATAATTCGAATACACGACTCCACTAAAAACGCTTTTAAAATAAAACCAGATTAATTTTCGATTAAATGCAAAATTAGATTTTTTGTAGCTTTAAAACAAGTAAATAGTTGATTGAGTTGGCGAACAAGTGACGTCATAAGTTGCTATTGCCATTCAAACTCTATGGGAGAATTGTCTTTTGACAGCTCATAAAAAGTATGTCAGTTGATTGGTGGTGTCAACGTCCCTATTCTGCGACCACAGACCCACACCCACGCGTGGTGGTGGCTATTGGAATCTTTAGTTGACTTATTGTTAGTCGAGTTTCGTAACAAATTGGAAAACGAAAGGCTTTCGAATAGCGTCCACAGACCGAAAGACGCAGTGTAGGTAGGCCTCTAACAAGATGGAGCGACGAGCAATGGATGGATGGACGAGCTGGTTAAGGTTGCGGGAACGCGTTGGATACGGATAAAGCAGGACCGGTCTGTGATCAGCAGTGGATGTTTTTTGGCTGAATGACGATAGAGCCATACGAGAATAAAAAAAAATAAAAACCTCCAACACAATTAGTTCACACATAGTTTGAAAATAAAGTAAATGCCCATCATGCGTCTAAGATTCCTTCCGCAGCTAACAAAAGAGCTGATAACTTTGAAACGGCTGAATCAATTTTAATGAAACATGTCTTAAGAACCATCGCCAAGAAACCCACTTTTAAATAAAAAAACCGCATCCGAATCGGTCCACCCGTTTAAGAGCTATGATTCCACAGACAACACACACACAATACATAGCGGTCAAACTTATAACACCCCTCTTTTTGTGTCAATAAACAGTTTCCTCTGTCTAGGATGGAGGTGCATAGTAACAATACTTACGTCAAAGCTAAATGTAGTAGGTCTCCAATAACGCCATTGCTGGTTAGGCCTGCGGTGGCGGCTTCGCAGATCGACCGTAGCAGACATGAGCGTCCGGAGTAACCATGCCTGAGGAGTTACCATCATTGAAAGAGGTGATACAGAAGTAACCTATCCTACTATCCTTTCCTATCCTAATAATTATTTCATTGGCCAAGTGTGAGTCGGGAAACTTCTATAGGCACGCTTGACTTTGAATGCGGGGAGGGGGGGGGGGGGGTGAGCTTTCAAGATATTTGACAAAAGAAGAGATTAAGCAACGTCGGGCGCGGTCAGTACTTGGATGGGTGACCGCCTGGTTTAATTTTTTTTTTGTAAGCTTTTTTTTATTATTAAGCGTTAGTACTAAAACTGCTTAATTTATTATTGCAGACAAAAAGTGTTAACTTTTCGATGGGATAAAATGATCTTAGGATGGATCACAGACTTCTAATATATTAGCAGACTATTAATTACTTACTTATTCAACATTGATTCAACGAAGGAATAGAGTTGGCTTCTCGTCAAAATGCCATTGTTGCTGTTGGCGCTACGTTTCCCCTGACTTCGGCCCCACTAAAACATAAAGAGGCGTAAATTATAACTATTAACTTTAAATCTAACTTACACCCGCAACTACCCCTTTAGAACTCCCTAACCTGTAAATCATCATTATCATTCCAGCCTATATACGTCCCACTGCAGGGCACAGGCCTCCTATCAGAATGAAAGGGCTCGGACCATAGTTCCCGCGCGGGCTCAGTGCGGATTGGGAACTTACTTAAAAAAAAACTTGTCCTTATTTTTGAATCAGTTTTGTAATTTTTTTTCATTATATAGTTTGTATGCCTCATTACGAAACGGTCACAAAAAAAAGTATGGAAAAAAATAGGGACACTTCTTTTTATCATCAAAATAGCGCTCTTAATTCTGAGTAAGAAAACACTATAATTTCCGCATTAAATTTTTTTTTTGCTCCACATAAAATGAGAGGAGCCCCCTTTCATTCTGAGAGGAGGCCTATGCCCTGCAGTGGGACGTATATAGGCTGGGATGATGATAGGATGATGACAATGAAAATGCTCAAAACTCAAAAGACCACGACCCTCATGAGAGGTCACATCAATTACTGCTGCAAAAAAATCTCAGAAATTGCTAATCTAAATCGTTTTTTTTATACAATATACCTATCGTATATATACACCGTGAAATTTTAGTGGTTGTTTTCCCGAAACGAGGTGATTTAGTATCGATTGTACAATCGATTTATAATTACTATTTTGACTAGAGTCAAAAATCCAATTGTGAAAAACGAAAGTCGAAAATGACCGCAAACCAATAGTAACGCTTCGTTGGTACCTAAACTATCGTACGATCGTACGCTACTTGTACCAACGAAGCGTTACTATTGGTTTGCGGTCATTTTCGACTTTCGTTTTTGACAATTGGATTTTTGACTCTAGTCAAAATAGTAATTATAAATCGATTGTACAATCGATACTAAATCACCTCGTTTCGGGAAAACAACCACTAAAATTTCACGGTGTATAGTATTGCGTTTGTCTACAATCACGCCTGATGGAAGGCGAAGATGAGGCCTACCAATGGATCACGCTTGCATAGTAAATGCTCATTCATCCTAGACTTGAATGCAACCAGAGTAGTAATAATAATTAGTAGTAGTGTAGTAGTAATTGTAGTGTTTAGTGTTGTAGTGTTGTATTGTAGAGTGTGTGTAGAGAGTGTTGTGTGTGTTTAAATCGAGTGAAATTTCTTATTTTGGCGCGGATCGGAACTTACCGGGATGTCGCCAAGCAACGGCTGGAAGTATGTAGAATTGTCCACGTTGTAATAGTTAGCTTCATAGAACCAGGCCACGCTGGTCGTAGTTTCGGGGTGCAGAGGTACGGACACCGTCGCGAACACCTGCAAGAAACCTTGGTTCATCATCACCCATCATACACCTCACTGCAGGGTACAGTATTATCAGAATGAGAAGGCTTGGGTCGTAGTTTTCACGCGGGCCCAATGCGGATTAGGAACTTCACACACACCATTGAATTTCTTCGCAGGTGTGTGGTGTGGAGGATTACGATGTTTCCTTTCACACTAAAGCTCATAGTTTTGATTTTTTTTATGTGATAGGGAGCAAACGAACAGGCGAGTCACCTCATCATCATCGTTTCAGCAGTAGGACGTCCACTGCTTGACATAGGTCTCCCTCATTGACGTCCAATCATTACGATTAGAAGCGACTTGCATCCACCCTGAACCTGCGGCCTTCACCAAATCGTCCGTCCATCTCGTTGGAGGACGTCTCACGCGAGTCACCTGATGGAAAGCAATCACCGCTCCCATGGATACCCACAACACAAGTTGAATTACGCTTTGCCGGCCCTTTGAGAAAAGAGTAGGCTCATTTTTTGAAGATCCCTAAGTTTTACTGGTCCGGAAATACTTCCGCTGCAAACTGATTCCAAAGTTTCACCGTGCGTGGCAAAAAGTTCCGTTAGAAACGGACTGTAGTGGATTGCCAGCCAGTGCCAGCTATTGACGCGATGAAGGTGGAATAAAAGTCGGTTGCGAGTGGTGCAATGGAAAAAAATTAGCAGCAGGCAATAGATCGAACAACTCCTCGGAGCACTCTCCATGATATTCGTACGTAAATTCTTAAAAAACTTAGAGGTGCGAGCCCGGGCTGGAACCCACGTCTTTTTGCTTGAGAGGCTATAGGTCAAACCACTAGGCCATCACAGCTATATTGGTTCAGTGGTGTTCAACTCGTCAACAAGACCCTCTTTCATTTTTAACTTTATTCTATTTTTTCAGCTATTATGGTTCAAGAGATAGAGCCCTGTGACAGACAGACAGCGGAGTTTCAGTAATAGGGTTCCTTTTGCCACTCTCCGGGTACAAAATCCTAATTTAGAAGGATTAACATGACGCTGCTGACATCGCAAACAGTTTACAAACAAATGGGAAAACTATTGAATTACTGCCGAAATTGAAACCAATTAGGAATAGTACACCACAGGCTACTAATTTTATATACATGTACGGTCAGCTACAGAGGAAAGGTACACATAAGTCCTGGTAGAAGGCAAAATTAAAAAAAAACAATAATCTAATTTAATTATACGACCGCTTGATACGGCTTGAGGTCCTGGATTCGATTCCCGGTCGGGGCAGATAGGTATTTGTGTGAAAAATTCGAATATTTTTGCTCGAGTCTTGGATGTTTAATATGTATTTAAGTTTATATTTATCCATATAAGTATGTTTATCCGTTGTCTAGTACCCAGGTTTGCTTAGTTTGGGACTAGGTCAATTGCAATCAATAGTCACATGATTATTTATTTATTTTATTTCATTTATACACTTTTTTATCACGACGGGTAGTTAAGTATTTTTGGTTTTAAAATACAAAGAATCTGATATGTGTCTCAACAAAAAATATAAATTACTCTCAGTTGAAGTTGTCATACCGTACGCATACAGACTATATTTTTATCGGCAAATATTCTAAGCGATTTGTTTAGTGTTAATTATTGAAATAATAGTGTATGCAAGTGGTTATCTTTTACAATAGAGATTCAAGAGGGTATGTAGTGTATTTTCAAAGCGGATAAATATGATTTTTGTGCTTTATTTTAAAATAATAAGTTCTCTACGCATCACGTCCAAATGACCAATAAAAAAATTTACTTGTTTATAAGAATACTAGCTGTCCCGGCGAACTTTGTTCCGCCTTAGAGTAGAGGCAAAAAAAAAAAACCCATCCTCATACATCCTCTTGCCACGCGTTCGCCTCTCTCTTGCAACTGGCCTACGCCGCTCATGTACTTACATTGTGTCATCCTTTTTCTTGTATGCAGCCGGCGTTCATCGATTTATTAGAAAAAATTAAGGGGCGAACCACCCTTAACATTTAAGGGTATGAAAAATAAATGTTGGCCGATTCTCATACCTACCCGATATGCACACAAAATTTCATGAGAATCGGTCGAGCCATTTCGGAGGAGTTTGGTAACAAACACCGCGACACGAGAATTTTATATATAAGACTAGCTGACCCCGCAAACGTTGTTTTGCCATATCTCCTAGGGGTATAAAAAATAGTCTACGACCTATTCTCAGACCTACCGAATATAGAGAAAAAAGTTTCATAAAAATCGGCCAAGCCGTTTCGCAGGAGTTCGGTAACAAACACCGTGACACGAGATTTTTATATATTAAATAGAAATAGATAAAAGCTTTTAGTTTAGTTGCCCCTCGTAGACCGCGACAATTTATATGTAATTTTATGGCTAAATATTTAATTTGAATTAGTCAGATACTATCTGGGTGGTCGTGGTATCTGTTCTACGTCGTCGTAGTGATAGCAAATTAGACTTTCAAAACCGTTGTTTTTTCCTTATTCGTTTTAGGCCAAGAAATTAATTGTTTATTCTCACGAATGTCTGTTTTTGAAATATGGAATAATGCTGCAAACAACATAAATGCTGAAAAATGCAGATAAAAGAGTTCGTTACGGAAGGATTGTATTTCATTGATTTTAGAGCATACACACGCAACGTTAAGAAAACGTTTTGTATTATCTAATTAAAAATCTTTGTATTTTCGACCGTTGTTATACTTATGAACGCGGTACAACTTGACTGTTCGGTGTAGTTGTACCTTTTCTCTGCAGCTGACTGTACCTAATTTAGCTACCATTGTGATACTGCATCACTGTTATTATGCGATTGGGCGAAATATCTGTGCTAAAGCTAATCATATTGGTATTGGTTGAATAGAAATGACCAATTGTTAGGTTAGGTTAGGTTAGGTTAGAGTTAGGTAAAGAACTGTTGGCTCAATAGCTCATGGTTTAGTTTTCGAGTGGTGACCTCATACTGGAAGAAGCAGCGTGGCTCATATAACAAGGTGAACTAATGACCTGGTAGATGGTGGTGGTGGCAACCACTTCTGCATCGGCATCCACTGACTGAATGGCCTATCATTGAGGGGTTGTTTAGAGGCGGCCTACGACCAGAAGTGACCGTGTTTCGTCTATGATGAAAATGGTTCTACATTAAAGTAATTTGACTTAATTTATTTAAATCACGTTGAAAATATTAAGGGCTATTTCTGCAGCTTCCGAAAATCGTGAATGGCGTTAAGAGAAAATGGAATTAATAAAATAACTAAACTCTCAAACAAGTAAATAAGCGAAGTTAAATCAAATTAGCAAGTTTCAACTTTTGGATTCAACTCAGCCGAATATTATGTTCTCTTCTTCACAGTTAATTTAATCAAATATTTGATTAGTTTCAAGTACTTAATAAAATAAATTGCAAGAACTTCTATAAAAGGTAAATTTACGATCTTGGCTTTAAAAATACTTGGCAATATTATCTGACGGAGATATAAAATTGGACGTTTCGCAAACTCGTATTTTTTAGTGGCTCGAGCATGGAATAAACTGTCAAGTACTTGGGTACTTCTTTAGAAGCGCCTTATACGCAGCATTTTTTTATGTTCTTAAACGTAGACGCTAATGAACTTTCTCTTTCTCTAAAGCGTAAACTCGTCGATATGTGCATTCTGCCCATCCTAACTTATACGGCGCTCAAACTTGGTCATTGACTGAAGCTCAAAAGTCCAGGCTCAAGGTTTGCCAACGGGCAATAGAACGCAGTATTTTAGGTGTTCGTAGAACTGATCGCATCACAAACACCGAACTGTACCCCTACCATGAGTTTACACTAGTTTACAGTGACCGTACTCGCTAGCGACGGCGTAAATGATTTGTATGGAGCATTGTACTTCCGTAAGTGACCGCTAGAGGCGCTGTACAATTCTCCATACAAATAATTTACGCCGTCGCTAGCGAGTACGGTCACGAAAACTAGTGTAAACTCATGGTAGAGGTACTGCGGTCCAAAACCCGCGTTGCGTTGCGGCCGTCAATTCTACGAGCGATGTGCCCTGCACACTGCCAGTTCAGTGTGGCGATTCTTTGAGGTATGTCCGTGACTTTAGTTCTTGCGCGGATTTCCATTTCTAATGTGCGAGCCGAGAAACTCCAAGCATAGCTCTCTCCATCGCCCTCTGAGTGACTTTGAGCCCGATAATCTTTCTAATATTACAAACTCGATAGTTTGTGTGGATGAATATGTGGCTATTTGTTATTCTTTCACGCTATAACGGTTTGATGGATCAATGACAAAGTTAGTTTATAACCTGGCTTAACATTTGAGATACTTTTTATCTCGGAAATCGCATAGCGATAAAGGAATTCTTTGCAGACGGAGTCGCGGGCAATTGCTAGTAATAAATCATATTCACGAAAAGTAGAGAGTCATGTGACAGGTGCTTGTATGATAAAAGCATTAAGAATTTTGTGACGTCTTATTCGAGCAAATCTTGCCCAATCAATGGCAACCAATGACTCACTTTGGCATGATAACGATCCCCAATTTATATTACTCCTCAGTATAAGTAAGTAGGATCAAAAGGCAAGTATCTCATCTGAATCCCAGTATAGGTACACCTACAAGAAATATCGTGAAAGTTGCATTACATTTCGCCGTTTGACTGACCACTTTAATCTCGTTAGCCTTACAATTTCGCGATGTTCGCAATGAAACTTGTAACAATTTTTCTTGCTGGTCTCAACTTTGCTTAATGGTAATTTTAATTCACACGCCGACACTTACTCCCCACTGAGTATCCTTCGTAAACAGCAAGTACCTCTTCTGCCGCTTGTTTACCTTCGAATGTCCGCCGCCCAGATCAAACAGAACCACCATGCTGAAAACAAACAACAAAATTAGACACCAAATTATATCAACGACAAAATTCACGTCAATTTGTACGTACATTAATGAATAGTAATTAATCCACATCTTCCTCTGCTTATTAATACAGACAGTTTTAAATTGTGATTGGCAGGGAATTACCATTCGAAAAACTGACAGCGTAACTCAAAACCTCTGGGCTGACTTAATGAACGCTTGGCGTCTTATTTGTGTTACTAATTTGTGATCGACTCGTTTCTCACTGATAGTACATTCCCGACGATCTGAGAACTGTTATAAAAGAATAAATGCACGTTTTATCTGTGATGTCCGGTTCGAGGGACCGATGATCCGTCTTTACGTTAGTCTGTGACGCGGGGAATCAGTGTCTGTACATGGATAGTCCGGATGGTGATAGTTTGTCAAGTAAGTGCTAATTGGCTGACGGCACTTAAATGGAACGAAGTCGTATTTGGTGTCTCGCATATGAAAGCAGTGGGTGTAATTAGGACGCTGCATCCGAATGGCTCCTCAGGGAGACAGAATTTTATAGAAATCGGGAGGACTGGGCAATCTATGGTTAGGTCAGGGTGAGAATTACTGGGCGTGTGGAATCCAAATGGGCACTGTTTATTTAGCAGTCACGGCTTTATATTTGTCATGTCAACTAATCCGCAGCAGTGGTTCTTTGAATTAAAATATATTTTAGACATTTTAAGACAAACTACGGTGGTGAAAAAGTTGTGGGAGCCTATTGGTTTGGCCTATGGCCTCTCAAGCCGGCCGTGGGTTCAAGTTCGGGCTCCCATCTTTTTCATCATTTGCATTTGAAATTTCCACACACCTGCGCAGGAATTCAGTGGTGTGTGTGAAGTGCTCAACCCGCATTGAGCCCGCGTGGTAACTATGCCATGCAGTGGGAAGTATATAGGCCGAGATGAAGATAAAATTTAGATGTGATGGATTGTTATACGCTTTTACCTTGCTACATATAACTCAAAGACAGCTCATTATCATTATCATCATCATCATTTCTGCTGAAAGACGTCCACTGCTGAACATAGGCCTCCCCCAAGGCTCGCTAATCAGGTCCTTCGCCATCCGCATCCAACGCGTTCCCGCAACCTTAAACAGGTCGTTGCTCCATCTCGTTGTTTCCATTCTCCATCTTAACAAAATTTGTCTACCGTGAAACACGGACATATTACCTATGGTTCTTCGAGCATAGCTCAGACTGTCTTTATTCGTTGACTGTCAAATTATAAATATTGTTCAGAAATTCATTTAAAATATTCATAACTTAAATGAACACCATTTTGTGCCGTAGTGATTAACTACGCCGTAAGCTCCATGTCGCTATTCATAACTAACAGAAAGAACATTTACAGCTAAATACATTTTTCTAGTCCGTATTTGAAAGCTAGCTTTTAATAGTCAATCAAAGTGGTCGGAGCGAGCGGCTGCTAAGAGGGAATATTCGAAGCGCCGCCATTATGGACACGGATCCGATTCGACTACGATGTTGGAAGATAAAAACGAAAAAAAATAAAATGAAAGAAAAAATATAAGAAAGAAAGAAGAAAAACCGGCCAAGTGCGAGTCGGACTCGCGCACGAAGGGTTCCGTACCATTATCTATATACAATTGTGGTATACGATTTATGACGTATTAAAAAAACTACTAGATCTCGTTCAAACCAATTTTCGGTGGAAGTTTACATGGTAATGTACATCATATAGTTTCTTTAGTTTTATCATTCTCTTATTTTAGAAGTTATAGGGGGGGGACACTCATTTTACTACTT
The DNA here is from genome assembly GCA_947859365.1 of Archips crataeganus. Classification (NCBI taxonomy): domain Eukaryota; kingdom Metazoa; phylum Arthropoda; class Insecta; order Lepidoptera; family Tortricidae; genus Archips; species Archips crataeganus. The sequence continues at coordinate 18,034,863 of OX402060.1, read as the reverse complement.
TGGAAGTGTCTCTCGCGCAAAGTATTCAGTTTAGAAAAAAAATATATTAGAAACCTCAATATTATTTTTGAAAACCTATCCATAGATACCCCACACGTATGGGTTTGAAGAAAAAAAATTTTAGAGTTTCAGTTCTAAGTATGGGGAATCCCCAAAATTTACTGTTTTTTTTTTCTATTTTTGTGTGAAAATTTTAATAGGTACGGTTCACAGAATGCATCTACTTACCAAGTTTCAACAGCATAGTTCTTATAGTTTCGGTAAAAAGTGGCTGTGATATACGGACGGACAGACAGACAGACAGTCAGATATGACGAATCCATAAGGGTTCAGTTTTTTGCCATTTGGCTACGGAACCCTAAAAAGAAGTAAGAAGTGGTAGAGATCTCCTAAAGGGATATGTCTGTGACAGTCTGTCTGTTTTTTATCGGATACATTTTGGTGAGTGTGCGCAGGAATTACATAATTTAATTCCTCCATCTCCATTTCACCAACGGACATCCAGGCGGGGGGAGCGTCTTCATCCTTATGTGGTTAGTAATCCAGTGGCCCGTACGAAGCGCTTCGTCATCCTTCCTAATGCGAACTGCTAAGGAATGGGATTCGCTCCCGTCGTCTGTATTTCCAGATAAATACCACCTAGGTTTCTTCAAGGCCAGAGTGAATAGGCTGTTACTTACTGAACCAGTGAGCTACAGCTTTGGCAACATCTTCACTTTTCATCAGGTGAGGTAGTGATCAATCACGGGTATGTAAAAAAAGGGATAAATATTTTCGCATTTGACGACCAGATGGCCTAGTGGTTCGATTCCCGTGTCGGTGCAGATGTTTGTATGAAAAATACGAATCTTTGTTCTCGGGTCTTGGGTGTTTAATATGTATTTAAGTATGTATCTATCTATATAAGTATGTTTATCCGTTGCCTAGTACCCCATAACACAAGCTATGCTTAGCTTACTTTGGGACCAGGTCAATTGGTGTGAATTGTCCCGTGATATTTATTTATTTATTTATTTATTATTTATTTATTTGTAAAAATATCTCAACGACTCTCAATAGTGTTTTTTTTAGTTTCTTGCCGTATTCTTCTCGACAGGGTTTTTCCTATTGTTGAGTAGCACGTACAAGAGGCGCTACATTTGTCCCGTACATGACGTCAAAATGTAAGAGGGGCTCAACATTTTACTTCAAATTTTATGTCGCAGCGGCAGTCGCTTTACTCACTCTCCGTGCGACCGACAGTAACATCAAATGTCATACTTGCACTTTTAATTTCAAACGTATATTGCCGAGCTTCAGTACGCCTCGCCTCATTTGAAGTACATTGTACTGGAACTAAATTCAGGAACGGGCCTTCACGGGTTTGGTAGCGGTAATTCAATCGTTTGGGTTGGGTTGGGTTTGGTTTGAACTGCTATTCAGGAACGCCAAAAATCACTGGTTTGCGAGAGGTTGGGCTGAGTTTGGGATGAGCCTTATTTATTTGTTTATTTATTGACAAAGCGAATTTACAGGAAAATAAGGCTCATACCAAGCTCAACCCATTCCTATCCTCTCCCAAACGATTTAATTACCGCACGCAAACCGTGTTGAGCCGTTCCTGAATTTAGCCCCTGGTTGAGTGCAAAAAAGAGGCTACTCTTACAAACTCTTTATCAAGTCGTGTCATGCCCAACACTAGTTTTTCCGAACCGATGGTACATTTTTCAACATTCATAAGTGCCTATTATGTAGACTAAATTGATTAAATAAAGTGAGATATAATAGTTAGTTTTTTTATTATTATTTGCTTTTATAATCAACAAATTATCTATTTACGTGTGTAGCTATTAGTGTGCAGTTTATTTATCTACTAGCTTTTGCCCGCGACTCCGTCCGCGTGGAATTAGTAATTTGGGCAGCTTATTTTTTTATCCAATTTGCTTTTTCATCAATTATGGCTCTCCTTAGATCCTTCCGAAAGAAGTGAAACTTCATAATAAACCAACCCGCTCCCAATCCGCCCCCAACTCGCTCTCAACCCGCCCCCAACCCGCTCCCAACCCGCCCCCAACCCGCTCCCAACTCGCCCCCAACCCACCCCCAACCCGCTCTCAACCCGCTCTCAACCCGCCCCCAACTCGCTCTCAACCCACTCCCAACCCGCCCCCAACCCGCTCCCAACCCGCTCCCAACTCGCACCCCACCCGCTCCCAACCCACCCCCAGCCCACTCTCAAGCCGCCCCCAACCCGCCCCCAACTCGCTCTCATCCCGCCCCCAACCCGCTCTCATCCCGCCCCCAACCCACCCCCAACCCGTTCCCAACTCGCCCCCAACCCGCCCCCAACCAGCTCCCAACCCGCCTCCAACCCGGCCCCAACCCGCTCCTAACCCGCACCAACCCACTCCCAACCCGCCCCCAACCCGCTCCCAACTCGCCCCCCACCCGCTCTCAACCCGCCCCCAACCCGCTCTCAAGCCTCCCCCAACCCGCTCTCAACCTGCCCCCCCACCCGCTCCCAACCCGCCCTATTTAACTGGGCTATCTAACACTGAAAGAATTTTTCAAATCGGAGCAGTAGTTCCCGAGATATAGAAGTTTTACTTCAAAAAACCCCGATTTTAAAACATTCTTCCGCTCCGCTCCGCTCCTATTGGTGTTAGCGTGATGTTATATAGCCTATAGCCTTCCTCGGTAAATGGGCTATCTAACACTGAAAGAATTTTTCAAATCGAGCAGTAGTTCCTGAGATTAGCGCCTATAGAAGTTTTACTTCAAAAACCCCCGAGTTTGAAACATTCTTCCGCTCCGCTCCGCTCCTATTGGTGTTAGCGTAATAATATATAGCCTATAGCCTTCCTCGATAAATGGGCTAACTAACACTGAAAGAATTTTTCAAATCGGAGCAGTAGTTCCTGAGATTAGCGCGTTCAAACAAACAAACAAACAAACAAACAAACAAACAAACAAACAAACTCTTCAGCTTTATATATTAGTATAGATCTAAACAGCGATCCGGGTGTCACCAACGGTATTGACTGAAAATCAAGCATTATGCTAAGCCAGTGTCCGATTTGCAACTGCAATGTCACATTCTATCTTTAGCTTTCGTGGTGTCTTTTGTTTTGTAAAAATATTGGATGTGTCCTGTGTTGTTGTAAACAAATTAAAAACTTCAAATTCAAATTAGGACATCTGTAAACAATACCGCATCAAAGGCGCTCTTTTTCCGCTTGCAGGCCAATTTATCGGAATGAAGGGCGATGTTATAATGGGATTCTGTGACCGCTGCAATGCTCAGTACGCTCAATAAATGTTCAACATGCAAGCGAAGCTTCTAATTAACAATTTTATTCGCTCTAGAATTCATAAAAGCTAAATGATAGTCGTTTGTGGAACTGTGGTGGTGGATTTGAAAGCGAACGAATGCTTACTTTGTTATTTTGCTTTGCTATTTTCCAACGTAATTTGGTGGGGTCTGAAATATGTTGCTGGTTGTAGTTTTAATTGACTTTACAAAATGGGAGATCCTATTAATAATTGTAAATGAGAAAGTTTGTTAAGACATTTGGATGTTTGGATGTTTGTTAGCCAATCACGCAATAATTGCTGAATGGATGGCTGAGTGGGCAGGGCACATCGCTCGTAGAACCGATGGTCGATGGGGCAAAAAGGTTCTTGAGTGGCGTCCACGGGCCGGAAGACGCAGTATAAGTAGGCCTCCAACAAGTTGGAGCGACGACCTGGTTAAAGTTGCGGGATGGTGTTTGATGGGGATGGCAAAGGACTGATCTGTTTGACGAGCCTTGCGGGAAGCCTATGTTCAGCAGTGGACGTCTTTGGGCTAAAATGATGATGATGATGAATAATATTTTGACTGTGAATAAGAATAGAGGGCGCCTGTCCAAGAAAGGTGAAGTACCTCGCCATTCAAATGACGTGATAACTTCGTCTGCAATCAATAGGTAGGTGGTGTTGTCCGAGCAACCGTTGCAACATTTACTTTAAAGTACAACTCGTTGTGCTTTATAATGTCACCGTAACCTTTTTTCACGGATTTTGAGCACGGGTGGATAGATACGTCAAATTTAAAAATAATTGGCAAAATAATGGCAGTCTCAAAATGCCTAAGTTCTACAGAACTATTAAAAAGAGGGACATTAATGTCGGATTCGAATATGGCGGATGTAGACAGTATCTAATTTTGTTATTTCTGTTTCTTTGGCTAGTTGTAGTATAATTTTGATAGTGTTTTATGCGGCAATTAACCTTAACTGTTACAGTGATAACAAAATTCTATATTGCTCTCGTGTCTGACATTTTTTAATGCGCAAGTTGTCTCCACGTGTTTTCTGGAATTTTACTATCAAGTTGCAAAAACTACAATCACCGTACAACTTCGCTCCCAAAGAGAGCAATTAACTGACATTGGCACAAGCCTATTGGCCGCCATTAAGGAAGAAGAAAAAGAAGACATTAATGTCATGAGATAATTATTCTTTTTACAATTCATTTGTTTTTTTAAAAATTACGCTACGACTCATGCGGTTTAAAGTATTATGCATGTTTTATAGCTACGAAAATACTGCTATATTAAAATTGTCTCTGTCAAATAGACGCCATGCACTTGCATTTGGCTGCGTTGGCAACTTGCCAAAATAATTTCTTGTACTGGCCTTTCATTCTGAAATTACCTAACCCACATCAACCTAAGCTGCATTAGTATTTCCCATAGAACTAGTAAGAGAGATAGAAACGCTATCGCAAGTAATTTCCTCCAAAACCGTCACTACCTTTTCACCTCTTCTACTAATAACTAAAATATGGTATTCATCAGTTATTTTACTAATAATAAAGTGAAAGTTTATATGGATGTTTGTTACTTTTCAAGCTAAAATGGTTTGAAGGATCCTGATGAAATTTGGCACTTTAGTTCTGATTCGGGAAGATAACGTTACTACTACGTTATAAAATTTATCTGGAATATGTCTACAGATGGTTGGACTAGTTTGTTTAAGTAAATACTTACCTCTGTAAGAGTGTCATTCATATTTTCGTTTCAAAATGTATTTACCTACACCTTTGACGCGGTATGCTTTGAACATCGACCAATGCACGGAGACATTCGTCGACTTCAATTAAAAATTCCTGACAATCTTTTACGGAGGTTTTCGTTCAAACTTGCCTATAGTCTGCTGAATGTTCTGAATTCATTTTAAAACATCTTATAGCGTTATAAATAATAAAAAATTTTAAATAAAAAATTAAACCTCCTTCAAAAAACATCCAAAAAACTATGAAATAATAATTGAACCAAACCGACCACAATAAGCATGAAAATATCTTTCTTCTAATCTGTTCGAAGTCGGTGCCTCAGCTCGAGCCAGCAGCAGGAGTGGACCTAGTAATCTAACTTACCTACATACCTACTATCTATAGGGCTTTCACACTCCTGCTGGCTTGTGCTGAGGCACCGACTTCGAACAGATTAGAAGAAAGATATTTTCATGCTTATTGTGGTCGGTTTGGTTCAATTATTATTTCATAGTTTTTTGGATGTTTTTTGAAGGAGGTTTAATTTTTTATTTAAAATTTTTTATTTTTTGCTTTTTAGTTGTTTCTGTTTAAAATAGATGCGTAGGTTAAAATCATCAGTTTGACTTCGAAATAAGTTTATGTTGAAAATTCTATTTTTAATGCTCGACGGGGTTGTGTCGTTTTATTACAGAGTTCCATGATACTTTCTGAATGTAAATGCTCGATTTGTCACCGAAAATACTAAAATCGCTATACGTTTCTCTTGAATTTTTGAGGAGTTTCTTCAATTCCTCATGGATCCCATCATCAGAACTGGATTTTGGTAACAATGGGACCAACCTTGAAGCATATGCTTTCAAACAACGAAAAAATTTTCCAAATCGGTTCATTAAGGACGGAGTTCTGAGGTAACACACGTTAAAAAAAAAAAAAAAGAACATACAACCGAATTGAGAACCTCCTCCTTTTTTTGAAGTCGGTTAAAAAATAAGACGGAACACTTGACACCCATTGACCTACTCCTAATGTAAATAAAGCTTGTGCTATGTATATGTATAGTGGACCAAGTGAGTGCTTTAACATTTTTAGAACAGTTCCTACATCAATATATTATTATTATTAGTTATTTAAAATATGGCTTCTGTCCTATTTAAGGACAATTTCGCCAGTGTCAAAGTAAGCTCTCTTGGGAGCGACGTTGTACGGTGATTGTAGTTTCTGCAACTTGATAGTAAAATTCCAGAAACCACGTGGAGACAACTTGCGCATTAAAAAATGTCAGACACGAGAGCAATATAGAATTTAGTGATCACTGTTAATTAAGGTTAATTGCCGCATAAAACACTATCAAAATTACCACTACTTCAACTAGCCAAAGAAACAGAAATACCAAAATTAGATACTGTCTACATCCGCCATGTTCGAATGCTACAAATCGAATCCTACATCAATATAAAAACCTCATTGGTTGATTGTCATAATGACTTATAAAGAAAATAGCCTTTGATGTTTTAAGCCATACAACTAACACTGAATCTAAGGGTGGAAAAGGAATTTCTTGGTCAACTATGCTAGGCAACGGATAAACACACTGAAATACATTATTAAATACCCAAGACTCGAGAGCAAATATTCGTATTTTTCATACATAATATCTGGCTGGCCGGGGATTGAACCCAGGACCTCAAGTTTCGTAGTCAGGTTTTCTAACGACTGCCGGCCGTCCGAAATAATAGATGCCTTGTGACATTTCTAATCTTCTTATTAGCTCTGTGGCTCAAAGAGATAGTTCGCAGGCTGGCGATCTAATTGTTTCCGCTTGTTCAGGTAACGCTAATGCGCCGTTTCTCTCGAAAAACATAACGGTTCATTACTCAGAGGCAGAGCAAATACAACATTTTATCGTCACTCCATCCTCGCGCGCCGGCGCTCGTCAGTCGCGATGTTTCTCCCAATAATCCTGCTAAATTTGCTCGCCGGTCTCGAGGCACACAGGCATAAAAGGTACCTGGTGTATCCAGACGGTGGCCCCGCCCGAGCTCAGGTATATCTTTTCCCCTTATTCGAATTCGTTCATGCAAATTTACATAACGTAGCTGATTTAACTTGAGTAAATGATGTTTTCTCTGCACACTGGATAGGGCTTAACGAAGCAGTGTTTTTTCTTGTTGGTGAATTTAAATGCAATTAAGTTGCTCGCTTTAGCCTGCTTTTTGAAGTGTTGCGAGGGAATTCGTTGAGTCTGCGTTGTTTTAATTTAGCTTCGTTTAAATCCCCTCGTAGTTTTGGTGAGTTTGATTTAATTGGATTTTTAATTTTCTAGTTGCAACGTCGGATTTTTTGACGGTCTACCGGTTTGCTTTTCTTTACATTTTTACTGAGATAACACACGAAATATTTTTCCAATCCACGGGTGATCATAGGGCTGGTTCTATCCCCCGGTCAATGTGTTGTCATTGCTGTACAACGAGGAAACGTAGCCAGCTCTATGTGTTCAGCTCTATGTGTTTAGGTTACTACGTAAAACTCATGCTTTTCAATTGTAATTCCGCACGTAACTTCCCAAAAAACTGAAATGTTGGTTCTGGTAGTGAGGCCATAAACACAAGTAAAATTTTAATTCGAATTAGTCAGTTTTAGAATATCGTATCATGTATGATCAAAAGAGTCATTAATACCCACGTTTTCACTTGTAATCGATTGGATAAGAAATATCGTAATGCGAGACCATCGCTCCACTCGTGTATTAATTAGGCCATCAACAAGTATCAAGCCAACACTCCCAGTCTGTCATCCATCTACTTACGGCAAATGGGTGGATAACATTAAGACATGGTTGAGTATATCTTATTTCACAAGTACCCTCCTTCGGAGGGCTCGGTGGGAAACAATAGCGCTATATTATATGAAAAGTGCTCCAAAAGCGAAGGGCCGATATTATAAGCCCTCATTCCTGTTTTAAGATTGTTTCACCAGCCTTTGTATTTTTTTAACATAATATCCTCTTGCTTTGTGTGAATATCTTTTAGGCTAAGCGGCTTGTTTACCTGTAAAACTAGGGCAAGTTTTATTTCAAACAGAAATGTTAAAAAGCGACCCAAAAACGCCTCATTTCCATAGCAAGTTGTATACGGTCGTGGTTTCCTATTACATTGGTTAAATGGGCCTTTTCCTATTTAAAATCAAGTTCAGCGACTTTTTGATTAAAGTTTGGATCATTTTGTTTGTATTTATCTACAGGAGACTTCTGTTGTCTTATATTATACATAAGCATGTATTGTGCTCAATACGATTTTATTTTCTTTATTTTTAATTTTCACTTATCTTTAACTTATTTATTCAAAATAGCAAAAGAATTTTGTTTAACAAAATATACCAAGGTAAACTTACTTTAAACGCTCATACTCTTTATTCTTATAAATATGACGCTATAAAAGTATGTTTAACCTATTTATAAAAATATCGAAACCTGTTTTTTGCCTACTCGGGGCAGTGTGCCTAGCATCCTTCGGCATTCCCTCGCTGCACGGCTATGCTAAGTAAGTCGCTAAGTGTAAAAAGACCCGGCCCTTAGGTTGCCAGAGACGCCGACTAATCTATCAATTTTTCATTAGTTCTGATTAGTTAACTTACTCATTTCCAGTTTATCCTCGGTCTGGGTATTCCAGTGGATCTGAAAGAACAAGCAGTAACTGTTGGTACAGTCATCAAGTTCCAATATGACCTTCCCACCAACAGCACTGAGTACACAAGTAGAATCTACGGCTTTGCCAACACTGTCTCCAGAGATATGGACGGTGGTGAACCGAACATCGAACAAGATACGGCTATAGCATCTAGGAAGATAGATAACGGTATAAACGGAGATGAAGATAAACTTGAAGATACAGATGGAAACAGAAATGACACATTAGTTGATATAACTTTTGAAGAGCGCAGGAGACGGGCCATTTTATATTCTGAAGGCGGTATAACCCAAGATGATAATGAATTGTCTTTAGATGAGGCTATTCGTCGCCAGGAATTAAAAGATGCGAAGGCAAGAGCAGAAGAAGAAGAAGAAGAGCCACAGAGGATGAATAGATGGGATTTCTACAAAATTATCGAACACATGACTGAAAGGTATTTTTCTTTTAAATATTCCTAATTCTCAAAAAATTCGATGAAATCAAATGAAGTTGTTATTAATTGACCCATGTCCGTTATAGAATTTGAAACTTTTCAACCGATATGTTCCGAATTGGTTTCATTCGAGAGGCAATAATGCGAAAATGGTTTTTGATTACTAAAACATTGAATTAGGCACTTTGGTTCATTCATAAGTCGATTGCGCGGATATAGTCGGAGTCCAAAGTCGGGGGTCAATTGAAAACAATAATAATCCGATAAATGATGGAAGTATCTACGATTTTTTAAAATTTTATTTTAACCATTTTATTAAAAACATGTAGCAAATTCAAAGAAGAGGCTTGAATTATTTCCTCCATTATTTTAAGAACACGGAAATCTCAAATTTCTCGTTTCGAATTTGCATCCCATTTCCTCATTATAGCGGATGCTTAATCTTTCCTGTTTTGGGAAGAGATTTTTCTTACGGAGCTTGGCCCTACACAGTGATAATTGTTGAATTTTGTTTTACAAGTTACGAGCTTGCTTTTGAACTTGTACTTTGTTATTATCATTTCATTGTGACGTCGGAACAAGTAATTATTTTGACTTCACGAAGCTAATTTGTTTACGTCTACTATAGAACTTTGAAACGAAAACTTTGTTTGTGTTTTTAGGGTTTATTCGATTTTTCAGTAAGCATGAGTACTACTTTATCCGGAACTACTTTATTACTTGTTAAATGCTTAGCGGCCTACCCAGTAGGTACCTAAATAAGTCCATTCATTTAACCCAGACGTTTAGATCTTGTAAGAAAAATCATGCAAGTTGCTTTACATTGCGAGCCCGTAAATTGAACGAGTTTGAAGTATCCAACGCCGCAATGAAATGCAATTTGCATAATTATCCTTGCCGATCTAACCTTAGCTTTATTTTTCTGTTTGTTTTGTAAAAAATGACAATGTTTACGTACAAACTGAAATACAAATTAGTATATTTCATTACGAGTGCGGAAAGCCTGTCATTGCAAAGAGTTCCGACAAATGTCTACCCGATCCGAGGCGCAGCCGAAGGTGAGGGTTGACAGTCGGAACAAGTTGCAATGACGGTTCCGCACGTGTACTGAACAACTATTTTTAATACAGTTGCGAAAAAATGTAGCAATTTAATAAAATAATAAAAACACAATAAACTCAACTAACCAATCATTTATTTCTTATAAAAGTTATAATTCACATATGTAACATATATATATATCTTTTAAAGTAATATTGGCTAACTCCTCTGTGCGGCAAGCTCCAACAACGCCAAAAATCAGCGCAACCTACAAAAAAAGGGATTTGATTAATATTTTTTTAAATAATATATTGACTGTATTTTGCGATTTCGTAAACTGAATACTAAAGAAAAATATAAGTATTTATTAATAAATTACCTTTGTGGCTAAATGATCGCATCGGGAGCTTCGTTCAATAACCTTTCCACCTCATTCGATGTTAATATTTTCGACTTTTTAGTTGTAAAACCGTCTGATTGTCGTTTTAAGAAAGCATTTAGTTTTGGGTATTCACTTATATCCACGTTGTTCCTTATGTTCAGTATACTTTTTATCATCGAAAACCTCGACCATAACGTAGAAGGTTTTAATTTTGCTGAGAGTTCGAAGAAGTATGCCAACATAACATTTTCTGAAAAACTATTTGCTTTTTTCTTTTCTCTGCACGCAATAAATTCGTCGTATGTAGATATGTAGCGACTTTTTGACTTTTCCGGTAAAATGTTCTCCGAAACATTTATACTGAGTTCCGGTGGTGTTAATTCAAATAAAATATCGTCGAAATTACTCATTTTGTGCAACAAACAACTAAACTCGCAAAGAACATTTTGGAAAATGGCGCCAACCGTAAAACAATATAAGCACAGGCAAAGGGAACTATGCCCATACAGCCAAGTCTTCAGTAGAATTTTTTTATTGATATGTAATGAAAATGAAATTTAATGAGATGAAATGAAATGAAACCTAACTAACTCATTGAATCAAATCATTAAATCTGATATTGAAACAAATTAGTAGCTTCTTTTTAGAAATATTTGCATGAATCATAAAAACTTCGTGGTTGGTTTTTTCTTTTTAATAGACATTATTTTGACAGTTGGGAAAGAGAACGCACGAGTTCGGAAAAGGTAAAGAAAAAGCTCGAGTATGTAATAGCCCACATCCCGAACGCTATACGTCCCTGCAATACGCCACTTTTTGAGCAACTGTATTAAAAAGATTATTTTTCTAATGCTTTCAAATAACAAAACTTTTTTTATGATCTACTCGATTTGCGTCGAAAGAAAAACAAAACTTTACAGTCCCTCATTGAATCTTGTATTTGTGTAACTGCGAATACTTAGACAATCGTTGATCATGTGCTTAACACATATCAGTTCTTAGATAATGGTCATTGTAAACGAGTATGTTTTTTACATAAAATTAACTTGTGGCTGACTCCTATCGCACCTGATGAAAAGTGCAGATGAGGCCAAAGGTTATCTCACTGGCTAAGTAACAGCTTGTTCATTCTAGCCTTGAAGAGCCTTAGGCTGTATCTATCTGGAAATACAGAAAATAGACAGATGGAAGGTCTAAGATGTGTTTGTAGTTTAGGTACCTGGAAGTCAATATGTTTTGACATTTGACATTTTTAAGAAGTCATACATCTCTTGTCCAGGTGAGCGGTTAGTTCCGAAGGAGTGTTAAAATCTCTCGATGAGGGTGTAACATAGATGTGCGTTTGTCACTGCATAAGGTGATGATTTAGCAGATTGAAATGTATGATGTATAGGAAAGATTCGTGTCTAATCTCTAGACCAGTGGTGGTGTAGGGGTATGGCACGCGGCACGGAATGCTGAGGACCTGGGTTCGATTCCCAGCATTGGTCTTTTTTCTGGGGTTTTTTCTGTGCATCTATATTTCAGTTTGTATTTAGTACGAAATGTATGATTTCACGGGATGACCGTAAAAGTAATAAAAAAAATGAAGTTGAAAAAATAAGTACAAAAAAAGATACTTCATAGCTAACTTATTTTTAAGAAGTGCATTCTGTTGATTCACTTTTCGGAATATTTCCAAAATGGCTGAGCTATGCGGAGTATAAACTCAAAAGTATCATAGTTCAGCCATTTTGGGTGTAGCGGGCTCAGGACAAAATCATTTGTCTACAGTCCCATTTCGCCACCTTCTTAAATCGCCCTCATTGTCATTTGGTCTACTGTTCTGATTCGTCAACATTCCTATATCGTCACTTTCCTAACTTTTCCGCTTTCCTACACGGACTAGAGTATCAACTCGTCGACATTTCAACAGTCAACAGTCTTACTTAGGCACAGTGCTAACTCTTCAACATTCCTATTTATACCAAGCAGCACCGTGGTCGAGATAGGATTGTTGTTCGGTACTGGTGACTAAGTATAGTACTATAAAGTAGTAAAGTAGTAGTAATATAAAGAGGGGGTGTTTTTGTAAGGTGACGATTTAGAAACAGTAGCCTGACGACGTGGCACTGTGGAAGATTTAAGAAGGTGATGTAATGGGACTATGGTCGAAGTCATCCTGAGCCGTCTAGCGTTCACAGCGTGCTTAGTAATATTTCATTTTTCACAGGTACGGGTTCTCCGGCAGACCGTGTCTGCTGCGGACCATTTGCGAGGCAGCAGACGTTCCTTTTACCCATGAAAATGGTCTTCTTGGTGAAATAGCGCATATATTGCTGACGTAAGTTATACTCGTATGTAACTACCTATAGGTATATAAGGCATTTAAGGCGGAGTACTTCTAAATTGTCATCTTCATCATGCCGGCCTATATACGTCCCACTGTAGGGTACAAGCCTCCTCTTGGAATGAGAGGGCTCCAGCCGTAGTCCCCATGCGGGCCCAGTGCGGATTTGGAACTTCACATACACACCACTCTGTCTGCGAAGAATTCGTTTATCTCTATCCTGCGGAAACTGTGCATTTTTCCGGAATAACAATATCCTGTACATGTTACCTACTCCGGATTATAAACTATGTATCAATGTACCAAAATTATATCAGAACCCGTGCAATCGTTCTGGCGCGAAAAAGTAACAAACAACAATCTATAGGTTTACAAAATTTCGCGTTGATAATTTAGTAAGATAATGTTGTGGTTGTTGTTGATCATGATGATGATGATGATGATGATGATGGCAATGATGATCATAGTGATTATGACGACGATGACAATAATCTGTTTTCTCATTCCAGGCCATCGTCAACGAAAGACGCTCTCTCCCACCACACTGACAATGAATACCACGCAGCAGAGAGGCTCGGTCGTAGCGCCGGCGCTGATTGCGAACAACTCTTCCCCGAATGCGAAAACTCTATACTTGACACGTTTACCGAAATCGGAGTTGACACGCTGCATAAATTTGGATTGTTTTGAATAAAGTGAACGATTTTTTGTATTTTACAAGCTTTTTAGTTTCACCCGTTTTGGTGTTGTCTGTCGGTGATGAAATCTTTCAAGTGAGTACACACTTTACATGGCGTGTCGTGCATTTTCAGCCCCGCAGACACGAACGAACTAGCCGATGATAGCCGAAGATACGATTCAAACTTTAAATCAGTCTTATGCCATATAGTTACAAGGTGCTAATTACAGTGCACCTATTATCCGTCTCCCTCACTCAGAAGTATGGCGGCTGACTAGCATGGCTCGACGCGCGCTAACATGGTGGCAGCAACCCACCATTAGCCGCACAGGAAAAAGACGCGCCGTGCGTGGAGCATGCCGATTGGTCAATTGCATTTCCCGCGCTTCTAAAAAGCTTCTTCTGCGCAGGTATATCGGTGAGCCATATCAGTTTTGTGTACTACACTACTGTACTTCTAGTAGTTGAAATTGAAAGAATGACGAAGAACTGGGGATCGAATCCCGGCCCGGTTTTGTTTCTGAGTTTTCGCGTCAGTAGAAATTGACAAGTTAAGTATGAAGTATCTTTTTCTATTTATTTTTTATTTTTTCAACTTCATTTTTTTTAAATTACTTTTACGGTCATCCCGTGAAACCATATATTTCAAACTAAATACAAACTGAAATATAGATGCAGGGTTTTTTCTGTGCATCTATATTTCAGTTTGTATTTAGTTTGAAATATATGGTTTCACGGGATGACCGTAAAAGTAATAAAAAAAACGAAGTTGAAAAAATAAAAAATAAATAGAAAAAGATACTTCATACTTAACTTGTAAAAGTTGGCCTAGTAGCGCCATCTCTTGGTCCAGGTGAGCGGGTAGCTCCGAAGGAGTGTTGAAGTCTCTCGGTAGAGGGCATAACATAGATGCGCGCTTTATCACTGCCTAATGTGATTATAACAGACTGAAGTGTACGATGTATGGGAAAGATTCGTCGCTAACTTCTAGACCAGTGGTGGTGTAGGGGTAAGCACGCAGCAGGGAACGCTGAAAACCTGGGTTCGATTCCCAGCATTGGTCTTTTTTCTGGGGTTTTTTCTGTGCATCTATATTTCAGTTTGTATTTAGTTTGAAATATAGTAGAAATTGAAAAAATATTTTTGAGTAAAAAAAAACTATGGTGTTGTGATTTAAAGTATCACAAATATTTTATAACTACACGTAAGCCAATCGAACACTTTGTATACAGGGTTATTTGTAATTCACTGACATCCTCTTAACCCTGAATTCCTATCACTCGAACAAATGTTTTTTGTTTTACGACTTTTTAAAATGAAGCACTTTTTAGGGTTCCGTAGTCAACTAGGAACCCATAGGGGTAAGGGAACTATAAAGTTTCACCATGTCTGTCCGTCTGTCTGTCTGTCTGTCTGTCTGTCTGTCTGTCCGCGGCTAAGCTCAGAGACTGTTAGTACTAGAAAGCTGTAATTTGGCATGAATATATATATCAGTCACGCCGACAAAGTGATTGAATAAAAAAAAGTAAAAAAGTTTTTTTTAGGGTACCTTCCATAGACGTAAAGTGGGGGTGATTTTTTTTTCTCGGCTAATCCTATTGTGTGGGGTATCGTTGGATAGGTCTTTTAAAATCATTGCGGAACTTTAAAATGAAAATTTTCATTAAAATCGGCCGTCCTCCCCCCTCTAAAATCTAAACTGTTGGGTGGAAAAATTTGAAAAAATTCAGAAGGGTAGTAAATATATCAAATTTACTAGGAAAATTATAGCGGCTGAGATTGCTTGGAAATTATTTGTAGTTTAAGAGTAAATAGTAGCCTAAGGTATAAAACATACCTAAACTTGGATGATTCCGTACACATACGAAATCCTTAGAAAAATATTACTTGATTTTTTCGTAATGGCTACGGAACCCTACCTTGGGCGTGTCCGACACGCTCTTGGCCGGTTTTTTCCCATACGAATACACAGAGTATCGTAAAAATAAGAGGTAATCTCAAATTTTCAAAACGTTATTACACCAAAAATATTAAGTTATGACAAAAGCCGTAAAACAAAAAACATTTGTTTAAGTGGTAGGAGTTTAGGGTTAAAAGGATGCTAGTGAATTACAAATAACCCTGTAGTTACTTTACTAGTGTGAGAATAGGCCACAATAGAGAGTTTTCACTCCAGGTAGATGTTATGCCTGGGGACCAAAGTCCGAAGGAAGAGAAGTCGAAGTTGTATTTATGCATCTGAATTGTAAAACTTCGATAGCGCGATGTAGAACGTAGCGGTTTCTCTAACTGATGACTAGATAGCGCTTGATGTTGCTACAAGTCTCCTTTACCAAACCAAAAAAGAAAAATTAGCAATAAGTAGTAATAAAAATTAATAAAAATAATAAGAATAATAAATATAGATAACATTATTTAAGCAGTTCACTTCATATTTCCTAATACGAACTCCTAAGGAATAGACATAGGTAATTTATGGTGGTCATTTCAATTATTCCTAAATATAATTACGTAAATAAAAATACGCTTCTCAAACACATTTTTCGTACATATAAAGTTGTGGATCAGAGCAAGTGTCGCCGTAATTCAGAGATAATCGTTTACGAGGGATTGTAGGAAGCCGGGGCAATTAAAACAATTTAATGACTGCTCTAAACCCTGTATTATCCTTACCGACATATAAAATTAAAAATCCTAAATCACTTCGACTTACTCGTTATATTTACATTTTCTTAAATTTGAGGCTTATTCTGTCAAGGCGCTTAGCGTGCCACCAAACGTCTCACGGCAGACTTGGGACACAGGAGATTTGGGTTTCAAGTCTCATTGCAGAAGGCAGTACCGTGGAGACGGTATGAGTTGCAGTACCAAATGGTAGCAGCAATCCATTTCACCACACGACTGTAGATGGCACAAAAGATGGATGGGTAAGGCACATAAGCATTTCAACTGCCGTAACTTTTGTGTCACGAAAAGTGACGAACAAGTCCATGAACTAATACTAATGTTCCGCGACTACACACAGCACCACAAGTGGTGAACATCTTTAAGCGAGTCACACACTGTACTGTTGACACTGGCCACCGAGACCGTGTCACTGTTTCGTAAATTTGAATTGATGTCTTCTAGAATTTCAACGAAGAAATGAACAGCGGACAGCAGACGGTCTGGTGAGCCATTCGTTGATAGGCTGTGACAATGGTATCCTATTATCTCGCCACATTTGTTTTTCGGTTTTTAACGTTACATAAATCAGTTATGGTTTTTAACAGTGGCTAGCAATGTAAAAATGTAGTTAATACAAAAAAAAAAACTTATTTCGTCTCATTCTGTATTCGTCATTCATTCTTTATTCGTCTTGTTCGCTATCCGTCATTATCATATTTGGTCACATTCTGTAACTTGTCTCTTTCTTAATAACTCTTATTCGTTTTTCGTCACGGTCTTTCTTAGACTCATTCGTCGTTCTTCCCTTTCGTTTTTTGTCTCATTCACTTATGAAAATTTATTTACCAGCATTTGGCGAATAAGTAAATGAGACAAAAACGAAAGGGAAGAACGAAGAAAAGAGTCCAGGGAAGACCATGACGAAAAACGAATAAGACGTATAGTGAACAAGAAGAAGACAAATACAGAATGAGGCGAAAAAATTAATCGAAAAACGAATGAGGCGAGATAATAGGATACCGTGACAATGTGTGGTTGTAATAGGCTACTTTCCAAACTAGTCAGTCTTTTAGATTATCAAAAAATATTGGACACGTATTTTTTATTTTGTCAATTAAACAAAAAATTACGAAGATATGGCGCGTTGAAGTTTCGCGTGACGTCACTTGTTCCTACACTTTGTATGAGCGTTTTAGGAACAAGTGACGTCACGCCTCGTCACGCGGAACTTCAACGCGCCATATCTTCGTAGTTTTTTGTTTAATTGTCGAAAGAAAAATTACGTGTCTAATATTTTTTGATAATGTAAAATACGGACTAATAAGAATTATTATTTTTTTACCTAGGAAACATCCCTATTTACAGTGATGCTTATTATTAAATACCAATTCTTAAAGTCTATCGTTTAATTCAGTTAGGGAACAGTTTTATAGTGAAACGACAAATTAAGGCCATCGCAGTTGGCGACTAGAGTAATGTGAAGACGATTGTCCTTTATCAAAGGAGTTTGAAACGCGTTCGGCGACCGTTTGTTATAATTGGCTAAGTAAAGTTTTTTGAAGAGGTGCTAATTATATTTTCTTTCGACAGTCGGCGTTCTCGAGATCGAGAAACTGCAGCTGTTTTATTTTTATCTCCTATTGTTTACTGGAAATATTTTTTTAAGTGTTCGAGATGACATTTGTGAGATTTTACGGCTGACAAGCGGTTCGTGCTCAGTACTAAGAAGAAATAGAAAAAAAACGAAGTCAACTGTCACTTCTGTCAATGTCAAATCGTTTGCGTTTCGTTTGCTTTGCGTTTTGGTGTGCTCAGTGTGATTTTTGGACTATTTTTATCGACCTCCGCATAAAATCCGGTCTTTCAATTTTACCGCATTTCTCCACGACCTATGCACGTTAATTGGATCACGATTGAATAAAATAGTTTGGAACTGCTTCTTGGACAACGCAAAGCAAACGAAACGCAAACGGTTAGATTTCATTAATCAATATAATTAGCACCTCTTCAAAAAACTTTACTTAGCCAATTGCCGCATGACACTAACTTGAACTTGATTAGGTCACAAGTCAGTGGGCAGATCTCTGCCACGCTGGCTCGTTGGTCAGACGATTATCCGGTCGGCACCGAACGGAGTACATGGCATGTATAAGAGGCTTACTTAGCAGTGGATAGATTGTGGGCTGATTGATTGAAGTTGAACTAACTATCCAAAGATATATGAGTTATTAAGAACGTTTAAAAAAAATAACGCTTTGTCAGAACATAAAAGTTATCTTCGCCAAACAATGCGTTTGTCCAAACACATTTTTACCGATATGGCAAGATCCCGTAAAGTTCGCAAAAAGGACACTGTTTAAACTAAGTGTTAAATATTATTAAGATCCGTCATGCAGTTTCGTAAACATGTCGATGAGCGATATGGAAGTGCAGTGGAACTTTCTGGAACAATCTCGATGCTTCTGGCCGTGCAGGAATGCTTGAACATACGGAGTCGCGTCAGGGCTTGGGAAGTCGTCGAGGTCGTTTAACGGGCTGAAAAACAATAGTACATTGTTGTAGAGGCTGGAAAGTAAGCAATAGATGGACGAGTTTGTTTGAGGGCAGACGCGTAGCGGAGGCCCTCGAAAGTACGAGTCCATCTATTGCACTTTTGGCCGAGACTAAACATTGTGCTTTTCACGACTAATGCGAGGAAATCATTATCATCATCATCATCATAATCATCCATCCATCCATCCCGTCCATCCCGTCCATCCTGTCCATCCCGTCCATCCCGTCCATCCGACCATCCGTCCATCCGTCCATCTATCCCGTCTATCCCGTCCATCCATCCATCCCGTCCATCCCGTCCATCCGTCCATCCCGTCCATCCTGTCCATCCCGTCCTTCTGCCCATCCGTCCATTCTGTCCATCCCGTCCATCTCGTCCATTCCGTCCATCCATCCCGTCCATCCGTCCATTCCGTCCATCCGTCCATCCGTCCATCCTGTCCATCCCGTCCATCTGCCCATCCGTCCATTCTGTCCATCCCGTCCATTCCGGCCATCCCGTCCATTCCGTCCATCCCGTCCATCCGTCCCGTCCATCCCGTCCATCCCGTCCAACCCGTCCATCCCGTCCATCCCGTCCATCCCGTCCATCCCATCCAACCCGTCCATCCCGTCCATTCCGTCCATCCGTCCATCCATCCCGTCCATCCGTCCATTCCGTCCATCCCGTCCATCCCGTCCATCCGTCCATCCGTCCATCCTGACCATCCCGTCCATCTGTCCATCCATCCATTCTGTCCATCCCGTCCATCCCGTCCATCCCGTCCATCCGTCCATCCAGTCCGTCTGTCCGTCCGTCCGTCCGTCCGTCCGTCCGTCCATCCATTCATCCATCCATCCATCGCATGCAGCAGACGATTACTGTTGATTGGTCCAATAATGTCGTTTCAGCACGCCAGGAATGAAATTCAGAAATTATCTTTCAAAAAGTCGTATCGTATAATGAAATACATATACTGATACGTCTTGTTTTCGATTAGTGTAACTTTGTTGTCGTGTTTGTGCGCCATAAATGAGTCAGCTGTTAAATGTACATATATAGGCAGTTTTGAGTACTGGATTTAGGTTATCTATGGCCACATTTTCGAGCAGTGTCGTGAAAAGAATATTATGTTAGTTTTTATGCTAACAGTTACGAGACATTACGGATAATATTGTGAAACTGATTCGATCTTTACAAGCTTTTAATTAAGTAAGAAAATTATTATAAAATACATTTAAAAAGTAAAAGTTAAGTTCAAGATATTACAATATATATGCAGTTCTAAGACAGGAGTCATAAGTGTTTGATTGGAATCCAGTGCTTCTTTAAAAATCGGGCTGTTTTTTTACAAGTGTCATGTCTCTACCTCTCAACCGGATGTCGTGAAATTTTGTGAGAAGTATGATCATAATAGATTTTTTAATCAATTCAGTTCTTCGAGATTTTTCCAAATGACGGAACTATTATTCCAGCTATTTCGATAAAATGTCAAGGATATGTAAGCAGTAAGGCAATGATACCAACTTGAGCACGAATGTAGCTAGCTCATGCAGCAGGTTATCTTCGTCATCAGGTCGCAAGGGCTCGGCGCCGAGTCGGCACAGAGTGTGCAGCACGCACGATGTGCCGTTATGGCCGTAACTAAAAAAACATTCAAGGAATTCAAATTTTACTCATAATTTTATTATAAATGCAAATGGCATGAATCATGATAATTCATAATTAATAATCTTCGTGAACCTGCAAGGGCATTGCAATCATTTAACAATTGCAACAAACTATCTTGGAATATAAATAACTATAAATTAACACTTTAACTGTCTGTGCATTGGGACTGTTAAAGTGTTAAAATTTTTAAAAAACCCCAACGCAATAAGGTCACATAATTTTTGAAAATACAGTGGATTCCCACTATGTGTCTACGATTCCTTTCACAGCTAACAAAAGAGCTGATAACTTTGAAATGGCTGAACTAATTTTGATAAAAACAAGTCTAAAGACCATCGCGAAGGAACCTGCTTTCAAATAAAAAAAAATCGCATCAAAATCAGTTCACCCGTTTAAGAACTGTGACGCCACAGACAACACACAGATACACACACACATAACGGTCGAACTTAATAACAGCCCTCTTTTTTCGTCGGTGGTCAAAAATAAGGTTTGGCACAATTTGGCTGCTACATTGAGATGGAGAAGAACGTTCACGTTTTAGGTAGCCATCTTGTAAATAGGAACAAAAACATAGAGATGACATAAAAATAACTAAAATAAGGTGGACTTGCACGGACAACTAGAGTTAACTATTTAACCTTGACTTAAGGATTGTTACCTTCTTCGCCGGATTCCAAGTTTGTCGAATTCCAAACTCGTCGGTTTCCAAGTTTGTCGGATTATAAGTTTGTCGCTGTACACTCATGTTCGATTTGTTCCTAAATCGATGACAAATTAGGAACTAATCTCATGTTTATAAACTTGGGTGTTTGCAATCTTGGATAAGGTAGGTTAGGTACATTAAAAATATTTTATTTATTTATTTAGTACCTTTGTAATTAAATTAAAATCATTAACTGAAACATTTTCTACTTGATAAGAGCAACCAAAATTAAACATTATGATAAACAAAAAGCGATCTATAAAAATAAGTAGTTATTTTAAGTTTCACACAGTCTGCTCAGGCACAGTCTTTATGTCTTTGACCGTAATAAATCAACCAGTTTGGAGTCTGACGAACTTGAAATCCGACGAGTTTGGAATCCGACGAACTTGGAGTCAGACGAAGAAGGAACCAATCGACTGAAGTGCTAATCTAGGGTTACTAACTGCAGGACTCTTGAAATTCAGTGGATGTGATATTATTATTGGCGCGGTTTTTGATCAGTTTTTGTAAATAAACACACATACTTACTACATGGATATTGTAATAAATTTTGTGCAAACAATAACGGAAGGTGTTTGCTGTATAAAACTATCTTTAAAGAAACAGTGCGGACTTTGTTGCTTTACGGACGTTGACGAACGTCACATCGAATTAAGTTTCATTGGGGTTTGATATTTATTAAATGTTCGCTAGACTTAATACTGCTCAGAAGAAAGAATAAACCTCGGACTTGGTAAGTCACTATGAATCGAAGGTTTTTTTTAACAGCATGAGTCTACTAAAAGCTCTACGTTACTCAGGTGGCAAACATAATAAATTACTACGTGGCATACGGAAAATGTGAATTGACATATCCAATTTATGCGCAAATTGCTTTCAAAGTAAACAGTTGCCAGAGTTCGATAAATCATGCTTGTGTATTTATTCAATTTTGACAGCATTTTTTGTTGATAGTACATATTTTTAAATGAACGAGTAGATATAAAATATGTATTTTGTAGCTACTAAAACCAACTTAACTAAATAATATAGATAGTCATCTTTTCATCTCAGCTTATAAAAGTCCCACTGTACACTGGTCCAGGCCTCCTATCACAATGAGAGGGCTTTAGCCGCAGTTCCTACGTGGGACCAGTGCGGATCAGAAACTTCACATACACCATTGTCACCATTGTCTTCGGTCTGGTGTGTGCAGATCTCTTCACAAGTAAAGTTCATGGTAAATTTCTGATATGATTTCGTACATAAATTCAGAAAAACTCAGAGGTGCGAGACGGGCTCGAACCCACGACCCTCACTTTGAGAGGCATAGATCAAACTACTAGGCTACCACGTCATTTTTTGTCTAATTGTTCACCCCAACTTAAATGCCTCTTAGCTACGAGTAGTTGTTGTTGGAGAACTTGTTTGGTCTGACCAATGTTATGTCTAACTTCATTACGATTGTGATCAGCCGCAAGACGGCTAATGTTAAACAAAGTTCTCCTCCTTTAGAACGCCACAATGAACGACAACTCACTACTTGCATCACTGCATCATGCAGCTCTCATGATGTCATCAGCCCATTTAGTGGGAGGCCTGCCAATGCCTCGCCTTCCTGCTCGTGGTCACTCGAGAAGCTGTCTATACCTCTTAACCTCTTATTCCAGTTAATATAAGTTCGATACCCGCAATGATTTTCTAATTTTGAGTACCTAAGTGTTTTTGCTGCACTTTTTCCTGCCACAACCCTGGATTTTAGTTATTAATTTTGTTCTGTACTGTTTTGGTGATAAATAAAGAATATTTGTATTGTATTATATTTGTATTTTTAGTTTATTAATCGCATGCTGCAAATAGTAATAATAACAAAGGAAGAAACCTGTATACTCGAAATACTCGCATGTTCAGCAAATAAATTATCATTATCATTATTTATAGGTAACTAACTGTAAGTAGTGTCTAAGACACAAGCTCGGCCTACTTTGGACATTAGGGTGTCGTATATTTTAGATTAATCACTAATCACCTCAAATCTCATATTGGAACTATAAACTAAGTATGTAAATTAATCTCAATAAACTTTACAAATTACTTTAGAAATTTACTTATTTATATTTATTTCTCCCCCAAAGATTGTATGTCCTTCGAGCGGTGTAGCTCGCCCAGTGCCACTTGCATATTAACTTCACTTCTTTATTATTTATTACTATGTCGCTCATAAACTATTCCGAATACTCGAATTTTATAGCTTTGGAGGGAAATTTGAATGTGACATTGTTGATTTAATGTTCGTGTTAAAGTTTTAAATCATTCTGATTCGATTCAATGATGGATGGAGACTGCTAAACTTGGAGCTTCTCTGCGAAATCGAATTAGGTACACAGAGAGCCGAAGAATGAAAATAAGCGACTAGCCTAAAGTATTGCCAAACGTTAAGTGGCAGTAGAAGGCATGTTGCCTGAAGAAGTGATGGCCGTTGGGGCCATTGTATTCTTGAGTGGCGATCAGATACTGGAAGATGTAGCGTTTGTAGTTAGGCCCTCCACAAGGTGGAATAATGAAGGTCGCAGGAGTCTCTGTATAGAAAAATAATATTTTGTCTGCCACGGCCACGTGTCTGGCATCCTCAATGTTTGTAGATATGAATCGACCTAAAGAGCCCACTGCAGCTTTGCAAGACAAACTTTTGATTTGTTTTTTACCTGTTCAGCATTTCTTCCACATATTTGTAAAAATGATACAACTTCGCATCGCCTTCATAGTCTTCTTCCCTCTTCTTCCTGGAAAACCCGGTGTATCCAGAATTGGCTTCCAGTATGTCGAATGGTATCTGGGTTCGGTTCCAGGGCAGTTGGAAGTTGGCCTGGAACGCCCAACCAACGTTTATGGTCTTGATAGGCGTAGGAGTTGTTACGCCAATGTTGAGCTGAAATAGAAAGTGGGTTTAATTACAACGATAATTGCTCATACTAATGGCAAGGGCCAAAAATTCTAACACCTATGAAGGAATAAAATAAAGCCCTGTAACGGACAGATAGTGTAGTGATATTAATAGGATTCCGATTGTCACCCGTGTGCACGAAACTCTAAATAGTCAATAAAATTGACTGGTGACATCAACTACCCTATAGCATGAAGCTGCTTTAAGTTAACCACGTTGGCTTCGGTATTCTCGCATGCTTGTTGTTAGTCTGCAACCGTTGTGTTTGACGTGTCGTTGGCGTCAAAACGTTAACAATACTGTAACACTCAGCAGGGCGCTACTCAGACATTCGAAAAGCGAAGTTCGTATCGTAGCGTCTTGGTCACTCTCGTATTAAATGCTATTTGCGATAGCGGGGCGGCACGATACGGAGTTCGAATCATGATCTTCGTAGTATAAGGTCAGTTCGTGATGTGCTAACGAACTAATAATGTACAGTCTCGTTTTAAAATGTCAGCGCGCTCCGATTTGTAGGAACGCCAAACTATGTCAACCACACCACACAAACAAACCACACACACACCAAACAAATAACAAAAAAAGAAGCAAGGAAGCCTAGGTTTGGAAGCCGTGGCAGCCCAGTGGTTTGGAAGTCGCGGTAAAATAGTGGCTTGGAAACCGCGGTAGCTAGTGACACCTCACACTTGATACCTGATTTACACTCTCGCCTCGTCACCTCGCCTCGCGCCTCGCCTCGCCGTCTCGCTCCGGACGCTAGCCTCAAAATCAAGGCAAATCACGAGACGAGGCGCGAGGCGCGCCTGTTCACACTCTCGTCTCGTGGCTCGTCCCGCAGTTCGTCTCGCCACTCGTACGCGAGTGTAAACCAGGTATCAAAATCCATTGAGCCGTTTAGGCTGCAGGGCGTGCCAAAGAATGATACAAACTCACTCTACATACATACATTGGGTCTATAATGACTCCCATAAAATTTTAAGTCATAATGTATCATTAGTCATAATCAACGTTAGTCATACAGTGATTTATTTCTGAAACAATTTATTTTTCTGAATTGTTATAAAACAAACCTAACCTAACCTACTGCATTCTATAAGATGGCATTTAAAAAAGTCCTGAAGAAAATACCGTTTCAGAAATAAATCACTGTATGACTAACGTTGATTATGACTTAAAATTTTATGGGAGAAAGGAAAGGGGCACCGACATACATTACATACGTACATAAATACATACGCTCGAAAAACATAACCCTCCTTTGGCAGTCGGGTGAAAAGATTAATAAAATTATGAGTGATTGAGTAAATCCAGAGCAAAGTATAATATTAGCAGAGCGTTAATTTTCTTAAACAGACCTAAGCTAATTTGTTTTATAGAATGTACTTAACGTTCCTTAATCGGGAGATGTTTCCTTTATATTTATATACTTCGTTTTTTTTAGCGTTAGAAATAAGGTAAACAATCTTGACGTGTCTTTTTAATGAAAAACGCTTTTAAAAAATAGTACTTAACTTATGAAAACAAAAGAGTATAAATGACCATATTATTATTTCCTTTCAAATTGTTACATATTAGCTGTGACTTATTTTTCAAAAGTGTTTTTCAATAAAAAGGCACGTCAAGATCGCTTAACTTCTTTCTAATGCTAAAAAAATCGAAGTGTAGTTTCAGGGGAATTTCAGGAATAGGGTATAACTATATTTTTTTCTCCGATTCTAGAAATTTCTGCATGGATCTGCTCAGGATCAATAGCACATCGATTATAATGGAGTAAAAAATGTCCCCAGTTTTTCATACAAAAATAAGTGTCGGTTTTGTTACCTTCAAATACCAATGAAAAGTAACAAAACCGACTCTCGGGACACATTTTGTCTCTATGTGTAGAATCGATAGTGCTACTGATTCAGATCCATGCAAAAAAATATAAAATCTGAGAAAAAAAATGTATTGTACTGTTTGCACGGCTCTATACCGCTACTGGCAGGTTAGTCTGATTTGTTATGTATAAATTTAGACATAATTTCTAGAACTTCATTTTAAATAAATAGCATTGCCAAAGGTATACGAGCCAGGGCAGATTGCTCCGGACAGCCGAAGGTGCTGGTCATGATATTGTAATGCTTAGTTATACTGATCTCAACGAATAAATCCAGGTATGAAGAAAATTGAATAACCTATTTAACACGCACACTTTTTAATATTTTTATTTTTATTTTTTTTTATTTTTTTGTTTGTTTGTTTATTGTTTTAATCTTAGGTTTTAATAGCAATAATAGTAATAATTGTTTGTGTTTTAAGTGTTGTTAAAAATTTCATTTTCAATACTAGCTTTTTCGCTGAGTGTACTTTTTGTTGACTGTAATAATTGCATTGTCATTCAACCTACATAAGTATATGAAATTTCATGTAAATCCGACCACTCGAAGTGCATTGCAAGTTAATAAAAAGTTTTTAAAAGTAGCCTATGTTAACGGAATTATATAGTGTATAATAGCTTTCTATTGGTGAAAGTTTTTTTTTAATCGGCTCAATAGTTTTAGAGATTCCCCTATAAACAAAGAAGCAAAGAAAGTTTAGATATTTCCCTGTAACGTGGGAATTTTGAAAAATCCTTCCTTAGTGCAACTCATGATAGTTTGTTAAAGCAGAATATTTGCGGAGCTTGTTTATTTGAGTCTGATTGGCAGCCACTTGCAATTGGAGTGCGGTGCTTTGGATATGGGACGTGGCAAAAGTGTCGACACACGTCGCATCCATCAGATATCGCCCTAAAGTTCATTGCACCAAGGCACCATCAGGCCTGTTTCTGTCGGTTCCGGAGTCACTGGCTCCTGGCGGTCGCTCGTTCAGAATTGCAAAATACTAGATTGCCGACTTACCCTATTTCTAAAATACCAAATTCCCAGAATACCAGACTTTCCTGTCACCGTGTTTTTCTCTATTTCGGATTGCCAAAAAAGCTTGTTTTTAATACACCATGTTCCATTCAAAACCGAATTTCCATAATACCAGATAGTGAAATCACCAGGCTCGTAGAACACGACCCCCTGGCCTTCCCACGACGACCACGACCTGCCTGACGAGCCTGGTGATTTCAATATCGGGTATTATGGGAATTCGGTGTTTAATGGAACATGATGTATTGAAAACACGCTTTTTTGGCAATCCGATATAGAGAAAAACACGGTGACAGGAAAGTCTGGTATTCTGGGAATTTGGTTTTTTAGAAATATTTAGGGTAAGACGGCAATCTAGTATTTTGAAATTCTGATATTTAGGGAACGAGCGCTCGTGGCAGTGGTAAGGTTAGCACACCATGGCATAATAGACGACCATCACTCTTTATGCACGACAAACCATGGCGGCCTGTATCATCCACTTCCTTACCATACTTACTGGTATCGGTGGGTTTTATAAATGACAAACATGTCATTGAAAAGTCTAGTTCAGTTTTGTTCCATTCTATTTACCATAGGTACAATTTGCTTAAAAATTATTTCAGAATATTTTTCAAAAGTTGTCATTTTACAATAACAAACCTACCTCTGATAGTTTTACAGGTAGTTTTGACAAACTTAAATTACTGAGTACAGCGTCAAAGATGAAAAAAAAAAGATATATACAAGCATATCACAAAAATTGCAGATGTGCCCACACCAGTTTAATTTGAAAGGCAATAATGCGAAGATGATTTTAGGCCTATTTAAAACAATGCATTGCGCATATGACATCCGACCATTGCGCGTTGGTCCATTGAAGAGTTGATCGCGTGATTTGCGCGGACGAAGTCGAAGGCAAAAGCTAGTTTTGATTAAAGGTTTCCATTGGAAAAGCTATACTCATGTACGTTTAGCCACACTTATTTGGTTATCCTATATTCTGGATTAATATAAAGGATTATATTTTTTTATTTTTATGTTGTCTTCTACTATTTGGTGGTGGTACTCTTGTAACCTTAAATAAAATATTTTTTCTTTCTTTCTTTAATATAAACACAGTAAAAAAACTTACTTGATACAAAGTACTGTTTGTCCACAATAGTTGTCGTCGTTGCCTATGCAAGCTCTCGTGGACTGTCGTTGTCTCGCTCAGACATATCATAAATGATACGTAACATAGCACTTTGATAATCGAATGATTATTGGGTGAAATCATGATCATGTATGAGACAGATGCGTTTGTACGCGGATGTGCCTTGTGATGCTTTACTGTATTGAATTTGACTTTGGACCGGTATTACGTGTTGAAATCGCTGAAAGCAATAGCGATGAGAATTGTTCAAAATTTCCCATATATTTCAACCAAGTGGCAAGTCGATTCATTCCAGCAAAAATAAAACTTACCCATAGCTATTCACACGTAATTCCAAACTATCAGAATACTGTCATTTGTTTTCATAGGAATTATATCAAGAAAAAAACATAAGAGTGCAAAAGCCAAGCACTACAATAAACCCTTAAATCGATACCGGCAATATATTTGCCGTCAAGCAGAAATCAAAGTTTATTCAAATTAGTAACATTTACGGTCCAAAATTTAATGTCTTGACAGGGTTGTCAAATGGTTTAAGGGTTAAGTTACTAACAATAACCAATGTCAAACCAGCCGTTAAATTTCCAGGTAAGCAAATTTCTACCATCAAAAATTTGCATACATAGAGATTAGACGGCTTGTTTCAAATAGGTTATCGTTAAAATAACTTGACGCAATTCAAACTAAGTCTCATAGCAATTGACAACCGATAGCAACTGTGATACGGAATAAGGAAAAGCTTGTCTCGTGACACCCGTTGTTGGATAAACAAATTAGTGCAAACCAGAGTCATGTGACTCGGGATTTTGAAGTACTGATTAGGATGCGTCCACAGTGGCGTAGTTTTATTAGGGCAATATTATAAATGCTGATAGAAGAATAAGCTTTGAATAACAAAAGATATCACTCAAGACTTAAACACGACTAAATACGGGAACGTATCAAAATATATAAAGTTTAAAACGAATAATGGACGAAATACATAATGGTCATAATATATACTAAAATTTTCTATGAAACTATTGATAAAACGAACTTTTTTAATCGTGTAATCTACAGATTGGTTTAGGTTAGGTTAGTTGCATTATATCAAATGACCATTATGTATTTCGTCCATTATTAATTTTAAACTTTATATATTTTGATACGTACCCCTAAATACACCATATTTTTTTTTGATTTCCGTTAACTTTAAGGGAAGATTATTCAGGTCAAATAGATTTAACTTCTCGAAGAAACTAGTGTCATACATAACTCTTATTTTGAGATATTTTAAATTTAATGGCTGAACCAGTGTCTAAGATAATCTTACGTCCTATTATTATTTACCTTTTAAATTTCGTCAGTAAAGAGTTTTCCATTCATAGCTACAAGGAGATTATTGAGGCGAGTTCGTTCGTCATTACATACCTACTTTTTATTTTATTATGTTTCACATCAATGTCATAATCGTGAACATTGGTATTGTATCAATAAACGTGTTTATCTCAACGGAAAATGCCGCGGTTTTTTCACTTTTTTTTCAATTTTTACATAAATCAATATACCAGGTAGTATCTGTTAATGTACCAAGCAACGTGTCGAATTTACCGGAAGTAAAAAAAAACACGGTGTATATTGCTAAAATTACCTCGACTTTTTTTTCTGATGAGTCGCCAGAGGGGCCAAAGACGCGAAGTCTTTGCTGTTTTTTACTTTAGGGTAGGAAGGGTGAATTGTGCTCAGGAGAAATCCCTTCGGACGAACTGGGAATGGAGGGCCCAGACAGTGTCCGACTTGCACGGACTAAAAAAACCCGGTCACAAGTCCCCTTCTCTATTGATTGTCAATACAAAAAACGCGTGCTTTAAATTTTGAGGAGGGGAGGGGTAGGGAGGGGACTTAACCTACCCACAATGTCCTGCCTCAGCCATTTGCTGGAAGGCCGGGAGAGGAGCATGCATTCTCCCGCTGGGCACTGGGGGGTGCTCAGGTCGGTCTTTTATGTTTTTACCCGTTGGTTTCTTCCTTGACCGACCCGCGCCCGTTTCTATACAATTACTTAGAGCTATTGGTTGGGTTGGTGGGATTTCCTGTCATATGCATTTATCTATAACCACGGGCTTCCTTTCTTTTGCCCTGCGATGGAAGGGTGGGTCGGAGATCTTTTGGGCCCATTGTGTGGCTTACCTCGACGTTTCGATCATATTGCAGTGGCCGTGGTCACTATAGTAGACTGAAATCAAGGTCAAAGTAGAAATATCTTTATTCAATTTCTTTAGGCTATAAAAAACGTTACGAATATCGAATTATTTGTTATTGTCATTTGATTTTTGTGTAGTAAAGCATTTTGACCAGGTGCGATTCCCGGTTATGTATCAGAGTTAAAATCGAAGCCATGGTCCCTAAGAACAGATTTCACTATCTCTCATAGTTTCTGATTTCTCCATACTGACCCATTTGGATTGATCACCTGTATATAGATATATCTTTTGGTCTAAAGTTTAGACCAAAAAATATCGTCACTGTGAGTACACCCTAATAATCGCATTACGTATAAGCTGGTGGGTCCGTTGACGCAGCCAGTAAACTCGTCAGTGAACAGTGAGCTTTAGTGGAAAAATGTGAGCGCTTTAATGAACCGTGAATGGATGCTTTAAACTGAACGATGAGGTCAGTAAAGGGATTAATTTACTAAAAAAAGTTAAAAATCATGAAGCTAAATATAAATGGTGCTTAGCATATATTTTTATAGTATGTATAACTACGTCATCAAAATAAAACATTTAAAAACAATTGTTACAAATGACGTGGCCTAGCTTACGCGTATTTAAAATGAAATATTTCAAATTTATTTTAATTCATAAAAAATATTAAGTCAAAAATAAACTAAATTGATTAATCGTCAAATCAATCTGTAATGCCATAAAAGTAAAACGTGTTAAATATTATCAGAGTAAGCTTTTTACAATCTTCACCCTCTTTAACCATTATGTTCGTAAAAACAAAACTAAAAATGCTAAAAATATCATTTGATCTACGTGTAACTGCTACACGTAAAATAAATATTAATAAAGTTAGATACTTTGCGGAGGTCCATATTAATGAACTAAAACAATTACTTTGCTCACCCGCGACAAGTTCAAGTTTAGTTCAAATTCGACTTCAAATATTTGTCTAGATTTGGCTTTCCGATGATGCTAATTAGATTTTATTTTCTATGGGATGTAGTGATTACATACCCTTAGTAAGCTCTAGAATGCGAAATAGACGACTAGCTCATTAAAGACAATCAGTAAATCCCACAGCAAAATAATATTATGTGCAATTTAATAAAATCTGAATCACTAGAACTTAGTGAAGCCAAAAAAACTCAAAGGCTACAATACAATACAGTCTAATGAGTAATGACTCTTAATAAATACGACATAGTATGCATAAAGCAAAAGCTAAGTATGATATTTACTTGATTAGTTATTGCATGAGAAGCAACCGTGGGATACGATAATGCCAGGTAAGCAAAAAGGATACCGTACAACACAGATAAAATACTTCTACTATGATTTAAATACAGTAAAAATGAAACCACTTGAATTATTATCATTCCATCGATCAATTACTCAATTCAAGACGAAGAGAATTTTAGGCGATCAGATGGCCTAGTGGTTAGAGAACCTGACTATGAAGCTTGAGGTCCCGGGCTCGATTCCCGTGTCGGGGCAGATATTTGTATGAAAAATACGAATGTTTGTTCTCGGGTCTTGGGTGTTTAATATGTATTTAAGCATGTATCTATCTATATAAGTATGTTTATCCGTTGCCTAGTATCCATAACACAAGCTTTCCTAGCTTACTTTGGGCCTAGGTCAATTGGTGTGAATTGACAACATTTCATATTTCTAAGACTATAATTTGATTCGTTCTCTGTATACTGTTTGGAAAGAGAAAGACGCTGATAGTTTTAAATTTTCACTAGGATTATTAATTAATTTATTACAATTTTTTAAAGATGTGCTTATTCTAAAAGAGCGTAACGATAGAATAGATCTATTACTTTTGTCTAGTCTCTATTAAAAAAAAGTGATGACGTAAATTTGACGTTAAGGTTGTTATCAAATTTAAAATTATGACAGCTCTTTTTTCTAGTGAAAAGGGCAAAGGAAACATATCTATTCTGTGGCAATATTTGTAAGTACATATAAAATTTGTTGTATTTTTTTAAATATGGAGAAATAAATTATAATAAATATTTTTTCGTGTTCAGGAGGCGAAACTCTTTCGATTCCTGTAGTAATATTCAGGTGTTAAAAAAATGAAAGGTTGTCAATTGTACCATGATATTTATTTATTTATTTATTTAAGAGTCAATCAAATTAATCAAAAAATCAATTTGACAGTCAATTTTTTATTCAAACTTCAGGGCATTCATCTTGCTGCTGTTATTATACGGGGCAGCGGGAAGCATGATGAGTTCTGAAGACCAAGTTAAGGAGCTAGATCTTAGGGCCAAAAGGCAGGTCAACGCTTTGCCCTTGGTCTACCCATATG
This sequence comes from Archips crataeganus, assembly GCA_947859365.1. Classification (NCBI taxonomy): domain Eukaryota; kingdom Metazoa; phylum Arthropoda; class Insecta; order Lepidoptera; family Tortricidae; genus Archips; species Archips crataeganus. The sequence goes on along the minus strand of OX402060.1, from coordinate 18,002,229 downwards.
GAGCTACTTACAAGGTAATCTAGGCAATGTTGACTGTTTACTTACAAGGAAAGGTACCCAACTGCCCGACTCCGATTTGATTTCACTACATAGTATAAAACAAAGTCGCTTCCCGCTGTCTGTCTGTCTGTCCCTATGTATGCTTAGATCTTTAAAACTACACAACGGATTTCGAAGCGGATTTTTTTAATAGATAGAGGGATTCAAGATGAAGGTTTATATGTATAATACATGCATTGCATCGCTAGTATTTTGATATATTAGAGATTAGTCTCAAATAACGGATCCATATTTTTTTTAGCTGCCCATACTCAACCTATTTGGAGAAATCGTCCTCTAAAGTATTGAAAAGAGACCAAATTTTTTAAGCAAATTGTAAATTATTACTGGTTTGATTACATGTTTGAAAATAATGAGCACGTGTTTTTTTTATATCGGCTCAAGTTCATATTTTCATAAAAAAAGCACCGATGAGAAATATAAACCCTTCAAGGATGTTTTTTTTTTTCATGAAAATATTGGTTTGAGCCGATATAACAAATCACATTACATTCGGCCGTTACTGTTACTGAAGAAGAATAATTATGAGATGAATATGCATAGCGAATCTTCCACGAGCGACTATAATAGCATTAGAGGAAACGGTCACATAGTTTCGTGGCGTAGCTTTCACATCCTTGCAGCATAGCTGCATAGCACATATCTGGTGGCAAAGCAGCTGGTGAAAAGCTCTGGTGCTCAATAAACAGTTTGTTCGTTCGTGGAAGAAATGGCAGGAGTGGAGAGGGAAACACATCTATGCGACATCCTACGTTGATGATAGTGCGCAGCGCCTTTTTCTCTTGCCGCGCGATTCTCAGGTATAGTCTTGCTTCGCCTGGCCGTAATATTTGCGTATTTGGTATAAGAGTTTCTTCTTCCTCTCACCAATGTTCATTTGTGGAAGAAATAGCAGGAGTGGAAAGGAAAAGACACTTTAGTAAAATCATCCTAAGATTAAGAAGTTTTTCCCTCTCCACTCCTGCCATTTCTTCTACAAAAGAACACAGTTTTTGTAATTGATTGTGTTGTACATCTACCTTCAGATTCTCATCGGCTTCACGTCGCCCATCCCGAACAATGAGAAACTGAACCTCAACTTCCTCTGCAACTTCCAGTACCAGTATGTACAGTTCCAGAACATATCACAATTGTCCCAGTACTATTTCATCAAGCAAGTCTCCAGGGAGCAGAGAGACGCTGATCTGGCAGCGAGGAGAGATGAGCGGCTAGTGTTCTATAGGGCTGCTGCTGATCTGATGGATGCGTAAGTTTTGGCATCCATAATTTTTAACCCTTTGTACGCCAGAGTCAACCAGTCACGACAGCCAATAAAATGCCTGACACGCCAGAGTCATCTATAGGTGACCAACATTCAACTCGAAAAAAATCCTTCTGCAATGGTAACAAAGCCCTATTTATTGACTAGACGGTTTGTTCCGTGGCGTACAGAGCATGTCACTTCGTTTGTTTTGTGGTGGTCAAAGGGTTAATATGACACCACCAATCAACTGACGTACTTTTTATGAGCTGTCAAAACACATTTTCCCATAGAGTTTGAACGAGAACGACAATACCAACTTATGACGTCACTTGTTCGCCAACTCAATCAACTAACTATTTATTTGTTTTAAAGCAACAAAAAATCTAATTTTGCAGTTAATCGAAAATTAATCTGGTTTTCAGGGATAAAATAAAGCGTTTTTTTACTAGACTCGTGTCTTCGAAATATTTTTTAATGGCGTCAACATCCCTATTTGCAAACCATTTATCAACCATTTTCGGTCATCAGACTAAGCGGCATACTTATGTAAATTTGATAACAATACAAATCTGGTTGTGAAATTTTGGTAGTTTGGCCACAAGCCACCACTTTACAGCTTAATATTTTATTTTCGTTGGTTTTTTTGTTTATATTCATTGTTTGTTTTCTTCTTTATTACTCGGCCGTCACGACCCCCTTTATAAATACAGGATTTACGACCCTAGAAGTCTTGACCCACAAGCCGAAAACCAAATTTGTTCCTGATTCATCATATTCCTAATTGGTCATATTCCTAACTCGTCATATTCCTGATTCATCATCCGCTCCGCCTTAAGCAAATTATTTTATCTAACAACCGTCGTAGTACAAAGTAGGTATAACTACTGTCCTAATACTTAGTAATCCTGTAAGCACGTGTCACGATTTCATTTGACCGTACATTGACGAGTTAGGGCTATGACGAAACAGGAATATAATTGGACCAGATAGAACCATTACTCCCCTCGCCGCAGTCGGTTCCGCGCGTCGGCAATAGTGATGAAACAACTGCACACAACTACGCGGCTTATTTTGAATCAAAGGCTGGTCATGAAGCGGCGGCTCATTCTTTTCAGCGGCATGTCTAAAGCAGAGCTCTGCCGTGTTCCTCCGAATACCCATAACTAACTCCGTTTATTGTAAATACTTTTTGATCTCTTTTCATTACACGTTCGTGTGCCTTTTTATATCGTTTTTAGGGTTCCGTAGTCAACTAGGAACCCTTATAGTTTCGCCATGTCTGTCCGTCTGTCTGTCTGTCTGTCTGTCTGTCCGCGGCTAAGCTCAGAGACTGTTAGTACTAGAAAGCTGTAATTTGGCATGAATATATATATCAGTCACGCCGACAAAGTGATTGAATAAAAAAAAGTAAAAAAAATTTTTTTAGGGTACCTCCCATAGACGTAAAGTGGGGGTGATTTTTTTTTTCTCGGCTAACCCTATAGTGTGTGGTATCGTTGGATAGGTCTTTTAAAACCATTGTGGGGTTGCTCTAATGATTTTTCTATTCAGTGATCTGTTTGCGAAATATTCAACTTTGAAGTGAAAATTTTCATTAAAATCGGCCGTCCCCCCCCTCTAAAATCTAAACAATTGGGTGGAAAAATTTGAAAAAATTCAGAATGGTAGTAAATATATCAAATTTACTAGGAAAATTATAGCGGCTAAGATTGCTTGGAAATTATTTGTAGTTTAAGAGTAAATAGTAGCCTAAGGTATAAAACATACCTAAACTTGGATGATTCCGTACACATACGAAATCCTTAGAAAAATATTACTTGATTTTTTCGTAATGGCTACGGAACCCTACCTTGGGCGTGTCCGACACGCTCTTGGCCGGTTTTTTTATCTACTTACATCTTTACGAAGCCTCAAGAGTACCTACATGATCCAATTAGGAATATGACGAATCAAGAGCAAATCTTCACGAGGCTATCCCGTTTTTAGGGTTCCGTACCCAAAGGGTAAAAATGGGACCCTACTTGTTTCAGGAAAGGCATGAACGGACGAGAGTGCGTGCTGCGCGCGATCTGCGAGGCGGCACAGTTTCCAGTGGAGGAGGAGGGGTTCGTTGGGGAGCTGATGCACGTCTTGCTCACGTAATCCTACTTTAACTGTCATACTGATAATATAAACATCATTCATGAGTATATGCGTATCTTGTCATCCAATATACCGCAGTGTCTTAAGTCATAAGTCTTTGACCAGTGTGTGTTGCCAGTGATGACTTATGGCACTGAGACGTGGCCGCTAACGATGGGCCTCATAAGAAAGCTCAAAGCCACTATTTACGGAAAGATTTCTTGGGCTTAGGTTGGGCTTTGATATATTGGGAATTATTTTTATTATAAGGTGTTTGCTGCATATTTGGTAGCCTAAAAAAGCTGTGGTAGCTTAGTCGTTTGGCCTGTGGCCTTTCAAGCAGAGGGCAATGGGTTTGAGCCCGGACTCGCACCTCTGAATCATTTAGAATTTCAGAATTATTGTAATACTTTTAACTTTTTAAAGTTAAAAAAGGTGTGGCTGATTAACTAAAACATGATGGCAAAAGATCCCAGTGTAGGATTTATGTGGACAATGTCTCCTCATCATCTTTGTACCTACCTATAGATAGACGCATACTTAAATAGACATTAAACAGAATAATTAATCAATGATACCATGACCACGTCAGAAAACACAATAATCCGATACGATTTTGAATTGCAGACCAGACTATGGCCAATCACCGTTCGAAGACCTGGATCCTGATCTGAAAGAAGCCATGGCACCATACAAAGACGCGGCTGTAGCTGGAAGGCAGATGTTCAGCTGTTCCTACATATACAGCGGTTGCCCTGAGGGTCAGGGGATCATGGAGATCATCACAAGCCTCAGAAATGACTAACAGGCTTGCGCGTGTTCGAATTCTGTATGCTGTCTAAATCTCCTCTCTGTTTCTGGTTTGGAACCTTCATCTGCATCATCTAGATACATCAAAATAAGATGGTTTGGGTCTCAGTTCTCACGCGGCTCCAGTGCAGATTGGGAACTTCACACACACCATTGACTTTCATTACCCGGTGTGTGCAGATTCTCTTAAGATCTTTTTCTTCGCCGTAAAGCACATGGTAAATTTCAAATGTAATTTCGCACATAAATTAATATGAAAACTCAGAGGTGCGAGCCAGGATTTGAACCCACGACCTTCTGCTTGAGAGACCTTAGGTTAAACCGCTGGGCCACAGGGCTTTTTGTTTATTATCTATACATATAAAATCCTTTGTCCTGCCTGACTGACGGATCAACGCACAGCCTAAACCGCTGATCGTAGAGACCTGAAACTTGGAGGGTGTGTTCTTTGTATGACGTAGGCATCCGATAAGAAAGGATTTTTCGTAGTTCTACTCCTAAGGGGGTAAAAAAGGGGGGCAAAGTTTGTATGGGACAACGTGATTCCTTGGTCCAATCTACTTCAAATTTTGCATAAACATTCTTTAACAGAATTGATGGAAGACGTGTTTCGTATTTTATTGAAATTCATCCCTTGACGGGGTTAAAAAGGAATAGAAAGTTATTTTGGGGGTGATTTGCTTCGAAGATGATATCAATACTCCTTAGTGCTTTTGATTTAAATTACTTTTTATTTTGACACAATGTAAACGAAACGAAACTTCAAATTTTGCAAACCATTTGTCTACGTTTGTCAACCACTTCCTGATCTGATCTCTGATAATAACTAATTATATGTATAATAAGTATTTGCATTTCACCAAGCTTTTGCTTTTACAAGCGCAGCGTGGGACGTCCACCAACGAGATGGACGTTTTGGTGAAGGCCGCAGGTTCAGGGTGGATGCAAGTCGCTTCCAACCGTAATGATTGGGCGTCAGTGAGGGAGGCCTATGTCCAGCAGTGGACGTCCTACGGCTGAAATGATGATGATGATGATGACGAAGCTTTTATGTGAGTTCACAACCGAAACCCGAAAACCGAATTGAGTATTCAAACATCATTGTTGAACTCGCATAAAAGCGTGGTGCAATGCAAATACATATAAAATGCTTTGTCCTGAAGTCCTAAATGACTGACTGGCGGATTAACGCACAGCCTAAACCGCTGTATGAAGAGACTTGAAACATGGAGGATGTGTTCTTTGTATGACGTAGGCATCCGATAAGAAATAATTTTCCGGAATTTCCACGGGATAAGGAATATACGGGATGTATATATTTCATCAATCAAGAGTGACCCTATCCCCATAACGAAGATTACTAAACTGTTCAAATTGGGCATGCAAGTAGACTATTAGAATATGTATAAAGCTAATTTCAATCATTTTGAAAACTCCCACGGGATAAGGATAAATCAGGATTTATATACTCAAATCAACTGGATCCTATCTCCGTAACTACAATTACTAAACTTTTCAAATTCAGTATAAACGTAAATGGTCATACCTATCAGCAAAAAAACTTATTGCAGGATTTTTGGAAATTCCTGTGGGATAAATAATCTCTGTAACTTCCGAGCTGATTAAAAAAAAAACTTTTACCAGTAAAACGTTACACTATCCTTTATTGACCATAGGCTACTTTTTTCCGAGAAAATACAAAATTCCCAAGGGATAGAAAAAAAAAAACTTCGGAGCTCATTTTAAAATGTCTTTCACCAATAGAAAAGATACACTGTCCATGATTAACATAGGATGCTATTTTCCGGATAAATGCAAAATTCCCGCGGTATAGAAAATAGTAAATTTAACTTCGGGGCTGAGTTTAAAAAAAAATATCAATAGAAAGCTACACTATCCTTTATTGGTATAGGCTAGGCTACCTACTATTTATTCGGTAAAATGCAAAATTCCCGTGGGATAGAAATAAGTGAATATCACTTGAGGGCTGATTTGAAAATTTCTTCAAAAAACTACACCAACCATTATTTACATAGACTACTTTTCTCCGTGAAAATACAAAATTCCCACGGGAAAAAAATTAGTGAATTCAACTACGGGGCTGATTTTAAAACTTCTTTTACCGGTATAAAGCTACACCTTTGCAAAAATGCAAAATTCCCGCGGGATAAAAATAAGCGAAAATTTGCATAGAATAAGGACAAATTTGTTGAAATTCCCACGGGATTTATAATATTCACTAACTGATACTGATGATGATGAAATGATGAAATGATAATAATGATGGATGTTACCATTGCCGGATTTTTGTTTTATACAATGAAAGCGATGAAGAAGCTTTACCGCAAATTGGAATTCTACGCGGACGAAGTCGCGGGCAAAAGCTAGTCTTCTTAAATAAAATGTATCGAATCATACAAGATTTATGTGTTGCGGCATGTGTCACAATTCACCAGGCTGTAATAATTTTGTGTGGGGTGCTGTTTGAGCGAATTGTGTTATTGTATATATGTGAAACTCTTTATTGTACCTACATAAAAATATGACATTAAATTGATAGTCATATTGGGAGAGTTTGTGGTGTCGCGGGGTTCTGTATCGGATGCCATCCAGGATCCACATATAATATCAGCGCCGAGCCACCTTTAGTGACCCGACGAGTGCTGATTAGATTTCTTTTTCGCATAATATATACATATATATAATATGTACTGAGAAAGATTGTAACATAGAGGCAAAAAAACCAAAATGTGTTGCTCTGAAAGGAGTACATTTTTACTAACGACAAAACTATTTAAATTTTACATTAAGTTTAGTATGAGTTACAAAACTGTAGTAGAGATAAACTACGATAACATGGCCCGCCCCTCCACATTACTATTTCAATGTGTTTAGTCACATATTTACGAAATAATTTTTATTTAGTAGTATCTGCTTTTGTTTGACGGCTGTCTCAACACGCACACATGCGTTGAAAGTTTTGGTGGTGCTTTATAAATACTTTCACAATACATTGAATACTTCTTGAATTGTGGAGGGGCGGGCCGTGTTATCGTAGATTATCTCCATAAACAAACCTTACCTGAAAGGAGAAACAACATTTATGGCTATTGTTTCAGACTATTTGTTACCTAAGTATATTATAATATAATAAATTATATACGCAAATTCGATGACAACATAAATTCTCTCTGACAAGGATCTGCCAAAGTTTAAAAGCGGCCAGCAGTAGGAGGCAAATTAAATGAAGTGCTACAAAACCTTCATTACCATCTCCCCCCTCGCGTAAAAAAAATTGTATCTTATTTCAAATATTACTTATGCAAAATAAAGATTTCTTATTCTTATTCTTAAAAAACCTGACTGTGCCATATGCACACAATTCGACGGTTAAAAAGCAAATTGATGCAAGCGCCATACTGGGTGATATTGAAGTTATACCTAATTTGGAACCAGCATAATGTATACAAATCAATGTCAGGATGGTGCTTAAATCAATTCGCCTTTTAGCCGTCAATGGTTATTTAATAAAATGCATGGTAACATTCGATAAACAGGAGTTTTAATTATTATGGCAATAAATATTGAAATTGACAGTTTGATCAAATTTCATGATTCATTAACGTTTTATTCCCCTGATTATAATTTTTAATGATGTCAGAGTATTTAAATTGTATTGATTTTTGGTCCAATTATATTAACATTCACTTATGAAATGAATGATTAATTATGACTCGTTACATATTGTGTAGTCATAAATTGATATATAATAAAACCGGCCAAGTGAGAGCCGGACTCGCGCACCTAGGGTTCCGTACAAGTTTTTGGGAATGTCAAATAACTTTAACTATACCACAGAATAACTAATAGTACTAACGTACAGAAGGATTACTCTCAAACAAAAGTCAACTTTAGGTATAAAAATTTGCCTACTCTTACGACTGTTAACTGCTTGCACGCAAAATTGTAAGTTATCGTGTAATACGAGCGTTCATATTCCGTTGGGCACCGCTGACCCGAAACCAAGAGCACAGGGTTCCCACTCGCCGATATAAATAAATAAAAAAAAAAAAAAAAAAATCACGGGACAATTCACACCAATTGACCTAGTCCCAAAGTAAGCTAGGCAAGCTTGTGTTATGGGTACTAGGCAACGGATAAACATACTTATGTAGATATACATATACTTAAATACATATTAAAGAAAGAATTTCTTCTTTCTTTCATATTAAACACCCAAGAGCCGAGAACAAACATTCGTATTTTTCATACAAATATCTGCCCCGACACGGGAATCGAACCCGGGACCTCAAGCTTCATAGGCAGGTTCTCTAACCACTAGGCCATCTGGTCGTCTGGCCGATATTTACGTAGGAATATAAATCAAGAATGAGTATGATAACTTTAATGCCCTGCGCCATCCGCATCCTTCTTCGTCGCTCTATCTTGTTGGAGGCCTACCTCACTGCGTCTTCCGGTCAACGGACGCCAGTCGAGAACCTTTCGCCCCACTGCCACTTAAGTCTAGCGATTCTTCGAGCAATGTCCATGACTTTAGTTCTTGCGCGTGTTACCCGTATCTGAGGAGACAGACAGACAGTTGCACAACCGAATGACTCTACAAAGGCTCTTTTTTACAGAACCCTAACACTTCAACCCAGAAATTGAAAAGTATCCGTTAAGGGGCGAGCCATGCCTTTAATGTCAAATCAATAAGATGGCCACTTTAGATTTTACGGCGCTGACCCTTAGGGGCCCTTGTGCCCAATTAACTTCCAATTATTGCTAATCTATACATATAAAATCCTTTGTCCTGACTGACGGATCAACGCACAGCCTAAACCGCTGATCGTAGAGACCTGAAACTTGGAGGGTGTGTTCTTTGTATGACGTAGGCATCCGATAAGAAAGGATTTTTCGTAGTTCTACTCCTAAGGGGGTAAAAAAGGGGGGCAAAGTTTGTATGGGACAACGTGATTCCTTGGTCCAATCTACTTCAAATTTTGCATAAACATTCTTTAACAGAATTGATGGAAGACGTGTTTCGTATTTTATTGAAATTCATCCCTTGACGGGGTTAAAAAGGAATAGAAAGTTATTTTGGGGGTGATTTGCTTCGAAGATGATATCAATACTCCTTAGTGCTTTTGATTTAAATTACTACTATTATTATGTTCTTCCTTTTCGTTACGCCATACAAATAGTAACAAAATAAAAACGGCAATTAAATCACGTTTGTTGTATGGGAGCCCCTTTAAATATTTGTTTTATTTTAATTTAATTATTTATTTTTAAAGTGAATATATAACTAAATATTCTGTGAATATTTCAAGCGTCTACCTGTTGCCGTTATCAATATCGAGCAAAAACGAGCAAAAAAATCACGTTTGTTGTATGGGAGCCCCCTTAAATATTTATTTATTATTCTGTTTTTTTAGTATTTGTTGTTATAGCGGCAACCTAGTTTCCTTAGTTATAAAAATCTTCCTTAGTTATAAAAATCTTAAATATTTAAAGATTGTAACTAAGTTTAAGAAAAAATGTTGTAACTTTTTTTTAAACCGAAATACATCATCTGTGAAAATTTCAACTCTCTAGCTATCACGGTTCCCGAGATACAGCCTGGTGACAAACGGACAGGCAGACAGGCAGACAGACAGACAGACGGACGGATAGCGGAGCCTCAGTAATAGGGTTCCCGTTTTTACCCTTTGGGTACGGAACCCTAAAATAGGAAAAAACCTAGGAACATTTTTTCGTCATACTAAGATTGAAAGAGCTCGTGGTTTTAAATAGGAATAATACAAAATTATTAGAATTATACTAAAAAAGTCGCATTTTTTTGAGATGTGCTCATTTTGTGTTTAATCTAATCAGTACAAGGTTTGTAAAGAAATTCACATGTACATCCGTGCCAAGCCAGGTAGCTACTTTATATTAAAAATGCAAAGGTAAAACACGCCTCGCTTGTAACATTAATTTTATCGTTTAGAAATCGGAGTGAGTTCGAATAGTTCATCAGTAACCGCCTCCAAGTCCTAATGACGGGTGCAGCCAAACCTCGGAGCGGAGTAAGCACAAAATATCTCTGTTTCGGACGAGGTCGCACTGTGAGCGCAGACGGAGTGCCTACAAGCAAGATAAGATAAGATAAAATAAGATAAGATAAGATATTCTTTATTTGCAGAAAAAGGGTTAGTTACTTAAATGTCTTATTATTATGTTAGATATATTGTGCCGGGCCCTCAGTTCGTGTGCCAAAAATGCGGGCGAACGTGCCGCTCTCGGATCGGACTTTACAGTCACGAACGGCGTTGCCTCTCTCAAATAGACGCTGCTTAAATCATCTGTCAAGATGTAAGAGGCCTTATGTGGATATTGTTCCATCTTTTTCGTTAATATAAAAATTAGGTACCTACTAAAATGTTTCATGAAATATATTTATCTAAAAAATTATTAAATATTTCTGTCAAAATTATTGTTCTTGAACTAAAACAATTACTTTGCTCACCCGCGACCTTACAATAGTTACGTTTATGCAAGAAATGTGCGTTCATGCAGTTCCTCCACCTCCACACTGTACGAACACACACAAATCACATAAACCCAACCATCACCACCACCAAGCTACACTGACGCGTTTCGAACTCAACCAGAGCTCATCTTCAGAGTTAGTTAGGTGGAGGAACTGCATGAACGCACATTTCTTGCATAAACGTAACTATTGTAAGGTCGCGGGTGAGCAAAGTAATTGTTTTAGTTCATTAATATGGACCTCCACAAAGTAACGCCTGATTCAATAAATTATTTATTATTCTTGGTTTCATTAATAATTTAATTATAATTCAATACATTATTCATTAACAATGCAACGCGAGCGAATGTCCTGGGTAAGAGAAATTTATAATTAGACCATCATTTAGATTTATCATCAGCCTATCCAGGTCCACTGCTGGACATAGGCCTCTCCCATGGCACGCCACTGAGCATGTTCCCCGGCCACTCTCATCCAGCTCTTGCCAGCCGCCTTACGAAGATCATCGCTCCACCGAGTCTGAGGTCGTCCTACACTACGTTTGCCGATCCGTGGTCTTACCAAGCTTTTACATGAACGTCGGTCCATCTACGTACCATCCAAATCCGTCCAGCAATTTTTGCCTGGAAAAGTAAGAAACACACATAGGTACGCACGCACTCGCAAGCTTTCACGTTTAAAGCATTCAAAATTAAAGTCAAAGTCAATATTATTGAGATTAATATTTAGTTTAGGCTTCAATTGAAACTCTTATGAACGTTGAAAAATTTACCACCGGTACGAAAAAACCCTGTTGAGAAGAATTCGGCAAGTAACTCAACAAGGTATACCTTGTTTCATACAGATCTATACCTAATAAGTTTGATATGATGTATCTTTTTGTATTTTTTTTTGGTGTAGGGGAATGGCATGCGGCACGGAATGCTGAGGACCTGGGTTCCATTCCCAGCGCTGGTCTTTTTCTGGGGTTTTTTCTGTGCATCCATGTTTCAGTTTGTATTACATACATCTTACATACAAATTACATACATCTAAAGTATTTAATACTAGCCTTCCGTCCGCAGCTTCGCCCGCGATAAATTAATTTTCCCGTAGGAAAAGGAATTTTCCCGCAGTAAAAAGTAGCCTATGTCACGCAGTGATAATGTAGCTTTTGGTCTAAGAGCCGTTGAAGATCGACCTTCACCGATCTGATAACTCGATGAGAGATATTTTTATCAAATATAAGTTTATAAACAAATATCGAAAAGTGTTCATAGCTTTTTTTTTATTTATTGTGGAGTGCCTTTAGCCATCTTCCAGCTCCATCATCAGACCCTGGTTACCATCTGGGATCAAAGTACTCGTCAAGACGAATCAAACGAGTCCAAACTCGATGGGGTTGTGTTGTTTTATTGTGGAGTGCCTTTGGCCATACTGATTTAATGAAATTACGAATTAACCCATCGAGTTTGGACTCGTTTGATTCGTCTTGACGAGTACTTTGATCCCAGATGGTAACCAGGGTCTGATGATGGAGCTGGAAGATGGCTAAAGGCACTCCACAATAAAACAAAAAAAATCTATGAACACTTTTCGATAGGCAAGTTTATTATTATTATTTATTATTTATTTATTCAGACATGCCAACAGTACATAAACAAAACATTACAAATCAAAAAAAAATACAAGTTTTGGCTCCCGTTCATGCACCAATAACAGGCATGCGACAGCATTATTCAAGTTATCATAGGCATATTTGTTTATAAATTATATTTAATAAAAAATATGTCTCATCGAGTTATCAGATCGGTGAAGGTCGATCTTCCACGTCTCTTCTACTATTTGTAACAGTAAGTAAAATAATTTTTCCAATCGGTCCAGTAATTTTTAAGTTTATTCATTACATACAAAAATACAGTTTTTTAACACAGCAGATGCGCTATTGAGACTGTAGTAATTATTTTTTATAGCACGCCTTGGATATGTTTTTTTCACAATGGATTTCAATTTTGTATCCGTTTGGTCAATTATCGTTTTCGGAATTTTATTATAAAAACGTATGCAATTTCTCAAAAACGACTTTTTGGTTTTAGCCAGTCTGTAAGATGGAACTTTAAGCTTCTCTGTGTTTCTAGTAGCTTTTGGCTTATTGACGTTAGTGGGGAAAATTTATCGCTCAGTCGCTGTGGGTGGGACTTCATCCTTCGACTTGGACTAGCACATAAATCGCGAGAAGCGCCTGCCGGCCCAATTGCCCGCTGGGGCCTATGGGTGCTGCCATTTATCCTCAAAGATATATATTTCTCGCGCGGATATAAAAAGGGAATTTGTCGTATTGCAATGTAGCTAATTGTTTTGATGAAAAGCTATCGCTGGGTACAAATAAAGGAACTCAGTAAGAACACAAATTTCACAAATTAGATTTGCTTATTTTATTTATTTTTTTAAATTTTTGTGTGAAATTACATTTGAAATTTACCATGACCTTTAGGTTGGCGCAAAACGTTGTGAGGAAACTTGTCCACACCTGCGAAGAGATGCAATGGTGTGGGAAGTTTTAATTCACATAATCACGCCGACCAAATGGCCTAGTGGTTACAGAACAAATCATTTACGCAGTCGCTATCGAGTACCGTCACTGTAAACTCATGGTAGTGGTACTGACTACGGGTTCGATTCCAGCGTCGGGGCACACATTTGTATGAAAAATAAGAATATTATTTTGTTCTCGAGTTTGGGTGTTTAATATGTATTTAAGTAGGTATGTATCTATCTATATAAGTATGTTTATCCGTTGCCTAGTACCCATAACACAAGCTTTGCCTACTTTGGGTCTAGGTCAATTGGTGTGAATTGTTCCGTGATATTTATTTATTTATTATTTATGACCTGCGTGGGAAAAATGGCTCAAGCCCCGTAATTTTGAGGTAAATAGGCCGAAATGATAAAATGATGATTATTTAAAAAAAAAACATGTTTTTTAATACTAGCTGCCTGTTCTGTGCTGTTGGATAATTCAAAAGCTAAAAATAAAAGTAAGTACCCCTAACAAATCTAGCAGTAGAGGTCAAAGGTGAGTCAGGATTTAATTTAAAACTACTGGATACCCACGATGCATTATATGTATACATGAGAAATCCGTCGTCTCAGAATAGAGATGGTCGTTACGTGTTTATGTTGAGACTTAACGTAACCGTTTCTTTTTGACAAACAGCCGTTTAAAAAAAACTGGTTTTCAAAAGGAAACGTTTCCATCTGAAGATTCGTTATTAAGTTTTTTCAACAGTTTCTTTGCTAAGATTGGTTTCGCTTCAAAGAAAACGAAAACGTCGTTGTTAGGTGTAACTCTTTAGATATTTTAAGCGTTTGCTTCAAGAGGCCGTTTTTTATTAACCGTTTATTGTGACGCTAGTAAAGTTTTAGTCAAGAATTGGTTGTTACTGCGAGAGAATTTAGTCTGTTGTACCGTATGTATGTACCTTTTAAACCCTTTCTTGTACAAAAATAAAGAAAAAAAAACACCATCGACAACCATTGAGATACACCGCATTCGTGACTCGAGTCGCAGTCGCACTGTTTTTGGTTGGCACCAAACGGTTACTTCGTTATTTTTTAAGAAACTGTCTCTCAAAACAGTTTCAGTTAAAAACGCCCAGCTCTATCTGGGAATAATAAACGACCGAAGCTTGTTAGCGGGGCTCATTACTCACCCTGCACCTAATTACTTGCAACCAATTGCTGCGGGCTTTATATATTCACATCTTTATAAGCTAGTGAGTTGAGAAAGCTGTGGTAGCCTAGCACTCGTAATAATAATTCGTTCATTTCGGATATTCTCCATAGGTTGTTAGTATCATGCAGTATTAAAAGTAAAATATAGTTAGTATTTATGAAACTAGAAACAATACAATACATTTACTATCCATAGCTAAGTGACATCTTGGTGAAGTTTAATCCACCTCTTTAACAGTGGCGAGTACCACCTGTCACCTAACGCAGCGAGTATACGAGGGGCGTTCAATATAAAGTGAGAATGAGATGCAAACTCTTTTAATATTACGAAATTAAATACTGGCCGGTAAAGCTAATCTATCTAGCTGATTGCTATGAAAAAAAAAACTAACCGTCTTTTGTTTAAAAAAATATACGGTAATTTCTTTGCAATGCTATTGAGTACGTTAGCGAAAATGGAGAAAATTGAACTGCGCGCCGTTATCAAATACTTGTGTTTGAAAAATTTTTCTACGGACCAAGTCAATTTGGATTTGCGGGACACTTTAGGGTCTAATGCTCCTCCGTATTCGACAGTCGCACGTTGGTGCGCCGAATTTAGACGTGGAAGAACATCGACAATGGACGACCCCCGCTCCGGACGCCCTACTACAGCAGTAACTGAAGAAATTGTGAAAAAAGTCGAAAACTCAGTTTTGGCGGATCGTCGTGTCACGGTTCGTTTTATTGATGAAAATGTAAAGATTTCAACGGGGAGCGTGCATAATATTTTACATGAACGCTTGGGTATGAAAAAGGTATCTGCGCGTTGGGTACCAAGAATGCTTACTGACACGCAAAAACAAACTAGACTAGAGATTTGTCAAGAAGCTTTGAACCTGATGCAGCAAGACCGGGAACTTTTTTTGGCGCGATTTATAACAATGGACGAAACATGGCTCCATCATTACGACCCAGAAACGAAACTGCAGTCTATGACATGGAAAAGGCCATCATCTCCAACTCCGAAGAAATTCAAGGTGAGCCCATCTGCCGGTAAGGTCATGGGCTCTGTTTTTTGGGATGGTAAAGGGGTATTAATGATTGAGTATCTCGAGCATGGAGCCACTAGTACGGGCACATTATACGCCAAACAAATAGCAACATTGCGCAATGAGATCCGCGAAAAACGGCGAAGTAAACTCTCGAAAGTTGTGCTGTTCCACCAGGACAATGCCCCGGCACACAAGTCCGCCGTTGCAATGGCTGCAATTCGTGATGCTGGGTTCGATACCCTTAAGCATCCTCCGTATTCACCAGATCTCGCTCCCAGTGATTTCTACCTATTTCCGAGATTGAAACAATACCTGAGAGGCCAGAAATTTGAAGACGACGACGCGGTAGTCGCTGCAGTACAAGATTTTTTAAGTACTCAAGATGAGACCATTTTTAAAAATGGAATTTTAAGTTTAGAAAAAAGATATACTAAGTGTAATATGCTAAAAGGTGACTACGTCAAAAAATAAAATGACATTTAGTAAAAGTTGTTTATAACATACTAATTCTCACTTTTTATTGAACGCCCCTAGTACTGTTGGAGCTGTCGCGCCAGCGGCTCAACAGAGAGGCACACCGCTTACGCACGATGGCCGCAAAACCTTCCACTCGTGCCTCGGCAAACATCAAATAAGCGCTACAATAGCACGGCAGCTCCATCAGCACCCTGAAAGCGTTATTGTATTGGACTCGCAAGTTACCTCACAGGCTGAACGTGTAAAAAACACTAGCCTATGACCTCTCAAGTGCGATTCGGAGATTTTGAGAATTCATCTTCTTCATGTGATTTTCGGTGGAGGAAAACATCGCGATTATTTCATTGGTGTTTTTGTGTCCCATTGCTGATCAAAGGCGTCTCTTTTGCTTCACTCTTGCCTATCATACGCGAGTTCCCGCCATCCCACGTGATAAATATCTAGGTCGTCCCTCCATCTCCGCTTTAGTCTGCCTCTAATTATGGTGTGATTAAATTCGTCAATACGCACTGGACCCGCGTGAGACCTAAAGCTCAAGCGTTCCCA
Organism: Archips crataeganus; assembly: GCA_947859365.1. Lineage (NCBI taxonomy): Eukaryota > Metazoa > Arthropoda > Insecta > Lepidoptera > Tortricidae > Archips > Archips crataeganus. The sequence goes on along the minus strand of OX402060.1, from coordinate 17,985,689 downwards.
TTCTAAGAAAAGACCTATGCCCATAATATTTAATAATGCCCTTAAATATAGTCCGGAAATGATGTGTGAGGCCATGTTGCTCTGCCGTGCCCCATTTTTAGAATAGGACAGATACACTCTTCTTGTGGGTGTCGTAACAGACGACTAAGGGATCTGATGCGCGAGTGAGCCGGCTTCTCAATTGGCTACTTTCCTAGCTAGTCAGTCTTTTAGATTATCAAAAAATATTGGACACGTATTTTTTATTTTGTCAATTAAACAAAAAATTACGAAGATATGGCTCGTTGAAGTTTCGCGTGACGTCACTTGTTCCTACACTTTGTATGAGCGTTTTAGGAACAAGTGACGTCACGTCTCGTCACGCGGAACTTCAACGCGCCATATCTTCGTCATTTTTTGTTAAATTGTTAAAAGAAAAATTACGTGTCTAATATTTTTTGATAATGTAAAATACGGACTAATAAGAATTATTATTTTTTTACCTAGGAAACATCCCTATTGGCAACTATAGACTCCAGTACTGTGATGTGGAAGGTAAGGGGTAACCACCACACACACTTTTGTCCACGAAACTCAAACAACTTAGGTACTAAAATTAGTCGTCAATCAAGTTGTAAAACTGATTAGGAAGAGTTCAAGTGGCTTTTAAATAAAATTCAAAGAATGAGATCATAAGTGTATTGAATTAAATTCAATTTTTAACAATATAACTCCATCGATACTATCGATGATTGTGCCAATGACAAGGTCGAGAAAGACAAGGTTGGCCGTTGTTTGGGAGTTTCGGTGTACGGTACTCGAATGAGAACCTATCACAAGTTTATAAATCCGTGTAAAGCGAAACGTCGAGTAGTGAAAACGGGCAAGTCGATATTGAAAGTTGACAGTCTTCCGTTGTCACGTTGTGCCATCTGTCAGTGGTCGCCGATTGTTTTCTGCAACAAAAACGTTTTTTTTTTAAGTATAAACGGTTTTAACGTTATGAAACAATAACGAAGCAGGTAATGTACTAAAAGTCAACAAGAATTCAGTCAACTAAACGGGATTTGTCACGCAAACAATATTTACCTCGACGTTTCGGCCACATTGCAGCTGTGGTCACAAGTTGACTGATCACTGGTCACGGTCAACTCGTGACCACGGCTGCTGCAATGTGGCCGAAACGTCGAGGTAAATATTGTTTGCGTGATAAGTCTCGTTTAGTATAATACATTATATACATAGTTCATAAACATGCTCATATTAAGCATACTCTACTCGTAGCACCCTTTTTAGAAAGAAAGAAAGAAATATTTTATTTGTGACAACAAATGGTTAACATGGATAAAAAAAAAAACAAAAAAAAACCAATGAAAAAATAACATTCTTGTGTCACATGCTTGTGTGTGTGTGAGCATGCAGAGAATAAGCGCGTAAAAGTAACAGACAGACAAACACACTTTCGCATTTAAAATATTAGTATGGAGTCCGTAATTTAATGCTATCTTAAGAGGGTTTATACCTGCTGAGCTGGCAACGTTGCATTTTTGTTAGTTTTTCTCGATTATTCCATAAAAATTGAATGAAAATTAAAAATGTTTTGTATACAAATTGTTCTAATATATAAGTTAATGTGCCTACTGCAATAATAATTCGTAATAAGACTTTTATTTTCTTTATAAACCGTTAGGTAATAATTTGTTAATTTTTAAAGAAAATAAAAGTCTATCACGAATTACTATTGCAGTAGACACATTAACTTATATATTAGAACAATTACAATTGTATACAAAACATTTTTAATTTTCATTAAATTTTTATGGAATAATCGAGAAAAACTAACAAAAATGCAACGTTGCCAGCTCAGCAGGTATAAACCCTCTTAAGCAGCGCGAGCATTGTATGTCTATGTTTTGTACTTTTACTTTTAGCCTATGTAAAGTGTTATTGTTGTTATAAATAAATGTTTTTCTTTGTTTCTTTCATTGTTCGACCGTGGCTGTCCTGTGTTTTGGCACGTTCCAGCCCCCAATGTTCGAGTTGCCTCGCACGGCGGCACGGTACCCATAGTGTGCGGTTGCCACGCGAGCCAATGCTCGATGGTTTGCTGCGCGAAGTCGATACGCAGCTTTTAACTCATTGCCCACTCGGGGGCATCACTACGCCACAATTTACCTAAAGATCATCTTCAACATTTTGTGGTAAACTCCCTTCGGCTGAATGGCTTGCATCTCGCAGACGGCGCGTCGAACGCAGTGGTAACCGCTCAGTCCGTTCCTGAGAATGAAAAAAATAAATATATTTACTAAATAAATAAAAAAAAATAGCCATGGGACGATTGATACCAATTAAAGGGATATTTAAAACAACATAACTGACTAGTCTGGTTGACACTTGTTTGTAGAGATACAATTGTACTGACAACAGCAGGCTAATTGTCTAACTCCCTCGAAATCGCCATCGCGCTTATTTTGACAGTTCTTGAATGGGCTGACAATTGGTACCGGAAACAGCCAGCTGTCACAGCCATACAAAAACTGTCATTTCAATCCGATGCCAAGTGTCAAAAAAGTTACGCAATTACACTGCAGGTAACCAGTCTATAGCTGAACCGTTTAACCTAACTGAATCCTAGAGGTATTCGATATAAATCGATGCATCGAAATCACTCGATGTTTGCAATGCGATACATCGAATCGATCCGATGTTTTGAAAAGCTTTCGATGTATTCGATGTATCGATGTATTTTCAAAAAACTAAGTTGGATGTCTAAACCACTATCAAAAAACTTTTTCTCGGTGCGCGAGTCCGACTCGCACTTGGCCGGTTTTTTTTAAATAAACAACATTTGAATCAGCGATGATTTGCATGAAAAGTTGTATTTTCTTAGTATACAAATTTCTTGAACATTCAGCATCCTTGAACACACACAATAGATGTGCAGAAATGGACAATGCTGGTGTAGGAGTAGTATATAATTATAAATTTGATGTTTGCATGGAGTGTCAGAGGGCTGACTATAGCATTGTGATATAATGTTACAAAAAGTACTCGATGTTCAGAAAACATCGATGTTTCTAACCGATACATCGGAAGACATCGATGCTCAGTTCCGATATATCGCATCGAAAAAAACATCGATGTTTTTTCGAAGTGGACACCCCTGAATCCTCGCCCGAGGGGTAAAGTGGCGCGGGGAAGACGACAAAGGGGGTCGAGAGGGGTGCGCGCGGCAGGCACACAAGGCGCGCTCGCCACCCGCATTTTTCCCGGTCCCCTTTGTCGTCATACCCCCCAACCCCTGTACCGCGCGGGCGAGGACGAGGACTCGCAATGAGGGTTTTCTGACAGGTGGAATATAGCTAGATGGCGTTAGTATCGTAAGGTCTATTTGACGTTACACCCATACAACTAATGTCAAAGTTGACAAACGGACCTGACGGTACTAGCGCCAAATAGCCTCTCATAGAAAACCCTCATTGCAAGGTAATTGCAAGAAAATATTCTTACCTGTCAAACAAAGTCTCAAAGTTGGTGTACACTGTCCTTCGGTTCAAATGGTGGTAGGGATGGAAGGAGTCGGGTGGTTCATCCCAGTTCACGCGGAACCCTAAGGTTTGGGCGAAGATCTGGTTCCATGGCACCGCGTTCACCTTTGTGTTGAGTCGGATCTGATACAAGCAATTTCCAGTTACAAAATTAAGCAAAAAACTAGATCTAAACTCCACTTATTTCATGTAACAGTACAAGAAAGTTCATTGAAGTATTGAATTATTAGTTGCGGTTATTGTATGACCTCATAACTAAGGCCGCTCCAATGTGGTCGAAACGTCGAGGTAAATTTTTCATGTTTTAAGTAAATACATTATGAATTAATGGTAAACCTACACCATCCTATTGCAAGTTAGCGGTACGGTTTTTAATTTTCTCTGTTTTAGTAATACGAAACCGTGGTGGACTAGTGGTTCGACCTATGGTCTCTAAGCAGAGGGTCGTGGGTTCGAGTCCGTTGCACCTTGAGTTTTTCGGAATTTATATGCGAAATTACATTTGTAATTTTAGCATGAGCTTTACGGTAAAGGAAAACATCGTGAGGAAACCTGCTACCTAAGAAGAAATTCAATGGTGTGTTCAATGGTGTGAAGTTCCCAATCCGCACTGGGTCCACGAGGGAACTACGGCCCAAGCCATCTCATTCTGAGACAAGGCCTGTGCCCTGCAGTGGAACGTATGCTGGTATGATGATGAGTAATATAAAAGTGCCACACTGGATGCGTTCTGCGGTCTGCGGTCAGGTCAAATTGAACGCAGCCCGCATTATGTATGAACAACATTGTCGGTCTCTATTATATTTTGTATAAACTAAGCAAAGCTTGTACTATGGGTACTAGACACTGGATCAACACCCAAGACTCGAGCACAAACATTCGTATTTGTCACACAAATATCTGCCCCGACCGGGAATCGAACCCGGGACCTCAAGCTTCCAGGTAATCAGGTTCTCTAACCACTAGGCCATCCGGTCGTCCTTATAATATAGGATATATTCAGACTTAAAAACAAAAGACAAAGTAGGTAAATACGGTAAAATGTGTTCTATATCATGCAAAAATATAGTTTGGCAAAGTTACCCAGGACGTTGGAAGTCGCAACTTCGCTGTTTTATGGTTATGCACTTTGTTTTACGAATTTCAGACAAAATATAACACGAAACTAAACATTTTAGCTTTTTACTGAACGAAAATGAATTTCTATTTTGCGACATGATCTTAAGATATTGTAATAATCATTCATCGTCCCACCCTACATACGTCTCACTGCAGGCTGCCTCCTCTCAGGATGAGTAGTTCCCGCGTGGGCTCAGTGCGGATTGAGAACTTCACACACACTATTGAATTTCTTCGCAGGTGTATGCAGGTTAGGTCAGGATAATCATTACTAATTTTAATAATCCTTGCTAATTTTATAATTGATAAAGTAACTGTCTTTTACTTCTTTACGCTTTTGAAGAAATTTGATATGTAGATAGTCTGAGACCTATCTCGGAAAATGCCATAGTTTTTGAGGAATAGCGAAAAACGAATTATTTGCAGGCGGAGTCACGGGCAACAGCAGGTTAGCCATAAGTTAAATTTAAATGCCACTGATGGACTATCATAATACAACAGCGAATAAGGTTAATGTTTCTTATAAAGATTATACTTATTGTAGTTCATCCTTTAAAGGGGTGAAAATGGGAGTTGAAGTTTGTATGGGAAATCAATAAGCGCTGAATCGATTTAGATGAAATTGAGTATAAAGATAGTTAGATTACTTGAAAATGACATAAGATTGTTTTTATCGCGGATAATTGCATAGTTCCCACGGGATAGTGAAAAACGAATTCTTCGCAGACAGAGTCGCGGGCAGCAGCTAGTGTTAAATAAATTCCAAAAAATCAGTGTTGCAAAACTTGCAAACCCAGAAAGCCAAAAATCTCTTAAGAGGCGCATTAAGCTACCACGGAATTTAAAAAAGTAACAATATAGGTACATAATACTTACGAAAAAATGAGATATATTCCTGAAACTTAGATACCTCCTGACCCTATCACCGGCTTCACCAGATTTTACTGTCACAAAAATAATGAAAAGCACATAGCACACTAAAATAATTTGGTACATTTTCTTCATCGTGACTGCTTGTGATCCCTCATGGTACCAGTCTCCGACAGCACTGGGTCACATGCCCACAAGTGACACAGAAACGAGTGATAAGATGAAATGCAAACGAAACCAAACATGTTTTTGGGTTAACTGTAATAACATAGCGGCACTATAAATGATATTTATATCTAAGACGACCAGATGGCTTAGTGGTTAGAGAACCTGACTATGAAGCTTAAAGTCCCGGGTTCGATTCCCGTGTCGGGCAAGATATTTGTATGAAAACTACGAATGTTCGTTTTCGGGTCTTGGGTGTTTATTATGTATTTAAGTATGTATCTATCTATATAAGTACGTTTATCCGTTGCCTGGTACACATAACACAAGCTTGCCTAGCTTACTTTGGGACTAGGTCAATTGGTGTGAATTGTCCCGTGATATTTATTTGTCTAAACCTGTGAAAAAGCCTTGGCAGCCTGCTTAGCCTTTGGTCTTTCAAGCTGAGGGCCGTGGGTTCCAACCTGGGCTTCGCATCTCTGAGTTATTCTCGAAATTGCGAAATTTAACTTAAACTTGAAGAAACGTCAAGGAAAACATCGTGAAAACTTACACACACTGCGAAGAAATTCAATGGTTTGTGTGAAGTATCCAATCCGCACTGGAGTCGCGTGGGAACTAATGCCGATGCCCTCTTATTCTGAGAGAAAGGTTGTGCCCTGCAGTAGGACGAATAAAGGCTGAGATGATGATGATGATATTCAAACCAATAAAAACAACTGACTTTGTTTCAAGAAAAAGAAAATGCAGAGAAATGAAGACGAAGCAAAGATTATGTAAATTTTAAACTAATTTTCACTTCAAGAACAAAAACTTCAGGGAAATGGCCAAAATTAGAGATTTCAACAAATATCTCAGGGCGATGACCAAATCACACAGGATGTTAAAATGGGGAATCCATTTTATCATTTGCCTAGAAAAAAACAGTCTTTCGATCAAATCTTTAAATAGTGGTAGAGCCATGTTGTAGCTAGCCGCTGCATCACGAATGGGCCGGCTCGTCCGGGGCAGTACCACCCTCTCACAGAACACCGGCGTGAAGCAGCAGTAATCCTGCTTGCGTTTCGTACGGTCAGTGAGTGCCGGGGGCCCAATACCTCACCCCTTCCCTCTTCCCCTCCCTCACCCCCTTCCCCAGTTCCCTTTCCTTTGGGGCCGACAACGCACTGGCATCGCGTAAAGCGCTGCGGGTGTCTATGGACAGTGGTGATCATTTAACATCAGGTGACCCACTAGTTCGTTTGTCTGGCCTTTCTAACATAAAAAAAAATCCCTAAATCTATTTGGTGTAATGACAAAATCAATCAAAAAAGGCAACTCTTTTTTTCATTTCACTAGATCTGTTTAGTGATACTGACTGGATAAAATCCATGGAACGGGTCTCAATGGTTTCCCATAATTTAATATGTCATAATGTATCATCTTCCATAAATAAATTATCATTAATCATAAAGTTATTTATTCCTGAAACAGTTTTTTACTAACCCAACCTAACCTACTGCATTCTATATTTAAAAAAATCCTATGGAAAATACTGTTAAGATTCGTATTACAATATACTAAATACCATAAATAGAATCAATAATGTGTTATTTAACAGACTTCAAAAAAAGGAGCTACTTTTGATAACGAGTAATAATCACTACCACTGAAAACTCATGAATATTTCGCGAGTAAAGTGTCTTGTAAGTATTTCGTGAGTTTACCATGATGTAACCACAACAAATTACAGATTTATGAGTTTATAACTCCTGAACCGTTAATGCTAAAGATACAAAAATTTGAGAGATTGTGCATTTCTCAATACCTCATTTTTGCCAAAAAAGCAGATTGCGACTTTAGCATGGAGGTGATAATTGATATGATGAAATCCGCGCAAGAATTAAAGTCACCGCACCGACATAGCTCGAATAATCACCAGACTCAAGTGGCAGTGGGCAGGGCACATCGCCCGTAGAACTGATGGCCGATGGGGCAAAAAGGTTCTCGAGTGACGTCCACGGACCGGAGGATACAGTGGCCTCCAACAAGAAGGAGCAACGACCTGGTTAAGGTTGCGGGATCGCGTTGGATGCGGATGGCACGGGACCGATCTGTATGGCAAGCTTTGGAGGAGGCCCATGTTCAGCAGTGCACGTCTTTCTGCTAAAAATGATGATGAAAATGAAGATGATTGCATACAAACAAACATTGCCAGTTAAAAGCTTATACGAGTAGAGAGACTTGTTTCGAATAAAGAAAATTTTCCAAAATAAATGCGGTCACGCGCACAAGAATGTCGCCCTTATTAACATTGTCGTGAGCGGTCAAAATCGTGGCCGTTTAATCGCCGCGGATTACAGGATGTAGCCAATCTTGTAAGTTGGGATAAAGCTGTTTAATTTTTGTACTTTCTGTATTAAACTTTTTCGGTATTATCACAAAGACTGGACCGTTGAACATGTATATAACACAATGTCAGTTCAGAATATTCTAATTATTGAGTAAAACTTTTAATTGATTCATCATCATCATCATGTCAGCCGCAAGACGTCCCCTGCTGAACACAGGCCTCCCCCAAGGCTCGCTAAACAGATCGGTCCCGTGCCATTCGCATCCAACGCGATCCCGCAACCTTAACCAGGTCGTCGCTCCATCTTCAAAACATGAGTTTTTATTGACAATTTGATCTTTAATACAAGGTTTTTGTTGACTGTACTTGCATCGTCAACCAATCTACATGTGTTTAACGGTATAACAAACTTCGAGCAAATTCGAATACTGAAAGTGAGCTATATTCAACTTACAACATTATTATTATAGTAAGTTTTATGTCCTCTTTTGAAGTATGTACGTAGGATATAAATGCATGTGATAAAAATAGAAACGTTTTATAATACACAGCTCAGAAGATTGTGTAAGCTAACTAACTAAAAGGAGGAACGTGGGACATGACAATGACAAATTGTCCCGCTTTGGCTTAACTAACATTATTCATCCTGTGGTGCACGACGCCTTGGATCAATTAACCACAATACGTATAGCCTGTATTAGATCACATCACAACAATTCAGAAAATAAGATGTAGGTAATCAAATGACTTGATTTGAGAAAATGGCGATGTAACTTAATAGTCGTGATGACACCACCAATCAACTAACGTGCTTTTTGTGTGTTGTCAAACACGATTCCGCATAGATTTTGTTTGCTTTAACGACCGCTTTAGCCTAGTTAGTAGTGACCCTGCCTACGAAGCAAGAGGTCCTGGGTTCAAATCCCGGTAAGGGCATTTATTTGTAAAAAAAAATAAAAAAAATAATCTGTTTATTGCAATTAATGTTACAAAAAAAAATTTTCTTATACTTAGTTACAATCTTTAAATATTTAAGATTATTATAAAGGAATGCGAAGGGGGCACCCCTACGTTTGTGATGAGCACGAATATTTGTTCCTGAGTTATGGATGTTTTCTATGTATTCAAGTATTTATTTATCTATATAAGTAGGTATGTTTATCGTCGTCTAGTACCCATAGTACAAGCTTTGCTTAGTTTGGGACTAGGTCGGTTTGTGTAAGATTGTCCCTTAATATTTATTTATTTATTTTATTTTTATTTTGTTTGCTTTGTAGGGTTACCGTTTCCGTACGTTGTCGCTCCATCTTGTTGATGGTCTACCTACACCAGGGTTGCCGACTTTTTTTTCGACCTTAAGGGACAAAATGGTCATAAATCTTAAAAATACGGGATTTCTCTTTTTCACGCGGGGCAAATAAAAATCATTGATTTTTTAGTCATAATTTGTTTTATGTGGACTTAAAACATGCGATTTCCAGGCTTTCCTTAAGCAGTTAAAATTCCTCATAAAGCACGTCTTTATTTACTTTTTTTTATGTTAGAGAGGCCAGACAAACGAACTAGTGGGTCACCTGATGTTAAATGAACACCACTGTCCATAGACACTCGCAGCGCTTTCCGCGATGCCAGTGCGTTGTCGGCCCTGCAGAAAATTGTACACTCGCCTCTTAAAGGCACCCAGGTCGTAACTCGATAGGAAGACCCCAGCGGGAAGTTCGTAAATTTTGCAAGTTCGTGGCAAAAAAGACCACTTAGAACGCACCGTCGAAGACTGCCATTCATCAACATGATGACGATGAAATGAACGCTTACGACGGGTGGATCTGTACCATTACCATGAGTTTACAATGACCGTACTCGATAGCGACTGCGTATATGATTTGTATGGAGACTCCATACAAATCATTTACGCAGTCGCTATCGAGTACCGTCACTGTCAACTCATGGTAGTGGTACTGTAATGGAACCCCGCAGCTGGAATGAGGTCAAAGAGTTCCTCAGAGCATTCCCCGTTGTAGATCTTATAGAACACGCAAAGGGAGCTAACGTCTCTGCGGAGAGCAAGAGAATCGAGTTTATCTATTTATTTTATTTATTTATTTAGTTTTACTTCAATGCAGATTTTCGTAAAAAATACGGGACATTGGCTGCCCCGGCGGGACATAGAAATTTATGCATGAAATACGGGATGTCCCGTGAAATACGAGAAGGTTGGCAACGCTAACCTACACTGCGTCTTGTGGTCCAAGGACGCCATTCGAGAACCTTTTGACCCATCGGTTCTATCACCCATGTGCCTTGCCTACTGCCACTAGAGTCTGGCGATACTTCGAGCTAAGAGTATGCTGGTAACTTTAGTTCTTGCGTGGATTTCATCATTCCCACAGAGCTATTATTTCGTACTAAATCTATACTTCATACGCACATCATAGCTTGTTCGCTTGTTTGTTTATCAATATCACCTAAATGTACCTACGTTGACGAAATAAATGAGAATAGTCTTTTTAAACTTTATATATTTTATTACGTACCCGTTTTATGCGCGTATAATGTATGTTGATTTGGTGACCCAAGGACGCACGTATAACGTAATAAATGAATTTTAAGCATGCGGTCCACTTTTGGGGGTGAATAAGAAAATAAATAAATAAATAAATAATTAAAGCATTTATTAAATCCACCACAGTTCCAGTAAATACAATCGATAATTTTTCACTATACAATTTATAATTAGCTACAAGACTTGTGCGGTGGAGGCTGGTGCCTGAACTAGGGGCAACCTGTATTTCAGGTTACCAGGCCTCCGAAACCCAGAAAATATTTATACGCAGCCAGGGTTTTTTTCAAAATTGATCTCTCTCTCTCTCTCTCTCTTTTTCAACCTTTTTCTACCCACTGTTGAGTATAGGTCTCTTCCAATTTTCGCCATTGATCTACAACATTATTATTAGACAACTAACTAACTAGGCTACCATTGATCAAAAGAGATTCAGGGGATTCGAATTAACAGACACATTTCACAAACCAGCCTGTAGATAATCCGTAACGGTTTAAACTTTTCCATATTTGTACGTCGTGATCTCACGCGACTTAGAGATTTACCAAAAAGACAGACAAACCAAACACTCCACTACAGCACTCTATATACTTACAACGTTGAGCTACAATGTTAAGATATAGTACACAGTATTGGATATAGCTAAAACCATGCAAGTGTTAAAACTAATTGTATTGACGTTGATGGAATCAGTGGTGGCATATAATTTTAATTCTAGTGAAATGGATACACGTGGTAGGACCGAAATATTGTCAAGAAGAAAAAGGTTTTTAGTGTTTGATGAAGGGAGTTCTTTTCAAATTGGTGAGTATAAATTTAAACCTAGTGGTTTGACCTATCTCAAGCAGAGGTTCGTGGGATCGAGTCCGAGCTGCGCCTTTGAGTTGTTTGAAGTATATGTGTAAAATCACATCTGATAATTACCACGAGATTTTAAGTGCAGAAAAATATCGTGCGTTCCTGCACGCACCTGAGAAGAATTTTTAGCGTGTGTGAATTTCCTAATCCGTGCTGGACCAGCGTGGGAACCACAGCCTTAGCTGTCTTATTCTGTGAAGTCCTATGCCCAGCGTAGTATATATGTATAAGCGGGAGACGACTATGATTATATTGATGATTGACGACCAGATGGCCTAGTGGTTAGGGAACCTGACTACGAAGCTTGAGGTCCCGGGTTCGATTCCCGTGTCGGGGCAGATATTTGTATGAAAAATACGAATGTTTGTTCTCGGGTCTTGGGTGTTTAATATGTATTTAAGTATGTATCTATCTATATAAGTATGTTTATCCGTTGCTTAGTACCCATAACACAAACTTTGCTAAGCTTACTTTGGGACTAGGTCAATTGGTGTGAATTGTCCCATGATATTTATGATATTTATTTTTTATTTTTTATTGAAACAAAAAGATATGAAGAAACAGAACGTCTGACTGAGTTACTCATCAATGCTCAGCTTAAATTCTTGGGCCCAGATAGGTGAAATTTTGCGAGAGGTACGTAGTTAGGTGGGGCTCTGAAGCGTTTCAACCGCCCGTATCGCGTGGGATAAGTAATACGAGATAGAAAACCGGCCAAGTACGAGTTATCATCATCATCACCTGTGAAAATTTCAACTGTCTGGCTATCACGGCTTATGAGGTACGGCCTGGTGGCAGACTGACGGACAGACGAACAGACGAAGGGACAGCGGAGCCCCGTTTTTACCCTTTGGGTACGGAACCCTAAAAAGTACGGCCAGCTAATCATATCATCATCATCCCAGCCTATATACGTCCCACTGCAGGGCACAGGCCTCCTGCCAAAATGAGAGTGCTTGGGTCGTACCTAGTTCGGGCCCAATTTGGATTGGGAACTTCACACACACCATTGAATTTCTTCGCAGGTGTATGCAGGTTTCCTCACGATGTTTTCCTTCACCGTAAAGCTCGTGGTAGATTTCAAATTAATTTCGCACATAAATTCCGAAAAACTCAGAGGTGCGAGCCGGGATTTAAACCCACGACCCTCTGCTTGAGAGGCCATAGGTCAAACCACTAGGCCTTCACGGCTTGTATCATGTACTCATTATAAAGTTAAGTTTTTTTTATGGTTTGTAACGACCGCTTTCGCGTAGCTGGTAGTGACCCTGCCTACGAAGCAAGAGGTCCTGGGTTCGAATCCCGGTAAGAGCAATTTATTTATGTGATGAGCACGAATATTTGTTTCTGAGTTATGGATGTTTTCTATGTATTTAAGTTAATCGTTAATCGTTTATTTCATAATTAATGACACATACATTTTTACATAAATTATTGTACTGCCAAACTGCGTAGCAGTTTGTTGGCAGTTCGAATGCTCTTGATACACCTTGTGTCTTACATCTAAATAGTTTTATTCATGCATTATTCTTTTCTAGATATACAAAAATACTAAACATGCAATTTGACATTTTATTTCAATGAGGACTAAAAGCAGTGAAAAGTGGGTACCGTACCGATTGTATACGAGTTGTCCAGTAGTAGTCGAGTTGTCGAGTATTTATTTATCTATATAAGTATGTTTATCGTCGTCTAGTACCCATAGTACAAGCTTTGCTTAGGTTGGGATTAGGTCGATTTGTGTAAGATTGTCCCCTCATATTTTTTTATGACCTGTAGTATTCTGCAACACCTTTCCAACCATCTTCGCCATTGGAGACATCTTCCTCTTCGGCTACACCGCAGCCCTGGCCTACGAGCTGCCCCAGGATCCCTACTCGCCGTTCCGCCACCACGGGGACCCTCTGCATCGGAGGATGGACACTAAAATGATATACTTCACTGATAACGACGGAAAAGTCATGTATAAGAGGAAATATGCGAGGTGAGGACAACATCACTTTGTGACTGACACGCTATATACAATAAAAATAAAAATGAAAGAAAGAAAGCTTAGTGGTTAGAGACCCTGGTTACGAAGCTTCAGGTCGCGGGCTAGATTCCCTGGGGGCATATATGTATGAAAAATTTGTATGTGCTCGAGTCTTGGATGTGTTTAAGTATGTATCTTCTAATCTTCTTCTAATATATAAAAATCTTGTATCACGGTGTTTGTTATCGAACTCCTCCGAAACGGCTTGACCGATTATTATGAAACTTTTTTTTCTATACTCGGTAAGTCTGAGAATAGGTCGCAGGCTATTTTTTATACCGCTATTCTTCGCGGACGGAGTCGCAGGCAACAGCTAGTTTATCTATAAAGCGTTATTTGTAATTTTTTATTTTATTTTATTTTTATTTTGTTTTATTTATTTGGGAAACAAACAGCAAATATAACACAGTTGAATATAAAGACACATTAACATATACATAAGCCAACGCAGTTTCCACTTATATACAAAAAACATTTTTGTTGCTCGAGCTTTACGAGTAATATAAAAAAAACAAACAATTCTCATGCAAATTAACCAAGTACCTTGTTCAAAGTAAGATTATTACATAAAATTGTTTCAATAATCAAGTCTTTTTCAGTTATCTCAATTCATAGGTAGCCTACCATGTATACACATATAAATTTGAGTATAGATTATTATTATTACAAATATGAACAAGTATGAACGAATATGAACAAATCAAACTATCTTTATATAACAAAGCAGCAAATATATTCAAATTCACACACAATCTGTAGCTATTTATTCACTTCTTAGTAAAGAAGTAAGTGCAGAAACAAATTGATTCAAGTTCATGCAAAACATATCTACACCTGAAAATAATTCATTATGCTTTTTACATGCTCTCAAAAGAAGTCTATTTCTTGCGTATGCAGTACGACTAAGGGGAACGGCAAATAGATAAGAAGAACGAGTTTGTCGTTTGGGGCATCTGAAGAACATCTTTGAAAGTAAATTTGGAGAATAAATATGGCCATTAATAATCTTGTACAAAAATGTCTGATCTTTAATATCACGACGCATTTCGAGAGACACGATACTCTTATCGTCATATGATTTATATTTCCATTTCATGCGCTTGATAAATTTGTGTTGGATTCTTTCTATTGCGTCAATATGCACGTGAAAGTGAGGACTCCAGACTGAAGATGCATACTCCAAATTTGAACGAACCAAAGCATTAAAAAGAAGTTGCATAGTTCTGGGGTCTCTAAAATCCCTTCCCTGGCGAAAAATGAACCCTAACATTTTATAAGCTTTTGATACAATTTTAGTAACATGAGAAGAAAGTTGCAGTTCATTGTCAAGATTGTCAATAATTCACTGACATCCTCTTAATAACCCTGAATTCCTATCACTCAAACAAATGTTTTTTGTTTTACGACTTTTTAAAATGGAGCACTTTTTTCCCATACAAATACACAGAGTCTCACAGAGTATCGTAAAAATAAGAGGTAATCTCAAATTTTCAAAACGTTATTACACCAAAAATATTAAGTTATGTATGACAAAAGCCGTAAAACAAAAAACATTTGTTTAAGTGGTAGTAGGGTCAAAAGGATGCTAGTGAATTACAAATAACCCTGTATAAGTACGTTTATCCGTTGTTTAGTACCTATACTACAAGCTATGCTTAGTTCGGGACTAGGTTAATTCGTGTCAATTCTCCAATGATTTATTATTTTCATTATCATTATTTTTGTATTTGTGTGGTTTTTCTAGCGTTTCAACAACGCTATCAGTATCCTATCGCATATATTGAAGCTTTACCTTGATACGCAAAAATGATCTAAATGAGGACCGACTCTAAAACTCTTTCAAACTTCCAGAAAGCCGATAGTAAACCCAGCAGTGGCCAAACGAAGCGTGGATGCATTCAAAGTGGACAGAAAAAGGATGCACGCGTCCAAACATGAACGAGACTTTTTGAAAAGCGAGCTGATGGACGCACGTAGCGTCGAGTTCCATAGAAGCGCTCGTGCGGCTTTGTATCCAAAGATAGAGACCATGCTGCAATCGTAAGTTGTGTGTATTTTGAAATAAATTACGAAACAATCTAAAGCTTAATTTTTATAAAAAAAACCGGTTGTCTGTAAAGTCGGTTTACGGACGATAGTTTAACGTGACAACGTCATAACAAAACTTTCAAAAAACATTAAAAACCGGCCAAGAGCGTGTCGGACACGCCCAAGATAGGGTTCCGTAGCAGATACGAAAAAATCTTTGCATACTTTATTAATGTGGTTGTTTTGACCCCAACTCCCACCGCGCGCAGAATTTCAACGTCGGCGGTAAAGCGCCATCTATCGGTGAATTGGTTAACTAATCTAACTAGAACTATAGTCCGACAAGCTCGTGCGCGGCCCTCCGCGGCACCCTGTCGCAGTCAGTATTTGTCGCACTTATTAATAACAATCTTGTTAAGGACAGCAGAGGCTCCCTGCGACAGGGTTCCGCCGAGCGCCGCGCACGAGCTTGTCAAGGTATAGTATGTATGGTGATGGTTTTTCAGATGTAATTCTTTATTTATATGAACTGATTTCAATTTCATTTTTTTTTTATTTGAAAGAAGATACTGTTAGGGTGATCAAATAGATACTTAAAGAAAAAAAATGCTTGCAACGGCGGTTAAATTACAATCTTAGTTTAGAAATATTTTTTTACAAGAACATAAAAACTGCTCAACTGATTAAGTTGAAAATAATTTTCCTTGAAAGTTTTTATTAAGTTTAACTTACGTGATTTTTTCATATTTTTTAGACTTGCTGTTCAAAAGTTAGAGGGGGGACACATTATTTTGAACTTTCGGAGTGAATATCTCCGAAAATATTCACTTTATCAAAAAATAGTTTTAGCAAACCCTTATTTATTTTCAAATACCTATCCAATGATACCCCACACTATAGGATAAGTCGAGAAAAAAAAATCACCCCCACTTTACGTATATGGGAGGTACCCTAAAAAAATTTTTTTTGTTTTTTTTTATTCCATCACTTTGTCGGCGTGACTGATATATATATTTATGCCAAATTACAGCTTTCTAGTACTAACAGTCTTTGAGCTTAGCCGCGGACGGACAGACAGACAGACAGACAGACAGACGGACAGACATGGCGAAACTATAAGGGTTCCTAGTTTACTACGGAACCCTAAAAATGAAACCAGGCGGTCACCCATCCAAGTACTGACCGCGCTCGACGTTGCTTAACCTCGGTGATCGGACGAGAACCGGTGTTTTGTCAAATATCTTGAAAACGGTGCATCCTACGGCAAAATCAATGAAATTTTCATCCCCCTTTAATTCCCCCGCACCCCCGCTGCTGGGGGGTACGCCGACAAAAGGGCCGAGAGAGGTGCGGGCGGCGAGCGCGCCTCGTGAGCCTGCCGCCCGCACCTCTCCCTACCCTCTTTGTCGTCATACCCCCCAGCCCCTATACCGCGCGGGCGAGGACTCATTTAAACGGTTACCTATACCACAGACTAAAGACTACCCCTATACTCATTTCTATTGCTAAAAAAAATGACCAAACTACACTGACGCGTTTCGAACTCAGTCAGAGCTCATCTTAAAGAAAAAGAAAAAAGAAAGAAAAAACATTTATTCGTGACAGTGACAGTTACAATTATTGTATAGGCATACGAGATAACAATGTAAGGCAACTACAACTATCACGAAACGGACCCACCTCAGCATAATGCCGGCTCGAGAGCCAGCGCTGGTCTTCCGGTGGGACCGTGAGGCCGTCATTTGCATCTTAGGCCGTGGTCGCTTTCACCCGCCGCACGCGGCCGACAGCGGCCCGCCGCCCGCGGCGTCTGAATGGTGTGTTCGGGAATGCTCGGGAGTGGTCGTTTTCGCCCGCCGCGTTCGGGACGTCGCACGCGGCGGGCGAAAACGACCACTCCCGAGCATGCCCGAACACACCATTCAGACGCCGCGGGCGGCGGGCCGCTGTCGGCCGCGTGCGGCGGGTGAAAGCGACCACGGCCTTACAGTATGGTGAGATGAGTTTGGTGGTGGTGATAGTTGGGTTTGTGTGATTTATGTGTGTTCGTACAGTGTGAAGGTGGAGGAACATTTCTTGCATAAACGTAACTATCATAAGGTCGCGGGTGAGCAAAGTAATTGTTTCAGTTCATTACAATGAACTAATCAAAAATGTCAGGCGTAACTTCGCTGAATTTTCAATTCTTACTAATGCTACCTACTCTTTGTATTCATCATTATCTCGGTCTATATACGTCTCACTGCTGGGAACAGGCCTCCTCAAAAAATGAGAGTGATTGGGTGTAGTTCACTTACAGGCCCAGTACAGATTGTGAACTTTACTGAATTGGTCCGCAAATGTTGCAGCAAAAAATAGTTGTTAATATGGACGTCCGCTATGTAACGCCTGAATCAATTGAATATTTTATTTTTCTTAGAATGTACAATGCTATTTTTGTTGTTTGTATAAAATACAACAATGCACTCGTCCATTTTTCTTTTGACCGATTCTTTTCAGATTCGGTGCCAATGGGAAGCACTGCGTTTTAAGAACCCTGTGCCAAGTGGGGCAGTCGCAGCATCATCCTCAAGGGTCCTTCTTCCAGGAGATTATGAGAGCGGTTTTCACGTATGTAAATTAATCAGATGCTATCAAACGAGGCGTTACCTTCTGTAAGCATCGTTATCATAAAACCATTAAATTTAGGGACGAAATATGCCATCGGCGTCATCCTAGCCCAATATGGACGTTCCACTGCAGGACACCTGCCTCATCTCGGTACGGATCGGTAACTTCACATACACCATTAACTTTCTTTTCAGGTCTGTGTGTGTTTTTTACGATGTTTTTCTTCACCGTTAAAGAAAGAAAGAAAGAAAGAAAGAAAGAAAGAAAGAAGACATTTATTCACTTTGACAAGACACACAAATACAAGAAAGTACACAAAACAATGAAATAATAATTAAAGCTCATGATTTTTAAGTGTAATTTCGCACATAAGTACGCACGATATATATTATGCGCCATACACCGGTGCAAAGTGGAGTTAAATTTACCGTTGTTACTAAACTCTTCCGAGAAATGGCAGAAAGTGTAGTTAATACAAATTAAATCAACTCTCAAGTGCTAAAAAGGCATTTTAATAAAATTTTCAGATTACCCAAAGCGAGTGAAGACTTCGAAGATATAAAGGAGTACGACGAAGCGCACGCCGCGCACGAATCCTGTGCAGAATTGTTCCCCGAATGTGATGAGCCTGCGCCAGATGACAAGCTTCCCGCTTTTACTTATTAGTAACTTGTACCAGACGGACAAGGACAAAACATTATTTTTATAAGCTTTTGTTTGTTCGGGTTCCTTGCAAGTTTTAGGACTTATGGTTATTTTTAGCTGACAACCCACGTTTGTACATATTTATTATTACAGCCTTCTGTAAATAGTTTTGATACGGGCTAAAGTCACCCCATGGGGTCAAAAATAAAGTTTTTTTTTTTAGTTAAGTCGCGCCTTGGGGTTATTGTTTTATGGACGTCTTCATCACTTTTATGTTTATCTACGTATTTAAGCAACTATGTAGTAAATAATTTTAGTTTATATTTAAATTGTTTCATGTTTTCCAAGTTTCTATTTAAGTAACTTGCAATGTTCGTTAGTATGTAAGTTGTATTTAAATTTTGAAAGTCAATTTCACCTAATTTCCGTAATAGGACTGACTTAAATTTTGGAGCGAATATGTAATTTGGATGACATTGCGCAGTCAATAAAAGTAAAGATTTTTTTTAAACTCTACAAAAATAAAGACATACCTACCACTTATATTTAACGTCTCATTTCCATCACGTCACAGCCCACGGCGCCCGCACGTGGCATTTCCTTTTTTGTTTCCAAACCTAAGTACAGTTCGAATTTGAGCACGAAAATAACTGTGAATCGGTTGACACGAAACTTGTTAATTGGAGCCTCATTTATACGAGTCTGCTTGCTCGGCTCTGGAATAGCGGGACAGTCAATATCACATTTTACAACTGGCAACTTTGCTCACAAAAAAAGGAACGTTTTCCTCCCGGAAAACGAAGCATGTGATTGAAAACTTTTAATCATGAGTATTTTCGGGCTCAATTTTTTGGTGCACGTCCTGTTGATTCAATATGTGGGTGGTTTGTTAAACGAGACTTTTAACAGTGATTTAGAATCGAGGGTATTGTCAAGGAGAAAGAGGTTTATAGTGTTTCCCGAAGGCAGTTCGTTCCAGCTGGGTAAGAACGGTGACATTATTTATGAGGGTCATTTATTTAACATACTTACGTCCGGCGCCGACAGAAGCGGTATGATAACTTTCATCATAATTTTAATATGAAATTTAATGTTTCCTCTTTGTCTGTCTTGACTACTTCTCCAACTATTCGTACCTAAATACTTAAGACGTAGTGCAGTTTTTGTATTGAAGTAAATTTATTAGCGATTTTGTATTGTGATTCAATTATTAAGTATGCAACAGAGCTCACTTCAACAACTTGATGACTAGAACCTCCATAATGGTTGGGTAGTGCCAAATAAAAAGTCTATTGGTAGTGGGATGGCAGGATCTCGCAATTTATAGGCGAGAGATAGAGAAAAGAGGGACACTATTTAAATCAGGATAAAAAAGTAATGTAGAACTAGCTGCTCAATTGCAGAAGCAGTTTCTTCATTTGCGGTTCGAACCCTAAAAACAGATTTTTGGTAGGTAGGTATATCTAGATCATCTGTCATTGACATGACTGACGGAAAGCTCTAAGGAGTATAGTCGTCGGGATGGTTTACTAATGTTTCAGCGAAAAATTTTTCGCAAAATGATTCATTTGGCAACTGTTTATTTTTTCTGAAACTGTAAACTTTTCAGGATTGTTATAAAACAAACCTAACCTAACCTACAGGATAGTCCTGAAATATATCCTGAATAGTTTACGGTCTCAGAAAAAAATAAACAGTTGCCAAATTAATCATTTTGCGTAATAATTTTCGCCGAAACGGCAGTACCCGTTTTTTGGTACCTCTCTAACCATCAGTAGCCCAACCCGCTCCCGGCACCGTAGCAACTCAATTACCACCGGATTGCGCATTTTTTTTTGTTACGTTAGTGATGACTAGTATGGCAAAGGTTGTGTACACTGACTGCAATATGTTGTATTTAAAGAAATGACGTTTACCTGATTTTCGATGACATTCATTTTATTCACAAACATACGCGAACTTTTAAATTTAGTTTCATAAACATTAAAAACAAAAAGAAATGACTAATTCATGCTAATCTCACTCTCCGGACTGTCTAGTGAAAACATTCACTCTACACTAGGAGTAGTTAGGGTTCTACTATTTCCCTTTTGATGTCGAACGCATCCGAATTGTTGGACCAGAATTGCCACTGATTAGCTTTCATATGATAACCAGAGCAAAGACAGATCAAAAACGAAATTTCGGGACAATCTGGAGCGTTATGAGCTAGACTGACGAGATATTTCCGAAGATATAGACGAGCGGAAGGGTAGGCAAGCATTTGCATTAATGGCAGAAAGGAAATTGTACGCTAAAAGTTATTTAAACAGACCATAAGTTAGCTACTGTGACTCGTGGTGCATAATGTCTAACTGTTTCGGTTTGTTTTTGAGCAACAGTTTTAAGTAGTAAGAATTAGCCCTCACATTCGCCGTACCCTTGCAGTCACGTGTACATCCAGTGACGTGCAGTAGGTTAGTTTCACGGTACACAGATGTCAGCCGACAGCTGGCAGTTGCAGCACCAGCTACAGCATCCACAGCTACAGCCACAGTATCCTAGCATTCATCTATGCACGCCACAATCCATATCAAGTTTAAAAGTTTAAATAAAACGTCTGTAATGTCATATATAAAAAGTTTTGAATCGTCCAGCGGTTTGAATAAAACTTTTTTTCAGTGTTCTGCGTGCAAACAGCTGCCTTGATTCCAATAGGCGACATCTTCCTCTATGGCAGCACGGCTGCCATCGCCTGGGTCCTCCCCTCCGATCCCAAGTTCTTTCAGATGTTCAAAGACCAGGTGCGTGTGGCTCAGAGGAGAGGAGACCAGCAGGATCCAAAGCACATATACTATCTGGATGAAGATGGGAAGCTCATAGCCAAGGTGCCATATAAGAGGTGAAGTTCATGAATGTTGTTATCGATCTAAAATATTTAAATTTATTTTATTTAAATATTTTAGTATGAATAATGACGCAAAGGAATGACGAGAAACTGAAAGCATTCGAGATGAGGTGTTAGCGAAAAATGGAGATGATAAGCTAGAGCGACAGACTCAGTAGTCGGAAAATCCTGAAAAAAAATAGAGAAAAAGAAATCAATCAATCAATTTTTTTAAAGTTGTTCTTATTATGGTGGAATATAATATCATTGATTGATTGATAATTTAATTTGCACGACGATGTTTGAAGCAAATTTAATTTTCAAAAACTTTACGAGTAGGTTTATATTGTATCTTACATTGCCCGATAAAAGGCAACATCAAATCATAACGATATGTCCACCCTTATAAGTTGCCAATGAGAAGTAGAAGATCAGATTTATTTAATTCAATCTTCTCACCACTGAAGAAGCTGTTGCTTGAAGCCTCCTAGCATTAGCTGAAAAATACACTTTTAATCCAAGAAAGAGAAATTATAATCTACTAACATATTATTCAAAAAATTACCTAACATTTCAGTCACTTGGTTTAATCGGATATAGAGGAGAGCCGTAGTTAGAGAGTATACAGCTCTAAGATGTTTTGAATTAAGTACTGAACTGAAAAACTCCATGCATCCCTATGAAAACTAGACAAATATTTAATAATGATGAAATTTAATACATATACCCATGTATTTTTTGTCTTTTTAATGTTTTATTTTACTTTTCCCTGCTTATACCTATTAATAGTTAGGTGATTTGTAATCATTTCGATCAG
Source organism: Archips crataeganus (assembly GCA_947859365.1). Lineage (NCBI taxonomy): Eukaryota > Metazoa > Arthropoda > Insecta > Lepidoptera > Tortricidae > Archips > Archips crataeganus. Next base: position 17,963,260 of record OX402060.1, on the reverse strand, counting down.
AGAAATAATTTCTGCCAAGTTTCTTGCGGCGCATTCTTCTTGGAAAAAATGGTCTTTCCGAAAGCGCTGGTAGCATAAAAATAGAAGTGCAAAAAAGGCCCTTGTGGCCCGGCCCTACTTACTTTTTAGTCAATTTTTAAAATGATTACGTCTCTCACTATTAAAGCCATAATATTTTTCCAGAACGAACATCATAAACCCGGTCTTCGCTAAAAGAAGCATAGACAATAAATTATCCTACAAGGAAAAGCTCAGACTGAAAATAGAACGGAGTAAAATGCACGAACAACGTCTGAAGGAGGATTTTCTGGGGAAAGAACACATGGACAGGCATTCTATCGAATTCCACAGGAATTGTCGGTTAAGTTTGTTCGAGAAACTGGAAACATTTCTAAGCGCGTAAGTAACGTTCCAAAAACATCGTCTAAAGCGAGTCAGACTTGCGTTGAGGGTTCTGTACCCAATATCCAAACTTATAAAGTCATGCACAGAATGAACGAAGTATTTTTTACGTATTTCAAACTAAATACAAACTGAAATATAGATGCACAGAAAAAACCCCAGAAAAAAGACCAATGCAGGGAATCGAACCCAGGTCCTCAGCGTTCCGTGCTGCGTGCTTACCCCTACACCATCACTGGTCTAGAAGTTAGCGACGAATCTTTTCCCATACAGATTCGTCGCTAACTTCTAGACCAGTGATGGTGTAGGGGTAAGCACGCAGCACGGAACGCTGAGGACCTGGGTTCGATTCCCAGCATTGGTCTTTTTTCTGGGGTTTTTTCTGTGCATCTATATTTCAGTTTGTATTTAGTTTGAAATATATGGTTTCACGGGATGACCGTAAAAGTAATAAAAAAAAAAATGAAGTTGAAGAAAATAAAAAATAAATAGAAAAAGATACTTCATACTTAACTTGTTTTTTTTACGTGTTATTTTATTTGATATCAGTACAAAAGTTTCGAATCTATCTGAGATAAAGCGAGCCTACCAATTCCTAAAAGGGTCGGCAACGCACCTGTGATGCCCCCCGTGTTATGGGTGTCCATGGGCGACGGTGATCGCTTTCCATCAGGTGACCCGTCTGCTCGTTTGCCACCTCTTATATATATAAAAAAAAAAAAAAGATTCGCTGTCGCATCTCCATTAGTGTTGTTGCGATAGCGATAGTCTATCGATATTATCGATAGTATCGTCTTTTTTGACGCTATACTATCGATAATATCGACCAAGTTCGATAGCCTAATTTTCAGTTTCGGTACTATCGATCATATCAATAGTATTGCAGCATGTCGATATTTTCGATAGTACTGTCAAGGTCAAACTATCGATAGCGAAACTATCGCTATCGCAACAACACTGATCTCCATGGCAAAGAATCGCATCTCCAAGACAGATTAGACACTTGTCAGATTATTCGACATTATGCTGGAGAAAATTATTTTTTTAATGTGATTATGAAATTGACTACTTACAATTATTTAAGGATTCTCGCATCGGATGTTACCTTTCCTTGTTCTATCAGATTTTGTTTGCCAAACACGGTTGTAGAATAAATGAACCCCCCCCCTTTTGTTTTGATTTACGAGACAATGAAGTGATCCTATGATCTCATCATCATTTTGACCCACTGCACAAATAGACTCACTGCAGGGCACAGGCCTCCTTTCACAATGAGAGGACTTAAGCCGTACATCTCATGCAGATGAAAACTTCACACAACCATTGAATTTCTACGCAAGTGTGTGCAGGTTTACTCACGATGTTTTCCTTTATCTTAAAGCTCATGATAAATTTGAAATTTCGCACATTCATTCGGAAAAACTTACGAGGTGCTAGCTCGGGTTTGAACCCACGGCCTTTTGCTTGAGAGGCTAAATGACTACTACGAGTTTAAGGCTTTCATTTTCTTTCTATTGGACTACGGAATCCTAATAAGCTGGAACGAAAAAACTGGGGTCCTATTCAATATCGTTCTTTTAACGATACCTCTACCAAACTAAGCTGTTATTGTGAATTTGAAGAGAGGCGAAGGAAGAAGCTTTTATATTTGGGGTTCCGTATCCAAAGAGTGCCAATTGGACCCTATTACTGAGACTTCGCTGTCTGTCTGCCCATCCGTCTGTCACAGGGCTCTATTTCTTAAACCGTAATAAGTAGACACTTGAAATTTTCACCATTTTTAGAGTTCCAGAGCCAAAATGGCAAAAACGGAAACCGTAAGTTCGTTCGTCCGCGGCATAGCTCAGAGACTATTAGGGCTAGAAAGCTTTAATTTTGCATGGAGATGTGTAGAAAATTATCCAACACAATGTGAAATAAAAATTTTTTTTGGGTACCTCCCTCCCATGGACGTAAAGTGGGGGTGATTTTTTTTCTCATCTAACCTTGTAGTGTGTGGTGTCTTTGGATAGGTCTCTTAAAATCATTACGGGGTTGCGAAGACGATTTTTTGATATAGAGATCTGCTTGCGAAATATTCAACTTTATAGTTAATTTTTTTGTTAATATTGAGCCCCCCTCTAAATGCTGAACCGTCGGTATAAACATTTTGAAAAAAAACAGGATGTGAGGAAATATGTCAAATTATTATTATTTGGTTTGGTTATTTTTTGTATACGTAATTTCCATATCTATTTGTTTTTTAAATAAATTTGTTGTAATTAACAAGGACAACTAGAACGGCTAAGTTTTCTTGAGAATTATTAGTAGTTTAAGTGTAAATAGTAGCCTGACCTATAAAAAATCTTATAATATGCAAGGATTTTTTCGTAACGGCTGTGGAACCCTATCTTAGGCGTGTCCGACACGCTCTTGGCCGGTTTTGTTTTTATACATAAGCGGGAGTAATAATAATAATATTTTTTAGTGAATACATCACCTGACTGAAATATTTCAGATTCGTTTTGTGATAAATCATATAAAAGAGTTGTGACATGAAACAAGATTAATATCTTATTTTTATTTTTGTGACTCATTTTGTAACAGTTCCATTTATAATTTTTTCCCGTGGCTTCGTTTGTAAAAGCTTCTTCATTTCTTTCATTAAATAAAGAAAAGAATCCATCATTATCATCATCGATATCAGTTACTGAATATAATATAATTCTTTGTTTTTCTCTATCCCGTAGGCATTCTGTAAAATACTAACATTAGTTTTAGTTTTTAAAATTGCCTACTTGTATGGCAAATTTGAAGAGTCTAGTAATCACAAATACGAAGATATGGTTCGGTTGAATTTAATATTTAAATCCTGTTTTTTTCTTATCCCGTGGGAATTTCAACCCTTATTCCCTTCATTATAAAGGTGACCTTCACACAAAATTGCAGTCTTCTAGGGCCAAAGTTTTGGGCTTAGCATTTAGTGAGTCAGTCAGTGAGTCAGTTAGTCAATAAGGCAAGATTTTTATTTTTATACTAGCTGACCCCGCAAACGTTGTTTTGCCATATTACCTAGGGGTATAAAAATAGCCTACGACCTATTCTCAGACCTACCGAATATAGAGAAAAAAGTTTCATAAAAATGGGCCAAGCCGTTTCGGAGGAGTTTGGTAACAAACACCGTGACACGAGATTTTTATATATTAGATGTATAGATTATTATTGTGTGCCACGCCTCTTTCTTATGATCGCCTATGAGAAGCGTGGATGTGAAACGATAGATTAGTACCCAGGGTTCGTTAACCGCTTACATAAATTACCTTTTTAGGGTTCCGTACCTCAAAAGGAAAAAACGGAACCCTTATAGGATCACTTTGTTGTCCGTCCGTCCGTCCGTCCGTCCGTCTGTCAAGACCCTTTTTCATCATCAAGCTGAAATTGGTATCAAATACTCAGGTCTACTGTCCCTTGGAGCTGTGAAAAAATCAAACTTCTAAGCCAACGCAATCAAAAGATACAGCCGTTTATGCCGCAAATTTCCGCAAATTTTCGAAACTCGCAAGGGAATCAAAACTAACAGGGTACTTCCCGTGAACTCAGAATCTTGAAATTTGGTACGAAGCAAGGTCTTATAGCACAGATAAAGGAAAAATTGCGAAAAGCATAAATTTTTTGTCTGTTTATATCAGTAACCAATCTACAATGATCCCCCACTGCGCACATTTTATTTAGGAGCAGGGATCTAATAAGACTGGATGTCATAGATACATAATATAAATTTGTACGGAACCCTCGGTGCGCGAGTCCGACTCGCACTTGGCCGGTTTTTAAAATAGAATTCCGATCCTCAAAAGGAAAAACAAGCCACGTGCGAGTTGAAAACGCGTAGTGCAAGGTTCCGTACTAATATTATGGAGTAATAAATATTGAATTAAGTTTTGATCTACTGTCAAATACGTGGCACACTAACAAAAAAATGTTAAAGCTTAATATATTGCAAACAGATTCCTAAATCGATAAGGTCTTAGCAAACCTCTGTATCGATCACATTATGGATTTAGACGAGAATATAAATTATAAACTTCTAGTATTCAGGAGTCCTGTGACAGATAGGTAGACGGACAAACAGACACTGTACCGATATTAATAAGGTTTCGACTGTCTTCCATAGGTACAGAACCCTTCAAAATTAGATACAGTTTGTTTATCAATAGTTTTCCTCTCACAAAAACCTTGTTTACTTAATAATTTAACTAAAAAAATACCAATTTCTAGGATGGGCCAGGAAGGACGGCAGTGTGTTCTTTACAAACTATGCACGGCGGGACAACCTTACACGAGACAGGGCACATTCCTGCAGGAGTTATTCCGAGTTGTATTTACGTGAGTTAAGCACAATACATATTGTGAAGACGGAAAAAACAATGAATTTCACTTTTTTGTGAAACTGACGTTTTAATGCCATTTATCGGCTTATGCCACTAGGTATTAAAAGGTCAGTTTCACAAAAAAGTGTTATTTATTGTTTTTCCCGTGAAGTCTTCATGTTAGTTCATAGAAAAATGTAATTCTAGACATGTCTAAGACGTGCTTAATTTTTTGTGGTTACGCTTACGCAACCTGCCCCCTTAGAGTCCTTTTAATTAAAAAAACCTCTTGTCCCACGGAAATTTTACACAACATTTTATTCCTTGTCTACGCATAATTTAAATTTTCCCTTCAGTAAGACTGTCAAGATCTATTTTTTCAATTGGGATTAAGAAATCTAAAAATCTAAAAAAGTACTTATTCAAGAAGCAATCTTATAATTCAGAGTTAGGTTTAGATGTTCTAAAAATTTGCAGCGAATTGATGATGATCAAGGGTCAGTAAAAAGCCCGTCATATTAAAAACCTAACCCTGTTTCATGCAGTAAAGACTTCCTTACAATGTTAGAAGACACTCCAATGACATCCGTAGACTGTGAACGAACTTCTTCGACTCATAAAATAAATGAGTTCTAAATTGTCGTCATTATCCACTCAAAAGTAAAATGACGGATGTTTTTCCAACCTTTGATTATGATGTCTAAATTAGCTCTAATTTACAACCAAGCAAAAGTTTTCCTACCGTTCGTAATGAAAATGAACGACTCGAACCACTTTAGCTGAAATATGAAAACGTTTTTTGCAGGTTACCAAAAGGTTCCGAAGAACATGAAGAATATGACAAAGCACACACCTCTACCAAAGCCTGTGAAACCTTGTACCCTGGATGCGAAGACTTAAGAGATGATGTGGATCAGTGACATGATATATATTAAAACCATTGAAATAACTTACATCTATCATTTATCTTGAAACAGTTATTGAAGTGCCGGATGTCAAAATTAAGTAATCACTTTAAAATCTGCTATTCCGCAACCCACTTTGTTATTTTAGTTCACAAAAGTAATTGACAACAACTCTTGAGCTCCTAAAAATGATGTATCTAACTAACGTTTCAAGTATTTTAAACGTAAATTAAATAGCTTATTGATTCAGGCGATACTTCACGGAAAATCATATCTTTGAAAAAGCTTTTATTTAGCTTGCTACACCGCAATCAACCCTTGCCAATCTAATCCTCGGTTGCGAAGTAACAAAGTTAAAGTTCTTTAAATGAAATCGTCTAATTAAGTCTATTCCTGCGATTAAAAATCTCGCAACAATTATTAATACTAAGGAATAAAGCCCCAAATGTTTCATAACAATAGTTAATTGATGACGAATCTTTTACGCTAGAGACGACGCCCACTTTTGCATTTACGTGAGCAAAGCTCATATAATTATTTATTTGTGGCTCAGACAAAATAATTACAAAAGGTATTGAATACTACGCGTCAGCAAGACTGTCTCGCAACTGTAATTAATTATAATGAAAGAAAACTTACAGCGTCCTCATAGTTTTTATCAGACCTATAGTTTTCAGAAAATACTTGTGGACGTGACTAAACAAGTGTTAGAGGAGGTTAGAGGTAAATGCTTGCGGAAATTGCTGAGCATGACGCAGTAATAAAACTAACACAATTTCTTACTACAAATTCGGGAGTCTTGAAATGTTTGCTGTGGCGTCGACGCGTTTGCCGTGGATAGCCGGGTCGCACTAATTTAAAGTTTTCTTATCTGGGTCTTAAGCCATTTACCATAAAGGTCATAACTCGGGAGTTTACCGTTACATATCATTCGAGCCCCAATTTTTCAACGTCTAAGCCAATTTGAATGTAGGCTTTAACTGATGTCAATAACTAAGTCAATTTGTGTTGTCTTTCCGAAGTGCTAACTACGTCTCCCATGGCTCCAGTCGCTAGCTCCGGGTGCTAGCGTTACATGTTTTAAATTCCATCGTTTTTAATACCTACGTTTTAACTGAAGTTAAATCTACAACGCAAACTGTTTCAATAATGTTGTTTAAGATTATTATTGTGTTAATAGCGATATCAGTGGCATCTATTTCAGCCGTTATAGATTCATTTAATGCATCCATACCAAAAACGATTGGTGATAATTCTGAAATTCTTTCGAGAAGAAAAAGATTCCTGATATTTCCTGACGGCAGTTCTTTCCAATTCGGTAAATATCAATCAATTTAATATTCAAATTAAAGCCAAACTAAAATAATACGTACACCTGAAATTTACTTTATGTTCTCATTTTAACTAAATCAAACCTAAAAACCTTCCTTTCTAGGACTCATTCGTGCCTAAAATACCATGTTTTCAAAATATCAGATTTTTCAAAATACTTCATTACAGATATCCAACATAAGACGTACTAGACGTAGATTACTCAAGGAAGTGTTTTTTTGGGGGGAATGGTTTATTTAAACAGGTGATGACAAATCTGGTATTTTGGGAACTAAAGGAAGCTAAAACTTACATTCGTAAATCATATCATTATTTTAATTGAACATTAATGTCTTATTTAAAGTATTCTGTACCCAAAACCATGGGTATCTTCAACTGGGTGATATCATATGGTTCGCTGAAACTGCTGCCATGGCATGGGAGTTGCCTGATGACCCCTCTTTGTTCAATATGTTGAAGTCTGAGCTCCGGGACCCAGTGGCAGCGAGGAGACAGGATGGCCCCAACAAACACATATACTACTTAGATGAAGTCGGTAAAGTCATTGCCAAAGTGCCATATAAAAGGTAAGTTTATAATTTTAGAAAGAAAGATAGAAAACAAATTTGCTCCTAGCAGTACAAAATATAAAAATAGATACAAACATACATAGACTGGTTAAATTATTACCCTTTCTTTTGGTTTTGCCGTAGTCGGGTAAAAAAAAAGAAGAACCATCCATGGGGATAAATTGTTACGATGTTGGGTTCAACTCAGCATAATGTTGGCCTTACAGACGGTTTTGAATGTATTTTTCTTAAAATGAAAACTGTATTTTGCAAACATTCCATAAAGCGCACTTTGACATTTGTTAATTTTAGTTTACCAGCCTTCAGAAAAAAGTTTAGTTTATCCACAAATTAAATCCTAACTAATATTATAAATGCGAAAGTAACTCTGTCTGTCTGTCTCGCTTTCACGCTAAAACTACTGAACCGATTTAAATGAAATTTGGTACACAGATAGTCTAGAGCCTGAGAAAGGACATAGGCTATATATCATCACGCTAACACCAATAGGAGCGGAGCGGAGCGGAAGAATGTTTCAAAATCGGGGGTTTTTGAGGTAAAACTTCTATAGGCACGCTTGACTTGGGAGTACGGTGGTGAATGTGAACACGGGTGTACGGGGGGAGAGGGGTTATATAGTGGGGGTGGGTAATTTTTTTTATATCGAGGAACTAAGGAGAGCCATAATTGATGAAAAAGCATATTGGATAAAAAAATAAGCTGCCCAAATTACTAACTCCACGCGGACAGAGTCGCGGGCAAAAGCTAGTATTATATATGGTGCTAAGTTACCAATACCTCTAAGGCTTAATATACTCATCAAAATAAGCCACTTTTATCCTAACAACTTTTTAAAATTTCAAAAGAAAAACTCGAACTTTTTGTACATAACCATCCAAACGGATTACGGCTTTAGTATGGAAAATCGAGATTTTTAAAAATTTTAAAAAGTTGTTAGAATACAAGTGACTTGTTTTGATGATGAGATTAAGCCATAGAAATATTGGTAGATAATTTGTTCGCATCCTATATTTAGTTATTACAAATTACACTACATATACTGCGATTGCCAACCCGCCTGCTCAGCGTGGCAATTAGAGCAAACCCGACCAAATGGCAAGTCAACACGAACCACGACCCCCAGTTGAGAGTGGCCGAGGATCGTGCTCAGTGGCGTGCCATGGGAGAGGCCTATGTCCAGCAGTGGACGAACATAGGCTGATGATGATGATGATGATGATGACAAATTACACGTTGTTTTTAGAAAAAAGACGATGAATCCGGTTTTCGCGAAGCGCAGCACCAGCAGCGAGGACAAAAAAATTACCCTAACGAAGAAGGAGTTCGTTAAAAAAATGCATGAATTGCAAAAGGCCAGAAGTTACCTGCATAACTTTGACGAAGCCAGCGCTAATTTTCATAGAGTGGGTAGACATGGTTTTTACAAAAAATTGGCGACATTCTTCGAAGCGTAAGTTATTTAGTACCAAAAATGTATCCACTCATACTACCTATAATATATTAATAAATAATAAAAAAAATATATCACGGGACAATTCACACCAACTCAAAGCAAAGTAATTACGCCTGATTCAATAAATTATTTAACCGCTAAGTAATTGAAAAACATGAAATGCATCAAATGCATGGGTGTTTGTCATACCTACAATGCAAATGAAGACCACAATGTAATTTTCGGGAATTCTTTTGGGAATTTAGTAAAATCCCGAATCGCAATTAGCGATTGACCGCTATCTCACTAAAAAGTAATTAATAGAAGCTATTAAAATTGAAATTATGTATTTATAAAAGCTGCTAAACTGACATGACGTAATTTATAAAAGCTACTAAATTGACCTGACGTAATTTATAAAAGTCACTAAATTGACGCGACGTAATTTATAAAAGCTATTTTTTTTACAGTATTCTTACATTCCTTGGACTTACCAATCGAGACAGAAACTTATACTTTATCAACAACTTTTTTTGTTCTGTTTTTAGGGTGGGCATGAGAGGTCACCACTGCGTCCTCCGCATGCTGTGCGAAGTGGGCAAAGCGAATAACGAACAAGGAACATTTATGCAGGAACTCGTCAGGGCAACATTTACGTAAGTGTCTGGGACAAAACTTGCCATCTATAAACTTTCAACGGGTTAGCACTTCTAGCAAAAGTTAAGTGGTAAAGTTTAATTTTTTACATAGTTTGAAGTGAATTTAAGTAGCTGTTTTTGAACGAGAGTAAAGGCTACATTGGTATCAAGCTTCAAATGCACAGACAGCGGCAGCGTGGCGGTGGGGTGGTGGTGACGGTTGTAATATTCTAACTTGTATGAACGAGTTCGCGGTATGGTCCGCACAACCGTTCACACAAGTTAGAATATTACAACCGTCACCGCCACCGCACTGCCACGCTTCCGCTGTCTATGCGTTTGGAGCTTCACGTTTGGCAGTGCGATAGATGCTGGGATCTAGAATAGCATCGTCAGCATCCCAGCCTATACACGTCCCACTGCAGGGCACAGCCGTCTACTCACAATGAGACGGCTTGGGCCGTAGTTTCCATGTGGACCCAGTGCACATTAGAAACCTAACGTACACCATTTAATCTCTTCGCAGTTGTGTAGTTACGATGTTTTCCTTCACCGTAAAGCTCATGGTAAATTTTAAATGTAATTTCGCACATTGATTCCGAAAAATCCAGAGGTGCGAGCCCAGGCTCAAACTCACTACACTCTGCTTGAGAGGCCATGGTCATAACACTAGGCCACCACGGTTTGTACCATTGTTAACACTTAATAAGGCCCCATTTACTGGAGAATACTACCACAGAATCAAAAGCAACTAACGAATGCATACCTGGTAAAGTATACTTTTAAAGCTATTCGTATTTTCAATAGTTGCAATGGATATTGTGACGTATTACATAAGCAATAAATAAGGGAACCTATCGATGTTTAGAAAATTTTATTTCCGAAGGTTTACTATCCCGAAAACTTCATTTGTCCGAAAGCATTTTTTTCTGAAACTGTAAATATTTCAGGATTTATTTCAGGACCATCGTGTAGAACCCTTTAGGTTAGGTTAGGGTTGTTTTATAAAAATCCTGAAATATTTACAGTTTCAGAAAAAAATGCATTCGGATAAATAAAGCATTCGGGATTTTAAATATTCGGAAAAAAATATTTCTAAATTTTGATAGGTAACCAATAAATAATAAAATTAATTTTGTTATTGTTATTTGCTTTTACAATTTACAAATTATTTATTTCATGCATGTAGTCTATTAGTGTGCAGTTTATTTATCTATCTAAACAGCGATCCGGGTGTCACCAACCGCACTGGCTGAAAATCAGCGCTGGGGTGCTATAAACGCCTCAACATTATGCTGAGCCAGCGTCCGATTTGCAACCGCAATGAAATGACACATTCTATCTTTAGCTTTAGTGTTGTCTTTTGATTTGTAAAAATATTGATGATGTGTCTTGCGATGTTGTAAATAAATGTATTTTCTTTCTTTCTTTCAATAAGGTTGAATTTCCAAAGAAATGCATGTGGTCAGTGAATAAAGAAAGAAAGAAAATATATTTATTTACAACATCACAAGACACATCAACAATATTTTACAAAACAAAAGGCAACACTAAAGCTAAAGATAGAATGTGTCATTGCGGTTGCAAATCGGTTGAATTGCAAAATCATCTCTACCCTTTTAAGGGTTGAAATTTATCATCATCATTTCAGCCGTAGGAGGTAGGACGTCCACTGCTGGACATAAGCTTCCCTCATTAATATCCAGTCATTACGGTTGCGAACGGCTTGCATCCACCGTGAACCTATGGCTTTAAAGCTTATCTGCAACAATTACTGACGAGAGGTGGCAATTGTAAATACAATTCTGGTAATTTATTGAATTAAAATTAAAAATGAACAATGTTTATTGGTCTAAAAAAACAGTTTTAAAAAAATAAGGTTGGGACCTTCTTTTAAGCAAAAGCAATGCTTGTGTCAGGAGAAGCTTGCATGTGAATCAGGCGTTACTTTGCAAAGGTCCATATCAATGAACTGAAACTGAATCAATTATTTTGCTCACCCGTGAGCTCTCGGTCGTGGTTAGCAAAGTATTTTTTTCAATTAATTTATGATATTGGTTACAGGTTACCGAAGGGTGTATCCCACTACGACGAAGAAGGTGTTGAGTATGACAAGGCCCACAACACAGAAGGCGATTGCGCCGTTTTATATCCAGAATGTGAAGATTTAAACGACCAATAAACGAAGTTTACGGTTAATCGATTCAAATATCAAATAGTTATAAATAATTGCAAAAATTGAAAATTAAAAAAAAGGTTAAAATACTTCAAAATTTCGCAAGTCTCACTTAGGTATAACTAATATTTTTTGGGACTTAAAAAAATAAATAAATCATGGGACAGTTTGACACCAATTGACCAAGTCTCTCTTAGTCAAGTTGTGTCAATTGCCCATGGTTTTTTTTTTTTTAAATATTTACAAAATCATGTACATCTACTTCCGTCGTCGTCACCCTACTTTAAAATCTTGAAACAAACTGAATCCAATTAACCATCTTAATCAAATCCTTTTGACATTCTACTCGAATTTAAACCACTGCAATATAACAATTGCAACTACCTCGCGCCGTTTCATTCTAAACCCTTTATCCAGCACCATAAAGCGGAAAATCAAGATGTATGGCGACACAGACAAGAAATTCCAAGAAGGTGTTAAGCGTGACAGTCTAATGAGTGGAGGCGACAGGCGCGTTCTAATTCGCAGGGCAAACATCGCGGGTCAACGGACACGCTCGAGCTTCTGTGTTTTGCCGCGCGATAGCTTAGAGTGGATATTCTTTTTGTTCAGTAAGCTAGCATTTTTGAAGTGAAACTTCTAATGCGACTTCCAACAAGGTTGCGTTAAACGTTTAACGCTACCATGGAGGGGTATGAAAGCATTAGTATATGTACTGCCGAAGCAAGTAATCTCGCATTGTATTATATACTAACGGATGTTAAAAACTTCGACAGTGCGATGCAGAACTCATACTGTCTGTGCAACTTTGTATGAGACTTGATAAAAGCGCCATCTAGTGAGTAATTTAAACACATACATGCATAAGTAAATTTAGTTCTTTAAGTTATTGCAATAAGGTTCATATTGATGAATAAGTACTTCTTCAGCGCGGAGGAACTGCGTGCACGATTTTTATTATAAAGTTTCACTTCTTCCGCGCGGAGGGACTCCACTCACTATTTTTTTTGTGTAGTCTACAAAGTACATGCTTTTAATGTTTTGTATGATATTTTAGTTTATAGTTTCTATGGTAGATAGTAGTGGTCACATATATTTTTCAGTAAAACTAGGTTTTGATGTTTTAAGCCATACAACTGACATTAAATCGTAGGGTGGTGTGGTAATAGTACATTGTTGCCCAGGTCTGGAAGTACGCAATTGCTGTTCCTACCGAGGCAGATATAGAGCCTTTCTCAAATATAACTAAGTATAAGTACAGGTCGATTCACAAGAGCTGGCACGAATGGATCGAATGAGCGAATGAATGTATCTATGTGTTACCTATTTGAATACGTTTCACACAAATGTGAAAATGACATACATCAGTTATTTTCCTAAAAAAATGTCATAGTGACATACTTTCGTTTAATCCATTTGTACCAGCTCTTGTGAATCGATCTGTACGGTCAAACCACTAGGCCACCACGGCTTACAACATTAGCAACAAATTTATTGATTCAAGCGTGAAGTTGTGGAGATTATCAATGAACTATAGATAAATTACCGAGAGCGTGGAATTGCATATGGAGTTGTATTGTGTGATATATGCATTCCACTTTAGTGAGAGAGAGAGACAACAATATAGAGATCTCTCTCCAATGCCTATAAACACACAATACCACTACATATCCCATTCCACGCTCTCGGTAATTTATCTTTACAACGTATGACCCTGCTTCTCCACTACAACAACAATTTCACAAAACAAAGCACACTATTCTCATCAAATACATCCACACTATTCTCATCGTTCGAAAAAGATCATTCGTATGAAATCCCGCGACGGACGAGTCGAGTATTACGTAGTCACTTAATACGTTTATGTGTGAAAAACATGAGGTGCTTCAAATTACTGATGATTCTTCTGTTCGCGATAGAGAGTGACAGTGATTGTCCAAATGTGAGAACGGAGCTGAGTGGGATCAGAAAGAGACGGCACTTGGTGTTTCCCGACGGAACTAACTTTGCTGTAAGTATTTTTTTCTAATATAGGTAGGTACATGGAAAAATCACAAAGGTACAGCTTGTAATCAAGCCCAGTTGTTTGGGCATCATTTCCCGATGCGTGGTTTCCATACGCTGCGCGTTAGATAATACGGCCTCTGGAACGTCAAACGGACCTTACGATACTTACGCCATCTAGTGATATTCCACCTGTCAGAAAATCTCATTGACATTAGGTGGTAGGTGGTGCCACGGTAGTGCAGTCAACGCAACGCCATAAATAAGTGATATTTATTGTATCTTGTCGCTTTCAGTCGTTACATAATTTCGTAGGGCTTTTCAAACATGACGTTAAAGTGACAAGGTACAAAAGTGATCACTTATTTATGACGTTGACCTTGCTTTTTCATTACGTTTACCGTCATTACGTTTAATTACCGTATCGCTCATGGTAAATTTTAAATATGATTTTACAAGCAAATTCCGATAAATTCAGTGGTACGAGCCTGAGCTCGAACTCACGACCCGTTGTTTGAGGTAAGCTCAATCACAAACGTTATCACTTTAATTTCCCCGTCTGTTTCAGATAACTATATCTCTAGTCAAAGCGTTCATGACGCATGCGCCGTCTGGCTGGAACACAGTGCTCGAGATCGACGTGCTGTTCCCTATGCCTGATGCGAACTTCACAAACTCATACTACAGGAGAAAGCTTCATCATCGCCAGAAGCGTCAGTTCTGGGAGAAGCTGCAGACTGCTATAGATTTGTGAGTATTTTGAACAAGTGTAGTCGCCATCATAAACTTCGGAGCATCTAAGGTAGATGAAAATGTCTGGACACGACCTATCAATCGGTTACGTGTTCAGATATTTTTGGCCCGCGTGAGAACTTCGGTCCAAGCCCTCTCATTATTTTGAGGAGACCTGTGCCCTGCAGCGGAACGAATTCAGGTTGGGATGATCAAAAATTATCAAAAGGTTTATTCTGCAAGTAGGTCGCAAAGGGCTATTTTATTACATGCCACTTTTTTAAACTACCAGCGCTTTTGGAAGGACCATTGCCAAGAAGAATGCGTCGCAAGAAACTTAGCAGAAAGTCCTCTTTTCAAACGAAAAAAATAGAAATTATATAAAAATACAGGGATGATGCTGATGATGAGATGATGATGCCAGATTTAATGGCTTATACGAGCTTGTGTAAGGGTTCCACCAGAACTGTGCAAGTTAGCGCAACGGTATGCGAGGAAATAATCCACCAACTAGAACCACTTCGTTTAAATTAAGCATGCCTATTGGTGGATTTTTCCTAGCACACCGCTTAGCTACAACGCACGCAGACGCACCCTTATCAAGAAGCTGCGTTACAATTTTCGTATACAGTGAAGAAACGCGCGTGGGATACCCTGCATTTGGTGTACTCGTGATCTGATGTGACAGCTGAAATGTCGAGGAGACTATACATCTCCAATTCATTTATTTGACGGTGGAAGCATTTTGCACCTCCACTTCGTTCGTTCGTTTCGTTCGTCGTTCGTTTTGTTAATTTATTTTCGTCATGTTATGATCGTTCGAGAGTGAAAATACATCTCTAAGGTGCTTTGAATTAGAAACCTAACTAAGGGGCCCTATGTGTATATCCCTGTAATGATATAATTTATACTTTATACACGGTGAAATTTTAAATGTGATATAAAATTTGTGTTTCTAAAGCCGAGTTTAGACCTGCAAGAACAACCGTGCAAGTTGCATTACATTGCGGGGCTGGATTGACCACTCAATCTCGTTCGCCTTACTGCCTCGCAATGTAATGCAACTTGTACGTTTTTTCTTGCAGGCCTAAACTCGGCTTAACCCTGTTAATGCTGGATGACAACAGACCAAACATAGTGATAAACATTGTACCTTTTTTTCACCTGTTACTTCTTCTACCTATGTTTTACGAATAAATATTTCTGATTCTGATTCTGATAACGCAACAACATTTTTTTTTCTATTTGAGGTATGTCCGTACATTAAGTTTGTGATGTTCAACAAAGTAAATCCTAAATTTTATATCAGACTATTGACTTGCTTGACTTAATGTCCTATGCCCCCTTGGCGGCTCCTGTCCACTGTAAGTTACCATCTCGAAGGGTTTTGAGCTTCGCGTTTTACTTTGCTCCAAGTCATTCCTATCGCCTTCGCTTCTACAGCGATCGTCCGCCGCCAACATTGCTCAGGGCGGCCTCGTTTCCGTTTCTCTTGGGGATTCCAGTCTAGGGCTTGCCTCGGTATGTGATGGGGATTTCTCCAGAGCGTGTGACCGATCCAGTTCCAAAATTGAGTTAGTGGACTTATACAGTCCAGCATGAGCTGAGCTAGAAACAGTAATGTTTTATTACGTTTAAATTTTATTGTCGTCTTGTAAAATTTTTGATTATTTTATTTGTAAATTTTTGTTTTGTAAAAATGAATCTGCCAAGTATCTGCAGCGCATTCTTCTTGGCAATGATGTCTTTCCGAAAGGGCTGGTAGTATAAAAAAGTGACATGTAAATGAGCCCTTTGCAGGCTAAATGGTATAAACGTATGTTGACTACAGTCAATTTCATTAAAATCAAAACTAAAGTGGTATATTATTTCGAGTTGATGCTCTGCATAGAAAAATATAGTATTCACACAAATACCTACCTAAATCAGTGTAATGAAATGACAAATCACCCAAAAAAGGAAACTCGTCCTGAAACACGTCCGTGAGTTGACGAAACAAGCTCGCAAAGTGTTTTGGCTGATTTTGTCATTTTGCTAAACAGACTTAGGGATTTGATCAAATGATTGTTTTTTTTACCGCTTTAGCCTAGTTGGTAGTGACCCTGCCTACGAAGCAAGAGGTCCTGGGCTCGAATCCCGGTAAGGGCATTTATTTGTGTGATGAGCACGAATATTTGTTCCTGAGTTATGGATGTTTTCTATTTATTTAAGTATTTATTTATCTATATAAGTATGTTTATCGTCGTCTAGTACCCATAGTACAAGCTTTGCTTAGTTTGGGACTAGGTCGATTTGTGTAAGATTGTCCCCCCTAATATTTATTTATTTTATTTATTTTTTCTAGGCAAATGATAAAATGGATACCCCATAACATCCTTCGTGATTTAGTTAAATCCCTTAGAGATTTGTTCGTATCTTTGTTGTGGACCATTCCCTGCAAGCAACGGTTACAAGAAGTGTTTGATTTCAGCCACAATCTGAACGGACAAGCCTGTATCCTGAGAAGCATATGCGAAGCTAAGACTCACCTCGCACCGCCGGGCAAGTCGTTGGTACACGACTTGTTAAGGGTTATATTTACGTAAGTCTTTAGGGTTCCGTAACCCGAAGGGGTGACCAACGGAACCGTATTACTGTCTCTACTGTCCGTCTGTCTGTCACGGGGCTGTTTTGCAAGAGTCATGTTAGATAGAAGGCTGAAATTTATACATAAAGTGTCACATTATTCTATTGCCGCTACAGTAACAAGTATTTTTTGAAGTGAAACTTCTAATGCGACTTCCAACAAGCGTTGCGTTAAATACGCAACGCAACGCAAGTTGACGTTTACGAGACGTTCGCATTGTATATATACTAACGGATGTTAAAAACTTCGTCAGTGCGATCCAGAACAATTGCGTGGTTTAGTATGAAAACTTGTAAAAATCAAAACTATTTTAATGGTAGATCGTAGAATAAAGTATTTTATACGTATTTAGTAAAAACAGTATTGAATATGTTTAAGAATTACGAAAATTCAAGAATAATTATTGAAAATAACGTGCACACGAGGAGCAATGCCATCTAGCGACGAGTTATGTACTTGTTTCGCTAGCGCTATAGTTGGTTGCTTGTTTTATTTTATTTTTTATTATGAAGTTTCACTTCTTGCGCACGGAGGGACTCCACGCACTAGTTTTTTTTCCACTGAGGTCTCACGGGCTCTTCATAGAAGAAACGTCATTATTATGTTTTGTAACGTTTCAACATACAATTCATCATCATCCCAGCCTATATACGTCCCACTGCAGGGCATAGGCTTCCTCTCAGAATGAGCCGTAGTTCCCACGCGGGCCTAGAGCGTATTGGGAACTTCACACACACTATTGAATTTCTTCGCAGGTGTAAGCAGGTTTCCTCACGATATTTCCGTCACCGTAAAGCTCATGGTAAATTACAAATGTAATTTCGCACGTAAATTTCGAAAACTCAGAGGTGCGAGCCGGGATTTGAACCCACGACCCTCTGCTTGAGAAGCCATAGGTCAAACCACTAGGTCACCACGGTTTCATATAATTATTAAAATAATAACAATAATAACAATAATGTATGTTTAAATATGTAGTTTGTGATTAAGTCGCGAAAGTTTAAAACATTGTATTAACAATACCTATGATTATTATTACAGACGGCCAGATAGCCTAGTTGTTAGAGAACCTGACTACGAAGCTTGAGGTCCCGGGTTCGATTCCCGGTCGGGGCAGAAATTTGTGTGAAAAATACGAATGTTTGTACTCGAGTCTTGGATGTTTAGTATGTTCTTAAGTATTTATTTATCTATATAAGTATGTTTATCCGTTGTGTGGTACCCATAGTACAAGCTTTGCTTAGTTTGGGACTAGGTCAATTGGTGTGAATTGTCCCGTGATATTTATTATTTTTAATCATGGGACAATCGACCTAATTAACCTAGTCCCAAACTGAGCAAAGCTTGCACTATGGGTACTAGACAACGGATATACAATACTTATATAGATAAATACATACTTACTAAGACTGTAGCACAAACAATCGTATTTTTCGCATAAATATCTCCCCCGACCGGGAATCGAACCCGGGACCTTAAGCTACGTAAGTGTAAATAAAATGGGAGCTGTCTTCAGTTTTAATTTATGTACCAAAGGATCTGTGTAATTTTCTCAACCGCTATTCGGTAGCACGCAAGTCTCGGATGAATTAGTGTTGGCAACAGCGATTATTAATCGTGATCGTAAGCGTTGTGAGCGTTCATATCAATGATTGCCTTATAAGCCGCCGACGTGACGGGAATGGTCCGATCATTCGTGCTCTTGCGATTTAGATTGCGTGCGTAAAGCTGGCTACACACGTGAATTAACAATGAGTAAAAATCGTGATAGTCTGGTGATTTGACATATAGCCCCTCAACTCAACTCGGAGTTCGGGGTTTTTGGTGTCTCGGAGTTTTTCTGAAATTGTGTTCGAAATTACATTTGAACTTTAGCATGAGCGTACGTCGAAGGAAAACATCGTGAGGAAAAAGTCAAAGGTGTATGTGAAATTCCCAATCCGCGGTGGCCGTATGGGAACCACGGTCCAAGTCCTCTCTCTCATTTTGAGAGGAGGCCCGTGCTATACAGTGGGACGTAGGTATATAGGCTGAGATGATGAATGAATGTTAGTAGGATTTCTGACAAAAAACTAATTTTTTGTTTATAACTGACGAACAGACTGATTTTTATGAAACTTTTTTATCTATAGTCGGTAGGTCTGAGAATAGGTCGTAGGCTATTTTTTATATATCTAATGTGGTAAAACAACGTTTGCCGGGTCAGCTAGTACTTATTATATAGATAAACTAGCTGTTGCCCGCGACTCTGTCTGCGGAGAATTGGAACGAGTATAAAAATGGCCTACAACCTATTCTCAGACCTACCAAATGCAGATAAAAAAGTTTTATAAAAATCAGTCAAACCGTTTCAGAGGAGTTCGAAAACAAACACCGTGACACGAGATTTATTAGTATGGATTATTTTAAATCCAAACATATATCGTGTACAGCGAGCCTTACTACACGAACCGCAGGATTTTAATTGCTCGAGAGAGTTAGAATCAATTTATATTCCTGTTGCGAGTGAGCTATCTCTTTCTCCAAGTTCATTCCAATACCGCTCGTTGTTTGGTTGAGCCGGTGACGGTTACTGGGAATTGAATAGAATTAACAATTTAATTTGATGTTTGTTGAGTTTCATCAAGGATGATGAGAGTCAAGACTTGTTACTTTGTGTAGTTTTTGCGCGTCACTATCAATCCCGCTTTAAAATTATAATTTAAAAAAATATATACGTGTTGACTTGAGTATCTCCCCCTTTTTTTTCGTCGGTTGAAAATAGGTAAAATATAAACCTATCAAACATTATTTTCAATACCAGTCTTAGTTGCGACAAATTGTTATTCATCAAAAACAAAATGAGCATTGAATAAAATATCTGAAATTACAAGATAACCAGATAATTTTGCATTTTCAATTTTTATTCTTCTGTAAGCGGCCAGAGTTGTGCGCCATGCAGACCCCCTAGAACGAACCCCAATGAACGCCATCAGATTTGAGGTCACGCACACAACAACACGTCATGTAGTGACAGCGGGATTTTGACATTTATTCGTACCGATAGCTAGTTCAACAGACTCAACAGTGAATTACAAGATTGACTAAAAATTTCTTCAACCTATTTCTTTAAGAATAATGTAGGAAAATACATCTAGTTCAAACAAAACAGAAAATAAAATATTTTGATCTATTAATCAGATAAGCATAGTTTTCGCTATTTATAAAATACCGTTTTTTTCTTGTGAATATTTCTTATCAGCTTAAAATTGTTTTACTACAAAAACAGGTTATATGAAAAATAAAAATTACAACATGCATAGTATTGCGTAAGTATTTCATCATAAGATCATATAACACACATTTTCATTCACTCAGTCATTTCATTCATTCACTGTCTTTTTTGCAATCAGTACTTTATGTAGCTGTGTGGGTAATCATTCGCCTCAACTCTCGTGGCGTTACCTATACAAACCTGACGTTACCATTTTTTTACACTTTAAAACGGAAAAACGACTTTTTAACCTCCTAATTCCTGGCGTACTTACTTTATAAAGAACAAATCATCAGTAAGAATAACGGCCGAATGTACTATATAAAGTACAAATTATTCAATGAATAAAGAACTTCAAAGACGTTTAAATAAGTTCGAAAATTACAAAACGTTTGACTCTTATCTTGGTCTTAAGTTCTACACCGGCTAGAAAAGGCTGGGACTCAGGAGGTTTAAGGAGATTTTGGGCAGAAATTAACTTCTTTTTTACAATAACGAACGTCTTATCACCCAATTTTGTATTTATATTTCTTCCGGAGCGCAAATATATATTATACCCTCAAACCGCTTCAACGTGAAAGAGTATCAAGCATCCGCACATCCACCCATGCAAACTTTTGCGTTTATAATATTAGTAAGACCAAATATTCCAAATTCTACTCTGAACCTAGGCAAACCTTCCTATTTCCTTATATTCCTTCTTATTTCTCAAACCTTCAAAACCGCTGGTCCTGAGCAATAACTAGTAAAATACGGCCATTAGAGGCTTGCGTTTCGCGACCGAGTGAAATAGTGCAGCGCCCGCGGCGCGACGTCACGAGGCGCGGGGGAGACACATAGCTGGCTGTGAATTATTGAAAACTAGTGTTTCCCTGCGGATTTGTACGCGTTTACCGTAGCATCTGGCAGTTAAATTGAAATTGGCTAGAGTTCAAGAAGTTAGTATGTTGGGACTTGATCATATAAAACGCCTGACTGGCAAAAGTTCCGTGGTGAATAAGGTACAATTGTATGGTTTACTAGCTCTAATCTCGGAGCTTTACCCGAGCTAGAAAGAAAGAGCCTTAATCCCCAAGAAACATTTACAATTTGGCCTTCTTAAAGCACAAAATGTTCATTTGAACAAAGCCTTGAACAGCGAGCGAAGAGGCTCATCGGCGTCGTTTGCGATGCGGATTTTTGTCGCCAGAGCCTTCGTCATCGCAGAAGAGTGGCTTCTCTGTTGGTATTCTACAGGCTGCATTTCGGTGAATGTGCTTCGGTACTGCACGACCTTATTCCGCCTGCTCCTTTCTTCCACAGGTCGACCAGAAGTAGGCGGGGTCTCCACCCTTACGTTGTCAGTATTCCCAAATTCCGCACAAAGCGTTTTCTCTCTTCCTTCATCAACCGCACAGCTAAGGAGTGGAATTCCCTGCCTGCGACTGTGTTCCCTGAACACTACAATTTGACCGCTTTCATGTCTAGGGTGAATGAGCATTTACTAGGCAAGCGTGCTCCATCGTAGGCCTCATCTTCGCTTTCCATCAGGCGTGATTGTGGCCAAACGCAAGCCTACATTTTATAAAAAAAGCCATCTAGGTAGGTACTGATTGCAGACGAAGATAACGCGTCATTTTCTAAGCCGAGTGTAACTGCCTTAACGTACAACATCATCATTTTTGTTTAAAGTAAATATCATTCCAGGGAAACGCATTACTGGGATATTAAGGATCCCATGTCTCAATCCAAATTACTGTCTGTCAAAATAAGTACCATTTCATCCAGCTGTTACAGCGAGAAAGAGTAACAAAAAAATACACATCAACATTATTTTTTTGTTTGCTAACTTAGGGAACCCTTACTGCGCGAGTCCGACTCGCACCAAACCATATTTTATTAAGTCGAGCTCCTATATCTGATATTGTCCACTCGTCCCGAGTTCCAGAAAAGATATTTCATTCAAACGCCAGCTGTCCCCTGAAACGCGTGTATTATCCACGTCTTGGAGTGTAACGGTTCCAAGTCGGCCGTTATTTGCAGAAACAATAGGTTTAATAAATAATCTCTATTCGCAGGGCGCCTCTTCACGAGAGGGGGTTCGTGGAAGAAATAGGGGGGGTGTATGAGGACTTGCTCGACCCCCGCCTCTGTGACAGGGTCAACGACTGCCCGTTCTCCCTGCTGCATTTTGTATTGGCTCTGAACAAGCAAAGATATTAGGATTTGCTTCGTATGTTCATGTTAATTTGGTAATGTAATACTGATCTTGATTAGATTAACTTTCGGTGTTGTAATTTTTCATAGCTATCACGGTTCAATCAACTAGTTTATATAATTTGTGACGAGCTCATTGATTATCTTGTATGTTACTAAGCAAGCATTATAAAGTGTTGTCATTATTTGGTTAAAATATTCATTTGTATTTCAACGCGTAGTGTTCCGAATAAATTGTATTATCATGGAAAAATAGTTGTTTTATTTAAAGCAAAGTTCCCAAGACTCTTCCTTCTTAAATATAAAATAAATAAATATCACGGGACAATTCACACCAATTGACCTAGTCCCAAAGTAAGCTAAGCAAAGCTTGTGTTATGGGTACTAGGCAACGGATAAACATACTTATATAGATAGATACATACTTAAATACATATTAAACACCCAAGACCCGAGAACAAACATTCGTATTTTTCATACAAATATCTGCCCCGACACGGGAATCGAACCAGGGACCTCAAGCTTCATAGTCAGAGTCTCTAACCACTAGGCCATCTGGTCGTCTGGTCGTTCTTGGAGAGCACTTGCCTTATTTATCAGTTTTTACTCGAGTTCGAAAAGGTTCTATTTAATTTCTCTTCAATTGTGGATCGGTTTTTGAAATTATTTATTTTAATTATTTAATTAGTTTGAAGTCGGTTTCTCAGCATAGCCCAGCAGGACTGGATCTAGTTACCTTGTCTACATACGAGTACTTACCTATTTGAGCTTGGCACCGACTTATACGGGCCTAATTCTTCTCAATAGTTTCTCAAAAACAACCATCTACCAAATCAATAGTATACCATACTCAGATGCTTACTAGGAGTTTTAATTTTATACGTTTTCATAAATTTTCATTTCATTACCAGTGGGTACACGTTAGAACTCCATTTTAATACACTCGTATACCGAAGTGACATCAAATATCTCCCAATACGTCTAGCACAATACTTCACTTGTCATTCACACTCAGTCCATCCTTCTTCAACCAGATTGATACGAAAGAGACACTGATCGTCGAACGAGTAACGACTCGTCGTGCTAGTCTATTCAGGTGGAAAGGATGTTTTACTGCAGCCCTAGATTACTGGGGTTATTGAAACGATATATTCCATTAAATCGAGTAGAAAGTCGCTACTGCCGGGTTAGTCTAAGTCACACGAGGCCGCATTTTTATTTTAACTCAAACACGATCTATGGGCATTTTGAAAATCTTTTTAAGTGTATCTATCTGTTATTCAAGGAACATTTCTGCAAAATTTAAATTGTCAAAGTTTTTTGAAAATCATCATCATCATCATCATCATTTCAGCCGAAAACGTCCAATTCTGAACATAGGCCTCCCCAAGGCTCACCAAACAGATCGGCCCTGCGCCACCCGCATCCAATGCGATCCCGCCACCTTTACCAGATTGTTTGACAATTAGTCAGTGCCTAACACTATAATTTTAAGGCTTAAAGGATAGATAGAGAAAATTTGATTTTTTCGCGCGCGCTTTTTTTTACGATCTTTGGAGGTCAGGATGTCTTGGCGAAAAAACACCGAGGAAAAGAAAAAACGGCAGAGTTCCCGACTTAGCGAAACTTGGACATGTTTCTTAAAGCATTATTATTTGCCCTTCCCTTGTGAAGGCGCCGAGGTTTTCATCATCACCATCGTCCCAATGTCACTGCGGAGTACAAGCCGCCTCTCAGAATGAAAGAAAGAAAGAAAGAAAGAAAGAAAGAAAGAAAGAAAAATTTTATTCGTGATATATAAAAAACAAAATGACAGAAATAAAACATACAGAAAAAAAAGCACATATCACGAAATGGTCCCAAATCAGCAAAGTGCCGATCTTGCGAAAGGCGCTGATCTTCCTTTGGGGCCATCACGTCATCCATCCATTGAAAAAACAACAAACAATAAACATTAAGTGAAACCGAACACAAATTTTAAGTTAAAAATAAAATAAAGCAACAAAAGTGAACCGAAAGGCTGTATGGCTTAAAAACCTTTACTTTTTCAAGTGATAACAATTTAAAAAGTAAACAACAACAAACAAGCTATAATAACCTATAACCCAATATAACATGTATACGCCAGGCGCCAGGACACGCGATATCCTTAAGTATTTCAATCATTCGTTCACAGCACACACAATAACTCAATTTTATATTGTTGGTTTGATTTTGATCATTTTACATCAGTAATTGGCAGAAAGGTGTTGACAGTTTATACAAATGAAGATAAAGTGAAGTGAAGTGGCAGCTCAACCACCGTGAACCAAAGCCGTGCGACCACGCGGTCAACATCACTAATAATACTCTTTGGTCAACATTGTGTAAACTAGTAACTAAGAAGTGCAATTCATAGAAGTCAAAAGCAGTGTACCAAAGAAAGAAAGAACGGTTAATCAGATGGGAAAGCAGATACAGGTATGCATTATCCTTATTAGCATTCATAATATAATATAATATGACCCAACAAAAATGGTGTGAAATGCAATGAGTAGTTTCACACGTGAATTTCGAAAAACTCAGAAGTCCGAGCCCGGGCCCGAATCCACTACCCACTGCTTATGAGGCCATAGGCCATTCGGTCATCGAGTTTTTTTTGCTACCACAAAGGCTATAGCTTCCTTAAATCTGCCCTTGAATATGCATCTGTCGCTTTAACCTCTTCTTTATACCACCCGCGAGTTGCCGCTCTGACGCGCGATCACCCCATCCATTAGAATCGATCATATGCTGAAACACGCAACGCTTATTTGCATTAAATGCGTGACTCCGACCTTAAGAAAACTCCATCTCGCGCGACAATGGATGATGGAGCACTAGAGATTGAGATGTCTTTATTTGGAAGGGAATCTAAAATTAAGAAGGCTTGCCTGTTTACACAATATAGAGGTAAGTTGGTTATTTAAAAGTGAAGCAGAGTTTTGCACGCTTTTTTTTCAAGTGGCAGTCGTCAGGGCACATTGCTCATAGAACAAAAAGTTTCTTGAATGGCATCCACGGACTAAATGGCGCATTGTAGTGAGGCCTCCAACCAGATGACGACCTGGTTAAGGTTGCGGGAACGCGTTGGATGCGGATGGCGCAGGACCGGTCTGTTTGGCGAAACTTGGAAGAGGACTAAGTTGAGCAACACAGCAGCACAAGCACTGCAGCATAGCGACAGCATTAGTAAGAAGGAGGTAGCGATCCAGGCGACCTTGCACAAGGTTTGACCTATATAATAACATTTTGTTATAACTGCATCCAACGCGTTGCTGCAATCGTAACGACGTCGTCGTTCCATCTAGTTGGAGGCCTAATCTTCCTGTCCGTGGACGACATTCGAGAACGTTTTGGCCCCACCGACCATCAGTTTCACAAGCGAGATGTCATGCTCACTACCACTTAAGCCTGGTGATTCTTCGAGCTGTATCGGTGACTAGTTTTTGCGCCCAAACCCAACCCAAACCGTGCTCTGGCCAAATGCAGAAGCAGAATCTAGCCCCGGACCATTTCCTTCGTCTCCCGCAAAGAATCAAGGAAAAATACCAGACGAAGTTACAAATTTCGATTATCAGATTAAGTGCCCAACCGGTGATATATGTTTTCATAAATCTTTCAGCCGCTGAAACTCCACGGTTGAGAGAATCCCCGAAGCCAAGTTGTAAGCGTCTTGGCCACTTTTCATATTAAAAACGTTCCGGTAATCATTAAGTTGATGTAAGATGTTGGGATCTTTTGCAATCACGAAAATGGGAATGTTTGAGGGAAAGATTATAATATTTGAGAAATATAACAGGTTTTTTTCTAAAATTATACTTAATACTGCATGTCAGTAATTTTCAGACGTTGTATTTTGCAGTTACAAGCTTTTATATAACTTTTAACGTTTGCTTGTACTCGTAGGTGCAACTTTTCAATGTCGAATTTCGCCCAATTTTAGTGATCAGAATGACTTGAAATGTTTGAATGTTTTAAATTTGGATAGCATTCCAATATGCATTGGTGTTCCCTTTGGATGTTGTTAAATAACATTGTAGCACTTATAGAAAAAACAAAACGTACTTGTACTAGCCAAAGTAAAAAAAGATGTCTCAGTTATTCTTTCTGTAGAAAATAAAGAATCGTAATCGCAGTGATTTGATAATGTGAAGTTTTCAGCGCAAAAAGGCCTATTACGGTGATCAACATTATTATTCATGATGTAAAATAAAAATAAAAACAGTGCAAACGCCCCAGTCGTTATGACGAACTTTTAAGGGAAGAACGTCGCATTTACCTCTTATTTTCCTTAAAAAAAATAATACTGTTAGTAAAAAACTACTCTATAAAACAATAAATTTGCTACACATGCTGTCGCTAGTTTGAATCTGGCTTAAAAACTCATTTTATGATCATCATCATCATCATCATTTCAGCCGTAAGACGTCCACTGCTGGTCATGGCCCAATATCGCCCGATCATTACGGTTCACCTGACTTGCATGCACCCTGAACCTGCGGCCTTCACCAAATCGTCCATCCATCTCGTTGGTGGACGTCCCACGCTGCGCTTGCCAGTCCAGTTGCATTTTATGATCCATACATATAAAAAGAAAAGTCGTGACTGATTGACTGACTGACTCACTGACTGACTGAATCATCAACGAACTAAAACAATTACTTTGCTCACCCGCGACCTTACAATAGTTACGTTTATGCAAGAAATGTGCGTTCATGCAGTTCCTCCACCTCCACACTGTACGAACACACACAAATCACATAAACCCAACCATCACCACCACCAAGCTACACTGACGCGTTTCGAACTCATAACCATAAACGTAACTATTGTAAGGTCGCGGGTGAGCAAAGTAATTGTTTTAGTTCATTAATATGGACCTCCGCAAAGTAACGCCTGATTCAATAAATTATTTGAATCATCAACGTCCAACCCAAACCCAGAAGGCTGATTTTTTTAAAGAAAAGACAGGATTTTAAATATTAATATGTATTCACTAGCTAATACCGAAGATGATGATGGATTTTTACTTTATTCTGAAAAAGACGACAAATTTGAATTAGGAATCTATATAAACGAGCCTATCTATCTCTCAAAGAGCCGGCAACGCACCTTCATGTTGCGGGTGTCTATGGGCGGCGGTAATTGCTTCCCATCGGGTAACATACTTATTCTTTATCCCTTCTCTTTAAAAAAAAAGTTAATATTCTTATGCACTGTCGGTATAAAACAATCCTCTTTTAGCATGTATATTATCTAAGGAAGTAACCGAAGTGACTATAAGTTGATCAACGCCGTAAGAAAAAGCAAACTGACAGGTGTTTTAAAACACGACTTTAATACCCTGGCAAACCTCTTAGCCGGGACGGCAAACTCTTTACCGTTTTGCGTAAAATGCCAATACGGTACGACGCTAAGAAGGCTTTAAATAAAATGGAGCGAAGTACAGCCTAATTTTTGCAGAAAAAATCTTGTTTATGTTTGTAACAGCTTTTATTTATGATTGCAATTTACAGCTTAACATCAGCTTGTATGAAGTTCCCACTCCGCACTGGGCGTCCGTGGAAACAACGGCTAAGCACGCTCGATCTGAGAGCAGGCCTGTCTCCTGCAGTGGGACTATAGGCTGGAATGATTTATGTTACGATCAAATTTTGTAAAATGTCCTATTCCAGTTATTAATATTGCCCTACACAAAACTCTAAATATCATTTCACAATTGATATCATTTACCATGAGCTTCCCAATGTTTTCCCATTTGAGGGGCCGCCGGTGGGCCACGCGGGGTCAGCGTAGCTGTTTGTCCGAGGATTGAGAGTAATGGTCCCCACATATTCGCCCTGTCCAGTTCTAATGCATCTAATGGGACGGTCGGGATCTGTCATCGCAAGCCAATTTGGTTTTTCAACAAGCGATGACAGTTATTTGTCATACGTGTTTTGTGACGCTGTGCGTGAAAATCGTATGTGTATTAAACGAAATTTATGTTTCAGGTTGTTGTAAGTTTGATTTAAATATTCTAGATTATTCTAGGCCATTTATTACGGCGACCACAAATCGGATTTATTTTAAATTGAACAGCGTGTAAAATTGCGGGGCATAACTAGTTAGCAATAAAAACTTATAAAATATTTATTTATGTTTATGTAAATTGAACGATTGATAAATAAATGAGTTATAATTTTTCAAACACAAGCTGCAAAGAAAATAAAGTGTATATTGTCCACCGAGCGAAATAAGTATCATGTTTTAGTCCAAGTGTATAGGATTCTTTCAGTCGAAAATTCGCTTGTACTAAAGAGATCAGCTCACGTGTTTAAATAAAATAATTTGTTAGCCTTTTACTTACTCGTATGGTTGATTAATCTAGGTTTATACTATTTTAGTCTGGTGATCGTCATTAATCGAGTTTCTTGCGGCGCATTCTTCTTGTCAATGATGATTTCTAAAAACGCTGGTAGCAAAAAAAAGTGACGTGAGTGAAGTTCTTTACGGTTTACTTACAAAATAAACGTTTTGTTTTTGATTTTGACGTCATTATATTAATGAACCGAAACAGAAACAATAGGGATGTTGACACCATTAAAAAAGAATTTGAAGACACGACTCCAGTAAAAAAACGCTTTATTTCAGCCCTGAAAGTCAGATTAATTTTCGATTAAATGCAAAATTAGATTTTTTGTTGCTTTAAAACAAATAAATAGTTAGTTGATTGAGCATTGCGAACAATGACGTCATATGTCGCTATTGTCATTCAAACTCTATGGGAAATTGTGTTTTGACAGCTCATAAAAAGAACGTCAGTTGATTGGTGGTGTCAACATCCCCATTAGGCTGGAAATACTCATGCCTGTAGCTTGTACATTTTCGTGCTAGTAGCTTGCATGCTTATGCCACATTTGTATGAAGTTTGACTTTCGCATGCCAGCTAATTGCACAAAAATGTGCAAGCTACAGGCATGTGTAACACAAGCTTAACTTTGCTCACCCGGTTTAAGGTCGCGGGTGGGCAAAGTAGGTAAATGTTTCAAATCATTAATATCCCATATCCCTCTGCAAAGGAACGGCTGATTCAATAAATTATTAATTATATTAAACAACAAATAATACAATTGAACTGAAAACTATGTAAAAATTACTTGACCATATGTAAAATTCGCTTAAGTCCTGTCCCTGCGGAAGAATTGGACTCAGTTTTAGTTTAAGCGAAAGAGTAGGTAAACGAAAACATATACGGAACAAAATGAATTCCATCCAAATTAGAAAGTAAAAGTAGTTAATTTATATCTTATTTATTATGGGAACCATCTTCAATAGTATTCTACAGCCAAAATTTTCTAATATCATTACTCTTACTATCATAAATCTTTACGTTTTCAGCCGTTTGTCTGTCCATTATTTTTTAAAAGGCTTTCAGGGATTTTCCACTCCAGTGATGAAGTTTGCTAATTATTCGGGGCACCCCTCGATCAGTGCAATCCTTTGATATTTATAAACTGCCTTTTAAATTCTAATTTTGTTACAGAGTCTCGTGTAGCGATTTAATGAAGCTTCAATTTTAATCATGATGAAGGATTAAGGTTGAATTATGAAGAAGACTAGATGGAAGAGTGAAATGAGGAAAGATTCGACATTCGGGATCTGTATCGGTTTTTTTACAAGATGGGGAAGAAAACGAACACGTGGATCACCTAGTGGAAAGCAATCACTGCGACTCTTGGGCATCTATCCTATCATCATCGTCATCATTTCAGTCGAAAGACGTCCAGTGCTGAACATAGGCCCCCCCAAGGCTCGCCAAATAGATCGGCCCTGCGCCATCCGCATCCAACGCGTTCCAGCTACCTTAACCAGGTCGTCGCTCCATCTTGTTGGTTGTTGGAGCCTACACTGCGTCTTCCGGTCTGCGGACGCCACTCGAGAACCTTTCGGCCATAAGGCCGTCAATTCTACGAGCGATCATGGGCATATATAACATAAACAGAATTACGAGTGCGTTGCCAACCCCTTGAGGAAAGAGGAGTTGGGTAGGTTTTAATCGTCCCACTGCAGGGCACAAGCTTTCTCTCAGAATGAAAGGGCCTGGGCAATACTTCCCACACGGGCCCAGTTTGGATTAGGAACTTCACACACACCATTGAATTTCTTCGCAGGTGTGTGCTGGTTCCGCATACCGTACAGGTCATGGTAAATTTCAAATATAATTTCATACATAAATTTCGAAAAACTCAGAGGTGAGAGCACGAACTCGAACCCACGACCATCTGCTTGAGAGGCCATAGGTCAAACCACGAGGCTACCAAGGTTTTTACTACGCTACCACGGCTGGGTTTTGCGTTATAAAAAAATATTTACTTTATTCATTCATTCAGTACCTAGTTGACTTGCACGTGTAGTAGGGGATTAGTTAGATAATTAGTTCATATAAACTTCGTCCCAAACTTTTAAATGCAGTGTTGCTTTGTCATTGAAATTTAGAGGTCGATAATTTTTCGTGGCAATCAGCTGTTAAGACCAGAACCATAAACATAAACCGACATTTTGAACCGACGGAAAATTTTAGTTGTATATTCATCAAGGTTGGATTGATTTATTTTGAAATCAGCCAATACGCGATTTGTTTAGAGTCATTAGTTTTTCCCTTGTAAAAAAAATCAGACAAAAATAATATTTCAAAAACTGCAGCGCGAGGATCCTTCATGCGTAAGTCAATTTGTCTTCGTACTATTTTATTTTAGCTTAAATACCTAATTAAAATGTTTTAAACTTTCGTGATTCTCACTCATAAAACTATTTTCCTACTCCTGTACTTTTATTTGTTTTTTACATGGTCACGAACAGATAAATAAGAACATAGATAATATGACTTCAGAAAAGTCTATACTCTATTCCCCATAACAGCACTTGTGTCGTAATGTCGTTTTTACGATACACCTAGCTGCCACAGATTATTAAATGTAGGTTACACTCAAGACTAAAGCCCGGGTTACACCTGCAAGGAAAAACGTGCAAGTCGCAATAGACTTGCGCGATTTTTCTTTCAGGTGTAAACTCGGCTTAAAACAAGCAACTGAATTCATGCGGTTTGTACTAAAAATATAACTTTCCGAGATATTTTTTTACTGCCAACATAAAAACGTATTTTATAAATGTGTGTGTCACCGTACCTAATATATTTGATTCAGTGTTATAGAGGTGAGCACGCTCGGTCGGCGCCCCGCGCTCCCGGTTTGTGGTGGCCTTTATATCGAACGTCAATTAAAAACAAAGTTTGCCATAGACAATAGTATCTGCCAAACATAAAGTCAAACAACATTTTCCCGTTCCCGCTCAATTTGATAACTGTTTGCTTTTGCCGTACTAAGTTTAATTTAATAAAACAAAACATGGACGAAGAAGAAATTATTATTTCTACACCAGAGGATATATACGCAGCGGCCCAAGCAGTGACCGAAAATTTGTTGCCTACTAAATCTCGGCACCTATATGATAAATCGTACGAAAAGTTCATGGCGTGGAGATTAGAACACCAGATTTCGTCATTTTCGGAGACTGTGCTGTTGGCGTATTTCAAAAACCTAATCGAAAAATTGAAGCCGTCATCGCTGTGGGTGGAATATTCCAAATTAAAGTCGACGCTTAATATATACCACCAGACCGACATCTCGAAATACGCCAAGTTACTAGCGTTATTAAAACGACAGTCTGAAGGTTTTAAGGCAAAGAAAGCCAAAACTTTTTCACCAGATGAAATACAAAAATTCATTCATCAAGCACCAGACCATGAATGTCTTTTTCTCAAGGTACGTAATTTTATTTAAAATGGTTTAAAATTGTTTATGTTTTTACTCGTATTTTGGTAAAAGTTACAGTTTTCTCTGTGTGTGCAAAGTTTGTACTTCATCTCACCATCATCATCTCAGCCAAAAGACGGCCACTGCTGAACATAGGCCTCCTCCCAAACCTCACCAAATAGATTGGTCCTGCGCCATCCACATCTAAAATGTTGCCATTGTTTGTATTTAATTTGATAAACAACAATGTTATGTTATAATATCAATTTCCTATGTTTTTAAATAATTTATTGAATCAGGCGTTACTTTGCGGAGGTCCATATTAATGAACTAAAACAATTACTTTGCTCACCCGCGACCTTACAATAGTTACGTTTATGCAAGAAATGTGCGTTCATGCAGTTCCTCCACCTCCACACTGTACGAACACACACAAATCACATAAACCCAACCATCACCACCACCAAGCTACACTGACGCGTTTCGAACTCAACCAGAGCTCATCTTCAGAGTTACCACAACCGTATGCTATGCTACCAAATGTTAAACTAACAAACCAAAACAAATGTTTTAACTTGTCACTGTAACTTCTCAAGTACCCACTTTATTTTTCTTATTCTCAAACTACTCCACAAAAATTAACTTTTATTGACAT
Organism: Archips crataeganus; assembly: GCA_947859365.1. Classification (NCBI taxonomy): domain Eukaryota; kingdom Metazoa; phylum Arthropoda; class Insecta; order Lepidoptera; family Tortricidae; genus Archips; species Archips crataeganus. The sequence continues at coordinate 17,930,179 of OX402060.1, read as the reverse complement.
ATTATAAAACTACCTTGAATTTTTTGTTTATTTATTTATAAGGCATATTTAATTAATTACTAACTGTTCAAATTCGACCCAAGCCGCAGTAAAGGAGAAGATACTAAATTTACCTGTTCATTAATAATAGACCCCATAGTGTTGTACCTAATTATTTCCATGCATTCCAGAGCATCCAGACGCAACCCCTTGCCGCAATAATGTAACACTTCATAAGAATCTGAATCTAACAATGAATGATTTGATTCCAACAAATGTTTTGCAAAATTCGATCTATCTGGATGCTCATTCCTATATGCCGAAACATGCTCTTTAAATCTAGTATTAAAACTTCGGCCTGTCTGTCCTACGTATATCCCATTGCAGTCATTACAAGTAAGCTTGTATACCCCCGATCTAGTTCCCTTATCTACCTGTTCTTTGTGGTTACATAGCCTAGAGTACAAAGAGTTGTTAGTCTTAAAGGCAACATTAATATTGTTTGATTTTAAAATGCCATAAATCTTATCAGACAACCCCCCAACGTAAGAGATGCTAGATCTATATTTGTTAGTAGACTGAGAAGGTAACGCAGCGTAAAGCATGCTATTTACTAACCGTGCCTGCTTCTTTTGAACTAAACTATCTACCATTGATTTTGTATAACCATTTGAGATCGCTATCTGATAAATAGTACTCAACTCTAAATCAAAATGTTCCTTAGAAAGAGGCACAGTCAACAATCTATTAACATAACAATGGAAAGCAGCCAGTTTATGCTGCCACGGATGATTAGAAGATGCTGGTATAACAGCATCTGTGTACGTGGGCTTACGGTATATTTTAAATTGATGTTTACCATTTCATTTTGAAATCGTTAAGTCCAAAAAGTTCAACGAACAATTTTCCTCCAATTCTTTTTTGAACCTTATCTTTACGTGCTTGTTATTCAAACCATTAATAAACACGTCAAGCTGTCTCATACTCCCTCTCCAGCATAGGATCAAATCATCGACATACCTAAAATAGTACACAATATTACTATTACCCACAATATACTGATTCTCAAAATGATCCATAAATATATCTGCCATTAAAGGACTCAGAGGTGAACCCATAGCTAAACCATCACTCTGTAAGTAATAAAGACCATTGAACCGGAAATAATTTTGTTTCATGCATAAAGTTACCAAATCTATTAATTCACAAACTTCACCCGGATGCAACCGCTTCCTTTCTAAGTGGTCTTTTAGAATTTCTAGTGTCTCACTATATGGTACGTTAGTAAATAAACTGTCTACATCCAAAGAAAGCAACGTTGCATTCGGCGGTATGCTGATGTCCTTAATTTTACTAACCAAATCTAAACCATTTTTTAAACTATAAGATGGTTTAAAGGAAGCCTTCACACGAATAATACTATTTAATTTCTTCGCCAATTTATATGCTGGAGCACTCACGTATGAGACAACTAGACGAACAGGCACATCATCTTTATGAATTTTAGGTAATCCATATAGAATTTGCGCCTGCGGATTCATGGGAATTACAAAATTCTTTTGTTGTTCGGTTTCAAAGGCAAACAAAGAACCCTTTATTAGTCTCTTTAGATCTTTGTAAAATGTAATTGTAGGGTCCTTACGTAAAACTGTAAAACCGTCCCCTTGAACGATATCTAAAACTTTCCGATTATATTGATACCTATCCAATAAAACAATACAATTTCCTTTGTCTGCCTTTGTCACCACTAAATCATTATCATACACTTTCTCCTGAATAGATCTCAAAGAATTTAATTCGGTTATATTGACAATACACTCTGTGGAATTGGTATTTTTAAGTGTATTTGCCACTAACACTTTTGTTTCAAAATCACCACAGTTACTTGTAATAGCAACCTCAGAATCTACCGCCAAACCTTCCAAATCGTTCAAGGGGACGGTTTTACAGTTTTACGTAAGGACCCTACAATTACATTTCACAAAGATCTAAAGAGACTAATAAAGGGTTCTTTGTTTGCCTTTGAAACCGAACAACAAAAGAATTTTGTAATTCCCATGAATCCGCAGGCGCCAATTCTATATGGATTACCTAAAATTCATAAAGATGATGTGCCTGTTCGTCCAGTTGTCTCATACGTGAGTGCTCCAGCATATAAATTGGCGAAGAAATTAAATAGTATTATTCGTGTGAAGGCTTCCTTTAAACCATCTTATAGTTTAAAAAATGGTTTAGATTTGGTTAGTAAAATTAAGGACATCAGCATACCACCGAATGCAACGTTGCTTTCTTTGGATGTAGACAGTTTATTTACTAACGTACCATATAGTGAGACACTAGAAATTCTAAAAGACCACTTAGAAAGGAAGCGGTTGCATCCGGGTGAAGTTTGTGAATTAATAGATTTGGTAACTTTATGCATGAAACAAAATTATTTCCGGTTCAATGGTCTTTATTACTTACAGAGTGATGGTTTAGCTATGGGTTCACCTCTGAGTCCTTTAATGGCAGATATATTTATGGATCATTTTGAGAATCAGTATATTGTGGGTAATAGTAATATTGTGTACTATTTTAGGTATGTCGATGATTTGATCCTATGCTGGAGAGGGAGTATGAGACAGCTTGACGTGTTTATTAATGGTTTGAATAACAAGCACGTAAAGATAAGGTTCAAAAAAGAATTGGAGGAAAATTGTTCGTTGAACTTTTTGGATTTAACGATTTCAAAATGAAATGGTAAACATCAATTTAAAATATACCGTAAGCCCACGTACACAGATGCTGTTATACCAGCATCTTCTAATCATCCGTGGCAGCATAAACTGGCTGCTTTCCATTGTTATGTTAATAGATTGTTGACTGTGCCTCTTTCTAAGGAACATTTTGATTTAGAGTTGAGTACTATTTATCAGATAGCGATCTCAAATGGTTATACAAAATCAATGGTAGATAGTTTAGTTCAAAAGAAGCAGGCACGGTTAGTAAATAGCATGCTTTACGCTGCGTTACCTTCTCAGTCTACTAACAAATATAGATCTAGCATCTCTTACGTTGGGGGGTTGTCTGATAAGATTTATGGCATTTTAAAATCAAACAATATTAATGTTGCCTTTAAGACTAACAACTCTTTGTACTCTAGGCTATGTAACCACAAAGAACAGGTAGATAAGGGAACTAGATCGGGGGTATACAAGCTTACTTGTAATGACTGCAATGGGATATACGTAGGACAGACAGGCCGAAGTTTTAATACTAGATTTAAAGAGCATGTTTCGGCATATAGGAATGAGCATCCAGATAGATCGAATTTTGCAAAACATTTGTTGGAATCAAATCATTCATTGTTAGATTCAGATTCTTATGAAGTGTTACATTATTGCGGCAAGGGGTTGCGTCTGGATGCTCTGGAATGCATGGAAATAATTAGGTACAACACTATGGGGTCTATTATTAATGAACAGGTAAATTTAGTATCTTCTCCTTTACTGCGGCTTGGGTCGAATTTGAACAGTTAGTAATTAATTAAATATGCCTTATAAATAAATAAACAAAAAATTCAAGGTAGTTTTATAATATGTCAATAAAAGTTAATTTTTGTGGGGTAGTTTGAGAATAAGAAAAATAAAGTGGGTACTTGAGAAGTTACAGTGACAAGTTAAAACATTTGTTTTGGTTTGTTAGTTTAACATTTGGTAGCATAGCATACGGTTGTGGTAACTCTGAAGATGAGCTCTGGTTGAGTTCGAAACGCGTCAGTGTAGCTTGGTGGTGGTGATGGTTGGGTTTATGTGATTTGTGTGTGTTCGTACAGTGTGGAGGTGGAGGAACTGCATGAACGCACATTTCTTGCATAAACGTAACTATTGTAAGGTCGCGGGTGAGCAAAGTAATTGTTTTAGTTCATTCCTATGTTTTTGTTACAGGTTGCTGTAATATTTGGCATTATGGGTGCTTGTCGCAGACAAGAGTTACATAACTTGAAGATGACAAACAAAATTGATGCTCATAACACACTGGTGGTTCAAGTCATGAACACTAAAAACAGGATTGATCGCACTTTTACTGTTACTGGGAAATATTATGAAATATGCAA